>VSJF01000004.1:1397925-2795851 GCA_009739215.1 Floccularia luteovirens
ACCTCCCGCACTTTCCTTCAACCAAGCGAAAGAAAATCTTTTAATCTTCACCAAAAATAGTCTCATTCCCCCACTACCAACCCCAGTATTCGTGCAACATTCTGCAAGTCCCGTATTTCCTCGGTCTTGCAATCGCACCCGAATTTTGTCACCGTCACATTCATTGCGATCTAATATCCTCAAAACAAATATTCTCAAGCGCTTAGAAGGCCCTGCCTCGTCAATGACACATGTGGATGAAACCGCTATATTACCCTTCAGCCTGCGACCAGCCCCTGCCGTACAGCACCCCACCACGTTGTCTTCCTTCAATGAGGTGATGCCGTCTAACATGACCAAAGTTTTCTCTGCAAGTCCTGGTCTTGGGCGCTGGATTACACGACCTTGCTTTGAAGATCGTTTCGTAGTGTTTTTGCCCATTGATGGGGTAGTCGCGCGTTTACCCGTGGTAGGGTCAGCTTTTGCCGTAGCCGCGCTAGAGTTTTCAGAAGTTATTGATGTAATGATTGATCCTGATTTCGACCCGTCATCACCGCCTCCGAATCCAACATCAGCATGGGACTCACAAACTCCTAAAACGCAACAACAAAGCACCGATCCAGGTCGCAGTAGTCATGTGCTGTGTAAGCACGACTTTATCTGCGTTGTTTCTTCCTTTTATTGATGCTGAAAAACAAAAACAGCTCCTACTCAAAGTTCAGTTCAAATCACTAACCTCCCCCAGACACACATAGACAGGCATCCATCCACTACTCCTGCTCCCATCCACAATACTCCAAGTGAGACCAAACCTGGTCCCGTTCCTGAGACTGCTGTCAAGGTGTCACGTATGCAGTCACTATCAGTAACATCTACAGTAAAGCGGGTCGTCCGTTTTGTTGAGGAAGACGACGACGATGGCGTACCCCTTCATATCGTGAGAATGAAGAAAATGCGCGAGCAGAAGGCGCTGTTTTTACGCCGGGAACAATTGAAGCGCTTGAAAGAGGAAGATGAAGAAAGACGAAGACAGGAACAGGAACATATTGAAAGGGAGCGCCTACGTATAGCCAGGGAAAAGGAAAAAAGGGAGATGGAACGAAAATTGTATGCTGACGAAATTTCTGCGACAAGAATGAGAAGGGATATGGCAAGGGTCGGAGGTCCAAAGTCTCAAGGCTCTCTTATTACATCGTCGGGTTCTTCTTCATCTTTACGGGATCTGGAACGTAATAAACCTCATGATTCCCGAAGGGATTCTTCGAGGTCTGTGGCCGAAGCTTCACCAATACCGCGGAGGGAACTCTTAGACTCACCTACTACATCCATACCAGTTTCTAATTCTCATCCACGTTATGATTCGTCTCCAAGTGGATCATTTCAGACAAGCCCTGGATTTTCACCAGTCACCCCGAGCAGCCTAGGTGGCCTTTCGCGACCACCATCGAACTACTTTACCCATTACTCTTCTTCCGAAGATGTTCGACAAGCTAGCGGTGGAAGCAGGCGGAACTCATTCGTGGCGGCTGCAGCTGCTTCCCAAAGAGCCTTCCAAGACTCTAGAACTAGCGGCTTCTATCCGATGTGGTCGGGTAGTAACCAGAGCTTGCACAGCACACCGCCTATTCCACCTATTCCAACTTACATGCACGATATGCCATTACTCCCTCCATCTGCACCATTCATGATGCAAAACACACGCGAAGCAAGACGTTCGTCACCAGGACCATCGAACTCTTCTGGTTCCTTGCGAGGGGGTTCAGCCAACTCCAGCACAGAACGCGTTAATTTACTGCAGACGCACCACAATCGTTTTTCTCCCACATCTCCTTATTCTCCTATCCACTCATCAACATCATCCCCTGGATCTACTTCCGATCACAAGCCAAGTTGGAGGCATGAGCAACGGACAACGGACGAAAAGGTGCCAGACCCGCGACGCATGAGTATGCCTATCCAACAGAAGGTCCGCAGCCAGTCCCAGTTGCACGATACCAAGTCTCCACCAAACTCGGTTTCTCATGGTAGAACTCCTCTACCCAACCAACAGGCACAGGTGTCCAGTCCCTGGACAGCTCCACCCTCCAAAAGTGGGAGGCCTCCGCTGGCAATGCCAAATACTTCACATTTCCAGTCAAACTCTAGTATCACCTCGAAAGGAAAACAGACAGAGCAATCAGGAAGTAGGGGTGCCAGGAGACAAGCTACGATCTCATGATACCCTTATCAGTGTTTTCCCTCGAAGATCCATAATGATTGGAGCCGAATAAATATTATGGCTGCCCCAAACGTTTGTATAACAATTCCTGCCGCACGCCTCGTTGCCGGTTATACTCTTCTCTCGGAACGGACTGTTTATGACGCAAGACATGCCTTCACACTTTCCTTTACATTCCATCTTTATATGTAGTTTGCATCCCCTTTATTCTCCAGCCATCGTATCAACCGCTCACTTTTAGCTCCACCCTGGATATTTTTGCATGTCACAACTTTTCACCACAAATTAAACCTCAGTCTGTTCACGTGCCGACAATTTTTTTCTTATATCGTAATTCTTTGCATGAAAAAAGGTCGTTCATAGACTTCCGGACTTTGTTGATTTACCTATCGTTATCCTACGCTCTACTATTCTTTGCTGTTCTCGTTCATTCCTCAGGCCTTGATAAACATGTTGGCATGTGAGTATTGTCTATAAAAAAGGCGGCACGGTGACCGTTGGATGACGTTTAGTTAGAAGTGTGGATGTATGATATCATATATTTATACCCCATCCTATCCAGGTGAATCTAGACATTATAAACAAGTAATAAAAATACTGAAACGAACATTTATAACTTATTTATACAAGTGTCTGAGACAAAGAAAACATAAACAAGATATACATTATAAACAAATTGCATCAACTATACGCCTTGCAGGCAATAGATCTCTCCAGACCATTTCACATATTTCCTTTGTGAACGGTACATGGATTTGATCAGCCTTATTCTCAAAATCACTAAGAACCTTTGTAACCTCCAATATGGTCACGACCTTCATCTGGGTAACAACATCATCCAAAGAAACATCAATAATTACATTCGGTATGCCGTCAGCAATTGTTGTGGCAGGTGATGTTTTGGTGATGGTTTCAGCAACGTTCTCGACTCGTTGGATTTCCCGCAAATTTGCACTGTGGGTTGATCGTAAACCTGAAATCCTAGCTTCAAGCTGGGTAAAAGATATCGGATGAAAAGTTTAAAGTCATGGGAATGGTATCACGCGTACTACACATACCTCTGCCATATTTACAAAGCCGCAATCTGCTCTGTGTGAGTCGTCTTCCAGGATTTCCCCATCCTCGAATTCGCGATACGGGGCGGCCATAGAAATCCGCCTAATGTGATCTCTTATTTGGCAAGTGGTGGCTTTCATACGACGGATAAAGTGAGGTGCATCTTCGCCCCCCGGGCTTTGCAGCGTGGATATTCTTTTGCAGATTAGTTCCTCCGCTAGTCTTGCTGATCTACGGTTGGCTTGCACCCAGCTTATGAGATTACGCGCATCTTCAAAGAGCTGGGTGCCGCTGTATGCAGTCAACAAGTAGCTTTTGCTGAAATTTGGACTCTCTATTGTAGATGCCCCAAGTTTCTTTGTTATGTCGAGTAATTGATCCTACTGCAAAGTTATAATCTCCACATGTCAAAAGAACTTGGATTACCTACCTCTTGCGCTTCTCCACAAATTGCTGATGAGGATTTTGTAAGCAATGTTGGCTCCACGCGCTCAGTTGCATTAATAAGATCACTAAGGATTATAGTTGATTTCCTTGTTAGACAATTTGACAAAATACATACGAAGCAAGTTGAATATAGAGTGACATGAATAATGGCAGTCCAAGTGAAAAGTTGCTACTTTGTGGGTGGTTATATATTTGACCCTCACGGAACGAAATTTAGGATTATGACAACCCTGAACCACAATTCAATACATATAATAATTAAACTCGCTGTAGCATTACAATACCACGATCAACTTCTGAAGAATTATCACAGGTGAAAACCATCTTCTGTGTCTTCCATCCAGGTTTCAGATGTTGTATGTGAGGCACCATGCAACACACTACCCGTCCCTATGTCATTGGACTTCGGCTCGTAGTGGTCTGTATAAACAACCCCCTTCGCTGACTATACCGTCTTCAGTATGTCAATCCGTCGATTATCGGACATTCTTACAAAACAAACAAAAGATTGATTATATGTCCCACACACTACGTAAATCATACGCACATGGCAAGTTCATTCTCACACCACCCCTCTTCGGCTGCCATATTATGCGGGAAGCTGAAGTCGATGTAATCTTGTAGAAAGTCTTGCGATTCCCTCATGTGTAGGAGAGAATTCTGAGTATGTGCAATTTCTGGGAGATGGCGGTGAGAATCACAACAGCTGGTTGATGGCTGGAACCATCCCAAACCTTCAATTATTTCGGATACGTCCCAAGCCATGACATCAGAGAATAAGCGTTCTTCTTTCCTGGAATCCATCTTGTGCTGCTACGGGAATTGTGTCAGATTGGGAGGAGAATTAAGTATGCACCAAGGCTTTATTAGAGTCTCACAAGCCCCAGTGATTCTCACAATTTATGTAATCAACTATATGTTACAAAATGATAATACATACAAACCAATATAGCTCAGTCCTTCAAAGATTTCGGTTAGGCCTCATCTTTGAAAACTTCAGGCCACACGATCCTCAGATCCTCAAGCGTCGTAATGTCGACCACACCATTATTATTAATTCTCCCCTCGTCTCTTTCATCACCAATCCGTTTCATCTCCCCTCCTTCTACATATTCCAAGCCTAGCTCACGGAAATGAACACATTTGCCCCAGCCTTGGTCTCGGGCGGCATCGACATTACCACGGTTATCGTCTATGAAATAGCATTTGGATGGGTCAGAAACATTTGCCTGCTTCATAGCCTAGGGAGAATATTAACGGTTTATATGGCAATGAAACCATTATGTTACCATCTTATAAAATCCAGGTTCAGGTTTGCATAAAAAGTCCTTGATGCGGTAGTCGCAAAATACGAGGCCATCTATGAGATCGTCTAATTTCAGAATACGAAGAACACGTTCTGCATGCTATCTCAATTGTTACCCCGACCGCCGAGAAAGAGTAGTAGCTATTGAACTCACTGTGTAAAATGCATTCGTCAATGCCCAAACGCGAACTTTCTTCCGGTCTATGTCTTCGAAAAGCTTCCGTAAAGATGGATTATATGCAATCATATCTTCTAATGGTAAGGACCCATCGCATTTATTATCGAAATCCAAGGGATCTGCAAATCACGTCGATCGATGGATATCTCAGCGCGACTGTGTAAGTTAAAGACTCCTTACCAATATCGTGATGGCGAGTCAACCCGCGGAGAGCCAATCCGTATTGAGTGTAATACTTTAAGTGAAGCTCAGAAGCTTCTTCATGACTTAATCCTAAGCTGACAAAATAAGCTAAGAATGTGTTAAACCTAGAGCAAATCTGTATCTGTGAAATAATACCATGAATGCGTTCTCCCATTGCCTGTGATATCTTTGTGCTAGCAGAGTACAGGGTATTATCTATGTCAAAAAATATAATACTTCTGTCATCTTCAACATCTGCGGTGGCATATGAGATTGGCAGCTATGTTGAGTTCTGTGAGTGACCTACCGCCCATGATTGCTTGTTCGTAAACAGTGGAATGGCGATCAGCACGGGATGACTTCCATCAGTGTATGTATCACTTGCCTATTACATCATTCCCTACTACAGTATTTGATCCCAACCGGCAATCACCGCTGGTACTATGCAGCTCAAAGCCACCATTTTCATCAGCACTCTGATTGCACAATAATATTGACATCGGCGACGACCTCAAGAAACCACGTATGTATATCAAATATTCGGTGCTGAACTATCACTGACCGTACACCATAGATGGCCAGAAGTAAAGAACTCGTAACTGGTGTTGGACGCCTCAGTCGTTCGCTCGTGTTTTCCAAGCGCGGCCTGTGGAAGGGGCAAAAAAGATCTGAAAAACCAGCTGTTAACGAACCAAACCCTGTTATCGAAAAGGCTATTGGAGGTGACAAGAACGGCGGAAAGCGTCTTGTCCCCTACTTCAAAGGCACCTCGCTTCTATCCCGCAGAGGATGTGCGCAAACCTAAACAAAGTCGCAAATCACACAAACCTCCAACCTTGCGTTCCAGCATTACCCCTGGAACAGTCTTAATCCTACTTGCGGGTCGTTTCAGAGGGAAGAGAGTAGTGTTTTTGAAGCAACTAGAGAGTGGATTGCTGTTGGTTACTGGACCATACAAAGTTAATGGCGTACCTTTGCGAAGGGTCAACCAAGCATATGTGATTGCAACTTCAACCAAGATTGATTTTGCTGGTGTTAAGGTCGGTTCACAATATTACTTTCTTGTACTTCAATAGTTCTCATGACTGGCAGGTGGACGAGAAATATAATGATTCTTACTTCGCGAAGGCTGCTACCAAAGGTGCACGGTCTGCTGAGGAAGAGTTCTTTGAAGGAGGCAAGCCAAAAGCCAAGGAACCCTTACCAGCAACCAAATCCGCAGATCAAAAGGAGATTGACGCAGCTATTATTTCTTCTATGAAGAAGACAGAACACCTCGCAAAATATCTCAAAGCTAGCTGGGGTCTGTCGAGTGGTCAATTCCCTCATCAGATGCAGTTTTAGATATGTGTACTAGCATGTTATGATAGGATGTCTTATGGGTCAGGCATTTCAAATGGTCTGTTAAAACTGCATACTATGACATATTATCATGAGAATCATCTTCTTATCACAATTATAACGAACACATGTCAAAAAGTAAGATTTGAACCAAGAATTTGAGTTTCAATGAATCGATCCTGAAGATGTGACAACCGAAAATGTGTTTGTAAATTTGGTGTTCACTGAAAAAGGTAAACATGTTTGCTCTTCACAGTGTACGACTCCGACATCGTACATTGGACGCATTCACTCGTCACTCTCTGCCTCACCACCGGCCTGCCCACCTAGGAAACAAGCGACACTTTGTACAAGACCTTTGCAATGGCTTTTTAGATCTTGCAGTTGCTTTACCAGTACCTCCGTCCTTTCCGACATACTCTACAGCAATTATCGGAGTGACGGTTGCAGTACGTCTGGCTTTGCTTCCAGTATCCATATGGGTATGAACTTTATTTAAATTTCTTTTGTAACATTCCTGACATTGCCTCTTGCCAGGGTAAACGGCGGATGCAAAGAATTGAAGAACTCGTCGTCCCAGATATGAAACAGTATGGAGCCACGGTATCGAAGAAAGTCCTTGAACAGATGAAAGTCGAGGGTTTTCGTGGGGACAGACAAGCTGCGCAGGCGCATCATGCAAAGAAAGCCTCTGAATTGGTTCGATATTCCTTGAACACTTTAACTTTCAGATTGTGACAATCGTTTAGTTACGTGCATACCAATTACAATTGTATAAAAAACACAGTTGTACTCCCTGGCCCTCCGTAGTTGTGCCCGCACTGTCACAACTACCTGTTTTCATCCTTTTCACGATCGTTTTACAGAGGCTGTCACTCGACCCAACACCTTTCGACTCGGAGTCGTTTCTAACTCTTACGACGCTTGCTCACCCAGATCCAACATCAGTACTACCTGTGGTCTTGGGTGCTATCACTTTTGCGAACGTAGAGTCAAATACGTGGCTCATGACAACGACAGAAAGAGCAGATGCTAGGAAGATGGAAGAGACGAGGGCCCTCAAAGCTGCAAATGCTAAGCAACGATCCATATCTATTGGAGCATACTTGAAGCCGATGCTCAGAAGCCTTAGCATTGTCCGTATATTGATTGCAATGATCGCTCCTGGAGTAAGTATCTCGTTCTCATTTATTTTGTCATTTCTCATCATGTTTAGGGTGTGACATTATATTGGACAGTATCAGCTGCATTTGGTTTACTTCAGACGTTGGTTATGGATTGGTTTGACCTCCGCCGTAGAAGGCGACTTAGAATTATGCTCGGCACGGTAGATGGAACTGGAAAAACAAAATTATCACAAACAGCTAGCAATGGTCGGGTGGCACCTGCAAGTACCAAGGTTCCCTTGACATAAGTCAACAAAGTAAGTTTTGATCCTTCTACACTCGGTATGAAAATAACAGTGGTTGGGAGGGACCCCTTTTTATGTGGGAACCCTATGAACTTTCCTTGATCTAATATGACCGCACAACTTCTTATCAGTGTTTAACTCTCAGCATCTGATTGACGTTGCTTTCCTTCAGACTTCAACAGTATATTTTCTATATCTTTCTATCACAGGCCACTTTACGATTCGAAGTATCCAGCTATGGATGAACATTTGTCATATCGAGCGGGTCATATTTTTGAAATCCAATTGTTACATATATCACATAAATATTCAAAAGTGTATTGCGAGATGAATTTAAGAAAGTCCCCAAGCTCCTCGAATTCTCCGAGCTAATTGTATATCACGCGTCATGATGGTCACCCTTTTTGCATGGATCGCACACAAATTTCTAACGTCACAAGATGAAATTGATCAGTGTCTAAGACAGAAAATAAGTAACTCACGCATCCTCAAATAGGTGAACTAGAAATGCTTCTGTCGCTTCTTGTAGGGCAAGTAATGCAGAGCTTTGCCAACGAAGTCCACCTCCTCCATAGTCATTCATGTCCGTGGTCATGTCCTGTGCTATTTCTCTCACCTGAGACAATATATTCAGCTTGTAAGTTTGCGAGTGAGAATTTAGAACTAACCACACGAGAAAATGGCAGTTTTTGTAAGAGCAAGTCAGTGCTCTTTTGGTATTTACGCACTTCGCGAAGAGCCACGGTCCCGGGACGAAACCTGTGTGGTTTTCTCACGCGCGCCGAGGGCTCTACGCGCGATTGTTAGTGTATAGACATTAGAAGAAACGGTAGTCGCGTACCTGCTGCTTGTACATTAGTTCTAGGGGGTGGCCTACCACCCGTGCTCTTTCTTGCGGTCGCCGATGTCCTAGATTTCTTAGCAGGGGTAGGTGGGTCAGAACTGGAAGCAGGTGCTTTGCGCTTTGAAGTTGAGCCTCGCTGGACAGTTTGTGCCATAAGGATGTGTGGATGAAGAGAAAGAGAACGAAGCGTGTGGCAGCAATGGGTTCAACCTTGATATCCATATTGGGAAATAAAGAGATCGGAAGTTGCCATTCTAAGACAGCAATAAATAAATATTAATATAAAATATAATGATAAATCTAATCTTAGTTGTTCAACTACATTCCACCATCTCATGCCTGTTGACGCTCCTGTAGTTACTGGCTACTATCGATATACCGATATCTGGTTTGAATGGTAACTGTTCAACCCCTCATTTTATCCTCTACTACATGTGTGGCGTGATAGGCATAAAGTACTCCCTAATTCTGAAGATGGTTTCCCTTTGAAAGCTTTTCTTGGTGGGTAAAGTATTTATTCCTCAACTTTCAATATCCCAGTTCACATGCTGGTGAACGAAAGCGCATGATTCCTTTGTGCATCCCGACCATCCTCTTCATGTTCAGGGTGTCTCTGGTGTACAATTATACATAGGTATGCCGTTTTGCGTATTGCACTTCTTGAGAAATCACTCATATCTTCACCTCGCCCCGAAGGGACACTTCCCACAGGGGAATCACGACTGATGTTCTCATCCGCTCAAGTGGACTACGCCCGCTACTGGCTTCACGCAATGCAACTTACCAAAGAAATTATCCCATTACCGTACTCTGATTGCCTTTTAACTGAAGGTGACTTGCGGAGCATATCGCCTGTTGTCTATCCAAACGGAGGTTCATTACGCGCGGCTATCAAGGTCAGCCTAACATTTACCAGACACGGAAGACACTTGTATATCTGTTTGATTTATAGACTATTAGTAAAAACAACAAACGTCTCGGTGGAACAAGTCCTTCGCTCTCTCACCGGCGTATTGTCTTTGAACGTGTCCGAAACTATTGGGCCCAAAAGGATGGCGCATGGTGTGCGATGGATTTCGAAAGTTGGGAACGGGACCATAAACTGATCACCGAATTTGGGTGGAGCTCAATTTACTGGAAAGATGGAAAAGAGGTTGAAGAATGTGGCCATTGGATCATCGATGAAGCAAAAAGATACCGTAACTCAACATATGTAGTCGATCATCGAGATGTAAATGAGGCGTCACCAATTTTTCTATTTAATGCTAACCATGTGTGGCGCAGAACTACAACTTTGGAAAAAGCGAAATTATCAAGAAATCAACTCTCAAGCAGCGTATTTCTGACCTTTTTGCTGGTCTTTCACAACATGGACCTTTGTTTTTAGTGTTCCATGATAACACGCAAGATATAAAGTTTGCAGAGCTACCTTTCTACGACTTCTCCATCGTTGACTGATGGTTGCAGGTACCTCAAATCATCCATTGTTGACGCACCCTTAGATGGCTTGTCGTACATCCTACCAGAATCAATACCAAAGCAAAGAATGTTTGTAGTTGATACTTCAGATCTTTTCGGTGCTCTGCTTGGAGAACCCTCAAATCGCAGAGCTTTGGGAAAAATGTGCGACTTCTTACAAATTCAAACAAACTACCTACATAATGGGGGCAACGATGCATATGTTGGTACCATGCTATCTATGTGATCTGCTGCTCAAGATTATTTTCACAGTACACTTTACAGGCGATGAAGTCAATGGCTGAAGGCGACCCCGTTGATAATCAGAGAGAGAAAAGATGGCCCAATCGCACCACAACTGGGGGCCTTCAGGTTAAGTTGGAGGCTTGGCAAGAGGACAGTGACTACTCCGATGAAGAGGGTATCATACCCCCTACAAAATAAGTTGATCCAAACCCTCCTTTGATCTTGTACATGTATGCACTGTGTATGGACGTGAAAGCTGCACCGAAGATGAATTGATCCCGAAAAGTTATTGCATCAAGGGAATAGTTGATTCAAGTATGATAACCTCGCTGAATATACTAACTAGTCCATCCTCTGAGAACGGTCGGAGTGAATTGGCTCCTTGTAAACGTATTACTCTTCCTTTTCGTTACTATTATCGTCGCCTTCATCATCAGACCTGTCATCATCGGCTGTGTTTGAAACAATAACTCTGATGTGGAGGGGTGAATCACTTGAATAGACTCTTTCATTATATACTCACCTGACGAGAATCCGCACCATCAGATAATACCAGAATAGATTGAGGAATTGCAATAGCAGAAGCGGCAAGAAAACCTGATACCGCATCCAGGAAGGGAAATATACGCCCTTTTCCCAACTCCATTCCTTTGCGTAATCACTTGGAAACATATCAGAATTTTCAAAAAAAACAATAATGCAAACGACTTACGGGACATTGGGCATTAACTCATACCAAACCGACCACAGAATGCGGAGGTTCAAATAGTGTCGGAAATAACTACACCAATCAGTATGAATTATAAAACTGCATTTGACCTACTCACGTCCAGATGACAAAGAATACGGCGAAAGAGTATACTTTCGCTGTCTCCCATTGAATGTAATTTAGTATTTTTGACGCCTGAACCTTCATCAGACTCTCTATGAACAGAAAGCCTCAATGAATACATACAGCTAAAAATGTGTCGGGTATATCCATGCTCATATAAACAGCATTTCCTATAAGTGTTAGGTTAACAAGGTAACTCCATCTGCAGAGAAACTTGGTCAATGTTTAGAAAGTAAGAAGCTGTTTCCTCACCCGACCAGCCACAATGTGACGAAATGATGTGCAACAAGTTCCCAATAATCCTTTCGTGGCTTTTCTAATCCCAGAACCAGCACAATGAGTTGTTGACACCAATACGCAAACTGCATCAAGTAGTAGCGTTTTAGTTCTGGTTTCATGTCCCAGTGAGGATAGTCTTTAATAGACATATTGAGCATCTAGTAGGCTATATAAAAATTATTGCACCAACCTATCCAGAAGTTTTCAGTCCGATACCACCAGGTTGGTAATTGACCCATAATACGCTAAGTATGAATGATTCAGATTTAGAGTTTCCTGCATGGTAAAAGACGTACATATCCCCATGCACCGAAAACCGCGAAATAAACCAGAGCATAGGTCTGCTCTCCAAATCTGTCTACTTTGGCTTCGCGTTTCAACCCGAAATACTTGGCCAATGGTCTGGAAATATAAATCGCAAGGCATTGCCTGACTAGAGAGAAAAATACGATATAATAAGCGATGAACAGGATATCCTGATACGTTTTCTGGTAGCGAGGGTCGTCTGGCGTGGATGTGGGGACAAGACCGGATATTAGAAATATAGGCCCGAATGGGTTTGGGATGGATGAAGAGAGAAGTGAGCTCATCATCTCCCAATTAGCATAGAGAATTAGAGGAGCAACGAGTAATTTCAAGGACGAGGCTGAAAATAGGTGAGATAAAGGTCGGAAATATTTCACATATTCATACCTGGGTTTACCGCCCATCGTAGCCAATGTGACACTGGTGGAGAATGTGGTCTTCTGTTTCCTACTGCGGGGGAGCTACTCCGCTCCGGGGTTGAGGAGCCAAGGGGTCTTCAAAATGATATCAACAAACAATAAAGAGCGTGAGTCAAAGACAGTACGTCTGTGGAAGAAAGGAACCAGTAAAATGGTGGTTGGGGTCATCTCTGAACGACATGATGAAAAGCTGGTGCAATTGGAGGAGTATAACACTCACTCTATGCGATTAGTGAAGTTTTTGAGAGGAGCAAGGCGTTTTGAAGACTTGTTCGATCTCGACTGCATTTATGTGGGTATAGACGCGCTCCTGGTACGGGTGAGCAGTTGAAGAAGCAGACCAAGAGTAGAAGAATATTTTCAGTAATAAATATTATTTACATAAATAAATATCTAACCCTGGGTTTTGACCTTGCTCTATCCCCAATGTTCTCAACTCTCGGCCTGTTCCAATCCCTGGCATGTCCAGAAAGAGAAAGTTGCAATAGACATCCTTGTGTTTTCTCCCATCGTTCAGACCTTCAAAAGCCTACCACTTTGGATATACAGTTTGATCCCCCAGCAACCCAGCCTAGTACCAGTACTTCCCATCATTCCCTCATTCCCTCCAAGAGGCCTGCCTTTTCGAGCACCGTTGGGAATGGCTCGCACACATCCAGTAACTCAAACGAACCACCAAGGAAACTGCAAAAGGTCGGTTCGTTAGGACTGCCTATCTCTGTTCCGTCAGCATCTGGTAGCAATGTGTGTTTGTTTGATTTGTTCAACAACTTTTTGATTGAACATAGCAAAGAGCGGTGTCCCAGTCCTCAGAATAAATGCTGCCCAATCTCAAGTCGCCATTCCTGTCCGCCAAGTAAGCTGCCATCCCCACAACCTTTTCGCGTCGTTGAACTTTCACTCCCCAGACCATGTTAAAGACATTGTACGATCAATTTGTTGCGCTCTATGATAAGATACTGCCAACCTCTCCGACCCTCGCCGCAGAACATGCACTAAAACAAGAGGAAGAGATTTACAAAAGATCAAGCAAATTGACATATCGTAATGTGAGCTCACTACTCCCTTGGCCGAGCTTTATCTGTATATCATGGTAATGACAGGCTGCTATCCAATGTGCAGGTGCACTGAAGAGACGCCCTCCTCCAACTTCTATCTCCCACTCATCAGTTGGTACGGAAGGTGATATCGCTGCTCGTATTGAAGCCCAGAAATCTATCGATTCTTTGAAAGTAACCGGTTCTCTACTGGAACCTCTCGTACTTTCGGTACCTGAAATGGAAAAATGGGGTTACTTTATTGCCATTCCTGATGGTCCTGGTGGAATTCAACCCAGCTTGGAAGGCAAAATTGCCAAATGTGAACGTTGTGCCCAACCGTTTTGTGTTAAACGTATGGAGGAGGCCGACCAGTGCATTTACCACTGGGGAAAACCTTATTCTACAATTGTGAATGGTTAGTCAATTCTTGGAGTATCGTTTGTTCAAAACTCAGAAATTATCAATAGGTTCAAAAACACGCGTGTACAGTTGTTGTTCGAGGCCTGTGTCGGACAGTGAAGGTTGCACGCACGGTCCGCATGTTTTTTACGAGACCAAGGCGGAAGATCTTCATTCGAGGCACCCTTTTTCTTTTTTAAATCCCCCAGAAACTTCAGGAGTCAGGAAAAGATTGGACGTAGCTGCACTAGATTGTGAAATGATCTATACAACTGGTGGTATGCGTGTTGCCCGAGTTTCGGTAGTTGACGGTAGCGGTGTTGAGGTATTTGATGAGCTCATTCGTATGGACGAGGGCGTGCATGTAATGTATGTCACTTTCATTAAGATGCGACAACTTCTCTCTAAGGAACTTTTTAAAAAGCGACTATATAACTCGATTTTCTGGTATCACAGCAGAGATTTATGCGACAGCTCTGCTTCCACTTGCCTCGATTCGAAAGTCTCTCGATGCATACATAGATTCACAAACTATCATAGTCGGGCATGCTCTCGACAATGACTTGAAGACATTGCGTATCATCCACCACAAATGTGTAGACACTGCGGCGCTTTTTCCGCACTAAATCTGGTCCTCCATATCGAAGATCGTTGAAAGATTTGTGAGCCCAACTTCCAATTTTTTGTCATTATGATTTTACCTCCAGTTGTAGAGTTAGAGAAAAGCTGGGAAAACTCATTCAGACTGGAGACGGTACAACCGGCCATTCGTCTGTTGAAGATGCTATCGCAACATTGGACCTTGTACGATGGTATATCCTAGAAAAAAGGGGCAAAAAACCACAATCATGATCTGTTGAGAATTTGTTTTTACTCAGATACACGACAATTAAAAGTCAGTGAGGCAGATTAAGATATTTTACATGTTCCTAGTAACTAAAAGATCATTACCGATACAACTTGAGAGGACTCTGCAACTTCGAGTATAATCCCATCATATCCATGTACTATCCCAGAAGAAATTGAGCGAGGTAGAATATCAGTAAGTATATGCTCTTACAACGGGTTGTGGGACTGGGAAGTTTTAATCCTTCATCCTCATCAGTGCGATCGAGTAGCATCGATGGCGCTGTTTCAGAAGGATTCAGAAAATGACTAATGGTTTCGAACTGTAAATAATCAGATGTCAGACGGTAGTGTTCTCCCATGAAAATCATAGTTCAGACCCTGTCATCAAAGCCCTTTCTGGGTGGAGTATCTACAAAGGAGCTTTATAAAATGAGCCAAAGAGTATATAAGGTTGCTTACCGTCCTCATCGTCTTCTGGTTTTCCTTCTATTTCCCAAACGCAGCGCTTATAGCGTTGGAATAGAGGGGATCCAGGCTTCTACAATAAGTTTTACTTGTTTTCACAGAAACGAACAACATACCACATTGGAATGCAGTATGATTTTTTGGACAATGTGGGTACTGCCGGAGATCAGAAAATCAATTCCATGTTGGAAATAATTATAGAAATCTGTTGGTTATTATTCGATCGGGAATTTCAAGATGCAAGATGGTCATTCATACATCCAGACTCTGCGGCTGTCTTTCCTGTGTTGCTCATAGAGTGTATTGTCATCCGATCATCTTCCTTATAATGAACCCTTAGAGGGGGTCCAAGGTCCAAAGTTAGGTCTTGAGCAGTGGTCTCGCCAAGTCTTATATGCAAAGGTTTTGACGTCTCTGAAGGGTACATATAAAGTGTTACACCATCATGCACCTGCAGGTCAAACTGTTAGTTGAACTCTCTTACGATCAACTATGATTGAAACTCGCTTTCGCTACTGCTCGTTTGATGTCCCCAACCATGATGGGACATTCAAGGACCTCATCCAGAGCATCTAAAGGTCTCCCTTCTGCGTCTTTCTGAAAGACAATTACACGCTTGACCTCCCGCATTCGGTCGTCTTCCTGAGCCCCTAAGAGGCCTTCCACGAATCCCATCATCTTCGAAACTGAACCATAAGCCCGGATATCGCAAGTCGTTGCCAGGGTATGTAGGACCGAAAGTTCGACTAACGCTCACCCGCCTAAGGATTTCATCTTGGGAGGATAAAACTGTATCTTTATACCGCAATATAACAGGGTCGGTGGGGATCGCGCAGTTTCCGAAGGCATATGGTATGTAGTCTCTGTGTTTTGCCTGAGAAAAGTAAATTGAGATGAGGGCGAATGTGGATAACTATTGGTGTTATAGCTGAAGCGTCGGGATCATATTTGATATCTATCTGGGGGAAAACGTGTTGAAGACGACGTAGTTTGTCAGTAATGGTCCAGATAGACACTCCTTTTACATTGATGATCAGAAGCGAGGCCAGGCGGTCATGTTATAAGTGTGGGCGCACCAAGTTCAAATATTCCAAGCCCAAAACCTGGTCGTATATCAACGTCTAAGGTAGAGTACATGGGATATGGGTTTGAAGGAAAGTGCCGTATGCAAGCATTCATGGTGACTCGGAGTCTCGGACTAAGTACCCCAACGGATAAAGGACCACTGGAACCAAATCCGGCAATACAGCCTTGATGCCTTTCTTGCATACGTTCCGTATCTCTGCCTATTACCTCTAGTACTTGTATAGTGCTATAGCACTTTATATCTGAATACACTTTAGACCCCCCATCCATGGCAGATTTCCGGCAAAGAACAATTCTCAAGGTTAACCCCTTCTGATCTTTCCCAATTATGTGCTCATCCCTTCAAGGTTTTTCGGAAATTCAGCAATTCCCTAGGTCCTGATGCTCTTGAACTGCTGGAGGAGATTCTAGATAGACACGAAATTCCAGATGGTGAGATAGAAGCTGGCCTTGAAACTCTTGCGAAAGAATATAACAAACAGGATGGTGAGTACCTTTCCTCATTCATGATTAACTGCTCAACGCGTTCACATTCAAGATGCGGTAATGAAAGTATCAGTTCCTGTGCTCCGAAGAGTCTACGAGAATTTACAAGAAGAAGGGCAACGTTCTACAGTTGACAAAGAAGTCATTGACCCAGATAGCCACCTATACTTTATAGACGCGTTTGAAATGCCATGCTGGCATTGGTCTCAAGAAAGGGGAACTTTTGAGAAGTTCGAGATTCATAACTATGATATCTCATGATTAATATATGGACTTAGGGCGACAGGACCTCTGACATTCTCAGGTTCGGCAGAGTCAAGGGTTTTTGCGATACGCGACAGGTTGCAAATCATAAAACAGTGTGTTCTGAGGAATGAACACTTTGCTCCTTCTACGTTACCATCTCATGATCGTGCAAGGCTTGTGACGGTGTGTAAGGATAAATTCCAGATGTTTCCGTGCACCTGACAAAATGATATGCAGTTGAAATCTACGAAACAGCTACTGGGGCGTCCAGGAGAACGATTCTTGTTACTAGGAATGCTCTCTCATAACAAGGAGGGAAGACTTTGTATCGAGGACTCTGATGGAAGTGTAGAACTTGATTTCTCAAAACTTGTCAGTAACCCAATTCCTGCAAATAATTCTGAGGCATAAATTCAGGATGTAACAGGATGAACCAGGGGAGGGTTTATTTACTGAAGGCTGTTTTGCCTTGGTTGAAGGAGAGTATACAGAGGACGCGACTTTGGAAATTATCGCAATTGGACAACCTCCTTGTGAACCCCGTGAAATGGCAAAGTCAGTGTTTGTCTATATAACCGTCTATTTCGTGAATTTGAATAGTGGCTAGATCAATATATGGTCACATCGACTTTCTTGGCAAAGGTGCCACATCTTTGTTGGAAGATGTGAGTTATGAAAACTAAGTTATCCGATGTTCTGACTAATTGTAACCGAAGTCACAATTTTCTGTCCGCGTACGAGATGAACTGTCAGACCTACACTTTTTCTTCTTGTCAGATGTCTGGCTGGATCATCCGAACACGTTTCCTGCGCTTAGAAAAATGTTTGATAACTGCATTGAGAACGACTTTATTCCGAAAGTCATTGTGCTCTGTGGAAATTTTACTAGTCGGTCACTGTCACATGGTAATGGGAGAGATATACAGAGATATCAAGGTTAGATCCCAGCTTTTATTTCTCAAGTACACTCAGAGCGATCCTTTTTCCAGAAAATTTTGATAATCTGGCAGACCTAATTGCATCTTATCCGCTTATAACACGATTTACGCATTTCGTATTCGTTCCTGGTCCTTTGGATATTTCGGTCAATTCTACATTACCCCAAAAGCCTTTGCTCTCAAGTCTAACAAACCAGTTAAGAACTCGAGTTCCGAAAGTGCACTTTGGGACAAACCCTTGCAGAATCAAATTTTTCCATCAAGAGGTTGTGATATTTCGACAGGATCTGATGGCAAAAATGTTGAGAAACATTGTTGGAGTAAAGCCCAATGTTGGAAGTGACGACTTGAAAAAATATGTAAGTGAAAGTGATCTACTGCGAGTCATCCATACAAACTGAAATCACCAATATGTATAGCTCGTCCAGTCCATCCTTGATCAAAGTCATTTGAGTCCCCTGACAATAAATATTCAACCCGTGTTGCCCGATTTTAATCATGCCCTCCGCTTGTACCCATTGCCAACAGCAGTGTGTTCATATTCAATTCTAGCCGATACGTTCTGACATGGCCCTTTTTTCATTAGCTTGTTCTTGCCGACAAATATGACAGATATAAGGTTACATATACAGGTTGCCATGTTTTTAACCCTGGTGGTTTTGTAGGAAACTCGATTGTCTTTTCGACATACAAGCCGGCAGAGATAAACTCGGAAGAATGGCAAGTTCTCTCAAGCTATCTGATCCTCCTAAATATAGTGATATATATATACAGCACGATAAACATGGATACCGAGGAGTGAACAAAGTCGATATATTTTTATAACTACAATTAAATACATGATGTCAATTCCATATTACATAATAATTTGTCGGACACGGGTTATTGGAGTCCACTTTCAAGGAGGTAATGCCTTGGCCATAACTTACACCAGCAGGACTAGGTGTCACCGCTCTGCACATCTCCCAGTGCTTCTTAGTCCAGATCCAAAATGCCTTCCATAAGAGTTCGAAGCTCAGCCTATTCCATCCTCAGTGATCATGCACCAGAGAACAATGAGGCACCTCTCATTGTGGCTAATGAAGATGCAACGCGACCACGACCACGACTAACCCGTCCATCCCTCCCAACATTACAAATTCTTACATCCCCAGAACAAAGGCAAACTATACCCCAACGACCCCGCTCGTCCACGGTGTCTGGCAGGATCCATGCACACTGTACACAAGGGACTGTACGCAGTTCTCGTACATTGCGTGGGGTGGATGAGAGGAGCCAATCTCCGGATAATGAATCTTTTTATACCCCGACTGCGTCCAGCATGATTCTGCGGAGACCCACTTCAACCGTCACGATAGGCGCACAATCAAATATCATTCTCTCTCCGAGCTCAGGGCCTGGTCTTATTGAAAACAACCTGAATCGTCCTCAGGTACAAACCGGGACTCAAAATGCACTCCTGAGCTATAGTAACCTTCATCATGATGATATCGTGGAACACCTTGATGTCATAGGTAAAGCATCATTAAGATCTGAAATTGACCACTAATAAACTTTGTTCACAGATTCTCAAATTGGAGCAGTATCAAATTTAACGAACGCAGCAAATTCAATTGTCATGTAACAATCATCGTTGACTTATTATGTTTAAGACCTGACGAACCAAATAGACCTCCTTTGTCCTGGTACTCCCGAAAACCAGTAATAGTCTTGTCCCCACGCTCACCTAACCAGGATATCAACGAAGAACAATTTCCTAACAATCTCGAAGATGCCCTTGATCGACACGTGGATGATGTTTTGAAAAGACCGTCAAAATTCCGTCGTACCATGCTTGGGGTTTGGTCGTTTCTGAAGACACGTATGTAATTTACATCCTCCCTCTAGAAATTTAACTCAATCTTATTTCGGTAGCTATGGGTGTACGTAAAATTTGCTTTTTACAAGGCTTGCTTATGTATGAATCATCTGATCCTAGATAATAACTGGGATTTACGGATTTCTGGTTGGTGAGTAAGAATCTATGTAGAGCTAAAACTGCTATTTCTGATGCGGATTCAAAGTGTTCTGGGGTGCTGCTATCGTCGTATTCCTCGCCAAGATAATCAATTTCCATAACGAAAATACTCAAGGCTTCTGGGTTGAGGTTTCTTCACAGGTCGAGACGGGTAGGCGATTATAGTATACAGACTTAGATACTATAAATTTGACTCGTGGACTACAGGTCTTTTCACAATCACTAGCATCGGCCTCATTCCATCCCGGATATTAGATACGTATCGTGAGTGTTACAAAATTATAACTGTGAATAGCATTGTATAACCGCTGCCCAGGTATATACTGGATATTGTATTATAAGCGCAAAACGATGAAGCTCAGGAAGAAAGCAGGACTCCCGCAATTATTCGATGTTGATGACCTTCCAGATCCAGAGTTTGACCCAAATTATGTCCATCTCCTCACAGAGGAAGAACAGGCTAAACTTCATCGACGTTTGTCTTGAATTCAATTGGTCAGAATGACTGTATCTAACTTAATGCAGAACAAGTCAAATTCCAGAAACATCAAACGTGGTATCGCGCACATGGCACGGAAACACATCGGGTAAGTCTACTTTCTTGCTCAATTGATTATTTGTATCTCATTCCAATCAGGCATTTCCTATAGAGTAAGACAATTTCTATCCTCACCACAACAATTCTTAAGTCCACAATAGTACAGCTCTTTGGATCTGTTTATTGAATGACGGAAACTCCATCTTCCAAGTAAGCATTCTCCACTTAGGTTTTACCCGGTTCTTATTGATGCCAGATATTCCTTTGTGGCACTATGTGGGGCCTAAACCGGTGGGTAAACTGTTTTAAGGCAATAGTCAGGATGCCAACTATGATATCACAAGGTTCCAACGACCCGCTTGGACTACAGGTAGTTTGATTCCAGCTAGTTTTCTCTGTGGAATTGGCGCGGCTGTTTTGATTTGGCGAGGTGGAGAGAAGACAAAGAGGGTTGAGCAAGTAAAAGAACGGCTTCGTGCAGCCTTAGAGGCAGAGAAACCAAGTAGCGAAATGCCAATAGCCCAATCTCTCAGCACTGGTGATATCGGATTACCCCAGTCCATAGGGCGGAGGTTGTACAGTGACAGCAGGGAGAAGACACTGCCACCTATGAATGATACATCATCTATCGTTGACGAACATATGGTCGTGCCGTCCACAACTGAGAGAAGGAGGGTTTCATGACATTTAATTTACATCTATGATATAGATTATTACGTAGAACTCATTTACGCAGTTTTGGTCCCGTTCTTAGTGACGATTTACAAAGAAATTCGTTCAAGGTAAGCTGCCCAGCCTTCTGTCATATATCGTTCAGCTCGTGCCGCTATTGCATCCTTCTGGGAGACGCCGCCATATATCCCCCGTCCCACGATTATAACATCGCAACCCGATTCCAGGATTACCTGTCGGGGTGTTCGATATTGTTGTCCCATGCCATCTCCCTTCACATCCAATCCAACTCCAGGAGTTATAATCAAGAAATTCCGTTCGGATGGAGATCTGATATCATCCATCCGACGCTGTGCAATAAAACCAATCACGAAGTTATCATGTTTGCAAGCCATGCGAACAGTCTCCTCTGTGTAGGAACCAGTTGCTAAAGAGCCTTCGGTACTCATTTCAGCCAGTAATAATAACCCTCGACCTAATGGAAGACCAACTGAGGAGAGACCTTGAATGATCGATGGTCCTGGTACACTATGGGCGTTTACGATATGTGCCCAGCTGGCGATCTTGTGTACACCACCAGAATACTGCAGGGCAACCGTATTTCCTGAGGGAGAGGTGTTAGTTAATTATGAAGATTCGTATATTTCATGACTGACCGATGTCGGCGAACTTCCTATCTTCAAATATCATAAAATCATGTTTAATGCTTAGTCCCTGTAGCTTTTCAATCGTCGAAGAGTCAAAGTCCTCAAGGATATCGATATGCGTCTTAGGTTAGAGCTTATGAGAAAGAAGGAGACTTGGGAAAAAGGAGGAAGTTTGCCTTGATAAGACAGACGAATGGACCAACAGCATCGATAATGTTCAAGAATTCGCCGACTTTGGTGACATCTACGCTCACTGAGAGATTTGATTTCTTTCGTTCTATTGTTTCAAATAATGACTTTGCTGATGGGTTCGAGTGATTAAGGGCTCTCTGGCCATATGATTGAGACCTAATGGTGGACATTCTGGGGATACGATTGAGATACGAACAAATTATTATGGTCGTGATAAGATAAGGTCGATCAAAAAACAATGATCATATTTAGCACTAACTTATCTCAGGATCATTTCCTAGTTTCATGTCTTCTTCCATCATCCGTAAGCATGAAGGTGACGAGCTTCATGCCGAACCCTCGAAACGACCCAAACTAGAAGGAACTGCAGATGATACTGAAAAGGAACACATCCTCCCTCCGAGCCATGCGCTTTTGGGCATTCCATTACCTGTCGCGAGCGAAGGGTCTGCCATGAACTTCTTGGAGGCAAATGTCGGAATATCAGAGTATGTCGGCTGTGGTAATTGTAAAGTTCAGGGAGTAATAAAACAACGGTGAGTCTACAATCCACTCAAACATGCTATAATTCGGTTAACTTTCTTAGGTTCACAGACTTTTTGGTGTATGAAGTGGACCTGGACAGCAAAGTGCTACATTTAAACAACATAGCAAAACCGGATTCTTCTAAGAAAAAAGCTACATCAGAGCAGGCTACGTCGCTACCCGACGAAGATATTATCATGGAAGAACCGGAAAAGTTACAACCAGAAGTCATGGAAGATGAAACTCAATCCAAGAAAAATGAGGCAGATACAAAAGCAGTGGCTAATTCTGTCGAAGGTGCACACACTTCGAATGAGGCCGGAGGTTCAGAAGAAAATACGAAGAATATAGCAAAATCCAACGATCTAGCTTGGACAGAACATACAACTGCCACTCTTGCATCATTCCTTACTGATGATGCAATCTCACAAGTCAAAAAAATGTTTCTAGAGGGGCCAGAACCTCCGCGGGTCAGTGACAATGGTTGGGGGAGTAGAGCTGCACATACTCCAGGCAACGAAGGGCTTGAGCAACAAGCTAAGGATGAGACAGAGGCAGAAAAGCAAGTTGAAGTTAGCACTGGTGGTGGCAAGCGTGGGCGGGGCGGCAGGAGGGGTAGGGGGGGTGGCAAACAAGATAATAGAAAAGTGATATCAGAGGTTCGTGTTTTAATTTATGGCAAAATAACTCATGGGCTCTGATCTATTCTGTTGCAGCCTATATCGTCAAAAGAAGTTCGCACTTCACTACACAAAGCAATACGAAATTTATTCAACGGGAGGCTGGACAGCGAGACAGACCTTACTCCTTGTGATGAAGGTTCACGGGTTGTAATCAGATGGGCAAAACAAGGGGGTGGTCGTGGCGGAAGAGCAGGTGGCCGGACATCAGGTTAGTCTCACATGCAAATTCTTTTCATAAATGACCTGATACTTCAAAGGCAATACTTCTCGTCAGGATGAGCACCCTCCACGCGGCACATACCCCCCTTATATACACTTCACGCTACAAAAAACTAATCGAGACACGCAGGACGCCCTTGGTCACCTATCTCGTCTTCTCCATGTCAACATCAGGGATTTGTCGGTTGCCGGAACCAAGGATAAGCGTGGTGTTACCGTCCAGAGAGTATCTTTGAAACGCAACAACAAAACTGTGGAAGAAGTCTGGAAATTGGCCAATAACTTGAGCGCTCGGAGAACTTTACGAGATGTCCTTGAACAACGTGGAGAGCGAGGTATCAGGATAGCTGATTTGAATTATCGAAAAGCGAGCTTAGAATTGGGTATGCTCAAAGGAAACGCGTTTGTGATCACACTAAGGTGTTTGATTTCCTTGAAACTAATTTAGAGGACTAAAAATTGAGTTCTTATCTTTCAGAAATGTGGAGGTGGACTCATTAGAAAGTATGGACGAGCTTTTGAACTCGATGAAGCACAAAGGATTCATCAATTATTATGGTAAACTTTCCTGTCTTCGTTCTCATACATATTTCTTAATTGATTGCCGAAAGGTATGCAACGTTTCGGTACTGCTTCGGTACCTACCCACGCCATTGGTCTGGCCCTTCTCCAGAGTAATTGGCAAAAGGCGGTATCACTAATCCTACAAAAGCGACATGGGGAGCACCCAGATGTAGTTGCAGCTCGAGAAGCATGGCTTGAGGATGGCGATCTGGATCGAGCCCTCGAACTTCTCCCCAGAAGAGTTGTTGCAGAACGATGTATCCTTGAGAGCTTCAAAAAACAAGGCGGCGAGACTCGCAATGCCATGGGAGCCTTATCAACAGTTAGTGTCATACCATCTAGGTCGACGCAATGTCCTAATGTGTCACAGATTCCAAGAAACTTGCGTCTGATGTATGTCCACGCGTACCAGTCATACGTATGGAATGCGATTGTCTCAGAGCGGATTCGAAAATATAGCGCAGAGAAACCTGTTATTGGAGATCTGGTTTTTGAAGCAAAGGCGGAAATGACAGAGCAAGCTGATGTCGATGACCTCGAAAATGGAGATCCCCCTTTACTTAACAAAGATGATGATTTGGAAGAAACAAAAGGTAACGTACACTCTTGTCTAGTTCATCATTTGTTTCATCTCATCTCAACAGGAGATGCTGTTCAACCAGGTAAAAAGTCAAAAAAGCCGTATGTTGCCCCAAAGGTCAAGACGTTGACTGAAGAAGATCTCAATAAATATACCATCTTTGATGTCATCATGCCATTACCAGGGACCGACGTCGCATACCCTGGAGGAGAGCTTGGCGAACGATACCGAGAGTTCCTTAGAATGGATGGTCTTGATCCGGACAATTTTGTTAGGAAGCAAAGGTCGAGGATTATTTTGTTACTGAATTGCCGAACTAAACGGAAGTAACAGGGATTATACTTTGAATGGGTCATATCGAGCGATACTACACCTGCCAAAAGAGATGACATGGACAGCATTGCGATATACTGATCCAGATGTACCCCTTGCACAATCTGATGAGGATAAATTGCTAGGATTTGATCCTCCTTCGATTGTAGAAGATGGAAAGTTCATGGCACTCCAAATCAACCTGACTCTCGGTACAGCAGCATATGCAACCATGGCATTACGAGAGATTACGAAGACAGAGACGAGTTCTCATTTCCAAACAAATCTCACAATACATTCCAAAGACCAAAAATACCGAGGCACCGAAGTGGGTTTGGGAGAATAGGGTCTGGAAACAGTTTATAGCATACATGTAGTTGTAGACTAAGAGAAACAGCTGATGCAGAAATTGGTCGGGATGATGATGTGTATGCAATTACCGCGATTCTTACCATGAAGAACGGTCGCGGCAGTCCCAGAGTGTGGAACCGTGTATTTGATATAACGAACACCACGTAAATGAGTTGGCAAGCTGACAGGCTATCAGTCTCAAACATATTACCGGTTCACAGCTGTACATTCCATCCTGTCAGTATGCCAATCCCGTTGAAACGGCTATCCTCAACCGACCCATCCTCTCGGCATTCGTTCTCACAAATCTGTACTATTTCTGTGACCGTTGAACTTGTCTACTATTACCCAGTTCCTTCTCGTCTTTTCCTATCATCCCCACAAGAATCATTCATCTCTACTCATGGCTAAGGTGGAGACTGTCGTTTTTCTCTCACTCGTTCTCGACCTGTTTGCTTTCACCATCCCACTCCCCTTGTTCCCCAGGATCATAGAATGGTACACAGCCGTGAGTACACGTAATACCACTCCAAGACTCTGAGTCCTCAATTCCTTGTCCTCCAAAGCGGGAGATCTCCAATCCGGAATGGCTTCCTCTCCAAAACCCTGCAATTCGTGACTTCCGTGCGTGCGGTGTTGTTCAAGCCAGGGGTGCAGTCTCAGAGATGGGATGTTGTCCTTCTTGGTGAGTTTCGAGCTCTAGTATCACTAAACTCACACTCATTTGGTTGTAGGGGGCCTCATGGGCTCGGTATTTTCGTTAGTGACTTGTATTATGTGGAAGTCTCTTCCTCATCAAACTCAATATACTCGCCAGAACACTTCAGTTTTTTGTATCACCCAAGATCGGGTCTCTATCTGACAAATATGGCAGAAAAAGAATACTTCTAATCACGATGCTGGGAAACATCTTGTCTGCTGTCATGTACGTGGAGGAAGCCATGGGATCTGTTTCAATTATTGAAGATCACTTATCACAGATGGATACAATCAACCTCATTTGCCAGTTACATGCTTTCTCGCGTAGTTGGTGGGCTGAGTGAAGGAAACGTGCAACTTGCAATGTAAGGCGCCTAATTTTGTACAATTCTATGGCTTATCTGAGTATATGATCATGATCTTATTCAGTGCCATCCTTTCAGACGTCACAACCCCTGCGAACAGGTCCAAAGCCCTTGCTCATGTTGGCATCGCTTTTGCCATATGTTTCTGTATTGGGCCACCAATCGGGGCATACTTTGCTTCTCGCACACCACCCCAAATCCTTAGTTCTTGGGGTCTTGAACTAAATATCTATTCCGTACCAGCCCTGATAACTCTAATCCTTCTGGTGGTGGAAACAATCTTCTTAGCAGTTGCTCTCCCTGAAACGAGAGGTAAAAGAGCTGTGGCTCGTGACGACAAACACTCATCTGTCCCACATATGAACGGAAATGGCAAGCACACGAATGGTGATATCTCACGTCCTAAGCTGAGTGCCGAACACCGGATCAAAATGTTGAAGTCCTTGCGCACAATTCATTTCCTATTTTTGGGACTATTCTCTGGTGTGGAATTCACTCTAACTTTCCTAACTTTCGATCGTGAGTGACAGTAAATGAGTTGCTTCTATTCGGGATATTTTAACATTGGGACCCTTACAGTGTTAGATTGGAACAATAAACAAAACGGAAAACTAATCGGTACTATCGGAATTATCAGCGCACTTTTACAAGGTGGTTATGTGCGTCGTTCGACATCAAAAGTTGGAGAAGGTGTGATGGCACGCCGAGGAGTATCAGCCTGTGCTCTAGCGCTTGGCTTTCTTGCTGCATTCCCATCACAGGTCAAGTCCAGACCGGCACTTGCCATGAAACTGTTACAAGGAGCTGCTGTCTGTATGGCCTTCACCAGTGCAACTGTTGTAAACGCATTGACGGCGTTTGCTTCATTACAATGCGACGAGGCCGGAGTCGACAAGGATACCGGAAAGGCTGCGGATGAACACCCACAATTGGCAAAAGGTCGTGCTCTGGGCCAGTTCAGATCGTCAGGTCAGCTTGGGCGCGCTATTGGGCCACTCCTAGGTGCTGTGCAATGATTAAGAACCATTCCATAGTCTAACTGAATTTTATAGCTTGTGCCTCATATTGGACTTTTGGCCCTGCATATACATATGGTGTGACAGCTGCTGCAATGATACTTCTGTCGGCAAACATGAGGTCTATAGTGGTAACAAAGTCCCGATAGATAGAACTTGAAAAAAAAAAAATTTATCAAACCAGTCTAATTTTTTAGCATCTATTGTAGAGTCATGGTATGAATGATAGTTTTTATTATCTGGTCATAATAGTGTTACAATCAGCAGGGATATAAACAGGATGCTAATAAATTATAATGTCCGGACAACGAAATATTCCTTCCAGTTTTAGTGTGAAGTAGACTGTGGAGCAAATTATTTCTAATTGTTCGGTGATAATTCAGGGTAATGTTTCCACCAGGTATCAAAACAAGGAGAAACGTGGCCTGCACTTATTAGATTCCCTATGCATCCCATGTAATCAGGGGACGTGACGAATTTCGAGATCTAGACGAGTTGACGCTGTTTCTTGAAGGCGAACGCGAAGGTCGCTCAAAATGGTCTCCGATCAGAGAACTACTTCCTTGCGCCTGACGAACTCTCGAGCTATGTTCCCTCGCCATCAAAGGGTCCACATCAGAAGTGTCAGATTCTAAATCTTCGCTTAGACACGGTTTTTCGGGAGGGTACTCAGATGTCCGTGATGCCGGTGGTGAAGCGGGATTTAGTGGGTCTGGTTGCCATGTTGTACGTGATGCAGGGGGTGAATTCATCTCGATGTCTCGTGTTTGTGTGAATATCGCAGGAAGAAAGAATAGCACTCCTGGAATGTAGCGACGTCTCCTGGGCCGGATTGGAGTTCGTGGAATCTCACGGATGTCGGTCTCGGCCATAGAGACAAAGCGATTACGAATGCGGTAAAATGCATCTGTGATAGGGTTTTGGACTCGTCCTGCAAATAGGTCGCTAGGACTTGAGGCATCCGAAGACGTAGGGGACGATGACCGAACTTGGAATGGGAGATGTAGTACCGGAACGCTGTCATCAATCGGAGAGTTGATGTCACTTTCACTGTCGGGTGATGATGGTTGGGTCGAATATTCCGTGTCAGAGGGAGGCCCTCCAAGATGGAAATGCCAACGGCCTGACCGAGATACGCGTGGAAGTAGGACATCATAACCACTTATTCGTCTGAAACTCCTTCGTTGCTTGGATGGCAATATCAAAAGTCCCACGATGAGTACCATCAGACCTGCCCACATCAAGCCTTTGCCCCACGTCCCCAAGAATCCAATGAAAGCAGCATCGTCAGCATGCCAACTACTGCCATAATAATGGGAGAAGAACGAGTTTGGAGCTTCGCCTTCTTTCGCATTTTTACCGTATAAGGATTTCGGAAGGATGCGCAGGTCGGTCGCAGAATTAGTGGGATGAGAGGATGTGTAAATGCCATATTGGGCGGATAAGAACATGGGGCCGGTCGAGAACATGACTGTTGGATAATTTAATACCCATGAGTGGTCAAAGGTAACGAGGTTGTGAATAGTTTGTTCGAGAAAATTGTGGCCCTTCTCTGCGAACATTAAATCATTCGATACACCAACAGGAATTGTTTTGGGAAGGATGACAGGGTAGACGAGAAGAGGATCCATTGGGCGATTACACCCGATATCCAAGTCAATGTAAACCCCTCCATAGTGGTATAGCACAAAATAGCGGATAACGTCCGCGCGTTGTATGCCATATTTGTAACCATCGAAAGTCTGTAAAAACCAGGGATAATGCTGTGCGATGAACTCTCTAGACCCAGCATCGGTCCATAGCATATATTCACTGAAGTTGAAGATGAGAAAAAATGGGTGAAATAAATGGGGCAACTACAGACTAATCAGGCATCATATCGCGACATTCTTGAGAGATGTTATTCCACCGAGCGGGTAGAACTTCTGTTTTCCAGGTTTGGTGGATGATTCTTGGAACACGTTCGAGTTGGTTGTGTTCGGAAGCATTCCACCTGGTGGTATTATCGAGTATGGGAACCTCGAGCTCTGAGAGATAGGCGGAAGGGTCGATGGCAAGATAGTAGGTAACTGAAGAAAGGACCACGACTGTGCCTAGGAGGAAGAGGGCGAGGATGGAGAGAAAGACATAGAAAGTACGACGACGGTTCA
Source organism: Floccularia luteovirens (assembly GCA_009739215.1). Lineage (NCBI taxonomy): Eukaryota > Fungi > Basidiomycota > Agaricomycetes > Agaricales > Squamanitaceae > Floccularia > Floccularia luteovirens. Next base: position 1,427,468 of record VSJF01000004.1, read on the forward strand.
TGAAGGAAGGGAGGAAGGAGCGATAGGAAAAGAGCGAGAGAGAAATGAATGGAGAAAAATCTCGACTTGGAATTCAGTTCAAATTAATTTCAACTCATTGCAAACAAACCATTCGGCTCGTATTCCCAATTCGGATATCTGCGTACTAGCTCTCGTGCCTTGTTTTTTCCGGTCTACCTTGTGGATCACAATCATTTACCCACTCCATAAAAGTATCTCTGATTCATCACTATATCCTCCTCCATCTCCGCAGCGCAGCAATGTCATTGCGCTGCATATGATTATCATATATTAGGAACTATCATATCAAACCCTATGACATCAAAATCAGATCCCAGTTGGTCGTAGTTTAAGCGCAAAACTGCTGTGCACATGAGGGCCAAGCACATTCAACGACTCCCCAATGGAACTATCTTCCCATATCTCTGCTATCTTTGCCAATCCCCCAAGTGCCACTTCCCAATCTCGTCGCGACCAGTCTTGTCCTCGACGAGCCCCATGAATAGTGTATGGTCTACTTAGAAATACTTCCACGGCAGGACGGGTTGCAACTGCCGAACGTTTACTGCCGAGATAATCAAGACACTCGGCTGCACCCCATTGTAAATAGCTTCGATTAGATTGCCGCCAAAATGGTGCATGTCGTGAGACAGGGATAGCTCCATCTTTCTCCAAGTCGTTTAGTTCTACTCCTCCAACTCGGCCAACGAGTTCAATAAGGAGCCCTGTAAAGTGTTCCACGATTTGAATGTGAAGCAGATCAAGTGCGTGACTAGGATAAACCCCAATGGACATGGGAACGTCATCATCCACGTTCATGTAATCTTCCTCAATTGTGCTTCGATCTTCAACTCGAACGCTGCGGGGATATTTGTAGCTCTCACGGTAGAGTCCAAACTGACCCAAGTCAACCATGTCAGCGCTATACATAGCACTCGCGATATCCCTGCTACACCATTGCCTTGATGGCGTCACCGCTGGGATACCTATGTAGTGTATGACGGTTTCATGATAAAAGGGTGGCTATGAGAACATATGGTATCCCCACCTTGTCCGTAGCACTCAATACACAAGTTATTGTCCCCGCTGCATATCCATGTACGGCTCGGGCAAATATTTCGAAAGTACATGCAACAATCCAAAATAAGTGCATCATTTGTTCTCTGAATAACACTCTATACAATACAAAGTTAGACGTTCGAATGTGAATAGCAAAATGGGAAACGTACCTCGCCAGGGTCATTGATCTTCCAATTACCAGATCTCTTGCAGGTTTCTTCATTTGCTTGGCATTTGACAGACTTTCTTTGCTTAACTTTCTCTAACAACCAAGCAGAGGCACGTCTAGCGAACCATGCCAGCCCGTCACGCTTTTTCTGCCTTACGAAACACGCAAGAAGATAAGACCGGATATAATGCGAGGTTCCAACGTAACGGTGCTTACCCATCAAGTTCATATATCACAACACCTGGAACAACTACAATGATGGGTATTTCAAGTCGGTCGATGTCATCAACAAATTGCTTGATTACTTCTAGGTGTCGTAGAAGCACATTAGTATCGATAATCATAAATGTTGATGACACTGAAAAGGCTGCCTGCGTATAAGTTTAGGACTCTTTCTGGTTATATTGTTATTTTCTTCCTCCGAACCTTCATTTCAACATCCTCGTTTGCAATCTGGTCGATCCTTTGTAATATGGCATTCAAGTATATAGTATCATCTGGAGGTGTGATCAGGTTGCACGTCGATCGTTGGTGTTATCCAGAAGTCTACGGACTTTTGAATAATGTATTCGGTTCTTGAACACTGTTTGAAAAGTATGCCTGAGTGGCGGTGGATGTCATCGATACACATCAAGTGAGTATGAAGTTGGTCTGGACAGCCACGTAGCGGAAATACATATTACATAAACACACAACCATTATTGTTCTTTTCAAACATAAATCATATCATAATCAAAAAAAATATGATATTGCTTCTATGGATGACGAAATACAGATGCAAGATGAATATTAATAAGTAGACGATGCAACTAATTCCTAATAGTCCACGGTGGTAGAAACCTTTATGCTCAAATGTATGATAGCACTGCTTTTTATGATGCGGATAATGCTAGTTTCTTCAATGGTGGCGTACCATCCGTGTTTGCTGATGCATCAGCATTAAAATCACCCTTACGCTTCGTGCCAGTTATCTTAGAATCCTGTGACGGTGATGCAAAAGGTGACTCCGAGACCCTTAATTTTGAGGGCGGCGGTGTTGACCGTGCCACTGAACCCAAGACAGTTTCAGGTGTGTTTGGACGGCTTGAATTTGCCATTTCAGTACGTAGACGCGCAGCAAGACTATTCGTGGACAACACTGCCTCTGCGTGACACGTTGCGTGATACACCTGTAAGTCATTGACAATTAGCTCGGTAATTTGGAACTTAGTGAGAGAATAGCTTACCCGATCGTCTTTCATAACTGCATTTTTCCATACCCAATCTTCATCGTCTTCTAGGAACTCAGACTTGAGTGTTTCTTTACATACCGGGCAAGCCACAGCCTTTGCTTCATCACCAGGTGGTACAACAACATACTGGGCTCGCAATTCTGCCTCGCGCTTAGCATTTTCTGCAGCTGCTGAAACCTTGGAATTCAAGCGTGTATCAGCACGACCTTTGCCTTTTCTATCTTCAGATAAATCCTGAATCCAATCCTGTGAAAGATACTCAATCAAAAAGGTTCAGTAATGAGCTCTCTACTACTTACCTCTATTCCAACAAACCAGCTGCGGCTGTGACCACGTCCTGTATTTTGACTAGCCTTACGATTCTGTCTAAAGTGCATATCTAAATGGTCCTCTAGATCCGATTTTCCGAGTGTCGAATCTGAGAAGCGAATGCCACATTGTTTACATTGAGCATTTAACCGCTTATATAAGAGTTCTGTAATATGTGGTCGTGTTCTGGCAAAGTCTTAATGTATGACATTTTACTGAATGCAATTTTCTCACCTCGTAATCTCAGAACTCGTAAGACTGACTTTCTCTCCAAGAATGAGAGTCCTGTATTCAATTATCGCTTCTTGTCTCATATCAACCTCTGTTTCTTTGGGCTCTTTCTCATTTGTATTCATACCGGCACCCAGAGGTGTGCCGCTTGCTGACACGACGCCAGCTTTCAACAAAGTAGATAAGAGGTTCGCAATATTAGGGTGTGGCGGCGCTGAAATTGTACTTGTAGACGAGGAGACCGACGGCTCGATGTTACTAGACATCCCTTCCATTTTGTTCAAGGACTCTGGGTTGAAATTCGAAATTTCTAACTGAGGGTACGTATGAAGAGTAGTATCAACTGTTGATTGTGGTGGCATTGTAACAGGAGGCCACTGTACTGATGTTGGAGCCGTTACTGAAGGGATGGAAACTGATGGAACAGAACTTCGAGCAAGTGACCGCAACTGAGTAAGAATTTGTTGAAGTTCTTCTTGCGACACTCCAGCCTCGACGAGCTTTCGCAGCTACGGTGTTTCATGAATACAATATCTTCCTAATTTTTTAGTGAAAAACGTACTTGATGCAGAACAGCAATGTGATTTTGAGAATATGTATCGTACGGATTACTCTGTAGGTAACGCTCCTTTTGCCCTAAGGTGTATTGCAACTCGCTCAATACCTGGGCTCTGGTGATATGTCCCGACCCGTTATAACCGTCAGTCGACTGGAAAAAATGAATACAAGCAATGGCGGAGGAAGTTAGGTGAATACTTACTTGATGGGTGCTTACACTGTCCCCGCTCCAAACACCTCGTTCGATTGCAATCTGTGCAGGCACTCCAAAAAGCTCTTTACCTGTAGGGGATCCTGTTCGCCACGTTAGCAGCATCTCCTCCATTTTGCTCCGAGTATTTGCATCAACTTGATTATAAGTTTCTAAAAACAAGGGAATAACGAATGAGGCAAAGTGCCGAGCGTATGGTTCATACACATTCTTCGAAATGGCGTCCAATAAATAAAATGCGGGTAACTTCATCCATGGCGCAACCTAAATTGGAACAACCAAACAAGGAAATGATGAGTCAGCAATCCGCGGAATCGGTGGCAAACAAGGTGAAAACAAAGTAGAGTCAAGATGACGATCTTGCAAGACCAAGGTAGCATCTTAGTCGTGTCTTTGACCTCAGATGTAAATGCAAGACTAGATACATGATACATGAACAGAACATTTCTGGAGACGTATTCAAAAAAAAAAATAGTACTACTTGCTAGGTACAAAAACATCAATGAATGCGGTGATAGAGAAATTACTCACCCCTCTGATGTGGGCTTCTAGGCATTGTGCAACAATGTCTGCAAATCGTGAATAATCTTGAGCTAGCATTGAGAGGCTTTGTATAATGGGCCTCGAATTGAAGGTGAGTTGGGAAAGACGCTGTATGTAATCTCTGCGGAAAGTTACAGGGTCGACATGGTGAAAAACAGGTGGCGGTGGTGGTGTTGCTTGGGTTGGCTGATGGTGAAACTGATACGGATACCCAATGTTAGAAGAGGGTGGGTGAAAAGCAGGAGCAGTGTATGACTGCTGCCCGTATAAACTCTGAGAGTAAACAGACATCGAATACAACTCGGATTTTCGCTGTGATTGTAAGTGGATAGCGTTCTCTAGCAATCTCACCCAGATTTAACAAGACCTCACGCAATCTTCCACAGAAAACGACGACGACTGTAAAAGCACACAATGGCAGTGGTGGTTCGAAGTAAAGCGACGTGTTTGACGACTGTGGGACAATAGCAGCAGTGATTTATGTTCCGAAACTCCGACTGAATATGCAAATGGGGTGGAATATTTGGTCTGATAGTTGTTCATATAGCTCTCAAAGAGCTATGTTTTTATGATCATTGAGAAGTTACAAATGAGCTTAAGCAGCCTAAACAGTGCAGAAAAGTGTTGAGCAAGTATAATCGCACACAGATAACTTTCTGGGAGAGACTAGTAGTGCATGACTCAAAGCAGCACAGATTACGTCAGCTAGGTCCTTGACCGACATTCTTCACTGTTCAAAAATCAACGATCATATCGACCAACCTATCGCCAAGGTGTGTATTTATCCACTTATTCAACATATACCCATCCCATAGGTCTAGAATGGCCTCCTGATCAGTCTGGGAGTGATTTCAGAAGGAATGACAGGATGGGACCAATGGATGTTACAACGTCTATTTGGATGTACTTATCGTTTTTGATTTTAGATGCGCGACGTCCTCAAGACCGAAGAACTCGACATTCCTGACAATGTTGACATCACAATCAAGTCTCGAGTCATCTCAGTTACTGGCCCAAGAGGCACTCTGACAAAAAATGTGCGACATGTCGATATGGACATTCGGGTGTTGAAGGGCAAATCCACAAAAGTGACTTTGGCGGTATGGCAGGGTGGCCGTAAACATGTTGCTTGTCTGCGTACTATCCGCAGTATGATCAACAACATGGTTACTGGTGTTACAAAAGTGAGTTTGCCGTTTTTGTTTAATCTCATGATGTTATACGGATTTCAAAACAGGGATTCCGATACAAAATGCGCGCTGTATACGCCCACTTCCCAATCAATTGCATCATACAAGATGATGGTCATGCTGTAGAAATCCGTAACTTTTTGGGGGAGAAGGTAAATTTATTCTTTACGGTTAGATCTGATGGTTGAGCGCAATATAGACTGTTCGACATGTCAAAATGCTAAGTGGTGTTGAAATCACAGAGTCAAAAGCACAGAAGGATGAACTTATCATTGAAGGAAACGACGTGGACAATGTCTCTCAATCAGGTATGTCCGGACTTGTCGACACTAGATTTCAATATAACTGTGCCGTAGCCGCCTCTATACAAGGAATCTGTCGTGTTCGTAATAAAGATATTCGCAAGTTCTTGGACGGTATCTATGTATCCGATAAGGGCACAGTGGTGGCAGCCGATGCATAGACAAGCTTTTTATATGTTTTCAGCTCAACTATGCTATGAATATATGACAGTCTTCGCATCACTCGATAATTATATTATCATGGACATCCTTCATGCAATTATATTTTGATGGGTAATATTTAAGATCCAACTCGTCGTTTGTCTATCTCCTCACGGAACAAATGGAATCTTTGTACCGACACGTCGACGATATTGAACATAGTCATCTCCAAAGAACTTGATCAATGCAGCCTCTTCAGCTACAAGGGAATTAGGAATGTAATGTTTTTGATGAGTTTAGACTGACCTCTTGTTCTATAGTAGAAGAATCTCCATAGCAATATCGAGTAGAGTATTATGCAGAAAGGGTTCTGAAGCACAAGTTGTGTCCCAATAGCCCAATAGTAAAATCCAGCGTAGGACGGATGACGAAAGTATCTGTCAATCATTTAGCAACTAATAAAAACGTCAATGAATATATGGCACTTGCTTGTAGACACCATCGGTGACAAGTCTATGAGAGGCGCGTTTAGTGAATGCTACCGTATGTGAAAAGTTTGTTGAAGCGTGGATCATAGCCATTGATCTCAGGCATTGTCCTAAGATGACCATTATAGTGCCTTAAAATTTGTCAGAAGCTGTATAACCGACACAGAATGCATAGTCACCAAATTGTGAAATATATGGATATGCTTTAGCGGAAGGAAAGAAAAACACTGTGACAAGGTATTCTGTAATAGCCGCTCCATTTGCAATATGATACATTGACCCGTTGTTGAGCAGGTATGCTACGAGATTGATCATTAATATTGGATTTATTTGTCTATCTATTCTTGACTCACAATCCACACTACATTTCTCGAAATTCCATCCAGCAGTGACTGCGAACTCAGCCCAATGAAAGAATGACCAAGCGGCAAGGAAGAACCCCAATTGATATGTCGCAAACCAGTAATTCTGGAATCCATTCGCAAGAAAAATGAATGCACCAAAGGAACATACAGCGCCTAGCAGAAACGAAATAATAGAGGATGTGAGGGGGGTATTAGGAACGTTTCCTTGGGGCTTGTTTGTCGCCGGGACAGTTTCTAGGGGGTGCCTATTATCCATGGTGTTGAAGTGAGGTAGACAATGTGCTGGAATGTCAGAGTCAGAGCGACGAATTGAATGTTACTTTCTAGACCGGAACTGCTTTTTGTTTTAAAAAACATTGTGTTCTGATAAGGCACGTATTTGCTATTGTTAGACGAATAACAAGCTTTGTTCATGCGTCTTTTCCACACAATTGGAAAATTTCCTGGAAGGCTGCTTCCGATTCATGCTCGGACTCAAGCTATGCAGTCCAAAATTTCGTCTTTGCCGAACTCTAGACATCCGTACATATGCTTCACATGTAGATCCATCTAAGCTTCGAAACATAGCGTTGGTCGCTCATATTGGCACGTTCATAATTACTGAAATGTTTTTTGTGGCTCATGTCAGTGTTAGACTCGGGAAAGACTACCCTCACGGAATCCATGCTTCTCAAATCCTCGTACATATCTTCTTCGGGATCGGTTGACACGGGAAGCACAACAACAGATTTCTTACCTGTCGAACGCGAACGGGGTATCACGGTCCAGTCTGCCAGTATACCTATCAAATGGAAGGATTGGTCGTTCAACCTCATTGATACACCAGGACACGCTGATTTTGGAATGGAAGTCGAAAGTGCCAGCCGCGTTGTGGATGGTGCTGTGGTGCTGATTGATTCGGTCGAAGGCGTTGAATCTCAGACGAAAGGTGTCTGGAAACAATTAGACAGGTACGTAGCAAAGGTGAGACTGTTATAAACAGTGTCCAGGAACTCCCGCTAATAAATCAGTAGATATGATGTACCTACTCGTCTTATATTCCTGAACAAGATGGACCGTCCAGGAGCATCTTATAAGTCATCAATTCTCTCTTTACTCAGGAATAGACTCCACCAAAATCCAATGGCCCTAGCCCTCCCTATTGCATCATTCAACCCTCAGAACTACGTACAGGGTGAGCCAGGTATCCAAGGCCTGGTGGACCTGGTAAAATGGGAAGTGTGGAAATGGGAAGGAAGCGATGGAACTCCCGTCAGGTATCCTCTACCGCGAATGGCAAAAGCTCTGAAGGAGTTAGAATTCCTCCCAACGGATCACCCTATCATTCCACATCTTCTTCCAGCCCGTACCCATCTGCTAGAGAATCTTTCAATGTTCTCATCTGAATTCCTAGAGCAACTACTTGACCTTCCAACTGACCCATCTGCATATCTTACCGTGGAAAGCTCAACGATACTACGTCACCTTCGCACAGCTACCCTTCAAAAGGCAATACTTCCCGTTTTATGTGGTTCAGCAGTGAAAAATATCGGAACTGATCTCATCATGGATTATGTTGGCGAACTATTAGCCTCTCCTGTGGATGTGCTTGGCAGCGAGCAACACAATGGTCCCCTCAGAGCTCTTGCCTGGAAAGTCAGTTGGGATCCTCGACGTGGATGGATGACTTTCGTCAGAGTCTACTCAGGTAAATCCAATTAGCAGCTCCCTTTGTTTAGAAATTTATTATCATTCACAGGCAAACTCACTCGACAAAGCTCTCTCGTGAATACTACCAGAAATCAACGCGAGAGAGCTTCCAAATTACTCTTATTATACGCCTCTGAAGTAGAGGAAGTTGACGAACTTCCGTTTGGATCTGTCGGCGTTATTTTAGGTTTGAAATATACAAGGACCGGTGATACATTAGTTTCCACTGGTACCCCAATTTCAAAGCAGTCGGTTATGCGAGATATCGTGCCTCCTCCAGCTGTCATCTCAACATCCGTAATCCCCCAGTCACACTCAGATTTAGACCCATTGCAGGAAGCTCTAGGATTGTTAACTCGCACGGACCCTTCTATACGCGTCGATCTACAAGAGGGTCAAATCATAATAAATGGACTGGGGTCCCTGCACCTTGAGATTGTTGAAAGAAGACTTAGGGAAGAATGGAATGCTCGCTTCGAGTTTGGTCCGCGTCGGGTGAGCTATCGCGAAGGTTTGGGTAGTGGGAAACCTACCTCAGGATGGAATATCTGGAACACGTATCTGAACGGGAAACAGCTGACGGTTCAGGTTCCCTTAGCTGTCCGGGCACTAGATTCAACAGAGATCGGAGATCCTGTCTGGGATGGTAATATTGTCATTGACGAAAACGGCACACGGCTTCCCTCTGTTGAGTCGATTGCACAAACACCGCTGGGATTCGTAGCAGAAGGGATCGCCAGCGCTCTTTCTGCTTCTGCCCATTCTTCTCTGGCTTTGACGCGTATCTGTGTCCAGATCAAGGACATGGCCTATATTAGTCAATTTGCGCCTTCCATCCTTACAGCAGCAACGGCCACCGTTTTACGCAAACGGATAAAAGATGCCGGAGATGGCCCCATTATGGAACCATACTCCCTTCTCAAGATAAATGTTGGCGAGGAATACATTGGTAAGGTCGTGAAAGACCTGACTGAACACGGAGGCGAAGTTCTGGAGCTTGTAGGGCTGAGTCAGGAAACCTTTGGAGCATCCGAAGTAGGACAATTTGATCAAGATGCTTGTCTATGTACCGCCATCATGGATCACACCCTCTGGTTTGGATCATTCCGCATTTACAAACCACTCGCGTAGGAGTCAACAAAGTATCCGTGCTCTGGCACCATTAGCCAAGTTTCTCGACTACTCTACTCGATTACGCGCGATTGCTGAAGGCCGGGGCACATTCGAACTGGCAAATGCAGGTTTCAGAGAAGTATCAGAATCTCGAAGACTTGAAATTCTGAAAGAGATTGGCAGGGCTTGAATACTACACTTTTATTGAACATATTATAGCGCAAGTAATTTATCTAGAATTCCTTATTTTCTTCCGCATCTGCAAAAAATGCTCCCCTATTCAAATCCTCATCCAAATCAATAGCACCTGCTCTGTAATCCCCCATAGAATTAAGAATTTGACTGAACTCCATCATCCCTCCATCAGAGTGATCGTTTTCTTCTTCGCTATCAACCAGGTCTTCAAACATTTGCAGCACTGGCTCTGGTGTAGGAATTACGGGAGAAACAAGAGTAGAAGCCTCATTATCCTCAGGAAGGAAAAGTGGTGTTTTTCCTCTAGTAAATTCTGGTGCTCTTATTGCTGAGATCTTGATTGGCTTTGCGAATGGTTGTTTCTTCAAAGCAGTTCTTATTGGCGGCCATGGTTCGACGACAACACATAAGCAACGACCGTACATGTTAAAACCTTGGAACACAAGTCGAGGAACCAACTTCGGTTTTTCTTCTTCGTCTATTTCCAAAGGTTCGCCAATCCCAGCGTTTGTACCACCTGATATCGCGACGGCTCCCTCTGTCATATTCTCGTCGAGTTCTACTGTCTCCTCATAATCCGCATCATCATCATAAGAGGCGCCAGCATGATTTGTCTCGTTCGTATCATCTATTGACATGGAGGAATCATGATCGCTATCATCTTGCCGTCCTTTGCCTTTGGCGATTTTACGTTTCTTACGCACTTTCGTTGGATTGGGAGTTGATTTTTTTTCCTTACGTTTCCCTTTCCTTGGCTTGTTGGAACGAGTAAATGCGGGTGGTGGGATTATCTCTCTTTGATTTATTGGGAGGCGCGGTTGTGCAACGAAATTTCTTGTCTTATTGAGCCAGTCAATATTCAAAACCTTGTCAAATTAGCTGAAAAAATACATCCTACTTTTATGACAAGAGAATGAGGCTCGGTCTTGCGGATAAAGTAGCAGAATTGATATGTGTCTGATGTATAACTACATTAGCATGAATGTTAACTAGCAACTTGGACACGATAACTGTACCTCCCCTATGTGTATCCACAGTCGCTTTTTTTGCAGATGGACCACCAACATGAGCATCGGCTTCATGTTTTAACTTTGGCAATATGCTACATTAGATAGTTTGTTAGAAATTAGCCTTAGGGAGAACATTTCCAAAGCCTAACCGCGGCCGGAGGTCAGCAAGAACATGTTGGAGAATACTGTCGGTCATCCAGTCAAGATGACGTTCATCCAGGTAAAGCTATCTGTATATATTAAAGATATCAACACATTACTTTGATAATAAGGACTGACAAATATAGGGAGTACATCCTTTTCAGATATCCTCAGATAATATGCGTTTCGAGTTCGGAATTGCATTGCAAGAGGTGGAGCTCGTTATTACATAACAAATGTTTTAATACCCAAGCCCAATTGATGCCATAATAAGTAATACTTATTGCAATATACACAGGCCAAAATCAAGTTATTTATTTACATAGCAAAATATCAATCAGGTCCTGAGATGATAGCCTTTATAACACCTTTTCCATCTTTACCCTTTCCAGAACGGGTGGCTTCGAATGCTTCAATGGCTGCATCAAACACAAAGCTGCGCGAACGGAAAAGTGAGAAAAGTACTAGACAGATTGTCGTAACTTACCGGTGCGTAACTAGTGGCTTTAAATCGACTTTACCACTTGCAACCAGTGCAATTGCATTAGGATAATCTCCGGGCTTAATACTGGTGATTAGAACATATTCTCAAGCCAACTGAATGTAAGGCTACGCACTCCATATCGGAATGATCCTTTGTAGGTGAGCTCTTTAGTGAGAAGTGTGGTGATGTCGATGGTTACGTTCGGGTTTCCCATACCAACCTATACGCAAAAGGTTGTTAAACAGAAATTTTGATGTTTGACCAAAATACCTGGACACAAGTTCCGCTGGCTCCCGCGATATGAATGGAGGTTTGTATAGATACCTCTGCACCGCTGGCATCTATCACAAGGTTTATTGACTTGGATCCCCGAACTTCAATTCCAAGCTGTTTTTTCATTTCATCTGCATTTCTCCGACTGTAAACAGCCTTGCTTTCACCTTCAAGCGGCTTAGGAGGCAGAAAAACATCGGTAGCTGCGTATTTCTTAGCAAATTCGAGCCTCTCTGGAACAATATCCACTGCGATTACTCTAGATGCCCCAATCGCCCTCGCAACCGCCATGCACAGGAGGCCTACTGGACCACATCCAAAAATGACGATCGATTGATTAGTTCTGAGACCACCAAGATTGTAAACTGAATGAACCGCAACCGCAAGGGGTTCCATCTTGACTATGGTCTCAGAGCATGGTTGGATGAAATGAAAGGACACAATACCATGGCGCCATCCTCAAGAGACACATTGTCAGGGAGCGGATATGCTAAATCTGCCGGTATACGGTAAAAGCGTCCAAGCGTTCCATCATAAGGAGGGGTCGCAGCGAACTCAATGTTTGGGCATAACTAAAATAGCAAGCCTGAGAAGAAGCAGGAAGTCGCTGATTTGAGGAGATGACGCACCTCGTAGCGTCCGGCTTTACATACGTCACACTTTCCTATTTACTTGTTAGATAAATTATATCTGATAGTTTCTTCAAGAGACATATACCACAAGTGGCGCCTGGTTCTATAGCCACTCTGTCGCCAACCTTTAGGTGTGTGACACTAGAACCAACTGGTGGCATCCTTCAGTAAAATAATACCACCACAAATGACTAGCCACCTTTCGTTACAACTCCAGAAGACTCGTGACCGAGGACCTATCCCAGAGTGAGGAGCTTCATACCAAATGGATACAATCAACGGGTACCATCGGTTTCTCGACAATGAAGTCACCAATACGGCCTTCTACGAGGTAGTGGACCTTGAGACATTTGAGATCATTCGATTGTAAAGCGGTAAAATTAATTACATCTGAGCCACATATACCTAAGAGAAAGAAATAAGTTATCGACTGAGAAATTCTGAAAGGATCTCCATCCTACCGGTTTTTTTCACAGCAACTAGAACCTCGTTGTCTTTTACTATTGTACATATTAGAAAAAGAACAAGAGTGATGGATAATGATCAATTACTTTCTGGGATAGGGCGTTGTTCGAACACAACATCCTCTATGCCACGCAATACGAAAGAGGGGTTATCATACATAGTGCACTGTGGGGTGTTAGTCAACAAGTTCCTAGACAGGTCGAGCTGAATATTTGAGAGAAACGGTTACCTACGGACCGGGACTACCGTATGCTGCGGTGTTATCCGATCGGTGCAAATTCGGGCAAAAGATATAAATAAATAAATAATAAATAATTTGTGCAATGTCTGATCCCTGATTTCGTCTCGTCCTGGTCAGCCATCTCGCCAACAGTATATGAACCCCCATGTCTTCGATATTTCTCCATCAACGTTTCTTCTTCTTCTTCTACATTACATCACGCTTATTACCTTTCAACTTTAACAATCTTCTTCTCTTTTACATTCTCCCATCATGGTCCGCGTCGCTGCAACTGAGTTGATGCCTGACTTCACTGGTCGGTTCATTGACAATGGCCGTTACAAGCTTCTGGAAAGCCTTGGCGCTGGCGCCTACGGCAAAGTCTACCGCGCCATTGATACGCTCTCTTCTCCGATGGATCCTACCTACTTTGCCATAAAGTGTCTGAACAGGCATCCAGCAGGTTCTCACCATGACGAACTTCAACAAAAGGAATTTGCGTTACACAAGGTGGTCTCTGGACACCCCAATATCGTCACATTCTACAGGTGGTTCCGGGACGAGTCTTTTGTCTACGTGGTTCTTGATTTATGTCTTGGAGGCGACTTGTTTACTGCTATCACTGAGAAGAAGACATTCTACAAGAATACACCTCTGATCAAGAAGGCGTTTATTCAAATTCTGGATGGTCTCCAACATAGTCACGACCTAGGAGTGTTTCATCGAGACATCAAACCAGAAAATGTATTATGCATAGGTGATGGTTCCGTTGTCAAGATAGCGGACTTTGGTCTGTCATCAAGGCAATGTGTTTGCGAAGATTATGGGTGTGGAAGTTCGTATTACATGAGTCCTGGTCAGTGTCACGCTTCCTCATCTAGTATCAGTCGGATCTCATTCTAGATGGCTTCCCTAGAATGCATAGGCAAAGAGGTCACTATGGGCAGATACTCGACCCGCCATACGGACATCTGGGCTATGGGCGTTATTCTTACCAATATGATAACTGGTCGCAATCCATGGAGATACGCAACATCTCGCGATGAATGTTTTGCTGCTTTCTTATGCGACCAAGATTTTCTACGACAAGTGTTGCCTATCTCTGAAGGTGTTAACGATATTCTCAAAAGAATATTCCACTTGAACCCGTTGTGCCGCATAACTCTTCCTGATCTCCGCGAGAAGATATTGGCTCTTGATGATCTTTACGCGTCTGATGAAGATTTTGCGATACTCTCTAACCGTGCAAACGCCGAGTCTACAAGGGAAGAATCTCTGGTATCCATTCCATGCCACTCGGATAGAAGCTCTGATAAGCACAAGGGTGATAACCAATCAAGAACGTCTTTCGACTCGGACGAGCACTATACCTTCGCCAGCCCTGTGGACGATCATCATTCGCAAGTGCCTACTCTGCCTAACTTCCAGGATATCGTTCATTCCCCTGAGCATTTCGTCGTAGGCGAATACAGTCCTCCCAACTCGCCGACCTTGTTGTCTAGTTCAGATACATCTGGTTCAGGACCAGAAAGTAAGGGTCCCATAACCCCTGCTACACATGCTACAGAGCCGGATATAGAAGTACCTGATCTTGGAGAGGGAGATAACATTGGTGAAGTTTCGTTGTCATTCCCCTCGTCCTTTATAAGTAAATTCAGGACTTCCACGCCAAAGGCGAAAGGCCCCGTATCGCGAAGCACACACATCTTCCGAACAGCCGTCCAACGTATCAAAGGATTATCATCCGGTAGCGCGTCGCCATGATTGATGCCGGCATCTTATTTTCAATTCTCGACACTCGTTTAATACCAAGTCTGGAACTGGTTAATTCTATTTTGACACCAGCCATTCATTAAACATCCTATGTGAGTGCTCTCTGACAGTATTTGAATGTCCACTCACGATTCTACAGAGACCTATCTTATTGTAATCGAACATCTGGTCTGGAACGATAACAAAGTAAGTATTTATTATATTCTTGCCTATCCCAATTTATCTGATTTGGTGGCAATTAGTGAGAGAATGATTTACGATAATTTACTTAAAATTTCCGCGATCGACTCAAAAAAATACCCTAATGGCCAGGGGTCCAAAATTTTGTAAAAGCTCTCGCGATGAAAAAAAAAACTTTTTCTTATATTTCTGTACATTTCTGTGTCCATTGAAAATAGTTTCATGTACTAGTATATAGATGTCAGGAGCCCATTCAAATAGACATATGCCTTACTCAATTCTTTAAGATGGCTATCAGGCATCGATATGTTATCTGACAGACGAATTATCATCGATATATTATCGATTATCAGACAAGGCACGTGTTAAACGTTAAAAAGTCTCAATCCTCCAGGAATTTTGAAAACAATCCTTCACATCGTACCACCATCGCCCAAAATTCAAAATGGTTTTATCCAGTGTTCTTGGTTTCCCTCGCATCGGTTGGTATTTCCATCTGCTTTAGTTTCTTTGTATCTGAGTACTGTTTTAATCGCTTATCGCCTCTAGGTGCGAATCGTGAAATAAAAAAAGCCGTGGAGGCATACTGGGCCGGAAAAATATCTGCAGATGATCTTACCAATGCTGCAGCAGAGGTCAAAAAGACTAGCTGGACAAGCGTCAAATCTCATGGCGTTGACTTCATACCTAGGTATGCTATGAGATTACATCGATTAACATGATATCAGTCTGATAGTGTCTCAGTGGAGAATTTTCTCTCTATGATCATGTCCTAGATCATGCCGCCGCTTTCAACGTTATTCCCAAGAGGTATCTTAACCTTGGATTGTCTCCTCTTGATGTATATTTTGCCATGGGTCGTGGCCGCCAATCTGATGGCGTTGATGTTCCCGCTTCTGAGATGAAGAAATGGTACGTAAATTGATATCCTATATTATTATGTAAAACTTATCATACCGTAAACTTTGGTGATTTAGGTTCGATTCTAACTACCATTTTGTCGTACCTGAATTTTCGGACGAAACAGACTTCAAATTGAATTTTAACAAAGCTCTTGAGGAGTTCAAGGAAGCTCAAGCTGCAGGAATCACAACTCGTCCTGTAGTCCTTGGTCCTATATCTTTTCTAGTTTTGGGTAAAGCTTCGAAGGATGCCAAACCCGGATTCCAACCCATCTCACTTCTTCCAAAACTCCTTCCCATATACAAGACACTCCTAGGAGATTTGAAAGCTGCCGGTGCTGAATGGGTTCAAGTGGACGAGCCCGTTCTTGTTCTTGACTCTGCTGCTGCTCTTGAGAAGCAGTTTGTTGCTGCGTACACTGAACTTTCCCCGGTTGCGCCAAAGGTGCTTCTAACCACATACTTCGCCCGCCTTGACAACAACATCAAATTCATCTCGAAACTCCCAATTGCTGGTCTTCACATTGACCTTGATCGTGCTCCTGCTCAGCTTGATGATGTCCTCGCCGCCATCAAACCTACCCCCATTATCCTTTCCCTTGGTCTTGTCTCAGGCCGTAACATCTGGAAGACGGACTTCGACGCAGCTATCAAACTCGGACAGACCGCAATCGAAGCGCTGGGTCAAGATCGCATAATTGTAGCGACTTCGTCATCACTTTTACACACTCCGGTGACTCTGGCGTCCGAGAATAAACTGACTGCAGAGCAGAAGGATTGGTTCTCTTTCGCGTTAGAAAAAGCTGAAGAGGTTTCTGTCATTGCTGCTGTCCTTTCTGGATCACAAGATCCCAAAGTTGCAAGTGCCCTTGAGGCCAACAAGGTTTCTATCAAGAAGCGTCGTGCTTTCGAAACGAACTCTGACGACACTGTTCGCAAACGTGTCGAAGCGATTACTCCCAAACAACTTGAACGGCAGAGTCCATTCGTCGTACGAAAGGAGATTCAAGCTAAGCACTTGAATCTTCCCAAATTCCCTACTACCACGATCGGTTCTTTTCCTGTAAGTGATCTTTATATAACTGCAATCATCATCTAACGCGCCATCGCACAGCAAACGAAAGAAATTCGCCAGGCTCGTGCCAAGCTTGGTAAAGGGGAAATTACCTCCGAAGAGTACGAAACCTTCATCAAAAAGGAAATTGAAACTGTTGTCCGCTTCCAGGAGAAGATTGGTCTTGATCTTCTTGTCCACGGAGAACCCGAGAGAAATGACATGGTTCAATATTTCGGCGAACAACTCAACGGTTTCGTTTTTACTCAAAATGCATGGGTGCAGAGTTACGGTTCCCGGTATGCTCCCTTCATTCAGCTAGTTACGTACTCTGATACAGTCCCAAAGTTATGTTCGTCCTCCCATCATCGTTTCAGATGTCAGTCGTTCTGGACCAATGACTGTCAAATGGAGTAGCTACGCACAAAGCCTTACAAAGAAACCTATGAAGGGCATGTTGACCGGACCCGTGACAATCCTCAACTGGTCATTCCCTCGTGCTGACTTGTCTAAGGAGATGCAGTCCAAGCAGCTCGCTCTTGCCCTTCGTGATGAGGTTGTCGACCTTGAAAAAGCGGGCATCAGCGCCATCCAAGTCGATGAACCCGCTATCCGTGAAGGGGTGGGTTTCTTCAACTACGCACTCCCTGCTTTGCTCCTGCTAATTTTCTCTACCCATAGTTACCACTCCGCCGCTCTGATTGGGATGCATACCTTAAATGGGCAGTCGACTCTTTCAAGCTGGCAACTGCTGGAGTAACCGATCGACTACAGACACACTCCCATTTCTGTTATTCCGACTTTGATGATATCTTCCCATCCATCCAACGCCTTGACGCCGATGTCATCTCTATTGAGGCCTCTAAGAGCGATATGAAGCTTTTGAACACCTTCAAGTCATACGGTTACTCTAACCAGATTGGTCCTGGTGTCTATGATATCCACTCTCCTCGTGTACCCGGAGGTCAAGAAATCAAAGATCGCCTCAAGGCTATGCTCGAAATCCTTCCAGACTCTCTACTCTTCGTTAATCCCGTAAGTATTACTGGTCATTTCCTAACCATTACTAGCCGTTTACGAGGTATAATCGTTTAGGATTGTGGTCTAAAAACTCGTGGCTGGAAGGAGACCGAAGGTTAGTAATCTAAGTACCTGCTCTTTCCAGACACCATTGATGGTTTGTATTTTCCTAGCGTCTCTTGTAAACCTTGTCTCTGCTGCAAAGTGGGCTCGTGAAAGTTATGCCTGAACGAACTTCTCCATTTTCCGCTTCAACAGCGCTCGCGTACTGGTTAATTTAAAAAGCACTAGTGGTTCTCCAGGGAACGCTTTGTGTTTGACCGTAGGGTAGTTGTGGCGATTAAAACTGTCTGTTATGGCAGATGAAAATGAGGGTTAGATTGCTGCTACACATCTTATCCCAACTGCTCCGATAGGAGGCGGGAGCTTTGCGTATATTGGGGGTGATTGGATTTCAACAATCCCGGATATTTACATGCATGTTGTTAAAACAAATACATTTTACTTCCCAAAGTTCCACAAACTGCCAACGATGCAAGGGTTATAACATAACCATGACTATAGAGACATTGTCCGGGAGAAACTGACTATTCGAACACAGTATTACATTGAAGAGAAAAAACTGCCCCCTCCTGTCTAGAGTCTATTTAACGAGACCAGTCCTATGTATATCATCTACAATACAAGTAAAGTCCTCGAAGTCCATATTAAGTTAAAATTAAATAGTCCTTTGTCGGATTGTGAACGTGCATGTGATGAGCCATGACGGGAAGGAGTCGTGTTGACCCTAGAGAGTCTAAGAATAGATAAATAGACCAGTACAGGCAATTTGAAGGTTAACAGAGGCTTCTGCATAACAATCCAAACTCCTGAAACTGTTGGTGAAGAGTACCTTATGGTCTGCGAGAAAACCACTTTTTAAACGATGACTTTTGTTTTGGTTTGGAGGATGAAGGAAGTAACGGTTGATTAGAATAGCTGCCCGTGTTGGAATACACAGAATATGTCTCGTGTATAGAAGGTAGGTACGATGACTGGAATGAAAGCGTGGAGGTTCTCTGCGATGAAGACGACGAACGCTTGTTGAACATGGAAGAGGCGCTATCCAGACTAGACTGAATTGACGCACAAGACCCAGAACTGCTCGATTTGAAGCTAGAGATGCTTGAGCGGGTCATTGTAGATGTACGAGATGATTGCCTCGAGTGCGACAGTCTCGCAAATTCATCGAACATTGCATGTTGTTCACGAGGAGAGGAAGTGGATGGCAAGACGGAAAATGGGTTGTTGAAGAGACCGGAAGAAGAAGACATTGTAGAGACACAACTAGTCAAAGTTGGTACGGATACAAAGAGAGATGGAAAGTGGAAGAGATAAATTTGTTGAGCACTCGGAGTAGATAGAATTGAGGGCTAACGATCCATGAATTTCATGGCTGCTATTTAAAGTAGTTCAGTGTGATAATTTTGTCTTTGTTCTTGTGGAAATATAGCACTATCATACAGTACTTTTCCATTATTTTGAATTTACTCATTCTCTGTAAATCATTGTCCGTCTTTCTCCCTTTTGTTCATATCAATGTAGCAGGCAACCGAAGAATTACAAGGACTCAAATTACATTGTCAAATAAGAGTTATTTGTTGTTGTTGATGATTGTTAGATAGCAAATGTATTGCCTTCAATGGTCTTCTATACTGTATATATCTATTTGTTGTGACTGATCCGTTACTAGAGTAATTCATTCGAGATATCATACCACACATTGTCCAATAAATCCAGCCTTCATTTTGTTCCAGGTGTCTTGTAGCGTCTCAAAGCCCTCTCTCTTGCTAACTTATGTGCAATTATTGCCCTAGGATAGCCCATTTTGTCTGCAATTTCTGGTGAAGGATCATGGAGATCTGCATCCCATTAATACGTGACCTACTTGAAATAAAACTACGCATCCTACCTGGTCCCTTGAGCATCTTGAGTTCTGGTACCCAGTTACGGATGAAATTGCCAGTGGGATCAATCTAGTAACCCTGATGAGAATACGTAGCTATTGTTTCTTTCTAGACTCACTTTTGTGCTTTGGGTGTACGGATTAAATATTCTGAAATATGGGCATGGGTCAGTACCAGTGCTAGCACACCACTGCCACCCTCCATTGTTCGATGCTAAGTCACCGTCAATGAGGTTTTCCATGAAATACTGATGAAACACTTTATAGTGAGCTTTTCGATGAGTACAAGGGTATCGCTCACCCTTTCACCTACTCGCCAGTCTATCATAAGGTCCTTGCTGAGATACATTGCACATATCAATTCGAGCACGGTTGTGAACCCATCCCATTTCATTGATGCATCGCATGGCTGCATCAACTATTGGCACGCCAGTGGTTCCTGCCTTCCACCTCGCCAATGTATCCACTGTAACGGTAGTTTGATCATGATGCTGACTAGTGATATCTCCTGGTCGTTGATGATTCTCCCAGATGACCTCCGAAAATTTTTCCAAATATGGACGGCCCATGGATATACGTGGAAAAAATGCTAGGATGCAATTGTAAAAATCGCGCCAAGCAATTTCTTGAACCCAACGACCGACACCCGATGACCCACTTCCTTCTACATGCTTGATTCCAAGCATTTCCATAGTCCCTCTAATACAGGCACGGGAGGATATAACACCTGACGTAAGATATGGACTAAAAGCATTGATGAATAGTGGACAAATGCAATAGGCAGTCTCCTTACCTCAACCTGCTTGTCGTGTCTCTGTCAGCTCTATCACGTTCTGTATTATACTTGAGAACCCGACTATTTTTATCACATTCCTCAAAGCCCGGAGCAAGCGGATCAACTGCACCAAGTTGTGAAGTGCGTGATTTGGAACACAAAAAACGTTTAAGAATCTTGAAATTGGTTAGTATGACCAATACAAGTATTGAGTTGAGTTTACCTCAGAAGCAGCCTCCTCGCCTGCCGGCCACAAACTACTCATATTAAGCTGGTCGCGCTCATCAAGAACGAAACCACCAAGTGACACAGGAACCGGCGTGTCGAAGAGGATTGACAATTTCTCAGAGTCATATATAGACCGCATATTTGCAAGAGGGTATGGACAAGCTGCAACATAACGGTTGATGTCTGCATTTATAATAGCGAGCCAATTCTTCTGATAAGGAGAATAAACCTGGAGGGAGAAAAAATGAGTGGCTGGGTGGTAAAAGCGAACGATGGCATTCTCTTACAGAATAGACCTTATTTTGTTTGGTCAGGATAATACCAGGTTCCACTATACATTTGTCGTGAATGTAATTTGCCTTGATGGCCTTGTCTTTCAATAAATTGCAGATTTTCAAGTCACGACGCAACTCGTCTACTTCATGCTCTATGTTTGCGAAAAGATGTCTGCTAGAGAATCCTTCCAGAAAAGATACCACCTGCATCGGGACAGCTTTGCGAGGGCTGATGTTGAGAATTTGAAGCGGAATATTGAGATTTCCCAATATCGTCTAAACGAGAGATTAGAACTGTTCTTGTGTCATTATAAAGGGCGTACGACCTTCACAACTGCTAAATTACGCAACACAAAATCAATGCGGCGAGCGCCTCGATCATGTGCAATATAATCCTGTGGACTCAAGACAAAGAGTGCTATTAAGGGCACTCCATCTTTTTGTGCTTGAATTGACGCCAACGACAATGCACGGTTATCCGAAACTAAGAATAGAACATCTTAGAGAGTTCAAAAAGTGAGAGATGATAGCTCAATACCTCTCAAATCAGAGAATCTCATCCAATACACGACAGAATCGCCTTTGGGAGGATTCCGAACGACATCCTTCAAGGCGTTTACTAGTTTAGAAAAAGGAGTGTCTGAGTCTACGGCGGCTGCAGCTTCGGCGGAAGCGATTTTGATGGGAGCGAATTTGGAGTGACTTGAAGCATGAGAACGCTTATGATTAGGCTGCAATTCTGGAGAAGTAGATCTCTGTCTTTTTGTCATTTCGTTGCAAGTTTGAATTAACAAAAGAATGATATATATTTATAAGTCTGAAATCTCGTTACGTAATATATGATGTAATGATCACACAACTGATTCAGCTTTCCGTCGTTCTTCTTCAGCCTCCTTTTCTTCAGCTTCAACCACCTCAATATCTAATGGGAATGTCAATAAAGCAGCTATGCCAGTTAGTTGATTGAGCTCTGTTATTTTCATTAGTGTATTCGCTACAGAATCAATAGATATAATCATTCGCTTACGTTGTCCCGACTCATGCAAGCTGGAAAAAATCACAACCTCCCCGCCTTTACGCTGAACTGCTTCCACGACATTGACATACTTTCGACGAGTAGTGGGGTCACTTGATCTAAGGCGCAAGCTGGGTTAATGTGACAGTATATGAAGTCCATTATTATAATACCGGAACAGATCATCAGAGATAAGTAAGGTTCCAATGGCTCCACGGTCGGCGGCCAAGCATACATGATCTGGACCATACCATGCACGCATCTCATCTGTTCCGAGCATTTTAAAGAACCTGTGTAACTTTATTTGAGAAGATGCGCCGACATTCGTGTATGGTTTCTCACTTATCTAGCATCATCATCTCTCTAGCAAACTTTGTCTCTTTCAACCTGTGGCTTATCTTTGAAAATGTCATTTTCCAAGCTTGACGTAACCGTCATTCACATACCTCAGGACTCTTGAGAACCTCGACTAAGCTGTGAACGTGTGGACTGCTAATGTGCACCTTGAGCAATTTATCCCTCAGAGCTTTCTGCAATATCTTGTCACCCTGCTTGTTTGCTTCCCCAGTCATAAAGTCTACGACAGAGTCTCTCACCCACCCTGGGCTAGCGATAACAATGGCTTTCAGCCCCACATTTGAGTATGGTATATGTCTCACAAAAGACTCGTAGACGGTCGCGTAGAACTTCTGAAGCCCCTTCTCGTGTTGCGAGCCACCATCGTATGGCAGTGAACTCGATTTTCGTGGGATATGCATCGAGATGCGATGTGTTACCAAGGTCATGTGTTCAGAGAGTAAACAAAATGTTGCGGAACCTTCACCGCACACAACAGCACCAACTTCTGCACCTTTACCAGGCTTGATGGATTCATCTACACGAGATATCGCAACGCTATCCCACCCATCGGCTTTTTCTACTCTGACATCACGATTTGGTGCAATGTCGAGAGTATGGTAGGAACCAAGCTTGACATGATCATTTTCAACTATAACACGACCAGTGATATGAAGGGTCGCCGTAGATGTTTCTGCTGGAGATGACCCGTTCTGGTCAGCACTTGCTAGCTCTTGTGATGCTTGCACGCCAGAAGAGGAAAATTCAACGCGAGTTACTTGTATGGTAAGATTAAGGCGGACACGGTAAGAATCAGTAGATCCTGTTGCTGTTTCTGTTTGCACCCGACTGTTAAAGTTCAATACTTTGTTAACTTCCGCTTAAGAACCTGCATACCGTATTGCAGGAGCTCGAACTGTATCCCCTTGTTGTATGAGATTGTACAAATGCCACATATCCTCATCATCTTCAGGGCGAAGAGTGACATGACCCTACAGATCACTATGATTCAGTTCATTCCAATGGAGAATAAATGATAAAAGTTGCTCACCGTCCCATGTTTATCGATATGTCTGTTCACAAGCTTCATTGTTTTGTCGATTGTTCGAAATCCACAGAGTCTTATTAGAGAATGATGACCATCATTATTATAATACTTAGTAGTAGTGTTGTTAGTCCTCGATTTGTCTGACACCAAATATTTACCATGAACAAAGAAAGATCTGGTTTCAATTATCAATTTGAATATGGTTCATCTATTCCTATATCATGGATAAGTCAGGAAAACCTTTACATCCTCGAAACAGTGCTGATTCGCTCCTCTCTTATAGTAAGATCTCTTCATTATCGGCTCAGCTCAACAATATCAAGGATACCAATACCAATACGCTTTCCAATGTTCGTGATCAGTACGAAGATGAGGATGAAGATGCTGTCTTTGCTGAGCTCGAGGCAGAGATAGAAAATGACGACAACTCAGCAATGCGGGAACACGGGTTGCAGATGTTGAAACGAGAGTGAGGTGCTTTCCTAGCTTGCTAACTATTTTGGTTGTGTGCTATGATTCTTACCTCTTTATTACGATGAAGGATGCAGAGTGTACAGACGATGAGACAAAACGAGCATGGCCAATACACGGAGATCATGGATGAGAAGGAGGTAATTCGGGTGAGTGCGTGAGTCCACTTCCATTCTTATTGGTGTCTCTTGAGTTACGCAAATATTCGTGTTACAGCAGGGAACCAAGATGTGTGGTGCACTTTTATCATACGAAGTTTAAACGATGTGAAATCATGGACAAACACTTAGCTGTATGCCCTTTTTTCTTCCCCACAACGCTCTCATCTCACTAACGTCAACAGAAACTAGCACCAAAGTATTTTAACACTCGTTTTGCTCGTGTATTTGTGGAGAACATACCTTGGCTAGTTGAAAAACTAGGCATCAAGGTCTTACCTTGCATTATTTGTTTCATAGACGGTGTCGCGAAAGAAAGGTGAGGTTCAAAATGGAATTATGTGGTGGTCACGTTGGAATGATATTTCATGAGGTTAATCGGCTTCGAGGAGCTTGGAAATGTCGACGGTTTTGAAACGGCGGTACTGGAACTACGCTTGTCTTCGATTGGTAGAGCATTCATGTATCAATTTTTGGATACGTCCTAACTTGTTATACAAGGAGTGATACAAAAGCAAAAGAATTATGACCTGAACCAGATATATAAGGTCTCCTCTTCCAGGTCACAAGAAGACAATGACGATGAAGTTTTTGACTTGGATGATTGATTTTTATAATCATAGTAGCTGGCAGTATGATTCTTTGAATGTACACAAATTTTATACACTCATACATAACTAGATGTCTGTCAAGTATCACACATCGACGAATAAAAGAGGGGATCTGACGCTCAAAAATCTCTCTTCAATTTGTAAATGTGTAAATTGAATTTTGTTTGGTGTATATGACCAGTGAATGATAAAGGTGTAATAAAGCGCAATTGGTTATTGATTGAAACCGTGACGAACTGCGTCTATTAAGTGCCATTGATCTGTATCGCCATGTATATCAAACATGTTGATACCCTTCATGCCAGCTCTTTTTGCAAATGCTCCTTTCATGCTGAGGGATTCTGGGTCATCGTAAGCAATTATCTCGCCTGCGGCGGACGATTTCAAGAAGGGCGTAGCAGAACACTTGTCCCAAAATCTTTCGAATCCTTGCCCTGCTTGGTATATGGCAGGGTGGTCATTTGTTGGTGGGGAAGAAAGGAGAAGGGCCCCTTTCCGTGTGAGCTCCATAAATTGGACCTGGTTATCGGGTGCGTCAAATTCGATGGTGTCATTCGATTGCCTTTTCACGATATCAATCGGAGTACTTCGTCTCGTTCGTAGTTGGGTGGCGTTCGAGTGAGAGACATATCCATATGATGGTACACCCAGAACGATTTTGGAGCTTGGAAACCCTGCATTAGTCCACGCGTCAAATGCTGCAGCCGCGCTAGCATTTGGTTGTGTTGAATTCATGCATGAGTCATACAACGGCGCATTTGGTCCAGGGTTCGGTGAGGCTAAAAGTAAAAGCTCTTCCTTTAAATGGCAGGAGACAACAGAACAAAACAAAACAAAAGACTTACAGCCCCAAGTATCGTAATTCATTATTACGATCCAGTCCAAAAATTTGGCAAATGAGGAAACATCACGAAGAGGTCGACCATCAAGACCTGCAAACGGTTCAGTTTGGACAGCAGCACTGATCGTTACCTGTGGAGGTAGGACAGATCGGAGAAGTTCGAGAAACACCAGGAAATTTCCAGTATCATAGGGGGTCTCTTCGTTTCCTCGGGCGCCGTGGTTTCCAGGGTATTCCCAGTCTATATCTACACCGTCCAAGCTATACATTTCGATCAAGCCGACGATATTTTCCGCAAAAACTTGTCTATTACTAGCGTTGCCAACTGTTGACGAGAAATATCTTGGGCGTAATGAGACAAATGTAGAATAAGACAGGACAATACATACTTGCTTCCAGTCCATCCACCAATACTAAGCTTGACTTTCTTACCCGCATTATGTGCCAAATATACCAGACGTTCTAGAAGGTGGGGCGCGCTGTCCGGGTCATCCCAAGTAAGGTTGTGATCAGCAGCAGGAAGAGCGAAAGCAAAATCAATCCAGTCGAATCTTGTGAAGTCTATCTTCTCTGGTGGGAAGTCTGATCCAACCCAGTCCGGATAATAGCCCATCACGAGTGGTTGTTTGATGCTGGTCGTCATAGGAGCTTGCGTGGCATCTTGCGGCACTAACACCACTTCAGGGGTTTGAAGATGTATCAGAGTGTCAACATTCGCAGACGTTGGATAGTCAGCAGAATGTGATACAGAACTAGCTGTATTAGAAGAAATATTGTAAAAAGAAATGTTGATTGGTGATTGAACCAGGGCAACTAAGTTATGGTCCGATTCTGTCGATAGATGATGTTGTGGGGCGCAATCTACTAGCGACGAAGAAAGAACGATGAGAAAGAGGAGGGGAGAAATCATGATTAATGAAAATATAGGAGTAGAATGTGGTTGAACCACCAGGGTGCTTAAAATGTGAATAAAACTAGAATATGGATGACTGGAATTTTATGAAGGAAGTGTTCTTGATCGAGACTGGGCCTGTTTCGAACAGCTTTCCAGAAACTGTTTGCCATCCCAGACTGCCACGAAATGACTGGACCAGATGCTGACATAGTCAGGCTTAGACTCTAGGGCAAAGTAGTGTTCGTGACTTGAGGACATCATATTTCCTTTCTTTTCTGATTAAGAAGTCAAAAGAGAGACATATGATCAGGTCGATTGTATTAAAATAAGGCGGAAGGCGACTAACCGTGTGGCTGCATGCTTCGTTAAGTGGGGTGGTGACCAAGCCTGTACCAGTTCTGCAAGAAAGACATATTTCCGATTTAATGATGCTAAAACACAATTTGGTGTATTAGGTTTTATTATATGGCCCTGGTCATCGTAATGAGAATTTTCGTTATATTTAAAAGGTCTTTGCAAAGATGATGGTCATTGCTATGGTAGTCTAACAGAGAACAATGTTATTTTTGTTTGCCGGTATATGTAATAATAACAAGTCAAGTGATCACACCTGTAACTTCAACTCGCTCCCACCGTCTAGGGCGACGGTGCTTCTCCACTTCGCACAGTGTGGACACCATATGATACCGTCGAAAGGCACAGCTTTGCATCCATATGTTTCGTGGCATAGTGTGCACTCAAACATTTTACATATGATAATGTCTTTGCGGATTCCTAATATAAAAAGCTCCAATACTTCATCGCATAATCTTGTGCCACGATGCTTTTCTGGACCTTTATTTTGTTGCTTTTTGGCGCAGTCCATGCTATTACATGGACAGCTACACCATTCAACCCACCCGCAATCCCACTTGCGGTTCGGACCCCTTACCTCTCTGCATGGCTTGCCCAAGGATCTGGTATGTCATAACCCTCCCGAAAGTATGCTAATCTAATACTTCGCTTCTGTTGCTCTAGGCGCAGCCTTGAATGATGTTTGGCCTACTTTCTGGACTGGATCAGGTATACCCAACATTCAATTGACTACTATTTTCTGAACAACCACTTATATAGATCGTCGGTTGGGCAGGTTTTGTCAAGGTTGATGGCAAACCTTTTGTGTTCCTAGGTGCTCCAAATGTCCCAGGAACAACATTCTCAAAGGCTGTTCAGAAAAGTTCTCAAGTATGCAAAATCCCTTCTGATACGTTCACCTTTATTAAATCGCTCGGCTAGTTTACATCAACGCAAAGTGTGTTCGTATTGTCCGCTGGGCCTGTCGACCTCACTGTAACATTCCTCAGTCCTGTCGAGGTAAGAATTTACATTCACCAGAGAATTAATATGTAATTCATAATTATCAAGCCGACAGATCTTGTGAAACAATCCATACCTTTCGCATATATGGCTGTCTCTGCAGCATCTACAGATGGAGCCTCTCATTCTGTCCAGATCTACTCTGACATCAGTGCAGAATGGGTTTCTGGAGATAATTCTCTTACTGTAAACTGGAGCACCAGTCCTGGAAGCTCAGTTATCACCCATCAAGTGCAGCTTGCTGCCCAAGCTGTTTTTACAGAAAAGAATGACCGTGCGCAATGTGAGTGTTTCCTATTTCTGGGATATCAAATATTCATGATATAACTAGATGGTTCTGCGTTCTATTCTACGACAAACGTGAGTCGTCTGATCTCATTTTATATGCAAACCTGAATATATTTCAGACTGTTGGAGCTACGTTCCAAACAGGAGCAGATGTTACTGTAAGGGCGCAATTCATCAATAATGGGCGTCTGCCGAACACACAAGATACCAATTTCCGTGCTGTGTCCAATAATTGGCCTGTTTTTGGCTTGGCGCACGACCTCGGAACCATTTCTCAAGCAACAAGTCCCGTAGTTTTCTCGATCGGACACATCCGGGACCCTGCTATCAAATATATCATTGCAGGAGGGGCAACTCAGTCCCGAAGCTTATTCTTCTGGAGCCAGTTCTCAACTGCCGCGGCACTGGTAAGCTAGTTTAAATGCATGGGCTAGTTTCTTACCTTATGATATGACACAAGATTTCTTCTTTCCTCGGTGATTATAACAATGCATTGAGCAGAGCTCGAACATTTGACAGCAAAGTTGTTACTGACGCCTCCAAAATATCTTCCGACTATGTATCCATCGTGGAATTATCAATCAGACAAGCATTGGGTGCAACGGAGATCACTATATCAAAGAACAGTGATGGTTCGTTCAATACTAACGATGTCATTGTCTTTATGAAAGGTGCCTACAATTCCAAAAACACACATCATATTATACTGACAGTACCCTAGAAATTTCCAGTGATGGCGTAAGTTCAGGGGGCGATTTGGTAACAATCGTGCTAACTCAGTTTGCAGAATGTCAATACCGTTGACGTTATCTTCCCTGCATGGCCAGTATTGTTGTATTCTAACCCAGTCCTTGGGAAATTCCTGTTAGAGGGTTTGTTCAGATACCAAGCAACAGGGCAATATCCCAATAAATGGAGTG
This sequence comes from Floccularia luteovirens, assembly GCA_009739215.1. NCBI lineage: Eukaryota > Fungi > Basidiomycota > Agaricomycetes > Agaricales > Squamanitaceae > Floccularia > Floccularia luteovirens. The sequence goes on from VSJF01000004.1 coordinate 1,456,579, forward strand.
TGCATGACCTTGGTGAGCATGTTCGGTCTTGAGTTTATGGATATACTACCTATACATTATAGGTTCAAGCTATCCTAATGCCCTTGGACATAACGATGGGCGGGATGAAGCAATGCCAGTTGAAGGTGAGCAATAAATTCTTCTCGGACGATGATCGAAACAGGAATAATTGGACTCTAGAGAGTGGAAATATGATAATTATGGCTCTAAGTTATGTTCAGCGGACTGGGGACAAATCACATATCACCCAATATGTATGTGATGCATTAATCACTATGACATTGACAGTTCATTTGATTGATTAGGCCAACCTCCTTGACCAATGGACACAATTCTTAATCGAAGATTCCTTGATTCCAGCAAACCAGATTAGCACAGATGACTTTGCGGGATCGCTGGCCAATCAAACAAATTTGGCGATCAAGGGTATCGTTGGTATTAAAGCGATGTCGCAAATCGCTCAAATGCTTGGCGATACTAGCAAGAGTGCGAATTATTCGGTAAGATGGATTCACCCTCGTTGTGGTAAAAGTTTGACAAAATCACTTTTCAGTCTATAGCCGCCAATTATGTCACTCGTTGGCAGACTTTGTCTGCCTCATCGACCGGAAAACATTTAACTTTATCAGTAAGACTCTGCTCCTTCTGATTTGTTTCAAGTTAACGCATAAATGCAGTATGGGGATTCGAACAGGTTTGTGATGTTTTATGAAGCATAAGTGATTCACTCATGATCACCCAGCTGGGGCTTGTCCTACAATTTATATGCTGATAAGTTGCTGAAGCTTAACCTCTTCCCTGCATCTGTATATACCATGCGTAAGTCACTTAGTGATGGCCACTCATGTGATTTCTTAACATGTCACGCTTGTGTTTAGAGACTGCATGGTACAAGACAGTCGCTCGTAAGTGATTTTAGTTACTATGTATCACTGTGATGCACATCCTTCTTCAATAGGACCGTTTGGTGTGCCCTTGGATACACGGTTTGTGTTTTTGCTATAACAATTGAAATAGTCTGAGAGGTTTCCATTTCAAGTCATACATATACTAAATCAGGTGTGTAAAAATGATGGACCTTACTAGCTAGAGTAGATGAATCATACATCACACAGACTGGGAGATTTATACGGCTGGTATCATGACTGACACTACTGCTCGCGATCTCTTTATCAGCTCGGTAAAGAGCTGGGCTTCTGATGGGAAGAGCTCGCAGCCATTCGGTGATTGGTATGAAACAACGGACGGTTCTCCAGAAGGATTCCGTGCGCGCCCTGTTGTAGGCGGACACCTTGGTGCGTACCCATAGCTGTACTTAGGTTTCGTCCTAACCATATCAATGTAATGAAACGTCAACAGCCCTTGTAAGTGGTGGTTTATCATCTGAATGATTGATAGTGGCTGATCCTGTTTCGTGAAGCTTGTCTTGTAAATATAGGGGTGGTATGTCGGTATTTAAAAGGCGAATGGGTGAGTGTCGTGAGGAGTACTAGTTATTCATGCCTGCATATGTAACCATGCTGTCGATGTTGATTGAACGGCCAATAAAATTTCCCAATGAGGTTTAGTATCTAAGTTGGGAAAACCCATGAAAAATGAAGTACAGATATTATTGACGTGTCCGTTCCTGAATCACCTTCCATACGCAAAACTCCTACTTGACGGAGAGTTAGGCGTTTGTAACATGAGGCGGTGGCGTTCCGGAGCAGTCGTGGTAAAATAGTGAATTGTCACAACTAATTCTGAGTATCGCCACAGAAGAAAGTTCGCCTGCCCTGTCGTAGGAATAATTCCATTTTGAACATCAGGAAAAGAAGATGTGAAGTGGTGGGTTCGATGTCAAACCGTTCTTCTGCCATTCTTAATTACCACATGAAGAAGAGGATCCGCAACGCATGCCCAAGCGGATACATTGCAAGGGAGCGTTCGGGAGGACCTTTCAGCCGCAGATCTGACAAAATAAATATATTTCTTGGTATGATGTAACCTATGACAAGGTCTTAGCAGACACAACACATGGTCTTGAGTCAGTGGACCAGTGTCCCTGAGTAAGAATATGAGATTTAATGAGATATTTTATGCAAGACAAGCGAACAAAGTGGGATTTGTTTAGACTATTGACTATAAATGATGGAGTCAGAAAGTAAACCGTGGTAAATTCTCATGGTGTTAGATTAATGACTCTGGTCCATTTATGTAAATGTTTAATTATAATTAAATTCTACATTGTAATGTCTTTATTTCATATATAACCTGCCTCATTCCCGCTCTTCTCTCTTTCTTCCCATCTCAATGTACATTCATCCTCGCTCCGACTCCCCCCCTCCCCGCCAGCCCTCCCCCGTCTTCCAATTTGCTCCTCTCCCATCTCCTCCTCCAAGGAACAGGGAACGTGTGGTTCCGAAGCGCCAACCTAGGCTTCGCACTCTTTCAAAACCCCCAGGTCTTAATTCACCCCGTCCCGAAAAATCTCTCCTTACCACCCGTTCATATGATCATCTTTCTACGAGGGAACCAGCGGTTCATTTTAGCATGGGCATGGATGATTGTAATCTTGAAGACGGCCGAACAAGGCCCGGTTCGCTCCTTTTAATCCCGCCTTCAATCAACCCACTCCCTTTGCATCCTCCGTCTCCTCAACGGACAACCAGCGCAGACCTTACGGCTCATCGCCGAGGTCTATCCCATGCCGTTCCTTACCGTTCTCCCCCACCCAGTCCGTCAGTGGTTGATCCGCCGCCGCCGCCTGTTCCGCCGATTCCTACTTTTGCTCTCTCCACCCCTGTCGTAAAACCGCACGCGTGTCCAAAAGCTCCATCCATAACTCCCATTTATCTCCCCGACCTCAACGACCTGTCTCCAATCTCCGAAACACAGACGCCAGTTGCTCGGAAGAAGAACCTTCCGACATCACCTCATGACAAGCAAAGGAGTATCGGTATGACATGTTTGAAGTTTTTTTCATTGCGTAATTCGAGGAGTCAACGCAATGTATCCGTGTAACCATCATGGGTTTAAAACGCTCTTTATCTGGTTGCATGCTGGTTGGAGAAGCTGTACTCTCCCCTGTCCGTTTCATCGCAACTTACCATGCGCCTAAATGTGGTGTATACTAATTTACCCCCTTTCCAATAAATCATAAACCTACTCCACTCCCTTCTATTTTATTGTTCAATCCATAATTTTGATTTTAATCCTAGACTGTATTCGACTTTTCATTCAATGTCTTTAATAAGCAAGCATTCATAGTATCTTAATCATATATTAATTTTGTACATGCTGTTCCTCTTGCGCGCATCGCGGATAATGATAATAATCAATATTTGTTCACCCAGACATGTGTCCATTCCAGAGTAAATGCCTGGAAATTGTAACACAGGGTAACTGCAACACTCACGACAAGTCGGTTTAATATATGTGTTGTAGGTTTGAATTTGGTGTCATTCATCAATACTTTAGTACGCAATTTTTATAATCCCGGATCACCGCAAAGGGTTTCAATGAGAAGAATTCGTGATTGACATTGACATATATCAAACATGATGTGTGGTTCATAATTTATATAAATATTCGCAGTTGACGTTGAAATATATAGACGGCAAAACGATAACCATGAGCCACGATATGAATACACAGCTGTGATTTATGGTCAGCTAACGCTACATCCTACAGAACTAAGACAGGGTAAAAAAGAAGATCCATACCAATAATGCTATTACACCGCAAAATAAACCACATCAATTTTTGCATGGGTTCGCAAAGTGCGAGAATTGTGTTTGTTTCAGGAATAAAAATTGAGGAAAACGTATTAAAGTCCCATTCTCTCTGCCAACGTCCGATCTCCACCAGCTAATAGATGGTTCGTACTCGTAGTGCTGCGATCAGTCCTTCTATTCGAAGGACCAGCACCTCGACCAGCACCTGTAGAGAAGTTGCTGCGTTGCGAATGTGCGTTGCGACTGACATCTCGATCCCGGTCCCTTTCTCTGTCTCCAACGCGTCCTTTTTGCCCTCGTTCTCTTTCACGATCACGACCTCTTTCACGATCCCCAACCGCATGTGCTTTGTTCCGTTTCGCATCCTCCCCCTCTGCCTTTACATGGTTGGTGTTTGGGCGGCTATTTTCAGGTGCTGCCGCAGGGTATTCACGTACCGAGGGATTTCTTGAGGGTAGGTTGTTATAGTTACTATTTTTGTGTGATTGTGGGGGTACAGAACGAGGGGGTGTCCCTCGTGGTTCTGAGAGTCGTGGTTTTTTGTGCGCTCGAGGACCAGTTGGAGGGTTTTTGGAGGTACTATGACCATTTCCTGTCGCATCTGATTGTGATGCTGGGGCGTGATAATTCCGCGATTTTTGTGGGTTATTGCTGTTAGCTTGTCTTGATAGTTGCAAAAATGCATCGTACGTTTTGTCAAGTTCCGCCCTTCGAAATCTGTTCAGTATATGGTGAATGACACAGACTGAGTCTTACGAAAGTGAGTTTATTAGCTGATGGGAATCTAAAATATAATAGGATATTATCAACTACAAGAAAGAATTTCACCCCGAGTTATTTCGATCAATTTAACACACCTTGTAGAGCACTTTCAAGCTTTTCAACCACTCGCCGTAATCCTCGAACTTCTTCTTTCATTTTTCCAGTCTCCCCATGCCTCAGTATCTCATACAATTCGTCGTTCTCTTCCTGTAATAATTTGGCTCTCTGTGTCAATGCAGCAGTTACGGTGTATGAACCTGATGCTGCAGGTTGACCAGTTGACGCGGCTGCAGTAAGATGAGGAAGCAATAAGGATGTAAAGGCCGGCGGTAATGTTGTAGGGTTGCTGGTCGAGGGACCTGGCTGCACTGCGAGATATTGGCGTAACAGCCTTACTTCATCCTAATGTCGCGGAGAGTGAAAGAAATGTAAGTGGTGATTTCACCAGGTAAAGAGCAAGTGCACGTACCTGAAGTTCTGCGAGCTGTTTGTCTCGAGACCTCACGAGATTCTCTAGCTCCAGCTCACGCGACGATGGGAGCTCCATGACCAGGAGCGAAACTGAGGAAATGGCCAATTAGTTTAGTGAGAAATGTCTGTTGATTCGAAAGACCGCCTGGCGGCTCTTTAATTTAGCTCGTGCCTGATCCATCCCGGCGAAGTGCGAAGTAGTACATATACATACTAAAGTCACCACAGGACTGCTTGACTCAACCTATTCTGAATATTTCCTGGTACAGCCGGAAGCTGTAAGGTTTTACATAGAACATTCCTTAGTACTAAGTAGCATAATGAGTGGCAGCGGATAACCAACCGATTGTTTCGAATTGATAAGTTGTATAACCAAGCATGTACAAATTTGAAATGCAGTTAAATTTTACTCCCTTTACTTTTTTACTTTTCTCGTCCCCACTAACTTGACCATTGGAAACCAAAGGTACGTTTCATCCACCATTATCACGAGGCAGTGATGTATAATATATTCACACTGTACGAACATACGTGTAAACGCGTGTTATGAGTGTTTTTCTACAACGGTAGCTGAGCCTACAATTTTCTTGTCAAGCTCTTTCTAGTCGACGTCCTGCTGATTACACCTATAGGATTTTAGAAAATACAGAAAACTTAGGAACCTAATCTCTACTATCTAACTACTTATTTTCTTTACCATTTTCTCCATCAAATGCATCTGGAGGAACATGTCCTTGCATTTGCGTAAGAGCTCCCGATAATATGTACAAAAACGGACCAGATTTCACAGGAGGAGGTGTTGCTTGGTATCCTATTGTCAAAGAACATCTTGGGCAGCCAAATCTATATTGCTTTTCATGTCCACCATTCCTAGTTCAATGAAACATTGATTGTCAGTGACAAGTAACAGATGGTAATCATGTGTCTACCTTTCCAGAAGAATGGGGTCGTTTGACACAGCATTCAACTTGAATACCCTCGCACTCCCAGATTCATTGTCATGACAACGGATCACGATTGCATTGTCTGTTTTACGCCTTGGAAGGCTTGCCAAAGGTTTGTCAATAACAAGCTAAACAGACATGAAATGAGCAGTGACTTTTGACGTGGATGAATACATGAACATACAATGAACTCGCCACATATGCAGTCTTAATAAATGACAAATATGAGTATTTTATCATGAGGATAAAGGGGAGAAATACTCACAATAAACCCTCAGAGCAGCAGCAGAAGAAGCAGTGGGCTGTGCTGAATGGGGCAGATATTAAAACTACTGAGCCGGACAGGAACAAAAGCCGAAATACCATCTGTTGATGATGAAACTGCTGATCTGGAGACAACTTTTGGCATGCTGAGGAATGAAGCTAAATAGCGTAGTTGTTTTGTATACGTTATTAAATTAGTTCAATTCCAAGACGTGGTTTTAGATGTCACGTGATCACCACTGTTGCTGCCCTGCATTTCGTACCTGATCATGACATTTTCTCTGAAAAGGTCCAGTTGTTCTAATTACTTCAGTATCCATTTACCCCTCTTATATCCTCCTTGTCGTATGGCTGAGAAAGATGCAACTGCACGATTGCGTAGGGCAGTCAAAGGTATGCTTTCTTATATCTCTACTATGTGTAGCTACTGACCGGCGTAACTCACTAGAGAACAACCTCTTTCTTGTGAAGCGTCTCATACAAAGAACAGACATGCGAAATCCGGACTTCGCACCCCACCGCTACACTTCCCTGGCATGGGCTGCAGTCTTAGGTCATGAAGAAACGTTTGAATATCTGTTGACTGCTGGACACGATGACGAGGAACTAAGCAAGGTGCGTATGATGTTAGTTCTTAGAGTGGCATATCTCAAGTCGAATTCAAGGACTCAGAACATAACACAATTCTCATGCTCCTGGCCGAACACAAACCCCCGCAACTTAATTCATATCCCTGTTCACAGGACTCCACTGGCGCCGCTCTTCGGATGGCTCGTTTATATTATGATCGCTATCCTGAGATATTAGATTGGTCAAATGCACAAGGGAAAACGGCACTTCACATATCATCTTTGAAAGGAAATGAAGAATTAGTCAGGGTAATTCACCCTTCAACTCCTCATGCTAACTAGATCGATCACTCATTCTTCAACCCTCAGATGTTATGTGATCTTGGGGCTGACTTTGATTTATCTGACAACGATGGTAATACGGCACTGCACTAGTGAGTATGGAACATTCTAGAACTCGAAGACTTGATTAATTTTCATAGCGCGAGTGCATGGGGACATATTCCGGCGAGTTATAGGGTTCTTTGTGAATGTAGAGAAGGCATTGACACTTGATTGTAGATCGTCCAATTACTAATTGAACGTGGATGCCAATATGCAGCTAGAAACAATGAAGGCTTTACAGCCTCGGATTATGCATATTCGCAAGTCTCTCTTTACCTGCCTGACTTGTCACTAACTAAATACATGCTTTCAAAGGTATAATACAAAAGACACACTTCAAGATACTGCACGTTTAGTGTTTGAGAATAACAAAAAAATGCGACGAAATGTCTTTGCGCAAGCTGCCGCAAGGGGAAATGAATGGGGCGGTGCTACCCCTATGCCAATACCCGTATCATCAAAGGTTCGCGATGCGACGCCACGAATGAGGAGTGGGTCTGGGACAAGCCGTACTACTGCTACTTCGGACAGCGGCGACTTGGATAACAGTGGCTTGGCACTGGCTCAAAGTCAAACGTCATTAACTGTATCTTCGTCACCTTCTCATCCATCCTCGGGATCGAGCTCTTTTTTTAACATTCATCAAGCATCTAGTTTACACTCTACCCAGAATAGCATGGGTTCATACTCAACCACCTCTCCTCCTTCAAAATCGGCCAATCTTGCTGCAAATACCCTAAATCCCGCATCTGCTCTGTCACCAATTGTTAACCGAATGCGCGAGCGTGACGCTGATGCTATGGAAAAATACATGAAACGCAACAGGAGTGGGAGTTCATCAACTGACAATAAATCGCAGAGTGGTTCTAACTACTCATCTGCTGGTCCATCAACTAATGGGGATGATATAACTGCACTTAAACAGCATATCAGTGGCTCAACAACTCCTCGAAGGTTACGCCCTTCTATGTCGGCTGCACAACTACGCACCACACAAGAAACTTTCAGTAATATTTCCACTTACAATGGGACGGAAAGCAGATCAAGATCCGGTACGAACCCGACAGCCCCACGACCATCATTGTCTCCTATTCCACTGCTTACCAGGTCATCATCTACTTCAAATTCACTGAGATCTGTTGTGAGTGCTGACCGGAACTTGGAGGAGTCGGAAACCTACATCGGACCTTCGAGTCAGTATGCCCAATTTCCCGAACCACCAATGCTAGAAGATGAAAGTAGTACGCCTACAGCTGCTCGTCGAAAGGCTTTCCACATCCTATCAAAACCAACGCAAAGTGGTGATTCATCATCCTCAATTCACCGACGAGGGATGTCCGCAACGGTCGTCCGCGGGGGATGACCATGTGACGATGTCCAGCATGTACCAATAGGCATATGTATGATTACAATCTTTAGGTTTGTTTCTCATTGATGGTACTGTTGTCACATTGTCGAGAATGCATAGGACTATGAAGTATTTATAATGAATGGTTGTTACATATTTATTTCGTGTATTGATACTGTCTGTGTTGTAAAGAGTCTTTGTCTGATGTAGTTGCTATAGATAGAAAACTGCACACGGAGGAGGATGGCTGTCCTCGAAGGAAAGAGGCAGGAAGATGCCGGGTGATGCCGTGAATGACTAGTGCAGGGAAATGATAATATAATGGAACAACTACACAACTATATAAATCAGGTTCCATCTCCTCGTTGAATATGCCAGCAGTCCTCAACACTTCCATCCATTATTGAACATGATACCTAACGCACCACAATCAGATCAGAACCCTGCCTCCCGTGTTCCCTGGCCGTCGCCCCAAGGAACAAACGATGATGACCAGTCATCTGGCACTGACATTACTACCGAGAGTGACGCACTTCAAGCCAACAAGCATCTAACCGCAGGCCAAAAGCCAGCTAGACGTAAATTAACGACATGGGACCTCATAACTCTGAGCGTTTCTATGGGTGGCGCACAGATTGCTTGGACGGTGGAACTCGGGTGAGATCTCTACGCAACTTGCCAATACTTCTACTCACAAGCATTTAGTTATGGCACACCATTCCTTCTAAGCATTGGTCTTCCTGAACAGCTGACATCTCTTGTATGGCTGGCAGGCCCCATAAGTGGTCTGGTAGCTCAACCCGTTATAGGTGCATCCTCATGATACTTAATGTGTCCGATGCTGTCTCACATTATACGACGTCAAACTAGGTGCCCTGTCCGATTCTTCAACATCCAAGTACCGCCGTCGATTTTGGATAATGGTTTCAACAATAGCACTCGTTGTGTCTACTTTTACTCTAGCTTATTGCAGAGAGCTGGCAGCCTTTCTTGTGGACTTTTTTGGTGACGGAGATGTGGGTCGGGTAGGGTCAAATTGTGCAGCAGAAATAACAATCATCTAATCAAGTTCAGGTCGCTAACACTGCCATTGGATTCGCAGTTGTTTCTTTCTATGTTCTTGATTTCGCTTTGAATGGACTGCAAGCATCTCTCAGAAATTTATTATTGGACGTTGTCCCACCAAATCAACTTAGTGCTGCAAATGCGTGGCATGGTAGGATGACAAACGCAGGAAACATTGTTGGTTTCGGTTTTGGTATGGAACATACAAATATTATCAGGGATCGTATTTACTGCATTTCTAGGATTCCTCCCTTTGGAGAAACTACCTCTCATTAGATTGTTGGGTGGAGGCCAATTTCGGAAATTCTGCATAATATGTATCATCATACTGGTAGCGACCGTTGCGGTGACCTGCGTATCTCATGAAGAGGAACAACGTCAGCCAACCCATGGCCAACGTTCTCGAGGTAGAATGATCGATATTTTTAATAAAATTCGCACTGCAGTTGTGAACCTACCGAAACCCATCCGCCGTGTCTGCTATGTCCAGTTATTCGCATTTATGGGATGGTATGTCGACTATTATAACTCATCCTTTCATAGACTGATTCTTCCGCATTAAACAATTTACAGGTTCCCATTTCTCTTCTACTCGTAGGTCATTCATAACATTTGTAGGACAGTGTTTTTCAGATACTTTCATGAAGTACAACCTACGTCGGGCAAATCATGGCATACGAGCGGCAAGAGGAACCGAACCCAGATGTTGCAACGAGGACTGGTGCATTTGCCATGTTGATTTACAGCGTCGGTATGTCATACGCATGAGCCTATCACTGGTCAGCTTTATAATGAGCCCTTTAGTCGGTGTCACCGCAGGCTTCATACTTCCTCATCTGGCTGGGCGTGATCGGCGGTTGATGGCCCATAAAGGTGATGACGAGGGTGATGCAGAGCTGTCTCGTTTAAGAGAGACTGTTAGACAATGGCGTGTGGAGGCAGCAAGACAAGGCAAACCTCTTCGTCTGCCAATGATGCCCTTCCTTTTGCGAAACATCTGGACTGGAGCTCTCATCTTTTTCACCATGCTCACTTTATCAACTTTCTTCATCTCCACCGTCGTCCAGGTATGTACAAACATAATTTTATAAGTGAATGATACCCTGAACGCAACACAGGCCAGTGTTTTCATCAGTTTAGTAGGAATTTGCTGGGCTGTAGCCATGTGGGCTCCTTTTGCTATCATAATGGAGGTTTGTGTCATTTTTATTTGATGGAAAGACATTGGCTCATGAATCACCTTGTAGTTTTTGAAAGAATCCTCCACGGCAACTTCTACAGAGAACACAAGACGGCCTGGACACACTCGTAATATTTCTACCCCAGGCATCCTCCGCCAAGGAAATGGAGAACGTCAACCCCTACTACGCCGCCGTTCTTACGACGAGTTTAACCCTAATGCTGATGAAGTTGATACTTCCGTTCCTCTCGCAGGAGGAACAGTATTAGGTATCCACAATCTAGCCATTGTAATGCCACAGTTCATTGTGCGCATTTATTCTAATACATGTAAAGACCTCTCTAACCATGTCTTTAGGTCGCTATGGCTACCAGTATCATTTTCCGAATAGTTGACGGAACGAGTGCAGATGAACCTGATGATGGCAATTCCTACCTCGGAAAGAATGGTGTAGCATGGGTCCTTCGATTTGGGGGTCTGTGTACCTTGTTCGGTGCTGTTATCGCCAGGATGGTGCCCCCTACACCAACGGAAAAGGCAATGCGGCGCAGGCTAGGCGAGATGAAGCTACTTGGCGAAGAAGCGTCCCCATGAATAGGAAACCCTTCTACTAGATGTACTTTTCTTCTTCCAATAAACCGTTCCATTACATAATAGGTATTTAGATTCTAGTATATAACAACTTGCGAGAACAAAGCAACCTCGGGTGCAAATTCATTGTGCTATTCATACTATAAATAAACACAGAGCCAAATCCCACTCATCACGTACGCTGGTCGAAATAGCACGGCAAGGTATATATGTTGTTGGAGGCGTTTGTTCTTTCCCCCACAACGTGTCGCAGATGCTAGAGACTGTCGGATGCTAATTAAACGTTATCTGAACCGGGAGATGTATGAACTTACATGCTTCTGTTTGATTGTTTTTGTGAAACAGGCGAACAGAAAGAGTACGTGGCAATAACGTAGAGAACTCGGCAGCGAATTTGTTCGCATTTGGAACCACATCCCCGCCTGTGAGAGTGATAAAACTGGTTGTGTTCTAATATAACATATCTGTACCTTTAAAACAAACTATTGCACATGCTGATGTTGTTTCCTCGAAACTGGAAATTTGCCAGTACATCACAGTGTCATTCAATAGGACTGTTGTGTCTTGAAGAATCGTTGAGCTGAATCCAAACTTATAGCAACCAACCAACTACCTTGTGTGTATAACGGTGTGCGGAGTTCTTTCGTAGGTTCACCGCCCATGTCATCTTCGATTATGCAACGACCTGTGTGCAATAGAACTTGCTTCTCCACCAGTGCGCTTTTGGGCAGTGACTTCACCTGCAAAAAGAGGGTTGGGCTATCCTGTACATAAATATATTTTGAGGAACATCGAAGACACATACACAAAGATACATACAATAATTTTTGAGGCTATGTTTGTTACATGTCGAAGGTCATGATAACTTGCCACCCAATACAGAGTCGCCTGTATATGGCCATCCCACCCTCCACTTCCCTTCAGGGCGTCTACAATACGCGAGGCATGTTGCGCTGCAAGAGCAGTTTCCATCGCTAGTGAAACGGGAGCAGGTAACGAAAGCGTGCTCGGGAGAAGACCGATCTGACCAGAGACAAAAATGCGTTCATTGGCCTAAAAGGATGTTTCAATAAACACTGAACGAAATCGTAACTGAACAAAACCAACCACAATGGCTTGTGAATATGGTCCGATATTTGCTGGGGCCCAATAGCTTAATCCTTGTACATGCAGTGCCTGGCGATCTGATGGACTTTCCTCAGCAAGTGCAATGCAGTCTAGTCTGACACGATACCCAGAAGAAAGGTCAACAGCAACGCAAGCCCGTGCTGGCGGGTTGTTACCAAAAAAGGTTGAATATACCGCGTTAACACGAGCGAATAGGTCCATTGATGATAGAAAAATATTGATGTTAATGCAATTCGACAGTTGCAAATTGTATTGGGCCAGCCGTTCTGATAGGATTCAGTTTTTTGTTCCGAGCACTATACTGGACCCACAAGCTTACCACGAAGCAAGTGAAAGCAGGTTTTCACCTCATCAATGATACCGTATTCACGGTTATTCGGTTCACTTTGAACATTCGTAATCGAGATCCAAGGTCCAATTTTTCTGTCGCTTTGTTTCTGAATAGAATGATCAAATTCTACGGTAGGAAAGTCGGGTTCGTGGTTCTTATGGAGTGGTGACAATGACAGTGATAATGCATCAGAAATGCTGATGAATTTGTTTTCTAAGAGTGGCGGAACCGTGACATGGAACTCGCTGTCTTGGGGCTTGTCCTCAAGGCATGCTTCTTTGATCCTCAAGAAAGCTACGGTGGCAAAGCTGTTGTCGGAATGAATCGCGACTTCTGTTTCTTTTCTGCACCCTAGCTTCGAAAAGCGAATTCAAAATGGTTGGTTCAAGAACACTCACAGCACAATTTTTTTCTTGTAAAGTGGACAGTCCAGGGTGAGACTCTCGTATTCGCCGCCTTCACCACATATATGCGATCCGTATAATGTGTTCTATATAATGCACATCAGAAATAATAAAGGAGATGCCAATACCCTATCTGCTTCACCAGTCTGGTAAATGTGGGCTCCATCTTCTGTAAGGTTTGGCTAAGGTGTTTTGTAGTCAGCCCAATTCCTGCAACTTTGATTATTATGGCCTCTAATCCGGCATCAATCATCTCGGACAGTAGTTTTCCTTGGTCTCTTTGCCACAAGAAAGCCAGGGTTGTCAAACCCAAGCGTCGGCATCTGCATACTGTCTCAATGGTGTACATACTAACGAACTGTTTTTCTTACACGTGTTCTACTCTCACCCTCTGATAGTTCGATAAAATGGCACCGACTGACACACCTTGTATGTCAGGGTGGTTTTCCTAGTATGTGTTACCTAAATCACATACTAGTTTGGGAAGTAACATACCTTGACAGTGGACAATAGTGTAAAGAGGTCTTCAGTTTCATCACCGTCCACCCCACCTGCATTAGTTTCACTTCTGCCCCCATACTCTGGCCCTTGTTCTATTGCTTCCCCAGTGATAACGCGCCTGTATAAAGGGACAGATAGTGCACGAGCAACGAACTCGATCGCATCCTGTCCCACCGTTTGATAAAGATACGAGTCAAGTTCCTCTGTTGTAAAATTGTAGATCAAAACGGAAACGAGAAATGTGTCGGACCTTTTCCAGGTTGTGGCCCAAGTGAAGCTGCAGCCACTAGTTCATGACCGTTCTTAGCGCAATGAAGCAAATTATAGCAGCTGTCCTTGCCGCCACTAAGCAATGCAACATATTTCATGTTCAACAAAAGCGGATGGTCATGATAAGATACATATCCCCAAAATTGGTAATCAGGATGTTCGGAGTTAGGCGAGATTTGAGTCAAAATGTATATGAGATAACCCTTGACTTGATACAATACAGCTCTTCAGTCATGCCAACAGTAGCTGTCGATAAAGCAGATCTTTGGGAGAGGCTTGGTCAAGAATACAGTAAGTTTCTTTACAGACTTCATTTCTCATATCCATCTAATTGCACATCCAGCATCAGAAGAGTTTGATAAACTTTGTTTTGAGTATGGACTCGAGCTAGACGAAGATGTGTGTTGCTCTTTGCCTTGTACTTGTATGGGGTGTCTTGATCTATGTTCTTAGACCACCCAGGAAGTTGAAGAAGCAATCAAAAAAGGTTTACCCGCTGAACGACCTGTGTGTACTGTCTTTTCTACTTTCAGTGTAAATTAACTAATACAAGTTTGAGTAGCAATTGAAGATTGAGATCCCAGCAAATAGGTTTCATTCAGCGCGTCTCTATCGCACACACATCTCATCTTGCGTGATATAGATACGACCTCCTCTGTATCGAGGGCATTTCTCGTGCCCTTCGTGTCTTCTTAGGCAAAGGCCCAGTGCCCCAGTATAAACTTGTATATCCACCGGGAGGGCAAAAAGATCTGTTAACCGTTAACTGCAAGCTTGAGGTTCGTGTTTCTTCGTGCTCAAGTTTCTATGCATACTTATACGCGTTCATAGATTCATAAAATTCGGCCTTTCTTTGCTTGCGCTATCTTACGCAACATTACATTCACTCCGCGATCATACGCTTCTTTTATAGACCTCCAGGATAAATTGCACCAGAATATCTGTAGACGGCGTCAACTCGTAGCCATTGGTACTCATGATCTCGATACATTGATTCCTCCCTTCAGATATGAAGCCCGGGCTCCGAAAGATATCAAGTTCGCCCCACTAGGCAAGGATAAAGCTTACACTGCTGAGGAGCTGATGACCCTTTATGAGGTATTGTAATCTAACCTGGTGTACATGATCGATTACTCATTCTGAACTGTAGTCCGAAAAACATCTTTCCAGATACCTGCCCATCATCCGCGACTCCCCTGTTTATCCTATCATATATGACGCCAAAGATAGAGTGCTTTCGATGCCACCTATAATCAATTCAGAACACAGTAAAATCACCCTTAATACACGGAATGTCTTCATCGATGTAACTGCCACTGACCTTACTAAGCTGAACATTGTCGTAAATATTGTGGCTACGATGTTCTCTGAATACTGTGAAGAGCCTTATAGGTACTAAACCTCTCATGATCCCTTTCAAGTTGATTTACTTTGTTGTAGCATTGAACCGGTGCAAGTTGTTCGTCCTGATGGCCAAATACAAATCTTTCCCGATATCTCGGAGAGACAAATGACTGCACATGCGTCCTACGTCAACTCTTGTACTGGGTTATCGTTGTCCGCAACGGAGGTTTCCAAGCTCCTTCAGAGGATGTCGCTCCAGAATTCGCTGTCATCATCTAATCCTGATGAGGTACTGGTCAATATCCCTTCCACGCGACCAGATATTCTACACGAATGTGATATCATGGAAGATGCCGCCATTGCATATGGGTTTAACAACCTTCCAGATACGTTCCCGTCAACTAACACTGTCGCCCAACCATTAGCTATCAGCAAGCTCAGTGATATAATAAGGGTGGAGTGGGCTCTAGCAGGTTGGGTTGAAGTCCTTCCGCTGATTTTGGTAAGTGTCCGCCATACTAAAACCTGAGGAAATGAATTTAGACCGGGTGTTCTTAGTGCTCGCATGAGGAAAACTTCGAGTGGTTGAATCGGCAAGACGATGGTAATACAGCAATTAAAATAGCAAACCCAAAGTCACTCGAATTTCAAGTCGTTAGGACCTCTCTTCTTCCGGGTCTTCTTAAAACTATTCGTGAAAACCGATCACATCCACTACCGATCAAAATCTTCGAGGCCTCTGATGTGGTGTTCAAAGACACTTCAAGAGAACGCCAGGCACGGAATGCAAGGCACGCTGCGGCGGTGTGGTGCAATAAAACTGCAGGTTTTGAAATCGTTCATGGAATGTTAGACCGTGCGATGAAAATGTTAGAGGTGCCTTATATCGTGAGCGCTGATCGGGATGCAAAAGTTGGATATTATATCAAGGAAAGCAGTGGTAAGTGTTAACATAAAGTTGTGGACCATAACGTCTAAGAAGAATCTCTTAGATCCAGTATTCTTCCCTGGCCGTGCAGCCACCATATATTATCGAAGTGTCGGAGGAAAGACTGACATGACTATTGGCACATTGGGGATCCTTCATCCTGACGTGCTCGAGAAATTTGAGATTGGGTTCCCATGTTCGGCTTTGGAGTTCACGCTGGAACCATTCAAAAAGCAAATACAAGCGATCTGGACCAATGACGAATGAAAGCAGGGTATGAATACCCGTAGTTTATTACCCAAACCTCTCGAATAAATCACCATAGATTACTGACCCTAACGTTCTAAGAGATGCATGTAAAACACACCAACTAGCAGTTGGATGGATGATCAGACAAATACTTCAATCTGCATTGGACTTCGCCATTGAGGTTGTCTATTGATATTATATACTCCGTATCTATTGACCACCCTTCTTCGGCTGTTCATCTTCTGGACCACTAGAAACCACTACAATCGACAAAGTATCAGGAAATATTTGGTAGAAGAAGTTCTCGGTAAAGCTTACGCAGTACGACCAGCAATCCAACAATATAAATCCAGTACTTTTGCAAGAAGCTCTTTTCTGGCACTGGTTGAACTATTTCGCCATCTTGGGTGAGCGGAGGAGGCTTAATCAACTCTGGTCTGTGACATACAGAGTCAGTTTACTGTTAAATACGGACATTTTCTTGACCTACAATGGAGGTGTTGATGATTCACGTAGTAATATGGTCGTGTTGAGGGTATGAAAATTATTGGCAAATTGACTGAGTGATGAATGTAATGTCCCGGCTGCTTGTGAAGACTTTTTTGACTTGGGCTTTGGGCATAATCCACCATGGGGAACGGGTGACGTAAAGTAGTCGATCGCGAAAGGTTTTGAATTTTGGTCTCCTGACGTGTGTAGAACAATAGTTTCTGAGGTAACCTTTGGTAGGTGACACTATACAACGAGTTAATTTATACTTAAGAGCAATAATGTGAACACGCACTATCTTGACTGATGATATGTCCCATTGGGATTCGTGAATATCGCCATCTCGCTGTAAAGCTATTTGGTACAAAGCTCTACTTGCATGGTAATCAAGACCTTGCAAAGATTCGGAGAATGTTAGAAGATCTTGGGAGAGAGACGGGGCTGGTTGAAAGGTGACATGGGAGTTTTCAGAGATTGTAACCGTCCCGCGTTCAAGGAATGTGGCTTGTGAAGCTGTTGGATGGAATACACGGTGGAAAAGCGTTAACTTGGATGGGGAAGCATATGCAAAAACTGTCGAGTATACAACAGCAGCAATGAGGTTGCGCGTCGATACCATGATGATGTATAGTCGGTGCTGGTCATCATTGGAACGCTCTACGCTGTTCTGCGAATTCTCCTGCTGACTAAGCTCAGACGAAGAACTGTAATTCTTCGAACATTCAAATGACGGTTGGTATGCGACGCCAAATGCATGTGTTCAATCATTGTATAGAGATAAAATATGCTATCATGTCTGCCCCATCGTTCTAGGATAGTACATATCATGACCAGGACTCATCCACATTGCTTCCGTGGAGAGAACAGCCACGGAACAAAGATATCAAAACAACTGAGTTACTACTCACAATCATCCTCAGGTCTTCGACGACCCCCAATTGCAACCCTACACTGAACACTACACACAAATCTTTCTTGTCTTTCACCTCCAGTTCTTTAATATCATACTACCTTTGGCTGTGCCTTAGTAGTGCTGCCGATGTCCAATCGCTACTCCCCTATCCCCAATCCCAGGTCCACCGGCAATGGTTCACAAGATATGGACGTGGAGATGCAGGCAGCGTTCGACTACTCGGAGGACGATGATGACGAAAACAATGTCTCAGAGCTTCAACCACTCAATGCATCAGCAGCGTCAACAACAGTTAGACCTTCCCCCACACAAAACCCCCCCACATCCAACCCAGGAATGTACGATTTCGAGAATGTAGATTATGATTACCCTCCCCCAGGCTCTCCTCCCAGACCTTCAGCAACAGCGCTGCCCAACGAATTCGGAAATTCGAATGGCCACATTCCATCATTCGACTCCCGACCTACCCCTGGTCCGCGCCAAGTGTGGATTAAGCGGGTTGCTTCTGCGGTTCTACCTTCACAGGTTGCGCACCGCTTAGGTCTATCAACAAATCTTCCGGCCGGGCCCGTTGGGAGCGGAACTAATAATGATGGTGTTTTTGCAAACGTCACGGCGAAGCCTACTTTACCTCTTCATATACAAGATGGTATTTCCCTCTTTTCTTATCAACTATGATAAGTCCATGCTGAATCGATGATCAATTATCAGGGGACGACACATATGTAGTGCCAGAAGACTCCAGACCAGAAGCACCACCATCATATGCATCAGCGCAAGCTGACGCAGTTCCTCCATACTGGGAAACGACGGTGCACGCACCATTTTCACCTGATTCGATGGGAGAGATGATCATCGATTCCCTACCTACAGGTTCCATTTTCTCATTTTGCTGGAACATGCTAGTCTCCGTTTCTTTCCAGTTCGTTGGGTTCTTACTTACGTATTTATTACACTCCACCCACGCCGCACGTCTCGGTTCAAGAGCGGGTCTGGGTATCACTCTCATACAATATGGATTTGCTTTAAGGGGTCGTCTCGATTCCGTGGACGGGTCTAATGGTGATAGTGGTGGATGGGTGGATTGGAAAATGAATGGATCTATTCCACCATCATTTGGTTCTGCAGCCGAGGCTGATGAATGGTACAGCAACCACGCTGGAAATGCTACTGCTCCTGACCCTACAGTGTTGTCTGAAGAACAAGCGAATATTATAGTTGCTGATGCCACTATTGACTGGTTATCATTTTTCCTCATGACAATCGGTACGTCGTTATTTGGTTATTTTTGAATTTCCTTTTCATCTACTTCTTCAGGCTGGTTCATTCTCCTGACTTCATTACTCGGCTTTTGGCGAGTCAAACGTTGGGAACGTGGGATTTTAGCGTCTCAGCGTGGTACAGGCACAACTGCTAGCACTGAGGTCCAACCTCAATCGGGAATTCTCTCTCAGTTCGGACTCAATCTTGGCATTCGTGGCATATCACGTCATGACCTGTTTGGTCATGGTTCTGGTAACACTGATGAAGCAGAAACTGTGCGTGCAACTATCAGGGCAGAAGAAGGTGATGCTCTCCCAAATACGACTGGGATAGATGGCACCGCAGACCCAGTTGATGAAGTGGCGCGTGCGAATCGTGCAAGGCTGATTTCAGCTGCGCTGGCTCGCGAGCGGAGATTGCAAGAAGATCTGCGTAATGCAGGTTTATTATAATATGCTTAGTTGTAGTTGGTAACAATCTAGGAGGACGATATATCTCGCAGTGCGCTCACAATCCTTACCATTTTCTCCTTCACTGACACCTAAGATTTCCTACTAGTCAGCTTTATCATCGGTCTTACCAAGTTTGTTCCGCATGTTAATTCTTGTATTCCTACTTATACCAATAATGAATATATGTAGTGTCGGTTTCTTTATCCGGACAAAGTCCGATATCTGATGATATGATTGTTACGCAAAACAATATCAACGTTCATCACATTGTCTGGAAGACACATCTATCAATCACAAGTTGCTAACAACAAATGTCTCTCACAATTCGGAAAGCAACCCCTGATGATGCGTCTGCACTTTCGTACATATGCCTGCAAACCGCAGATGCAGGCGTTTCAGCTGAATCATTACATGATTTCGGGGAACTCCCTGGCCTTGTGTATGCGGTTCCATATTTGTATCTGCCCACGACATGGGGATTCGTACTTGTTGATGGATCTGAAGGAGTTGTTGGTTATGTTGTCGGATCGACGGATACCCGGTCCTTTGAGAAACACGCTGCAGAGATATGGTGGCCACCATTAGCCGATAAATACTCGACCATCAGAGCCGTGAAACCTGCAGATATCCGTTACATAGATTTATTACGGAAAAATCCAACTGCTCCAGAAACCAACGTTTTATTCTCACCAGCACATCTTCACATTAATATTATAGAGAAATATCAGAAACAGGGATGGGGGAGAAGGCTGATTGGCACCGCAGTGGAGCATCTGCGAAGGGTTGGTCTTTCAGGGGTTTGGCTAGGGTTAGATCCACGCAACGACGGCGCTCGCAAATTTTATGGAAGACTTGGATTCACAACCATTCATTCCGCTGGAGGCGAGATCCCTGATAATAATCAGATGGGACTTGTACTTGCTGATTTCCATTGATAAAGCAGACAAATTTGATACATACAAGAAT
Organism: Floccularia luteovirens; assembly: GCA_009739215.1. Classification (NCBI taxonomy): domain Eukaryota; kingdom Fungi; phylum Basidiomycota; class Agaricomycetes; order Agaricales; family Squamanitaceae; genus Floccularia; species Floccularia luteovirens. The sequence goes on from VSJF01000004.1 coordinate 1,477,111, forward strand.
ATGTCTGATATGCCTGTACCTACGACTTGCAGGACATGTAATTGGTAGAAACCAGTCTCCCGAGTCAATTCCGATACATACTCAAGTTCGCGAATTCCCTCAATATTCAAATTTAAGCGATGACCTTGCCGAGCGGCCCGGCTTAGTTGATCACAATTTATCATTGTCAACAGGGTTAATTAACTACACAGATCGCCAATATTTGATCGGTGACCCCAATGTCGCTCCCGACCATTTCTGCCATGACAAAACTGGAACTATTCCCATACAACTTGACAAAGGCTTCATACTCTTAAATTCATACCTACATTCAAAGTAGACGGTCATGAAGCTGCTACTACCTAATGATTATGCAAAAAGAAAAAAATAAGTTTCAACACGAGATACCCTCGTCGTTCTTTTGCCACTGCAAATGCTTAATGACTGATTTTGGGGTTTTTTTAAGGAGCTGTAAATCTTTTTCAATATCATTCACACCAGATTCGCGTGCTTCTGGTGCCTTGGAGTGTTGGTTAGAATCTGCGAAAACAGGTTCGGCTAGTTAAAAAAAAAAACATGTTTCAGGAACGACGCTACTACGATCGTATAACCAATTTATGTATGGAAGGCCAAGTGGAACTTCACTGGGCCAAAATTCTGCAACTGCTCAGTAAAGCCAGGACTGCTGCTGCTACAAGCAAGTACATCCTGTAGGGTTCTATCTATTTAAGCAACTAACCAAACGTTCTGCAATGGAATTTGAACGAAATGCACGTTCGTGGCATTGCGGGCAACATTTTCAACGAATATATATGATAGCGAGCACTCACACATTTTATCCAGGGTCAGAATGAAGATTTGAGACGATAACTGAATAGTGACAGCCGACCGGTTCGCAACTATTCTTTTTGCTTCAAATGGGCAATGTCCTCTGATATATAAAAGGTATTTTATGAGAGGCATACTCATCCACCAATTGTCGAATTCCCCATCATTGCATATTGAAATACTTTCACCATGGGCCAATTCGACCAGGTTATCGGTGAATCCAACTTTTAATGACCCCGAACAACAGTAGCTGACCATGTATCAAACTTAGGTGTTCTGCTCATTGGGTTGTTCTGTAAGTCCCGAGATTATTGTTATTAGTTCCATACCCATATGAATGTCTTTGTAGTGAACACCTACCTATATGGACTTGTGACTTACCAGTTCATTGTATATCACAATACTAGTTTGTGCTCTCCTTAATTGAATAGGGCTCACTCACCTAACATGACTTGCAGAATTTAACGATCCGTTGTGGATCCGGTATGTGACCTCGTTTTATGTAATTTAAAACAACAGAACTAATATAATTAATCAGCGCTGTTGTAGGATCTTTGTTTGTGGTTGACACTATCCATAGTTGCGTGTAAGTGAAAATTACTTCAAGCCTTGTTGATATTCTAATATAAACATCATAGAGCTGTTTACGCAGCATGGGAGACTTGGTATGTAGCTAAGTAGTTGGTTTGACGGTTCTTTCAGCTGACATATAATTGGAAGTGTCACCAACTACGGAAATCCTGCGAGCCTAGCATGTATGTCGTTTGTTGAAAATATATTGTCAAATGTCTGCTTAACTAATGATCACTTTAGTCATTTCTTGGACCATTCCTTTTACTGCATGTGCAACCGCTGTTGCCGCTATTATTTCTCAAGGTTTCCTTGGACACCGGTAAGTGTAGTTGTATATTACTATTATTGTCAATTAAATTGCTGTTAGTGTTCTCATTTTGACCAAGAACAAATACCTCACCGCTCTCATTGGTGTCCTGAGTATGATTGGATGCATTTTCGGAATTTATTCCGGCATTTACTCTGGTATTCTCCATGAGTAAGTCTGTTGATAAGCTAGTATGAATATGTAACTGATAACTGCATAACAGAGTTGCCAAGTTCAATCCTTTGAATACGCCTGTTACATGCTGGCTTGTATTCCAAACAGCTGCTGACGTCTTTATCACCGGTTCGTTACAATGTTTCCGGATATATTTTAGATATTTACTCTCGATGTAGGATCGTTATCAGTTGTTCTCTCAAGATCGCGAACTGGATTCCGCCGAACCGACACAATTATCAACAGGCTTATTCGAGGTGCTGTCCAGACTGGATTGTTTGCGTCACTTTTCGCACTTGCGGACTTGTTCAGTTTCTTGCTTTACAAACAAAGCAATCTCTATGCTATGTTTGCCTATCCCCTTGGACGCATCTATACAAACGTAAGTCCTAAACGGTGGTCTGGCTACATCAACTTATGTTGATATATTTTACAGACTTTGTTAGACACCCTCAATGCACGCATTTCCTTGAAGAATATGTCTAAAACAATTGATGCCGACTCTGATGTGAGAGCTCTTTCCAAACCTTTCGGATTGACATACTTACAGCTTTATAGAGCAATGCGAATGCATTCCGCATGCAGAACCAGTCTCAAACATTCAACAGTGGACCTCACACCGTACATTCCATCAAAGTACAAAAAGAAGTTGTGACAGATGAGCAGCGGTCTGTCGACGCCAAATATGGTGACGATGTATATTTACACACTGCCTCAGTTGCATGATAGATGTGGACGAGTTGCAGAAGTATTTATTTAAAATAGGAAAGTACAAAAGGTCGCGGTTGATGCATTGATGCATAATTGCTGCCGACCATTGTTAGGGGGGACATTCGGGCACAGGCTCACAAATAAATATAATTCCCATATATAGTCTAAATATAACTTTATGTGGAATAAAATTAGAACCCCGAATTTTATTTATTTACATAAAGCTCGACATTCATGCCAATCCTCCGTTATAACTAATGGCATCAAACAATTCTCCTCGCATAGGCCATGTACCACCAATAGCTAACACTCTTGGTCGGCAGAGATATGGTGGATACAATGCACAAGACCACGGCGATGGGCGTGAAATGGACTCTAAGCAACGAAGTTCGATGAACACTCTAAATACCGCCCCACGCCAGGTTGATATCGAACGAAATGTGGGCGAATCAAGGAGGCACGAACCTCTACGTTCTACTCAGATTAATGGGACCTCTTTCTCGTCTTATGATCATCCTTATGAGATTCGGCCTCCTCAGTATGCATATCCCGTCTCTGACGTTTACGAACATCCTCGGTCCCTCAGGAATAACCATAGTCCCGTGGCGGAAGATAACGGTGAAACAAATGAACTAGGCCCATCCGATTATGTTCATCCGACAGTTGACAGAGCACTCAAAAGACGCGGGATTCTTTCCAACATGCTTGACTGGTACGAGCTCAATTTGAACGACTCTGGTGAGCATAGTAATCCAGCTGCATCTTCTAATCACCTGGAACAAAAGTCAACCAACTCTCGAGGGCAACATAAACTCCCAAGTGCTATTAGCGATATGAGGCGAGCTGATTCTATGGTCTCGTGTATGTCTGCTGGCTCCGACGTTCTAGATCCCGACGATCCCCGTGTCACTGGAATAACTGCAAAACAACTTGAAGACCAGGAAGATATTGAAAAGAATGCGCTGAGAACCATGGACTATCGAACCAGACGTAAACATTTAATGCGTGTTAAAATTGAATTTAACGTCTCCTGTGAGTCCCTCCAGTTGTCCACCTGGTTGTTGCTGACACACCAGAAAGCTATGGTCAATCGCCAGGAATTTTTGATTAAGCTCGCCCGTTCGCTAATGACTTTTGGAGCACCATCTCACAGAATTGAATCTCAACTGGTTGCTGCTGCAAGGATCCTTGAGGTTGAAGCCGAGTTCATTCATCTTCCTGGGGTAATCATTTGTTCGTTTGGTGATCAGGAACTAGGACTCTCGGAAACCCACTTCGTCAAGTCTGGCGGTAAACTATCACTTGGTGCACTTCATAAAATGCATAATATCTACCGATCTGTCGTACACGACGAAATAAGTGCAAAAGGAGCTACTGAACAACTAGAAGCGTTGCTGTCAGCACCACCGTTGTACTCAGTTCTGGCTCGTTGTATAATGGCGTTCTGTCTATCCGCGCTTATATGCCCACTGGCGTTTGGAGGCTCTTTTCTTGACATGTGGGTTGCGGGTGTGGCTGGTTTCATTCTTTCTGCACTACAACTCTGTATAGCAACAAAGAGTGCCATGTATGCGAATGTTTTTGAGTAAGTCTATTATGTAACTTGACTTTTTGCTGTCTCATCCCCATGATCCCCATGCTAGGATTACAATTGCGATCTTCGTGTCATTCACCGCTCGTGGGCTGAGCAGTATCAGGTCAAGAATTTTTTGTTATACCGCGATTTCTTCATCCGGAATCATTGGAATATTACCTGGCTACCTAATTTGTAACATTCTTGTTCCTTATTGACCAACTCATTAACGATGCACATTTATCACAGTGAGTAGCTCCTTGGAGCTAGCGTCTAAGAACATTGTATGCGGTAGCGTTAAAATGGTCTATGCGTTAATATATACCCTGTTTTTGGTATAGTTTTCTTTGTTTGTGTCATCTTATCACTGAAAATTCTTCGTCTCCAGGGGTTCGGTTTACAGATTGGGAATGACTTTTACCTGCTTTTAGACCCTAAAATTCGGGACCAGATGGATAGTGATAGTGCTAATAGCTCTGTGACCTTGACTGGTAGTTGGTTATCAGACAATCAAACATCTAACACTATCGTGCCGTCTTTTGGGACTTGGACGTTTACGAATGCAGCCCTTCCTAAACAACGTGACATCATAAATGGCTGTTACAGACCTCCTAGCTTTGCATGGTATCTACAGCCCTTTCCTACATGGACATCATTTATCATTGTACCGATATTTTCAACATTGTCGTCACTCGCGAACTTGCAGCCTCTCAAGAGTAAGCAACTCCCAGTTATGGTAGTCATATCGTGCTGTTCCTATGCTTCTAACAAGATTGCCAATCACTATATTTTCAATCGGTCAGACGTAGTTTCCGCAATTGGTGCATTTACTGTAGGAGTTCTAGGAAATGTGTACTCTAGGAAAATGGGTGGGACGGCATTCACGTCAATGGTTACTGGCGTGTTGTTCCTGGTTCCAGTGAGTAACATATATGTTGGCTTTAATGTGTTTCACTGACGCCCGGGTCAGTCTGGACTTTCACAGGCTGGAGGAATAACAGCGAATGGAAGTGGTATAGATATTGGTGGTGCCATGATTGCAGTCACTATAGGGATCACCGTTGGTCTATTCATGAGCCAAGCATTAGTATACACTTTTGGAACTCGAAAAAATGCTGCGGTATTTTCGTTCTAATGTCACACTATGTACTTGCAAACTCCGGTTATACATTATCCTTTGTATTACAGTGCTTTGGTCAAAACATGACCGCAGGAGAGTTTTCAATACTATCTATTGAGACTTTGTGGCCCACCAGAGTCCGTATATTGTTGATCCCGTATCTAGTTAAACATTAAATATATCTTTAGTATCAGGTATTTCCTTCACTCACCGGATCATAGTAGGTCTTTCTAAACTTAATCCCCAACCATGCACCCGAACATCCTTTGGGAAGCCCATTGACTCAAGCATCTCTGGTCTGAACATCCCACTGTTTCCAACTTCCACCCAGCGATTTAGCAAGGGGTGGAAAGCAAAAATTTCCAAAGATGGCTGCGTCATGCGTGGTGTCATTAAAATATCCAGTGAAATGCCCTGCAAAGTTTGTGCTAACCTCGGTGTATGGGTTATATGCGGGTTTGAAGCGGACTTTTTCTATGCCCATTTTGCTGAAGAAGACTCGCATGAAACCTGCACGATTGATTTTTAATATTACCAACAACTCGGGATTAGATATAGCTCACCAATCAAATCAGCTAGTGTGAGTTCACGATCAGCGACAACCCCTTCTACTTGATGAAATTCTGCCAGATGGGTCGCGTCCATTGTCTCATTCCTGAAAACACGATCGATGCTGAATAACTTTGCAGGTCGGAAACCGTCGTCCTTGCCAACGTTGCCAGAATTTTCTCTAAACTTTTCAGCAAGTTTGTAGAGCATATACGCAGAAGAGGCTGTGGTGTGAGTTCTGAGGAGCAATTTTCTTGATTCTTCTGGTTGCCAAGGTGCGCGGTAACCAGTTGATCCATATCCTCCATGTTCATGGACTTCAGCAACGCGCTTGTAATAAGCTGGTTCTGGATCTAGGGATTTTTTAGGATCTTGAAAGGCAAGGGATCAGTACTCAGCATGAAAAATGAATTGGTGTATGTCACAATACCAGAAAGATAAAAAGTATCTTGCAAATCGCGAGCTGGGTGTTGTTGTGGCACAAAGAGTGCATCGAAGCACCAGAAACCTGATTCGACGAAAGAAGCAGTTGGCATCTCCGCAAACCTAAAATACTTCTCAACACCTGCAATCACAGAATGGTATATTCAGGCTCACCCCATTTCCAAAAAAATATTCCTAATTTCTTCTCTGACTTTTAGGAGAGGATGCAGAGCACCTCCATTTGTCGGTATGCCTTCTGCTTCAAAGTTGTACTTCTTGAATGTCGAATTCTTCCAGGAGCCACTGCAGGAAATAAGTCGAGCTGCAATATGTGATGCTACAAGGCCTACGATGTAAGCATTTCCACCGTCAAATCTGTTTCTGGTTTGGCAGTAGAGGTACTGAAGTTTGGGCCCTTGTTAACAGTGAACCATTGACCTTTCCTGACCGTTTTTATATGTAAGAAAGCGTTTACTAAATAGTGATGGCTTACTTTTGTATGATTAATTTTCGTTTTCGCAGGTCCATCAAAACGGCTTCGCCAGATTTTAGAGCTCCTGTGGATGCGATCTCGGCTAAATCGAGTTGCGTATTATCACGGATTGTCGATACCTAGAGCTGCATGGATGATTTTACAGTAGATATGGGTGATAATGCAGAAATAACTGACTAGTTTGACAAGTCCGTCACCTTCTTTGCCGATCCAGCCGTTCTTGAAGGCACGACCTTGTCCAACCTTGGCCGTTTCATCGCCTACTTGCTTTCTTAGTTCGACTGGAGTGAGAGGTGTTCCCTCTCCTTTCGTAGGTAATGCAGACCAAACACGGGCTTCATGGGATCCGTTTTTAGCGATGAGGGCCCCTTCCGCGGTAAGAACATGGGAATAGACCTCATGAGTTTCATAAGTAATCATCTTTATTTCATTCAGCACTTTTACCAATGAATACATGGGATAAATACGCACTTCACGACTTAGTAACGAGTTGAGAGCGCCTAGGATAGTAATTTGATCATCATGAGATGAAGCAGCCTGTATTTGCCCAGGCAAAACAAATTCCCTAGTATCAGGAATGAAGCCTTGAGCATCGAGAGCGTTCAGAATTGACTGCTGGAGTATCTCGGCCATGGTTAGTAAATGGTTTATAAGAGAATGACTCGCGATGAAACATTTTTTGATAATCTTTAATCACGTGCAGAGCCAGGTTAAATGTGACATCTTCCATGCTCACTCGCAACGGAAGTCTTTTCTTCTATCAGGCCAGCAGGGCCAGCTTCATGGTTTAGATGATGTCGCACACGTCTCATATCTTGGACACTGTCTGGGAGGATGCGCAAACTAGGCTTTCCGCAATCCGGTCTCAGCTTAACTCAAATATCCCGCCAGCTCCTCGAATCATTCGTGTTGGGCAATTAGACTCGGAGCTCCTAGATCAAGAACTTACCCACCTACTACAAGAACCACTAAATAGAGCCATTTCCCTTATCAATGTGAGCGGTGCAACCTTCTCTTGTAAATGCTCATATACACCATGTCCAGCCTTCGTTAAAATCTCGGTTCGAATCTGAAATTCGATTGTTGATTCAATTGACATTGTACAAATTCTCTGTATGGGATTCTGGAGCCAGCTATGGAGCCAAGCTACAAGACCTTCGTTATATTGTTCCATCGAAGATATCTGGCCCTCTTGCTCGTTAGCCTCTCCATGCCATATCTTCTTCCTCTAGGTGAATTGATTTCGCTTCTCCCAAGCTTCTGGCCTACCTCGCAAAACACTTTTTTTCCATGCAACCATGACACTCCTGATCCCCTACATACACAACAGACTTCGAGCGCGTGCGTTGTCTCATGCATGGCCCGATGCCCCTACCTCCGATAGGCGTCGGAAAGCTTGGAATTTAATGAATTCACTGGAATCTGCGCATACACTTGCAGGTCTATTGAATTTCATTGTTTTCATGTGGGATGGAAGGTAATTATATAGTCATCCCATGTTATAGACAAGGAATCTGACATCCCACAGTCACCGCACCATTGCAGATAGAATTCTCAAAATGAGTCTGGTGCCTGCCAGGCGACTCGTCAAACGCGATGTCAGTTATGAGTTTATGAACCGCCAAATGGTTTGGCATGCCTTCACGGTACGTGAATTCGCTCAACCTTCATTACTCAAAATTGATCGAAAACAAGGAATTTCTCTTGTTTCTCCTTCCTCTGATAAATGGGAGGTCAATTCGCCGTCGAATCTACCAAGTACTATCTCGGTTCTCTCCATCACTTTTACTATCATCTTTCTTGAAAAGGAATGGCAAAATGTTTGGCATATCACAGAGTTCTGCACAACAAATTCAGCAAAAAAAGGGGAAGTATTGGACTCTCCCCGACAGTCAGTGTGCTATCTGCGCTGAAAATGCATCCTTCAATGCGAACATAACCGAGTCATCGAACATGTTCACCTTCCCTGGTGGCTAGGTCTACAGATTCTGAGCTGGAAGAATCTCCTTATGCAATATGTAATCCTTACGTCACTCCATGTGGACATAAATACTGTTATCATTGCATTGCCGAACGATTAATACGCACAGCTGAGGAGGCAGGTGAAGAGTCAATGTGGGAGTGTCTTAGGTGCGGAGAGTCCGTAGGAGGCGCTACCAGATACATCATCGATACCTCAGAAAGCAATGCGAGTGGAAGCGACTATGATTTTAGTAGTGACTTGGATGTAGATATAACTAATATGTCTGGTTCTCTAGGAAGCTATAGTGAATCTTTCTCGGAATAGATATAATACTAAAGATTTCGATGAACCACGAAATTAATATCGTGTTCTAGATTTGTAAAGATCAGAAATTATTGGCTGCGCACAAGTTCGTCTTGTATTTGCTTCAAGACCGTTGGATCCGCTTTGGAAAGATACACTTGGAAATTTTCTGGCCCGGACATAGCCTCTACCTCCCCTATTCGCGATCTCACATACACATTCAGTGGAATATTACGAATTGGGTCTTGCTCATAAACCTATTGCCCCGTGAACTTTGTAATGAAAAGAGATTGCTAATAACATACAGCTTTGCGCCGGTTGTATTCCACTGTCCCATCTGTGTCTTGATAATAAGATGAAGGGGCCTCGTCAAGTTCCCAATAACGTTTTAGACTTGAAAAGGAAGGGCTTTGGGCTATCATGAATAAAATTAGACTCAACCAAAGAAACCACATACTCATCGTCTGCATCGGCAATAGTCTCAACATGGGCCTCTTTGATTTCTCCAAACACATCCAACCAAAGATTGAATATTTCTCCAGGTAACCGTTGAAGAACTTCAGGCCGTCCTGTAGAAACAAAAGACGCAATGCCCATGGCAGTGAGCTTGCGAAATCTTGGTTCGCTCATGTTGTCAAACTTTAATCAAAGTGAGGTTTTTCAGTTTTGACATAAAATAAAAAACGTACTTTCCCCCACCACTGGTCTAATACATTGTCATATAGATAAGATTCTTCCTTTCCTACTGATGCCGCTGTCGCAGATATTAGCTGCACGAATATATAGCGATCTGCCATGACAATACGCGAGAACAAGTAAATGATTTCCGTGAGGAAAATGACGCTGGCCTACATGATTTGAGTCTACTTGGTTACAAAAATATTGGATCGCATGGACTCACCTCTCCTTCGACAAGAGTTAAAAGAAGGTGGGCGAAGAGCCCAGAATTATGTAGTGGTTCTGCCCAGTTTGTGGATGGTGAGATCTGCACCAATAATCCTATTGCCGTCAACATTTCTTTCAAATTTGATGATACAGCACCGCTCTTCAGCGCAGCCAAGAAAGAAGTAAATAGATTTACTGCAAAGTTCTTGTCATGGGTTATCAGTGCACGAACTCCACAAAATTATGGGACCTCACCTGTAAAATCCCAGATGCATCCAATAAGAAATAAGATTCAAGTATATTTATAATCTTCCCTAAGAGATCCAGGTTTGTGCTTAACATGGCCATGGCCAGAGGGAAAAGATCCAATAACGCAGGAGCCCCGTCGACGCTAGATATACTGACTGTGTTTCGAAGTGCAGCTAACCACAGGTCTAATCCATCTTCATCTAGATTAATGATGACCTATCCCACAGAGTTACAGACTCGATCATAACTAGAAAGAAAGGGTGATTCCTTACTCCTGGTTGTAGACTTTCTCGAACAAGTGGAACCACAATTCCTCCCAGCACTGTTGAGTGTTCTTTAACAGACTGTATACTTGTTATTTCAACGGTTTTGCAAAGAGAAAGAGAGTTACCCCGATCAACTTCGTTACTGTCACCAAAAGAGAAGCTTTGAATAGCCAATCTTCACCAGCAGCTACCCCTGATAACGCTCTAAGTATCAGGAACCAAATTATGCGATGAGAGCTCACAAAGTCGCGGCAGAGGTTCAGTAATGGTGGTAATGTATGGTGTGATCTATTTCCTTGTTAAGAAAATAATTTTGTGCCTGACACCCGTCATACCTGTGTGCCAGCTTGTTCTATTAGTACGTTGAGGCTGTTATCTACACGGCGCTTGCTTTCGAGGGTTTCTGCTTCACCGATCAAGCGCACTAGTTCCGTAACTGCTGTTGCCAAGAATGGTTCCAGGATGTTAGTATTGAGATGAACACTCTGAAACGGCTGTTAGTACAACAACATGGAAAGAGGTCAGATAGCTTTACATCAACACATTCCCTCAAAGCTGCTGCAGCAGTAAGACGGACAACAGTATCTGTCCCTGGGCCCCGGTCCTTGAGCAAGTGCATCAAGATTTCCCATATGACAGGGCTATTAGGAGAAGTACAATCCTCTGACACCCATTTACCGACCATCCACGCGATGCGTCTCTTAATGATAGGAAAACTGTTTGTTACATCAGAGAAAATGGGTCTATCACTCTGAGTCGCTATCAAGCTTACCTAGGATTTGCTTCGCGCACTTCGGATAAGATGGTGTGTTGCAGCCATTCTTCGAATGGGATGAACCCTTTCAAACGATGTGCACAGCGGCCAATAGCACAATACAAAGCTTCTTTCTGTAAGACACCTGGTAGCTCGACGACGGATTGTGCTATGTAGGATAGGTTGAATAAGTGCAGCCAGGTGTGCAAGATAGAGGACATACGTGCAATATCTTTGAAAGTCGTTTGCAGGAGGGGAGTAACGTAATCCGAGAATTGGTTGGACAACTGAACCAAGACACGTTCACTACATGGCTGGAAGTAAAATGAGAGTATATAGATGTGTATGTATGTCCCGACCTACCCTTATCTCGAAATCCCATTGTTCATTTTCTTTGTCTTCGAGATTGACCCATTCTTCTGGATCATTCATCCAATTTTCCAAGTCTAACTCATTTAGTGGCATGAACCGAGTGATGAGTAGACGGACTGCGTTTTCCACAAATTCCTTAGACAGAGCTTGTTAGTGTATTAGCGTGAATCACGGGTGATACGTCTATATAAACTCGTACAACTTTCGTTTGGTGTACCATCCTTTCGCACAGGAGTCCATTTTGCTAAATTATCCTTGAAAAGAACCATTCCCTGAACCAGAAACCGGAGAGGATAAACTGCTTCCTTCGAATCTGAATGGTTGGTTTTGAGGCTAAATGAAGTTTTGGGGTTAGCGGAGATGGAAACTTACCAGCAACAAGCTGTGCGGGTCCATTTGTTGCTTCATCAACTTGGGACCAATAATACAGTACGATATCTCCACACGATGGTAAGGCCACGAAACGTATGGGTGATAATTTTTGCAACCGCCGGAAAAACTTCCCGAAAAGGAGCACATGTCGCGTCAAGATGTCTAAGGATTCATGCGGAAAGTTGGTGTTATGTAACCCATTCTGTATGAGAGATATAACAATGTGTTTGCGTAATTCGGCCAGATTTTTCAGATGCAAAGCAGAATTACGAAAAAGGTTATTTATCTGTAAATGAAAGTGGTCAGGATGGGTCGTAAAGTAATATCTTTGATTGACATACCCAGTCTTGGTTCGTTTCAAACTCTTCTTTCGATACCTTGTCTAGCCTATTCCATGACCATTCTGTTGTTTTGACAACACATTTAAAAACTAAATGTGCCAATAGAATATCATTACGAATTCGTTGTGTCGCAATGTTTTGATGCGTTACGGAATTATTATTTAGATGAGCGGTTAGACCTGCATAGTAGTTTTGGAGAATGGAGCGTAGTTGTTCGACCATCTTTGCAACCGTTGTATTCATATGGGTTAACATGAATGAATGTGATTAACTTACGGTGGTCATTATCTTGATGCCACTTAGCATTTTGATACTTGCGAATTCTTTCAAGATGCCATTTAATAGCTTGATACTTCTACGAAGAATAAGAACATTCTGAGGGTCATCTTCCAGCGATGACTGACGCAATTTGAGTTTATCGTCGATGAGATTAAGCAAGTCCACCAAAAGGGTTGGCCTGTGTATGGATTAGATTGAAATATCCATGTGTTAAAGTCGTGACTTGCCAGTTATGGGGATAGTCTTGGCGAGATATCTTTGATACAACGATCTCATTGCATTCTGCAATCTATGGAAGAATATGGAGTTGGTGACATGAACGAAGCCTCAAAATATGGCTTCTTACTGTCTCATCTGTCTCATCTAGGAAGCTCAGGCAGCGTATGCGAATGCGTGATCTCTGGTCGTCGGTAAGCACCCTAACAACAATCATAAGATTTGAAACTGGTTCAGATGACAGATAGACTTAGTCAAACTGCTGACTTTCTAGATTTCCAGTGAGAAAGAGCCGAGTTTTTGAATTGTATAATAGCTTGCTGCCGTACAGCCAACGGAACCGATCTTTGTGCTGCGATCTCCTGCAATGCATCGTAGGTTCCAAGCATATCAACCATCTCCTTCAGGCGCTGACTTGATTCCTGTACCAATACAGGATCTTGAGAACATGCACCAACGACCACGTCATATAATTCAGTTGGTGAAACCGTTTCGACGACTAGCCCAGTGGCCATTGCTCGTGATGACTTCATTGATGGGTGTGTGACGTTTCCTAGAAGGCCTTAGACAATATCAACATGCAAAGTACCAACTCGATATGTATCGAGCAATCGAGCAATGATCACAAGAAACACAAAGAAAATGAATTCAATGTGTAACTCAAATGTCCGAATGCGATCTCCTAAAAACATGGACAAACTAACGCGTCGCGTTACCACGCGGTGGTCAAAGTTGAGAAGACATCCATGTTACCACGTCGAAGTGTCTTGCAAGCCTGCTGCTCCTACCGACGTCTCCTTTCCATGGTCCCGTTAAGACAACATATTATCGTTGCTATGCCCTCGCACATGCTTGATGAAGTCGTAGTAGACTCTGAACCAGAACGCGATAAACTCAGGCGCACCCAACAGAAACAGGACACTGCAGGTCCTGAAACATTTGTTACTGTTAAAAGCGTTAATCCAGTCATTACGGGTAAAGTTTATGCTCTGCGTTGGTGCTCGACATTAATAGCTCTCTTGCAGGTCATGGTTTTATTCAACCAACCCAAAAGAGTAACATACCTCAACTAACGCCCATACTGGACCCGAATCGTGCTTGTACGTGTACAATTTGATACCGTGGTGCCGAAAGTCTAATTGAATACACTTGGTGCCTCTGTTATCTCATAGCGTCATCGGTGCCGGGTGTTCCTGTGATGGAGTTGAATGATGAAGCGGAATTGATGACGGATGCAGAAGAGACCGAAAACATTCCAAGTCTTACCTGTTTTGCCTACAAGAAACCTTCGCAGTCGTCTCTCCCAAGTCTCAAATCGAGCTCGTTGGATTTATATCACACTGCCGAAGCCAATCCTCCTAAAGGACGTCTGGCTCGTAAAAGTACATTACGCGTTCTAGATATGCAGCTTCTTGAACCAGACATGGAAAAGCTCTTGAGATGCATATGCTGTAATACCCGTTGGACGACGAGAAAGTCAGCCGCCCAGAAGCTTTCACACATCAAATCCTGTGCAAAACGACATGCGTTGAATGACAAAACAGTTTCACTCCTAATTCGCAAGGAACTCGGTAGTGAGATATCAGACAAAGAAAGCAATGCAAATACTGAAGAAGCAGGCGACACATTGTATAACAAATACGCGGTTGACATGTCGAAAAGAAAGGGGAAGCGGACAGAGAAGGAAGGAAGCATTCAAAGCATTGAGAAGACTAGAAATCTCATTTCAGAACGAGCCAGGCTCCTTCTGGAATCTCCAGACTCTACAGGAACAACTAGCTCCAAAACTGTTCCTTTCAAACTACCAGATGGCGAAATCGTACAACCGACTCAAAGCTTCGGAAATAGTACATTGGGGAAAAGATACTTAGGCGGTAATGATATGACAGCTCCAAACTCGACCCAAGGATTCAAGGCTTCGAGATTCGGCTTAGCTCATCTTTCTCATGATAAATTCTCAGATGGTCAAACACGAAACATATTTTCTGAGTTGGTTTTTGCTCTGTCCTGCTTACCTCAAACTGATAACTTATAGGAACATCTGACCCCATGCACTTCATATATCCTACTTTAAATAGGCTGGGTCCAGGTGTTAGAAAGATAGTCGATAACATAGATGTTTACCCTGACGGCGATCATAGTCCCGATGTACAACAGGGACCTGTACCTTATAACTCCCTTAAACTTGCGTACATTGATGACCGCGTCTCAAGCAAACGAGGCGATGAGGTACTACGCCAAAACTGGACAGCTCCTGGGAGGGTTGCTCTAGATACATCTGTGACGAAGCCTCTTCCGCCCGAAAAAAGACCGAAAAGATCAGACAAGGTTGGGTCTAAGAAGAAAAATATCGTAAACGACACCGAATGGGAAGAGTTGCTAGTCGCAAACATAAAGGAAAGTACTGACATGTACTGTCGTATCCTCCGTTATGAGGTAAGAGGATAATATATTCCTATACTTATGTTTGTTCTGATCGAGTGGTACAGCCTATTCATTTCAACTCATTCCTTAGATTAGCAAGTACCGAAGGAAGTTCAACACTGAAACTCAAAGAACATTTGAGAAATTTCCTGGATAAACAAGTAAGCCTCAAAATTCGTGATGATTCAATCAAAACTCTACAACTCCTATACAATAGGCTATTAACTTCTACGGAGCATCGGATAAAAAAGGACAATAATGGATATAATACTGAATACCATGTTATATTAGTCAAATCTAAAACGGTACTTTATAAAGTTAAAGACGATAAGCCAGCAACTTCAATAACTCCCCCAACAAGATGTAAGCTACCAGTCACCAACACTTTCGTTGGATCCGTGGTTTGTGATGTTAAAAGCTCAACTTTCTTCACGGCATGTTCGATGGATGGTAAAACATGTATATTGGAAGGTGCGAATGATGGGAATAAGGAGGACCAAGCTGATGCAAGTTGTTGTTGCGTTCGCAATTCAAGTCGGTCAACGTCTGTAATGGTGGTTGTCGATAAATCTAATAAAAAGTCAGTAATGCATATATAGAACATAACAGAGTTTTGCTGACCACTTTTGAAATTTCCATCTGCATACGTGATGTTTGTGCAGAAGATGACGTGGTCGAAGAAAGATTCCAGCCCCTCTGCTTGCCCGTATAACTTGATGCGCTCTAATAGTCTATTCTTCATAACCTCCAGAAGGGAGTATCCAGAACGACCGCTTGTACAATTGAAAATCATGCATCTGCGTAATGTATCACTAACAAGTTAAACAGCGCACAAGTCTTGGCCAGCTCGGACATACGCACCTTTGTTCTGGGGAGTCTGCGAGACCAACCGAAGGACTAACAAACCACTGCATGCAACAATCCAGACTTTCGAGCGTATGCGCTCCATCCAAGTACCATGCCAATCCATGACGGTTAGGATCCTTAATCGTTTGACATCGTCCAGGCCACCTAGCATTCTGCAGCCCAATGACAAACGAATCGGGTAAAGGATTTCCATCACTATAAGATAAATTTGATTTCAAAAATGTGCGCGCAAGATGTACTGCTAGATTTGCATTCTGATATTGATGAGAACCAGCAAGACCTGAGCGAACAATTAATATCATGAAGTGACGAATGATGTGGATAAAACATATACCCAAGACTATATCAGAAAGTCCCGGGGTTGAAGGAACAGAAATAAATTCTGAGGCCTGAGAATTTACTTCAGTATAGACGAAAGCGCTAGTTATGAAAATCAGTCAACCTTCAGTTCAATGGCACGACGCTTGAGGACATCGATAGCCTCTTTGGGCTGTTCTACTGTTAATGCAGGAACATTTTCCTGTTGACTGTTACATTATTATTGAATATTCAGATAGGTCCAAACTGACTTTGTAAATTCCTCCTTTTTGCCAAGCGATCTCTTCCAAAGTTGTACCAAGAACGTTGACGTGATCGAGGCCCAAAGCAGTGATTCCTGTGACAACTGGAGCTGGGACAATATTTGTACTATCGTATGTGCCTCCAACACCAACTTCAAGAACTGTTGCGTCAACTTTGAGTTCAATGAAGGTATGGAATGCCATCAAAGTTAAGAATCGAAAATAACCAGGCATGTTTCGTTCACCAAGATTTGCCTATTATAACATAAACAGATATTTTTATTGAAGGCATAACGTGTCTGAACGTCACCTGATCAGTCTGGTTTAGCTTGTCCCAGACTTGGAAGAAGTATAGAGCAAATTCATCCTCAGATATAGGTGTACCATTTATACGAATTCTTTCCCGAACAGCAACAAGGTGTGGGGAAGTATATAGACCTTCAGAAAAAAAAATATTAGTGCAATTTTTTTGAGAGTTGTAGAGCTTTACCAATCTTCCATCCCGGCATGGCATGACGAAGTATTGAATCCGTAAAGGAACTAGTGGAACCTTTTCCTTTTGTACCTGTGATATGAATAACATTCAAGGCATTAAGTTGCTCGGGCTAGGAACGTGAACGATTTAACAGGGTAGCATGGATAACTCGTTACATACAGCATAGCCTATCCTTCTTAGGTATTCCAACATCTCTGGGATGGCCAATGCACTCGAACGACCACCGGAGGCGCGAAGAGCTTCTAGAGTAGCGGCATTCGATTGTAAAGAGTTAAGGCATTGGATGGCATCTTTGTATGACCTGTGCGACATTTTCCTAGAATGGGCCAATGATGTCCAGTTCAAACTGGCAGGATAAAAACGTAAGTGAGATAACAACTGATTGGCTTTGAAAATCATTAAAATGATTTAACGGTCAATGTCTTAATATGGGAAGAGCTGGATGATTTGCAATCCATCAAAAATAGTCACATGACCTTTAATTGACAATGAACAAATGAACATAGTCGCGGTCGCGTCGCGTCACAGTGCCACACGGATTCTTTGCGTTCACCACTGTATATATGTATATATAACTTATCTGTGCAAGTGACACAATGGAACGATATATCACCAAGATTCCCAAGGTCGAACGATGCACCAAAGCTGGCTTTATGCACACTCCTCCTATCACTCCAAACACATCTGTATGTATGAATGCATATTGAACACCTTATAACAACGTTCGATGTAATGTTTACTACAAAAGGATGCCACTCAAAATCATACTCTTATCACCAAGAACCTACTGAAAACGCTTTCAGAACCTTCCAACCCAATCACACATTCGGATATATACCAACGCACGGGTAATTCTTCTTTCGCAACCATGGCCGAAAATTGAATTTTCAATGTAATTAGATCACATTGTTTCTACAGCTACTGGGCACCAAGTATCAGACAAACCCAGAAACCGTCGTTCATACCTGGTAGATCGTGCCCATAAACTTGTCACGCAGCAAACAGATGAGAAAACTGCTACTAATCGCATTAGAGCGCTAAGAAGCGTGAAAGTTTACATCAATGGTTATTTGCGTGGCACAACGGATACAGAAGTCAAAAGATTGGTAGTTGAGGCTGGGGGGCAAATAGCGTGCGTATACGTAGTGTCAAATTTATAAAACCAAAAGCTAACCATTATTATTGTAAAGATCAACAGTAACATGCTGTACCCATATCATATCTTCTCAACATCTGAATGGCTCTAAAACTCAAAAGTTTATCACGGCCAAGAAGCGTCAAAAGCCATACATTGTCCGACCAGAGTGGATTATAGACAGTGTTACAGCGGGAAAGCGCTTATCAGAGCAGTCATATATTCTCTCTGCGAGAGAAGGAGAAGGCAGTAGTACGATATGTTTTATATAGACAATATAACATGTACGTTCGATGTTTGTGTGAAAACATTACGTAGGCACGTTGGCACTCCTACCCAGAATAGGTATCTGCGTCTTACTCACAATCACAATCCTTGTCATGCATTTCTTCTTCACTCCTAATCATGTTCAACTTCTCACTTCTTGTTATCCTCCAACTTCTGCGTTATTGACCGCAGGTCCTAATTATTCACCTAACTCCCATGAATTGAGCCGTTTAACTTATTATGCGTATGAAGTTTTCTTTTAAGGTGTCTTCCCACCTGACTTTATACAGTTCAAATAATCCGGGGAAGTTGGCACGATTAGCTAGCGAGCTAGAAAAAAGGCTCAAAGTTGAATGTCGTAAAGCTCGTGCAGGGAACTCTCGTTCGAGGGCGTAAGCACCAACCCCTCTGTTTTCATTCCAGAAATACTAAGTTAGAATATCTTCGTCAGGTCATTACTAATCACTCTATCCATTTTTCGATCTCTTGCGACGGAATGTCGACGTGACATTGCTCTACTTTCATCAGCCATGATCAACTCTGTAGACATAACCCTTTCCTCGTTGCCGTCAGATTTGGAAATAGTCGCCAGATCTGCCAGCATTGTAAGTGGTATGTTTGCTCATAGTATTTGCACAATATGACATCATATCAGTTTACTGCATGGACTACATTAACTGATGGCCACCTGATTGGTGCCGACAGTTATATGACCAAAAACTATATTTCTGTGTTGCAAAAGTTTGCCAACTTGAGCTGTAGCGAGGAAAAGGATATAGAAATAAGGAATCGGTAAGGTCTTTCTATCTACGTGGTTGACCCAGCTTAAGTTTATTCTCAGCACACGACTCATCGGTTTTGCAGCTCTGACCGGTGCCTCTAACTCTGAAGCCTTGTACAATGACTCTGTTCAATTCAGAGCACAAGTTGCAATTATCATGTGTCCAATCTTGATGACACTATTTCAAACGGATCTTCCAACCTTGGATAATCAGTAAGGCTAAAGTGCTTACAATATACATGTATTAACACGAGCACAGAGCCTCTGCAGTGAAAGACGCACTGTTATCACCTTACCTTGCTGAATTCCGCACAAGGCCTGCAATAGAACGCCGGGCTGTCTCCATTCACGTACATGTCGATGGTGACAAAGGACCATCTCTTCATGATGTATCCAACGCTGCGTTGCAGACCTTGTTCTCGTTACTGAGTCATGCGAATGGGGTGCAGTTAGGCTATCTTATACAATCATCGTTTGACAACCTCGATAAAGTGACGGGATGGTCAAATCTGGATCATTGTTGTTGGTTTGCGCAGAAATCTGCAGACTGGTCGCAGTATCAGTATCGATACGTTGTACCAACATGGCTGGTAGAGCGTCTAGTAAAACACCAGGACGATGAGAATCCAACCCATTTACACAGAGCTTTAACGACGATGGTAACGACCGTTTTCAGTTCCTCAACACCTCTTGTCAATCTCTCTTCATCCGATATCCTGTCGAATCTAGTGAACTTGTTGGTCCATCGTGTTGCAATTAATCCTGAGGATGATCTATTGCCTGCTGCAGTCAAAAGCATTGCTTCATTGGGGCACCACGTATATTATTCTGATCAGGTTCAAGACTTAGCGGTGAGAATCATTCTTAGATGCTATCCAACCCGCTCAGATTTTTTCAGGCTGAATTGATTAATCGCCTCATGGTGATTGAAGTACAAGGTGTCATTCAACATTCACTTCCGGGATTTATGGCTGCACGATCATCCGCTATTCGCTGTTTATTGGCTAGTTTACTTGGTCTTGTTCGTGCAGCGAATAGAGATGGTACAGCCCACAATACGGGTGGATATGTCTCTCAAAGTTCTGGCCAAGTTGCACAGCAACAACTCCTTGAAAATTCCAAGAGAGCTGCGGATATAGAAGACCGTGCATTCCACCGGACTAGAATACCTCCCGATATCTGGCAAGAAACGCTCAGTCTCCTATGTGATCATGACATAGACGTCAGATCTGAATACTCGAAAGCACTAATGTTTTATCTGGCACAGGAAATGCCCAAGTTTGAGGAGAATACCTCTTCCAAAGACTCGAAACACAAAACCCACCTTGAAGGACTGATTCCGCATGGAGCTCAGGGGAACCTGTCATTTCATGGAGGAAATGGTATTAGAAAATTCCTCAACGCAACTAATGCTTATCTTTACATTCTTGCCACTTCCTCCTCACTTGGACTAATAACGCCCATCCTTTCAACTTCTGACACACCCATATCTCAAGGCTCAACGTCCTCGGCGGAGCACAATAGAGGAGCTGACCTAAAATCAGAATCTGACCCGCTTCCGCAGATTTCAATCAATACATCCAATAGTCGCCGATCCTTCTCTGCACCCCAGGGGTGTCGTATTCACAAGACATCCTTGATTCGACGTCTAATGGACCGACCATTAACTCTATCCGGGACTGGCACTCCAACATCAGCTTCCCCAGTAGATTATAGCAATATCATCAATATCCTGACTACTATACAAGAGAAAGTCCCTTTACACGGACTACTGGTAGGGGTTCCGATGCTAGTTGCGCTAGATACTGTGGTAGAATCTCCGGAAGAAAAGGTCACCCCAGAACGTGTATATGCAATCAGGGATTTGATAGCTCGTATTTGGTTGTTAATTGGTAAGATTTGGAATTCTGATGAGCTCGTCGACATGGTAGAGAAGGTAGGAAATTATTATCACTTTTGTGCAAAGGAAGTTTTACCAAAATAGAATACAGTGCCTATCCTCTCAACCTTCATTTACAAACAATGGTCTATTGGACTCGAAATCCTCGTATCACGAACAACCCCACTTGACTTGGCAGGGTATAAACGTTGACGAAGCAATCAAAATTATTTCCTGCAATGAAAAGGTTCAAGCGGCTTCTAGTCTGAATAGAGATCAACTAGTACACCGGCTATCTTCTCGTTGGACAACGCAGGTGGCGATGATGGACCGTGAGTTTTCGCTTTACATAGTATCGAAAAACTAACGAGAATTTTCGAGCAGTCGATAACTCATCTACTAGCGATTCGAATATACGTGGTGATGGGTTATCACCACTGCTCAAGATTTCCCCAGCACTGATGCATATCGAAAATATTTCGCTCCAAAGCTTGACTAGATCTACTAGAGGGTTGGGCGTAACTGATCTACGTGAAGCTCTGGAAGGACGAAGCAGCATGTCGAACACTGCTTTAGCTAGGCCTCCTTCCATATCTACTTTGGAACATGCACCCTCAGTTGTTGGCGGTGATGCTGCTTTACGATTGACACGATCTCGTTCAAGAACAAGACCCAAGAAGCAGCCTGTGTCGACTGGTTCTAATGATGTTCGAGACGTCCTGACAAAATTAGGGATAGGAAAGCAGAATGGTAACTTACTCAAATCATCATTTCCAGCCCTACAAAAGTCGGACAATGTTAGGTAGGATACACTATAAGTTAAGAGACCGTGGCTCATATCACCTATAGAGTGCCTCCTTATAAAACATGATCCCTAATTAGTCTACCCTATCAGTCTCCATAATAATATTTTTCATACTATTAGAAAGCTATATTGTCCTATGGATACCACCCTCCTTCATTTTGTCTATCTTATCTCATCAGCAGAGTTGACTATTGTGCTGGTTGGGTTGTGCATTCGAAGACTTCCCGAATGTCAAAAGCAGTAGCTCGAATACCTCGCGAATACCGTTTAGACTCTGAATCCCTACGTGGGATTTCCCAAACCTGGAGAAAGCTTCGGTGTTGTGGACTTAAATCAGGGAGGATCTGTAGTAACACTAGTTAATTTTGAGAGTGTGAATCTCATTCAAACAATGTGTAGAGCTTTAAGAATACTGATCAACAGAATCTATGAGAATATATATTTATTACATAAATAAAGCACTCCAAGTCCAAACTGTACATGTTTTTGTTCGTGTCTGTTTATCACAGTCATGCACAACGAACCGTCCGTCCATGTCACTCAACATCTTAATTTTCTTCTTGGAACCTTTGAACAAAGTGTAGCGGGGTCTGATAGTTACAGGGAAATAAAAGATCACCCACAAAAGTACTTCCGTCGACCTATGATTTAAGTCATATGTACTAATTAAGTCCACGTACCAGCTCTAGGACTCGTTTGAGTGACATTAGCCTAGCCACTGCTGATGAAACAGCAGTTGGGGCCCAAGATCAAGATGATTTCACCACGATCCTAGACGTATTTCGGTTCAACGAGAATGCCCCATTACACCCTCTAGTTTTCAAGATACATCAGTTTGTGGCATAATGTTTCCAACAATAGGCCCAGCTGAAAATCTGCGCTCAGAAAGCTCCATGATCGCGTTCTTCTAGAGTCATTACTCGGTATTCTGTCATCCAATAGACCTAATGATTCAATATCCGGAGAGGTAGCAGAAGTTGTCGGATTCGACAATATGGACCTTGTTATGGATATCCTAAATCAAAGAAATATACTAAAAGCTGAAGTATATGATGCTCTTAAATCTTGCGGAAATTCATGCTAATGGTTATAAAGTTGGACAGATATATATCAAACGATCCGGAAACAATCCCCGAACCACAAAAACATCAGCCAATCCTGGGTATTTCTCGTCATATATTCCGACGGCAACAACTGATAACGGAATAATACTAGATAACCTGCAAAATCTTTCTTCCGAGAAAGCACGAAATCGCATGGAGAATTTGTTCAGGAAAAATGCAGCTCGACCGCCACTTCTCATGAGTTCTGTATGAATGATAAGATGTTCCATATATAAACCAGTTTTCCTGACAATCGTCCCAACAGGAAGAAGCCGAGATACTTCCAAATGTTTATTCTACGTCCTCTATTGCTCAAGGAAATATTCTCTCGCAATTCGGGAGTAAATATATGATGCCCTTAGGGACCACACGAAACATGCATGAGGTAAGTGACCTATCGATGAAGTATCTGATTACACTACATATCGGGGTTCAAGGACTATGAAGAGGTTGTCATTCCTCCTCCGAAGCAAGTTGCTCCTAAACAATCGGAACGTTTAGTGCTCATAGCTGAGCTGGATGAAATCGCAAAAGGGTGTTTTCCGGTATTCCACATATCTTTGGCTAAAAATTTATTACTCATACAGCTGTAGGGTTACTCATCCCTGAATAGAATGCAGTCGATCGTATATCCAACAGCATATAAATCAAATGAAAACATGCTCATATGTGGTATGTCACACTTATCGAATCAAGTATCAAGGTGTTTTCTGAATGTATTTGATGTGTATAGCTCCCACTGGTGCTGTTAGTTATATAAAAGTCACAGGGTAAATCGTACAGCTTATGCTTTAATAAGGGGAAAACAGATGTCGCGATGTTAACCATACTTCGAGTTATCAAGCAACACAGATCGAACGGACACATCCCTCCTACAAACCGAGATTCCTTCAAGATCATCTACGTGTAAACACATCCTCTTGGAGAATACATTTGTCTAATTGAAGATCCTATTGATGCCAGGGCACCTATGAAGGCGTTAGCGTCGGAAATTGTGAGGAAGTTAGGAAAGAGACTGCGATGGCTTAACATCAAAGTCCGTGAATTGACCGGTGCGGGATATGTTTCAATTGCAATAAGACCACGACTGAAGTATTACATAGGGGACATGCAACTGACGAAAGCTGAAATATCTGAAACACAAATTATTGTTACAACACCGGAAAAGTGGGACGTAGTCACAAGGAAACCCACCGGAGAGGGAGAACTTGCGTCTGTCTGTGCTAACTCCTTTCTATTCGTGCATATATCTGACTGGTTTGTAGAGCTTGAAATTACTGATTATTGATGAGGTCCATCTACTAAATGAAGAACGTGGAGCGGTCATTGAAACCATCGTAGCCCGGACTCTTCGTCAGGTAAGGTCCTTTCTAATCCTTATAATATTTATTCTTATCTTCCTCAACAGGTAGAAACAAACCAATCTATGATACGCATTGTGGGCTTAAGTGCAACACTACCAAACTACTTAGACGTAGCCGAGTTCTTAAGGTATATTCTCTATCATGTACTACACCCCTCTGATCTAATATCATATACAGCGTTTCCCGGTTTAAAGGTTTATTCTTTTTTGATTCCTCATTCAGACCTGTTCCTCTTGAACAGCACTTTTTGGGAGTCAAAGGCAAAACAGGCAGCGCCCAGTTTCGCAGAAACTTGGATAAAGTGACATTTCAGAAGGTGTCAGAACTAGTTGACCAGGGACATCAAGTTATGGTGTTTGTACATGCCAGGAAAGAGACGGTCAAAACGGCCATGGGCCTACAGGAAATGTCTGTCCTTGAGGGCAACTCAGAAATATTCAGCTGCGAAGACCATCCACAATGGAATCTTTTTCGTCGTGACATTAGCGAATCAAGAAATAAGGAAATGAAACTTCTCTTTCAAACCGGATTCGGAATCCATCATGCTGGTATGTTACGAACGGACAGAAATCTAACCGAAAAACTCTTCGAAGCGAAGGCTATTAAGGTATGCTCACAATTGTATTCAACAGAAATGTATCCATAACGAAAATCAGGTTCTTTGCTGTACCGCAACCCTTGCATGGGGTGTCAACCTCCCTGCACATGCTGGTAGCATTCGTAGCCTTTCTGCCTATTGTACAATGCTTACTATATACTAAACAGTCATTATCAAAGGAACTCAAGTCTACGATAGCTCTCGTGGCTCCTTCGTAGATTTGTCGGTGCTAGACGTTCTCCAGGTTTTTGGACGAGCAGGACGGCCTGGTTACGAAACCAGCGGTGAAGGATACATTTGTACCACCGAAGACAAACTCGCACATTACTTGGAAGCTGTGAATTCGCAAGTACGTAAAATACTTTTTGTCCTGCGATCAAGAAACTAAATTAAGTTGCAGCTACCCATTGAGTCCCAGTAGGTATATTCCAATCAATAAAAAAACAGTATCCGACAATAGTTTTCTCAGATTTAGAAGGGGTATGATCGATGCTCTTAATGCAGAAATTGCACTAGGAACAGTTGCAAACACTCAAGATGCGGTCCAATGGTTGGGTTATACATATCTTTTCGTTAGGATGCGCAAAAATCCGTTTGTTTATGGTTTGTGAGCTACGTTATTATTATTTTGAAGGCTCTGATATGTTAGCAGGGATTGATAGAGATGCACCACTTGAAGATCCTCAACTAAGTTCTAAACGACTTGAACTTGTCGTATCAGCTGCACAGAATCTCGCAGCAGCGCGGATGATTGTCTTCGATCGCAACACCGGTGGATTTAGCATTACTGATCTTGGCAGGATCGCAGCAAAGTATTATATTCGTCATGCATCCATTCAGATATATAACGAATTAATGCGTCCCAAAATGTCTGAAGCCGATGTGTTGGCTATGTTGAGCAGGAGCACAGAGGTCTGTCGAATTTATTTTGTATCAAGGTGTTTTACGAACACCATACAGTTCGATCAAATACAAGTGAGGGAAACAGAAGTAAAAGAGCTTGAACAGCTACAAGAACGAATACCATGCGAAGTCAAGGTAAGTAGATTGACAATGTCGTTTAGTTCCAAAATGGACAGGGACAACAGGGCGGTCCGGACACCAGCCAAGGAAAAGTGAACATTCTTTTACAAGCATATATTTCCAGGGAGTCTGTGGACGATTTTGCACTGGTATCTGACATGGCCTACGCAGCACAAAACGGTGGTCGCATTATACGTGCGTTGCTTGAAATAGCAATGAGCAGAAAATGGGCCTTCATTACTGGAGTACTCCTGGGTATGAGTAAAGCAGTAGAAAAACGATTGTGGCCATTCGAACACCCTTTTGTTCAGTTCCAACTCAAGGCAGACGTGCTTTACAATATTCAGGAGTGGGCTGAAGGACTAGATGTGTCCCAACTTGCCACTATGGATGCAACGTCCTTAGGAACCCTTGTACATATGAACGAGCACCACGGGAAGGCTATTCTTGATGTTGCAAAGCAGTTTCCAGCGGTTCAGCTGGAATATGATCTGAAACCTCTTGGTGATAGTGTTCTCAAATTGGTCGTGCATACTGGACGTGCGTTCACCTGGAATACTCGCACACATGATAACGCCGAACCATTTTGGTTGTGGGTAGAAGATCCTACTGGACTCAACATTTATCATTTATACCACCTTTCCTTTCGACAGACCTCAGAAGCCTTGGATGTCGTTTTTATAATTCCTATATCAAATGAAAAACCCCCTCCATTTGTCACCCTGAGATGGGTTTCTGATAAATGGTTAGGAGCGGAAGATGAAATAACCATTCCCCTTGATTCCCTTATTATGCCTGCCAAGTCACAGTGCCATACTGCGAAACTAGATCTGCCCTACCTCTCAATCAACGCGCTTGGGAATAAAACATTAGAAGGAGTCTTTGGAAATACGATACGAAACTTCAATTCCATACAGACCCAGGTATTTTGGGGACTCTTGAATACGAAGTGGCATTGCCTTCTTTGTAGCCCTTCAGGAGGTGGAAAGTCTACCATGGCACAGATTGTTGCATGGTACGAAAGTTTTTGATGTATATGCTCACCTTTTTCCAACAACATTTTCAGGATGACCGCAATCCAAGTACCCAACGCTTGGGTTATTGTCGTGACTCCGCGACAGAGTGTTGCCGTAGAAACACTCTCGGGATATATGCGTGCTTCTGGCATCACAGGAATATCTGTGGAGCTAGCTCGTGAGCAAAACGTCCTTTCAAGGTCTCCTGGCAAGAAAATCCGTATCGTGACAGCTTCTCATCTTTACAAGGCTGTATCAAAAAAGGTATCCACAATATCAGATATAGACCTTGTTATTTGTGAAAACTTGGAATTGTTCGATTCAACCTACGAACTGGGGGTCTCACTGTTGCGTCATGCAACGCAATCCTCACCAACGAGATTTATAGGAATATCAAGTTCTTTGGACGACCCAGCCGACTTGGCAGACTGGCTTGATGTCGATCCATCAGCTATTTTCAGCTTCCGTCCCCAACATCGAGAACAGTCACTGATATTCAGCCAGCAATCATTTTCAATACCATACTCAACAGCACTGCTCAAAGCCATGGCAAAACCAAGTCACGATGCAATAATGCGTGTGCCTGCGGGAGAAGCAGCAGTAATCTTTGTGCCTTCCAGGGGGTCCTGCCAGATGGTAGCTCACGACCTCATCACTCAATGTGCATTGTATACCGGAGTTGCAACCGGATATCTCCCTGCAAACCTAGATGAAATTCGATTGGAAATTTATTGTGTCCAGCTTCGAGATCGCTCCCTCGTAGACTTTGTCATGAAAGGTGTTGGCTTTTTTCACGCAGGGATCCAGCAAAGCGATCAAAAACTGATTTTACAATTGTTCTTGGAAGGCGTCATCCGAGTCCTGATTGTCCCAAGGGATTCTTGCTGGTCACTACCTATACGTGCTTCTACAGTGGTTGTGATGGGCACGCAGTATATCAGTATCGGAGCTGATGGATCTGATCGTCAAGTACGGGATTATAGCTTAACAGAGCTTGTGCACATGCAAGGTCGAGCAGTCCGACATGTTGGCACCGGACACTTTCACTTATTCAGTCAGTCTGAAACCCTAGAATACTTCACGAAATTTTTGAATGAAGGACTACCTCTTGAATCCCAACTCCGCGACGACCAAAGTTTACTACTCTGGTATCAAAGTCAGAAATGGAAGGACAACCTTTCAAAGAAACAACAAATTCTTGATGCTTTGTCGTTCACATTCCTCTCTCGACGCATTGTCAGCAATCCCACATATTACAGTTTTCGGTCCGACTCTAGAGATGAGAACCTATCCCGTATTGTTGATGAATTAACGAGTAGTACGGATACATCCTGATGATACGGCAATCACATTTGAGTTAGGTTAATCTCGGTGTTGGTGATATACATACAAAATAAATTTCTTTCAAGATATGATATGTTGTGCTAGCACATACAGAATAACATCTATCCAACTCTACCCTAGATTCTTATGAAATGGCATCTACTTGAGGTATTTTCGAAGGTTCTGCAGCTTTTCTGCCGCTCTCTTCAAACTATCGACGTCTTTGCAAAATGCAAAACGGGTGTACGCTTCCCCAATGTTAGCATGTTCTTCACAATAGAACTGTCAATGGTATAAGCAGAATTCTGAGAGATAGAATGTAGTGTATTACATACCTCACTGACGGGAATCGAAGATACTCCGACTTCTAAAGCAATGAACCAGGCAGCCCTATGTGGCTGTTTGAGCAATGAAAGCAAAATTGAATATTTTGGAACATACTTGAAATCACGACCTCTACCTAAGATACTCTCTGGAAATGGGTAGTCATCTGGGAAGTCAACTCTGGAGATATCCTGGAAACATTCAGGTATGCCTTCGGCAGCCATATCCGTGCGTTCTTTACAACTTACCAGTAAAATGAAATAAGTGCCTTCTGGCGCAACATATTTCATACCTAAGTCATCGAAAGCTTTGACGATAATATCGCGTCGTTCTTCGTATTCTGCCAGCTGGGTCTCGAAGAATTTATTTTCTTCTGCATGTTCTAAACCAGCGGCCGCAGCCTCTTGTAACGGGGAGTTAGTGCAAAAAACGATTCTCGTCGTCGCTGCCAATGTGGGTTGGATGATGGATGGAGGACCAATTAACCAGCCGACGCGCCATCCAGTGGCTGCAAAAGCCTCTAAATTTACATTTAGTATAAATAAAATCGTACGGAAACGAAGTACGATCATACTTCCGGCTGATCCGACAGTAACGGTGCGGTCCCACATTCCTGGAAGAGTTGCAAAGCGTACGTGTTCTTTTCCATCGAAAACAAGACAGTCGTACTGTGTGGGGCGTCGTCAAGTATTGGAAAACACTGAGAGATTGGCTGGCTAACCACTTCATCCGACATCACTAATAAGTTGAACTCTTCGGCAATCTCAGCAATTTCTTCCAATTCCTTGCGAGTGAAGACTTTTCCAACAGGATTATGAGGGGTGTTGATTATAATCATTTTTGTGCGAGGAGTCACTGCGCGACTATATTGAATGGTCAAGCCACAGCTACGAGTTAAGAAGAAAAAAAGAACTCTACCGCAGTTCTTCAGGATCAATCTTCCAGTCTGCGCTGGAGCCCTTCTCTTTTGACACAGGTGGGTGCATTGGGACGTATACCGGTTTACCACCATTAAAAGTCACAGAGGGCAGGTACTGGTCGAAAAACGGTTCAAACATGATGACTTCGTCGCCGTCTTCAAGGAATGCAGTAAAAACAGCATATTGTCCTGGAAGTCATATCCAAAGTTAGATACGGACGATATGTTAATTGTTCACTAACCTTCGTTTGCTCCGCTTGTTACCAAAATTTCGGTCTCAACATCAAGGTTTCTAGAGAATTTAGGGTCATAGAATTTCTTGATTGCATTCCGAAGGCGAATACGGCCTTTTGGATGCGAGTAATGGTTTGGGGCAACTGTTCTCAAAGCTGATTCTGCTGCTTTCGTAATCCACTCAGGTGGTGAAAAGTTCATGTAACCTTGACCTAGATTAAGACAATCGGAAGGCAGATTGGCCGCACTGTTTGATGCATGGTCGAGGAGCGGGATTAGCCCTCGTGGTAGAAAAGTACCGTATTGCATACTTAAAGATAGACCAGACATCTTGTGCGAGCGCTCTACCTTCTCTTAAACGGGAAGAGAAAGGAATGAGGCATTCACGGCCCTGAGGTTTCTGAGGCGCTAAGGTAGACATGTGTGTATATGGACGTATGGTAAAGCGTAGACGATGATTGAGGAAGAATCTATGAGGGGACGATAGCATGCAGCAGGACAGTTGGCACTAACAATCAGATTTTATAAGATCTTTCGATCTCTCGGCTTTAATTATGTAACACAGCTCCGAGAGCACTTATATTTCTCTCCGTCACAGATGCACTGTCACGGCCGTTCTCGATCCAGTTCGTTCTATAAAATTTATAGCGGTAAGTCATCTTACAATATCAACAAGGCCTTTATCTCAGTCTCACAGAGCAAAAGCAGAGTTATTTGGCACTGTCATACTCTCAGTTCAAGTCATAACTATTCCTCAGCATGGCCCAGCCAGAAGAGACCCAAGTCGGTGTGTCACCAAACCTTCCGTCCGTCACGAATGAAGATAGCGATAAGGCTTTGCCAACTGTGCCAAACCTATTAGTAACGGATGGAGATAATGTAATCGACGAAAATGAAGATGAAGAAGAGCAATTCATATATCCGGTCCCTTCGGCAACACAAAGTGAAACAGCTCAGGCATCTGCTACACGTAAATCACATCCTTCACCTGCTCAACTCGAATCGCTCTACGCGGCAACTTCTTCCGGTGACTTGCCGCTTCTCAAGCGCCTTTTTCGGAAAGCTCTGGAGACGGGTGATGTGGAACCATTTAGTCTTGCCAATGATGCATCTTCACGGACAGGTTTTACGGCATTACATGCAGCAGCAAGTAGGGGATATCTTGATATTGTCGTATGGCGTGAGCAACCTGATTATTTTCGATGCCTGCTTATTGTTCATAATGTATCAGTTATCGAAGAATGTGGGGCTATGCCTGATATGGAGGACAGAGAAGGAGAAGTAAGTGACATACACATTATCTTTGTGGCATTTTACGACTTCACACCTAGACTGCACTACACAAAGCTGCATTGAACGGCCATATTTCAATTGTTGTCTATCTTCTTCCAAACAAAGCAGATGTACACGCACGCGACGCAGATGGCTGGACGGCATTGCACAATGCCTGCTCAAAGGTATATATAAATTCTTATTGTCAATGTGTTATTAAAGCACCTCATCATTAGGGTTACCTTGATATTGTCAGATGGCTATGCGAACAAGGCAATGCTACGTCTACAGTTGATGACACGCCTGGCGTTGACGTGCGGAGTAAAGACGGTTGGACTCCATTGAGTACGTTCTCCAACCACCCAATAGCGATGAAATCTAATCTATACATAGTGAATGCCGCATCAAAGGGTCACTTACCTGTTGTTTTATATCTTCTAACGAAGCAGTCAGCCAATCCGTTGGTTAGGAATAAATGGGGAGAAACCGCCTTCGATGCTGCTGCTGCAGTTTTCGAAATTTGGATATGCGAGGTGCGTAGACTCTAGCTAACTTCCTCTGTCTTTGTCTCATGCCAGCTCTTAGATACTCCAACAAGCAGAGGCAGATCGCTGGAGAAGCGCTGCAAACCCATACAACCCGCTTCTTGTTCACACAACTGTACCACTTATCTTATATGAGAACCAACGTTTGGATACACGTCTGAAGACGGTCGCTGTGTCGGGTGGGAGACCCAGGTTCTCTGCTTTTGGTCTTGGGAAACATGGCCGTTCTCCGCCTTTTGCGCTAAAGCTACTTACGCCCGACAAGGATGCTGGAAAGCAGTATGTGGCAGCCTGGCGAAGCGGAGTCCAACTACCTCTGCGTGAGGCACCTTGGACTGTTCCAAAACCTCAAATGAACAATGAGCCCGTACTGGAAAATGTTGAACGGAGTCATTTTTGGCTGTAAGAATCTCTGATTTTTATCATCTACGCTCATTAGAGTAATGATATTGTCAGATCTGATTGGACCTTAGATATTACTCATCCTGGCGTCGACGGGGAAGAAGGATGGCAATATACCAATCATTTTAGTGATCCTGAGGAATGGTGGACAGCTGAGAAACCACACCAATTAGAACGTATCTTGAACGGGAATAGTATTGTTCCAGCGGGTTTTGGTGGCTCTAGCAGCCTGTCGTCAAGTGGCCCTGCTCGATCGCCAGCGAAATGGGTGCGAAGACGCCGATGGGTTCGTATCATGCGCAGAAGATTAGATATACCACCCTTGCCGTTCCTTGAACCTGATGGTGTTCTCTATTATCTTGATGCGGATGGTTTTATACCTTACAGAGAAGGAGAAAATCCGGTCGGAAACGGAAACTCCTGGGAATTGAGTTTATCACCTGCAACAACTCCGTTAACAGCGCAAGACTATGTTTCTCGCGCCCGTTATCTCGTTGGGAATCACTTTCAAGAGAACGAGCCTGACAACGAAATACTCTCCCCGGTTGAGACTAGACGCGCAATAACGAATTTGGAAAGCGCAATCATGGAATTAAGACAAGGTCTTTTAGGTTAGCCGGACTTCGGACTACAACAAAATTTGTTTGCTGAATTTTTACTTTAGGTGATGAAAATGCAGACCGAAAAACGCAGGCAGAGGTCCTACTTAATACATACAGCCGAGAACTGGATCGACGAAAACAATCTGCCGATGCGCGTGGCCTCATTGTGTCTGCTGATGGTAAACATACTCTTACAAGTTCTCGAACATTGATAGGAACTTGATGTATCTAGATGATGGTTTGGAAGTTGACGACGAACCTTCTGATGAAGAGTTCCGTTATCCAGTAGCCCGCCCAACGTCGTCAAGGTCTTCCGTCTCCACAGATTATCTCACTTCACAAGGTTCCGTCAGAACTCCCAATGACCTCACTCCACAGTTGTCACAGGCGCCTGATTTCCGTGTTCCTACACATGAGGCGCCTCAGAAGATTGCAACCCCTCGATGGAGTTCACCAACTCCTCATCAATTGCAAGCACAATGGGAACGAGATGAAAGTGTTCAACAATGCCGTGATTGTCAACGTCGTTTCAACTTCATTAACCGTCGTGTACGTTTTTATCCCTTTTACTTTAACCCGCATTAATGTCAATCCCTTTGTACAGCATGTAAGCTAATGTTGAGTTTACAACATCTTCTGAGACTGATGGTCCACGCAGCACTGTCGAAAGTGTGGCTGCATATTTTGTGATCGTTGCACCTCACAACGAGTTCTTCTTGATCCCTCCGATATTGTTCGTGATCCGTCGTTGCCCACTACTCCACCTTCGAATACATCACAAAGGGTATGCCACTCGTGTTATGATGAACTCAATGCCACTGTGCCCAGCAGGTTACTTGGTGGCAACGGAACGGTCATGGAACGGATAGTCGTTGATCAAGAGCGACTTACCATACCCGGTCATTATCCCCGAAGACAATCTAGCTCTCAGCTCAGTGATCTTGCCGAGTAAGTTATAGTCTCTTTCTACACGCTGTTTGCTAAACAATTATATATGAAGTTGTCCAGTTTGTAACCAGAACCTTTCGGAGGTTGGCAGCGTATCAGAGCAGGAATCCCATGTCAAGAACTGTTTAGATGGTGGCTCGGGTGCCAGTTCCCAAACAGCTAAGTACCTCGTATACCAGCTTCCAGCAGGAAGCACTCTCCTTGGCGTAGAATGTATGTCGTTCTTTTAGTGTATTGACCTCTTTTCTGAATATCTTGTAGGTGTAATCTGCCTAGAGGAGTTCGCAAAAGGTAAGCCTGATCAATAACTCAACTAATGTTCTCTAATCAATGCATTCTGTATCTTAGGATCTAGCGTAGCTAGGCTTAGCTGCTTCTGCAGCTTTCACAGTGGTTAGTGCATCTCCTCAACAATATTTTGCAAATTTGGGTCTTATTTTCATCGGCAGCATGCCTTTCATCTTGGTTGCAGCGTGGAAAGAATTGCCCCGTTCATGCACGCTGAACACTTTATCAATAGTATTTTGATTACCCATAAATTGCATTCACCCTGGAAATAGTCATATCTCTTTATTAGAATGAAGTTATCTACTAGTCACCTTCATCACGAGGCTCATAAAACGTACTATAATGAATTCTACTCTCATCAATACGGATAATGTTTGTCAGATCATCAATGTCTGGTTCTACAATGTCTTGACCCTTCCGACCATCATCTTGATCATCTTCGAACCATGTTGAAGGGTCGTCATCGTCCTCATCTTCATCGTCATTAGCGTCTTCGAGGTCTGATTCAGAAGGTTTATGGTTCCTGTGGCAAGGTAAATGTTAGAAATCATGTCTCCACAGGAGAAATGTGTACATGAATGCCCAAATCCTGGCTTCTCGTTCTTGTCTGCTCAACACTTCGCCTTTGATAGGCATTCCCAGACGTTTCTTCTTCTCAAGAATGCGTTTCTGCCTTTCCATGTCTTGTAGGTGAGCCTGGCGTTCAATGTCCATAGCTTCCTGCAAACTTAATGAGCCAGGGTGTTCCATTTGGTTGGCCGGTGTCTGTAAAAATAGAGTTCATTAATTTTATTATGAGAATGGATAGTACAATTGCATCTGAACGTACATATCGTGATAATGCTTTTCGCTTAGCTTCAAGTGTCCTGCTCGTAGGAGGCTCTTGTGGCATATCGAGTTTCATATCACCTTCTCCGATAATTCTTGTTTTCTTCAATCCAGTATTAATAGTTTCTACTCCGTCGAGTTCAATCAATCTGGATTCTATAGCAGCTTGTTCAGTCAATACCCTTTGCATGAATGTAGATGTAGATGCCCCGCTATCTACTGATATCAGTATACCTCCCTGGAAAATGACGAATTACTGACGGTGAAGACAATAACCTCATGTTGAGCTTATGTAGATCCTGAAGTTCGCGAATAGTCACTTTCAGCCACAGGTCGCTGTTTGGGACGTGGAGAAGGTCTGAAGCCAGGCGGGATCGCAGATTTGCGAAGAGTAGGAGACATTGGGGATGGTGGAGATGAGCCAGGTTGACGATTTCTCATGATGAGCAAGTAAAGGAATTGTTGTGGTTGCAGAAGAAGGTTGATTTGATTGTTTGAGACTACCTAATGTACAGGGCTAATTAAGCCACCTGAGCTCAGGTTATGAATCACACCTATCGGACCGATTTGTTACTCCGTTTATTCATCTTACCTCTTTCACATCCGGCATAAAGAATAGAAATACAAGTCATACGTTTATATTACACTATCCTAATCGCGTTAGTCATCGTGTATGTTGTTACATTACAGTTACATGTACATATCACCCTGGTCGTGAAATGTTAGAATCTGTGTTTCAGACAGAAAAATGGCTTACCGCTCCGGGAGGCATGAATTCGTCATTATCTGGGCCAGGCATATTTCTTGGAAAATTTCCTCCACTGCCCCGACCAAGAGGGCCGAGACCGCTCCTGTCAGGTAAGAAACTCGGTCCTACAGGATCAAACCTCGCCCCAGGTGGTGCACCCATAGGTGGTAGGTATCCGTCACCACCCCAAGGTCCATGGTCTGGAAATCCAACCCGATTCCCTCCAAAGATAGGGTGATTAGGACCGACAAACATACCATCACCGCTGGAACCTGGGAACAGAGATGGTGGGGTGAAGGGATTGATTGGAAATGGATCTAGATCCCTTCGCCCTATCTCTAATGGGTTCCTAGGATATACAGATGGTGGTTCATACATACTTCTGCTTGGGGGGTCGAACGGTCCTTCTGGTCGAGGAAATGCCGGTGTAGGATCATGCGAAGAAGATGGCTGGCTAGCTGTCGGCATTTCACGGGGCACCTCAGTGTATCCCTCTTTTTGTAAGCCAGGGATTAGGTTTTGTATGATTTTCAATTTGATTTGAGATACAAGATCTGACACACGAGAAGAAGAAATGAAGCCATGGATGAGCGGCTCTCCATTTCCCATATTACAGTCATGTGGATAGAAGGATGGTGATACGAAGTCATCCGTTGCAAAGTCTAATGAGCATATCTTGTTGCTCTGTCATTTCACATTAGAGCGTAATCGGATTATTTAGAGTCATATACTTACTTCTACTGCTATCGCATTGATGAGTGTCCGATTTCCCAGCTTAGATATGTTAATAACAAATTGTAGACTACTCTGGTCGTGTCTGTACTTGAGGGTGTAATGACCCGGGCCATTTTTATCCCATCCAGCAGGAAGGACATTAGATACTATTGACATTGGTTGTGGTGAGTCGTCCACAGATACGAGACGGAATGCGAGAGCGGAGAAAACAGTATGAATGAGAGCAGCTAAGCCATCATTTGAGTATGTAAGACTTTTAGACGTTGGAGGTAACAACGTAGGAAGTGAGGATACCAACGCAGAGGGATCCAAAACATTGAGAGACATTGGGATTTCAAGACAGAGTTGTGACTCGGAAGTGTGATCAATCGAATTGAGAGAGGATGGATGATTAAGCAAAGACGATAGAAATCAACAGATACAAATAATAAACAAATTATGGTTCCTGGCAAATCTTACAGCTTCTTGACTCGTGCTCACTACTTCTCAACTCATCTCCTCAATGGCTCGCAGGGACAGATCTTATTCACCAGAAGGGTCCAATAAACGGGTAAGACCATCTCATCGTTCTTCACCCCGGTCTCCGTCGCCGACCAGGCGCAATATCCAAAGGACCAATACTAGATCGAGATATGACGACGACCGGGATAGAGATAGAGAAAGGCATAGAGATTGGGACCGAGACCGCTATCGTGATGAACGACGCGACGACAGACGAAGGGATCCATACCGAGACGGTCCCCGCGAAGACAGAAGAGACGATCGTAGACGGTCGCGGTCCCGCGAACGAACTCCACCCCGGCAAGTGGAAAAAGTAGCTACTCCCCCACTGGAGGATGAAAAGCTAAAAGCAAAACGAGCCAAACTGGAGGCATGGAAGAAAGAACGAGAGGCCAAAAAAGCCCTTGACGAAGCAAAAGCCAAGGCCAAGGCCATGGCGTTAGCTGGTAAAACAGGTGAGTAAACTGTCGAATTTTTTTTGGTGTCCCTACCATTTCACAACACTTGATCCATGCCCAACAGCTCCTGCTACACCTGCTCCTGCTGCTACCGCCACTGCAGTCACCAAACCAACCGGCCAACTTAATCGTGCAGCATTAGGTGGTCTTGGCCTCAAAGGATTACCATTGAAACCGGAATTCGCTGTCAAAGGAGATGTCGCTGCTTCTTTGGACGACTCCGTTGAATCAAATCGCAAACTAAAGCCTCTTGGTGATATGCCAGCGGTTGACATGACTATGACCGAAAGCGGAGGCACAGTGGGTGACCTGGAAATGGACGACGATGATGAGGAAGCAAATAGAATGGACCAAGCCTTGAAAGCTCAAGCAAAAGATGCAATGGAAGTCGATGACGACGACGAATTAGATCCTTTAGACGCATTTATGAGTGAAGTCAAGGCAGAAGTAAAAAAGGTAAATCTCGAGGATATGCAAAAGATCGTTGGAGGACCTGCTGTGCGCTCGAGAATCCGATTGGATGAGAGAATGGCCGAAGATGGGATGGAAGAACTGGTAGAGAATGTTGTAATTGACGAACTGGATGCGACGGAACTCAATCCCGAAGACATATTGGCGCTTGCTGCTAAGAAAGCTAAGAAGAAAGAACTGGCTGCTGTAGATCACGGGCGTATAAAATATGAGCCATTCCGCAAGGAATTTTATATTCCACCACCAGATATCGCTGCAATGACCGAGGAAGAGGCAGAATTACTAAGACTCGAATTGGATAGTATAAAAATTCGGGGCATCGATTGTCCAAGGCCTGTAACCAAGTGGAGTCATTTTGGACTCCCTGCAAACTGGTGAGTCCCTTCACTCAGTTCATTAACTTCTTTCTGACTGTTTTTGTCCCAGCCTTGATGTCATCAAGCGCCTGAACTACGTCGCACCAACGTCTATCCAAGCCCAGGCCATACCTGCAATCATGTCTGGTCGTGACGTTATTGGCGTTGCGAAAACTGGTTCTGGCAAGACCATCGCTTTCTTGCTGCCACTATTCCGTCATATAAAAGACCAACGTCCTCTGGAACAAATGGAGGGCCCAGTTGCAGTTGTAATGACACCCACTCGAGAGTTAGCTGTTCAGATCCATAGGGAGTGCAAGCCTTTCTTGAAAGTTATGAACCTTCGAGTAAGTTCCACGTCCATGGTCGCTAATACGTAAACTAATAAAAATCTTAGGCAGTATGCGCGTATGGGGGGTCTCCTATAAAGGACCAAATTGCTGAACTAAAGAAGGGAGCCGAAATCATTGTCTGTACCCCTGGTCGTATGATTGATTTATTGACGGCCAACTCGGGTCGTGTCACAAATCTCAAAAGGGTAACATATGTCGTCCTTGACGAAGCCGATAGAATGTTCGACATGGGCTTTGAGCCTCAAGTTATGAAGATAGTCAACAACATACGACCTGATAGACAAACAGTTCTATTCTCCGCAACTTTCCCTAAACAAATGGACTCCCTCGCTCGCAAAATTCTTCACAAACCACTCGAAATAACAGTGGGAGGTCGCTCTGTCGTAGCAGCAGAGATTGAACAGATCGTAGAAGTTCGTGCTGAGGATACTAAGTTCAATCGCCTTCTGGAAATTTTAGGCCAGATGTACAATGAAGATCCAGAATGTCGGACTCTGGTCTTCGTTGATAGGCAAGAGGCGGCAGACAACCTTCTTCGAGAACTTCTGCGGAAAGGGTACCTTTGTATGTCTTTACACGGCGGGAAAGATCAGGTTGACCGCGACTCTACTATTGCCGATTTTAAGGCAGGAGTTGTACCAATTGTCATTGCTACATCTGTTGCTGCTCGTGGACTAGATGTAAAACAACTGAAGTTGGTGATCAACTACGATGCGCCCAATCACATGGAAGATTATGTCCATCGTGCGGGTCGTACTGGTCGTGCAGGTAATAAGGGAACTTGTGTCACGTTCATTACTCCTGAACAGGACAGGTACTCTGTTGATATATATCGAGCTCTCAAAGCTAGTAATGCGTCGATTTCGAAGGACCTAGAAGAACTGGCAAATGGTATTTCTAAGTTACTCCTTTCTACATATCCCGTGACTCATTGTTCTTGAATAGGTTTCCTCGATAAGCTTAAAACAGGAAAGGCTCAAGCAGCGGGGTCTGGCTTCGGTGGTAAAGGTCTCGACCGGCTTGACAAGGAGAGAGACGCCCGTGAGAAAGCGGAACGCAAGGCATATGGTGAAGCTGCTGGAGAAGAAGAAAAGATATCTACCGCAGAGGAGCAAACAGTCAAAGCGACTGCCTCAAGTGCAGACGACATGACTTTCGGGAACTTCAAGGTCGAAATCAAACGCGGACCTGCTCCAGATTCATCAAAAGGTTTACTTGGAGTTGGTGGGGCAGTGGCCGCTGCTCGTCGTTTGGCACACGCTAAGGAAGAAGAGAAAATTCAGAGTCAAATGCGTGCCGCAGAAGAGGCGGCGGCTCGTGCTGGTAAAGATACTGCTGCACATAAACAAGCCCTCAGTGTAGTTGCAAAGCTAAACGCGCAAATGAGGGCATCAAAATTGGTACTACAATCTCAACTGCAGGCGGAAGAGTCTGGTCGAAAGATAAACCCAGACTCCACCGATTTCCATGCCATCATACCTATTAATGATTACCCTCAAAAAGCGCGATGGCGTGTTACAAACAAGGAGACAATGGTCCAAGTGAGTTTTATGTTGCTGCTTG
This sequence comes from Floccularia luteovirens, assembly GCA_009739215.1. NCBI lineage: Eukaryota > Fungi > Basidiomycota > Agaricomycetes > Agaricales > Squamanitaceae > Floccularia > Floccularia luteovirens. The sequence goes on from VSJF01000004.1 coordinate 1,517,029, forward strand.
AAGCTCAGAACGCTGATTACTACCAGCTCATCGATATGACAGGTGCTTCTGTCACAAACAAAGGTTCATTTTATTCCAATCAAGTTGTTTGGGAATTAACTTTTCATTTGAAGGTATTTATTACGAGAGTGGTAAAGAACCACCACTCGAAGGACCACCCAAATTGCACCTTCTCATTGAATCTAACGAAGAATACAGAGTCAGTTCTATTGATTATATTGACACCAGTACTTATAGACAATATCAGGTCGAGCAAGCTGTTCGCGAAATCAAACGCCTTCTTATTGAGGCATCTGCTGCAGCACTACAAGCTGAGATGCGCAATCCTACTGCAACAGCAGGAAGATATACTGTTTTGTGATCCTTGTGCTATTCCATTAGTTAAACCTCATGTTCTTGCATCTATCTCATCCGTAATCGTACAATTCGATAGTAATTCAAAACTACCTTCTTTCCACTGAAATCCTTATGAACCGCATGGATAGAGTGACATCATCAAGTTAGCCAGGTATAGCAGACCAAATGTATTTTCTATCAGACAAGGCATACATAACTCATTCATCGACTAAGTCCAAAACCTCGAGACTTCATTGGGACATTGTTCGAGACATTATGCCCCGATTCTTTGACTCTCTTCTCGACATCAGAAACCTTGCCATCAACCTCACGTACGGCACTATCTATCCACTGCAAACTTTCCAAGTGACTACTCAAAATCTGTGCAATTTGAGACATTGCATCATCCCCTCCAGATTCGTTCTGCCCTGAGGACGATAGTAACGCATTCACAGATTCAATCATCTGCGTTAGTGATCCAGACAGATCGTCTAGTTGAGTATGTAAATCTGTTGCGAGCATATAACTTATAAAATGAGTTGTATCAGTACTAATCAGATGGAACGAAAATAAAATAGCGAACTTCTTATCCCGCTCAGTATCAGCAGGGCCAGCGTCGAGCGAACGTAAATTTCCTCCTTGTCCTCCAAGAAGGTCTTGCGAAACCTTTTCGTAAGCATCCAGTGTAGAAGCGAGGTCCTTTTGTTGTTGCTCGATATGATCGAGTGACTGGTCAATTTCGTTTTGTTGCCTCTCAGCTGATAATACATGGCTATGAAGTGCCGCAAGCTAAAAAAAGGTGAGAATACCACCCTTCCATATAAATTAAACCGTACATTGTTTCCATTCTCAATGAGTGCCCGGTCCCAAACTGCTACTTCTCCAGCAAATTTTGTGAACTCTCGTGTGTGCGTTTCAAGCTCTGTAGACCATCTATTGACAATCTCTTCGAGTGTTTTCCCCCGAAGCATTGATGGGGGTGGTACTGCGACGGTAGGAGCAGCGGAAGCCGAGGTCAATGTATTTGATGCTGTGAACAGTGTAAATATATAATCGCCGGATAAAAAGATGTCGTACACGTTGGCGTTTGTGTTCTTTCAGCTTCTGTTGATGTTGTTGTGTTGGGGGCAGAACCTGGTGGTAACAAAAGATAGATGTTGCCAGTTATTAACACAAATGGACACATATCAAAGTACCTTTCATGTCTTTTTTGTCATCAGCTTTTGGTGCTCCGAAGAGATTGAAACTTGAAGTTGTAGCTGATTTGATCAAGTCAAGTAATTTTCAGTGCATACAAACGCGCATATATGTTACCTGACGGTGAGACGTCCTTTTTTGCCGCCGGATTATTACCAAATAATCCTGCCCCTGGCGCTGTGTAGAGATTATGAACCAACCACAACATCGACGTGGAAGAAGTGAAAGTACCAGGTGCGCTTGTCGTTGTCGACATTTCTGTAGATGTTGCAGTTGCAGGTTTCCCAAATAGCCCTCCACCAAATAACCCACCCCCTGTTGTACCAGTGCTAGCACTTGTATTCGTGACGTTATTTCCTGTTGTTGTGGTGCTCGCCGCATCCGCTGGCTTCTGGGGTAGACCAAATAACCCTGTGCCTGCTTCTGAAAGTTTGAATTCTGAGCAAGCTCCTATTTGTTTGGAGGATTACCTGTACTCGGTTGGCTAAAAACTATAGAACAGAGATATCAGAAATAAGGCGGGAAAAAGTGCATATTAAACACACATGAAGATGTAGCGGGTTTGGCGGACGTTGCATTTTCTGTGGGTTTGGGGGCGAAGGCGCTATTGCTACCACCAAAGAGAGACTGTGTGCCTGTAAGGGCTGTTGTATTCGTGGTTGATGTGTTATTACCACCAAATAACGAATTTGAAGGTGCAGCTGTGTCCGTGTTCGAGGCCCCTCCACCAAACAGTCCACCAGAGCCTAATGTTGATGTTCCACCACCAGCTGTGTTTCCGGAGGTAGATGTTGATGTGGGAGTTCCAAACAAGCCCCCAGATGCGGGGGTTGAACCCGTAGCAGTTCCAGAGGCTCCCGTAGTCCCAGCATTTCCAAACAAGCTACTACCAGATGTTGCCCCAGCACTATTTGTAGTACCACCAAAGAGACTCCCTGGTTTAAGCTGAGCTGGAGGAACTTTTGATTAGCGAGAGCCAGACAATTTGAAAAGCCTCTTACAAAAGGAACCGCCAAATAAACTTGGTTGAGTTGTGCCAGACACAGCAGCCCCCGTATTAGTATTGGTAGTGGAAGTGTTCCCTCCGAATAAGTTACCACCTTGGGTCGGGTTTCCAAAGGAGCTCATTATGAGTGGCTGAAAGATGTTTTTGTATTCTAACTTGGAGTTGAAAACATTGTATAACCGTATTTGGCAATCTGACACGATATTCATCTACATGACAAGTCACTAATTGTAGGTCAAGCTTGTTACTCCTCCTCCCTAACAACATGATGGACTGTCCCCTTCTCAACGAAGATGCATATCCTGAAGTGCACACTCCCGTTCCGCGAGGCTGGGTACTTCATGTTCACCCACGTGTAAGTCGGCCTACAAATGTCGACATTTATCCATATGTTACGCAACCCTTGAATAGGGATGGGTGTACTTTTTCAATCCCTGTTTTAAAGTCCTTACGACCCAAGATATACGCAAGCATGAGGTATGGAAAAAGGTGGAAGCAGCTTGTTCTACTTATCCGTTGGATAGCTTGGGAGAAGGAATGGAAGTCCAGTTGACAACCAGCTCTCAGTTCCAAGTCTTGATGGTAAATCACACACAATGTATAGCATGCTATGATGCAGTGGATGCTCAGAAATCCAACTTTTCGAAACCTTATGAGTGTAAGTCTCCAAAGCCCTTGTCCAGTCCTAAGTTATCTAATTTGTCTATAGTAAACCTGAATCGACGTCGTTATTGGAATTATCTCTGGAATTACCCTTGTCATGTTCCTACCCCCCGATCGAGCTGTTCCCGATGCGATAGACGCATTGACCTGGTTTTATGTCAGTGATTTACCCTCCCTGCGCGACTCTCTCGAACAAGTGGTCGTATCTTAGACAGAAAATCTGATCCAAGGAACCCACACTACCGTTCCGTTTTCAACCAGTGAATGCGATAATTTATCTCGAGTTGTTAGAAAACTCACATGTGAAAACGTTCCTGTGATGTTCATATAATATGCTGATCGTTTCAACCGCAGTACCGTGTAGCACTGACTCAGTCTCAAAAACAACCTTTTTAGCTTGGCTTCTAAGGGAGGTTTGCAGTTACCGCAATGCAGAAACATATGGGAAACACACCCGGGACAAATTCGAGGACCTGGTAGCTGCCCGTGCCCCGAAACCTCGCCCCCAGCCGCAGCGTTCAGCCATTGTCAACGCGTTCATCTATGTTGTTACCCATATATTATTTTTCGGTATACCAAACATATACTACGTTTACGTGAAAGTAAGCCTTCTATCATATTTTGGTGCACCTGAACAACTCCCTTTTCTAGAAAACGGGTGAATACCGAGGACGTCTATCAAACCTTCAAGAAAACTGGCAGACTTTCTTCCAACGATTGACGCAAGAATATTCTAACTTTCTCCTTGTTGTACGTGGTCCAATTCTGTAGACATGACCTTCTCTCATATTGCGCGTAGTCAACTGTCTTGCTTTCGTCAGTTCATCCGACATTGTACACTTGATTGCTTTTCAACTGATGAAATCCAGTGCCACTATCGGATTTCTTGCTGTTCCGGGTATATCTGAAGGTGCAAAGCTAGCGGCCATTATATCGACCTTAACTTCCCTCAGTAGCATCATCGTTGGTGTGTTTTGTATCTGGAGACATCAAGCTAAGAATAATATGACTGATCTGGTTGGTTTATTACTATTACGATGCTGTTTTCACTGAATCCAGGCTCATTACTATAGTTCACCTACATGTATAACGCTGAACACAGTTTATTTGGGTACCATGGACATGCCCTACTCCTCAGTATTCCCCCTGCTCTTTTAATTTGGGCAATCCTGACTTTTATCCTGTCTATTGTCATTTATGCGATGTGCAATCTCGCGGAGGCACCTTGGAGAGATGCTTCAGAATTATTCATATTAGCTATTCTGGTCATCCTACTCGTGACTGTTATAGCAGCTCTGTACACTTTCTCGATTTTATGGGAGTTCCAAAATCGTTGGTCGAATTTATGGTATTATGTGCAATCATTTATCCGGATAAAGCCACCTAGAGATTCTGTTAGATAGGGTAACGGTGACCACTATGTACATCACTTCCACTCAACAACATGTATAAATATACTTCAGCAGAATTCGATTCGTCCACCAATCATAGCTTTCAGTATGTCTGAATCCAAACCAACATACGTCTACAAGATTGTATCGCATGAGGACCCACCTTTTGATCCCAAAGATCCAATGGGATCACTAGTAGATGTGCTACCATTGAGTAGCCTGGACACCACATCGGGATTCATTCACCTCTCTACTTCCCTCCAAATTCCAAATACATTGAAGTTTTTTTTCGGAAATGATCCCCTTGTGTATATCATGAAGATCAACTACGACATTGTCGATAATAATATTCGATGGGAAGACCCTAAAGCAGAAGGTACGTTCAGTCAACTGATTCGACTAGATTATCGACTATTGGTTAATTTTGATAACCCATGAAGTTTGCGGACCCAGAGGAGGGGAAGGGATGTTTCCTCATCTTTATAATGCTCGACTCGGAAAACAAGCGACCGAGGATATAGTCACTTGGAAAAGGAGGGAAGATGGTTGGGATTCATTATTATCCGAAGCAGCGTCATGGCTTGTGTACTAGGTCAATTAAAAATTGTTTGAAGGATCATTGCAAAATCATTGATCAAATTTCAAATATGATGGCACAAAAAAATTGAGATTAACTGGTGTATGTAAAGCATGAAGCGATTGTATTCAGTTGACAACAAGGACTGAGGACCCCCCATCAGCCGTAATCCGTTTCCTTGCTTTTACAAGCAAATATCTCCGCCCAAAGTGGGCTATTGCCCTACCAGAACCTGAAGCCCCATCGTTGAAATAACCTATCCCTGATGGCGCTAATATGAGTGCTTGGCCAGTCTGGTCCGAAGAATCAGCATGCAGAAAATTTGGTGATCGTAGCCATTCTTATCATACCTGTAGTTGTACGACTTGATCGAAAGCATCACTCTCATTGAAGTCCGCGGATACATGCTGGACTAAGTGCTGCCACCATGAGGGTGACGAGAAGCGATGTAGTATAGTAACTGTACAGAGGTCAAGTAACACTGGTGGTACCACCGTTGGCTCTTTGTTGGTTTGTTAGACAAATCTACGGTATTAGGATGGCGGTGCATTACCTTGTGTGCTGATTATAACTCGCATTGCTAAATGTCGTTGCTGACGCACAAGACCTAAAAGAGTCTCAGTAAGACCCGAACTATTCTTTCCACTGGATAGGTACTACATTTATAAATCATCATCAGAATCCCTTTTGAATTTATTGCGTGTACAAACCTTATGTGCCTCGTCTACAACAAGGACCTTTCCGGTATCAGCCTCCGCACGCACAAATAACCGGAGCACAATATTGAACAACCCGCATGCAGATGCAGGATCGACAAAAGGATCTGAAAGGTCAACAATCGTAATTTGTCCCTCTTTGAAACGTGATTGCCATTCCCGTGATTTAGATGGAGGAGTCTTGTCAAGAAAAGATGTAAGGAGCGACATGCGCTGCTCCAGTCCACATAGTTGGGCCGGGTTGAATTTCCGTTTTTGAACTTCTAGTTCTTTGATGAAGGCTTCGTAGGAATAATTTTCACCAAGCTCACGCAAGATTGACTACAAATAGGGTTTGACAAATTATAAGTAGGCACGGATAAAGGGCTTACCAAGATAATCTGCATGTACAACGGGGCATTATCAGAAGATCCAACTGCCATCATTGACAAGAACGATGCTGCATCTAATTCTGATGGCTTGAAGTACAGAGGTTCTACTTTTACCCTCGGACCCAAGGGTTTATAGACAGCACGCATGGTTTTTAAAGATGAATGTGACACATACACCACTACTGGTGGTGCTTCAATAAGTGAGGATATTGGTGTTGATAGCCAAGCCGATTCACTCGGAAGGGAACTTGGTCCACCCTCCCCATAATGCAGAACGAGGCCACACAGGGCCTTTTGTAAATTTCCAGTGGCGGAGAAGTTCGATATCATCATGTTCTCCAGGATGGTTGACGTCGTATGTGATTTGCCAGAACCTTGTCAGAATTGTTATTGATAGATACTAAGTAGACTGGTATACATTAATAATTCACCTTGTACCCCGCACACTAAAGCAGAGAAAGGAGCATTCTAGAATGACATCTATTGTAAGCTATGATATCGGTATAACAAGTGCGTAATACGCTGACCGTATTTAAATACAAGCGTTGATCTTGAGGAACTTCTTTTCTCGATTTTGAGCTGAAAGACAGAATCAATGACTGCTGGGGTTCAACATTGCAAGTTGTCTCTACTGTATAGATAGGACTCTCCCAAAGACACCATATTGGGTGGGATGTGCACGTTCTTCCGAGATTTTTTTGAAAGCTTCACGTGTAAAAAGGGGGGCGGTTGTAAGGTCATGGTTTTCTGGGATAGTATTTGTGGCGTCAACATCATACGGAGAATCATCCAAAAGCTGCCATTCCTATATAATCACCATCAGTACTGTAAACAAAACAAAAACAAGTTGCTACCTGTTCTGTTATATCTAATTCACTGGGTGAGGGTGAACCGGAGACGGGGCTTATCATATTGAGGAAGGTGCAAGTTCAGGAGTTCCTAAGGAGTCCTTTTATTCACAAATAGTGTGGCGTAACTGAAAACCCTTCCGTGGCGCAATATACCTTTATAGATAGTCCGCATGAACTGGAACTTCAGCGAGACTTCTCAGAAGCCAGTTCTGAACCGATTTGAATCTTAATCAATCTAATAAAAAAATGGGGCATGTAAGACACGAGGCCTTGAAAGTCTATAGTAGGATTTAAAAACCTAACTAAAGAATTGAAATTGATGCTGTAAGGCGGAGTGTAAACCGGCATCACTCCAACTTGCATTCACAAATACTTGTTTGGATTATGGTGCTTTTCGAAGTTCCAGGATGGTCTCTATCTACCGATCCAGTACCCGAATCTTCCACTCAAGTCACAAAAAAACGCAAACGACCCTCGAGTGAACACACCAAAACCCATAGTCTCTCGGATGTGAACCTAGAAAAGCTTTTGAAGAAATTCAAAGACGAAGCGGGATCATCCTTGCAAAATGTGTTGAAACGAGATACAATAAGGGAGTCGACGGAATCACTTGCTAACGCGAAAACGAAGAAGAAACATAAAAAGACGAAAAAGGTTCATGAAATTTCCAAAGAAACAATATCACGTCCGTTGCCCATGAAACCATTGGAAAGGTCCGAAGCATCAACTTCCACCCGACAGCAAAAGAGAGCAAGAATGAAATATTCGGACTTCTGCGCGTGCCTCGACTCTTGATCACCATGAGCCTGCGGCAGTATCCCCAAAACGTGTCACGAAGCCGCCGCAAGAAGGTGCTGCAAATTTAACAGCCCTCCAAGTCGGTATGAAACAAAGTTTGGATGGCGCTCGCTTCAGGTGGGTTTTGGTGGATTCCAATTTTTTTTATTTTCGTAAAATTTTTAACCACGTTTTAGCCCAGACTTATCAATGAAAGCTTGTATAAGACAAATAGTGAGGAAGCACAGCGGATGATGCGAGAATCCCCTCATGTTTTCGAAGAGGTGCGTCGCAAGGATTCAAAAAGTCGATTTTGGGATGTAACTTGACATACTGGTAAACTATTTAGTACCATAACGGCTTCCGTCACCAAGTTCAGGCGTGGCCGACGAACCCTGTTCAGCATTATATTGATACTCTCAGTAATTATCCCCCCAAAACAGTTATCGCGGACTTGGGTTGTGGTGACGCCGCACTCGCCCAGTCCCTGATTCCTCAAGGAATGACAGTTCTATCCTTCGATCTTGTTTCGGATGGGACCTTTGTTATCGAGGCGGACACATGTAGCAAGCTCCCACTCCCCGGGTCAGAAGGAACAGGGAACGAAAAAACGAATGGGGAAGGTCATATTGTAGATGTAGTCGTCTGTGCTTTGAGTCTCATGAGCACTAATTGGCCGAATTGTCTTCGGGAAGCCTGGAGAGTATTGAGGCCAGAGTGCGTCTAAAATTTAAATGTGTTCGCTGACTAACTGAGAAATTCCTAGTGGCGAGCTCAGGATTGCGGAAGTTGCAAGTCGTTTTGAGAACGTGGAAGAGTTCCAAGCTCTCGTTACTTCAATTGGGTTTCGCCTGGACAAAAAGGTATGTTGACAGAAAGGAGAAGTATTTTCTTGTTCTGATAAAGCCTAGGATTCTTCCAATACCCATTTTACATTATTCGAATTTCGCAAGGTGGCTCGGATAGCGAAAAGCGAAAAGGAATGGAAAAGGGTAATGGAGAAGGCAGGTATTCTTAAACCTTGCGAATACAAAAGGCGATGAGTTGTGAGATTATCATACATAACCAGTTGCTTGGCATGTCTTAATTAAGACAAAAGCTACATCTCTTGCTTTTTATACACATCAGTCACCCAACTATACTTTCAAAAAAGTTCACCTTTACATGGCAACTATCAATATTCTCTCCCATCCCATCGTCAACGCAGAACTGTCTAAGCTGAGGGATAAATCCACCTCAGCAAAGGAATTTCGAGAGGTGCTTGCATTATCAGATCGATAATCATCTATATGCGTCTGAAGATATTATCCATAGGGCATCCACCACATTAGTTTGGTTCTTGGTATTGAGGCTACGAGAACGCTTGAAGAGGAGAAATTTAATGGGGTGTGTATGGTGTAGATTATCTCCTCGCGTGTGGTATTGAACGAAAGGCGACAAAAGCATACGCCTGTTGGTCCATTCACGGGAACCAGGATCAAGCCACGGATTGGCCTGACCCCTATTCTGAGAGCTGGGTTGGGGATGACAGATGCCTTGGTTAATCTATCGATCTGTTTTGTGAATTAGAAAGACTGACAAGAGTGGTTACAGCTAACATTGTTCCCGTAAGTGGAGATGATTTTGGTTCAGAAAACACCATATTCTTATATACTTTTTTTTTTTTCCAGAGAAGCTCATGTCTATCACCTTGGTCTGTATCGCGAGAAGGTGTCTTTACAACCTGTCGAGTGTAAGCGGCGAAAAAGATCACTAGCATCGATTATGCTCATTATGTTGTGGAGATTACTCCAAGCTTCCACCGTCACCTCCTGTCGATGAGGTGTATGTGTTGGACCCTCTAATTGCGACTGGAGGGACAGCATGTGCTGCTCTCGGTATGATTGTGGATTGGGGGATACCTAGTTTGTGTTCATTCAAACTCGGAGTTGGGGAAAGAAAAATGACATTGAAAGGATCACAGTCAAGAACGTAAAGCTGTTGTGTGTGCTTGCTTCGCAAGAAGGGCTTGGACATGTCCGGAAAGAGTATCCGAATCTAGAGGCAAGTTGATACCAAGTAATATATATCCACATTGTGACACGGGCATAGATATGGGTTGCGGGGGTTGATGAAGCGCTTACGAAGGAGGGAATAATAATGCCTGGACTTGGTGATACGGTTAGTAGAGGAGAAGGAGAGTGTTCAGAGCAAACTAATTGATTGATATTACAGGGAGACAGACTGTTCAATACAGAGAGATAATTGTAAACTGTTGGCTGTAAATGACGAATTCATGAATTCACCATTGATTGATTGACAAGTGTCGGAATGGTTTGTGGGCTGAGAGATCATGTGACATTGGAATTGACGCGATTGTGAGCTCAGATTTGCGAAAAACATTCAACTCCGAGAAGAGAAAAATACGGCTGTTCTTCTCTCTTTTTCTTCACTTCCCATCCTTCCCTCCTCTCTTCATTCACTAATCATGTCTACTGTCAATCGATCAGGCTGGTCTTCTCCTCTTTCCTCCTCTTCCACCCTCTCTCCCCCTTCTACTCCCTTGATCAAGAAACCTTTCCCTGCACCATCCCGCGATCTCTACCAGAATCCTCGCATTCAGGCATCTAATGTCATCGAACATATCGCTTCTCAATCAAAGTCCAGTTCCACCGTTTATATCTATGACGTCGCTCATCAGGTCGGTTTTGGTTCCGTTACGAAAGCCCTCTCCCACCTCGGCGGTGATATCGCAAACGTTGTTGATCTCCAAACTAGGGCAGGCGCTGGCCTCAGTCTTGTTGGTAGATTATCTCAGGGCTCTAGTCAGGATGTCATTTCTGGCGCCGTCCTCACTGCATATACCACCCCTGGCGGTCTGGGGATGATGGCTCCTTCTTTCGCTTATCTGCCACCGGCTACTCCTGCTAGCCGGCTCATCATCCAGGTTCCCACCGTCAGTCCCGTAGGCGAGTCCATGTCATTATCGCCCTCGCTTGCTTCTCTCGCAAATGTTTGGTCAATCCTTCCCGAGAACATTGTCGTTCTCTTCTCCGCTACCCCACAACAGGCCGTAGACTTTGCCACTCTATCATACCGCCTTAACACCTCTCACGTAATTCACTTCTTCGACCACTACAGCAGCTCCCGCGAGTACGGCAACCCCATCTCGCGTCTCTCAGATGAACCAAATCAAGTATCCAGTGTTGCAGATACCTTCCACCAGGCCGGCTACACTTTCTTCGACTATACAGGTGACAGTAAGGCACACACCGTCTTTATTACTCTGAATGGTCCCTTGGCTCTTGCCGCGAAGGCTCTCATTGGTCGCATCAGTGGCCTCGGTGTTGTCACCGTTAACGTCTTGCGTCCATGGGACGAAGCTGCTCTAAAGGATATTATTCCTACGACTGCCACGGCAGTTCATGTCTTTGATGACGTTCCCCACTCTTCTTCCCAAGGAAACCTCTACGGTGACGTCTTCGGTGCTCTTTGGAATGGAAATGCAGATCTTGCGATCCACTCGCACCGCATCACCCCAGCGCAGACTCAGCTCTATTTGACCAAGGACCACTCCTTCCACTACTTCATCAACAGCGTTTTGCCCCAATCCTTTAAGATCCCGCAGCCAACCAACCCTGCTACAGTCAAGAAATTGTTGTTCATTGGAGTACCACAATCTCCACTATCTTCCCTGTCCCAGGTTGTCGAAGATGTCTTCCTTTCCAATAAGGGTATATCAGCTCGTCTCCTGACAGATTATGATGTATTCTCCAAGCAAGGTGGAATTTCCGCCAATCGCCTACTCTTGTCCACCAAGAGCTCCGTTAAGGATTACGTGCCGATGCCGATTTCCTTGCCATTCGATACAAACAGCGACGGAGAAGCTGATTTCTTGGGTATACTTGACCACAGCGTATTGAAGTCTCATTCTATCATCGAGTACGCGAAGCCAGGTTCCACCGTCCTTGTCGTATCATCCTGGACTCCTGCTGAATTCTCCGCCAATCTACCCTCGAGCGTCATTTCCTTGATTAATGACCGCAATCTCCATGTATACACCATAAATGCCAAGGATGTCGCCTACAAGCTTGTGGGTGCTGATGGTCCTGCTCACGACGCAATACAGAACCTGTTGGTCCACCTCGCATTTTTGAGATTGTATCTCGGAGCTGCTGCCAAGGAAGCTACCGTTTTCAAAGTAGCCCAAAGTGCATTTGAGGGTGCCATTCAAGGAGTTCCCCTTCTCAAGATCAATGCTCACGCATGGGCAGCGCTTGAATTTGTTGACCTGGAGCCGAAGGCAGAGCACGAGCCTGAAGTAGCTCACCCTGTATCCGTGAAAGAATTCGAATTCAATGCCATCACGGTCGAGACTGATGATGAAGAGGCCATCACAGCCGGAGCACGAGAAGGCACATGGCATGACGCCGCTAAACACCTCTTGTTCCCTGACGTCTTCAAACCCGCTCCGACCCAGGAGCTGGAATATAGTCCCTATGCCCGAGACCCTGCCTTGCGCCCTGAAATTCCCGATCGCACTTACCTCGTTACTTGTACTGTCAACAAACGTCTTACCCCTCTCGAGTACGACCGTAACGTCTTCCATCTTGAATTCGACACCTCTGGGACTGGTTTGAAATACGCTATTGGTGAGGCCCTTGGTGTCCACGGCTGGAACGATGAAAAAGAAGTTTTGGACTTCTGCGCTTGGTACGGTGTTGACCCTAATCGCTTGATCACTATCCCAGTACCTGGCGATGACACAAAAATGCATACCCGTACCGTCCTCCAGGCCCTCCAACAACAAATCGATCTTTTCGGTCGCCCTCCTAAATCATTCTACACAGATTTGGCCACATATGCAACCTCGAGTGTTGAGAGACACGCTCTCCTTTTCATCGGTTCTCCCGAGGGTGTGTCGACATTCAAGAAGTTGTCAGAGAAGGATACAGTTAGCTTCGCTGAGGTCTTGATGAAATACCCCACTGCCAAGCCAGGTATTGAGACATTGTGTGAGCTGATCGGCGACATCAAACCAAGGCATTATAGTATTGCTAGTGCTCAAAGTGTTGTTGGTGATAGAGTCGATCTTTTGATCGTTACTGTTGACTGGAAGACGCCTGATGGTATGTCTCCACTTCCTACGTCATAGCTATTCATGTTCTGACGACAATGATCACAGGTACAACAAAATTCGGACAGTGCACACGTTACCTCAATAGCCTCAAAGTCGGACAGAAAGTAACAGTGTCTATCAAACCCAGTGTCATGAAGGTTTGTTTGTTAAAAAATTCTTATTTGTGAATTTCCAACTTAATGTCTTGTCTCAGTTGCCCCCAAGCCCCAAACAACCCATAATCATGGCTGGATTGGGAACTGGTGCTGCACCGTTCCGTGCATTCCTCCAACATCTTGCCTGGCTCGCAAGCAAAGGCGAAGAGATTGGCCCCGTTTACTATTACTTCGGTTCTCGTCACCAGAAATCCGAATACCTCTACGGCGAGGAAATCGAGGCATTCGTCCTCGACGGTGTTATCACCAGGGCGGGACTTGCTTTCTCTCGTGATGGCAAAAACAAAGTGTACATCCAACACAAGATGCTTGAAGATTCTGAGGCACTTGCTCAGATGCTCCATGACGACAAGGGTGTCTTCTACTTGTGTGGGCCAACATGGCCCGTCCCTGATGTATACGAAGCTCTCGTCAACGCCCTCGTGAAATACAAGGGTTCCGACCCAATCAAAGCTGGCGAATATCTAGAGAGTCTGAAGGAGGAGGAGCGATATGTTCTTGAGGTATGTATCACCATAACTTTCTACCAAACCACTTATTAATTGATCCTTTCTCAGGTTTACTAAAGGGGTTACCGTGATACAACAAATATTATTAGAGTTAGTAAGAAAACAGTTTCATGGATTCTGCACTGCATGGTATACTAGAATATCATTATTTGACACTCCCCCAAACCTCATTTGAGGGAAATAATCCGTCTGAATAGTACAAACATGAGAATCGCACATAATTCCAAGCTGACACTTTTCAATAACCAACCTGATGGGAATGTGGTTGTCTGTTGACAAGCACGACGTAATATATTGATAAACCAACAATGACAAGTCCAGTGATTGTCAGGATCACTGCCATTGCGATCGTCCCACCCTTACTCATTGAAGGGTTTGGACACCCTTGGTTGAAGACTTCATCACATGGAAGACCAGTTGGCTTCACTTTGTCGTAAGCTCCATCTGCAAGGGACGTGAAGAACGGATCGTCTTCATCTCCAATCACATGCATCGCTGTGAGTGTTAACATCGGTGCATTGTAATCCAGGGCTACCTATCCAGGTGTCAGCTTCTGGGAAGAGCGAATTAGAGAAAGAACACACTTCTGTTTGTGGCCAATCGCTTCGTATGTCGAAGAACTTATCGTGTTGATCCGGACCACCAACAACTGCTCCGTAAAGGACATGAGCTTCGATTGGTGGGTCCGTGTCGATGTTACCGATGTCGCTCCCTCCACTCGCCATTGCTGAGTGAGGATTTGAGGGCGAGTTTGGGTTGGATCCCACTACGTAAGGAACTGAAGACTTGTCAGATTTCATTTTCGCAATGCCTTGAGAGAATTTTGTCATACCAGACATTGGATTTTTTCCTAGGACATAATCAACTTGGGAACGAGCGAAATTCTAGTTGGAAGAAATAAGGATAGCGTTTTTTTTAATCAAGACACTATAAGGACAAACCAGATAAGCCGTCTTTTTTTCTGCATTTGAAGCCATAGCGGAATATCGAGCGAGGAGCATGGCAGTATTGAGGGCTGGGTTGAGACTTGCGGTTTGGGAATCTCCATCAAAGAAAAGCAATCCTCCTACAAAAAAACCAGTTATACACATGAGAAAACCAGCAGTCCTTTATCTAAGTCACCTTTTGTCAGAGTACCTAGGCTAGTGTTATTCACAATACTATCCAAATAGTCCTCCGCCTCAGACTGCCAGAAGGTGAGATTTCTCCCAACTTTAGGTAGCGACTGAGAGACCTGAGTGAAGAGAATAGGAAGGGCTGGAACTTTAGAGTCCCAGTTGAAAATGCGAACTGTTTTGTTCAGTTCATACTTAGTCCAGTAGCTCTCTGCTTCCTCGTAATATGTGGGGTTTTCCGTTGCAGAAGCCAGGAAGAGCGCAGCTATAGCCATATCATCACCATAAGAAGCCGAGGCATAGCTCCTAGCTACCTCCGGTACGGAGGTTTGGTATGTCTTGCGTCCACCGGTGGCGTTCACAGCAAAAGTATATAAATCTCGTGCATGTGATAAGAGTTTATTACTATAGGAAGCATCCTGAAGTTTCGCGGGCGCAGAGAAAGAAGCATTATTGAACGCTTTGTTGTTATATAAATTCGAGCATGCTGCAAAAGCAGCGGATGCACCTGCAGCTGCGTCGGTTCCGGGGTTAGTAGCGTTAATTTGATATACGGGTCGTGGAGTGGGTATCGAGATGTCGCCTCCCCAGTAATTGTCGTCATTATTAGCTAGTTTTTGGGTGAATATAACAGAAAAAATTGGGAAGGTAGTTTTACTAACAAGTTCCTACAAGAACGTAAAGTGTCGTATCATTCGGATGTGCCTAAATCATGGTCAGATACCGCATCATACATCGCATACGAATCCACATACTTTCATGAGCCAATCTAGGCCCCATCGTAACATGTCATCAAGATAGGCAGTTTGGTTTGCCATGTCGTAACCTACGGGAATTAAGCTTTCAATATATCGCGGAAGCAAAAAAAACCTTACCTTTTCCAAAGTCTGTTGCTCCCCAGCATATTGACATCAACGTGAAACTCTATGGTTCGATTGCATTCATAATTGAAAATAGACTAGATGTCGAAAACAACCTACTAATGGATATGTAGCTTTGATAAAATCTGGAACATTCATAATGAATACGCCACTTCAGCACTTGGGCGCCACAAGGGTGCTCACCTCCAGCATCGTAATAGCCACCTTGGAGAAGATTAGTCTTTGTGCTAAACACTAAGCAAGGATGCTCCACATACCACTCAAGTCAAGTCCATCTAACCGGCCATCATCAACAGCGCTCGAATTGCGCCAGGAAACTCGGTTAGAAGATGGAAGATACCCGCTTCGCTGGGCTTCGTAAAAGTATAACAAGTTACCTAGTAGAGTCGACCATTGAGAGTTTGGGACACCTCCTGACGACTTGTTAGCTCCGAGAGAAGCATCTGGAGGTAGGAAAGGAGGGTTTGGCAGAGGGAGCTGTGCCGAGGCTAGAGAGATGTATGCTTGGAAGAGGATGAGGAGATAGCAGGGCCACATGAGATGTCGATGAACTGTGATGAATAACTTTAGTACGAACTCTCACTTCATTTAGTTCATGTTCAACTGCCATTTTGGGAATCCAAGACCGCGCAGTCAACCCACGTGATGATTGGCACGCGTCTCAATTTGAATCATGTGATTCACCAGGAAAGACATGGTCATTAGTAGCAATGTAAATCCGATCAATATTCTCTAATGTTAAATCCTATACGAGCTTGCGTTCTTGGTGTTGGTCTCGGTGGCCTAACTTTCCACATCCCATTCATCCTCGCATTACCAGATCTCTTCGTTCTACATTCCGTTTTAGAACGTAATCCACGCTCAGATGGCGGAAAGGTACATGATCGCTTCGGCATCACAGTCAAGATCCATCGTTCATACGATCAAGTACTGGCAGACTCAGATATCGAACTGATTGTGATATCTACCCCGAGTCATACTCATTATGAACTTGTAAAAGCTGCTTTAGAGGCCGGGAAGCATGGTTCGTTCCGCTCATTGTATTTGCTTCGATTTGTGATCTGGCTGTTTTTAGTCCTCGTCGATAAGCCCGTTACTGCGACTGCGAAAGAAGCTCAAGAGCTCTACAATATAGCGCAATCGAAAGGACTGGTGCTTTATGCGTTTCAGAATAGAAGATGGGACTCGGATTTCCTTGCTCTAAAATCTCTCCTCAATCTCCCCCCGACATCGCCCAAGCACCTGGGCACTATAGTGGAATTTGAATCCCAGTAAGATGATATTGCACAGTCATGCTTGAATTAAAATTAACCGTCGCAATAGCTTTGATCGCTTTCGTAAGGAATTGAAGGGTACTTGGAAGGACAACCCAATACCTGCTAATGGTCAAACCTATGATCTTGGAACTCATCTCATCGATCAAGCCTTGGCCCTATTTGGAAGGCCAGATAGACTTACAGCTTTCGTTCAAAATTTACGGGGTGTTGGGAACCCGCAAGTTGATGATAGTGTTAGTATGTCCCTTTACTCGAATTGAACTAATAGGCTAACTTCTTCTAGTTCACTATTCATATGCACTATGACAAAAGTCCCGAGCGAGCTTTGGCTCTGAATGTTATTCTACGCGCGCATATCTTATCTGTTCGTTCTCCACAATTGCGATATATAGTGCGAGGAACCAAAGGATCGTACATCAAACACGGCATTGACGTGCAAGAAGACCAACTAAAGGTCATCTCCTCTCCAAAAGCTATCCTGGAAGACCAATATGGCAGAGAGCCTGAATACATATATGGAACCTTAGAACATATCGAGGCCGATGACCTCACCGTTACAAAATCAATGTAAGTGTGTACGCACTTCATTTTATTACTCACAGATTATTGTACGCAGTTGGCCTTCTGCTGAAGCAGGAGCTTATGTCAAACTGTTTGAGAACCTTGCTGCGGTCATACGATCTGGTGCCGAGTATGCTATCAAGTGGGGTGAAGCAACAGCTGTGATAGAAATGGTTGAACTCGCACATAAAAGTTCAAAAGAGGGTATAACTGTAAAAGTGCCAAAGGAAGGGTTACTTGCAGCCTGACTCAAGTCTTGGATATGGGGTTGATATGTAAATGCGTGTTGTTTAACCTTAAATGATATATATGCCATTTGTACACTGCTTTTAAAATGGAATGGAATTTGTCCTTCGTTAGCACGTGATCTGGAGTCAGCATTCAGGTAATTCCACGTTGCCGATAAGTAACTGCAGCTGAATCTACCAAATGTCCATCGTTGAGCTACGCGTCGAGCTC
This sequence comes from Floccularia luteovirens, assembly GCA_009739215.1. Classification (NCBI taxonomy): domain Eukaryota; kingdom Fungi; phylum Basidiomycota; class Agaricomycetes; order Agaricales; family Squamanitaceae; genus Floccularia; species Floccularia luteovirens. Next base: position 1,534,990 of record VSJF01000004.1, read on the forward strand.
CCAACCTATGCCCAGTCATTCGTTATCGAAGTTCCAGAATCATGTACTATTCTTGAAGTCAAGCAGGAGATATCTAAGAAATGTCCGGGACAACCGAAAGTAGAAGCTCAAAAGCTCATTTGGAGGGGTCGATATCTTGTTGATGGCGAAAAGGTCGAGGACCTTTGGAAGGTACGTTGACTATGTAACTCCCCTTAGCGTCATTCAATTGAGTCATTTCAAAGACTACCGAAAATCCAAGGGTTGTACATCTGGCAGTTCACCCGTCTGGTTGGTCAGGCAATCCACCAGAGGTTAAGGCTGATATTCCCCCTGTTCAACACATAGCTGGTCTTCCTGAGCTACCAGCTGTCAGTAGATATCATGTTCAACATTCTGCCCTACCCTCGCACTCTGTGCTCAATAGACAGGCTTCACCAGTCGACAGCAATCCCACTCAAAAACAGCCCCTGCATTATATCGTAAACATGCACCATAACGCTCTACTCGCCTTAAAAAACGGCATTAAACCTCCTAATTCTGTTCCGAATGATTCTGAAGTACACACAGCTCGGCGTATAATGGAAAGTCATGGCTTCGCCTGGCCTGCTGTGTTCGACGAGGAATATCCTGAACCATCAGGTGTTGGAGTGCGGTATGAACAAGTGATTTTGGAGTAAGTATTATCATTTATTGCTCTTCATATCTTTACTCAAACCCGGCTTCACGTAGCGGTCAACCCTACCTTTCACTTTGCGACTCATATGGACAACCAACGGCAATGCAAGTGCATGCCTTGAAAGTTTTATCCTATACATTTACACTACTATCTATGAACCTTCAACCCACTGCCGAAACTATCACCGTACCTCAAGGTTCCATACCTCTCCCGGCTGATATTGATCGAATTCTTCAAGAGGCTGCAATAGCACAGCTAAGGCTCGCCAATCCAGCGCAAGACCCCTTATTACCTAGATTGCGCGAAATACCTCTTCGTCCTCTGGTTGCACCGTTCCTAATGCTACTGTTCCGTACCGTACTGCTACTATATTTCGTTGCACCTGCTAGGAAACCCATTTTCGGCATCCTCATTCTGGCATGGATGATGTATGAGATATGGCAACCTATTCGAATGGGTCTCATGCGCGGATTGCAGCGTGGTGCGGAGGAACTTCAGCGTCAAGATCCAGCTCCGGGAGCAAGACAGCAAGAGGGCCCTGGTCAAAATCCCCAGCAACCTGGCGTGGTCCCCAACCCCCAACAAGCAGAAATGGGTCGTGGAGGACTACCTGGTGCACGCCTAGATACCCAAGTTGGAGCCATCGTTGACACATTAGGCAACATGAACATTGGAATTGAAGAACAGATTCTCAATCAAATTCCGGGTGCTCCACTGGAGGAACCAAGTTTGACTCATAAAGTCATCACTTTCTTCGGACTGTTGATAACCACAGTCCACCCTGCTGTTTGGAACCGTAGAAGGGCCGCATTGAGACGTCGAGAAGGCACTATACGGACTGAAGCCCAAGCTCGTGACGCCGGCATGGAGACAGAAGGCGAACAGCATGAAGACCGAGCTACACAACTACGAAATCAATTACGGGAACAATACAATCGTCGTCCCCGTTGGGTGCAACGATACATGGAACGAGTAGTGAGGGAAGACTGGGTAGATGACGCTGATTAGTGCGGACAGATGTACAGATTCATGGATATAAAATGTATCTTTTTTATTAGACAGGAAAACTACACACTCTTTATATATTTACACACATATATTGGATGCACGTGATGGCAATGCCCTTGTACTTTGTCGTAGCGAAGGGCCTCTAGCTCAGTAAAGTCAACTCTTCCTTTGTGGACGCGAACTACCATCTATAAACCATTCATCTTCCTCATTTACACGCAACCATCAAGTTACAATTCACCTTATATGTCGACTTTTGAGTCGCTGGTGAGAGATCTGACTCGCGATTTCCAGCGTGTTCAGCCAAAAGATTCTCTCCAATTTTGCGCAACTTGGTTTCAATCACGTCTGGAAGAACAGAGGGCGAGAACCCGGGACATCATACAAAGGTCCGGCTCGCTTGTCAGGGACGTTCCTTCGGATCTATACATCGACACCCCCCTCAATGCTGTAAGCGCCGGTAGAAGAAGTACTTCTCCATTCCCCCAACCACCACCTATACACAGATCCTCTTTCAGAGACAGCATTGCGGAAAGTCCTTTTGGTACACTCAATGTCCCAGGGAATGCATTACTCTCTGATGATCACACACCTCCTCACTTCAAGCTTAATCAACACGAGCTGCCACCAACGTCTCCCTTGACAACTACAAATCCTTTTGCTGCATTTGACACTTCTACACCGACAGATGACGATGACTATCTACACCCTCCAACCTCTGCAATCTTCGCTAGACGTACCTCTGTATCTGCCGAATCTATAGCAGTGGACAGTGACTCCAACGAACCACTACCAGTGTATCCTAAAACACCTCAACAACTAAAGAGAATAAAAGCTGCGATATCACAACACTTTATTTTCCGTGATCTAGATGAAGAGCAAGAAACAGGCGTGTTAAACGCTATGCAAGAACGACCCACTGTTGAAAACGAAGTCGTCATTCGTCAGGGCGATGTTGGAGATTACTTCTACGTTGTAGAATCTGGCTCTCTCATATGTTATGTTCGTTCAGAACCCCTACCCCCAACGTGGCTGAAGGAGAGCAATATATACACCGCCCGTAACCATGATAACATGTTCGTTCAACCACAGTATCACCCAGATTTTGGCACACAAGTGGCCCAATACAAACCCGGAGGTGCTTTTGGAGAGTTAGCCCTGATGTATGGTCACCCCCGACGCGCCACTGTGCTAGCTGTTGAAAAGTCGACACTTTGGCAACTGGATCGCATTACTTTCCGAACCATCATTCTCAAAGCCCGACATCGACGTCGGACGATGTATGAACAATTTTTATCAACCGTGCCGCTATTATCATCTCTTGATAGCTCAGAAAGAAGTAAAATTGCTGATGCTTTAATCAGTAGCGTGTATGCAGATGGTCAAGCCGTCGTGAAACAGGGAGACATAGGAGATACGTTCTTCTTTATTGAGGAAGGTGAAGCTGTCGTGACGAAGACACAGAAAACAGAGGACGGCCGAGCTCATGAATTGCAAGTTGGATACCTGAGAAAGGGCGAATACTTTGGAGGTATGCTCTTCGTTTTTTAATTCAAACCCAAAGTTTATTGACTATACTTCACGCAGAGCTATCGCTTTTGCACCGTGCACCTCGTGCTGCCACCGTTAGCGCAATACACCGACCGGACACCTCAATGCCCAAATTAAAAGTTGCTGCGCTTGATACACCTGCTTTTAATCGACTGCTGGGACCACTGCGTGAAATCATGGAAAGAGCAGCAGGGGAACACTACGGTAGACTAGCTCGTTGAGCAATGTATAATACACCAGATTGCCTCGTTGTGAGTGTAATATTTATATAAAGACAATCTCAATTTTTGGAGTTCTTGGCGCGGACGGACTGATATTCGGATGAATTGTGGAGTTAACAATTCGCTAAACTTCTTTTGATATAAATTTCGATCCCGTGTTGCAAGTTTAACTCCTTCTGATCAATCCGTCTGCCTTCGCAACCTTCCTCCTCCGCAGGGTTGTGATGCCAACTCTCCGCTCCTCTCCAATCTTCCGTCATATCTTGTGTCCGGGTGGGCCCTTTGTTTGGTGTGCCACAGGAAGGGAAACATAAATGATCTTGTCATCAAAGCTTTTTTATTTTCCTCTTTTCTCTGCAACACCTCCAACTATATACCCCCTACCTACAAAGCCCACACTCTCTTGATTTTATGCACCCTTGATGGGTGTGATCTACAAACATGCGCGTTCGCGAAGACAGCTTCTAGGCTCGAGTAAGGAAACCCCATTGTCTACAGTGTTCGAGTTGAGCTAATTGGAAGTTGCCAGTCTTGTCTGATATTCCGTAGCTGCTCTGCTCTTTGTCTTAATGTCGTATCGCTGAATGCACGCTGCGACAGGGATCCCCCTTCCATACTAACCAAGGCTCCTTTACCTGGACTGACCCTCCCTACCATACTACCGCCACAGTATGTGGATTTTATTCATAACACCTTTACATTGAAATACCTTTTATCTTCTAGGCCTAGTCTTGACTCTTTGATACAAAGTTCTACTTCTCTATCGTCAGTCTCCCACTTTAATTGAAATCAACTATTACTCAGTCTTTTGTTGATTAGTGAGTCCACGACATCGTCTTCTCAGACGTCATCAAGCAGCATAACAACTTCGTCAATCCAGTCGCAGTCGTCGCAGTCGTCTACCAGCAGTTCTATCATTAGTACACAAACGGCGAAGGTCCTCGCAACCGTATTTCAGGACCAGGCGTCTACCATAACCACCGTTGTCCCACCAAGTGAAACAAGCGCAGCCATTACTCCCGTTCCCACCAATTCGTTTTTACACAATAAAGTCCTTTCAGGGATTACATTCGCCTTTGTCGGGTTGATCGGCCTGGTGATCATTATCGGTCTTACTACTTTCACAATCCGGAGAAATACCAAGAGAAAGGTTGCAGCTTTGGAGACGTCTATCTCTTTCCAGTCTGCACTCAACAGTCGGGGAAGTGAAGGACATGATTGGCGTGGATCAACTGAGAAAGGCTCCTTCGGGCATGGTGATAGTACCTATGGTATTAGGAGGTCCCCAACCCGTTGAGCATACCCATGTACTCTTATAGCCTGCAGTTTTCGAATAAAAAAGAAATGATATGATAAGAATTCCCGAACAATCAAGTCGAGAATCCCTCTTGAGTTCCTTAGCTAAGCCTTGTTAATCTGACTCAGATTGATTTTGCTGTATAGCCATTTTGTATTTATACCGGGCAAAAGTTATTTTTCATCATGCTTACAGATGAAATTTTGAAAGATGAAGACCCTGACTAAAAGTTATATAGGAGTGGATTGATCACCGGCATCTATCAACCAGTTGGACTTTTCGTACATGATCTCTAAGGTGATTTCCTCTCCAAAAATAGTATAGTTCTCTTTAAGCCGCGTATTACTGGTACCTCCCACATTTCGTTTACATGCACAGCTCTCTGAGTGCATCATATTATTCAGTCTGACACAACACTATCATATGTACGAATCAATCAATTAGAATGTTCAGGTTATTTTAACTACATGGCGGGCTTAACCCTCCTTAATGTCTACATTATTTCCTAGATCCAGATCTTTCCCTGTTTCTGGTCCATCTTTAGATTTCAATTCCTTCCTCTCCAGAATATATACTAGGTATGTTACACCTAATGTAGCGATGCATATACATATCATCGCAATCATTCCATTGCGGAACTTGGGAGCGTCTGTAGCAGGGTAGAAAACAATTGGCCACCAAGCGTTTACGACATTATTCCACATACTAGGAATGACCATTAGAAGCTATGCAGTTCTGACAAGAATAGTTCTTACTTCATTGATGCTAACACCACATTTCGTTCTTGATCGTCATCAGCACAAATCTGATTCGCCCAACTGCAAAAAAAATTGAATGGGAGGTTAAAAAAAAAGATATGACCCCTAAACACACGCAAATGTCGAAGCTTGTCCAGCATATGAGGCTCCTGCAATATCTATTGGATAATGTTAGCAACAAAACAAACTATTGATCACTATCACTGACAGTAGGCAAAGAATTTCAAGCCGATTGGGCTGCTCCATACAAGGATGCAGATCGCAGCAATCAAACATGATATTGCCATATACACAAGCACAGGCCATCTAGCTTGAGAACGATCGGTCCACGTTGCACAAATCAGAGTCGAGGCAATTCCTACAGCTGTTACGCCTGATGGGTAGAAATCTAATTAGGAGAGAAATGTGTGAATTTTGACTCTATTTTTACGATGGTGACATACCTATTTGCTCGACAGTAAAGCCCCCTATGCTCTTCAACCATTGTCCCATGAGATTGTTTGACCCAAAGCTTTCGGTTTCTCCAGAAATCGCAAACTATAGGAAAGCAGGTTCATCAGTCGTGGGGATAAAAAATTATAGTATACGCCTACTAGCAAGCTGCAGGCCCACCATCTCCAACGGGTCAATATGCGACGAGCTGTCAGCCAGGAAAAAGGTGTCTTTGTTCTCGACACATTTCCTCGAAATCTCTGCGAGGCAAGAACTCGTTCCTAATTAACTAACATTCAGTCCGATCAAAATATTTGAATCATATGTGTTACCTCTGGATTTAAATAAAAAGCCCTTGTCTTTTCCGGTAAACCAGGAAAGGCAAGGAATCCGTAAAGGGCAATAGGTAACGTGATAACACCGTCAATGATAAAGCTGGCGGAAATGAATCAGTGGATGAACGGAGATTAGTATGTTTAAAGCTCGTATGTACAGCCATCTCCATCCACTGCGTCCGCCATGTCCGTTGAGATTCCTTGAAACATAATAGGATGTGATATTTCAAGATGTTGTGATCATTTGATAATTAACAACGTACTTATAGACACTTGCTTGAAGGACACCGGAGAACCTACAAAAGTGTGTCAACGACATATTCTACTTCAGAGGCAATTTATCATTGACAAAGTTCCTGCCAATCCAGAGCTAGTGAATACTCCAGATCTCTTCCCAAGCTCACTTGGCTTGTACCATCTGTTTATAAGTGATATAAATAGGTAAGAAACACAAGCACAAGATCGAGGTATTGTTGTGACCTACGATCCAAGTATGTAATGAGTTCCAACGAATGTGGAAGATTCAGCCATTCCTTGGAAAAACCTGATAGCGTAAATCTATTCAATATAAATTTAGTAGTTTTCAATTCCAAATTGAGCAAATACAAACTTGTTGGACGTTTTGGGCAGCGCTTGTGCTATTCATATAATATAGGGTTGTACCACAACCAGATTGGGAAGCTACAGCACAACTTACCAGAATGTCAAGACCCCCCAAACAATCTGCATGCACGGAAACCATATCCGGGGAGATATTATCTGGAGCATAAGATTGTCTTTACGGGCTCAGGATCTGCCAAATTATTGTTGCGGATTTGACCTTACTGGGAATCATACCAATGATGTAACCGCATGTGAAAATTGTATTGATTTTCTATCAATTTGACAGGTAAGTGAATCGCAAAACTCGTAGGAAAAATTATCTACATTGAATTCATTACCCTCCATATGGAGTTCTTCTTTCATCCCAGAAACATATGCATTCGAGATGTTGGAACGGTCTAGATCTGTTGAAGCGAATTTGTAGCTACATAATTGCAGAAAGGTTATTGTTGAACCCACAATTAGTGAAGTACTTGAGAGTGGGTTGAGAGCAAATGAATGGATGTGTCAAAATAAATTTCACTCATGCACTCACCATGAGGCAGCAATACGACAAGATGAACCAGTCTATTTTCAGCAGCAGCCTCGCCTCTGGGTTATCAACAAATGATTTCCAGGACATTGGGAAGTTCTAGACAATCGAATAACAACGATGAAGCACTACTCACAGCTTCTGTGAGTTAATATCAGATGAAGAAGACTAGATCAGATGGTGACAAATCACATTCCCAAGTACACATGATGCGAGAAGAGAAGAGTGATATTTGGGACTAGATTATTAACACAAAAAATCGAGCAAAAGTGGTGTTATGAAATTGACTTGCTGACATAGAACGGCACAAGATAGAGCCTACGGGTCCGATTCCCTGACTCTGTTAACGTAAACTAAACATATACTCGAGAACATGAAATGCTACCATAAGGGGTTGAGAGGAATAGAATTAATTTAGTACCGTTGATGATGGCAACAGTCTAAAGATTTGGTTGAGAATGCCATCTACAGTCAAGTTCTCACCGACAAAATGACAAGTTGCCATTGGTGTTACACACGTGGATCAATCATCTTGCTTAGCGAAATGAGTATCCGTAGTTTGCGGCGGTGCATTCCTAAATATATAGGGGTCAAACCACTACTTGATAAATATCAAACTCCATCAAATCGGACAACAGAATTCGGAGACTTCGTTAATATGGAGGTCGGAATAAGTATACGCAATTTGTCATAATGTTTTGTTGTTGATGACGATGATGATCTAACCCACATGCCGTATCAGGCCAAGTCTCATCTGTTGGCCTAGGGCCTTTTGTCACTCCGTGCTTCTCCGGATCCCTATCAGTAACCCTATCCAAAAATTCAACATTCTGGACTGTTCAAGATCCAACCTAGCCTGGAAACCAACCTCTTGTCTTAAGATATTCTATCATGGCGGTGTTGGTCGAGCGCACCGCCGCGTGGCCTCAAACGATGACCCACATAGCACTCGGGGCCCCCGGTAACAATGGCTTTCCTCGGATGAAAAGGAAATCATAAACTTTCGGTACAGTAAGACGTCGTGATGGGAAAGATTTGGGGAACACGGTAGAAATGGATGGAAAACCAAAGACTTTTTTGTCATATAGATTGTTATTTTTGTTGTTTCCTAAAGATGATTGATACAGTGCCGGAAAACAGCTCCGAAAAAAGGATGGAAGGAGACGACCCGCTTTGTAAGGCGATCTGAGTCAAGGGACAAACGCCTGTTGTTTGACACGCAAGCGTACTGCCGTTATTCATATTATCTTATATATATATATATATGTGAATACCGTCCATCACGAATCGGCTCTTCGAAGTTTTCCCCTTTACAATCAAGACCCTCAAAGGCTTAGAGGTCCCTGCTGCCCACGATGCGCTTCTGGTGGTGTGCAGCTGCTTTTCTCTTGCTGTCGTTCTCCGAGACTACCTTTCTTACGACTGCTCTCGCATCGACGTCATTACCTGAAGATCTCACATCCCGCTCCGAATTACTCGACTCGCGAAACTCACTTACGAAGAGAGACGACCACGAACACCACAATCACAATGCTGCACCACTCCTTGAGCTCAATGAAACCGAGATCACTATGCATCACTCTCCTACACCACCCTCATACTACACCATTGACTGGGAAGATACAACCAATTCCGAAACCCGCCACCCTGGTCTAATCATCTCACATGCTGTTTTCATGTGTCTGGCATTTTTCGTTGCCTTGCCTATTGGTACAGCATACACTTTACATAAAAAGCATAATACCATACTTAAATGTTGTCCACAGGTATTACGCTGCGCTCTGTGAGACACGCCGGGCATCCAGCAGCTACGGTGGCATTCTATGGCCTTTCAGCCCTTGGATGTGCTATGAGTGGGATCTATACTAAGTTAACTCCTAACATGTACGTCTCCGAGGTAGTCTAGCGTCAAATAAGGCGCTCATGCGTTGTATTCATTACTTTCTAGGTATGAAGGTCAGTTACCCCATATGTAGCAAGTCAATATCGAAAATAGGCTGAGCCCGATACAGGAAATAAGCACGGGTCACACGGATACATCCTTTTACTGCTTGCTCTTTCATTATCAGCCATTGATTTCCTCGCAGCAATCAAACGAGCAGTGGAATTCATCAGAGATCGTGAGAAGAAATCAATCAAGAGGTTTTGGAAGTTTGTAATCCTCAATAAGGAGAACCTGACATGTAGCGTTGGTCCCGAGTATGACGGTCTAGTGGTGGGAGATCCTGAAGACTTCGAAAACGCTAAGCTGAGCCGCAGCTCCTCCGAAATGTCTCATGTGGAGATTGATGATGTTAGTAATACTGCACAATGGGCAAATGGTGTACAATATCACAGACGGCAATCCTCTTTGGCATCTGATCGCACCCTTTTTGGACGACATTCTCCTACGTATTCTGAAGATACGCTCGAAGATTCAAGACCAATTCGCACTATGAAGCGCAAAAAAGGTCTGGCATATCGTATCGGTCAATATATCTTCACGGTTTTAGAACGGGTTCTTGTTGTTGCGGGACTAGCAATGCTTTTAACTGGAATAGTGGAGTATACAGGTTCGTATTGTTCTAATAAGGTGATTTATGCTTAACTAACAATTGCCCCAGGAGGATGTAGAGAAATTTACGAAAATGGCTGCCTTGCTCATCTCATAAGTATGTATATCACTTTCCAGCTACACAAATCCATAACTCGGAGTTTACAGAGGGTGCTATCTTTTGGTCATACGGTCTCCTAACATTTGCTCGTTTCCTTGGATCATTTGCTGAGTTTGGCTGGGCTTGGAATCGGTCTCCCCGTGACGCAGTCTCGGCGGAATTCGTTGAGTCGTTTGTGATTTTCTTGTATGGGGCAACAAATACATGGATGGAGAGATTTGGTGCCAAGCCCGGTGATCCCTTTACGACCAAACAAATCCAGCATATAAGCATAGCTGTGAGATACCTGTCTTGATATAGTCGTGGAGATCGCTCATCCTCAATTTTAGGTTATGTTCTGTTTTGCTGGACTAGTCGGAATGGGTATTGAATCCAAGTTGGTACGGAAGTGGCTCGCATCGTCAACATTTTCCTCGACAGCCACTCTTTCTGATATGCCACAAGACGCGGTTACAGAGCCTCAGAGTTACCTTGGGAGTTTTAATCCTTTCCCCGCCTTGGTGATTGGTGTTACAGGGGCGGCAATGGCGGCTCATGCCCAAACTTACCTTTTCCAAGTAAGTTCATACCTTATTCCATTATACGGGCTTCTGACTTCCCGTTGCATTCATTAGGTTCAAATTCACGCACTTTGGGGCAACTTGCTTGTGGCCTTTGCAGTTTTAAGATGCTTGACATATTTCTTCCTCTGGCTAGGACCCCCACGTTCAATCCTTCCCTCACGTCCGCCTACTGAAGCTTTGGGGAGCTTCTTCTTGGCATGTGGTGGGTTGGTGTTTATGTTTTCAACAGAAGAAGTTACGATTGCCGCTATGCGGCGAGGACGAGATGGTAAGTGTTTACAGTATCCGGAAAGTGACCTCTGATCTCAAATCTCTGTATAGACGTAATGATGTTTTTGAACGTTGCCGTTGCAATCACTTGTTTTGCGTTCTGCTGGACTTTGTCTGTCGTCGCATTCAAGGGTTGGCTGAAGTCCCATTCGCATTCCACCGTAACGTATCGCAGTGTTTCTGATGCGTGAAGTTCATGTTGCTTTTTCTTATCTGTGGATGCTAAGCGATAGATGCTCGGCAATTAATCATCGACTTGTACTAATGTCTCCTTTCCGCATTACCCTTCGATCTACGATTTTAAATATATTAATTTAATGCACTTACGACTTCATGACCATTTGTATTAGTGGTAGTTTGCATGTTTGTTCAATGTCATTGGTTTAATGACATTGCTATTAAATCACCTAATGCACCCATCCAAATCCAAAACCCGGCCCATCCGCAGCCAACGAAACCATTCCAACAGCTTGAGCGACTATTGAAGTCGGTTTTATATAGGATATACGCAAGCTGTATGGAAGCCAAGCCGACTCCTGAGTAGAATGCGGCACCCTGAGAGTTCAGAAATCCAGCATAGGAAATTAGAGTCACAGTAGACATCGACATGCCACTAAGAATAACCCGAGATTGATCTCCAAAAAGAAGCGCTGTAGAGCGAACTCCTATGTGTATATCATCGGTTTTGTCCTAGGGTAACGTCAGGGAGAAGTCGGAACATTGGAAGCACCCATTTACCTGATGTGCATAGATGGTATCATAGACAAGGGTCCAGCCGACACCCCCCGCGTACAAGGGGAGACAAACTGCCCAGTCGACTGTTCCTGCAACAGCCGACCAACCAAGCAAGGCACCCCAATTGAACGCAAGGCCTATCCCCCTTTTAGTTATCCGTTTTGATAATTTGTGATTTTGTAATTACCAAGAACGGCTTGTGGCCAATAGGTTATTCTCTTCATCAGGGGATACACTGTGACAAGAGACAGGGACGATGCTCCTAGCAAAATGCTACTGCAAGTTGGTATATCTCAAAATTGTATTGGTCAGAATTACTCACCTGTACCAATTCAATTGTAATAAAACCCCCAGACCTGCTGTAAGTTGAACCCCTAGGAAAGTCAGCGCTTGGCGCTGGGTAATGTCTCCTCTTGCTAATGGACGTTCCTTCGTACGGGCTATGATTCACATATCGTCAGGATTCAGGATTGTCTCAACGTATCTGTCTACAACTTGCCGACCGCTTTATCAAGGTTCTTGTCCCACATGTCATTGATGGTACAACCTGCACCTCGCATAACCAGGGCTCCCAAACCAAACAAACCAATGTATGTCAAGGGGGTGGTTAATGGTGTATGAAGAGCATATGAAGCCATTGTGATCGACCAAGCTACATGAGCTGTCAACTTTTATAAATACGAACAGTAGAATTTTTGCGCACCACAGGGGTAAAATAACAGGAGAGTGCCAATTGGCTTATCCAGACGTGTGAGATATATGTATGGCCTCACATTGACGGGAAGTTTTTCAACCCATGAATCAGACTGTACAGTGGGAGTATGGCGGGCAAGTTGGTTTGTGTAGCGAAGTGATGTTGAACGCGACTTTTCCCATGCGTTCCTGGGGAAAGTGTCGATGCAACCTTTCGCCCTTGGAATACTCGCAAAAGTTACTTTTGGTATGACACTAGGGCGAGAAAGACGACAGATATGGCGAGGCCATAGAAGAACCGACATTGCAATTGTGCACGCTAACAAAAAGCTCTTAAATTTAGGGTGGCATGACAGCATCCCTGCGTATGTAATTCAATTCTTCAAGATCGCTTACATGCTCTTTGGGAGGCTCGCATACAGGCTACGTACAGTTTTAAGAATCAGGTAATGGATCATGTGGAATACAGGTGTACTTGGGAGTTAAAAAGAAAAAACGTATGCACAAAAGGATGCATGGGAAATATGTCGATAAATTGGGGGAAAAAACTATCAACGTAATCATTACCATTCCTTTGCAAGCTTAAAAGACCATTCCCAGTCTAAAATGCATGAGATATTCAGAAATATTGGATAGCCAGGCACGATTACTAAACTGACCTGCATATACCTCGCCATCATCATCGACTACACGACTGCGAACATTATAAGATCCAGAACGAGCAAGCAACCCAGATGGAGACTCTTCAGGTTCAAAGTTTTTTACATATGGTTCTCCAGAAGGTGATGGGCCGTATGATCCCAGCATCTGCTCTAATTTGTCGACTAAACAAAAAATGAGACTCAAAGGAAAAACGGCGATAAAATAGAATGTGCTGCACCTTTCACTCCAGCCCGCTTAACCAATTGGATATAACGAACACCCTATTAGAACGAATGATATGTCAAATATTTTGTCTCTAGGCAAGAAATAGACCCACAGATATAATGGAGTGGTTGACCTTGAAAGTGATTCGCACACTAAACGAGTCATCAATATCTAAGCGTAGCGGTTAAGTGATTTCCACTTACTTGTATTCTACACCTTCCTTGATGACGATGGGGTTCTTCTTGATGTCGGCAAGTCTTGCGGCGTCATTAATATCAAAGACAATCTGCTTTCCTGGAGGCAGAGTAGGAGAGGCGAGTTCCAGCGTCAAAACCGTAACCTGACAAAGATCAAAGATTATTAGGTATTGACGGGATCTAACAACAAAAAACGTTCGATAGTCACTTTTGGTCCACTCTGACTACTTGTTGCACCGGGGACGATACCCAGAGATGCTTTCCAACGGGCCAAGCTCTCGTCTTCAGCATCAAGTTTAGCAAGTTCATCAGCGGATTTAACAGCGCCAGGCTTGTATCCTAAGTTTTTCTTTGAGAATATTTCTTACACTATATTGACTTTGTGTGATCATACCAGGGGTGAATGTTGGTTTGAGGTCGTCCAGATCTTCGTTCTGAAATCATTAGATGGAATGAATAATGATAGAGATAAAACAAACATACAGCTGACATATTTGAATAATTTGCAAAACTTGGTGCGTAGAGACTGAAGGAAGCCCGTATATATGCTTTCAATAGCCCATATCGTTCTTATATGCATCCTCATCAAGGCCTCCAATATCGATTTCACACGCGTCGATTATCGCTGTTTGCCGAATGCTAGCCAGTCGCCGGCTCCGGAGTGCCTCATGCCATCCATGTAGAGTCGTTCTACTAGGTATGGGCTTGTCTCTGAATTGCTTTACAAGAATGTATGCCATTTCATAGCGAAATTTTAGAATAATACTTTATATGTACATTAAAGCCATTTGACCTGTTAACACAGTGTAAGTATGTTTAGTTGTCCACTCCATCCGCCTCCAATGTCACTGAAACTGTTTATCGTCGTACATGGTTCTGCATTCGTTGTAAATATTAGCGTGTGAGCTCTTCTGAATCGGATAGTAGGGGTGTGTGAGATCGTTGCATTCATGCAAAGGTTTTGGCATCCGAGTGAGTAAGCAAACTTTAATATTGCTCATGCTAAAGTCCCGAGATCGGCACCAGGTTGTAAATGGGGATGCATAGCTTCTGTGTGCAAAACATAGTTGAAAATATATAATTGTATAGAGTGACCTGATCATACCGCCTTTGAACCAACATTTGCCTTTGCTCAAATGAAAACACTTTGGACCATTGGGGCAAACATGACCCCAACAGCAATTTTCACCAAAGGGACAGGGTACGCCTGGAATATTCGTTGGAGGGAGTTATCGTATATAATGCTATATAAATTATACCATTTTTCAGCCAATTACATGGGGCTTTTTTTGCGTTGTTGGCAAGAGAGACCAGTTGTTCGGATGTCAATATATAATCATGGGAGTATTTGCAAGACATAGCCTACGAAAGGATCAGATCATAGCAATAAGGAAAAAAAATGAGAATTTTATGACTAACCCCTTTGGTGCACGTCATAAGGTAGTGCTCGTTGCATGGGGGAGGGTTTTCTAAAAAACGAAAAATGCGGCCTATGTTATTGACACGGCATGTGCAAAGATACAAAAGCTTACGCTTGTGTAAAGGCTAATGACGCTAATAGGTCAGTGTCGTGAATTGGCTTGATACAACAAGTATTACACACTAGTGATGGATCGATAACTTTCCCAGCACCGCGGGCTGGGGATTCTGGACTGATAAGCCCCCCATTGGTTGTTACTGCATGATTAGGGCTAACAGCCAATGGAGATAGTTTCTTCAGTATTGGGGGGAGCTTTTCCGTCATGAACAGACAATCTATTTTTAAATGTGCAAGAGTGTCAAGCGGTGAGCTTTTGGCCGCCTCTGGGACTGCGTTGATCATGACAATCTTGCCTATTATCTGCTCTTGTTCTAGAGAATTGAACATAGACATAAATCCCGAATGGTAGCCTAGGATAGATGATAAGGATCGTATAAAGGGTTTGGGTCGAGAGCTTACCACCCATGAACACGCGCAACGTCTGAGGAAAGCGAATAAAAGTTTGTACGTATTCTTCAAAGGATTGTCAGAGGGTTGCAACAAATTGATAGAATAATATCTCACCTTTGATTTTTGATTCAACAGCATCTTTTCCATATCCGACATCGATCATCGAGAAACGTGGCGATGCTTGGCTAAATCCCTGTTCATATACAATGAGCTTATAAGCTTTACTCGGAATGAGGACTAACAGCAAGGAATGATTCTGCTTGCTCTTGTGTGCAGACGTTATTTGCCATCAGTGTTTCCATGAGCTCGGTTCTTTTAAAATATACAGTTATCCAAAATGAAAGCCGACCATAAACATGCACGTCTTCGTTCGCCAAATGTTCTGCTATCCCTTTCGTTAGCTGCTGTGCAGCTGACCTGCCTCCTTGGTAACCTTGAACTAAGAGTTCATGATTAAATATAAATTCATCTCCGTTTATAACACAAAGAATAAGAGGGTCCTGATTCTAGTAAACACTCAGCAAGAACCTAGACGAAAAAAGTCGGATGATTGAAATTTACCGATTTGAAGTTGTCGAGGCTGGATATCTGCCTATTAAGGGCAGCGACCTGCACGTTATGTGCTTTTGTGTCTCGTTCGGATGCTTCAAGGGCCACTGAATGAGCTTGCTTCCAAACAAGAAGTTCAACCTCGAGTTCAGCAACTCTGTTCTCGAGGTCTGAGTTCCGCCTAATTGTTGCAGTGGAGAGATCTTATAATACAAGGGTGAGAACAGCGTGGAAATTGGGGTGGAATGGTTTTTTTGGCTTACTCAGTAGCTTTGTGAGTGTTTCATCCCTAGTTTATGATAAAATCTTGAATAAAACAGAACCGACATTGAGAGGACGACAAGACTTGCCAGAGCTGCTGGGTTGTCTCGCCCAAAGCTTGGGTCGCCATGGAAGGGCGTGTAATGAATGATGAATATGCTTGTTGTGGGCGGGAATGAAACCTACAACTGACTGAGGTGCCTTTAAACCATGCCCCTAGTTAGTCTTCCAGGCAAATGTACATGTAAACAGGTCTTCTCCGGGTTCTTTTTCCAGACCAGGAAGGTGCAGATCGGAAAAGGGAACTAGGAAGGCGATAATAATACCATGCCTCCGAGAGTCACACGAACCCAAGAAAACAAAACATCCCTTATAATAACCCAAAGTGCTAAGCGGCTTTCAAGTTGTCCATCACGAGATTGAAAGCAAGAATTTGATCAACAATGTATTTCTAGCTAGAACGTGCAATGCATAGTGAGGTTCCAGTCTATTCATACCCTTAAATCGAGCAAGTGACAGCAGTGACTCTGGCTCTAGCCTTTTGCAATTGCTACCGAATCTCCGCGGAACCGTTTTCCACTCCGATCAACGTCGCTGGCTTTCAATTCAATATAATTATTTCTATTTTTCGAGTATTTATAACATCACTGATTCTTTCACCTCCCTATGCATGTCAGCTGTTTTCACTCACATCAACTCCCTATATACATAAACCACAGTTAAAATACTCACCTCCTGTAAATTTACAGCGTCCTTGTTTGAAGTAATGGCATTTAGTTGTTAGGGGACATTTATGCCCGTAACAGCACTCTTCGCCCCAAAGACACGCATCTCCTATGAATCTCAAAGTTAGCCGTCATAGAATGACCCTATTTAATCTCTTGTAATGAACCTTTATTGATCGCTGGGCAAGGCGCCTTTTTTGCGTTGGCACGTATCTCGTTGAAATGTTCAGGCTCTAGCAAATAATCGTGTGCATACTTGCATTTGGCACCATGTTTGCAGTTTGTAAGATAGAACAGAGTACATGGTGGGGGTTTGTCTAGAATATCCTAGGTCAGCTTTGCAAAACAGGAGGAATGATTCTTATAGTCATTTACGCTTTGATAGGGGCTAGCAATTATTTAACACAGTTAGCCATGACAGACGAAAGTTTCGGCAGCGGCGGAACGAGACTTACGATATTTGGATTAACGTGTCTGGATCTGGTGAACGTGGGAGCGATACGAGCGTCTGGTAACACCTCGTCGGCTTCGTCACTCGAAGCAGTGCTTCCACTAGAATCCAAGTCAGGTGTCGGTGTTCTCTTGGGAGCTCGCACAGCTGAAGAGTAACTGATGGGAAGAGTTGAACGACGCTTAAAAGTCAACACCTCTGGCTCCGGCTCCACCGCGGAAAAAGGCAACGCGTCAAACCCTTGATCAGGTACGGAAGAAACTGATTCATTGATTACGGGGGGCAAAATAGTTAGGTGTGGTGTGACGGGCAAAGGTGGTACCACCAAAGACGTAGGAGGCTCGACATTATCGATAGATTGGGCAGGTAATGAATTGCCAAGTTTATGCGAGATAAATAGGTCGGGAATAGTCAAGATTGGAAGTTCAAGGTCAGAAATCCCTGCAGCTATCTCGGTGTAGCTACGAAGCAGAATGATTTTCTCTCTGAAACCAGATGTCAAATATGAGCGAAGAGTCGTAACATATCCATTATCGTGACAGCCTGGGCAACATGGTCGGTAAACACATAATCATGTATCTAGAGTACAACTTGCCTCCAAAAATAACCTTTTCTGTCTGCGGCAAGCGGATATCTTCTAACAGTGCTGAATGCCACCAATTATGAGAATTAAGAGATGTCAGAGGGATTGACGACATACCTTTAATTTTGGCGTCTGCAGCCTCCTTCGCTGATCCGACATCTATCATGAGGAACCGTTCGGCGGCCTGATTGAACCCTACGATGAAGTCTTCAAATTTTGCCTTTGCAGCTGTAATGCCGACGCGGCCAAAGGTGTCCATTAGTCCACGCTTGTTAAAAAAGACGTAGACCAAAAGTTGGTATTGGTTAGGGCCATGGTTTGTCGAGAGATATTGTAAAATAGAGTCTGAGAGCATTTCAGCAGCCTTATAACCACCGGCTTGACCCTGGGCAATGATCGAGCTGGAAAATATTGCACCATCTCCGTCTAACAATATTAATATCCTGTGACCCTGTGTGTAACCTTTCGTTCGGAGCTGTATAATATGGCACTGAGTGATGAGTCCATACCTTCAGTTGAATTTGAAGGTCTTCTGTCTGCTTTTCGGCTTCTTGCTTTAACTGTTCAAGTTTCTTCCGCTCCGTCTCCATACCCCCGTATGCGCGCTTATAGGCTCCAAGATCGAATTCAAGTTGTTGTATCTTTTCGAGATAAGATGTTTCCTTCCCTAGAACACTCATGATTTCGCCTGACAGATGTTACAAATATTAGCAGGGGGTGCTGGTGGCATCTTCAAATTATATTCACCTTTTACTTGGTCTAAAATTGTGATGCTAATGGAAGATTAATGGATATTTTACGGCCAATTTTGCGGTACTTACACCTTATCATGTTGTGAAGGCGAAGCAGAACCTTCAATATTGGGACTCTCGACAGGTGTCGTTAGTGACATTAACTTTAAGGAATGGGATCAGATGTCGAAATCTCTGCCATTGCACGCTTTTATATAATTTCAAGTCCCTGACGCAAGCGATGACTTTTGACCTTTACTGTCGACACCAACACGTGTATCACAAGAGCATGTTGAAGGCATGCTATACGAAGTAGAAGGGTTTCATGGAATGTATAAAGATGTGAATAACACATACCAAGTTCAGGTAAAATCATTCTTAATTCACTGGGTTGGCGGTGCAATTGAGGCGTGTATTTTATCTATATCGAGAACATGTGGGAACAACGTTGGCTAGAAATGCTGTGAACAATGAAACTCTGTGATTACATCAGCGAGTGATGATTCAGCAAATCAAGTCGCGTCCAAGTCGCGTTCTCGCGGCTTCAGGGTGACTTATACCAACATTCCTCATGCTCTTTGCTTACTGTTAGCACGCGTCTTTGGCTAGCTCAACAGATTATACTACGTCCTTGTAAACGTATTGACGCGATGTCGGATGTATATACTACCCTCAATTTCTCCCCGAGGAAGAAACGTTACCCCTCTAGCGAACCCGACGATCATGTGTTGACACCAAAAAAGTTTCGAGTCGCGTTCGTATGATTTTGCCTAACGTGTCGTGTCAAGGCAACTTACCACTGCTCTACTAGCCCTCGCACGCCACCCTCTTCTCGTCACAGGGTTCCCCCGAGAAATTCTACCTCACTCCCAATCAATCTTGCACGCATTCTGTCCCTACAAACAGCATTGCAACACGCAATCTCCCATGCACTTGCAACCTGTGCTATATCCCCCACATCTGAATCTGGACTTGTCCGGAATGTTTTGAACCATCTATCAATAAAAACGTATGCAGGTCCGACGACATCTTTTCAGGTTGATGACCTTCGACGTCTCTGTTGGGTGTGGGAGTGGGATGCAAAGTCTTTGCTTACTTTGTGCAAAACACCACCGTCCAGTAACGACGATGACAATCCATTTTTAGACAATTCTTCATCAAGTGAATGGAAACGTGGGTCCATGGGTATTATTATCAGCCCTACGACCCACTATTCGAAGCTTGACCGGAAGAGGGTGCCTGCTTATGGAATTGGAATAGAGGTTGAGATGGATCTAGACAAGGATATGGGTGGTGGTATGGCAGCTGTAGCCAGGTGGACATCCGCTTCCGACCAGCGTCGCTCAGAGTTTCGCTCCAAACTTGAACGATGGGTAGAAGTAAGCATCATACACAGTTCAATCAAACTTAAGTCTGACTCATTGCAAACAGCTGCATGCTGATCAACCATCTGTTCCCGATATTCCTCTCGCAGACCTACCTAGACTAAGTGCTGTTCCGAAGGTGTCATCATTAACCAAGACACTTGCCTCATGTTCTCCGAGCTCTTCGACTTCCAAACCTTTCTTTGGTCCCCCATCATCCCCTACCAGAGAAGTTTTCAAGACACCCTCCAAAAAACTAATTCCATTTCCTATTGCTTCATCTAGACCAATATCTCCTATCAAGAAGAGTTCCACTCTCTTGCCCCAAACCCCTCGCCATCGTCGTGTAGATTCTACTAGTTCATTACTCACGCCACAGACACCATCGAGTGCAAAACCACCAGACTCTTCTGAACCTTCCACACCAGTTCATCAACGTGGATCTAGTGCATCGACCGCCCCAGAGACTCCTTCTTCATCACGACGTCAGGCTTTGTACGAACGCGTCCGCCAGAAATCTTTATCTGCTTCTCCGACTAAAGCGACCACTAATGAACTTACCGGGGGAAAGCTCAGTCGTGACCAGTTGCTCAAAATGGGCCAAGGAGAGATGAGAAGACGATGTATCCTAGGTAGACTTGGTGGAGTTGCAGAAAGCGTTTGGATGTTAGTTATATTATTCTATTAAACCCCTATGTAACCCTTTTTAACATTATTTTCAAGGTTATTCTCCACGCCTTCTACAGGTACCACGGCTTCTCCCATGTCGAGGAAACGTCGGGCCATGCCATTGTCTGAAGTGACAGCGGCTGTGATTAAATCTTCCCCAGTCCCAATATCAAATGCAGAGGCTAAGGAATCCCTTGTACTATTGACCAAACTTTGTCCATTCTTTCTAAAACAACTCAATATTACTGGAGTTGAATGGCTCGAAATGCCTGCTTCGACTCCTTCTGTTGATAAAAGTCCAACCAAACCCAGAGCTGGAACCACAAAAGTTAAGGAAGAGGTTGGTCAGGAACTAATTACTAGAAGTCCTAGACGGGTAAAGAAAGAGGCTGGGGGGTTGAGAGAAGTAAGAGAGATAATTCGTAGGGAGCTCGAACTCCAAGATTAATTTATTGCTACATCTACTTTCAATTTTTTTCGTTTTGTATTGTACACACCTAGCCTTGATACCCTTGTCAACAAATGAATGGGTTCTATATAAACACGTCTAGCACATATGTGATTACAATAACCCGCTATTCTACATACTAATATACAGAGAAAAAAGCAGGAAGTACATGTTCTAAGCTTTCTAATCATGGACCACAGACCTGAGGGCCGAACGTGAAATTAAATGCAAGTTATAGATACTTATCACAAAACTAGAGATGGAACATATTCCACATGCCGAATATGAGAGGGACTAGATCGGCGGAAGGCACATAATATGATTTTTTTTTTGAAACCCTTCTCAAGTCATAATACAATATATACATGTGTATATGAATTGGTTTAACAACTGGGACTTGCGATCAAGCAACTTCTCTAGCGCCGTTCTCCAGGGCTTGCTGCATAAATGAATCGCAATCAACAACCTTCCCTTCCCTCCGACTGTGCTCTGCAGCGAAAACTGTCAGATGACTATTCAATACATCTTTGACATCTGTTCCCAGAAGATCCTGCCTGCCCGTCCTGACAGCTTCCACGAAAGAGGAAATTAATCCGAAATCACCACCCCCATGGCCGCCGCCTTTACTACTCGGTTGGTGTACTTTCGTAGTCCTTTTGCGAAAGTCGCTGACAGTAAAAGTGTACATGTCGCCAATGATCTCACCATGGGTAAAATGAAGTCTCGTTTGACGTTCACAAATAGCAGATGTGAATGCAACCATTGTGAAAGATGCCGTGCTCCCGTTTGAAAATTCGATGTTTACAACTTGATTGTCACAAACATCATTCGGGCTTTCATAAACACACATTCCATATGGTCCATTCTTAAGTGCCTCTGTGATGTTCTCTATGTCTGGAAGACCATCCACGAGTGTCTCTACCGGCCATCCGGTGTTTCCATGAGAAACTGGATCAAGATATACTAAACCTACGTTAGCATAAATGAAAATTCACACTTCTAAAACCTACTCTTCTTTGCACTGTATGCACAATCTTTCTCCATGGGGCAATCTAAACAACGTTTAGCATCGCCTGCTTCTGCCGGTTTTTCTGAAGCTCGAAAATGTCTGAGCGAGCCAAATGAAGACACGCGGATCGGTTTCGCAGGCGAAAACCAGTGGCAAAGGATATCGATATCACTGCCAGTAATATGTCAGAGATCTCATAACTGTTTTAACTCATACAGAAACGCACTGGCAACTCTTCGTCATAAGGGAGAACGAACTGGTTTTTTCAATAGCCCAGTTTCCTCGTACATAAGAATGGGCAAAGTGGTAGTATCCCACTGGTTCCATGTGTACCACGTTGATTAAATCACCTAACGAACGAGAACGGACGATCTCCGTAATTTCCTTATTGTATGGTGAATAGCGCATCACTGGAGATGAGCCTCGTTTACTGGAACTCCAAATTGAATGATGACTTCAATACTTACCATGTCCCATACCGAATATAGTCCCTGCTTTATTGATAGCCATCTCCATCTTGATACAGTCCGCCACACTGGTGGCCATTGGTTTCTCGCAAAGAATATGATATCCCTGTTCTGCAAATGCAAGTGTAACCTCCATGTGGATATGATCTTGCACAGAAATGATAACTGCATCTGCTAAGCGTTTGCCAATTGTATTTATCACCTCAGCGGAAGCTGCGTGTAGCTCCTGCCATGAATTGAAGACAAGTGTCTCATCAATATTGTGAAGCGTCTGTAAATTCTTTCTACTCTTTGAACGAGGTTCCGCAATGGCAACGACTTTGCAGAGCTTTGGATAGTCCAATGCGTAGTTGCTGTATGACTAGTAATAAACATGGTTAGATGGCATGCATACGAAGAGAAGGATGATAAGAACTACCTTGCCACGTTGCCCACACCCAATAACGGCAAGAGTTACTACGTCAGTTGGAAGATGGTCTGACATATCGTCAACTTCTAAACGACTGTTACGAGGGACGCTTGTAGAATCCTTTGTTCTTGTCGACATACGAAGAATTTTCTTCGTATTGGAGAGCAGCGAAGACATTTTGCGCAGTTAGAGGGTACCAAATGTAGTTCCCTCAGCCGAGGTGCAGCATGAAGATGTTTATCAGCATATGCATTGTGGTAGTTGCATCAGAGAAGTTCGGAATCACAAGTTCAAATTTTGTGCATGCTATCATACAAACCTATTCGTGGACGTATTCAATAAACTACTGAACTCAACCTCAGGCCTCAACGTTCAACGTTCAACCTCTGCTTTCTACGAATGTCAAGTCCACAAGCCGAATTTCACAACTCTAGCTCTGATATTTACACAAACCATCCACGATGCCGCGTCTTCTTCCGCGACTAATCAAAGAACTCTCAAAACCTGCTGCAAGTAAAATGCTTTCCATTTACAAAGCGTCAGAGGCGGAGGAAATCGTTGTACAAGGAAACACCCCCTCGTCCGTCCTTACACCCATCGAACTATACACAATCTATTCTGCTTATACCCTAACAATCCTAATCACAAATTCCGGAGAATATATTCAACACAAATCTTTGCCTCCTCAAGTCAGGCTTCCAAAAAATCCTCAAGCAAGGAGAGGCGAGTTCGATCAAGCAAGAACTATGTTACAGGAAGAGAGAGCTTGGTGGGCCAGCCCTTATCGTGAGCAACAACTTTAATATTATCTTTCTTGTAACTGGAAGTTATTTCAGTCCGTATGCTTTCATCGCCCATAAGGCAATGTATAATAACCGGCAGATATCTTCCATCAGGTGAGTTACTTAGTATATCGTGTCACTCGGTCTAAATACTGTCCAGACTTTTTGGTGCGTTTGGCAGCTATGAAGGTTCCAAGAAAGTCTGGTGGTTCACTGGTCAAATGTTGACTTGACTACAGTTCTTATTCCTGATGGACTGCAGCACAGCAAGTTCACTCCAAGAAGGTCCGGCAGAGCAGTGTATATTCTCTGTCTTCGGGACGCTGTTAAAGAAATGTTTGAACGAGGGAATCACAAACGATTCTCTCAGCTCGTACACCAAAGGATTGCTGAACAAATAGCACATCTCCTCCGTTTGCGCGTTTTACAAGAGTTAGAGCTTCTTGCAGATCAACTGGAATACCAGAAAACATCAGTTCATCACGTTGTGTCACCCGTTATACGGCGTCTATCCCGTCAAGAGTGGGCTGACATTCACCAGACAGGCCGAATACCTCACAAAGGAGCTGTCGCTGTGCTAGTGGTCCCTCCACTAAACAAGGATACCAGTAACCGCAGAAGGCCGCAACCCTCGATGTCTGCTTTTCCACCTGATGAACTAGAATTGGCTGTAACGAATAACCCCAAACCTCTATCCGTCCTCTATCCTACTCATACTACAATGGACCAACCGCATCCGGATTACTTGCCTGAAGCTCGTGTTCCTTTGTATAATGGAGTGACACTTTTCCCTAGCCGAGGACAGCGGGCAGCTCTTTATTCCTCGCTTACACGCATCTTGGGTATTGAACGGGAAAAAAGAAACCGTCTGCAAGTCCCTTCAGGCTCGACTGGCGAAGTGCGCGATTCGCGAAGAGCCAGCCATGCATTTCTTCTGATATCTGACCAAGAAACGATTTTAAAGGGGGACATAGCTTCGATTGCCATTGCATTATGGAGAGTGAGAATGTTCGAAGGTGGTGGGAGAAACTAAGCTGTCTATAGGTTGTAGCACAAAAGTATCACAACTTAATACTATTTTATACCTGGTTGGCAATAACATTTTGGTTAATTGAATACATGAAACATTCACATGTCTATTCTATGAAGCTTCAACTACCATCGGCGCGAACTCTGGTTCCCCAGCCCGTACAGAAGTACCAAGCACCTCAAGTCCCTCCCAAAACTTGGGTAGTTTATCCCCGGGAACAAATAATCTCTCGACACCTGATTCAGTAATAACGCACATGCGCACCACACCCCCGGATGATCCATCTCGAGACATTGCCAATGACAGTGCTTGCCCAATATGAGTCGACTTGTAATAACCCAGTTATTGAAACTTACTATTCTTGACAAAGTTGACAGTCTCATCACGCCCCCAACCTTCTTTGTAAGTTGCATCACAGTATCCATAAACATATGTAGATCCAGAACCTAAGATAATAACATTTTAGAATGGTTGGCTATCTGGTAACTAGTTAGATAGTTGACTGACCTCCGATGGCCCATGGCTGTCGGAACATCCCACCACCGAGTGGAATATTGTAGACGCTGGGTCCAACCTCTTTGTCCCATCCTGCAACAATGATACCTGCACTCAGTGCATCTTTGTTATCATAGCAAAGCTTTTGAAATAAGGCAGTTGCAGCATGTACAGAAGGAGCAGTGCCGGCTGTTTGGCTAATGGTAGAGATATCAAGGGAACAGGAGAGCTGACCATTGTAAATTTAAAGACTTACGAATACATTTGCAGATAATAGTGAACTATGTCTGCTACAGCTTGGGTATCTGCTGCAGAGCCAGAGCGGCAGCAGTAGATACGATCATGGATGTGAGTTAATTTATCCGTTACACGGTTGGCCTATAAATGTACAGCTCAGTTGTATGTGTGTTCCAGCACTAGTACAAGACGTACTATATAGCTTCCAGTAGTCGTGCGACTATCTGCACCGATAACAACGCCTTTATCGAATTGAACGGCCATAATTGAGGTCTGAGGGGATTGAATTATCTCGTTAATCTGAATCACTTGCAGAGATATGGATAAGCGTACACCAAGGTTGACTTCTCCGGTTTTGAGTCTGTCCATATCAATGTGGTCCATGTTGAGCAAGTAGTGTTGAAGAAACAATGGGAAGAGATGTATCGAGTTGGACTGATCAAACTCAAGGCTGACGCGTCGTGAGGGATACGCGTCATTACAATTACACACATACACCAGCCTTCACCTCAAATTATAATGTCATCGCAACTCAAAACCCTTTATCTTGACTTGCAAAAGTCCTTCCATGCGTCTCCCTCAGATCTTAATAAATGTGGTGTTATCCTCTCCCAGCTTAAGGTATTTATCGGCGAAATGTAGCATTTAGTTTATTTTTGACTGAGTTTCGTAGATTGGTCTGATTCAAGCAGGACTTTTATTACCACAGGGTGACGTGAATCCCCAAGATCTTGCGGTTGCACGTATGTGAAGCAATCACCTGGTAGTGTTTTCTTACTGACTTGCACAAGGTGATATCCTTGAAATTGGAGCAATCTGGAGTATCCGTACACAAGATGTCCCTTCCTTTGACAGATATTTCTCCCAATTACAAACGTTTTATACGGATTACAGGTAAGCCAAATTCATCACAAGGTTCTGCCGCTGATGTTCGATTCAATATAGTTCGTTGTTGCCCCAGTCAAAACGAGAGTTTCCTATACGCGGCCTCAATCTGATTCGCCTGCTCACACAAAATAGAATCGCAGACTTCCATACAACTCTCGAGAGTCTTCCTATTCCCGCAGACGCCATTGCAGATAACCCCTACATTAGCCACCCCGTAAATCTTGAACGCTGGCTCATGGAGGGAAGCTATAGCAAGGTGTGGAACGCTCGGGAGGAAGCACCAGCTGAAGAGTACAAATTTTTTGTTGACAGTCTGATGGGAACCATAAGGCAAGTTTTCTTCTTCGCTTTTAGTTGTCTGCTCTCGTTAAGAGGGCTGTGAATTTGTAGAAATGAGATAGCCAGTTGTGAAGAAGCTGCTTATGAGAGCCTGCCACTCAAGGACGCGGCGACTCTTCTATTTTTCACAAAACAATCGGATCTTCTGACTTTTGCGAAACAAGTAAGAATTTGCTTCGTTCGTTCACGAGAAACTCACAAATCCCTTTTGACAGAGAGGATGGCAAGTGAATTTGACGGCCGCCTCTATAACATTTGCCCGTCATAATGAAGAGAAGATGGAAATACCCAAACAAAAGCTCATTGCTGCATCATTAGCGTACGCTCGTGAACTAGAACAAATTGTATAGAGTGCTTGATTTGTATGAGAAATGACATAACCATCCGTAATGGATTTCACCTCAAGTTGTATTCTTTGTTGGTGATATAAGAAATGACATTTCTTTTCTCTAATCAAAATTTTCTAGGGCAGCTTTTGCTTGTGCTTCTGCCGCAACACACAATTCTCTGGGTACGGGCATATGTAAACCTCCGGTTTCTGCTCCTACCCAAGACATCTCCAACTCAAATTCCTTCTCTTTTGCGTCTTCATGCACCAGATAGATGCTAGCGGGACTGGATGAGACAAATAACAGATAGGTTATTGTGTACATACATCCGTGCAGCCTCCGTAACTGCTTCTTTCATAGATAGCTCTGATAACTTTAATTTTTCCAATTCAGTCTTGGCCAATTGTCGCCCTTTGCCTACTGCAGCTCCATTATACCCCTACGAGAGTTTTAGTTGTTGATACCCGCAGATCATAGACTATCAATACCCACATAGAACACGCCGCTTGGCTCGAGAACGAACAGCGATGGGCCGCCCTGGTCAGTGCCACCTAAGATTGTGCTAATTCCAAAGGGCCGCACAGATGAGTATAATGTATAGGCCTGAACATATAGTCCAAGGCGATCTGCAACGGCCTGCATATATAATCTGAGGATAAAATAGTTCCCTCTTTAGAAGGACTGAGTACATACTTTGACTGAAGGCGCAAAATTATATGTGTCACGGAAATTTGAAGCCTCGTCTCGAGCTCTGTTCCCAAGATGTCTACCATCAGCAAGGAGACCAGCAGTGGCCTAGCATCATTATAGTCAATGGGTCTGATCTGGGTACAGGTAGACTTACGAGGCCTATATGTCGATCTATTGTTTGAATTCTCTTGTTCGCATTTGGTACTAATAGCTTTGAATGTACCAATTTCTCAACAGCTAATACAACACCATCCTTTACTTTCAATCCGATCGCTGTTCTAAAGGCGTAGAATAGGTTATACACCGTCCGATCTACTGTTTCGATATCACGCACCCAGAATTCTCTACTGCCTTATTAGCATATTCTACCTAAGATGAAAAATATAAGATATAGGATTGGTAGAACGAAAGATGATTACCTGGAAAATGCGGCCGTCGGGGGAGTAAGTACTTGCAGCAAGATCGTAGCCTGTGCCGATGGAAGTCATTGTAGAGAATATTTAATGGACTTGAAGGCCGCGATTTGGGTATGAACGCGTCAGTCAAGCGTGGGAAGATCAAGACGCGTGACTCTGGCGGTAAGCATATATCATTGTACTTAAGTTACTGTACATGTACTTTACTTAACTCAATAACCATGGACAGCGAATTAGACTGGACAAATCTGCTCAAAGATCACCCTATCTTCTCATTACCAAAGTCTTTTCATAGTCTCGCGCAATCTACCGATTCCCTGGAGCTTTCCACAAATACGCTCCCAGACTTTATAAGTGTCGACCCAAGTCATGACGGTCCAACGCCTTCCGGGAGGCGTCAAACTATGGTGATAAAAGACTCAGACTTGATTGTGGCCGCAGGGAAAGAGCTTAGAATCACCTCACTGGGCGAAACCAGACTTGGGCGGAGCACAAAGAAGACCTACAAGGTAAGTCGGGTTTCCTGACTGAATCTTGAACTCAAAATTCACATCACTATTTTAGACTCTCCATACACCTAACATTCAATTTGAGATCCACCAGATTGTTTTGAACCCAAGTGGAAAGTTGCTTGCTGTTGCTGGTGCATTCCAGGTTGTTGTTGTCGTTCTACCACGGCCAGGATTTATGAGATTGGTTCCCGAGACAATAGATTGCAAGTATGCGCAACTTTTTTACTACATGAGATTCATGTCTTACGAGTTTCTTCCCCGCAGGTCTGTGCAAATTGGCCAGTTTTATCATGCCTCAGCTGATTCAGCTCCCGTTGCTAAAGTCGACTGGCACCCATGGGGTGATGCTGGTTCTACAATGCTAGTAATGACAGTAGATGGAAAGTTGCGGTAAGTGTACTTTTGATCATTTAATTTTATAGACCATAGAATGGTGCATATAGGGAGTACGACGTCTCAATGGACACCGAAGAGCCACAGCAAGTTCTGTCGTTTGTACCTGAAAGGAGGTCGACATCTTTCAATGCTGAAGATGCTTCCGAAAGGGAAGTATCATCATTTACGTTGGGCAAAGGGAGAGCAGACTGGGGTCCCCTCACAGTATATGCTTGTATGAAGTCGGGTGACATATACTCAATTTGCCCTTACATGCCCCAAAATTCGTGAGCACATTTGCACGTATAGCTCACTCTACCTGACAAATTACGCGAAAGGTCAATACCCTCGTCGTATATACATTCTCTCGAATGTTTTATATCTGCCAAGCAGGAATTTATCGCACAAGGAACTTCTTCCACAAACCTATCAACGCTCTATGATTATCAACATAAGTACGTTACGGCTCTCATCAAGCAATTACCTCCGGGTACTGTTTTCCCTGCTGCCTCTCGGTCTGTTCTCATACATCCTCCAACAACCATAAAGTCCCGACCTTCAAGACAAGGGCCTTTCCTCCTTCAGCCTTCTCCGAGATTATTAGAGGGTAGTGACGGAGGCGATGCAACTGATATAACATACCTAAGTTTCAGCACAAGTGATGATTTTACTGATGAGGATGGCGGAGAAACTGAGCACATGGGTGTCATAATGCTTGCATACCAGGATGGAAAAGTTGACGTATTTCTCGATGTCGAAAAGGTCGAAGCTCGGTGGGACTTGAAACAGGTGATGTACATACAACCTCACAATGACGTTCCTTTCCTGATCTATATATACCTAGAATCTGAATGGTGATTTACCTATGCTGGCTGTCTACGAAACAATTGATCTTGGCATCGTATCATCTCTCAGCCAGAACCAAACATCGTTACTTAACCTTCTGAATGGCAATCATCCAGTCTTCACTTTAGATCCAATACACGACGATACTCTTTATGTTTATCACGCTTTCGGAGTGCATGCCTTGCAAATCGGACCAATACTACAAAGCCTTTCTAGTGCTTTGCGTTCTAATGACTCTGGGGCGGATGATGCGCTTATTTCTGCGCTACAGAAATGCGATAATACTATTGTTCTACCTATTCTTACAACGTTTTCTGTTGAAAGAAAGTAAGTGGCGACATAAGCTATTTAGTTATGATTTGACCGACATCGTTTAGATGCTCCAATCCCGTCGTATCCGTTGCCATTCCCAGCGATGTGTATTTGACATACAGTATATTTATTCTTACTTCAGCTATGCGGATTACATCTCTCCCCCTTAACCTTCAGTCCGACTCTATCCCACCTACGAAACTGAAAGCAATAACATTCGAAAAATCAGAAACAAACGCTACAGAAAACGAAATCTGGCTTACTCAAATTGAAGGACCACCAACTTATGTTTCCCTTCTAAAAAATGAACCATACAAGCCCTCATCTGTGCTTACTCGACAGTCAGGTCTTCCATCGTACCCCGCACATTCAATTCCTGGCCAGGGAACTAAAGAGTTTCTTCTAACTCCGGACACCTTGCGGTACATCGGAACTACAGTCGCACAAATCAGTTCTCAAATTCAAGAAATTCTACTTTCCCACCGTGCTGCTGAGTCACGCGCGGTATTACAACAACAAGAGCTTATCCGTATGAGTATGACATGCAAGAAGATGGAATCTATTGTAGAAAACTTGAGAGGAGAAAGGCGCGTGTCTGTCGAAGCCAGATTCGATAGAGTGCAAACAGAACAAAGCAAATTAATCGCAAGACTTGACCGTACGCTGCAACGAATGATGGAGAAGGCCTCACCTGAGCTAAGCGAACATGAAACAAAATGGTTTGAGGAATTGAAGCGAATGAGAGATGAAATTGTCGGGTTGGGCAAATATGATGATGAATCATTGGTTGCACGAGTCAGAACGGTTCGTCATGTTATTCCCACTTTACGTGAATTCTGATTCCTGTGTTAGCTGGAACGTGAATTAAGGCGTTTGACACCTAACCTCAAAACCCTGCTCGAAAAAGAGAAGTCAAGGAGAGATGTGCTTCTGAGGAACACTACAGATCTTGGCGTATCACAAGCGTTTGAACTCGGAGAACGCTCAAATCAAGAGTGAGTTCATTGTAAGGTTTGTTCATGATTATTAATTGAAGCAACCATAGAAAAATGAAAATATCCACTATCGAACAAGAAATAACTAAACTAGCAACAAAACTGGACCTTACTCTAACTGCCAGATCATCCTCTGGACAATAATCGGGGGAACGACAAGATGTGCACCAATGGAAGAATTTATAAATCTTGAAGATCATGTTAATTGTACAAATTCGCTGTTGGGTCTAGATCGCATCACGGAAACTATGGTCAATTTTTTTTGTAAGTCGTGTACAGAGTCATACGTTTTCTATAGATACCTTCAAATATGGATTCCCATTCATTTGCGAGGTCCTAGACCGAGGTGATTTAATATACGTAGCGGACTGTGGATGGTTAGATCAAGAACAACGCAGTCAGAATAAAATACATACACTCCGGGTTTTCCTTGTCCGTAAGATCATCAAATGCTCGTTCGTGGGTCAGATGCTCGTTCTGAGTCCGTCAGTGATGTGTTTTGAATTACTACCACCGGAAAACTGACTGTTTTTTCAGTTTCCGATCCAACTTGTAGTCTTCGTTTCAAAATATTCAAACGTAACAAACGAAGCCGGAGAAAAACGATGGCTCCCAGTTGTATCCCATAAATAACTATGTGCACCACAAAAGCTTTGATGTATCGAGGTTGATCATCATCTCGAAAGACTAAATACCACAGCACGTCAGCCTTGTATAACTTCGAAAAATTAGATGCTAATCACCTTGCGGACCAATCGCATTACCAACTGCCCAGGCACTGGGACCGTTCGCTTAAGATGCATCATCACCCAATAAAGCTAAGGTGTTTACATACATGAAAACGAGACTTGAGGTTACTGCTTGTTTTGTGCGCTGGGAGTCGCATCAGGTTCTGCTCATCTGGGAGCAGTTGTCGCTCACCCCGGCAATGTTTCCCGACATGACTGCTAAATTGAGCACAGCAACAGCCCCAAACCCTTGTGTGCAACTACGCATGCGCGTTAATGATCACATTTTTTGATTGAGATATACGAACTGACTAAAATGCCAATAGTAGTCCGGTCTTCGTACTCGGAGTTGTTCGCACGCCTGCGCAATAATCCATTTGTCAGGTTTTAAGACCAATAGAAGAACACTTCCTTACACAAGAAGACTATTGTTCCTGCAATATTGGGGAGTGTGTAAAGCTTATAGCGTCATAAGGAAGGAGCTCTCGAGAGCTAAAGATCGACATACAAATGCAAGTAAGAGTTTCTGATTGTATATCTTTGATAGATATGCGGCGCTAAAGAGAAACGCAATAATGATAGCCCCTACAAAAATATCAGCTATATTCAAATCCAAATTGTATTTTCCTAGCTTTCATACCTTGTGCAATTGCCAATAAGTACGTTTGCAGTTGCGTGAATCCCTTCCAATCCAGATCTTGTCAGAAAGGAATAGCATAAAAAGTCACATACAACTAACAAATGCGGTCAAAATGATATTGGAAAAGGCACCCAGTCCACCAGTGGGAAGAGCATTAGTGAACGAGATTAGGACTATAGCCCAAACGCTCAAATCCGTGAAAGCTTCGACTATAGATGAGATTTAAGCCAGAGTAACGATTTGGCACGGCAAATTTTGAGGGAGTACCTGCTTGATACATCTACCGAGGTTTATTTGAGTTAGTCCCACAATATGAGGGTAAAATTGGGTGAAAACTTACTTACCTTGAATGTTCTGTTTTGTATACCAGTGTCATTTTTTCTTACACGCTCAGTGATGAGTATACGGTCTTCAAGGGTAAAGCATGTCGCTCTCATAGGACTATCTGGAAGCCATTGTAAGACAAACAAACCCCAAAGGAATGTTAGGCAACCCAAGAGCTAAATTTACAATTTATAACACTAACCATAGAGCAACAATTAGTTACGTACGGTGAACAATATTTGCCAATTCTTCAGTCTTGTACTCTCAATCTGCGCGATACCATAAGCAATAAGCCCACCAACGCATTGTTGGAACCCATTCATCGAGTAAAATGCACCAATCACAAGTGCTTGTTCATCTCGTGTGTACCACATTGTTGATCTAATTGTCAAGTTTTTATATAGCTTGATCAAGGATAGACTGATACGCACAAGAATACAAATGCTGGTTGACAAACACATTCGAAAATACCCAAGAGTGTCCTTACGACAACCAATCCCGTAAAATTAGTACAAGCAGCAGTGCAAGCTAAGACAGCTCCCCAGGCTGCGATACTAAAGAAGGTCACAGTCATGAAAGGATACAATCAAAAATCGAATTCGAGACTAACTTAAGACCAAGATATTTCGCAATAGGAAGCCGTTGAAGGAGTCTGTTGGTTGGAAACTCCCAAACGAGTCTAGAATTGATTTGTGAGTACTCGCCGCAGCATCATTCAAAAGAAGAGAGTTTACATGGCAATATAAACTATGGGCGGTCAGATATGAGTTGTCAGGTTCAAAATTCTAATATTGCCCTCACCGCATGTCGTCAACCAGGCATATTCTTGACCCTTGAGTCTAGTATCTTCGCGTATGCCCATAATAGAGGCAAAGTTTATGGTGCTGGAGGGTAGTTGAGACGAAAAGAGAGATGAGACGTAGCACGGAAATACTTACCCCTTGTCAAGGGTTTGTGCAACTATATGCGACGATGTAAGTATCCGGATAAGTGAATATAAACTGGTACTTGCAATATGTAATAACCATTACCGACTGAAGCAGCAATATTCAGATAATTAGTTTGACAGACAATGCGACGACAATACATACTTACCAAAACACGTTTGTGAATGAGCCAACGAAGGCGCTGGTTCGTCCCATCATCAATAACAACCTCAACCTGTTTTGAAGAAGAGTTCTGTGCTAAAAATTCTGCGACTTCTTCGTCGATTCCTATGAGTGAAGTGGTGTATATGTCGGATAATGTTGATATATGCAGAGTCGGTGAATTGCACTCACCATAACCTAATGGTGGAGTTTCATTATGAATGTGCAATTTGGAATCGAGTTTGGAGTCATTTAGATGAGAATCTCCCTGGTCAGTCGAGGGCTTCTGTGGCATTTCTGAGGCAGACATGGAATGAAGACTCCGGGGGGGTCAAGAATCATTATAAACTTACTGGCATGGTATAAATATCTTATGATGAAAGAAGCTGCCTTGTGACCAGATGGAAACCACTCCCTTGATGCTGGGGTACACAAATTCGCTCAAAATGCGAAACCATCCAGATCTCAACACAGATTTCGCCATCACAAGCATACTTTCATATTAGCCGAGGGTTCAAATGACCTTGAGACCACGGCAGGCGGGCCGGCTGTCAACCACATCTTAAACGCATAAGACTCAAGCAGAGTCTGAAATCCAGAATCTCGGAGCTTCATTAAGCATTCCTTGCCCAAGTATACTGCATCTTCAATGTCACAAAGAAACATCAATCCTCTCAAAAATGCGGTAACGAAACATATCACAAACCTCATTGACTGCCTAGTCAATATCAAGGATGAGACTGGTGAATTTCTTATGACCTTGGAAGATGGACGAGTCATTGATACCAAAGGATGGAACGACTGGGAGGTAAGATGAAGTTATGCTTGGCCACCACGTACGAATTGGGTATACAGCTAATTATAACACCGTTTTCAGTGGACACACGGAATAGGTTTGATAAGCCCTGCCGGGTCTTCAGTGCTTCAGCTGTTGATATCTTTTGAATAGGACTATATGGTTTGCTCCGTCTTTATGAAGTAACTGGGGACAATAAAGCCCTGCAAATTTGTCTGGACTGGTTCCAACTCCAATTTACTATCGGAACAACGAAGGTAAGATATTTTATTCAATGTCAAGGTTGTAATCATACCTAGCATTATGTTCGTGCAAGAATGTGAACACTATGTCGCCACTATTGACAGCGGCATACCTTCATCAGGCCGGAAAGGGGAACTATTTGGTTCATCTTGATTCATGGGCAGAATGGGTTATGCATGATATGCCAAGAACAAAAGAAGACGGCCTTCAACACATAACGTACCTTGCCGAGCACTATCAACAGTTATGGGATGACACTTTGATGATGTCGGTTTTACCACTGACAAAGATAGGACTTGTTCTCAATCGTCAACATTATATCGAGGAAGCAAAAAGACAATTTATGATTCAGTGAGTTTTGTCTCTAAGCACATCCAATGTCCTAAAAACCTGTAACACCTCTTAGCATCAAATACTTACAAGACGTTGAAACTGGCCTTTGGTTCCATGGTAGGCTGCAGTTTCCATTTGGGGTTATTAAGATCAACATCTTTCTTTCCAACTTACCTTGAAGGTTGGACTTTCGATGGGAACAATCATTTTGCAAGGGCCCGGTGGGGTCGTGGCAACTGCTGGGTTACAATCGCAATCCCGGACTTCATTGAGATGCTAGATATGCCTGCAACAGATGGCTTTCGAATGTTCTTGGTATCTTCACTTTCCACGCAAATAGACGCCCTAGTATCGTGTCAAGATGATAAGACTGGCTTGTGGCATACAATCCTTGATGACCCAACCACATATCTCGAGTCTTCAGCAACTGCAGGGTTCGCATACGGGATACTAAAAGCGCTTCGATTGAGATTGATACCAAGGGAAGGGCGATACGTATTGGCTGCGAAGAAAGCCATTCAAGGTGTTATGGAAAGAATATCTGATATAGGCGAATTACATCAGGTATCATTTGGTACCCCAGTATTTGAAGATATCAACCTGTACAGATCTATTCCCCTTACAAGTATGCCATATGGTCAAAGCCTTGCGCTTTTGGCCCTCACGGAATATCTCAGAACCTTGATGTAGCTGCGATTTTATAGAATTATGAATGTACTTACCTTGTATTCAAGAGTCTTGACATAGTAATATAAAAACAACACTGGCAGTATAGGGTACCTGATGTCTCTCATAGCCGGAGCTCATGTGGATGTTTACTGATATGATCCACTTGCCGAGCATCTTAGATGCACATATCCTACATCACCACTAGAATAAACAATGAATATTTCACAATAGTTCTACATATACTACAATTGAATGGCAACTTACCTTTATTTGGACAAGGGATATCATTGCATCAGTACTTTCGAGATCACCCATGTAAGTGGATGAATATTGATCATCTTGCAGAATGATCAAATCTTTTATGTTGAGATGTATAGAAATGAGATTAATAAAATACAAAAAAGTAACGTACTTAATCGGTTCGTAAATGATCTTTAAATAGTTAATCGAATGCATACATAGTAGGGGGTTCGTAACATGATGAGACACAAAAGGTACTTTTCCGCTTCTAGCTGTATCACTGATGCTCCTCGTAACTTCTACTTGCAGTGGGACCAGAGGATTCAGTTCGACTTTCCGCACGTTCCTGTTGTCCATACCAACTCATAGTTCTCCTTCGTCCATTACGCTGAAATTCTTCATCGTAATTTTCGTCTCGCATCCGGATAGGTATATCTCGTGGAGGCGTGTGTACTAAAAGTAGATGCTATGTGGTGGCAGTCAACATGGAAGGCGCTTTTCCAAGTGAATTTAGATGACTTACCTGCACGGGAGAGATTCCTATCAAGCTCAATGCACTACGCCTACGTTTCATGATGTTTTTCCCACTAGCACCATTCGGTAAGACGAGGGTGGCCTTTGGACGTCTCCCTGGGGTTCCCAGACCCGCCCTGATTAGTTCTGGACTGGAATGTATTAACCCGCTAGCCGTTTCTGGATCTGTTCCCAGTTCCCCGTCTTCGCTTTCAGATTGATTTGGGGCCCATGCAATGATAAATACACCAGCAAATGTTGCTGCGCAACCATATAAAAACGTTATAACTTCATGGAACTGGGCTCTTTCGAAGTCACCATACAGTATTGCAGAACCTGTAATTGCGGACAGAGTGAAGAGAACAAACTGAATTGGGATGACAACCTTGCTGTCAAATCGCATTAAAGCTCGGTTGAGATATCTAATTTGTCCGACTCCAGTACCGATGAGAACCTTGAAATCATGTAAATATCAAGTTTATAGGAATGAAAGCTACTTACGACGAGTATTGGATACGTGATCCATTGCTTAAACATTTCAATCCATTCCATTGTGAGCAATGTTGATATGGCCTTGGTAGATAAAACTGTGAATCCACCTGTTTACCATGCATATCAGGGGATGGCAATGGCAAGAAAATAGCGGAATACCAAATATAGCACATATACCAACATCTATGAACACCCATCTCTGTCCGAACTTTCCTCGTGAAAGTGTGGAGAGTATGATAGCCAGTACAATATAGATACAGGAATAAATCACGAATGGTATTTGTGTAATAGCATGCAACAAGGCATCACGATCCATTCTGGTGTCCTTTGCATTGGTGGAGAGAACAACAGTTACAGCGCCAATTATAGCAATTGAAATGCCCAAGAGGTCTCGCTGGAGCAAACTGTCAGATGAAAATGACGTAAGAGGTCAGATGACGTTTACCTTGCGAAACCTTTCTCCAATCAAAACCGGAGCAAATATACAATTGGCAATCAATGCAAACTAGGTTGGAATGAGCTACCGTATTGCATGCCAGGAAGGATACATACTGTACCCAGCGGTGCAACAACAGACGCGGGGGCATATGCGTAAGAAATGAAGTTGCCTAGTTCACCTATATTCATTAGAAGGAAACCAAGCCACCTGTATCAAATTTAGAAACGGTAGCTTATCAAAGATTCTCGGCGCACCAAAGTTTTGACTTCAAGTATTCGCCCTCATTCTCATCATTTTCTATCGATTTTTTGTTTTCTGAATCTTTTCGAGATCTGCGTGACCCATGAAGCGCGGTTTCTTCTGAGACGACATCCACCTGTAGAAGTGTCGTCTCCCCATTTCGTAATCTGTTCTCGGCAAGACGTTTGGAAGGAAATGAATGGGTGAGTCTGGGTTGTAAATGAGGTCCTGGCGACCCTGTTGGAGTAGAATTGCTAGACACGGCCCCATAATCCCTAACCTGGGGAGATGTGCGAGGAAATGATATCGATGCCTGATTTTCTGCACTGGATAAGGGGCTGGGATAGGATGAATCTACGAGCCCGTCCTCTCGTACGTTACCAGCTGAATCCAAATACGCTTCGTCATTTTCATCTAGGCTGGGACCAGTATTTTCTCTGCTACGACGAGTTCGTTTCGTATTTCTATCGTTGTTTGATTCTATTGGAGGTGATTTGACTCGTTTGTGTGCTAGCTTCTGTACATTGAGAGCAAGGGATATAAGAATGTTTCCAAGGATTGCGACCATTATCCCGATAAAGGTCGTTGTTGTTAGTCTTGGAAGGTCCGTTGGGGATTGAATGGATGGGGTTGGGATAAGAGACATTGTTGGTTGGGTTTGGGTAGCGCAACGAACCTACAGGAGAGTCAAGATATACAGGTGAGATTAGAATATGCAGACGGTGCCGCTGCTGCTCTTCGTGTGCATGCAGGCTGCAGACTGCATGTTGATTTAATGGGTGGCTATTAATTGATGGAGTCGGTCCTCCTGTGACCAATGTTGTTACAGTCACATGGTATTGACTTGCCAGCTCTCTTTTGTGGTCATCCTACGTGTTAGCGCCATAAATATTGAAACATCATGCGTCCACGCCATACACAACATTCATTGCCCTCTTTTCCCGTCTATTCTACGGCATTTATTTCCTCAAACTTAATCCTACTAGGTGGAGGAGGTGGTGCTTCTAGGAGCGGTATAAAAAACAAACTGGTAGGTCTCGCCATATCTTATCGGTCATTTAAGCAAAATGCGACCAAGGTCTTAGAGACTCTATGAATTAGACGAGGAAAGAAACTTTACTCTAAAAGATGAATTTGAATTAGAGAAGGGAGAAGATGCACCGATGAGCATGGCGGCTCAACCAGAGGTAAGCTCTTTTATGATAGCTTTGAATGGATCTTATTGTCTCTGTAGACAGGTACTCTAGTGTGTGGGATTAATAGCGTCGAAGAGAAACTATCTCAGGGGGAGAACGAACACTGCAGGTCATTTAGAGTAGACGACAAGAAGTGAGAAGTCTTTCCATCCGTTAGTATTAGATACTGACATTAAAACACGCAAGAATACAATCCGTTTTGTCCAAGGGATTTTTACCCATAAATGACATTGAAGATTATCAGGTACAATGGGTCATACATTTGTAATTGAAACATCTCTTCTCACTCCTCTCAGAAAGTTACAGCACTGTCACCAGATGGAGCATTCCTAATTATTGCTGGAGCTCATGATGTATGTTCTTATCTATACGGTTCTAGGATTCATTCTAAATTTTGGTGTAGTTGTGTCTTCTGAAATACCCTTCGTTGGAGCCGGCTGCAGAGCTTATACATACCGAAAAAGAGATATACGATGCTACTTTTTCAGAAACTACGGTGGGCATGGTCTGTCATACTGACTTGCCTCTACTTATTCTATTGTAGCTCGTGGTAGCAACAACACATAATCTTTTCGTATATTCGTTACCCCATGCGGAGAAATCATCACCATCATCCCAAGGCAAAGGCAAGACAAAGAAAAAGGGGAAAGAAACAAAATCCGTCGCCATTGGACTATCGCAACTCAAACTCCTGAATACCGTCGAATTGCCTGTCTCCACTGGACTGGGAAGCAAATTTAGAGCTGTGAGGTTTGTATTTCTGTGTAGTTCGTGTTTTCTCGCACTAAGGTGTATTAGATATCACCCTCTAGACAACAAAATAGTGTACGCCGTTGTGAATGCTTCTCCACCACGCTCGAGGCAAACTAGGTCAATAAAACGTCAGGCATTTATATGCAGATATAACACGGATTCGTGGGTCCTAGAAAAGAGTAGAAAAATAGGAGACAATTTGGTGACTGCCTTTGACATTAGGTAAATTTCTGATTTGTTAGAAGTGAGAACTTACTTGACAGCTTTTGTAGTGTCGACGGCCGATTCTTGGGATACGGTTCTTCAGATCTTATGATTGGTGTATTGGACGCAAAAACTCTCGCGGTAAGTTAGCAGTGTTTGAATGCTTGGATAACTATGACATATTTCATTTAGCCCTTGGTGACAATTCTTAAAGCTCACGAACTGGCTGTGACCACAATTAAATTCAATCCGACTACAACTTTGCTGGTATCCTGCAGTG
Source organism: Floccularia luteovirens (assembly GCA_009739215.1). Taxonomy (NCBI): domain Eukaryota; kingdom Fungi; phylum Basidiomycota; class Agaricomycetes; order Agaricales; family Squamanitaceae; genus Floccularia; species Floccularia luteovirens. The sequence goes on from VSJF01000004.1 coordinate 1,575,384, forward strand.
CTGATTGTTCTGTCAGAGTCGTGAATATACCACAAGTAATGAACAACTCTCGTGAGTTCTTTTCCAACTTTGTCCTCACAGTAATTTACACAAGCAAACTAGCAACGGGTTTCATCATATTACTGCTGTTGACAATTTTAGTGGTCATACTTGGTTTAGTAGTTCAGAGGTATCTTGCAACTAATACCCTTCCGTGGCGGGGGTAATAATAACATATGCATTAACTTATGTATGAGCTACAACTTCGTTATATATATATTAATTCGTACAAAGTCCAATAGATTATACAGTTGGTGTCTTGAGTGCTAAGCTAGTCGTAGTCGTCTTCCTCCACCAATTTTCTTTTCACTCCGTTTGTACCCCCAGCACCAGTATCAAGAGATGTTTGAACCTCCTCCATTGCATCACTTTCTTCATCTTCATCACCACCAGCGAATAGGCCATCTTCATCCTCCGCATCACTTGGCTCATCCACATCTATTTTCATACCCGTAGCATTTGAGGGTGTGCCCGACATATCAATGTCCGATGGTGTAGCAATTGCACTAATAGGGAATGGTGCATCCTCTCTCATCACGTTGTCTTGTGACATGGGTGATGTAGATTGCAGCCCTTTAGCCGTTGGTCGAGGAATGGCTGCTTGTTCCATTTCAGCTTCATCCTCTTCCTCTGATTCAGATTCTTCAACTTCTTCGACCTCTTCGTACAGCTTCACACCAGGGGGAGGTTTATTTGGGACGAGATCGAAATCGACCGATGTAAGACACTCAGAGGCAGGTGGAAGTCTTACACCGAACACTTCTGGTACTGCTGGTAAAGGTGCACCATTCACCTCGGTCGCTAATGAGAGTATATACTAAATTAAACAGAAGTCAGTCGGAAAATAACTTTTATTCGTTCATTCCAAGAACAGGTTACCTCTTTCGGTACGCGTCCACCAAACTCCCAACCTACACGTGCTTGTACTGCCAGAGTGATATCGTCTAGTTCTATCCTTCCAGACCGTCCAGCGTGCTCTGCATAAACACTAGCATCGGTTATAACTTGAGCCGTATATCTATGTGAAAATTCAAGAAGTTGGTGAAGAACATCGGGTTGCGCGTCCTGCACTGATGGTGTTGAGGAGAGAAGTAAAGCGATGGCGCGTGCGGTCGAAGGGAGGTTGTCCGCGGTACGAGACATGTTAACAAAGCCTGGTGGTATATGCCAAGCGAGTCTCTGTTGCTTGTTAGGGTATGGAGTTGTTTGACAAAGTCAGATGGAATAAATAGAGGGTTGGGATACAAATTATTATTCTAAGTTAACAACTGAACTAAAAAATCTTTTGAATGTATAATAACAATGTGCACGCCACCTCTGCGATTGTCGAATTGCAAACTTGAAGAAGTGCGAGAGAGTTGGAATTTCTGACCAATCAGAACTGGTGGGTCAACGGTCACACGGATGGAGCACTGTCACGTTATTGTAATTTGAACTCAGAAAAGGGTCGAAGAATCTTCTTTCCACTCCCACCTTTCTTCACTCAACAACCAACATGTTTCGCTCAGCAATCTCAAGGTCCCTTCTCAGTGCTGCTCGTCCAAGTATTTCCAAGGCTGCCCTACGGCCTATTGCCGCACGTGGCTACCATGAGAAAGTGATTTCACATTACGAAAAGCCCAGAAATGTTTGTCGGCCTTTTCTCGCAGGTCTGGAATCCTTTATCTGATAACGACTTTGTTCTTTCAACATAGGTTGGGTCCCTCCCAAAAAATGATATTGATGTTGGGACTGGACTGGTCGGTGCACCTGCGTAAGTCTATTGTCACTTCCTTCCGATATCCTCGTAGCGGAGCTAACCGGTATTGTCATTCATAGTTGTGGAGATGTCATGAAACTACAAATCCGCGTGGATGATAATGGCATCATCTCGGATGTGAAGTTCAAAACTTTCGGATGCGGAAGTGCAATCGCATCGAGCTCATATATGACGGAGCGTGTAAAAGGTCTCTCACTCGATGAGGCTGGCAAAATCAAGAACACTGAGATTGCCAAGGAGTTGTGTCTACCGCCTGTTAAACTCCACTGTTCAAGTGAGTCTACTATGGTGTTTCCTCCGTCTTTGCCGAGTTACTTAGTCATTCACCCCTAGTGTTGGCTGAAGACGCCATTCGCTCGGCTATACGTGACTACCGAAGCAAACGCAAGGGCGTAAATCAATCCGGTTTTATCGACGTAACACAAACCAATACCAGTGAAACATCAACTGTCCAAGCTTCGCAGTCTTGATCTCCTTTTGCCTTTGCTCCTCTAAAATTCATACTTTACTTAGTGCGTGTAGCTCAATTGTATTACTATGTTTCATATGCATTTATAAGATCATTTCACAACGGTCAATATATTTGATTTGTAGTATAATACGGGAGCAAAGGAAAATGAATAGAAATAATCATGCCCCTTTCTGCCCTATGAATGAGAAATTACCACCTGCGAACCATCGTTCGTTAGCTTCTTTTACTCGTTGAGCTGCTGCCGCACGGTTTGTAAGCTCGAACCCTATCATATAATTCAGAAATCATGGCAATCGGAAATATCGAAAGATCATACCTTGAGCAGGAGTTACACTTAAGGAAGTAGCCGTGCCGGATGATTCCTGTGCTGACCGAGTGATTGCTGCAGTCCGCAGTTTGTTACTTTTAGACAGTTTGGCTAATAAAAACTATAAGTTTGATGCAGTGATAAGCAGTTGGGTGAAAGAGGTTACCTCGACTCTTCGCCTCGGCCACACCAGCCCTAACTTTTCCGGTGCCCACTCCTATCATTCCCATCCCCTTTGTCTGATCAAATGCACCGACTTCTTCTTCCGCTTCACCGAATACCATGCGGTTTTGCAGTTTCCGTAATTCTGTTTGTGCATAAGCTTCCTTAGCCTTTCGTGCACTGGATACCTATGTAAGGGCAGGAAAGCCACCTTAAGTAGAAAATACCTTACCGTTTTCCCCCACGTCGCTTCTTAGGCCCATCATTAGGTATGGGCAAAGCTTTGACAACCTTGGATGGTGGAGGTGCTGCGAGCCTGTCTATATGCTTCTCGATTTTGTCTCGCAATGTATCTCCATAGGTTCCTGTTTATAAAAAAATTTGAGTTGGTAGTAATAATAATAGTTTGTTAAAAGTACCATCTCGGCGTTGTCGCTCTAGATCCATTCGGGCAGCTAGAACACATTTAGCACCTACAGTCCGCTGCACCTTGAGCTGATATTCTGGTGGTGTCTGCGTGACCAAATCCGATTGAAAGATAAACCCAGTGTGACGGCGTTGGGTTGCAGAAGAAAATCCAGCAGCAATTTTGCGCTGCGCACCAAGAAGCTAAATAAATCCGTGACATGAGCTCAAAACACCCATTTCTTGCTGTAACTAGAGCGTACATGAACATTACATGACGGCATCTTCGCCAATGCACCAAGGCCACCAGCGACACCGAGCAATTTTGCGGCTGTGGTAGTACCAACAATAGCTGATAGGTTTGGAGCAAGAACATTCATTCTTGAGCTGACGTACATGAAAATCTTTTGGGGAACGTTCAATTCGCACCATTTTCAGAAGAATTAGTAACATACCTTTTTACGGGCTTCCTCTAAACGGTCTGCGAGATCACAGGCGCGCTCTATAGCAGCCCAATCTGCATCCGTTAGCTGCCTACCGGAGGTTGTGGTAGCCGTGACCACCACACTCATTATAACGGCAGGTGGAAGGACACCGGCCAAATCCACCTTTGTCAGGTCCTGCCCACCAAAAAATGTGAGTGGATCAAATCCGGCGAAAAGAGTACATGCCATACCTCATTGTTCGCCAAAACGCGCACAGAACGAATAAACATAGCAGGGTCCGTAACCAGCTGCTCGAGTTCTGGAAACTTGGGGGCGTAATGATCTCGGATGAACTATATGAAAAAGAATAAAACAAAGGGGAAATAGTCAATACCTGATCATCCTAGAGGTTAACATAAATTGCCTTGTGGACGACGAGAATTTCGTTGTCTACGTCTACCGAAAGGTTGTTTGCCTGGACGATGAGATTGTATTCAGGATTCAAATGAGCGGGGAGAGCCATCGTTGCCGCCGTGCTTGGGTGTTCCTGGTACTTTTCGATGTCCTGGAGTGCAAGTCATATGAGATGCCAGGGTATAGGCACCACGCGTAAATCAACGATACCTTGAGGATTTCCGCCATTCGCTTGCTCCCCTCCAACTTGGCAACCTTGCCAACGTCATCGATTCCACCCAATTCCATTTGTTGCACGTCCTCTGCATCCAATTCATCTGCGGGCTTAACCCCACCCTCCAAAACAAGTGCGCCAATTTCTTTCTGGTCTTCCTCCGCTTCCCCTGCTTCTTCTCCTTCTGCATCAGACATTTCGTCGCCATACTCTGCTGCCGCCTTGCGTTTTACACCATTTGTAGTCGACTGCCCACCCGAAGTTGAAGTTGTGGGGGCTGCCTTGCTATCACTCTCATATCCTGCAGCCTCGCCATCTGATAGACTTTCTAGATCTGCAAGAAGCTCGTCTGCTAGTCCGCTCATTTTTGTCGTTTCAGTGGCCGAAGATGTTGATGAGTCGCAAAGTAGTGAATCAGGTGCGTGGGAAACATGACTTTAATGATCAAATTACAAAAGTGTGTATTACCAATGTTGCCACCGACTCTACAGAAATTATCTGCTGGCGCGATGGTATATCTGTCTTACGTTGGGCCCAACTGACTAATTTGGTGTTTACATGTTCCTAGGACAAAACTTATATACCGAGATTTCGGAGTTCGGGCAGTGATCATGAGCCTCGGAAATTATGGATCCTCGTCTTACTGACCATTAGATTCTGATGGAAGGATGCAGGTTTGTATTAAAACAAAAAGAGACCAGTGAAAGTTGCATGTCGTTTGTGATGCGAGGGTGAATGGTACATGAAGTACTCGTGGACTTTGAACCATCCCAAACACCCTGCACGACGTCCATGGAGGGACGGAAAACAAACTGATACGAACTGGTGCGGGAAATAAATGCAAGACATCAAGCGTAACCATAAAATGGACAATGAAGGGGTAGCGAAAACATGTGCCGTCGCACTGGGCTGATGGAGCCCTATTCTGCGCACTCCCTACTTGTGTCATGATTTTGTTATGATATTGCGCTTGTGGTACAATGTCGCCCGAAATGGATCGCACGCGCGGTGAAAGACCCCAGAATGCTTGTCTGTACAACCCGAAATTAGCAGGCAGGCTATTAATGATCTTTTCCTGTCCTAAAATTTTTTTCCTTGGGTGGGGTGCGTGCACAACGCGGCAGAAATTCCGAGTTGGAGCCCACGCTAGCTTGAACAGTGGAATGAAGAGTTGGGCTGTCAGAAATGAACTATCGAAATTGAATGTACATATGGGTGTGTAAAACGTCACGGGTGGGATCCTTGGATATTTTGTTGGTTCGATCGGTGTTCATTGATCAAAAGGACTTCTTTTCCAGCTATCATACAACAATACCCACATTGCGTGGGGACCAACTCGCGTGGTACGTTCTATGTTAGCGACCATAACGAAGGCAGGGGATTAAGGATGTAGCGGATCTGACATCTGTTTGGGGGCAGTATAGAGGACTGTGGCTAAATTCCATGGGATGGAAAAAGATCGGATGGGCCTGGTGACTGTGGTGCTATAAAAATAAGCTAGCCTTGTGGTCGGGTCATGGAAACCAATTGGATGAGATGTCGATGGAATGGATGAGGAAGAGAGAGTGAGTACCAGAAGAGATAAGATAAGATAATGAATGAACTGTTAATTACATAATATTTTCAATGACGTCAGGGGTACTCCACCAGAATGAATGAGTAAAGCGTGAAAAGTTGAAACAAATCTTTCATTTCAGCTGCGATGCCCACCGGAGTCACTGTCGTCGACGCCTTCAAGAGTGAGTTGTCTGCTGTCCACCATTGTATGCCTTGCTCACTATCCCTCTATCCAAGATCTTATCCGTCATGGTAAACATCACAATCACCATCGCATCGATCCTCTCTCTCCCCAACCTGAACAATCCGTTTCCCGCTCCACTCAACCAACCGACCCTTCTCCAATATCATCCCCTCCCCCCCACGAAGCTGCTCAGTTGATTGTTGAACAAGAACGTCAGGCCCGCTCAACAATGCCATCATATCAAGGCCTTGAAAATTTCAAGCTCATCGACAAAATGGGCGAGTCAGTGTTTCCCTTCCTTCCCCTCTTTTTTCTTTCACTAATCCTTACATCAGCGGTGCCTTTTCAAATGTCTACAAGGCCATCGATCTTACATCCGGCAAAAAGGTTGCTGGTATGTCTTAGTCCACTTTTCCACTTTGTCACCGCTCTTTTGGAGCTCACTCTAATTTTTCGAAATTCCTAGTCAAGGTCGTACGTAAATACGAACTAAGCGCTTCCCAGGTCAGTTTCCTCCTGCAGTAGTGTATTCCCTCTCACTCCAGCTTATCCACTTCTGCGCGCGGTTGTCCTGCCCTTTAGGCCGGCGAAAAGCATCTTAACCCCCAGTTCAAAAAGAGACCGCGCGTAACAGAGGTGCCGTTGTTCTTATCTTCCTCCGCTCTCTCCCCTTCTCAACAACTGGCCCTAACTTGTATATATGCTTGTTGTATCTAGCGCACAAATATCCTCAAAGGTTATTCACTAGCTCTTCCCGTTTTACTCATCCTGACATCCCTTCAGAGGTCCAAATTATGAGGGGCCTGAATCATCCCTCTATAGTCAAGCTCATCTCGTTCTCCGAGTCCCCAGAACATTACTTTCTTGTTCTCGAGCGTATGTAGTCAACTTCATTTTAGTTTCTTGCCTCTAAGATAAAGCTTTATCTCAGTGATGGAAGGCGGCGAATTGTTTCATCAGATTGTTAAACTTACCTATTTTAGTGAAAACCTTGCGCGACACGTCATTCTTCAAGTCGCCAATGGTATCCGATACCTTCATGAAGAACGCGGCGTCGTTCACCGGGATATTAAGCCAGAAAATCTTTTATTCGAACGCATAGACATCGTTCCATCTACAACCCCTGTGCACCGTCCTTATGACGAAGAGAAAGAGGATGAGGGTGAGTTCCAGCCAGGTGTTGGTGGTGGCGGCATCGGTCGTGTCAAGATCGCAGATTTTGGACTAAGTAAGGTCGTATGGAATGAAGAAACTATGACCCCATGCGGGACCGTGGGGTACACTGCTCCAGAAATTGTCAAGGATGAAAGATACAGCAAAAGTGTGGATATGTGGGCACTTGGCTGTGTTCTGTACACCCTTCTTTGTGGATTTCCCCCATTTTATGACGAGAGCATAAACGTTCTCACGGAAAAGGTCGCACGCGGGTACTATACCTTCCTCAGCCCATGGTGGGATGACATCAGCCATTCCTGTGCGCATATTATGCATTCACTCTCACGAACACCTCTAACTTCTCTCTAGCCAAAGACTTGATCACTCACCTCTTGTGTGTTGACCCCGCCCAGCGTTACACTATCGACGAGTTTCTCGCCCATCCTTGGTGTACAGCTGCCCCGGCCCCCCCACCACCTCCAACTCCCTATATCTACGGTAATTTATCATCGAAGCCCCTTGATTCACCTTTACTGTCTGCTGCGCGAGGTGGACGAACACACGAGGGACGCAGTCCTGGTATTGCCACGCTTAAAGAGGCTTTTGACATCACGTATGCGGTACACCGCATGGAAGAGGAAGGTGCCCGCCGTCGTAAGTATAATGGTCGAGGTGGCGCAGGGGCCCGTGGATTCTTGGGCGGCTTGAATGAGGATGATGAAAACGAGATAGATGACGATGAAAACAGTCCGCAGAGGAGCAGAATACATAGGCATGCAGACGACGGTCGTGCCGGTCAGCGTGACCAAGGCGGGCGATCTAGAGCGACGCCAGGTGTAGCAGTCGCCGGCGTGCGTGGACGCAACGCACCGAAAGGCTTCGAGCTTGACATGGACAATGCGACACTCATCGGAAGACGCCAGAAACGTGGAGATGTGGGTGTTGGTGTGCGCAATATTCAAAAGCCGATCGGAAGCCCTCTCAAGATGGAACATCTCAGTATGTCAGAGGCGCGAGAAGGCCTTGTGCCTGGTGGAAGTCCCATGCGCATGTAGATCCCATTTGATACGTGACCGCCGAGTAGATGAAGAGAAGTCTAACTCTAACATACCCTCCTCTTATTCGGCTGTCAACAAGTTTCGTACACACCACCGACTACAACCTACACGATGCATCTTTCATACGCGTCACTGGTCTCTCCTTATATTCCCCATTCCCTGTATATTCCTGCGGACACGCGGATATGATATTGTATATTGCAACCACACGTACAGTGATTGTTCTATATATACGCATGCTTACGCATTATAACTGTATTGTACATAACTTTTTGTTACAACGTTCCCTTGTTTATCCGCAGTTTCTAGTGCACTGTATACAGCATTAAACTGTCCAGTAGTTGTAATGTCGCTTCCTATCCTTAAATGTGTTTACAGTCTTTGCCTCACCTGCATATTCGATACAGGTATTATCTACTTTTGATCATGCACCCTGATTTACGTTCACAAAACTTTGCAACCCAAGCTGTCATCCGATGAAGGTGGTCGTTGTTGCCTCATGGCATGCATTATATGTATGGATTTAGTATGGTAACGGTATACAGCACAGCTTACAAAGTCCATGTATACTCAGGTAACGGGGGCTGGACCACCCGGAATGCTTGTTGTCTTGTATGATCACAAATAGATGCGTTTGGTTAATCATAGAAACTGAGAACAAGTAACGAGATATGATGGTATTGTGTCTACACCCCCCCCCCCCCCCCCGACGGCTCTCCAGCGGTGATGTACGTATGAGATAACAACAATCAAAGCAGGGTCGAGTGGTGCCGTTCCAAGATGGAGCATAGGGTAAACCTACACGTGAATGTTGTCTCGCAATTGGTCTGTAAAGACGGAGACCAGTACGCTCTATCGCCGGAGGCATAACCCTTACATTCCCCCACCCTTTTCTTTCCTGCCATCACCTTTTCTCCTTCTCTTTCGGTCCTCATTTGGTAGTGTTGAGGAAGGATATTCTTCCGAACCGAGGAACAGACACCGGTTCCATCGTGTGTTGCTACGATCCAGGAGCGGATGTACTCGCCGGCGGGTTTGAAGAATTGTCAGAAGAAGAAGCCGACATTAATGAGGAGGGAAGTGCTGTGCCTTGAACAGTGTGTAGTATGTAGGTAAGTATTTACACTACACGATAACTCGTCCCGACCGTGGTTCTGGTGTTTAGCGGTATCTTGCGTACAAAAAAGATAATCATCAGAGCAACAAAAAAAAGTGACATCGCGGGATTACAATGTATATTACGATATCAGAGTTGCAAGTTAGGACTTGATGATCATAACAAATTAGTTCAATCGTGAACTCATGAGAGATTCTTGGGAAAGGGATTTAGAACAGGTTCGAGTTCAGGATGGACACTAGGTAGCCAGGGATTGTTCGTAATTCCAAATCTAGGAACCCGGTCAGGAAAGAAAGCCAGAAAGAAAGAGGAACCGATTCCACCCAGTCACTTACTGAACAGCATTTCACAGCCTTTTGTTACGGTATAAGAGAGGTTAGCTTGGTAAAGAGAAAAGGTCACAATGCGCGAATCAGAATTCAAGATCGGATTAGGACCCTGTTTTAGTCGACCAGACCATCATCCCTTTTGTCGATTGATGATGGTCACTTTGGTTCGAATTATTTGGGGAACGACGACGACGTACAATAATCACGGAAATCAGCCCCGGTAGCGTTCGCAGCCGGTAATTTTATCCGAGTCAATCCAGACACTGCATGCTCGACCGCCCGTCGGAGAATGTGCTGAAGTCCTTTTTTTCCTTGACGATTGGGGAGATGGCATCATGAATCATGTCGTGTGCATGCATGCCTTGTTAGGGTTACTGACTTTACTCGGAAATCCTTAGACGACTAAACAAGAACAGGAGCGCATTTCCCAGGGCGTAGAGGATTCAAGTGCGATAGGAGCGGTAGTATATGGTCTTGGCCGGAGAGGAGAATAATAGTGCCATGGGAAGATATTCGAAAAAGACTAACACTACAGGTGTTTAGGGTACAACGTCGTGCGTAGACCAAGGCCATATACGCCGTAATGGGTCATCGATGTGTCGCGCTTGACCCTATGGAGTAAAAAAAGTGAAATGGTGATAAATAGTCCTGTCATCCTATAGAAAGCAACTTGTGTAAAACCGGCGGAAAAACGTTCTGCGTAGAGCCATCCGTAAGAAAACACAATATGCGTAAATGCTGTTACTTGAGCGCTGAATCTATCAGAAACAATGTGAAATTCTAGGCTAGCTAGTGAAAATTGCCACCCCAGAGCGATTTTAGTAAAGTTTAAGTGGTGAAAGATCGGCCGAAAGGGAGCACCAGACGGCTGGAGAGTGGATACGAGAACTTGACCGGGTCTAGCCGGCAATAGTAAGAGTATAACGACTGTAATATGCCATAAGCGCGTGTTTTTTTAAAGATTCTACAGCATCACATCGCACGCGCCTTGTTATAATGATGGTTTGTCCCCGAAAATTTTATTTTTCCCATATATGAGCTTACAAAGCCCCATGAACCCGTAGACTTTTGGACCTTCATTAATCCTGAAAGCAATCTTCCAATCGAAACGTATACAAAACGATCCAGAAGTTCAACGAGAAACAAACCAAACGAATGATTAATCGATTATGCACGAAACGCACTATGCCCGATGTGCCGATTCTGGAGTTTTGCTGTGAACAGTTAATATCAAATTCACATCATGAGTGCTTGATCCATAAACATTGCTTAGTGAAACGCATACAAAAAAAATATCTGTAGTTCATCAATACTTTTTGTTCAACAATTATCCATCCGTGGGACCTTGTTCTTGCTACTACTGCGGGCAACGGCCCGAATGCAGCATATTATCAGAGAACGATGCTTCCGCCGAGCGGTCCCGTACGTCACTGAAGCAAGCCTAAACCGTAAGTACCCCATGCGAGGGAATTGCCCAGTTAGGCGAATAATTGTATTGTGCTAGCGGACTGAGTGTTACTTCCACGCCAGGCCTGGAGGTTCACTAGGGTAGCCTAAAGATTGGCGATTAAGGTAAGCAACATCAACAGCGCAGAATAAATACCACCGTCTTGGTTGCGAAATATTCATAAATTGGTTTCTTAACTTGGGAATAGTAGGTTGCCAAACATGGTAATCACAGTAAAGTGGTCCGTGCGCGTATTGAAATGCAATATAAACTATTGAGCGACATCTGAACACCTCATACTTACCTTGATGGCATAGGCTCCTTCACATACCTGGGTTTGTGGGCTGTGAAGGTTCTTCATAGCACGGCGACCTTGTCCCCAGAGAACCTTTGCGGTTTGTATGGGCTTAGGCTCATGCACCGTCTCAATATTTTCCTGTCCTGTTTTGGCCACTCTGGCTGGGCAGGCTCTTTTTTTTATGATTTTTTATTGTGCTAACCCTAACCTTATTACTATCTAAATTAGTATAAATCTTTATTAGATCTGGAGTTCATTCAAAAATAGCTCAAACTCATCAACAGAAAGATGGAGCAGAGCATGCATTGAATTTAGTACACCATATCACCTGTCTAATGTATTGCTAAAATCAATGATGCCTCTCATGGTCTTTGACATAGTTATTTATGACTTGTTCAATAAATCTATAGACCCAGCTCAGATGACAAAACAGTTCTTTCCTTTGGTTAGATACGTTAGCCGTGTCAGTATTTGACATTCCAGGGTCATGCAGTTCCGTCACTCGCTTCTTAAATGCTTAGCATGCTTGAACTGTGCAATAGTCGTACACACGTTCTCGGCTATTCTGCTAAGGGCCAAAAAAAATCCGCGCACATTGTGGAGGAATTAAATCTCTTTTACGGGGGTAGATAATATACACTTCAATCGCGTAGTATTTATGTGGGGATTTCGGATAGACTCGGAGCTGTTTCCAGTACCAATGGACCAGGAGCAAATCACTCCGATCCCCGGACCTACTATGAACCAGCCAACACACGCTTTGTCGTACTGAAGGGGAGTTTTTACTCATCACCGAGCCAGCATTACTCTTTGTAGGGACTCATCCAACAGGTACGTAATGTAAAGTAATATTTCACAAATTTCTAATGTTTTCCGCAGCGCACTTTTCCCCTTGGAATGTGGAGCATAACATTTGGTCGTGATCGGATGTATTACTTTCTCCACGATTAGAGGGCACTTTGTAGATCGCAGGACCCCAGGTGTCTTAGTGTGAGATCAGCCAACACAGACGGCGAGAGTCCATTGACAAGGAAGTACACAGATCGGGTATGGATGATGTTAAATCCTGGAATAGAGGCATGGGATTCACCATTGAAAAATATATTGCTTGGGTAATGGAGAGTTATGGTGCCTCTCCAGCGAATCTTCGAACTATAACTGCGATCAAGACCATCTAAATCCCAAATAAGAACTAGATTCTATGGATGTTAACGATTTGCCTTGGTTCGCTAACCTCTCGTAAGGGGACATTGTCCACGCAGCCCATTTGAAGGGCGCCACAATGCTAGTGGCGATGCAACAGAAGACACAGTGTGATGTGGATTGCCCGTACCAGACATATGGTGGTCGAAGCTGTAATGATCAGAAGATCTCTAGAGAAGAACCCCCAATGCGGTTTCACATGATGCGTCAGGCGGGTTCTTTTAGTCCCGTCCAATCCAATGTGTCTGGATGAACATAATCTTTGACTCATCTGCAACAAGACATTAATCTTGAAATCAGAGTGCTGAGTTCCACATTGTTGTTCCTCCGCACAATGAAAGCGGTCAAAAATAAAAATAGTGGCGTCACTTTCTGTGTTGGGAAAACTGTTATTGATTCTATTTCTCGGCAAGTCGTATGACTTTTTGCTGTTTGGGGTCTCCGTTCACGATAAGCAGGTATGGTGACAAATTTGCGCCAACAGCATTTAGATATAACAGTCCTTGGAGGAGCCGAGGTTGCTATGAAAAGACTAGTGAAGGATATAGAGGGGATCAACTGGTAAGAATAAGGATATTTCTGGTCTTTGACTGACGAAAGATAAAATTCCGGTTGTCATATGTCCGAGTTGTAAGAACCCAAGGGTTTGGAGATTTTGATTATGAGAGAGAACCTTCATATCCGCGGAGGGTAATCTCGAAAGCTAACAGCGATATCACCAGGCTGTCCAACCTATCTAGTGATTGCATGTGAGAATCAACAGGTGTCCATGTTGGTCCTCATCAGTGGGAATAATGCCACGTGAAATATCGTGATACGTTGACCAGAGATGCTCACATGAGAAGCGCCTATCGACGGTGTGCTTCTCACAAGTGGACGCATGGATGTCAGCGTCTGCCAAAGTCGAGATTCGTTCCCTGATATGATAGCGGCCAAAGTTACACCTGTGATTCAAGGGTCATGAGTCTAACATCGGAAGTTCGAATGGATTCTGATCTTCGACAGAACGGAAAACGCAGCCGCGGCGGGGTTGCGGCAGAAGGGAAGAAGGTTGTTGCGAGATAAATATGGCAGGGCAATTAATTCAAGCACTTCAAAATTGGGACATTGCAACTTCCCCATGTCGTAGTATTGCAGGGTATCTCCGGAATATGAATACAAAAATGGTACGAATGGATGATAATCAAGCAATTGCAAGCGCTATGCAGATACAAATTAAAGAGTCCTTGAAAAGACAGTTACTTAAACCATAAATCCTGTAACATGTACATGGACAACTTACGTTGGAATAAATTTCCTGTGCGACCACATCACCGTCCTCCCAGTGACAAACCATATCAGCTCTGGCAGCAATGAATCACTAAACACAGTGATCACTGTAAATAGAAACAAAGACTACACACCTGCCACCCTGGCCCAGATTCTCGTTAATTTGAGTCAATACAATATACTTACTACAAACAACACGCGGAACTCAGGCTAGAAACAGCGGAAGCATGTGGGTGACTTGCTTACTAGCCCTTTGGTTGGATTTCTATCATTCGTTCCTTGACACGCTCTCCGATTTCTTTGATCCAAGCCTTAACGCGCTCTCTTTCTCGTGGATTGGGCCATGTGTTACTATGGAGGGTAGATGATAGTAATTTCTTGATATAAGCCTTCAATAAATCAGTGTCAAATTTTGGACGTGGGGAGGGTGCATCTGATCGAGGAGGAGGGGAACGTAGTCCAGAGGAGTTGGCCATGGTATGAACCGAGTAAAAGGACTTGGAACGCAGTCTCTCTGCGCGTTTGTTTGGACGCTATTTGCGTCCGTCGGTTAACCACGTGTTTGGTCTACTTTGCTGTTGCGGTGCATTGGGCCTCTGAGTCTTGATATCATAAGTATCATCCAATGTCGTCTATATCATTCCCCAACCAACATGACAGAAGGGAATCCACAGATACACATAACTCTCAGTACTATTCCCCTGCATTTGATCCTAGTTCATCATTTCAGATGAACCCACTCTCATCACATCCACCACGGACACCAAGGACTTCGACTTACTCAAATACAACCGTTCCATATGGCTCAAGCGTGTATGAACCAAAAGACGACAAATCAGAGCCAGTCGATCCCGAGGATGTGGAACTGGAGGACGAGCAGGAAAAAGTAAAAATTGCCGAAGCACGACTAAGGAAAGAGGAAGTCTGGAGGGAGATGTTTCTCACAAGTTATGGAAGAGATAAAGCCTTTGTATGTTGTGACTCTTTGTATTTCTCATGATCTCTGACCACGTTGTTGCTAGAAACTAATACAATATTCCATTCGAGTATTTCTAGTTTTTCATGCTTCGGCAACAACAACTCGGTTACTTCGTCGACCTACGCGACCCTCATGGGAAGTAGAGTTGATCAGGCGTTTACAGTCGACGGCAAGCGGTTTCTCTTTCACTAGGCAAGCTTACATCCCTGAATTTCAATCTTCTTCTGACGATGAACATCTAGGAAACTTCTTTTACTGTTCAACTGGTTAGCGCCACTGACAGACATCATGGCGCAACAATCTGTACCATTCTCTGCAGAGCAAAACACAGAAAAATCTAAAAAGTCTGAACGACCGTTTTTACACACGCTCTTGTATGCGCCGCCTCCTATTCTTCTACAGCTTGTCAACGCGGCCGCGGACGATGTGGCGACATACTCAAGATTGGGCCTCCTCGGAAAAAAGGTCGGAGAGCGAGCGGCGCATTTCTCAGATTGGTGTTGGTTGCTTGGTACGTTAGTCGGTCTTGTTGAGAATGGGGTAGAGCGGCAAATGATCACCAGCCTCCAAGCCGAAGGTAAGATCTGTAGTCTGACTTTTATACTATGACGGCTAATTCCCGTTCTGTAATAGTGGAAGGTCGTCTTTATGCGGAATCCATGGATGGAGCAACTGCCAAGTCTAAACCTAAATCTTCCAAGCTTGACGAGAAAGAGCTGCAACGACTCCAAAAACAAGACTATTGGTTGCGCATCTCACAAGCCAAGCTCATCATGGATTTAATCTTTGTTTGTGGGTCCTTCGCTCATGTCTCATTTGGCGCATAGTAGTTACGTTTGATTTAGCATATGATCTATTTAACATACGACGAGCGAAAGATTCCGTCAAAGCGTTTACGGGGCTTACAGCCGCGATCTTGAGGTACAACATCAAATCTCAAACAATTCTCTTCTGCTTCTCATGTTCTTTTCTCAGCTCCGCGAAGCTCTACGATCGCCACAAGAACAACCTTCTCAAGGCAATCGTATCATCTTGACCCTGCAATAGGTTGACTTCTATCACTGATATTGAGCGTTGCGTCACGTTAAGGACGCATATACCACTTCGCACTTCTCATTTACATTTATAAAGAGTTAGAACCTAGCACGCGACACCAGTTTTTATTGCAAATGTTTTGGTATGTGGAATGGAATCAAGACCTTCCAATCTCGAAGACAAAGCACACTTATTTTGACAATTGGCCGTGAAACGCATAAGACTGTGATCTTATCCAAATATGTATCGTTGTGTTGATAAGAATCAGATTGGAAAATGTCACCATCGCCACCACGACGATTTGTTATTAGTAGAAAGTGAAGGTTGTGACATAACTGGATGATGCATGCTCCGTTTTTCTCGTTGCTCTTGCAACAAGTTCACTTCTGCTTGCAGATCGGCCACGTGTGTTAACGCCTCATCCATGTACTTCTCATGTGCCAATTTAGTCTGTAACAACTGAAGACTCTTCAAGTCCTGCATTAGAAGTATATAAGAATGATGGTATGGAAGACATATACCAGGTAAACCGCAGAACCCAGTAGAAAGACAGGAACCATAGCAGGTAAGGTCTGTTTATACCATTGGGCGTGCGGCGATTTTATGTTCCGATCATTGGAACTGTAAGCCCGTCTTTTTATACATGAACGTGCAATATACTTCATGGTGCGAGCGGGCATCGTGTCCGGTTGGTCGAAGATTGCGGGCTAGACAGAACCGACGGCGAAAATGCTGTAAATACACATTAATGGGAGGTGTTTCATTCTGGGAGCTTTGACCACATGCACCTTTGAAGCTCGCAAGGTTGTGTTTGCGAACACACAATAAGAAAGCGGGGTTGGAAGAGTTTGTTGGAATTCAAACTCAGATCGTAACCATCGTCAGGTGGCTTGGTCAAATGGTCATCAAATGCATCGCGCCCATGTGAAAGACCTTACTACCTCATGAGAAACACTGATTATCTGTTCTTGGCTGAAATGATCTTTCAAGTTTCAAAGACAGGCAAGCAGTTGAGCGGTATTTAGGAAGATATGGCCATATGAGACCGCTGTAAGTCCACACGTGACCACAGACTGCGGTCTTAGTCCGGCTAAAGATGAGATTGTACGCATGAACCATGGAACGTTTGTAGCCGTAAGGAGGGACCTATAATGAGAAACATACAAACGAGATGGCTCAGCCTCTAGGAGGTTTGTGGCTGTTGCCTGTAATTGTATAAAAGCGAAGTAGGGACGTCGGCGTGGGAAGGGCCTGAGAGATATTTGTGTAGCGACACATCCTCCTTCTACAGTCTCCTTGTCAAAGTACTCTCTGACTGTCTCTTCGAATTCCTGCTCTTTTTCTTCTTTCTCTTTCTTCCTTGCTTTGATTTTTGTGCTCTTGGGCTGGTCCAGTTTACAAATGAAGCATATTCAACACACACCCTCTCTTGATCTCGTTTCTCTCTCAGCTTACTCTCACCATTCTCCTTCGCACGTATCTCCACACAGACATTCCCACTCTCCATATCGATACGCGCAATTATCCTCCTGTCAAGGAGACTTTAGTGAAAAAGCTAACCCACACACAATTAGCCCAAAACGATCCCCTTCTCGATGTCGATTGGAACCTTCCCCGGTCCGTCGCCAACCTTCACTTGTGCCGACAGGTGCTACCCACCCATACTCTTCACATACCTCCAGGATGTCAGGAAAACCACATCCATATTCCTCACCACAGCAGCAACCATGTTCACCGTTCCTTGGGCAACCAATGCCACTGCTACCTGACAGCAGTTTCCAATCAGATGCACCGTCATATTATCGTCCACACGGACTCTGGATAGCAACCTGTGTCAAGCCTTGGCTACCCGTGATTATGTACACAGTGACAAGCCTTGCGTTTGTAGTTGCTATTGCTTTATACAAAGACGAGCTATTTACTAGTAAGTCACTGCCTTTTAGAGTTATCTTTTTACCCCGTTTTTGACTGATTACATATTAGGGCTCGATGAGCTATCTATTTGGCTGAGAGCCGACGAGCATTATGGACATGCAGTCTTATTTCTTCTTATTTTCGTCACTACAATCCGTGAGTGTACTTTGCATGGCGTCATTTTTGTCCCATATGGCGTTTTCTCACAGTACAATTTTTAGCTCCCGTTCCCTTGTACTCTACTCTCATTATCTTATCTGGATATACTTTTGGCCCATGGTCGGGCGCTATCATCTCCTACTTCGCTGCACTGTCAGGCGCACTCACTGTATTTATTATCTCCCGCTCCCTTCTTCGCGATTGCATCACCCAATGGCTCGAATCATACTGCACAATTAGGCGTGTAGTATGCGCCATCGAAAAACGCCCCAAACTCCTTTTCCTTATTCGATTGGCTCCTTATCCATACAACGTTATGAATTGCCTATTAGCGGCATCACCGACTCTCACGTTACACACGTATACTGTGTGTACAGCTTTATCACTATTCAAGGTAATCATCCATACAAGTTTGGGAGCCTCAATCCACTCGTTTAAAGACTACCACGTTGCTGACTCTCACCGATCTTCCGGGGATGAAAATAACGCGGACACAGTAGCACGCGCCTGGACTATTGTTGGGGTGGCTCTTTGTGTTCTGATCTTTGTCTACCTGTCGATAGTTGCACGGAGAGCAGTAGACGAAGAGCTGTTGGATGAAGAGGTAACGAACTCTGATAGATTCCTGAGTGACGTGAGTGAGATGGAGAACGGGAGAGGGCAGATGATGACGGAAAGACCATTCGAGTCAGAACAGCTGATACGGACATCGATGACAGAGGAAGGGCGTGGAGAAGGACAATGAACATTTTAGATTATACATCCATAAGGAGTTAATACATCCAGCTTACGTGGTAACAGCCCCCGAAAGTAACATTGCAATGATTGGTGTTGTCGGGGACAAAGTCAAATGGATTAGTCAGCAGATAATGACCCCAGCTTAAAAATACTCACTCGGGGTGGAAAGTCCGATTATGTAGTTGACATTTCCGATCAGACGTTCTGTTGGGAATAATATTCGATCGGATAAACTCAGATTGGTGGGATCGTAGTTCCTATATGGATATACTTTCCACGGACCCAAATCCGTATCAGTCTCCTGCTAATCTCTCTCCACGTGTCACTCTCGCAACAACTATCATTTTTTATATCTCATATCATACATCACAATTTGTATTCACTCATGCCAGGGATATATATCATCAATACATTATACTCAATGGGGTTTGGCAGTGGTATACAGGCGGTCAGTTGCTTTTGTAAATTGAGACCAAAGCTGGACTAGGACGCATTGAAACAATTCCAAGATATCAGAAAACAGAACAAGCAGTATCATTCAGGGTATCCATCCTGCCAGTGTCAGAGAGCAACGAACAGCAGCAATGGAAAGAAACGGTCCGTAGTCCAGAGACGAGCAAGATGCACAGCAGATTGGGAAAAAAATAAGAGCGGGAAAAAAAAAAAGTGAAAAAACTAAACACGATAACTGATGCCAAAAATGAATGTGGGTGTTTGTGGAGCGTCAGATTGTCGCTCAGAAACGGAAAAGCAAGGCGGGTTGCAGAAATAAATCCGTTTCCAAAATAACCCGCTGCTTTCTTTCCTTCTCTATATTTCTCCCGTCGTCTTATTGTAATGGTGTGGCAGGTGCTCATTCATCTGAACAAAACCGAAGTCGGGAGAGACTGATTGATGACTGATCAGTAAAGAGGTGCAGTTGATACCAAAAAGAGAAAAAAACAAGTGTGGCGGCGTTTTTAAAAAAACCCGCAACAAGGGTGGCAAAAGGGAAAAAAAAATTATAGAATAAATTGAACGAGCAACCCGGTGTGATCGCAAAACGCATGGGGATAAATATTTAAATGGCCAAGACACTTACATCGGTTTATATCTGTATCACCATTATAATTTTCGGGAACAGGCGGCGTATTTGCTTGTGACGATGACGTATGCGATGCAGCAGAGATTGACGATGTCGAAGTTGAAGGTCGCACATTTCTATGACTCCAGTTGCCTGCTGTGTTCATCGAGTCCATCGATGCGCCAGCTCCAACCGTACTCGGCAAAGCGGAATATGCAAATTCCGCTTGAGATGGGTTGAAGCTATAAGGATCTACTGACGGCAGTTGAATCATGCTTCTAACACGGGGTATGCCAGACGACTGGTGGTCATCCACTGGTTGTGGGGATGTTGATGGCCGTGGTTGTTCCGCGCTATCGTACGGACTTGGATAAGGACTCATTGCCTGACTATGCCGTCGTGCACGGCGCACGCTGAGGGAACCAGGTGGATAGTTTGACTTTGATGACTGAGGTCGTGACGGAGATATTGGTCTATGATGGCTAGAATTGGGCCGAGAAAAATCCTGGTGGAGATGTTCGTCATAAGGAATGGATGATACTGACGACATAGAATAACCAGTAGTGGGCCTGCTGTCTGGCGACAGAGACGAAGCACTATGTTCATGCATTGGCATGGAAGAGAACGGCGATGCATATGATGTGTTGATTGTTGGCGTCGGCCGTGAATAGCCGCTGCTGCTCGGGTTCAGCAGTGACGACAAGCTACCATTGTGGCTTGAGGAACCTCCGTTGCTAGGAGAAAATGACCAGTTGTTTTGTTCGGGATAAGGATATTGAGAAGATGAAACCATCATATCACGATTGGAATTAGAGTACGAAGACATAGAATTGAATCCAGAAGATGTCGGTGACTCGTCCGTAGGGGTGATTGGATGCAGGGTATGTGAAGAATGGCCATATAGATTGCTATGTGAGATGTGCGGTGGGTCGGAGGGAACTGTCAGTGGAGGAAGAGCGGATCGAGGATAGCTAGTGCCCCAACCAACTGCACCACCCTGGCTGAGGGGAGTAAACGACCCGGGCGCTGAGAAACCACGAGCCCGCCCTACAGCAGACCCACCGCCGACTTTATTGTTAGGGCCGATAGAAGGAACGGTGAGAGGGACGGGGCCCATGCTAATGGCGGACCGCGGCGGCGGTATTGAAGTAGCTTCCTGTGCGTCGCGCTTTCTCGGCTTCGGTAGACGCGGAGGAACACGACGCTTGAAATTAGCGACAACCTCTGGGGGAGAGTGTCGATTCAGGGTTGGATGTGCTAGACAATTTGCGATGGTCACGTTCAAGGGCCGGTCACATAATTAAGCATAATTCGAGGGGACTTACACCAAGTACTCGCGTCTGGGTCATCGATGGCGGGATCAACATTTCGTAGGTTAACTTTGCGCATGAAACCATAGATCTAAAAATGGAATGCGACGAGGGTGAAAGAAATAGAGAGAAAAAACATTGAGGGGTGACGAAAGGAAGGTGAAGAGAAGCGGTACGGACATTTAGTTGCCGGGAGAAGCTCGCAAATCTCGATTGACGATAAATGCTGGGGAGGACATGAAGAGCAAGCTGCTCTGGACGCTCTACAATGATATGTTCACCTGCAGGGTCCCAGCGTATCATATGCTGGTTCTCTGGACGTTCTAATAAACTGTATAGACGCGTTTAGAGAGGAAAAGAGAGATTATCAGAAGAACGGACGCGTATAATTTTGTAAGAAAGGTGGCCTGAGGCTTTGCATCAGATTTTTGTGGCTGGTGAGCATCTGGGGAAGACTTTGGTGGAGAGGGAGGAGGGTCGTTGTTATCGTCTGATGAAGCATTGCTAGAAGAATTTGAATGATGTGTAGACATGAGCTGAGGAGGGTATACGAGTTGTGGGGAAGAGATATTGGAGAACTGGTTGTCCTGGTGGCGGTGGTATTGCTGATGGTGGCGCGGTGGATAAGCGGGAGGGTAGAGGTCGGCCATGGATGGAAGACGAGACGGAGGGGCAAAGAAGAAAAGGACGGACGTTGGAATTGGGCTAAGTATGAAACTGGAGACGGTGGAGAAAGGGAGAGTTCCGGTGTACGTAACCTTTAAAACTTATTCTTTTTCAAGATCTCCTCCTCCTCTCCCTGGGGTCCTTCTCTCTCCCATATCATCTCAGATCCACCCCCCCCCCCTTCCTCTCCCCGTCCCCTTTCCCCGAGGCGCCGAGGTCATCCCATCAACCCAACTATCAATCACAGACCAGCTCACGTCCCCTCCTCTCGCCGGCTTTTTCCTTTTTGCATCTCATCTGGTCTACTGTCCCTCTTGTCCACAATGTCTATTGCTACTTGTCCCGTCCCTTTTTGGTTTCTCTCCCCCTCGCTTGTTTCTGAGCTTTGATCGATGGTCCACTACTACCCGCTAAACATGTATATATAACTACTGTAATATAATAATATTTTGTCCATATTTTAAAGAAAGTTCAAGACCAGCGATTATATTTCAGGGTCGATTGTGGGGTCCCAGTGGACAGAGATTGCGAGGTTGCGTCAAAATTGACCGGAGAAAAGAGATGTAAGCCCAAAAGTGGGAATAGGACAAGTGTGACGAGAGCGGCAGAGATCGACGATAACCTGGAAACGGGCGTACTTACATGAACCAAATAAGGAAAGAGACCCCCAAGTATCTCAGGGTCTTTGTACGAAAAGGATCCGCATACGGCATTGCAATGTGTCACTTTGTTCGCTCTACACACGTCGCGGAGAACTACTAACTCAAATCCTCTCCTTTCCTAATCTAACCCACATGTTACCCATCATCCATGTGCTTGTCGTCTATCATACATTCTTCCTCTTCATAAGCTCTATTAATCAGTCCCTCCGAGTTTCTCCCTAAGCTTTGGCACGTGCCAATCCATCTCATTTTTTTTTGTAATTCAATCCACATCCTCATCCATATTAAAATAGGTATCAAAAGTACGCGAATCAACAAGCTCAATGAATAGCCAAATAAGAGATTTTATCAGAATATAAAGCAGGAAAAAAAAAAACAAGGAAAAAAGAAATCTGTGCCAATGCAAGTGGAATTGATTGATGTCTGTTGTCAATAATGTGTTACAGTGAATTGAAAAACCAGGATTAAGAATGAATGGGGAAATCAAATAGATTGTTGATAAGGATTTAATTCATCCTTGTGCACTTTCTACACAAGGTCAGAAAACAGATAGCTAGAAACTTTTAAAACAAATATCATCAACTCCGGGAAACCTTGCGTTATCAGATCAGACATACCTGGTTATCATTTGATATCACCTCACGTTTCACCGTCATAGTGCAACGTCACACTCGAGAATGCACCGAATAGGTCGGTCCCATCCTCCTCTCCAGGTGTGCCAGGCTGACTCTGACCAGCCTTGCCAATCAACTGCTCTTCCAAATGTAGAGAATTTGATTCTTTGATATGACGAAAGTTAACAGCATCAAATCCGTTCGACGACGTCGGCACGATCTGCGCATAAACACCATCAGCAATCGTTCAAAATTCCGGGGACCAAAAAAAAACGGCCACGAGGTTCCCTATCCCTATCACAGCAATAACTAAAAAGCTTACTCACCGGTGGTTTGGTATTTCGCAAGAGACCCCAGTTAATCTTTGCAAACCATTTGTGTTGCTTCACCTCACTTGCGCCGCTTCGGCTCCCCAATCTTGTCTTTTCATTCTTGTCCAATAGGCGTGTGACACAGTCCTTTCCTGCTCTGTAAAAGATAAAACGGGACCAACAATGTAAGCAAGCAGATTGCCACAGCCAGATGCACGGTAATTTGATGGCCGTACATCACTGGAGGGAGGCAACTCACGATGAGATTTTCGGCGTGTCACGGAAGTGCACAGGGAGTAGGCGGATATTAGTAAAGGTGTCATTACGTTCTTGGCCCTTAAATGGTGTTGTTGCATACTTTTCATGAGTTTTATCAAGAGGGGTCCAGCCAAATACGTCAGATAATTGTCTTGTACTGATAGACTCGGAGAAAACAATACGTACAATCATCTCATAGATGAGAATTCCGAGGGTCCACCAGTCTACTGCGGCTGTATGTCCTTGTGCTGCAATGACCTCCGGCGCAATATATTCTGCCAAAGACAAATACACCCGTTATTTCAATATAAACACGTATTGAGACGCGACATAAAACCCCACCTTCCGTCCCAACAAACGAGTTCGTTCGGAAATTCGCCGTGCAAGACATTGTATCGACCAGCGGGATCTTTTATCAATACAGTTAGTGAATGTACGGAGGAGCGATCAAAAAGGCTGTCCCCGAAAGCGACGCCTGCTCAACTAGTCACTCACCCCGTTCTGCTCTGAGTGAATCATAGCTGGCATGCCACCAGGCTCGCTTGACTGCTTAGCAAGGTCGAAATCGGATAACATTATATGCCCAGACTGATGTAATAGGATATCTGAATATGAATCGCCCTCAATCAGCGCCTGCAACCAAGGCACATATGCCCCACGGAAAAAAAAGGTTTGCTTACTTTCCGGCTTGAGATCGCGGTAAATGAACCCCATGAGATGTAGATATTCCAGTGCTGCGACAACCTCCGCGGCATAAAATCGTGAGCCATCTTCAGGCAGGCACTTGCCTGGTCGCGTCTGCAAGGCGCGGAAGAATTCGCCACCCATGCAATATTCCATGCAGAAGTACAGATACCCTTCTGACTGAAAGGAATGGTAAAGAGTTACAATGAACGGGTGGTTCGCTGTTGCAAGTATTTCTTGCTCAGTGAGAGCCCTCTTGATCTTTTTCCGTTCAATCATTTCTCTTTTCGACAATACTGCGGATCAATGCAGTCAATTAGTATTGCACGCCACAGGAGGCCAAAAACTCTGCCTACCTTTCATTGCAAAAAGCTTGTCGGTTTTCTTTTCTCGGACAAGGTATACCCTTCCAACATCCCCTTTGCCTAGCAGCTTGATCTTGACAAAACTTGAAGGCCCCACTTCAACCTAAGCATTTGTCTGAGCCATCGGCATCTTTCAAAACTACATAAAACATCCTCACCTGTCGGACCTTGATAGAATTGCTGGAGTACGTTCTCTTGAAAGCAACCTTGCCTGGACTTTCCAATGTCCCATTACTGACCCTACCAATCGTCATAGGTGCAGTCAATGGCCCCGCAGTACGCGGAGCGGTGCCTCTCGATGAACTTGAGGATGCAGTTTCTAAAGAATCTGTCCCTTTTTCCATTGAGCTTGACATTAGTGGCGGTAAGGGGTACATAGCGGCAGGGGCGAGTAGACCATTCTTTGTTGTGCTAGTTGACCGGGAACCAAGGGAAAACAATCCCTTTGCATTAGGTGCAGAGGCGACCCGACGAATGAAGCGGGATGCTGATGCACCCATCGCTTTCGGGCTGAGTGAGGCATGAACCCGAGACCGAGACGGGGAGTTGGGGGCTAAGAATGACGATTGTGAAGGACTAGTGGTTTGAGTGACCAATCTCGGCGACGATGTATTGTGAGATGAGTTCATCCTTGGTTTTTCTGACTTGGTGAAAGGTCGTGGTTTTCCGAGCGGTCCTACAGAAAGCGCGTCGGTGGATCTCTGTTGTTGATAAGAGGGATACGTCCGATTCTGAGACGGAGAATACGGTTGTTTTAGTGCGACTCCAGCATTAGAGTCACTGGACTGAGTGTTTGAAGAATTGTACGATGAACGTTGGTCAGAAACGAAGGAATTGGGGGTGAGAGAAGGTGTTGCAGTTGGAGTTTGAAGAACATTGCCATTCGTAGATGACAGCAGAGCTTGAGTGTCAAGGGCTAATGAAGGGTTATTACTACCAGACATCTTTCTTGACGAAGAATTTGGAAAACGAAAGACAGATTTCCATGGATTGGAACCAGTGATGCGAGGTGACAAATGTGGGTCAAGAGGTTCTGTATGCCGTTTTTGAGGAGAGTAAGGGTGATTTTCGACTGTATCCTTATTGAAGGACGTTGATGGCATAACGAAAAGTCGGGAAAACAGGGAACAGTCCGCTGGGGACAAGGTGAAAATGGTTGAGAGCAAAAGCGTCAGGGTCGGTGCAGCAGCATCTGTAATTTATTGTGAGATTGTTCAAGTTCGTAAGAAAATCAGTGCCTTACCTAACAACACTCCCTAGCTTCCAAGTCTGAAACTGCTTAGCTGCTCTCTATTTTTCTTTTTCTTGCACTATATTCTGAAATTTTCACCCAACAGTCATCTTTTACTCAATAATTTCGACCGATGATCCCTAGCTACTCGTTTTTTAAATTAATGATTCCGAACAAACGTGTCACATTTTAATCCTCTTATCGCTTAGAACAAAAACAAAACTCCCCAGATCTAGTCTTTCTTACCATAGACAGTATCTACAATCCAGGTCGTGGTAAAGACATTGATATTGCTAAAAATATAATATGATGTTAACTTGTAGACAAAAAGGCACGACAAACGATTCAGAAGCAATCATACAAAGGTCCCCTCGCAGTTTACATCAGGAGACCCGGCATTCGATTGAGTTCAGTAGATAATGGAGAAATGTAAAGTATCATTATGTTTCCCAGGAGGATCGACAGGTGCATCAGACTGTGGAGAAAATAAAATTCAAACATTCCATAGGACTGTATGTCACCCTGCACTTCCACAACTACAAGCGCTGAGTCCATTCAACTGCAGGCTCAGTACCAGGCACACTTTGTCATGCCCCAACAATTGAAAAGAAAATGGGTGTCTACGGAATTCTCATTTAGGGGAGTTGAGGAGATGCGCTGGTTCTCATGTAACCGTCACCGATGTTTTTCAAAAGACCAAACCCCGTGCCTATGTCAATCGATATTTCTATTTTCCCTCTCGTTTAAATCAGGCATTTATCACGCACATCCACATCTCAAAATCAAAATCAGAGATACTATCAGAAGGAGCAAAAAACATCCCACCACCCACGTGCACGATGAGTGACTCTCTTCTTCAGCTCTGTTCCCGACCACCACCGTGAAAGCCTACATAAGGCTTATAGGCCTAGGGCTGCTCTGACAACAACCCGCTCATCCCACCCCCATGATTAGTGGATGGATCCAGAGTAATTCGCTCGCTCTGTGAATTTGTCCAGAGCAGTCTTCAAGTATCTTCCCACCCGACCCGGTCGGCGACAAGTGGGCGTCGTTGGGTAAAATTTTCCGCGGGAATTCACTTTGCTATCCACTCCCTTGCGTTGCTTGTGATCTATCTTAGCTTCATTCTCCAACATTCGGTCATTTATCACCTTCCGTTTCCTTCCTAGTCGCTGTTCCGACCATGCCGCACGTTAGCTGTGCATTTTTAATGCGTTTGATACAAACGGCAGGGAAAATTGACTTAAAATGCATAGTGCAAAAGACCTTTGTCAGACTGTTTAGAGTAAGCCCTTTGCCAGATATTGTACTTGGCTCTCGCGGAGGTTTTAGAAGGTGATATCTTATTTACGATCCACATCGATAATCTTCCTTTTCCAACAGAGCAAGATCTGTTGAATTCTCAGCCTGTTTATCGTAACCTTGATTGGATTCCTTTTGATCACACACTCGCATCATCATCATATTATGATCAACTATGATATTAACCCACTTCCCTTCCCTTCTGTTGGAGTCCTTCTCACAGATAAACTTTGTCGATTATGTATCCTGAATCTTCCTACTCAGGGACATCGTCATTTACTCAACAAGAATGATGCTGGAAACCGACCCGGTTTGATTACTCAATCAACAGTTGGTGGTATCGAAAATATCATTCATTAAAGGAGCAAGGCAAAATGCAGCCAGCTTTTCACCTTCAAATCAGTTTGACGTTGAATTAAATGTAAAGGCAAAGATCTACAGATACAGGGAAGCAGTTGGACATAAGGAATTGGCGCGGGTGGGTTGATCAACCATGATGCATGAATGCCGGCCCCGACGAGTCATTATGGACGTGGGATGCAGGGACAAGAGTCAATGTGCCTTTGAGCAAGTAAGCACCCGTGAAAAAAGGTGTAAATGGATCAGCATGAAACCATCAGTTTTGGTTTACTTATGGTGCTAGGATATCGATCTGACCATTGTAACGCCACATAAGCGCGACCTACCTTATAGGCGAATATATATCGCAGTTCACAGTGGAAGGTTCCCATAAATAATGCTAGATTACCGTTGGTGACTTGGTATTATTTTGTCCACTTCATTGCACCTCCAGATGAAAATGAGAAAACGCAGGACTCTATGACAGATCAGTAATACAATAACACGACCACAACTGACGCACAACCCTCCTCATCGTTTTCTTCACGCTCACACCGCGTATGTCGGAGCTCGGCCGGGGACCATACCGAGCACCGATGAACTCGGAAAATGACATGGTGGAAATTCCTATCTGTATATGTGGGCTATATGATTTAGAACGAAACTCTCGCATGCTGGCCTATGCTCCTGTTCCCCGTTCATCATTTACATTGCAACATATAAAAAGCTCTCAAGACGGCTTTAAGACGTTGCTGTAGTCACGGGCGGGCGCGAAAACCGACGAGCAGGGCGCACAGATTATAAAGCTGAATACCTGATTTCCCCGCAGCACTTGCCGCTACAAAACCTACCCATGTCCGTGGAGCGCAGGGGATCCTCGATAGAAACGAGATCGCTGCTTGAGGACGCTCCTCCTTCGTACCACTCTACGGATGACGTCAACGACGCCATATCTTCAACCGAATCGGATGCAGATACCCAACCTCTGAACAAATTTTCCAGAGCTGACGTTTATTGGATTCTTGCTGGTTTGTGGTCGGGCGTGCTTCTGGGCGCTTTTGATGGTTTGTCTACCAAGAATTAGCTTTTGAACAAATAAATACTCACTTTTCTTGTCCCAGGAACTGTGGTTGCAACCCTTTTGACACCCATAGGTAGTGAATTCGGGGCATCGAACAAAGCTTCATACATTGGCACTGCTTATTTATTGTCTGTGTGTTGTTTTACCCCACTTTATGGTACGATTGTCATGCAACTATTTTCTTTTTTATGACTAACCCTGTCTTGAATTTCTCTTCTCAGGACGACTTGCCGATATTCTTGGAAGAAAAGGGGCGATGCTTCTCGCCTTGTCTCTCTTTGGTATATCCGATCCAATTCCGTTGTTTCTTTTCCTAACGAGCCGCACAGGTTCTGGCACGATTTTCTGCGGCATGGCTCCAAGCATGGATACGCTCATAGCTGCTCGTGCAGTGGCTGGAATGGGGGGAGGAGGGTAAGTTGTTTTTGGCGCACCATCAGCGTTTTACAGGCATTTGTGGATCTCATTTTTCCATTTGTAGTGTAATGACAGGTATTACTTCATTGTTGTCATGGTTTCAATGCCGTTTAGCGATTATGCACAGTTGCCAGTATTGCTGTGACCGATCTGATACCACTGTATGTTGATTGCCCATAGATGACACACATGAACTGATTGTATATTCAGGAAACAACGAGGGTTGTATCAAGGCATGGCAAATATGTAAGAATCACATTCATGATCATCACACATCGGCTTAACGATTTGCAGCCTTTATGGTTTGGGGGCGGGACTCGGTGGCCCACTTGGTGGATGGGTGAACGACAACTTTGGATGGCAAGAATTCAATATTCTATATCTTGTGATTAATACCAACCAATTTTTGTAGGCGCAGTGCATTTTATATGCAGGTTTGTCACACAAACTAAATATTGGTGCTATCGACTTAATTCGATTGAATACAGACGCCAGTTTTGGCTTTTAGTTTCATCCTGGTCGCTACCAAGGTCAACATCCAACTGCCATATGATGTACAAAATCAAAGTATATCAGAAAAATTACGCCGCATTGATTTCATAGGCTCTGTCACTCTTGTGGCCACTGTCGGTTGCCTTCTTCTGGGATTCAGTATGAAATCAACAGATAATTTATCTTGGTCAGATCCTCTGATCTGTGGGTTATTTGTTATTAGCTTGCTGTCCGGCGTACTCTTTGTTTTGACGGAA
This sequence comes from Floccularia luteovirens, assembly GCA_009739215.1. Lineage (NCBI taxonomy): Eukaryota > Fungi > Basidiomycota > Agaricomycetes > Agaricales > Squamanitaceae > Floccularia > Floccularia luteovirens. Next base: position 1,605,075 of record VSJF01000004.1, read on the forward strand.
AAATACTGGGCTCCATATCCTGTTATGCCGCTACATCTAATGGTACAACGGACCCCATTATCTGTGTCCATATCAAACCTGTTGACCAGTATGTCAGCATTTTCCATGGTGTGTGTTTCTTCGAAAGTTTAAAGTTTGTACTAATCCCCTGTGTAGCTCTATAACGTCCCTTTGGTTCGTCTCCTGGATTCTCGTGTTTCCTGTTAATAAACATTGGTTTCTAGTATTTTTCAACAGTCAGAATGGCATCAGCTGCAGAATCAGGTACGTCATCCTGTCGGTATTCTGATGCATACGGTGTTTAACACTTGGACCTATAAGGTCTACATCTACTGCCTCACTCAGTAAGACTTCGTCTGTCATACTGTAGATGGATTAACTCACCATTTTTTGTAGGTAGCCATATCCACCGGAAGCGTGTTTGCAGGCTGGTTAGTATATTGGCAATTATTCCTCTCCCTCCATTGAAATGTAGAACAGGATTATGAGACGTACCGGAAAATTGTACACATTAACACTGGTGTCCTCACTCCTAACCTATCACTGCAAGCTTACTTGTTGTACGTTGGAATAACCAATCATCTGCTTTCCACCTCTGGATGGACTTGGTTCCACAAGGTTTCGGTATGGCCAGTCTAATTACCAGCACCCTGATTGTGCGTTACTGTCATCGCATCACTATTGGGCATAGGCTTATGGAAGTTTTCAATAGGCAATGATCGCTGGGGTCTACAGAGAAGATATGGCAATAGCCACAGGAAGTATGAAACCCACATCCTATCAATCCCAATGTAGCTGATCCAAAGTATTTAGTCACTTATTTATTCAGGACAACAGGTCAAGTACTTGGCGTTAGCCTAAGCGGGGCAGTTCTACAAGCAGTTCTCGTTAGAAAATTGCAACAACGAATAACAGGTCCAAATTCTTATGAGGTCAGTTTGATCCTCATAGCAGAGACCTTCTGATCCTCATGACACACACCCCATAGATAATTGACATGATACGGTTAATATTATCAGGTTTTCAGAATTCCGCAATCTGACCAAATTCTCTCCAGCCATACTTCAGATGTCATACCAACTTTAAGTCCATCGTTGAGAAAGGCAGCGGTGGATTCTTATGCAGACGCCTTACGCGTCGTTTTCATATGTCAAGCCGCCATCAATGTACTAGGTTTTCTGGCTTGTCTTCCTATCCAAGAAAGTCCACTACCGTGAGGCCGGTCCAGTGTTTCGGTTTATTCCAGGCTAAATGTGACCTTTTACAGGGGAACTCGAGAAGAGCAGGAGGAACAGTATAGGAATCATGACGACCAAAATAGAAGTTCCAATGAGCAATGAAGATGTACAGCTAGTATATGTATGTAGTCGAACAAAACATTATATATAGATACCCGTGCAATAAATTGCATGCAAGCTTTTGTATCAATGTGCTCTATAATGAGGGGTGCCCCACGAATGTCCAATCTATTGTAGACGATGCTTCTCCTCAATCCAACGTCGTGGTCTCTTTATGACATTGACATGCCCTCTAGTCATTGAATCTTCTTCGGGGTTACTGTCCGCATATCGACCTTTATTGGGGCGCGCTGGACAAGGTAGTATGTTTGAGGCAGAGACTGTCAAGACTGTTGCAAGAAATGTGACGCCGAACAGAGATGAAACGAATGCGCGACGTTGTGTCAGTCGAAGAAGTTTGTAAATGGACATCCTGGTGAAATAGACATGCTTATTGAAACACGGTGATAACTCATGATAAAGTCACTTACAGCGCCTTTGCCCATGTCCGTACCAACAGCCCTAGTTTGGCGTAGGTGTCTAGATACTCAGATCCAGCAGGTAGGTTTATATGGAACAAGTTGGAGTCGGTCCCGACCGGAACAGTGCAAATCTTTGTTTATGAATGTTTTGCAAAGGCCCCAACTAATTTGTCACTTGTCAGGAATCATCGACATCCATTTTACAACTTCACCAATGGGTCATATTCACGTGTTGCGAGACATTCAAGCCCGCCAGGGTGTTCGTGCAAACGAAATAGCTCGTAGGGCATATCTTTACGTCGCCAGAAATGAATCCCTTCCTCCCCAAGTCCGCCACCAAGCGCAACTACAACTCAACACTTTTGGTCGGTACACTCGTCCCTCAACCGTAAAAAACCGGTGTACAGAATCTGGAAGAGGAAGAGGGGTTATGAGCGAGTTCGGTCTTTGTAGGGTATGTGTGGAAAGATTTTGTTCATTCATATTTTGAGGGTTTCTTTCGCAGTTCCAGTTTCGTCTGAAGGCACTTAAAGGAGAATTGAATGGGGTACACAAGGCGTCTTGGTAAAGAGGTAGGTCTATCTAAATTTTTTCAAAATAGCCCTATATTCAATGCTTAACCTGTAATAGCAATATACAGATATATAGTGTGGAACCATATTCTACTTATAATGGTTGGCAATAAAAACACCTATACCGCTGCAGGTGGATTGTCGGCACCAGCAAAGTCAGACAAACGCATTTCAGGTTCTCCCCTTTCCCTTCTCCAGCGATTTGAAATATTTAATGTTGGCTGGTCGATTAAGAACCTGTGATGGAATTTGTAAACCGAGTGCAGAGAGAATGATTAGATCTTACCCATATTTTTGTAGGAAGGTTTCACTTATTTCCCAATTACCATGTGCAAGGACATCGTCCCCGTGAATTGTGACGGTACGCCGATAGTCAAGGAGGCAGTCAACAAGGTTATACCGAGCTTTTGAAAATAACGTCAGCACAAAAATATAGCATGCTGTATAACTGAACTAACAGCGCAAAAGAATCATACGGTCCCGTAGTTCTGGGTGCAGCACATGGTCTATCACGCTCTCTGTATAATTTATGAATGTCAGTCTTTGTAATACATTATAATATACTCACCATGCGGAACGGTCCTAGTCATTTCAGTACATTAATATCACTATTTGCAAGCTTCTAAATTTACATACTTCTGTATGAAGCTAGGCCGCAGGGATGATGGAAGACAGTATGCTGAGTTGCGCTTGAAGTTATCGAGATGGTACCTAGAACGTTCTATCAGACTGCAACACAAATGTTGATCAATTCTCCTACCGGATTAGTTTATATGCCTCAACTTTGTTTGGGTCGTCGTCGTCTTCTTCTTCCTCGTTACCTGTCAAATTATTGGTTTGGAGCCGGGATGATTGAACTGGCACAGAAGTAGGATTTGATGTCTCAAAGGGATGCGACGGTAGCGAAGACTCGACGTTGAGATTTACGCCAGGCATGTAAGATGGCTGGTATCCTTCAAGATTTGATGTTACGCTACCGTATTGTGGGGAAGGAACTGTCCCAGATGATGGTTGCGCAAACAATGGAGATCCCCCAGTTTGTACCCCTGATTAACTCGGTAAACATTCCATTGGGATCACCGGGTCTTGAGCTAGGTTTAAACATAGTATGGGCTGAAATGGGTGATGGATTCATGGGAGTGAGCATTGGGAAACTGTTTTGGCCACGCTCCCCATCCTCGCTATTTTTCTGTTTCTTTGAGCTTATGCCTGAAGTGTCATCATCTGCTGCACGTTTCTGCCCATGAGATGGAACTGAATCTGTTGACTGGTTTTTCTTCCTTCTCTGATATCCTTCCCATGCAGTGTCTGTCTCTGATTTGTTGACGAAGTTGTTAAACTCGGTAAGGTCCCAGCCTAGTTTGGGCAGAAGCCCACCAGCACCTTCACCAATGAAGCCTGCTAGACTGCGTAGCAAGTTGCGAAGCGTTTGATTCTCCGCCATTAGGTCTATTTTGTATAAGCTCAAGGTTATATAAAGATCATAGAACTAACCTTTAAGCATGTTTCTCATCTCGCCCAAAGCTTCATCTTTTCCTCCGGAAAGTATCTCAACGCGAGCTTCAAGGTCACGTATCTAAGCAATACGATTTCAACATAAAAAGGAATACGAGACAAAGGTAATAACACAGACACGCTGCTGCTTTCTCAAACGAAATTCTCTCTGAGCAATACGATTCTGATCACGCCGGGCTGCCTGTGAGCTTTATTACAAACCTTGTTGAGCGAAAACCGATCTTGAGGGACTATTGAGCAAATGCAGTGCTTACTTAGGATTTTTCTTGCGTCCTGGCTTTCCAGGGTGGTTTGTTCCGTCGCCAGTGGGGGAGCCGATATCGGAATCCTAAGCAAATTGCCTGACAAGTACATATTGACAACACAACGAGCACCCACATCAAAATCACCGGAAACACTGCGTTCTCGCTCCTTTCCGTCGGGCATTGTGAATGATAACTCGTGAGAGGGATTACGAGGTTTAGCACAGTCTTACTGAATCAACGATTATTCATCGGCATCTTCCCTTGTGATAGCCATACATCCAATTGTAAACAGATTTCAACAAATCAAATCGTGCTTTATGTTTTTATGTTTTATAGTACTAAGTAATGTATATCTAGAGTGCTACTGACAGCCCCCACTTGGTTACCATGGTCAAAGGTTTGTGTCACAGAGGTTTTCTATGTGATGGACTGCTGAAAGATGGTAACCGATAAATATAAAATTTTTCACTCCAGTCCCCAATCGTCACCGCGCTTCAAACTGCACCACTACCCAAAATGTTATACCACTGGAATAGACAGTTAAAAAGGTTGAATGCGCACTTCGTTTAGTTCGTTTCTTGTACATGATGCGGTGTCCGCACTCGCGGCAACGGATTGGTTCTCTAGGCCGAATTTCATTTTTTGCCCCGCAGTCTAGTCGATCCTTATGAGAAGATTAACTACGACATTGTACGATCCATGTCCTACCAGCACATATATATTCCATGTCTTGACGGGGTGCTGGAATATAACTTGTACCAGCGCTAGCAGTGTTTACATTTCCTTGTTGTTGGTTCATGGCAGAGATTTGTTTTGATTATCCCACGAGCTGTGCACCCAAAAAATAAAAACAAGCTTGTTGGAACAGTCACAAAGTAACCTGGTGACTGACCATCTCTAAGGACTACCTTGGTCCTGTGTGTTTGAACCTTGTTGATCCGGCCTCCTGCTCTCGTTGCTATATTGGTGTGTGCGACAGTTATAAACTGCCTAATTAAAGGCGCCTTTAGTACGAATTGTTCTCCGTTTTCTCCATATCAACCAACTCACAGAAGTCTCGCAGATGTCGTCGTTCCGCAGATGTCAGGCAATCTAGCTATTATGACGGCTAATAAGTCTCTGCATACTCATCAAGCGCCTGGTGGAGAGGGTCGCGATGGTACCATACTCGCATCTGGTACGTTTTCCGAAAACAGACACATCTCCTTGCCGACCGTTGATCGTAGACGTTTTGGTCAATGTCGTATAGCTCTGTCCTCCTTGATAATTGTATCATATCTTAACAACATGACCGTGGGTTGTTTCCAAGGGCAATGGTGACCCACCTTTTATAAATGTCTGCTGAGAGATCCCTGGTATCACGCAGCCCATCCAGGTCCTGCTTTATCTGTATACTCATATCATCCCCCTAATACCGTCGGAGTGGTAGATGTCTGCTCTCCCCTCCTTTGAAGCACTTATGGCTTCTCTAGGCTTGGATCAACCAACTCCAGTAACAGAGGACTCTCCGTCGCCGAAGTCATCTCCCCCGGATTCACCACGTATGCCACATGATCCAGTAACGGAAGCCATTAAACCTTCCCCGGTCTTGCGTGACCCTGCTGCTTCCCGCTCTCGTGTTGCTCGTTATTCTCCTTATTCTTCCACAATGGTGTGTAGTACTGATTGACTTTGACTGGAGGCATACTGACATGTTATGTATCACAAGTCTACAACAAGACAGAGAAGCTTGTCATCTGTTTCCTCCTCTTCGTCAGAATTTGACTTTCCGTCCTCAAGTGATGTAAGCCCCTTAAAACAATTGTATTGTATGGCATAGTGATGTCATATATTCAGGCTCCTTCACATTCATCGAAACGTCTTTATTCTCGGCGTTCACGAAACAAACTTGTCATCGATGTATATGATTCGCCAAGTGATTTGCCTGCTAATACGCCCATTTCATCGTATCTGCGCAGAAAGACACCTGGGACATCCCCAACATCCCCAACGTTTTCCCACTGCAGGAGTAGTCCCACTCCCTTCTCTCCCGTTCCTTTATCCATTCCAATGTTACCATCATTTTTTCAGAATCATCTCACAAATACCCCACCGCCAGAAACTTGTGAATCCAAAAACCACCTATTAAGTCCCCCACTTGAAAGATTTCGTGAATCTGGGACCGAAAATTCAACCCCACCTAACTTTAACGGCTATAGGGGTGTCAGGATTTCTTCCCCATTTCGTACATCAGTTTTCGGAGAGTCCTACAGTCCACTGCGACCCACAATCAATATTGCCTAGTTAGCAAGTTGATTTTTTTATGTGGACACTGACTCTGTATAGTAGACTCTCAGGGACTTTTGCAACCTCATCTGTATATTGACACCACACATTCGTTATCTTGCTCTTACTCTTCTTACTCTTGGCACTTTATCTATTCAATGGGACATTACAGGTAACAATTCTATCTCAGGGCATAGCTCCGCTGGCTTTCTGTGCTGAGCATGGGAAGATTATATTATTTGATTATTCAGAGTGTAGGGGGTGTTCACAATGACCCGTTCAAATAGACCAGGTGTATACTTGTACAATGTCATTAATCATGAGCATCTTCTTCAGGTCCAGGGCATTGAGTTTCCATTTCTTGTTCGTCTTTATATGTAACTCCACACCAGAAGCAGTAGTTATACCTCTCTCGTAAGTATGATAGGACAATTTGTAGCCGATCCTGTGCCTAGAATGATAACCCCTTCAGATATAAAATCCCGATTTAAATAAAAGAGAAAAGAACCTGGAGACGAAGAAACTGCGTCGCTTCTTCAAGTAACTCGGTAGAAAACTGATCTGTGACAGAAATTGACACCGTCGACATGGTTCCGCTGTCAGAACTATTTTCGTGAAGTGCATCCGCTTGCATTTGTCGACGTAAGCGGTTTTGTAACGATTCATCTTGTTGTTCATATACTAGGTGTGAACTACCGTGTAAGGTGAGGGCATCAATGAGACCATTTGGGAATGTGTCTGGATTGCTAGGATCGAGCCACAGAACATTGAACTGCAGAAGTTTAGGTTATTTCTAAAGATGCTCTGGATTACTATCACCATACCTTTTTGCCCCGTTTCTCATCCAAGTTTATACAAGTGCGTTGCACAGGACCTGTCATTGGTGTGATTTAATTACTGCCGATAGCACATTATGAAGAGTTCCACACCTAACCTGCCTTCAGCAAGACGTTCAGCATACTCATGTCTGACACGATCCCTAAAGTCTATATGGCCCTTTTCATCTGCCATCTTCGCCATTTTTGCTGTTCTTTCTGCGGAGCTGGGGGAACGAGTACGTTTTCCCAGACCAATGCCTTTCCTGCCTGGTGCCGATGTCAGTTAAACTAAAAACGTTTCATTTATCATGGCATACCTGCCCATTCATTTAGTGGCAATGGAACTGTGACGTGATGGGGTTTTCTCCTCAGGTTGTTCATCCAGCAGGTTGGTCTTCGCAGAAGCAGCTGCATCTCCTAATGTGTTTGCTTGCGGTGATTCTTCAGGCTTTGACGTACTCGACGACACATTTCCAAGGGATTGACCTGGTTTGAAACCCATTTTTAACATCATAGATAACGCCTTGCTCCCCGTTTCAAGACCAGCAGCTTCATCTTCTTTGGCACGCTCGAAAAGACTTTTACTGAGACCCTCTTCGCGTGATTCAAGTTCCCTTTGCCGTCTGCTCTTCGTCCTGTTCTGCTCATTCTTCAAAGAAGCGCGTTTCTGGGCTTCCTTGCGCAAGCTGGAATATGTCTTGGGTGTTGATGAGGATTCGGAGTCACCAGAAAATAAGAATTTATCTGATAGATAATCGTCCTCTTCCTCAGCCATGATCTGTGATGTATGAACAGACTCATATGTATGCACAACAGACCCAAACAAACAACACTTCTGAGTGCTCTTCACGCATATATAGAACATTGGGCGCGTTCAACAAACACTAAAACATAAAGGAAACATAGTAAGGACCATGGATGCAGCTATCATATTGAGAAGAGTATTGTAGAGGACAACATAGCAAAGAATACGTGACAAGGGTGTTCATGAGGCATTAAAATGTAAAGGTCATTAAGCGGTGGTTGGAACCTCCTCTGTAGCAGGGTTTGCATCATCTCCATCATCGTGAGGGGTGTTGACAGCAACTTTAACAGCAATGACCCGGCCACCGACTTCTTTGCCTTGCAACGCCTCGATGGCTTTGCTTTGCTCTTCTTCACTGCCAACATCGACAAAACCATAACCTTTGCTTTTTCTTGGCTGACCCCACCTCCTTCGGACAATGCGCGCAGTGTTAACATTAATACCAGCTTCAGTGAACAATGTAGCAAGGGCCGCATCGTCAACACTGAACCCAAGGTTAGCAACGAAGACCATTGTCTTGGATGGCTCTCCGATAGGGTCTTCACCAGCAGGACGAGGGGGGCGAGCTGTCCTGGGTTTACGGCGGCTAACCCTTTTAGTAGCAAGCGGCTCTCCAGCTGCTTCAGTCTCGGTGGTAGTTACCAGACCTTCCGAGTTCTCTGCCTTGACCTTTGGTTTGCGCTAAGAAGAAATGAGTACATGATACATATATAGGCATAATAGAAAAACATACAGTAGATTTCTTCTTCTTTTTCTTGGGTTTAGCAGCTTCGTCTGTGCCTTGGGCTGCTTCACCCTCAGTCTTGAGGGCCTCGCCGTTTGCTTCAGCCTCCGATACTTCACCAGGGACGGCTTTGCTACCACGTCTGCCAGGACGTCTCTTGGCTTTCCTCTCCTTCTTCTCTTTATCTTTCTGTTCAGATGGTTTGGCAATCTCGATGATTACCTGACGACCGTCGAGCTCCTTCTTGTCGAGAAGCTCCACAGCCTTTTGAGCTGCCTCAGCGGTGGACAAAGCGACGAATCCATAACCCGCCGAGCGGGTTCCACGCAAAATAACCTGCGCGGAAAGACTATTGTAAAAAAAAAAAATAAGCCTTCGAGCAACGAGGCTGTGCGAAAAACGCCACGTACACATCACTTCCAACAGGCGCAAAAAAAGCCTTCAGCCCTTCATCCGTGGTGGAATACGCAAGATTCCCAGCAAATACCTATGAAAACGGATGTGAAAAAAGACTCAGGAGATGAAAAAGAAGGAGATTACCTTGAAACCGGGAGTTTCTTCTACTGCGACTTGCGTGGTCGGAGGCGCACCATTTTCTGTAACTGGAGCGATTTGGGCATCCGACATTATGAGGTGATTGAGGTGGAGAGTGTTGTTGAGGGTGAACTGTTGTGAACTTGTTGAACCGGTTTCTTCGTGTCAAACTTGAAGGTTGAAGAAAAAAATGAGGCTGAATCACTTCGCCTTAAGTAGGTGGACAAACAGTAGACAACAAAGGCTATATATGGATTGGCCTGATTCATCATAATCAGTCGTCGCCATGACATTCTCTGGAATATCTTCTCGCCCATCGATTCCAAGGAATAACCAAGTACTTGCTCGCACTTTATTTCCTGAGTACAGGGTTGAGTATATTACGGGTCTTGGCTAGCTGAGCTTTCCCTGTTGCTTCGTTACCATAAATAAAATCACGAAAGTTCATCACTCAAGAAAATTGATCCATTGTTTGTCGCGTATGGAGCACATGTCCATCATAAAGGTACGACTGTTACTCCTCACCACACTTTGCTTGAAACCTTTTTGCGCCACGGTCCGTGCGTATTCACGGCATGTACCGTTCATTTTAAATTCAGAACCTCGGTTTCAATTTTTTCTTCACCTTTCCACATCCTTAGTGCTACGGCCCTCTACGCTCTTTTTATCCTCGCTCTTTTCACGAACAACTTAGAAGGCCCATTGTTCTCTGCAATGGCTGCAAAATTGCTCAACCTCCTTGCAATCTCCTCTTTGGCTATCATAGGTTGTACCTTTGGTCCCCCCACTGTCACTGCTCTCTCTATTGAAAGTTCCCACCATATTGCTCGTCATTCCACTGGACACGAAATATTGGCCAAGAAGAAACGTGGTACCTCCTCAAAGCGTTGCAAACCTCGCCCCTCTTCCAGTGCAGCAGCAGCAGCAGCCCCGACTTCAACGCCATCTGCAGCTCCTTCCTCGGCTCCAGCTCCACCACCACCACCACCTCAGTCCAGCTCTCCAGCCCCAAAACCTTCCCAAACCAGTCAACCCGCTCAAAGCTCGGGAGGTTCTGGTTCGAGCGCTGGGAGCTCAAGTGGCGGTTCTGGTGGAGGAGGCAAAGTTGGTCTTGCTTGGAATGATCCGCAACCCAATGACCTTTTCAACTTCAAATCCCCGAACGCTAATACGTGAGTTGGCACTTCCAATTTTAATTACGGCTTTCACTACAACTGATTTTTCAGAGTTTACACCTGGAGTTGTTTTGCGCCGCCTACAGCCGCTGATGCTGGCATGGTATTCGCCCCCATGATGTGGGGTCCCAAACAAATAGGAGATTGTGACCAACAGCTACCCAACTTACCTCCTACGGTTCTCCTAGGGCCTAATGAGTAAATAACACGTGAATATCTTCATGTTTCCTCTTATTCATTCATAATTTCAGACCCGACGAGCCTTCTCAATCAAACCTGTCTCCTCAAGATGCTGCTCAATTCTGGATGGATAACATACAAAAATGGAAGCAGAAAGGCTTCCGACTCGGTTCTCCAGCACCTACAGGTTCAGATCGTGGCTTCCAGTGGATGAAAGATTTCCTCGGGGCATGCCAGGGCTGCACTGTGCGCAATATAGCGTGTATACGATGTTCTGACAGTTGACCCTCTGTCTGTAGATCGATTTTATAGCCTTCCATTACTACGGTACCAACGCCCAGCAGATGATCGATTTCCTGACTAAAGTACACGACACTTTTGGGATGAACATCTGGGTTACTGAATTCGCAGATCAGGTTTGTGCGCGTTTTCTGGTCCTGGTTCCTATTAACTTTTGAATTAGGACTTCGGTGGTGGACCTCAAGCTACCCTTGATCAGGCTTTCGACTTTATGGGGAAAGTCAAATCTTTTATGGACAATACTCCATGGATTGAACGTTACTTTGCATTTGGTAAGATGACTTGTTGAATTTACTGTATCCTGAACATTGATAAATCGGCTCGTAGGCGCCTTACCGGACTTATTCAACGTCAATCCGGTCAATGCACTCATGGATCCCAACAGTCGTCAACCAACGTCACTTGGCCACTTCTACCTTGGTAATTAGATTTAGTAGATATAACCCATGCTACATCATCTCAAAAGCTATACCCCATTGTCTTTTTTTTTTATTTGGAATTATTCAACTAAACCGCTGTGCGGGGTCCATATGCTCTGTTTTGTATTTACTGGAAGACAGGAGAGATGCAGGTCGTTCTCTACATAAATACACCCGAGTTCACATATGGAATGAATGAACATAAGTGCAATACCACCTCTGCCGCGAAACTATCCCTAGGGTTATATTTTCGTTAGAATCCGGAACGCAATTGAATCGGACTTAGATTGTCCAAATTATCTTTTTATAACTCACGATCTCACGCCTATATTTTCTGAAGAAAAACCATATAAAAATCGCTCTCTGTAGTACTTGAGCCTTTTCCACTATACAAGGATGGTTGCACATTTGCCAAAAGCCATTAAGCACTTGTTGACCTTGCGAAACCCTAATTCCTTACCAAGTCCACCCATAAATCGTCTACAGGATGTGTTTACAAAAACGTTCAGGGATGCGAAAGATAAGAATGCGGAAACGGGATGGCTGGTTCTAACAGTAAGAATCATCAGTCTTCGAATTGCAACATGGATGCTTCATTTAATTTCTAGACTTGCACATTGTTAACAACCAATCGTCCTTCGACGATCGGACAATTGTACCGTTTTGTTACCCGTCCTGGTTTGGAATCACAAAGTGCTATTGATATCCCAAAAGCAGTAAATCATGCTGCCATAATGAGGGAGTCTGCTCTTAAAAGCACCATTTTCGTTGGTGTTCCTCGGGTGAGTTTGCTGTTCTACATGAATTGCCAAGGACATTTTGAGGGCTTAGACCGGACTCGCAGGTTATTCTTTCCCTTTCTGCGCTTCATGAAGCGCTCGATGATGATGTTAAGAAAGCCTTGAGGCAACAATCTAGAAGGTGTTTGGGAAACTCCTGTTCTAGAAATGTCTTAAGTACTAATCGAACATATGCAGGACAGCCACTTCCGACAATGTCGAATCGATAGTGATGCGGGGAAGGGCTCTTTGGGATTCCATTTATGCACCTCATGCAGATAAACTCCACGACAAGTTAGGGTCTTACCACCCGGACTTCATTTGTGCGTACACGTTTCCGCTTCTCTGACACATATTTTCCAATCACGGAACGATTCCAAGACCGCTGTCGGCCGATCTTATGAACCGATCCACTTATCTGATGTGCTATTTCCATAAAAATCCAGATCTTGACTGATGCAACTCTCTTTTACACAGCGTTTATAATCCAGAGTTACGGTTCGGTCCTCTCTCCTCTACCGGGAGGCACGAAAACGTACTCGGACACGAGTTCTCCTAGAGATGCCGATCAGGGTAATATCAGTCGCGCACTGGGCTCAGTCGTGGGGATCGCGACGCTACGCTCAGAAGGACGAGTCGGCCCGCAACTGATAAGCCATACTTTTGGTTTACTGAAAGCGCGATATGTCGAAAACCGGAGCAAAGAAGATGAGTGGCTGTCTAGTGATGAAGGAACCGAGTGGGTCATTCGCACAGTGGATGAAATCCTCGATGTCGTTTCACCACCAGCGCAAGATGATCCAGTCAAGGTGAAATTGTGAAGGATTCTTGGTCGGCTGACCTGTCTTCCTAGCCTACGCATTTCTACTAGACTGCAGCATGTCCAGGATTTCAATTCAGTTACCACCCCGCTTCCTCGTTTCTTTATATTCACGTGAACTAGATGTCGAACCCAAATACACTCATTTATATATTATTGGTATAGATTGCACCGTTTTTCGACAACGGTGTAATCTTTACGTTTGCTAGGCTGATTCCTTGGATCTGTTAATTGATTACCACTTCCTGCCATCAGGATCTTGTCACATTGAAGGACTGTAATAACGTTCATAGGGTTTTTGATGGGTAAAATAATAAAATTGCAATTGTATGAAATTGTATGATAAATATTCCATGTACTGTTTTGACAAATCGTACAACCAGATTTGTTAATGGTCCCCACCCCCTTTGACAAGTATTAGCCCGTCAAAGACCCCACGCTGTGCAGAAACGATAGAGCATGGCAGTAACTGTTACGGTATCCATTATCGGAGGATGCATCTAGCCGTTCTTCAGCGGATAGCCAATACATTCCAAAAAATTTAATATACCACTGTGCCAGCACCCGCGGTGCGGATGAAATGGAGTTCTCCGTAAACGTCTCCGATCTGGTAACGCGTCTGCCGTGTTGGCCGAAAGAAAGCGATAACCACACCATTTGGATCTTGCAGCTAGGTTAACAAAAGGTGTTATGCATAACGCAACAAAAAGATCGGATGACTATAAGTACCACGGTATCATGACCAGTTGTGCTCGGCCGCCATCGATATTGGACTCCGTCTGGTCCGTTAAAAACGCGGCTACCCTGCAATAACCAGGATGAGTACAATGTTGGAAATTTATTTTGAAATGGAGGCATACATATGTTCTTGGATCCGGTAAAACGAGATCAGACATCGGTAATGCGTTCTATATTTCAGGTTGACGGTAAGTATATAGAGCATCGACAAAAATGAAAGAACTACTTTTCCTATGATCACTCGACCAAGTCCACCGTTAGCGGCCCATTCGAGTTTAGCAACTCTGTCTTCTTTATTGGGGCGGATTGCTCGCCATAACGTGGTAACACTTTGACCACTGGGGCTGACGTTGGTCTATAATCAAAATTGTAACCTGCTGGATGTCAAGAGATGATTGAACACAACAAACTTGAAATCGATAGAGTACACCCCATGAGTTAAAGAGTTGGCTTTCGCGCGGATCCTGGTTAGTCCAAGAGAGAATATCGTTAGAAGCAGATGTCATTTTCACGAATTAGGGCGGAGGTTTTGAAGAGAAAAGTGGTTTTCATGTTTGCTTTTATACCTAGAAAATCTGGAGTATTATGATAGAAAGCCCTTATGGCTCATGATCCTTGGATCGATCGACAACGTGGGTATGTGGCAATAGAAAAAAAGCGCAGAAAGTATAAACGTGTAGACAGAGAAGTAAGGGTTTCAACTGAGCCTTGGTAAGTGGAGTAAGACTCCGATTGTGCAGTGGATGTCGATGATCGAACAACACGAGACAAACGCGAGCGCCTTGAATTTTCGGTGTGTTCCCTACTTTGTCACGGCGTCGAGCGACCGGAAAATTCCATTTCCCCTTTGACGACATTTTGGTTTGGTTAAAATTGACAACCGAATGTTATTCCTGACATCCTGGGGAGATAATAAAGAGAGAAGGCATATGCGTGATGTGTTTGATGGGGTGTCGCTTTTAACGTCCACGAGGTAGGCTAGATTAGGCAGGTCTGTGGCAAGGCAAGGGAACTTGAACAGAGGGGAGGCCGTGAACGTGTCCTGCATCCGGGGTTCGGGACAGCATGTCCTCGTCGTGTTGCAGATACTGTTTCCGGGTGAAAGGCACGCAAGATTAGATGGGTCTGAAGATTTGACAGTCAAAACATTCAAATTGAGTTCCAGTTCTAGCGGGTTGCAGATGATGCAGATACTAATGAATACCAGAACGGAAGGACTCTAACACACGAATGGGAATGAGAAAGATACAATTGAGGAATCATTTGGGACTCATGTTCTTCCTCATGTTTTGCATACAGCTTGAAAATTTAATCTTGCATCGTAAACCTAGATTTTGCAGATGTCTTATGAGCATCATGAGGGCATAAAAATTAGGAGAATTAAGGGCGACGTATACACACGGAGGTAATGATGCTAAAGATCTTCACGTAGTTATAAAAATGGTATCATTATGGCAAACAAGGCATTGAATGTGATGAGGCTGGGGTGTCTAGCTGAAATTATATCTAAGTCATATACATGATAAGGATGTATGAAATCACACTGCATAGGGTAGATACACACAGTTGATCCACGACATATGCAGAATCATGGGACAACTTGGACTCCCAAGCTCCTGGCGCTGCCAACGATCATCCTCGCGATGGATTCTAATGGAAGGTGCTTCATATGTTCATCTGCTGCCTTAATCTTCGCAATCTCGTACACGTGTTTGAGACTCATCGTGCCAACTATATCGTGACCTGGCCGGCCAGTCCCCTTTTCTATGCCGGTGGTTTGTTTGACGAAATATGAAACTGGTGGCGTTTTCGTTACGAAAGAGAAGGTGCGATCAGGTTGAACGGTGATAAGGGTGGGGGTTGGAACACCTGGTTCAATGTTCGCGGTTCTCGCATTAAACTCTTTACAGAAGTCCATTGATTTCACTCCCCGAGCGCCCAATGCTGGTCCTACTGGAGGTGTAGGGGCTGCCTTACCAGCTGGAATCAATAGCCGCTGCCGAGGGTTGATATTGAACTTCTGCACAACTTTGTGAAGGAGGAGAGAAAGAGGAAGAAAACGTACCACGACCTGTGCTCTAGCTCTTTGAGCAGCCTTGGACATAATTGAATGTGATCTAGAGGTTAAAGAAGAAAAATAAAAGTGTAGTTTAGCGAGCTTAAGCGACAAGGCACGGAGAACTTGGGGCTTGCACTGGACGCGGGAGTGAGACTGGAAAAAATTTGAACTCCACGCTGATGCCGGAATGTTAACATGTGACCAACGAATAGCATCTTCTAGTAGTTAACCCGAACTTCACTTCTTCCATCTTACGTCCCTCATCCTCAGATATACTTACATACCAACCGTCTTGTACGGATTAAGCCTGGTCAATGTTCTATATGGATGATTGGACATACATATATCTTACGGGGCATCAAGTTCTCTGATATGTCATTCGGTTTCTGTGACTCCATTACGGCACCTCTACTTAGCAGGATCTGGGGTTCTCCGCTAACTTGAGACCCCAGAATACGAGAGAGCAGCTTGTCCGCCAAACTACGATCTCCTCACCATATGCCTATCTCTCACCACTTACTTACCCCATGCCCTATATGAAGAATCAAGGCTGAAAAACCTATTACCAGTGGTCCAGAAGAAAATCTTAGAACATTTGCAAGTTTCCGCAGTAGACGTACATAATGTCCCAGATTCATGATGCACTGAAAATAATGTTTAACAATCTTCAGATTATCTCTTATTCTCTATTATCCTGGATATGTGACATAGCATTGCGGACAAGGAGGGAAAGCCGAAAACGACGCTTTAATAATAAGTTTGCACAGGTACCTTACACATGTTTCATAGAGATTCAATCTGTTTTAACTATGATTTTAATAATCCACATCTCAATGGGTTTCTAAGCCTCTTCAAAAGAAAGTCAGCTACAAGAAAGTCCACTGTTCTGGGACAATCCTATTATTAGCTGATTTATATTTAATTACCTCGGCACTCATGATATGTTTCCACTAGATTTTTTCAACGAATCATCGACGATCATGACACACCAAGACACATATGTGATTATTAGAAAAGACCAATTGTATGTAGCAATAACCTCCTAGGGGTCAGTTTGTGCAAATTGATCAACCGATAGTTCCTGGCATTTCAGTGGGGTGGTAAGGCAATATACTTCAGTCATCTTTCAGAAACCCAAATTTCGGGGGCGTAGTCATGCATTTCGCTCGAAGCTTTTGGGCTACCTGTCTGTAAAGCTCCATTGGTGTGTTGTTCAGTTCGAAAATTATGAGACCAGTCTTATAAACTGCATGTGGCTGATCAAGCAACATCCTCCAGGAAGGCGGTTTTCTAGGCTTTCGAACTGTTGCTTCATATTATGAGAAGTGTTTGTCTCCGTCAGAGTCTGTCTTAGCTATGTCCCAAGTATGTTTATTGTCTTCCATTTTATCTGCTTAGGTCACCTCATTTGTATAAACCAAGTTTGATATGACTGCCTAGGGGTACGCTTATATCCCTTTTCGTACTCAACTGCTCACTTTCTTTGCAGAAAGGGATGTTGGTACCATCACAGATAACACAGATATAAGTTGTGATTTTGTGACCATCTAAAACTAATTAGATCTGCGGTTTGTCTGGATATAACATGGAACTCGGAGGTGCATATCTTGATGTTCCTTACGTTGGGGTAAGTTTTATATGTAACTGTAATTTTGACATCTGAACAGGCATAATTTAGGTACTCTTGTAATGATCAGTTGAGTATTTCTGTTTACTTCCCGGGCCATGGAGGTTTTATTAATGTTGAGGCAACTTTTCTTTGAGAACAGCAGGATATCTGCCTTCTTTCTCCATTGATTAGTCCACTCATGAGAATTCCTCCCATCCAGAGAGCAACTTTTCAGACGAGAACCCCAATCTTCACTACTCAAATGAGCCTGTACATTCTCATGTGCAGGCCATACTCCTTCCTGACTATAGTCATATATGTTGAAATTCTCTAAACTTGCTGTTGTCCTCATTATAGGACTTAGTTCTTTATTACGCTAAATCAGAGTGTTTTAGTCGGTTAATTAAGTCCGATGATTTTATAAGAAACGCATTTTTTCTTGAGTCGGACTCGAGGGGAGCGTGGGTTAACAAACACCCCTTGTATTGACACGGCTTTGTTTATTCCAAATTATTATTTTCTATTGCCGTCTCCCGACTTTCCGGAAACCATGGCCTCTCGCAGTCAGCGACAAGAAGAGATGGATAAGGCCTACGCCATCCAATCAAAAGCCGGCATAGAAGTCTGTAATATTGCCTGTCATCATTTACCATTGACACACGGGCCCCGCATTAGACATCTCTGAGATCAACGGCTGTTGGTATAGGCTTGGCCACCATCGCTCATAGATTTTGGCCAAGGTTTCGGTACGTACACCCCCTTCCATGAGGTATTACGGCCATACTCAATACAAAAGACAGAAACCAAACCCTTGCGTTCAAGGCGTTTCTTGTGTCAGGATGTAAGAAAAACCTACATTTCATTTCGGACCTGTTTGCTTAGGGAAAAATAGTCACTATCTTTGGCCTAGTTTTTGGAGCTGAAAGTGCCCTGTTGGCACACGAGGCTCAACGTCGCAAGGAAGAGAATTCAATACGACGGGAAGCTAGATATGAGCTTGCTCGGCAGGGGCTTATAGCTACGGAGGAAGAGATCGCAAAATGGAAGGCATCGCAAAAGTCAGACAACACCAATCGGAAAGTATAATATAATAAATTGTATTTTCGGTAACGAAAGTTACAGTCACTTTGCTTGGTATGCTATCTATGTTGTATATACATCTTCTAACTGGGTAGAATTATCGACGAAAACAATGAGTGTTTATGACACTTCACAAAAAAACAAATAGCATTGCAATGATTGAGAGATTGTCCCGCAGAAATTCATACGACCACAGAGAAAAAGAAAAATTTAAGCGTACCCATGATCAAGTTGGTTTGAATGCATTTGCTGAGGCTGCAACCATTGTTCTTGCCCTTCCACTTGTGCAGGAGGTTTGGGTGGGGGACCTGGGTGGTATGTTTGAGTTTGGTTGGAAGACAGAGGGGGCGGTGGCGGCGGTTGTTGAGAATGGATAAAATAATCAGAGGGTGGTGGGGGTGGGGGTGGTAAAGGATGTGTGACTGGTGGGACTGGCTGGTATTGTATTGGAGGCTGAGGTAAGCTGGTATTGCGCCGTGTTTTTGGTACAGTAAGTTGAGGAGGCGGTGGAGGCGGTGGCAGATTTGTAGTCAATGGTTGGCTCTCCGATGGATATAATGGCTGACTTGTACTATACTGAATTGATGAAGGCGGGGGTGGAGGGGGAGGGGGAACAGGCGAATAGGTGGTAGGGAATGATGAGTTGCTATTCTGTGTAGGGCTGTAGTTTAATGCTGATTGCGGACTTGCTGTTGAAGGCTGTCCTTGGGGATTTTGTTGGCTGTATACAATCTGCGGCTGTTGCGGGAGAGGTCTTGATCCAGTACCATTAGGTAGCACTGCATGGACACTATCATGAGATGGGGATGGAGTAGTTGAGTAGTTTTGATAAACCTGGGGGGATGAGGGGTGAGGTTGTTGTTGTGTATTTGCAGCAGGTTCAGGTCCAACATATTGTTGAGAGCCTGGGGGGTATTGAGAATAGCCGAAAGATTGAGATGGAGGGAAAGACTGTGGGTGTTGGTAAGGGACAGGTGTAGGGTTAGGGAGATAAGACGGGCTATTTGCTGTGACTGGTGTCTGAGGAGGAACAGCATAAGGTTGAGAGTATTGGTTGGTGCCATAGTTTAAAGGTGCCGGTGTATGGCTCACTGCAGAGGCAAAATTTGGGTCAGTCGGATGAGAAGGTAGAGCCACAAAATTGGGCTGAATTGATATGGGCATAAAACCAGATGATGATGTTGGTATGCTATGTCGAGGCCCACGACCTGTTGGGTGGTGATACATAGGAGAGCCTTGGTCATATTGCGGCTGCTGATATGCGTGATGTGCTGTATAGCCTGACTGGGAAACAGACATCGAGTGTGTGTGGTTAACATATGACTGGTTTGTAGGATTGGGTGACTGATCATATACATATTGAAGCGTCGATTCCGGGATGTTATGATCGTATGGATTAATTGAATTTGGTGGTTGATCATTGAAAGTATGTAGATATGGAGCTCCACCATGTACAGGCTTGAAGCACATCAACCAGAGAAAATAAATATGTGTAGTAACTTACAGGAAAGCTCTCCCTCCGACGTTCTGCTATGCCGAATTCGTTAAAATTATTCGTCAATCTATCAACCTGAGATAACCGGCTCCTTTGTTCATAGGGTGCTACATATAAATCCAGCATTGCAAGAGATGTAGAAGCCCGGAGTGAAGACGGGATTGTGTCTAAATTTTGTCGGGAATAATCATATGGATGTCCCGCAGAAGCTACTCGAGAAGTAGTAGTAGCAATGCCTGGTGCTGTACTTGGTAAATCTCCCAATGGAACAAACGAGCCCGGACCACCGTACTGCTTGCTTTTTGGCTTTATCGTAGATTTCTTTTCAGGGGGGGCTTCCTGTAATTGATTTGATTCAGCTCAACATATTAGGTGGACTATATAAGATCAACGAACATTTGACCAAAATGTAAGCTCCAGGTAAACTTTGCCAGCAAATTTATCCTTATTGGTTAAAGTGAACCACTCTGTAGATCGTCGGTGACATGTAGCAACATGAAGAATGATTCAGCTCTTACCATCTGTTTCCCCCTTGGTTAGAACTTCAGTAAGGTCGACGTCTGCCTCTCCTATCATATCTGGTTCTCGGGGATCATCCGCATAGCAGGCCAGTTTCATTGTCTTTCCTCCCTTTATCTTCCTAGATTTCTTGTCGTCTTTTGGGGGCGGAGCTGGAGGGGTAGAGTCACCATTGGCAGTTCTCTGCAAGATATCATCGACATCCTCGTATAACGTGAATCGGATCTCTTCGTCCCACTCGGGATGCTGCCCGCCTCGTTTTATGGCTTTCGTCCGGCGCTTTTCGCCATTGACTATTACAAGGCAGTAGGGATCTTGTTTACCGATATGCCGTTTGTTTGGAAGGTGATTCTACAAGGAATGGATTAAGAGTCCGCAGCAGTAGTAAAGGCCAAGACACACAGCTTTGAGTACGACAACGATGAGAGTGCCTATAACACGAGGAGTGGAAGACATAACTAGAGGAAGAGTGATGGAGGAAGGGGAGAGAGACTTGAGATATCATAAAGATTTAAAACATGTGGTTGGACTGAGGCGTTAAAGAATGGAAATATTTAATAAATTTGGAATTAAACATCTCTATGACTCTTATTTGTTTCTGTTTGTGACATCATTCATTGTAACCCAGTACCCTCAAGAGTCACTACTTTCCTGGCCTATAGCTCTTATTACTCTTCAATATCAATCCAGGCTTGCGATCTGCAAGATCAAGGATCATCTCTGCAAAGTAACTGTTCGCCCAAGCAAACCAACTACGAGTATAATCAGTCGGGTCATATATACTCTGGGACTCATGTATCAGCCCCAGTCCGTTGGTGTTCTGCATCAATTGTCTCATAATTAGATCTAAACCTAGTTCAGGTAGTAAAACACTTGCGTTGGCTATCAGATACAGTGACTTCAGGATTTCAGCATCGTCGTCCGTCCCGAATATTGCAGAAATGTGGGACATTGGCCTACACAACATATTGAGATTTAGAATATATACTTAGCACAGAAGTTACTAACCATGGATGCCAGGGGTCAACGTGCGGTCCTCTGTTTTCGTTAATGATTAATGTCAATATATAGGTTAGAAGACAAACCCTATGCCATTGAAGGTCTTTCCAGCTGCGAAATATGGATTTTTAGCTGATAAGAGCATTTTTCGGGTGGCAACATAAGCAGCATCATGTTTATCCAGGAATCCGAGATACGGCAAAGATAGCAGCGACTAAGCTAGCCGTGAATATTGTGACGTAGCATGAAAATTAGCACCCATACCGGCACATTGGCATCGTCCATTACATACCGACCCCCGAATCCTGCAACATTTATGTTTATAAATAAATTGGAAATTCTAAGTACTTTCTCAATCTGCTTACCGTTTGTTTCATACGCAAAGATATTGTCAACAACCTGAAACAAGGTTAGATTTGTCAATCACTTTCGATTCAGCGGCGGACACGTACAGTAGTTTTCCAGATAGCGTCGTGTATCTTTGAGCTCCATTCTTTGGCCTGTTGACTGACATTACGTAGCATTTTAGCGTCGTCGAGCACATTTGCCAAATTCTTTAGTTCAACGCTAAGCATAGCATTTGCAGGCGTTAAGAATGCTGCAACGTAATTGTAAGTCACCGATTGGACTAAAGAATCTATACACGCTTACCAAAAATACTCAAATCATCTGAAGGTCGATGATGTGTACCGACGAGCCCTGTGAATGCTTTCGGTTCTCCGTTGCCGCGATTGTCGACCATGGGTGACAATGCTCCATTACCGCCGGTCCAGTTGTAGAAGGAGATAAAATTGAAGTCATCATCGAAAGTCGCTTGAGATTGCTCGTTGATGACCCGAAAGATTTGATCAATAGCGGTGCGCCCTCCACTTGAAGCTCAGAAATTACCGCAAATTTAGTTTTTAATGTACATACAATTTTGATTCATGAAGGATGTGTCCTTGGTTGCTAGGTAATAAGACCTAGAGAGTTTGAGGAAACCGCAAAGTGAATCTAACTCGTACTGGGAAGGAGAGTTGAAATAAATGTTATGCAGACCCTTCATTACTTACCTTGCACTCAAAAACAGTCGTGTTGTCGACCGGGCTGAAGAACTGAGGTCACCAACTTGAATGTACCAGATTATTAACCAGGAACATACGGATTGACAGTGACTCCATCTGCCCAGTCATTATGGCTGGGTGCCAGGCCGCTCTCCGGTGGTGGTTGGAAGGAACCGCCTATATAAGAGGATAAGCTAAGATTTACTTATTAATAGAGCCTGGTCTCACAGTAAGGGTACTGAGAGACATATCTCGCCTCGTTGTTAATGACGGCTTTGACCAAAGTTGCGAGTTTTGGGTCAACTGAAATCAATGAATGATAATGGGCAAACTGAGAATCAGGGTGAGAATCATCACTGAATGTCAAGGTGATGTGTAAAAACCTGATTGGCAGTATCTCGAAGCCACTGTGCACTGCAACTATGTTAAAACAGGAGTCAACGAGGCACTTATTGGGATGTATTTACGTTATGTCCTAGAAGCAGTTATTTAGTTTCTTCAGACTATGAAATTGGTTGTAATAGATAGGCACCCCAGTAATAATAAATGCCAGATTTTCTTCCTTAAGCCGGATCACAGATTTAGCATACATTTATCTATTAGAGAGAGTGCTTACCTCACTAAAGTATTTCACGGTTGTATCTTAAAACTGCTTAGTATCCCAGAAATCAAGCAAGTAATAACTTTGAGATTTACCAAGGGTATTCGGAAATGTGTTTTCAAATAACTGCGCTATATCAGGATCCTTGAGCAACGACTTCATGTCACTGATAACTTTCTATTGAAAAGCACCAATGTTAACTTATTATTATTATTAAGTAATAAAACACTACCTCCACTGCAGTACTATTGAAAGTACGACATGCAGGCGCTGGCCTCATAGAAGGTATTTTTAGCGGTCCTGAAGACCGAGCGCCTTGAGGTTTCTAATTACTGAATATCAGCGATGTATAGCCTTCATAGCTTAGAAATTCTGGCATGCCTGTGAAAAGGTAGTATAGTCTGGACATTGGCCTAGAGAAGAAGCGACAAAACTTGATGCCAAGATAACATTCGCAAAACCGAGTTTCATTTTGAGAAATCTCCAAATCCCAGTAGTAATGGTGTTGAAGAACAGAAATGACAGCAACCTCTGTAGGCCCTCCGCGGGTATATATGCAAACATAGGGATGCAGGAGCGGTCCGTTATTAGAGCACCCCAACGGCTCACGCGACTAACACCACACGCGCACCACTGCTTCTAGAAGCGCTTGAAAATACAAGGTTTAATCATTGAAATCCCTTTGTTGTATAATTTAAAGGTCCTACAAATATGCCGTTCTTGAAGGTCGTTTCCAGGACAGCTTGCTAAACAAGTGGAATAAAAGTTAGTTTTGAAGGAGAGAAATAGCTTGCAGGTCAAACTTATAAAAGTAGTTCCTAAAATGAATGTTTAAACGGGGAAAGGTTACGAATCACCTGATCATAACGCGATCACATTGACACACAATATGGTCTCATGCATGTAAACATT
Organism: Floccularia luteovirens; assembly: GCA_009739215.1. NCBI lineage: Eukaryota > Fungi > Basidiomycota > Agaricomycetes > Agaricales > Squamanitaceae > Floccularia > Floccularia luteovirens. Next base: position 1,629,040 of record VSJF01000004.1, read on the forward strand.
CGCATTACCCGCGATGCGTTCTACATAGAATACTGACAAGCGTGCACGATACAACAAGGATAGATAGATCATGTTATATGTACTAACGTCATAACCACTAGAGCTAACGCAAATGTTCTAGACGAAAAAAGAAACGAGTGTCAATGCAATCAGAGTCAACTATCGTCCTTTTCCTTCGCAGAGTTGATAACGGTTTGTGAGTTATCTTCCATGACTGGTGTAGATGTCCTGAAATGAGGCACTGGTGTAATTTGAGCGACAGTGTCTGTCGATAATTGGCGAGGGATTGCAATTTCGATGTCTTCATTATGCTGATCGTCAACCTCATGAGAAGCTATATCAGATTTCCTTGATCCTTCCGTGTCTGAAGATTCAGAAAACGAAGTAAAGGCAAGATTTTCATGGTTGAAAGATTCATCCTGACCATCTTTCTCATCGTCATACTGTGCCTCGTCAGCACGATCATATGCCTCCCCATTATCCGTGCTAACACCCCCCGTCCTTGCGCTATTTGTGGTCCACAAACTTCTTTCCCGTGCCAAAGAGGGTGCCCCGGTACCGAACTGAATTCTTGCACTCCATCTACTAGCTTCGCTTTCCCAACTTCCTCTTCTTGAACTCCTGGGTCTCAACGCTCTAACACTTGCATCGACATCTCGTTCCTCCAATCTATCGTCGTCACCGGGGACAAATTGGCTGGAACTTTCCATGTCTGCATACGTGCTACCTCCATAATGTGAGACCGAGTCTCCCGCTCCGATTCCTATGGAAGGGAAGTAACCTTGTGTACTTGCGCGTACTGGACTTGCATATGCTGACGATGCAAGTGTAAGAACAGATGCATTGTCAAGTGGTGGAGAAGACGGTCTTGGGTTGTTACGAGGATGGTGGGTCGTATGCAGTGGTGCTTGTACAGGCAACAAACCGTTTATTTGGTGTCCCTGGCTATTACCAGAAGATGGACTCAAGTTGATGGGGTTGAGGAGTGACGATGGACGAGAAGATGATTGGGGAAGTGCAGAGAATGTAATTGATCCGCCGCTACTTAAGAGTCCAGGGTTGCTTAAAGAAGATGACTGCCTTACGTGTGGTACGAAACGATGAACCTGGGACGTAGGGGTAGGAGGAGCTTGTGCGATATGGGCCATTCCATTTCCATTCATGTCGATGCTGAGTAGAGTTGTAGGCTTAGTGCTGGCAGCCATACTTCTGAAAGTGCGAGGATATGAAAGATAGGAAGACGACGATCGAGATGGAGAAGGAGAAGGGGGAGCGCTTGGTGGAATTGGGCGAACCGATGCGTCTTCATCAGCTTCCACGGCACTTGTGGGTGACCAGATAGAATCACGAGCAAAAGAAGACCTATCCACTGAATTATCATCGTCATAGGATTGACCAGACTCGCGTACTGGCTCGTCTTCATCAAGTGAGATGGTTTTGCGTCGTACAATCTGACTCGTCGTATCCAACTTTCCTTGTTGCCTAGGTATAACCAAAGCTGGAACAGGGAGAGGAGAGGATACTATACGACCTCCCCTATTGGTTGGCCTCCCAAAGTCGGTGAGTGTAACAGGCAAATTATCAACCCTCTTCGTCTTCGCCGTACCGGACAATTTTCGTTGGAACCAGTTGATAATCGGTTTACTCGACCGATGAGTGACCTTTTTCATAGGAGCTGGTGTAGGTAACTTTGGAGAAGGGCTGGAAGGGGACATTCGGCGACCTTTCTTTCGCTGCACCTGGGGCGGTTCTGAGGATTGAACAGCACGCGAAGTATCTGACCGAGAAGGTTGTGTTCGCAGCATTGACGTATGGCGTTAAACTAGTGGGTATGGGAAAAGATGAGGAAAGGAAGCAAGGCTGAGACTTGGAAGAAACGAATATGGCATGTGGACAAGGCAATACATACGCAACACGTACATACATCACAATCACCAGAATTTCCAACTTTAGATCAATTGCAATCATATCAATCATCCAGTTCCTATTGTATCTTCTACAATTACTCTTTTACCATTCTGTCTTCTTCGCCGATCTACGAGCAGCAATTGGAATTTTTCCTTGATAGCCAAACCCGTCCAACCACGGTTGCTCCTCTGATCTCTTTTTTTCAAAGTCTGATATCACAGCCCCTTTCTGCATAGTCAAACCAATATCATCCAAGCCATTCAATAGGCAGTGCCTGCGGAAAGGATCTGTGACAAATGGAATCGGGGCTTTCCCATTGACACGTCGGACCTCTTGCTTCTCCAAGTCGACTTCCAGCTCAAGCCCTGCCTCCGCATCCTCGGCTAGTTCACGACAATGTTCTTGCGACAATTCGACTGGAAGCATCCCATTCTGCATCGAATTGTTACGGAAAATATCTGCAAAACTTGGAGCAATGATACAACGAATTCCAAAATCATTCCTGATCGCACGTTTTTAATGATGATCGTTGGTCATGGATGAGAACACTTACAAACTCCAAGGTGCGTGTTCACGAGAACTTCCACATCCGAAGTTTTTCCCTGTACAAACTAGTATCTTGGATTTGTCATAAGGTGCGCGGTTAAGAATAAAATCGGTATCCTGCCCAGTGTGAGGGTCTTTCCGCAGGGTGAAGAACAAGGCATTAGAGAGACCTGTTCGTTTCAGCGTTTTCAGGAATTGTTTTGGAATTATCATATCAGTATCAACGTTTTCCATGTGCAACGGGGCCGCAATGCCTTTTACTGTTGTAAACTTTAGAACAGAAGTGGATGTGTTCTTAGTTGATAAAACAGCAGAACCCGAAGTGGTCTCTGATTTCTGTATAGGATTGGGAGATACGGAAGGCTCGTCCATGAAATCGAAAGCGCTGACAAGCTTTAACTTCGGTGCGGCGGCGATATTAGCCTCAGCTGTCGAACCAAGATATTTCCGTACATCGGTTAGCCTTCCGGTGAGGGCCGCAGCGCAAGCCATTGCCGGACTGAGGAGATGGGTACGACCTCCAGAACCCTGACGACCTTCGAAGTTACGATTACTGGTACTGGCACATCGTTCACCGGGAGAAAGTTGGTCAGGATTCATCCCGAGGCACATCGAGCAACCTGCCTCCCTCCAGTCAAACCCGGCGCGTTTGAATATTACGTCCAATCCCTCAACTTCTGCATGTTGCTTGATAATACCGGATCCTGGAACAACCATTGCTACAACTCCGGGAGCGACTTTCGCATCTGGACCAGCAGCCAATAGTATTTTCACTGCAGACCGAAGATCTTCGATCCTACTATTGGTACAAGAGCCGATGAACACTTTGTCAACTTTGATTTCTTCCATTGGAGTGTTTGGAGAAAGTCCCATGTAGGCCAAAGAACGCAGAGCTGACGCCATTTTTGCGGGGTCGGATATGTTGCTAGGGTCAGGAACTGAACCAGTGATTGGGACAACATCTTGAGGAGATGTTCCCCATGTGACGGTGGGGATAATCTCTGAAGCAGGTATATTGACCTCGATATCGAATTTTGCACCTTCGTCTGATCTCAAAGTCTTCCAATAGGCTAGCGCTTGATCCCATTCTTCACCTTTGGGTGAAAGGGGTCGATTCTTTAGGTACTCGAATGTAACGTCATCCGGAGCGATCATTCCTGCCCGAGCACCAGCTTCAATGCTCATATTGCAAACGCTCATGCGTGCTTCCATACTGAAACCACGGAAGACAGATCCGGCATATTCGATGACACTTCCTGTACCACCTGCTGTACCTATGACACCGATAATGTGAAGGATCACATCTTTGGAAGTGACTCCCTCATGGAGTTCACCATCCACAGTGATACGCATGTTTTTGGCTTTGGTCTGCAATAGCGTTTGTGTCGCAAGGACGTGTTCGACTTCAGAAGTTCCAATGCCAAATGCGAGGGAGCCAAAAGCGCCGTGGGCTAGACAATACTTTGTGAGCTAAATATTCATTGAACTCTTGATGGAGGCAACTCACTGGACGTATGAGAATCTCCGCAAACACAGGTAATCCCTGGGAGCTAAAACAAGAATTTTAGATGAAGCTTGTGTAAATCATTGCAATAAAAATACTTACAGTAAAGCCCTGCTCAGGACCAATTACATGCACAATTCCTAGAAAACATGTAGCATATCACTTGACTGATAGGAAATCAGATAGAAATAAATTACCTTGACGCCTATCCTTCATACCAAAATATGTCAAACCGAATTCTTTTACATTTTCTTCTAGGGCAGTGCACTGAGCACGCGAATCGGGTTCAGCAATGAATGACTCGACAGTAGTGAAGTTTTTGCGTGAGATCGTGCTTTATTAAAAGTTAGATGGATAGTTAATAGACAAGGACGGTACATACGGAACATTATGATCGACTGTTGCCAAGGTGCAATCTGGTCGGCGTACGGGTCGTCCCGCATTTCGGCTAAATAAGAGTGAGTATTATATTTTAGACAGGAAATTTAGCTACGAACAGGCCTTCAAACGCTTGTGGGCTCGTTACTTCGTGTACGAGATGCCTATCTATACATCAGTTATCGATGTCTAGGATATTTGGGCGACACACACCGATCAATGTAAATCAAGGCTAATCCGTTTTCTTTGACATCACTGTAGAGATCGGGTGATGAGATAGTGGTGGTACTATATTTCAAGGAACATACACAACATGGTCATCCCATATTTTATCATACAGAGTGCGAGGTGTAGTTACCGAAGTGGGCATTGTGGACTAAGGGCATAGAGAGGCAGCCAACGACACCCTGCTATTTATTTTGTTTTCAGTTCGATCGATTCGATGGCTCGGCCGACAAATTTCGGGTTATCGCAATCAAACCAATCACATCACCCATGTATGTCAGGTGTAATGAAGAAGATTACAGAGACATATGAGAAAGGCTGGAACAGAGTCTAGGCGATAATGGGACTTTGTGAGAGACATGTGGTTCTGTAGCTGAGATGGTTTCGCTTTTTGGCACTGTGTATTATTGGATGTATTTCATTTCACCTCGTAGCTACAGTGTGGCTAGTATATACACTTGAACTTATACTTGAATATTGCATCCTAAAATTAAAAGTATCATATTAGGTAATCTGATTTAATCTTTCACTCAACTTGCACAATTGTAAAACAATCAAATAGTACAATCAAACAGTATGCCACCTCGCCAGCCCGACTCCCCTCGGTCATCACAATCACCACCACCTCCTGGCTTGCAAGGTGATTTAGAACTTGAATTGCTAGGTCTAGCGAATGCCTTGTACAATCTTGGAACGACGGTAATCAATGATTCTTCGAAAGAGCGCGATAAACCAGGAGGCGGAAAACAAGTTGGATTGAGGGTGTGAGTATCCCACACCAGAAGATTGGAGACTCGACCACGTATTTTTTCTAGAAATAATGTCGTATCACACCTTGCCGCCCTTGACGAAATGGCCCAACATGTAACAACAAGAATACCTATGCAAGTGTTGATAGACATAGATAGCGCCCGAAATCCTATGCAGTTGACACGGGAGAGGCTTGAAAGAACAGCGACGGAAAATCAATTCATGAATGGGAAAATAGCTGCAATTGATGTGAGCACACTTTGATATGAGTTTAGCGATGCGAAAATTTAAAATAATTTTTTGTAGTCTTATCGGAGATTGCTCAATGAAGCTCTCATTCAAAGCTTTCCTGAACTTGATGCACAATTACAGCAGCAGGTGTCTGTCAAGGAAGAAGAACAACAACATGCGATATAGGATTACCTTAACCTAATAAATATTGATCCTTTGAGTCTGCTTTTGGAGTAGTGGTATTATTATAATACGCGAATGCCCCTCAGCTTGTGCATTTGTACTAAAATTGCACTCCTAGCAACCGGTGCTAGCGGACCATGATGACTGGTAAAATAGATAAAACCAGACAAGATGTGTTGTATCCACAGCAAAGAACTTATTTCCAACTCCAACAACTCTGACTCATCACGTTCCTTGTTTCGTCTTCTTCATAACCGTTATCTGTTGTACCTTGGGTTGTCTCTTTCAAGTTCATATGTCAGATATTCTAAACTCTTACACTGCTCTTTCTCTTTCATCCCCTCGGTCGGATGTTTCTAATGTGTTGGATTCCATTATCAATGGTTTTTTCTTATGCTATATGATAGTGAATTTCAACTAAACCTTGTTTGCAGCACTACCTTTCACATTCACTCCATCTTCTCGCGAGGAATTGTTAAAAATTCTGTTGCAAGACTTAAAGAGTTCTGGTTCACGAAGTAGGCTTACGTCCAAAGGTACCTACTAATTCATCACTCTACTCAATCCCATAACATTCCCGATTTCCGTCCCAGATGCTGCCCAAGCTCTACTTGCTCTCAAGACCCTTGGCAGGGATCCATCTGGTTCAGATTTTCTTGCGTCCCCCTTAAATATGTCCACCCTATTAGAGCTCTCCTCATCTCTCAAAGATGACCCGGACGCATCAAGCGAGGCTTTACGGTGTTTAGCTAACGCACTCTTGCTTATTGAACGAGCTCGGGGGGTTTTCATTGAGAAGGATGTAAATGGAGGAGAGATCTGTCTGACAATGTTAGAAGTGAGTTTTCACTTACAAGTGGGTATAAAAACAGCACTAATCTCTCCTTTACATATTAGAAATCAAACTCTCCAGATCAAATTTTTATTCTTTCTCGCATTTTGTTTTTATGCACCGTGTCTGGCCCTAGCTACATTGAAAGCATTGTAGAGGAAAAACATAATGGACGTACAATCTCAGAAATCGTCGGTTCAAAACTTGATACACTGACGGTTGCGATACTTTCTGGAACTAAAATGTCCAAGGAAGCAATGTCAGATCTTTTGAAGTTTACTTTTAATCTTCTTTTGCATTATCCTAAAGTAAATTATTGTGTTCCAGTGTTGAATCCTGCTGATTAGAGTTCTACAGATGGCAGGTTCCGAGCTTCAAACCTCTGAAGTCATCGATGATGATCAAAAAGTTATGGGTGATTACTGGAGCCCAAAGCTTGACGGGTGCGACTATTACCTTTCCCTTCCTCCTTTGACTAAGTACATTCCCTAGTTTCCTTATACCTCTTCTTCGGGTGTTTAATTGTCTTCCACCCACTTTTCCGAGCCCAATTGCGGCTCCAATGACCCATGTTATCCATTCTTTGATAACAATACCGGTCTCTTCATCTCTACGTCCCTTATGGTTCGGTGCGCAAACACCGCCTGATCGTATCACTAGTAGCAATAGTCCAAAGTCTACAAGCTCGCACTCTCCTCGTCAAGGGTCCTCCTCACCGATTAGCCGCAGTGCCTCTCCTACCCGTTCAACACCACCACCAAAACCGAGCACAATTGACCGTGCCTTGTCAGTTCTAACGGGTGCATGCAGACCGCAGTTTCGGTCCCTGTCATCTAATTCATCTCCCACAGATATCCTACAGCGCGCTTTCGACTTATTCGAAGTATCTTTTTCGCATTTCTTCCCTGGTGATATCGAGCCAGACGATTCTGGTATTCGTGCAACCATAAAAAAAGAAATTCCCGACAACTCCTTAGACGATGTATTGTCGCCCTTGGTGGTTCTAATAACAAGGCTCTGTATTGCCGACGATGCATCTAGAGCCCGAGTTAGACAATGGCTCGTCCCGGATGACTTGGATCGCTCTTCTTCACTAGAAACAAGACCTGACCTCCTCGGGAGGTGTCTGAGGATCCTCTCCAGTGTCTATCATCCCAGACTAAAGGACTCAGTGGGTGAACTACTCTTTGCTATGGCTGATTCCAATGGTAAGCTCCCATCGTTACGAGCTGCAATGCAATTCTTAACAATTGTTCAAGCATCTACCCTTTCTGCTCTTGTGGGGTACGGCAATGTTGCAGGATTTTTGTTCCATAAAGGGGTACTAAGTGCTCCGCCAAGTGGCACTGATTCATCAAATGTGCCTTTAACCACACCATCAGGTGCTACTATTGACCCTATTACAGGAACTACTATCTCCCGAAAGGCTGACTTACCTGAAATGTCCGAAGAAGAAAAGGAGCGAGAAATGGAGAAATTATTCGTGTTATTTGATCGCCTCGAAAAGACTGGTTCGCTACCTCCGAGCCAAAATCCCATTCGGAAAGCTATGCAGGGAGGTTCAAAATAAATTTGTGTTATTGCAGCAAAGATTCTACAACGTTTTAAATTTCATGTATTGTCATGATTCATACCCATTTCGAGGCCCACCAGCCCTATCTTTATCGAAATAATGTACCATCATAATATAGTATCACGAAGCAGTACCATATACATTAGTACTGCATCGACTGTTGGTGGAGCCGTGTTGTGTCTACACTTTCGCCTTCGATACAAATGAAAGAAAACAAGGCTTTTTAAGGGCCAGAAAGAAAAAAAAGGTGATTCAAAAACTTACTCATAGTGACGCTAGATCAATCAATATATCTCGAACATGTAAAAGTGCCATGAAAGAGCAGGGAAGAAGATGAGCATGAACAGACTAGGTAAATACAGTCTTTTTTCCCTCGAAAGAGGTGATACCACCATTTCGAGGACCTCCCCTGGGTGCACCACGGCCACGACCTCCGCGACCACGATCACCAAAGCCACGGTCGCCAAAACCACCGCGTCCGCGTCCTCCTCCGCGTCCACCACGATCACCACCCCTACCCCGTCCTCGACCAAATCCGCCTCCACCTCCTCCACCAGAGAAGCTGTCTCGAGGCTGGGAGTAGTCTAAGCGAATGGAGCGTCCTTCAATTTCCGCACCATTGGAAGCGTTGAATGCCTTGACTGCACCATCAACATCCTCGAATTCGACGTAACCAAAGCCTTTAGGACGACCGGTTTCGCGATCAGTTGGGAGTCTGACATTTTTGACACCGTAGTCGTTGAAGAAACTCCACACAGTATCCTCTGTAACGCCGAAACTAAGATTTCCGACAAATAATGTGCTGCTTGGTGGGCTAGTCTCGTCCCCGAAAGTCTTTGCCCTGTTTTCTCTTGTTTGGGATTTATCTTGTTGTGTACTAAGATCGATGTTAACTGGTCGTCCGTCAATTTCTTGTCCATTCATCGCTAATGCCTTTTCAACAGCATCAGCTGTGGCGAAGTGGACATATCCAAAACCACGAGATTTTCCGGTGTTCCTATCCATCTGAACTGTGGCAGACACAACCTCACCGCAATGCGAGAACTCTTGAGCAAGGCGATCGTTGTCGACTGACCAGGACAGTCTTCCAACAAAAATGGATTTGGATTCTTCGGCACCATCAGTTACTGCTGCCGGTCCACCAGTCTCCGTTTTTAATTTCTTCGACTGTATTGGTGGTTCGTCCGCAGCCTTGCGTTTACCTATCAAACAATAGAATTTAGATTTACGAACTTAGTCATATATGAGATGTCTCACTGGTAGTTTTTTCTGAAACTTTGACCTTTTCTGATGACGCCATTTTGACGTCGCCATCCTCGTCTTCACTTGAACTGTCCTCAGAATCATCTTCAGATGATTCACTCGAGGATTCTGAACCATCCTCTTGTTCAGACGACGGACCCTTTCCTTTCTTCGCGACCTTAGAAGGTAGAGGAACCTTTTCAGATGCAGCTTTGGAATCATTTGGTTTAGCTGCCACAGGTTTCTCGTCTTCAGAAGATGACTCCTCCGATGAAGATGGGGATTCGATTTCTTTTTTTGTTGATTTTGCTTTTGAAGTTTTCGTAGAATTGTCTACTTTTTTGGTGGGTTTGGCTGGGATGACTTTTTCGGAAGATTTTTCAGAGGATGACTCTTCAGAACCTGAGGAGGAAGATTCGTCTGACGATGGTGCCTTTTTCAAATCATTCGCTGACGGCTTTTTTACTGCCTTCGGTGGTACGGAAGGTTTAGAAGCATCGGAGTCACTGTCACTAGAAGAATCTGAATCTGATGAAAGAGCTTTCTGCGTTGCAGCTTTAACTTGTGCTGCCTTAGGTTTTTCGTCCTCCGATGAAGAACTGCTATCGCTGCCAGGAGCTTTTTTCTTTGACTGTAGACGCATCATAAGGATATTGGAGTATCTACAACGTATCAAAACACACTTTTCCATTGACAGGAAGCTTGACCGCCGGAGTTTCTTCTTCAGAAGATGAATCACTGTCGTCCTTCTGTACGACTTTCACGGGTGCCTTGCTTTTACTTTTTTTCTGTGGGAATGATGCATTAGTCACAGATTTAGGATTCCATCGAATGTCATCAAAATGCGTAACTTACAGATGCTTTCGCCAGAATCTCTTTTGAGGAGATTGGGACTTTGGCAGTTGTAGTTGCCTTTTTGTCAACCTGTACCTTAGAGGTGGTTGATTTTTTATCCTCTTTCTTGCTCGATTTACCCATTGTGTGAGATGTAGTCGATAGTGGGTGGAAAAGAAGAACAATATAATTTTTTATCTTAACAAAATTTTCAGTATCGAGGCACACTTAGGGTAGGTCATTCTGATAGATCACATGACATATAAGATACAATATCCAGTTATTCATGAATCCCATATATATGTCAAGTTCTGTGGACTAGCAATACTGGTGACTTTGATAACTCGGAGATCATACATGCTTGGTTTTGTTCTGTCTGAAAATTTATGAGATGAATGAATTCAAATTATTTGTGATCGTTAGTAGAAACAAACAATTTATTTTAAACTTATCGGCGCTGGTGTCAGAGACGCCGTTGTTTGCTAAACTTTCCTATATTGCAACTCCCACTACTAAATTGGAGCAGTCTCAACCATGGAGGATAGCAGATTCGATGTCATTATATTTGGGACTGGCTTGACGGAATCAATTCTTGCTGCGTGAGGCATTCATGTCAAATCGCTCGTTTGCAATAATATTGAAGTGTAAACACGTCATAGTGCGTTATCCAAAGCAGGCTTTAAAGTTGCTCACATCGACGAGAATTCATACTATGGTGAAGATGAAGCAAGCCTGACTTTAGAAGAATTTGCTCGATGGGCAGACGAGAACTCCGGAAATGACACCAATGCTAAATATCACTCTATCACCCGATCTGCTGATATTCCAACACAATCCCGCCAATATTCAATATGTTTAACTCCTTCTGTTATACCGTCAATAGGGCCAATTATTTCTTCGCTCGTGTCGTCTGGAGTGGCAAAGTACAATGGCTTTCGACTTGTAGATAACGTTTGTTTCTTCGACTCCTCAGGAACCGCGAGGACTGTTCCTGGAAGCAAAGAAGATGTTTTCAAAATTAGGGACCTTAGCTTAGTTGAGAAACGCCGCCTCATGCGTTTCTTGACGTTCGCAGCAGGCGATCTTGAAGGCGAAGAATTGAAGGATAAGCACGATGTCCCATTTCTCGATTTTTTATCAACTGTGTTCTCCTTGAACAATGAATTATCTGCAATAATCGCATACTCTTTGGCATATTGTCAATCTCCTACAGGTGAGAAATATATTCGTTTCACTTTCCAGATGTGTAACGTCATTAGATCCCACCCTGCCCGCCCTTCGTCGTATAAATAGGTATCTCCTTTCCATTGGTCGATATGGTCCTTCTCCGTTCCTCGTTGGTCACTATGGTGGTATTGGAGATACTTCTCAGGGTTTCTGTCGCGCGGCAGCAGTGAGCGGAGCTGTATACATCCTTGGGCGTCGGATGGCATCAATTACCCTTTCAGATCAAACCGTCCAGGACTTATCAACGTCTGGTAGCGCTGAAATATCTCTCAGTAAACCACGATATACTGTAATACTTGAGGATTTCCCAGACCCACTGTCTTGCAATCTCATCATATCGTCTGGCTCTCATGTTCCTTCGAACTTGACACAAGAGATCAGACAATTACCTATCTCATCTACCTTCGACAACTTTCCGGAATTCGAGTCGGTCGCACGATGCGTTGCAATCGTGGACCAGCCAATTTTTATTAAATCTCAAGACATCAGAACAACCTCATCCGATGGAGAGGGTGACGCCGCTCATTCGAACCCCCAACAACCACAATCAGGGGTTGATACCTTGCTGTTGATTTTTCCTCCGGGTTCTATGAACGATGGATCAAAGTCAACTGCTGCAACTGTGTTTATTACTGGGGAAGGCTCTATGTCGACGCCGCGAGGAAAATGTGCGTAGGCATTCTAGCCTGAGTAATAGATGATACTGACTTTGAATAGGGATCATATATATTTCTCTTCCTCTCACAGCTGAGGCTATCACACTGGCTCAGAATCCTGGAACTCTTCTACAGCCGTATCTGGAGAAGGTCATGTCACTCTCAGGTTCTGATAAAAAGAAAGAGCCTTTATACACAACATACTACATCCAACGCCTCCAGCGTCCCCACGACACGTCGTCGGCCAGTAGCAACTACAGGGACGAGACGGCATACTTATTACCAGCACCAATACATTTCTGTCCACTTCCCGATATAGCCGACGTAGCTACCATTCACGCTGAAGCAGCCTTTCACGAGGCTGTCAAAATTCTACGCAAATCAAATCAGGATGTGGACAAAGAAACTATAACAGAAGGTTTTTGGCCTCCATTGGAAGTGGAAGATGATAACGATGATCAGGACTGGTGATTCTTGGATTTTCATTCCTACAAATATTACATGCCTAGTAATTCAAAAATTTACGATATATCATTATTTTTCCAGAAAGCCACTTCTCTACCACGCGTTCCGCAATTTCGAGCCTATTCATTTCCATGAACATCATATGGCCGTTCCCGTGAATACCTACGTCAGGAAGAAATATATGCTTGACATGCACCCCCGCCTGCCTCAAGAATTTTGCAGTGCACCCATCATATATTGCATGATAGCCTGATTCGGACGTGAGCAGGAGAACTGGGATATTTGCGAGATTCATCAATTTTCGCGAAGGCGCTGATTGCTGATAGCATGTAAAATTCGGACCAGAGAATGTAGCCACTGGTTGTAAGTTGGCAGGGGATGCTATCGGAGGTGAAAATGCAAGAGGTATTTCAGTTAGGCCATACGGACGAGCTGCTCTTATTGGGTGGAATATTGCATTAGTGAATGGGGGACCCATCGGTTCTATAGCGATTATCGAGGCGACCTTTTTCGGTACAGCGTCCGCCAAGATCCAACCAAATTGGCCCGCCATCGAGTGTGTGACCAGCACAACAGGTTTCTAAAGCCCATAAATACTTATCAATGAATTTATATGGAGGAATATCGCTCACCCCAATTCTATTAAGTAACTGTGTTCCGGCTGTCTTCATCATGATGCATGCCTCTGTATACGAGGTTAAGCTTGGGACAGTGGATGCATAAAAGGCGTCAAAGAACGGGTCTCCGACACTGCCGTTGCCTGGCCATTGCGTGAGGAGGGATGCTTGTGGCCAGAGGTTGTAACGCGGTGTTGCAGTGAACCTTGATTCGATGTTCGCAGCATTGAATGTGCTTTGTTCTCCATCTATGTCTTTTTGCCAAGGAGAACGCCCCCTACAAGGTGGATCAATAATGTATACCTAAAAATAGGCTTCAGTCTGCATGAATTAATAACCATAGCACCAACGAAATCTTTACTTCATATCCCTTGCCTAGAAAATAATCTGCCCAACCGGGTCGGCCGTCCGGTGTATTAAGGAAGTTTGTCCCAGTCATGCCTATATTGAATGTTAGAGGTTGCCCATCTGAGAGGACAAATGACTCGCCATTCCCCGGGATGAACAATAAAGGGTACTGCCTCTTGATTTTGGTAGGAACGAGGTGTTCAACATAAATTTGCCCGTGTGTTACGGTGCTATTTGTAGAGTTGTCTTGGTTTGTATATGACTGTCCGACATAAAAGTATGAGCGGTGATGAAGAGTTCCTTGAGAAACTTTTGTTGGAGCAATGATCGTATCCCAAGAAAGAATTGCCAAAAGACAGGACAGAATAACGATCACCGACGACAGCGCTACTTTTGATGCCTTACGCATGTTTCTGGAACAACTTAAGGGCCAAGATGTTTTGACTCGTCAAAAACGTTACTTTTGAACGGCCCGGGTATGATATATGATATTTGGCAGTCATAGGTACTAATTGTGCAAAGTGTTATCAAATGGCGAGAGGTACCTTGTTGTTTACTCATTGTTCGGGACCTGTATGACTGAGAAATTCAAGTGGAGGGACTTTCTTACATGATGATTTTACTGGGTCTATAAACAAGTCCCTGGATTTACGAGAAGAAAAAAAGATAACAGCCAAACGGCACCATGATGCAAATTTGAATGACAGCAAATGTATAAGTACTACAAATAATTGATGCACACATGTCTTGTTCATTCAAGTTTATAGGACCTTTTAGAATAACGAATAGAATAGTAATTGTCTTCAATTCAATGTCAATGTCATCCATGACATTATGCATGTTGTTTAATTTTAAAGTTTCCGTGAACAAAAGTAGGAGACTGTGATTTCATCTCTGGTCTTGTTTATATTAGTTATATTGCTAGTAAGTACCAGAATTAGGGAGGACTAGCTAATTAGTATAAACGCAAGGCCAGAATTACAAATTTTCCCAAGGGCTAAGTGTACACAGGGGGACTAAGGTTTACAATTATTATGTGGGAGTAACATAGAAGGGGTATTGAGCGTGGTATATTCGTATAGTATAGGTCACTCTTGATTCAGGATGAATCAGAACCGGACGTGTTTCCCGGTGCGAGACCGTCTAGGTGTTGAACGAATGCCCAACATACGCCTAACTTTTGTCATGAAGGGAACATGAGCATCACGACCCTGAAATTGGCAATTCATAATTATGTCAACATGATGTGTGAAAGATGATGAGAAGATTATGTACCATGAGGTGTAATTCACGTTTGGCATGTTTTCTCCCAGTTCTTGTCGTGTTGGGGTTGGCTAGCGCACCTTCTGATGGATGGTTTAGCGCCGGGAAAAAAGTGCAGTAACATGGACGTGTGACTTACTATAGCCGCCAGCAACCCGGTCTTTGTCTTTACGGAAGAATCGATGTCCGGACCTACGGCTGGTAGTAGTAACGCTGGTGCGGGGTGAGCGACGGCCGAATAGAGGCATTTCTGGAAATTGATAATGGGTTATAAAATTCGGTTTAGATGATTTTGAGGTGATTTATTTTCTTCCTCTAGTCAGTTCCACTCTGTTATATAGGATTGGGAAACGCTGTGTTCAGTGTTCTCAAAAGGCATTTGTGGTGCATCGCGTCATCTGTGGGTGGGAGCAGCAACAAGCAGAGGCTCCGTCGCGCCATATGCCAGGCTCCATGACCGAATGGGATGCCCATTGGTTGGTAAATAAAACTCTAAAGGAATCAACACAGCCACACACACAATGTAAACACTCTATCGTGTCGTTTGGCGGATTAAAACCACCACCACCCACTCACTTAGTATGTGCAATACGCAGCAGTAAACTGCTATTGTCTAGTTATCTGGCCAAGATATTCTCAGGAAATTCATATACTGATCATCGGACTCTGTAATTCGATAAAATGACCCAGGCAGCCATGTGTGGCTGTCGGACCATCCGGACCTGAACTCATGGAACGTAAGGGGGAGGTATGCACTGCAGGGTCTTCCTCAGCTCCACTTGCTCTTGACACTCACACTTTCTGCTACCGTGCATTTCTAATCGTGCACGAATCTGGGCGTGCACGGTTCTGCAATTTTTTGTCCGGATAATATAATTGTGTGCCTGCCGTCAATTGTACTACGACGTGTACTATGTTTGCCATCGGAAATGAGCTGCGCGACATTATGGGGGAGATTGCCATGTTTATGGGCGGACCTGTCACGATCGGTGTTGTTTCGTTTTTTGTAGCGGCTGCGGTATTCTCAGTTCATCGGTCACGGACTTCAATAAACAGAAAACAGGGACCGAAACCTATTCAGGAATATGATTATAAGCTTAATCAGGTAAACTTGAAAACGGAATTGGGAGGTGAGTAATCTCAAGGCTATTGGGTTTTGTTAAATGAACCGATTTATTATTGTGAATGTCGAGGAGATTGGACACCAGAAAAATTTGCTTATCCGCCTGTCAAAGCATGTTCCCAAGAGCCGATGGATATGAAACCGATCCCTTATAGACCATTCTTATGGGGCAAGTATCAGTACGTTTTATTCTTTGCCATGCTCATTAGAGTCAACACTTTACGTTTGACGTTAATTTATACTATCGACCTCACAGCGTGACAATGGGTATACGTAGCATGCTATGGGATGAATGGATCGAGGTAAGATATATCGGTATTGTAAGCTTGTTGAAAGTTCATCTGATTTGGTAAATGATCAAATTACAGCTCGACAATCAATTTGAGAGATACCATCGTATCCGTGAGCATCGCATCCGGACAAGAGGTAACGGAGCTATATGTGTCCTGGACGATAACGCAAACCCAGGAGTAGTACGAGGCGGAGAAGAAGCTGGTACGCAAAGAACTGTTTATCTCCACTGTCTTCTAAAATGTTACCCATACTTGGCAGCCGTTGAACTCGTGCACGAACTAGCCGAGTATCTTTCAAGAAGATATCCATCAGTATTTCGTGTTGTCCGACATTCATGCCAGCCACCTCTCAAATTCAATGCACAAGCCCATTGTGATTGGGGGTGGGATGGAGCTTTACCTATCAAAAGCATCACGATCGTGCCCTTGAATTTGACGTACTACCTCCCCTTAAGCATGGTCGACGGCCACGGTGCACCGGAACGGGCGATGGAAATTGCTGCTCTCTTGTGGGTTTTTCCGTTTCAACCCAAGGTACTTTAAGGTTTTTAAGCATTGGATTCTTAGGATTCAGGACGATCTTGCGTTAATGATAGAAGGTATAGACTGTATTCCATTGGACTATTCCTATTCAATCTCGTAGCATTAGTTACATCGCTGACTACCCATTAACAAGGGTCCGACGGAAGGTATTACTTCCAAGCAGGCGCAATATGCGTACCAGGTATTTATTCTTGATGTAACACACGATAACGTACCTGAGTGACATATTCTCCCGCGCACAAATAGGGTTTTGGCGTATACAGGATAAGATCGGCTTGCCCTTGGATGAAATTCACCTCTCTGGGAACGTGCCGCATTGTGAGTATTTATTATTCTGACTTGATTTCCTTCGCGCTGTGGCATCTCCATCTATTTCTATGGTTAACTCATAGTTGGCGCCATTTCTTAATTTCTACAATCACGTATATACGGTGCACCCCCTCGAATTCTTGTTCTATGCATTGTTCTGTCAGATCAAGCCTAGTCTTTGGTTGCGATAGCGTGGGATTGATGTGCCAACAGCATGTCGTCACCTCATCATTCAGGCGCACTTTCGGCCTTCATACCACTCTCCCTGAGTATCAAACTGATTTCTTTCTATGTTTGATGACTTCGCTACCAAGATTGGAGTTATATTTCACTTGAGGGTCGTTGCCTTAAATGAAGTTATGGCATCGCCCCGGTTCTAATCTACAGTGTGTTGTCGTGGGTTTCGGTGTACAATTTTAATTTCTGTTCAGTTTAACACATATACCAGCTAAATGATATGATCTTCTGATAATCACTACAGACAGGGAAAAATTACATACAAGCCTTGAAAGGTTCTTCCGCCGTCTGCCAGTCAATAAGCCGGTCATTCGAAACAATTATTTTTTCCAACTTGTTTCGCCCCCTAAAAACGGAAACCAGGAATCGAGCAATGTAATAGGAGAGGAGCTGTTTGATACTGAAGAGCTAGCATGGGCGCTGACTTCGAATGGACCGGAGGACAAATACAAGCGTGGGCACGCTTTTGCACACCCGGAGGATCGACCGGCACCGACACCCGAGACAATCCGCATGCGCTCTGAGCGTCAAACACTGCGACGTCTTCCATATAGCGGTGCAGTCGTATTCACAATTCGTACATATTTATACCCCGTGGAGATGTTAGGTCACGAGCCTGGTATCCCCGGGCGGTTGGCAAGTTCAATGCGGGCCTGGACAGAAGAAGTGGGACGGTATAAAGGACGCGAAACGGGTGGATGGTGGGATGTACTGATGGGATACTTGGATGAGTGCCATTTGAATCAAGTGAAGAGGGGTGAGGTGGAGGAGGGTGGAACTGTTGCCCAAGATGGCGGATATCCATATTAGGATGATGATCACACAATCGGGTTTCAGAAAAGATTTCACTGTACAGGATTTGCAATGTCATGTACATCAAATTTTTTACTGATGAATCAATGTTATAGATACATGGTGCTGGCTGTGCTGTATGAAGTATGAATGAAGGTAGGGGAGGATGAAACGTGAGGGAAAGGCTTCGTTATCCGAGAGCGACTGATCAAGAAAAATGGGGGTGCTGATTTTACGGACCGCGAATAGCATGCCTGCAGGACAGAGTGACCGCAAGATTCGGGCAAATTAAACAAGTCTAACTCCGCGATTGTGGGGTATCTGGAAAAAGCCGGGATTGGGATCAGCGTGGGAAGATTTCATGTAGCAGGGACCACATTGTAGATTAACCGGGACAGGGAACCGAACAAGGGAGAAAAGAGACAGAAAGCCCGGAGAGGGGAGAGGAGGGGATTTGGGGACTTACGATAAGAGATGACGCAAATATGATGAGGAAAGACGGAGAATGAGAGAGAAACTGAGGGAGAAAGAGGAAAAAGAGATCAGGCACCTGATGTGAGGAGCTAATCAAACAGCGCCAAATATGACGAAGGAATATAACCTCGCTACGTCAGCAATCGTCATTCTGTTTACCTCCCCCAACGTCAACGTCGTCACTGGTCCGTTTCCGTCTCCGTCTCGTCAACTGCGGACTCTCTATAGTGCCAGTCTAGCCTGCCAGCATTCGCCTGATTAGTCATTCCCGCCTCCCATCACCGAACCCTTTCTCCCTCAATTGCGTCACTACCGCCATCAATGTCTCCAAAGAGCCCTTCAAAGTCTCCCCCTCCAGACAAGTCTGCAAAGTCCCGTCCCTCTACACGTCAAACTCGTTCAGATTTCGATCTCGAGCCAAACCCTTTCGACCAGTCCTTCTCTGCAACGACTCGTTCAGCTTCATCAAACGTCCGCAACTCTTCTCCCCTTCGTGAATCCCTTGGCCCGTCTTCATCAAACGATTCTTCTCAAACTAGTCATCCGGTCGACAAAGACCGACCCGGTTCACGCTCCAACTCCCGCTCTTCTCAACAGCGTCGCAGTGCCTCTCCATCTAGGCCTGTCCTTCCTCCCCTCGCTGCCATATCATCCCCTTCCGAGTACAACTATTATGCTTCCAACCCAATCAATTCCCTTCGAGCCGGTCCTTTGTCGCCCGCAATGCTAGCTGGCCCACAGCCCGCCAATGACCAAGCCCACATGCAGTTTGATTCATCTACTACCTTCCGTACTGGTCTCACCCCACGAACTGGCCTTACTCCCCGCACCGGTCTCACCCCTGGTACTGGGCTCACTCCTCTCGTCGGCGGTGCCGTTGCCTTCCCCCCGTCACCGAACACTGCGTTCATGGCAATGATGAATGGTGCAAATGCCGTTGCAGTCAACGGTGCTACCATCACTCCGAACACCCTCAATGCTTTCAACACCGTGCTCAATTCAGCAACAAATGGCTATGCCAACAACCTCCATCAACCCTCCCAGCCTTCTTCTTTAGCCAATTCACATCAGCCTGCTAGTGGTTCAGAGAACGAAAACTCGTCTTATCTCAATTCGGCTTCTAATGCCGCAAGCACTGCTGCAAACGGTCTTTTCTTGCTTACACAAGCTCATCATGAGTTGAAAAAACGAGAAGAAGCCCAAGCACGAGCCGTTAATGTCACCATCAATGGCGCAAATGGAAACACACAGATTAATGGAAAGCGATCAAAGCGTAAATCATTTGATAGCGACTCCCCACCTCTCAATGCCGCTCAGTTGCAGGTCAACAAAGCCACTAAACGCACTCGTGTTACCAAAAACAAGCGCAGGAGAAGCCCTAGGGAAGTATCAGAAGATATCATGGGTGATGATGATGACGATGATGACGGTGAGGAAGATGATGGCATGGATGGCGAAGACCTCGACAGCAATGCCGAAAATGCCGTTGGGGGACGTAAAATCAATAAAAAACCAGAAACTGAAGAAGAAAAGCGTCGCAACTTCTTGGAACGAAATCGACAAGGTAATTAATCATCTCTGTAATCTTTCTCCAGCTAATTCCTATGACCACCAGCTGCTCTCAAATGTCGTCAGCGTAAAAAGGCTTGGCTCGCTCAACTGCAAGCCAAAGTTGAATATCTCTCCAACGAGAACGAACGGCTCACATCTGCTCTTGTATCCTCGCGTGAGGAAATCTCTCGTCTATCAGCACTTGTGGGCGGGGCTGGAGTTGTCGGCTCCGTTTCAATGGGCGTCAACGGTGTTAATGGCGTGGTGGCCGGTCCAGGAGTACAGCCTGTTAGCATGAATGTCAGCCTTCCCAACAAATCTGGTGGTCCTGCTGCTGTTAGTGTAGGTGCAGGCGGACGTGGTGGCGGTTACGGCTACTGAGTGTGCTCAACGATAATAAGTTTCGTTTTCGAGCCCATTTCTCAATGGTACTGAGCTCGGTGCTCCGATCCAAGTTTCGATACCCAAGTTCTATTTGCCTGTTTTTCGTCATCCAGCATTTGGAAATTTTTAGCATCGAAAACACAAAATCCCTTCTCACACTCCTTCTAAAATCGCATGAATTCAATTTTCTTGCACCCATCATATGCCGTTGTCGATCTCACTGGGCTGGGATTTTTTCTCTCCCGCCATTGGAGCTCATGAGAGGATGACCTTGATGACAATTACGCTGTACTCATAAGTAACCTATATCACTACTTAGCTCTCTGCTTTGGAATATTTCGCACTCGGACGATGTGTGCTCGATAAGCTTTTCTGTTCTCATGAAATCCTCTCTAGCAATTTGCTATTTTGTGACCTCTTCTCTTTTCTTGCGATGTCATTGTGCATTTCCTTTTATTTTCTAAGTTAGGGTTACCAAAGCTTGTTCTGTTTTATGTCTGGTGGATTTCTAGTTGTTTGTTATCTTTATCATCTGCAATAAAAAAGCGTTGTACACGGGAGGCTTTTTTGATATTCACATTTTCTTGCAAAAAATAGATTACGCATTGAACTTCATGTAATGATATTACAAATGTAAAAATTTTTATGCATCAGAATCATTGGCGAAATCACTTCGGTTTCATTCATCATTTTTGTTTGATACATTGGATGTAATCATACTATAGACTCAACAATTGTTTAGATGATTAAATCAAGATCGACTCGCGGTGTGATTATATGCAGAACATCCGAGCCCAAGTTTCTTACACACGTAATTTCAGATTAACGGGTAGTCGTAGCTTCCATTCAGAATTCAAAGCACATTGACAGCCTATCTATCAATAAATCAAGAACACGGTGACGGCGGAGGGAAAAAATCTTGAGCCCTTGGAAGGTCTGACAAAACCCTTAAACGGTAGGTAAGTTTACCTTTTTCCATTAAATGAATCATATTGAACACGAGGTCTAAAGAGAAACCCTGCGCGAATGCGCGATGATGAATGGCTAAGTACACCCTGTGATGTACGTAAGATTTGAACAAGAAATCACTAGTCACTATCAGCTGACAATGGATACATCTTCTTTAAACAACCGCTTGTGCTTGGTATTCAGTTGTGTCTGCGGTAAACGTCTTCGTGTGACTTGTGGATCCTCATTTGGTACAATTTGCTCCAAAGGACAGGGTTTGAAAGTTCAAATGTGTGTGATTATGTGGAAACTCGTGTTGCATACACACTTGTACACCTGTGTGTGTACGTATTTCATTATCCACCATCGCATGATAATACCTCTATTATTAGTGATCCAACACAGTATCCGAGAGTTCTCGATCATTAGGGTTTGGTAAAATCCAGCTACCAGATCTGAATGGAGCACAAGTAGATTTCTCTGTTAAAGAAAAATGGGGTGCTCACGTTGAAATCATAAGTTTGGAAACGTTGTTTGAGCGGGCCCCTGAGTCTGTGGTGAGAAGGAAAGGTTAGTCTTTGATCCGAGGAGTCCAAAGGGGGGAGCATAGTAGA
Source organism: Floccularia luteovirens (assembly GCA_009739215.1). NCBI lineage: Eukaryota > Fungi > Basidiomycota > Agaricomycetes > Agaricales > Squamanitaceae > Floccularia > Floccularia luteovirens. Next base: position 1,651,090 of record VSJF01000004.1, read on the forward strand.
TGTTGGAATATGTAGTCATCCGTTAGAGAATATTGATGAGATTCTTAGGCGTTGTCACCATTGCCGTGGATGTCATGTACACATAGTCGCTTGATTTTATAATTTGACTGTCAATAACGATTGACGTGTTGCACCCCCGGTCCACTGACATGTCCAAATGCCCATAAGAGGTCACTTCAAACGCTTGACAGTGCAAAAAAGGCGCCTGCCGACCGCGGTTCACGTCCATTGCAAATTGGGTGATTGAGTGGAAATCAGGCCGGCGGTAATTACTACCAGGTGGTGTGAACAGAGTGCTAAGAAATTGTTGGCCGAAGAGAGTATCACTTACTACACAAATCCTGTTGCAGTTGAGCGATATTTCAACTGAGCAATAGCAGATGATTTCGACATGCAGATATATTAGCCGGGATCTGGGTCGTTACTATAAATCGTGTGCGATGATGAGCAATATTGTTTGTTTTTCTGTAGAAATAATTAAGTACTCATATACTCAGCTCCTATTATAACCATTCCAAATCACGATCTTATTAAACAATGAAAACTCTCACCGAAAGGAGTTCATCCACACACGTAAACCCTATTAATGGGACGGGTGTATGTATGTAGCTTCCTTGTCAGTCCGTAATACTATCATCAAAAAATATCGAGCCCTGTCTCAGTGGTCGAATCGTCCGCGTCATCAGCGCTCAGCTGGCATGTCGGTTGGTTTTAGCTATTTTTGGTTTGAAATCACGAGGGCTTGTAAATATCCCACTCACCATGACCTGTCATTATCAATGGGAGATATTGAGGACATAGAGTCTTGGAGAAGAACAACGGGTCATATGATTCTTGAAGACACAGATAACAAGAGCTAAAGGTATGAAGCAATTTCTAGAGCACGGTTAAAATTTGGGCTTATAGTCAGACAAGTTGTCAAATCTTTGAAATAAAAACTAAACTTACAGATACCTTTGAAGCATTACAGAAGAAGTCGAAGTAAATCTATTATTTTGACATTCTGGGAGGCCATAAAGGACAATGTACTGATTTTTAGTTGTGTACGGTCCGACACTCGATTACTCAGCCATTCGAAGGGCAATGTTTGGAGTTCTCGACGTCCATCTTGCTCATCTTCCTGGTGGCCACACTGGACATATGCTATCGATACTCAGGATGAAGTGTTCTTTCTTTGATCAGCTGTCTCTAATCTGCTGAGCAAGTTTGCATATCAATGGTTCACTGCAAATTTCTGATTTGCATCATCCAACTTACGTCGAAAACTGCCATTCACTAGTTTCTCCGAGCCCAGGTTCATAAAATTCCACGTAAGTATGACACATCATTCTTAACTTTCTCTGCCTGAACAGAGCCTTTTTTTCAAGGAGGCAATATCTCTATGTGGGGCGGCTCTTTTTCCGAATGCCTTGTTTATCTGAAGAACCACCAAGTTCCATGTCGGATTTGCCTCATATCATCTTCGACGACATTCTTCGCTCTGCTTCCTTCGTTCTTCAACTTCCTGCGGGCCGTTTGCTGTACTGTGATGTAACCGCGTGATGCACAGGTTTACTCGAGTTCTGGTTAATGGCACCACACATCGACGTGTAACGCGAAGAGTTAGGGTTCGAACGGAAGTTGAGAGGTGGAACCCCATGTGGCTGCTCGCACCGGTCTTTACCGTTTTCTATGGTAGAGCTGTATAAAAGGCTAGGTCATTTACACGAGAGATGTTCAACCACACAGCATTTCTAGCATCATGATATCTGTTGGGCTGTTGTTTTTCTGCATCTCCCTATTTTCTATCCGAACAAATGCATTCACTTACTCCTTCCCTGATTGCACAAGCAGTCCATTGTTGGGCAGTGTAGTCTGCGATACATCCAAAGATCATCTGACTCGAGCTCGGTCTATTATTGAACAGTTCACAGTTCAAGAGTTGATCGCGAATACGGTTAACCTTTCTCCTGGAGTTCCTCGTCTTGGGCTGCCTCCCTATCAATGGTGGTCAGAAGCCTTGGTGGGCGATTTTAAAATATTGTTATACAATGCAGCTTTCTGATTGTGCTAAATAAAGCATGGCGTCGCAGGAAGTCCTGGAGTTACATTCGCACCTTCCGGAGAGTTCAGCTCCGCAACCTCCTTCCCACAGCCAATCATTTTGGGTGCTACTTTTGATGACCCCCTCGTCAAGGAAATAGCCACTATCATCAGCACAGAAGCTCGTGCATTCAACAACGCTGGTCGGGCAGGGATTGATTTCTTCACTCCTAATATCAACCCTTTCAAAGACCCACGCTGGGGAAGAGGACAAGAAACACCGGGAGAAGATCCTTTCCGCATTTCTCAATACGTCCTAAACCTCATAGACGGTTTACAAGGAGGCATTGACCCGACTTTGTATAAAGTAATCGCGGATTGCAAGCATTTCGCAGCATATGACTTGGAGGATTGGGAAGGAAACGATAGGACATCATTCGACGCCAAGGTGACGATCCAGGACCTCAGCGAATATTATCTGCGACCTTTCCAAGCTTGCGTCAGAGATGCAAAAGTCGCCTCTGTGATGTGCAGTTACAACTCTGTGAACGGCATTCCATCTTGTGCGAACTCTTACCTCTTGCAAACCATTTTACGCGAACATTGGGGATTTAACGACGATGGTAGATGGGTGACTTCAGACTGTGATGCCATAGACAACATATTTAGCACGCACCATTTCACTTCTACGTACCCGCAAGCCGTCGCGGATGCGTTGAAAGCAGGAACAGATGTTGATTGCGGTACTGCTTACTCCTCGCACCTCCCCGACGCCTTCAACCAGTCGCTCATCGACAGAAGTGACCTGGAGAGAGCTTTACTGCGCCAGTACACTTCACTCATTCGGTAAAGCATGAAGTCCTAACAACCTGGTGCGAATAACTGACTATTTGTCCTGTAGTCTTGGGTATTTCGACCCGCCGGAATCGCAACCTTTCAGGCAACTTGGCTGGTCTGATATCAATACTCCTGCTGCACAAGATCTAGCCCACGTAGCAGCAGTAGAAGGCATCGTTCTTCTTAAAAACGACGGCACTCTCCCCTTCAAACAGAACGTGAAAAAACTTGCTTTAATTGGACCATGGGCAGATGCAACCAATGAGATGCAAGGAAACTACGCCGGCGCAGCTCCTTTCCTTGTAAGTCCCATGCAGGGCGCAATCGATGCAGGATTCACCGTATCGTTCGTGGAAGGAACGACTGTAACAGGAACTTCCAGTGACGGGTTCGGAGCAGCTGTCGCGGCTGCTCAAGCAGCAGATGCAGTTATATTCGCCGGAGGCGTTGATGAAACAATCGAGAACGAAGGCAGGGATCGCACCACCATCACTTGGCCTGGAAACCAACTTGATCTTATAGCCGCCGTTGCAGCAGTCGGTAAACCCGTTGTTGTCCTACAGTTTGGTGCAGGTCAAGTTGATAATTCTGCTCTCAAGAGCAGTAAAAACGTCAGTATTATTGCCCGATTAATCTAAAGATTCATATCTAACTCCACAACTAACTTAGATCAATGCCATCATCTGGGGAGGCTATCCAGGGCAGAGTGGTGGAACTGCACTATTCGATATCATAACTGGAAAGACTTCACCTTCCGGACGTCTCCCATTAACTCAATACCCCGCCGACTACGTTAATCAGGTTCCAATGACCGACATGACACTTCGTCCCAGCAGCAGTAACCCAGGACGCACCTACAAATGGTACCAGGGGACTCCAATATTCGAGTTCGGACACGGTCTTCATTTCACGACTTTCAGCCTTTCTTGGCAACGTACACCACCTGCCCAATATCATATTTCTGACCTCGTTCGCAAAGGACAGATTGGCAGCGGCCTTGAATTAGCGCAATTCGACTCGTTCCGTGTGCAAGTGAAAAATACAGGAAAGACGACATCAGACTACGTTGCTTTACTATTTGTGAACACAACGAGTGGCCCTGCTCCGCACCCCAACAAGGAATTGGTCTCTTATCAACGGTTGCATTCAATTTCAAGCGGGAAGTCCGCAACGGCTCAACTTGACGTTGCTATCGGGACGATTGCACGTGCAGATAGTGACGGAAACTTGTGGCTAAATAGCGGCACTTATACTCTGACCGTCGATACTGGTTCAGCCGCAACTTTGACACATCACTTCGAGTTGGTGGGCAACTCTGCACAGATTTCTCAGTGGCCTAAAGACAACACAGCATGACAGGGGTGAATCCTCTAAGAAAAATATTGGGATATGGCATCTATACATTCTCTGGTTCATTTTATGTACGAATGAAAATGTTGTATTCTGCGGAGGTTTCCCAATCAGTGTATGTTCTCGCAAACCACCAAACTGTTCTCTCCACAGCTATTGCCCATATCTCTCGTAACATCATGAGTTCAAGAGGTTGTTTTCTTTATCCGTAACGGAAGCATTAAATCCACTAGGAGGGAAAATTAGTAACACGGAACCTTCATTCGGCTTCCAGAAGGGGTCTGAAGAGGTGTCACAGGGTCCATGGTTCCCTTACTTTGGAAGCAGTTCTTTCCGTGAAGTTTGTGAAGAGCTCAACTCATAGAGACTGTGAGAGGTATAAAAACAGACGTGATACATCCAAGCTTAACCGAAGACATTCCGAGCCTTAGGATGTTATTCTTATCTGTCATCTTCCTCACGGGCCTGGCCTCGATAAGTTATGCAGTATCAAACTCAGGGACATTGCACAAGAGATCTTATTTCTATGTTGGTGGTACATACACGATTCAAGGGAACTCGAGTATCCGTGCAGGTCAAATGTATGTCGAACACCTGATCCCAGAAACGATCACGAAACCTCTTCCAATCGTGCTAATCCATGGGCATGGTAAATAGTAAGATCATCAATATAACCAAAATTGCTCACTTGTAAATTGTGCAGATATGACGGGCACCAATTTCCTAAACACCCCTGATGGCCGTCCTGGATGGGCTGATTTCTTTTTGGGTAAAGGCTACGAGGTCATTTGAGAATTTCTTTCTAGAATAAAGCACGACAGGAGAAGACTAACCCATCTATAGCTATACATTGTCGACCAGCCGTCCAGGGGCAGATCTGCTTGGCAGCAGAACGTTGACAGTGCACAGAGCTCAGATGATACCTTTACTATTCAAGCTAGATTTACAGCGGCCCAGCTGTTCAAGTTATGGCCACAAGCCTCCTTGCATACACAATGGCCTGGTAACGGCACTGTAGGCGATCCTATCTTCGATGCATTCTATGCATCTACAGTCCCCAGTCTAGTTTCCGATCTTGACTCATCAGAAAGGATCAGTGCGGCTGGTCAACAGCTGCTAGATAAAATCGGTGTAATTAAACATTACTTCTGATGAATATAGTTTATACTAAGGGTTATATATTGCAGCCTGCGATCTTATTGACACATTCACAATCAGGGCCTTTTGGCTGGATCCTTGGTGATGCTCGACCCAAAAATGTCGTGGCAATCGTCTCCTTGGAACCAACGGGTCCTCCATTTATGAACGCAGTCTTCCAGCCAGCTAATCCTGCTCGACCTTTCGGACTTACAGAGACTCCGATTTCTTACACGCCACCGATTAAATCTGCTTCAGAATTGCGTCGAGTCGTTGTTACTCAGAATCCAGATCTACAGTTCACTTGTTTCCAACAAGCAGCACCTGCACGCAAGTTGACGAATCTATCAAAAGTACCTGTCCTGGTCGTGACCTCAGAATCAAGTTATCATGCGGTGTATGATAGCTGCACAGTAGGATACTTGAAACAAGGAGGAGTTAACGTGAAGCATGTGAATCTTCAGGATGTTGGGATTCATGGAAATGGACACATGATGTTTATGGAATTGAATGGTTTGGACATAGCAGAAAGGGTAATAGAACCATGGATTGCAGCAGTAAAGCCGAGATAGTTCAAGGCAAACCTCCTCAGTCTATTGCATAGGACAGGGTTGAGGAATGCTTACAACTTCCTAACAGCCTTCAATGTGATGTACTCATGTTCGTTCACATACTTAAGTATGCATTGTATGTAACATGTAATTAAGCAAAGCAAAGTAACGACTCGGCATTCGGCGCTCATAGGATTACCAGTCGGAGGTTGCCGGCTTGTGCAACTCACCCAAATTTACTTACGAACAATCACTTCCCCCTCCAGCAAAAACTATGTCCTCAAAGTTGGCTGCCTCCGCTGCAATTGTATGTTCAAAGAGTCTATGAAGATGCAAAATATTAATATAACAATGCAAGGACTTCCAACGCATCTACTCTTCCCTCGGTTTGGGAAAGGGTCTGTCACCATCTCCTGGCATTCCAACGTACCAAACCTAATGAAACTTGTACAGAGACAATTGCTGCGTTGCAGGCATTTCGTAAACGCCACAGTGAGGCTCAACGCCTGGCTAGCCAATTTGAAGGCCAACCTACGACGGTCGACTTTGCACACTACCGAAGTGTCTTGAAAAACAAAGCCATCGTTGACGAGGCAGAGAAGCTACTGAAAGATTTCAAGCCTGTGACATACGATGTATCCCAACACATCAAGGCAATTGAGACATTTGAAGCTACAGCGGTGAGCTGCATAACATAAGACGGTGTAACTTTCAATGGTTAAGTTCTCGCGTTGAATAGGTTGCAAAAGCTCAAGAGACAGAGCAGAAGATCGATCTCGAGTTGAAGGAGCTACAAGCGACACTTGCCAACATTGAAGACGCGCGTCCTTTCGATGAACTAACTGTAAGTTGTGAAAGCATAACCCTTACGCCCCATTCTCATTTCTTGTTTAGGCGGATGATGTTGGTAAAGCCCACCCTCGTATCGTTGAAGTCGTTGAGACGATGATCAAGAAGGGAAAATGGACAGTACCCGGTTTGTATATGCTCACAGCTACATATTTTTATCAGCTGACGTGGTCAACACAGGTTACAAGGAGAAATTCGGAGACCTCAATCTCATGTAATCTCGTTCATAGATTTGATAATCGTGTAATTTCAAAATATATACGCATTTATCCCTATATCTTATGCACGTTGGTGGTACTTTAGTTCAGAAAATAAAACCCTTAGTGCACAATATCTGTCCACGACGACCATGTTTCTTCTTCAATACGCCCCAGCCCGTGCTGTCCAGCTCGTTGCCGGCTGATTTACGACCGTTGGCATACTACTTTCAACTTTAGCAGTGAATTGCAATTCCAACGAGTTAAGTTTGGCTCCAGCTGGTTGAGCCGCCCATAACGAGACTGCAAGTGTGTTGAGTCCGTTGTAGTTCAGGATTCCTTGGGCTGGTTGGTCGAGTTAGATTGCCTGTAGTAATGACCGTGGAAAACGAAGTTACTCACGCACTGGGAAAGACTTCTGCGGACCGATGTGATTGACTAAATCGTATGATTAATGGGTACACTCGTGTACAAGAGTTGTGAACACATACTGTACTTTCCAAACTGATAGCCATTCACGTAGAACTGCGGTAAACAAATCTGTTTAGAGATATTCAAGCATGATCTTTGCCCACTATCTCATACCTGGGACCGGAAATGTGGGTTGCTGGTTGAATTTGTGACGACCAGAGCAAGTGGATAATCAACGCCTTGCGGAACATTCAAAGTGAATGTGGTGCTAGTTGTGAATGAAAAGTTCATGAAAAAATAATTTTCTACACTACAAAACTCACCGATAGAAACTGACACCAGCATTCGAAATGCCCGTAATAGGTTTGCTGCTGGTCCAAAGAGAATCATCAAATCCAGGGAGATGCCAGCCCTGTCGTTCACCGAAAAGGCCACCTTCGTTCAAAGGGCCCCGCGTTTTATCAGAGTACTGCGGTAGACAATGTGTTAGAACAAAAATAAACATCATTCAGTGATATACAACGAACGCTTTCACCACCTAAATTTCCAGTCACTTTCCAGGTATCCACAGTAGTTGTGCTGCTGTTGACGAAGGAGTAGCTCACAATACCTCTCGGAGTTTTGAAGGCATCACTTCCAGCAGTCCAGTCCTCTTCATATCCCATGTGATCTTGTAAAATGGTTAATATATGCGCAGTTCCTTTCTTTAAGCTTGTTGGAAACTTGAATGTTCCTTTGAAAGTACTATGAACCGCGTCGCCCTCCCAGGAACCGATATAAGTCGAGTCAAGCCACACAGAATAAGCAAAAGCGGATCCGCCCCAAACCTCAGATGTGAAGCCCGTTTCTAAGCCAGAAGAAGTGAAATGAGCTCGCCATAAAATGTTTCCCGTGTGATACCCATAATCTCCCGAAAAGAGAACAGTGGGAGTTGAGTGAGAAACAGGGTTAACGGTTGTTGTGTGATTGGCTGTCGTCCAAGCAGAGTCTGAGTACGATGTAAGAATCTCTGGCAGACTGTTCGCAGTTTTCTATGCACAACTCGTATTAGAAAATTCTTGGAATCTTCAACAATGACGAGCCTTACCCATGTCGACGTTGACAGATTGGGCAGAGTTACAGCAGGGAGTTTTACGCTTTTCTGGGTCGTTAGAGTGTTATATGAAGTCTTGCTCAAGCTCAGAGGTTCCCCGTTGAACGTTATCACTTCAGAAGATGCGGCCGGAGCAATAATCTCGAATGTCGCAGTGTTATTCAGGTCGCCAGTGATTGAGAGATGGTTACCAGAGACAGCTACAGACCTGACAAGGTAACCACCTTTTATGATTATGGGATTTTCAGTATTGAACTGAGAAAATGCTCCAGTGGATGGGGGATGAAGAACCCAGAATTGGTACGCATTTGCGCGATCTATATAGCACATTTATTATTATCAATCAACTCCCAAAATAAAAGGCATACCCAAAATATACAGCAATGTATTTCCACCAATTTGGACTACCGTTTGTCCCGAAGTCGTGTATTGAACCGCCAGAGCTCTGTCGGCTATGACCTCCTGCTTGATGCTTCCTGGGCCTGACAACACACGCGCAAGAGGCGTGGGGCCCGCAAATTTGAACGCAGTTTCGTGGAGTTCGGCCGTATTACCGTACACAAGTATGATATTTCGGCCGTCAATGTTGGCCCTAACATATTGTCTACTGTTTGAACAAGTCGCTACAAGAAAATGCAGATTACTCACCATGTCAATACCTCCGCTGTCGAGTATAGTAATGTGGTGGATCCTGCAACATAATCCACGACATGGACCTTCGAATCTTTCCCATTCAACGCAAGAGAGCCGCCAATCGTGGGGATTGTCAAAGTGCCGAGGCTTGTGGGTACCGTCAAGGTGTATGTCTGACGAGCATTAGTGGAAGCATCTGTTTGTCTGCAGACGATGTTAACTACTTGTTCCAGGTTTATATGTATTGTTTAATCACCTGACAACATAGAAACCTGTCTGATTCCCTACGACATCGAGCACCTGGGTTGTTTTGATGGCAGGGTTTCCAGTAAAAGTGCCTTGTGATGCGAATATGTTCATGGGACGTGTTGTAAGATATGCAGGTGAAACGGCTAAGAAATATGCCTGAAGTTTTAATTCATAATATTTCTCGCGTAATGTTCTATCTTCTGCAATTGCAGAACCCTATTATGGTTGTAAGAAATCAGTGAACCACTTTAAAGGCCACGCAGAGCAAACATACATAATCATACGAAGTGTAGACTCCTGTACAGATAGGTCAGCAAATAAGAAAAATGATTATGCATTGAAATTAGTACCAGGATGAGCGATTCCACCTGAAACCAGGATTAGATGAGATCCGTGAACCTGAAAATCCAGAACATACCCCAGTTTGTGCCACCGTAGATCATGTATAAATTCAAATATGTTGTTGACATTGCGAACTGGTTCTTGTAAAATACTACAAGCAATTAAATAGACGTATTACCGTGAGTTACCAATGGGGCACATACCTCGCTCGAATTCTGAGCCAGTCAAGATAGAACAAGTAGAATAACCAGAGCCACCCCTTTGGGTCGTATCAATAAGAATTATAACACCCAACATGAAATATTGTATTCACCATCCGTCGAATGCCCCTCCTTGGAATTCATACAGAGCATTCAGATCTTCTGGATTGAACTGTTCGTGTGAACCCCAGAAATACCTAATTGACTTTTAGGGGGAAAGGCGATTCTTCAGATTCATAGTGCTTACTCTGGAACAGCATCGGCAAGCCATGTGTAAGGGTTAGAACAGTCAAATCCGTTCGGATATGAATCGTAACCTGAGAATATGGTATTGGTCAAGAAGGTAAATAACGCAATCTCGGTATGATGAATACCGTAAACATCCACGCTTGTATAATGTCCTCCGGGCCATGCGTCATTGGTAGTAATCGGCACGGTGATACCGCTTGATCGCTATATTATACTTTTAGCCATCACAAAGTTGTCCATATATGTGTAGAATCCATACCAATGACTGCAAAAGTTTAGATTCATAAGCGAAGTCTTCGCCGAGCGGTGATTGGAATCCGCTATATTCATTTTCTGACTGTGGGGTGTATAGCACGAACCCGTCACTGTCAAGCTGTTGATTGTAAATTGTAACAGTTCACCCACCTGAACAAGGATCACAGGACCCCCATTTGTAATTTGGTTGGCTGCAATCTTTGAACCTACAGCCTGGACATAGTTTGCGTATGCCTCGAGATAAGTTGCATTAGAAGTTCTCCAAAGACCTGGCGTATAAGTTCCCCAGCCAGGGAATCCACCACCAGCAGTCTCAGCATTGATATATGGTCTGAAGCAAATAGCCTTTATCAGTTCATAGTATGTGAAAGTACTCTAGACACTTACCCTGGTCGAGCAATGAGGTATAACCCAGCTTTCATTGCTGCATCAAAGAAAGGCTGTAAGTCACGGAAACCTTCAAACGAGACCTCCCCCCTCTTTGGTTCTAATATTCCCCAAAATATATAGAAAGAGACTGCATTGAAGCCCATAGCTCTACGGGGTACTACATCATTATCAGCAGCATACTAATGAGTTATGACCCACTTGATTTTCTGGAAGACATCAAGATGCAAACTCTGAACGGGCATCCTGTATGAACAATATATTTCAGCAGACCGGTCTGGTAAAAGTGCTAGTGAGAACTGACCTGTAAGGATGAACCTCGCCACTAAATATCATCAATCTTTTTCCATTAATCATGAACGAATATTCATCCCAAGTAACCTTTTTGATAAATCAGCATACGCAACTAAGAAGAAAATCTAAAAGTTACTTACAACATCTTGAAGATTATTCGATTGAACTGTCCTAGGAAAAGGTCTTGCACCTTTTCCAGGCCTCGTTGTGGCAGTCGCCACAACAGATATAGAACATAACAGTGCAAAAACTTTGCAGATGAAGGTATACATCATCGTCACTCGTTCTCGTTCTTTCTAACTAAGATTAACATCCAGGACCTTTTAATGGAATCCCTTAAGATTTGTTGACGAACAAAATACATCCAAAATCCACCGAAGAAGTATGCTTCGGAAAATCTTCGCTAGAAAAGAGGACAACATATCCACGAAATGTTCTGAAGCAGGTAACTGTTCGAAGCTGTTGATGGACACAAGACTAACACAAGTCATGCGACCCATTCAATCCCGTAATACTTTTCTCGTTGCTGTCGCATTTTTTGCATACTCGGATCTGCAAATTCTGCAAATCTGGGTGTTTAAACCTTGGCCATTGGCCGTTAACCGCGCGGTCCGTAAAACCCTGCTGCATCAGGTCATGCATTGGAAGGTTTGGGGTTAAGTAACAAAGCAGCCTCTTAAAATGATTCCGAAGCTTTCCCGCGTCATCAAACAAGTGAGCTGGCGAGATATTATTTCATGCACCACGAAATGAGCGTCAGCATAAAAAAACAAATGAAGAAAAAAAAAATTGTCACCGTGGTCGTGATGTGGGAGTGTTCTCGCTTATCACACGCAAAGTAGCTGACTTTGTATCCGCGTCACCTGCGCGGGGATTATAGATATATTGCAGTGGCAAAGGAGGAAACGCGTGGGACATGTACAGTTACATCAAGGCGGGGGAGGGTAATTGGAAGGAAAAACTGCACATAAAGATTTAATCTACAAGTGACTTCAAGCCATATGATAGACCGGCATCGTGCACAGGAGAAAAGGGGGATTGTGAATCATGAGAAGACAGTGTACTGCCAGCGTAATAAATACCGTGAATATGACAAAAAGGCCCGATATTTGTACACAAACAGACGCAGTGCGTTAATGTTGTAGTGTGTGGTGTGGAAATGCAGTGTGTTTTCAAGAAAGAGAAGTGATAGATAGAAAAAAGGGTTGCATAGGACTGGGAGGATGCATATAGGGGCATATATATATGAGGTGTGTGGACGGGATTATAAAATTTGTGAGAGGATTGTGAGGGGTTTAAGTTGCCATTCGTAGTCAATGTGTGGACCATGGAAAGGGGGAGGGATGGGGGATAAAACAAATCAGAACAGCAAAAACAACGAATAAGTGAGAGAATAATGTCCAATATATATCAAACAGCTCTACAACGTGAACTGGGGTGTACAACGCAAAGAGCCAAGTCTTCACTGGCAGAATTATACCGCAGGAGTGAAGAGGGAGGAGTGTGGGGAGGAGGGATATTGTGCGGGAAATGGTAATGAAACTGTGCATGTGCCAAGATAGGATATTCGGATAGCTGCTGGATATAGAGGGGTGGAAATAAGTGCGTGCCAAAAAGGGACCAGAAGGGTATTGCGTACAAAAATGGTGGAGATAATGCCAATGGTCCAGAAAGAGCTTGATGAACCCATGGTAAGTGATGTCGAGGTTCTTCAAGCGTGTGCATCAGAGTAAAACCAAATTCCTTTCGCACCCACAGCAGGCCAATCCTTCGACATTAATACAGTTATCTTTCCGCATACGACGTCGTAATTTCTCCAACTGCAATTCGCGTGAGACATAAACCGGTTTAGGGGGCACATTACGATTCAGAAATGATCCTGGGCAGGTCTTTATGCTTGTCCATTTGGGCCGCAGGAAGGGTCACATTTGGTTGAGGCGCTGACCACGATAGTGGCATAAAACTGGAGAAGAGTTGCGTAGACAGAGGAGAGGACATTAAGGACATGAAAGAAGATGGACTACGGGTGGGACTTTGTGTAGGTGCAGGTTTTTTTTCGTGCTTGTGTTCATGCTCTCGTTGCTCATCAAGTGTTTGGGATGTAAAGCTATTTGCATCTTCAAAATGCAAGTGAGGATCGACTCCAGTATTTTCCAAAGAATCAATCTCCGATTCTGCATCTACATCTTTCACAGAGAGAAAAGCATCAGCGAAACCTACGCACGGAGGAAGGCGTGGGGAGAACATCCGCACCATTTCCCGTACGAGTTCCACTTGAACCGTGTCCCACGCGTGAACCGACCCCATTCATCCTCTTCGGCTGTAAGGGTGACGCACGGATAAATGTAGCAGTTGGTAAGACTTTAGATTTTCCACCGGAGGAGCTCCGTATGGGGGAAGGAGATGTGACAGGTTGGGGAATAAATGATGGCATCGCCCCTCCTCTTTTTGTCGGTGGTGTGACATATACGCTCGAAGAGAACTTCGTGGTAAATTGTGTTTCATTTGCAGATGGAGTGGAATAAATAATGTTCATTCGCGGAGGAGTTGAAGCAACAACAGAGTCTGACTCAGGTTGGGAACTAGAGGCAGATTTTGAGATAGACTTGGGCTTGTTGATCGACACGATTCTGGGGATGGAACTTGGTGAAGGAGACTCGGTCATATTTCGGAGGAGACGTAGGAGCAGGGGAGGTCGGACGGCGAGGCAGTGATGAAGGTGGGGTGATCATGCCTGTTTGTGATATTGCTAATTCCGAATGGGGCGTCGACGAAGGTTGGATCTCTGTTGCAGTGTCCAATGATCTATCTTCTTCGGTGTCAAGTTGGGATATAGGTGACCTAGGTACAACATTTTCATCATATGTTTCAAATGTCTCTCTGGACATGAATTTCTCGTCCTCTTCGTCCTGAGGGGGAGTAAATGTGATTTTGATACCACCAATGTCCCCAAACATATCACTATCATCCTCCACTTCCTCCTCGCTTTGTTCATCTTCTTCTTCTGCCACAACAGATAATCTTCGTCCATCCAAAAGCCTAGCATCGACAACCTCCTCTTGATCTTCTGGCATCCCGAGCATAACATGAGGAACAAAGAACGACATATCATCATCAGCAGGGGCATATTTGAAACCATTCGCGAAAAGGCGCTTGCTCGATTCAAGGGTATATGCAGATGGACTCGAAGGGAAGTTTACATCGCTACCTTCTGAATCATCAAGGCATCCAAAGAATTTATCAATGCCGTCTTCTTCTGATTGCTCGGTGTCGACAGGTTTCGAAGTCATACTACTTGTTGGGAACGTCCAGCTTGACAACGAGGTGTGAGATACATGCCTTGAACTCGAATTGTCCTGAGAAGGGGCAGGAATTGCTTGCGAAGAAGTCACGGGGGAAGCAACAGCAGCACGAGGGAAGTTGTGAACAGAATCATTCGAGTCAAACGAGGACGAAGAACGGAAACTGATGTCTGAATCCTCTTCGTCTTCGTAACCTGCAAGACCGTTATCATACTCCTCATCTTCGAACCCAGAATCATCGAATACAGGGATATCATTGTCCTGGCCGTCTTCTTCAACCTCCTCTACAACTTTCAATGGGAATCCGAACATGCCGAGGTTGTCTGGTGACTCTAGTTCCACGTCTGTGGACGAGCTCTCCGAATCGACTGAAGTGAATCCAAGACCGCGTGGACGACTTGCTCGGTACAGAGCAGAGGGTCGAGTATTGATACTGAAAGAGGTAGCACGCGGGGTTGGCGTAGCAAGTGCATCCCCTTCAGTCATTGAAGGGATTTCTTCCCGCATGCGAGCAATCTCATCATCCAAGCCTCGTCGTATATTCTCAAGTTCTTGGATGTTTTTGTGTGCAGATTCGACTTGTTCTGAAGCAGTTCTGAAGTTTTTCGTCAAGTTTTCAAGCTGTTGTTCCAATGCCCGTTTTTCTCCCTCCAGGGTCCCTATACGCATCCGAAGGTTTTGGTTTTCTGAAACTAACGTTTCCTTTTTGGTTTCTAAAGCTCCTCTTTCTCCCAATAGAACACGACGTTCATCATCCCATACGTGCTTCTCGAGTTCAAGCATGCCAACTTTAGAACGCGCAACCCAGGCTTCTCGGCGTTCCACATCGATGCGACGTGCCAAAACTTCAGCATGACGCTCAGCATCACCAACACGGACACGCCACCCATCGACATCACGCTTAAGTTCGTCTCGTTCCGCTTTCAAGTCAGCTATGAGTCTGAGCATTTCATCACTTGGCCCACTGGATGTATCACTTATATCTGAGCCTGCACGGGAGTAATCTGATGCCATTGACGTAGGACGAGACCCTTGGCCATAGAAAGTACTGCTGGTGCTTGGGGAACGGCGCATGGTAAGGGTACGCTCCAGATCTGTTATCCTTGCAAGAAGCGCGTTATGCGACTTGACGAGAAAATGTTGTTCACTCGCGCTAAGAGGCCGCTTCGGCGCGTCGGCAAGAAAAAACTGCTCAGCGCCGCTGCCAGTGTTATTATTGTTGATGTTGTTGTCGTTGAGTACTCCTCTTTTTGCTCGAGATCCATTTCTCCAGAAAAATCCTGAACTGCTGGTGCTACTTGTCGAGTCAGCGACTGAATGCCGACGACTACTACGTTCGGTATTACTCAGAGAACTGCGATTTTCTGAGAATGTAGGGGTTAACTCTGGTGTGGGTAACTCGGATCGTCGGTAGGAGATGCTACTGCGACGCGAAGGTTTTGTTTCGTCACTAAAGGAAGGAGAATCCTCTGCATAATCCGATAGCGAGTGGCGGGACACGGAAATGGACTCTGGCGTGGAACTTAAAGAAAGCGCACGAAGCCCTGGACGCGGACTGGGTGTTAATGAAGGCGTTGGAAGGCTTTGAGCAGCTGTTGTGATAAGATTATCTGGCGTAAGGGACAATGGCCGAAGATTGAGATTGGCCGGGCGGTGCCGTGCAGATGCAGCTGGTCTTGGCAAAGCATTTTGGTTCAGTAGCGGGAGGGTTGTTACAACCGGTTCCTGATCGGGAGAAATCTCTGCCGAGACCGGATGTTGAGAAACAGCAACATCCTTCTCTGATGGCGCAGGTGAAGGCAGAGAGTCTTGGGGTGATGTCTCATACGTTTTAGTGTCCTCCTCCTCCTCTTCAATAAGGGTGTGGAGTTGATCTTTGGATGATCCAGAAGTAGCAAGTAGCTTGAAAGAATCGCGCTTTCCTCCAGTGCCAAAACCTAATGGAAAAGATGGCTTGGTTGCTACAACATCCTTTAGCATTGTAAATTGAACATAAAAGGAGATTTGAAAGACTTACGAAATTCGAACATGTCCAATTTTTCAACAAGTTCCGGAATTTCAACAGTTGCAACACTGCGGTCGGGCTTGCCCTCTAGAGCCCAAAGTGCACGCCTGCGGATAGAATCTTTCTCGCCAAGGTTAATATTGTCTTCTATCGCAGCGGGAGGCAAATCGGGGAGGGTAACACCCATGAGCTCTGCAGACTCACGCCTGGTCGAAACGGATGAACGACGGCTGTGATGTGAGTTGCGTTTGGTAGATGGGACAGGGCCGGAGGTGGATGAATTGTTGAAAGAGAGTGATGTAGGAGTGGAAGAGGATGAAGGAGGAGCAGAAACGGAAGTAGGCAAAGTTGAAGGAGCTATGGGCTGTGCAGGAAAAGAAAAAGAAGAAATGTCATGGGAGCTCGTAGACTTTGGTGGAAAGATTGAGGAAGACAAAACAGATTGGTTACGAGAATGAGAACGTCTGTGGGCAGCTGGAGCTGAGGTAGGGCGGGGATTGCCCAGTTTGAAAGATTCGAACTTTGAAGATTGTGAGTCAGAAAAGAGGAAAGAAAGAAGAAAAAGACATACTCTGAGTCTGGCAGCAGAGTCATTGTTGTCCATGGTAAGTAAGAAAAGAATGAGAGATAAAGGAGAGACAGGCAAAGCTAAAGGAGAGGCTAAGCTGAACAGACACCAACCGTACGCTGCTATCCAGTTCGAGTGAGAGATTCACCTTTCAACCACTTTTCATTCTCCGATTATTTCTCATTCATTATGTAATCATGCCTCTTCTCTCTCCAGCTTCAACTATCTTCTTTCTCTGTGACGTTCAGACTAAATTTCGTTCGTCTTGTCTCCTTCAAGCTTTAAAGCTCGCATGTACTCACACCTTTCTCTATAGGTCCTGCTATTCATGGCTATGATCATGTCGTTGCAACTGCAAACAAATTAATCAAAGTTGCAAAAGTCAGTACCCAATTTATCCATTACTGTTCAACATCTCATCTAAACTATAGATCCTAGGCTGTCAAGTCCTTTTTACCACACAAAATGCCAAAGGTTGTTCCATGGCTACCCTCTTCCATATATACTACTAAATATACTCTAGCTCTCGGCCCAACAGACCCTGCCATTGATCTCTCACAGATAGCATCGCAACTCATCGGCCCTTTTGATAAAACTCTTTTCTCCATGGTCACTCCAGATGTGACCAAAGCACTACATGAACGGCCGCACATTCGATCCGTGCTCCTGTTTGGTATCGAGGTATACTATAAACCATGCGTACATGCTAAAAACTAACTGACAACATGCGTACAGTCCCATATATGCGTCATGCAAACCGCGCTGAACCTCATCGCGGTTGGGCTGACAGTGTACATACCCGCAGATGGTGTATCCTCATGCAACCCTGCAGAGGTTCCCATTGCACTTGCCCGATTGCGCAGCGCAGGAGCAGTAGTGTCTACAAGCGAAAGTGTGGCTTTTGAACTCATGCAGGATGCTAGTCTACCCACATTTCGCGAATTCAGCAAATTGATAAAGGAAGAAAAGGCAGCAACGCGTGAGGCAGGAGAAGTGCTCATTCTTGGACAAAATACAACTGGGAATAATGAAATAACTGAAGGAGAGGTGGGTAGTGGAGGAATAATTGTCGGTACCAAGGCCGCGATGTAATTACCAGGTAGCGTAGAGCAAACTGCAAGTGAATTATGTGATATACAAAGTGGATATACATTCAACTAATTCATGGGTTCAGGTCCAGCAGCTTGGCCCTGGATCTCCGCAAGCTTTGCCTCACGCGCAGCCTTGTGTGCCTCAAATTCATGTATGGCAGTATCTACCTGAGCCTTCTTGGCGTCTACAGCTGCCTGAAGTTTTGCCTGTTGTTGATGCCTAGCCTGATGTAATAATAAGCAGGAAGTATAATTACAAAACGAACGAACGAACCTGAGTGTCTCTTTCAGCTGTATGCATTCCAGCGACTGCGTTGTCGTGTTCTCTCGGTTGCCTTGTTAAGGCTTTGAAGTGTGGACTGCTCCTTCTTTTCTGACTTTTGCAGATTGTTATCAGCTTTGGAAGCGACCTTTACAAGAGGATCATGATAAATATAGATAGGAGGTGAGAAAAAAGAAAGGCGAACCTTCTCGGCTTTGATTTCGGCCTTTTCGGTGTGATTGAGGTCTTTAATGGCACGATTGAGTTGTTGCTCCTCCCGTTTAGCTTCTTTGATGATATCTTTTTCCATTTTTTGGCGGAATTCGGGGCTGTTTGGAGGGATGAAGTTGTGTGTATAGGTTGCAGTCTTGGCTAAAGAGGACATTGAGCTGAGTTGAAGGAGGAGCTGATATTTGTAGCTCGATGAAGATTGATGATGTCATAAATAACCAAACTACAAACAGCTGATCAATCGTTTTTTTTCCAAACCTTCCATGGCCAACAACTCCCCTTCTCTTGAGAACAAGCCTACCGTTCATTACCCCGACTCTGTGACTGTCAAACGTCCTACTCCTCTTCCCCTTCATACTATCAGAAATAATTCGGATAATGCTTCAAATTACCCCCCTTCAGTAACCGATGACGATGACGACGATGAAAACATCTATGACTGGTCTGGTGATGATGACCTTGTAGATGAAGACGCTCGCTTCGTCCAGCAGTCCATAGGCCAAAATCCTGCAAGGCAATCCTGGAGCCTAACAACCTTTTTCGGCTTTCTTTTTTCCACACTTCTAGGCTCCCTTCTTCTCGCTGCTATCATTGCTGTTCCCGGTGTACTCATTCAATTTCTCTATTACCGCAAGAATCCGACCTCCCATCGTCGCTTCGTTACTCACACTGCACAAGCTTGGCTCTTTTGGGTTGCCTCAAATATCTTAGTCTCTTGGCTCCTCGCTGTGGTTGTCGATCTGATTCCCCTTATTGCCACCGCCTGCATCGCCCTCTTCTGGGCACATGTCTCTGAACGCATAAAATCCCGCGTCGAGATGTACAATGCCGTCAAACCTACAATAAAACCTGTCTTCTATGCAGCTAGTGCATACGTTAGTTGGATTATCATCTTTGGTAATATTTATGGCCTGTATAACATCGACGATCCGTCAAATAGTCCTGCAACATACGCTTTCCGAGTGAGTACTATACCGTTTCGTGCAACTTTGCATCTGATCCAGACTCCAGGTGTCGCAAGTTATTCAATTCTTTTTCTTCCTTATCCTTATCTGGCGCGCGCAAAAGTTGCTTTCTCATTTCGTTGGTAAGTCTGTATTTGAAATGTTTGCTCTCCTTGGAAAAACTGAAAATCTTGCAGCATTTTCTTTTCATCGTACTGCATACAAAGAGCGCATAGAAACTGTGGAAAAAGCCCTTGCCGTCATTGAGAAATTGCGAGATTACCGTCCAAAAACACGACCACGCTCTTCTTGGTTCGCATGGAGCACCCAAGGTGCTGGCACTCCATCTCATAGCGTAGGCACACACACACCCGTTGCTGGAAACCAATCCCAGTTTTCCGAGAAAGAACACTCTACATATCTCAAGGGAGCCCTTCACAAACTAAAAAATCAGCGGCAGGAGAAACGTAATACGCATGATACAGATGGAGACGATGCTGATGTGGAGAATAATCTGTCAGAAAATAAGAGAAAAACTCCACTGTGGAAGCAAAGTAGGAGAACTTCTGGCCTGAATACACCAGAGATGATCAGACACGAAACTGATGACTCGAATACGCGTTACCCTCCATCAAATTCGCTCGGTAGTCCACACCTCAGTATTGACTTAGATACTGATCCGACCTTGGTAAATGCTGCGCGGGCGCTGAAGAATGTTGTACTCCATGACGCGCGTAAGATCCGAAAGAAAAGAAGTCATTCCGGTGCTACTGGGTGGAATGTCAAATCAGCTCTCGAAGCAAAAGTCAGAGTTCATTGAATCATCATGTTCACTTGACTGATCCCAAATAAATAGCACCTCGCACGGTCCTTATATATGCGCTTCAAATCTGATCGCGGGCGGAAATATCTTGTACCAGCAGATTTTTACCCTGCTTTCCCAACGCACGAGAAAGCTGAGAGCGCATTCCGTGTCTTTGACCGCGACAATAATGGAGACTTGTCGCGCGGAGAGCTGAAGACAACAATCCTTATGGTATACAAGGAACGTCGAATTCTCTCGCGGTCGATGCGCGATGTTGGTGCAGCACTACGCACTCTCGATCAGATTATGTTAGCATTGGCTGCGGTGATACTGATATTTGTAGCTCTGAGTGTGTTTGGAGTCAATATTGGGAGCTCGCTGACGAGCATATATTCACTATTGATCGCGGCGAGCTTTATTTTCAAGAATGCTGCTAGTTCTGCATTTGATGCGATTATGTTCTTGTTTGTGACGCAGTCAGTATTTTTCTGTCTGTTACATTTGAAGGACTGGTTAGCTAACCTTCTCTCTCCAAAGCCCGTACGACACTGGTGACAGATGTTTCATAGATAGTGGGTATTTCATTTGATGGGTTAATTTCATTTGATTTATTCTTACTATCTATCCCAGGTGAAAACTTGATAGTCAAAAAGGTTGGCCTTTTTGCGGTACGTCTGTATTTTATTGGGATGTTGTTTTGACCCTCATATATATAATGCTAGACCGAATTTATACGCCAGGATGGTACGCAGACGTATTACTTCAACAGCCAGCTTTTCACAAAGTTTATGTAAGTATTCCCCTGCTTCTTGTTGAGCATAAACTCACAGTTGTCCAGTGTTAATGTCCGTCGCAGTGATGTAGGTGTTTACCTTATAATGAAATGTCCAAACATTTTTTCACCGTCATATAGAAAACTGCAGAAAATTTAACCATGCAAGTTTCTTGGCGTACGCCCCTCTCACGTTTGGATGCACTAGAAAAAGCGCTCAACGACTGGCTTGCGACTGAAGAAAATCGTTGGTTCGAGCCGAATACTAGCGTTTCACTGCAGAATATTGTACATCAGAGGTACCTTGAGCTTACTATTGGTATTCCACACAATGGGTATGCCATTTTTCAAACTCCATATGAGATCACTTGCTAATATGTTTATTGAACTCAGAAATTGGCAAGATTGGATGTTGCGCAATACCCGGCGCACGGCATTCCATGCTGCAGTACAACACTTTTGCCGCGAGCTTGGTATTGTTGGTTTTAAACCGCCTTTACCAGTTGTATATGCGAATGGGGGTGCCGATTATCCAGTCGTATATGACAACATGGAAGGATGGGAAGTACAAGCAGAGGAAGCAGCCGGTGGATGGCGAAGTCCACTACCAGATGACATGTTGAGTCCGATGATGAGTCCACGCGGCACTACTCGTCAATCTGCGTCTATGCTTTCCACTAAACCGGTGCCTGACACCAAGGTCACTATTGGTGGAATCGATAGTGGCATACTATCCGAAACGAATCAGGAGGACTCGGAGATTGAAGTAACACCCAATGTAACGGAGGACGGGACGAAGCCGGAAATACCGTCAGGCGCGTCAGCATTACCGAGATTAGGATTCATCCCACCTATGGATATGCAAGGGATGTATCGAGTGCGGGCACGGAAGAGTAGAAAGGGAAAGGTATTGATGAAGATGCAACCAACTGATGATTAAGTTCAGTCTTTTTATCGCATGTTTTCTATCAATACATCTGTGTCTCATTTACACGCATATAATCTCGTTGCTTTTGTATCTTGTTGATACTTGGTTAAATTGCAAGACACTATGTAGATTTCCGTGTTTCTGTTGGGAAAAATAGAATGAATGTGTACACAGTTTATTATCCACTTTCTTTGAGAATTTCCATTATCAGCTCCATTGATAACACGATATGCAGCCAGATACTACTGATGCAGACGTGCAAACAATCTTGGATGTTTACGACTCTATCACTTTTGCACCACCAAATGAGCAGTATACTGTTCTCGCCGCGTTTTATCTTACAAAGTCATTCGAGAGGACTGCAACCTTGCCAGCAGAAGGACTGAAAATAGGAATGACTAGAATGAAAGTGATCAGTCTCGCAACTGGCACCAAATGTCTACCTGCAGAGCGCTTACCACGGCGTGGGGAAGCGCTACATGATTGCCACGCAGAAGTCTTAGCGCGTCGTGGGGTAGTGCGTTGGCTCCTTGAAGAGATCCGGCGGTGCGCTTCCGATCCATCTTCTGTGCGTTCGCCTGAGAACGGGGAGACATTTCCTGGCTCTCCTTCAAAGAGACCAGCTAATTCTGTCTCTGAGTGGTTAAGATGTGGGTCTGACGGGAGGTATGCTCTCCAGGACGGTATTGAGCTGAATTTGTATGTATCAACTGTACCATGTTAGTGCGTGTCCTGTTTCCACTAACCTTCTCTCATTTTATCCGCTCAATTCACTAATTCATCAATGAACAGGCGGGGATGCATCAATGCGGCTTCTTGCAAGCGTGCAAGATGCAACGATGGCGCAGCTCAAAGACAGCAACGCTGCAACCCGACTTCAACCTCCCCCACATACCGCTTCGCGTGGACGCGATGATTATTCACGATTAGGGGTCCTACGTACAAAACCGGGGAGAGCAGATGCTCTGCCTGCAATCTCAATGTCGTGTAGTGACAAGCTTGCGGCATGGGGTGTGCTTGGTATACAGGGTGCCCTTGTTTCACAAGTGATGTGTGCGCCTGTATGCGTGAGTAGAGTTGTGTTGGGTGAAGTACCATCGACGATGGAACGCGTGGTGCGGGAGGACTGTGAGCGTGCGCTATGGGGTAGGCTTCAAATTGTCAAAGGTTCTTATTAATTTTCTGAGGGGTTATATACATGATACTGAAGTGAGAATTATTATAGATCTTCCACATGGGTATGTTGTTCGTCCGCAAAAGCTCGAGTTTACATCTGTGCCTTTCGTACACTCACGTACTTTGGTCGCTGAGTCGCATGGTGGGGTTAACAATCACTCAACAGGGTCATGTAGCGAATGTCAGTCTATTTAATATGCACACATCTATCATTAAAATACCGATCCGAACATATAGCATTATGCTGGGTGGCAGACAATGGAACCTTTGAGGTACTTATAAATGGAGTAAGACGTGGGTTGTCCCCTAAGCACAGGTTCAAAGAAAAGTCTAGGTATCGTCAACTTCCCAATGTTTTCCGAAACGGCACGTAAGTTGACTTACATTGTTACATAGACCAAAACTATCAAGAATCGCACTCTTTAATTTATATCAAGATATATTAAATGTTCTCAGCAGGACAAACCTACAGTCAGTATCTATCATTACTCTGAAATCGTCGTTTTTAATATGTGAGATTTTCTATAGGTTACATGGCAGTTATAATGATATAAAAATGCTGGCATCCGAATATCAAGAGGCGAAGCAAGTCCTTATGGGACCGGACGGTGTATTTTCAGGATGGTTGAGGAGTGGGAAACAGTGGCAGCGTTTCTACTTGGATGGCACTGAAGTAGTATAGACGTGTTAACTAACTATCAACCAACCTCTAATATGCCAATAGATTGATTGCAATAGCATGACTACAATTAACATTATACGGAAGATCATTACAACATGCTGAGACAACAGTTAGCATAAGGATATACGAGTACGAGTCATTAAAATATCATGAGTTGCAACATAGGGTCAAATATTATATATCTTTTTTCGGTTCCAATGAGGGAATTTCAGGACTACTATGAGATGACACAGAAGACGTGTGATCAGGAGAGTCTACGGGAGAGGCCAATGAAGTTAGATCACCATCACTTGCGCCCCGACTCAGATCACCTGGAGTTGAACTGCCTGGTGACCGAGCAGCAGCTTCGGCCAACTCCTTGCGTAATGCTTCCAGCTCTCGTTCAAACCTGCAAATGTGTTATTCCGATATCGACTCAATGATAATAAAATCCAAACGTACTTGCGTCCGAAGACCTCGATATAAAAGCCTCCTCCATTCCATACACTGACAGCGAATATTAGAATCAGGAAGAGGCCACTCCACAAAGAGCTGCGGTATAATAAAAATACGGCAGGAATTTCCGTGAGTATCGCATAGACTGTCGGAATGATACGGATCAACACAGCAGGTCAGAGAGCAGAACAAAGAAACTTACTTAGCTGGCCTCCCATAAATGTTGCTGCACGATTTTGGGGTGGTATTGAGCACAAAGTGCGTCCGATGATACCGCGCTTGTCATTAAGCAGAAAAGAGAACGATGTAGTCCTTTGCCCGGATTCAATCTTTGCGCGGCGATCAACAAGGAGGAACTGTAAGATCTAATTTAGTAAAGAAATTCGCGGAAGTATACTAGTACACACCTTCCAATAGAGCAGTTGCCATATCAAATCTAAAGAGATTGTCAGCGATTAGGTTAGTATAAACATTTGCACGCAACAACTTACAAATACCACCACTGAGGAGTATAGCCTTCAATGGTTCAAGATAGGGTAACTCAAGCAATGCTGGGAATCGTTCATCTGCATTTGGATAGAAATGCCTAGATGAATATTTAGCAGCGAGACCTGCTTGGAATAAGACAAACTCACCGAATGACAGTAAATGTAAAGGGTGCATATATATGGACGAACAATGATGTCACTTTATCTTGGTCATGGAACACAAGGCTGTTTCGCCACGTTATGACCGCACTAGCCAGAGATCCGTGAGAAAGACAATAGCAAGCGATGAAGAGTGCCTTGTTTGAAGGGAGAAACCATATGTATACGAAGTTGAGAATGGTGACGAAATAGCATAGATCGAATAAGAAGTAGTGCCATGCGCGCTTCTTATATTGGTAGAAGCGTAAAGGCAAAAGATAAAGGCCTTGCACCGTGTATGATACGTGTATCCATCTAGAAAAGTATGCACATGAGTACCTGCTAATTTCTGCCAGAGCTTCGCGACATACTCTGGGCCCATTCCAAACATCAAGGAGGAGAAAAGGAGATTCATGACTCCAAAGAAAAAAGACACTTTCTCGCGCGTGCGGACAACTTTTGCTGATTGCCATGACGCTGCCAATGAAGTCATACGCGTAGAGACCTTGAAAACATGTTTATAATAGATCTAGAAGGGCGCAGCAACTTCAAATAACGTACCTTTAACTTCAAGCTCTTGATTTCCCGCTCGAGATTCTCTGCCAGGAGGTCTCCGGATAAATCCCGTATCTTGAATGTCTCCTCCGCCTTGAGTTTTAGGCGGTCACTATGCTTCTGCAACTTTCGCTGCAGCAGATCAACATGTGAGTCAAAGTAAGTCTCCACAGTGTCTGCATTAAAAAGTGTCAAACGCCACATGGTTGGTTGGCAGTTTTCTCGAGCGCACCAAGTAGTGTAAATGCAGATGCCCACTCTGAAGCTTCGTCACGAACAAAACGTTCGAAGGGAGCAGAGAAATACCCTTTCCCTAGCGTTGGTGATGGTGGCCTTGACGCCATTGTTCGACTAGAACAGAACGTTGGAAGAGAGGGAACAGTGAGGATCCTGAATGTGGCTCGAAGTTAAAAGTAGACGTTTTGGGTTTAAACGTGTGTTCGTGACTATGGTGAGGCTTATGTCATCATTTGCAAATTTCAGTGCTTTGATGCTGATAAGTATCGTGCTTTTAACTTGCATTCATAAATGTAAAACTTGACACTGTGAGCAGTGGTTCATCATGTATTGAGTGCACACCTTGGATACTACAGTACTTTTAAAATTCAGAATTCAAAGTTCGGACAATGAACACAGATTATGTAAGCGACATAGCAAGTGGAAATGGTCCCGTTTAGAACATCCGTCCTTCAATATCAATCTTCAACAAAGCTCATCATGCTTGGAAAGTTAGGTCAGGATGGTCAGTTACGTGGCACGCCAATTTGACGCTTACCTTGGCTTTGAAAGTGCACCTTGGTTTCGACGCTCTCATCATCAGCGCATTTCTCGCCGGCATCAAACGTACGACCGGTCTCACGTATGCATCGTTACTTTATTAGATTATGCTCGACACTTATAACCAGCTAAAGACCGGCTCTTTCACAAGTACCGAACAAAGATATTAGACGTATGTTAATTCATTTCGAACTGCGGATTTAGCTGACTTTGGAACAGAGTTGTTGAAGTCATATTTGGAATTTGGTTCGCTTCTTGGGAGTTCCTTTTACAATCTGTGGTTTCTAACTTTGATGCACTTGTAGGGGAATATGCATTCGATTTCGCTGTGGTGATCTTTGGTGTGAGTTCCATTACGTTACTATATGCTATCACTTACGATTGGAATTCATCCAGCGTTCCTCATCTTTTGAGCGAAAAAGATGAATTACTATTCCCTATCATGTCCGTTCTGCTTGCGCGTTTTTATAATATGTTGGTCACAAAACTACAAGTCGTCCGGTTTTGAAGAATTCTGATAAATGCTATCTAGGTAATTGTACGACACAAGTTATAAGTAAACACGACAGATTCTCGACCAAACACTTTTTGAGATTATCCTAGGAAGTTGTAGACAAAGAAATGTAATACTATAGAGCCCAGAGCGAAATCTGCGAATGCTCTGCGTGACAGGTTGAGTTGGGTAGTTGAGAAGTAATTCTTCATAAAGCACGCACCGTTCTGGAGAAACTTCTTTAAATTCAGTTCTGTTGTCTGGGTTGACTTGGGAACGTAAGGATGCTGTGAGGACGAATTGACCGACTGTGCTGCCAAAGCTACGAGCGAAAAGATTAGTTGCATGATATCTGAACGAAGAGTAGGGCATACCCCGATAAGAAGGCGTTATAGGGGAAATTACTTATGAGAATGCAATAAACAAATTGTATGATTCCCGACAGCATAAGGAATAATAGGAATGAATCGATAAATTTGAGTCGGTCGGAGGTTTGATCTTTGTAAGCCTGCCACAAAGTTTGTAGCGGTGAAGATGCTTGTGGAGAGGACGCCAGCGTTTTTGGAGCCATTGTATGTTGAAAGCTGGGAACAACACTGAATATCTTTCTGAGTAACAGCAACGTGGATACTTCCCAAAGGAGGATCCAGGAAGGTGCAGCCAAATAGACACATACAATTCCAAAAACAAATCACAAGAACGCGTTCGCTAAAAAAGTTGTCCAACTGCTAGATTGGCACTCGTCTTCTTCGAGTGTTTGTTCTCCTCAGATTTCACGGCCTGGTCCCCTAATTTACTAATGAGCAATCTTGGCCTGCGTCTTGTCTCGTCGAAGGTCCCGATAACATGTTCATTAACATCCTCATATCAAAGTATACGACGTCTCCATATACGCAAGGAACCTCCATATCCCATAGGAGATGGACTAGGGAACTTTCTGCCTTCAGAGGCTCTAAAAGTTGTTGCCATTGAATATCAAGACGGACTTTTGTCGCGCTTAAATGAGGAGGTTGTAGGTACGTTTTAAAATTTGTCGTACCTGAAAACCGGATCCTCAACCCATATCCCAAGGGACACCTCTGGCAGATAAAGATCTTGCTACTACAGTGGTTGGGACTAGTGCTGACAGGAGTAAAACACTGGCATTTAACTATGCAAGTTTAGCACTCAATAATGGCTTTTTCTTGGACAGCTTGGTAAGTCATTTCTTCGCAAGCAGTCCTCCAAATTCGGTGCTAACTGACGCATTATTGTAGAAACCACCACCTCAACCGCCTGCAACAAACCACCAAGCAGAGATTTCGATGCACCTTAGAACAGCAATTCGTCTGCAACATGGTTCTCTGTCTCAACTCAAGTCTGCGTTCAGCGCTGCAGCACTCGGATTATCATCCAACGGTTATATCTGGTTTGTTACAGATCATGGTGGACGAACGGGTATTCTTGCTACCCTTGGTCCCGGAACTCTATTGGTCAGGTCACGATCATACGTGGGCTACCGTGCTAATGAGGATCTGGATACACCTTATCATCTAATTCAAGGAACACAAGCGTCATCCTCAGACTTACAAAATATATCCCCTGCACAATCCCCCATTTCGAAACCCTCACCTCCAGGCACATCACCTTCTTCACCCACATCTGGAATATCTGGAAACAAAATGAGAACAGATCCAGCCTCACTACACCCCCGCTTTATTCATGGATCTGGCGTTCGTTCATCTGAAGTAGATCTCGAAGCTTCACCTCTTGGCTTGTTTAGTGATGAGATTCCGGATACCAGTAGAACAAACCAGCGGAATATTGGTCGAGCACTGAACATTGGCGAAAAGGTGTATCCATTGTTTTGTCTTCCTGTATTCGAACACGCATGGATGAGTGCCGGATTCGGAGTGTGGGGAAAGGAGGATTGGTTGAAAGAGTTCTGGACTGTACTCGATTGGAAAAAAGTCAGCCGGGCTTATGAACATCACGATGCTAACGCGTGATACAAAATGAATGCACCATCTTGGGGTCCGTAAATGCTGTCTCATAATCTTAAAGATGCATATATATAGGTTGCAGAATTTATTAAATAACTACAACAACTATTCATGGTCTCCCTTTGAGTATAGCAAATAATGAATGGGACAATACATTGGTTTGCAAATTCGTTAACTTGTTAAGTGATTTGTTTAGGTTGCTTGTAAGGCGCACAGAGCGGCTAGAATGGACTGTTAAAACCAATATGTAGTTTGATGAACATAATTCGTACCTCCGACGCCACTGCCATCTTTTGCTAGTCCAATGTCGACTCGCTTCTCGACATCCTCTCCGACTATTTGTCTTAATGAGACCCTAAGTATCTTCTCGAAATTAGGGTATTTTTCAATCAAACTAGGTTGCTGTACGATGAATCTTCAGACTGTATTAGAGATCTACATGTTACGCACCTCCCATCAACCCCCACACCAATCTTGCGATTTTGATCTTTCAAAGGTTTGGCTTGGGCACCCGGCAAGATAGCACGATCTGTCTGTATCAGGACGGTGGCAATAGCAACACCACTTAGTAAAGCAGCCCTACGAGCTACTAACGAGCAAATCCAGCGAACTGCCTACGGATTTTCTTAGTACGGTCTATTATTGATGATGGCCTGGAACATACCGCAGCATCTTTTAGAGTAATATCGTCTGACCCGAAGCCCAAATGCCTTGCTAAGACCTTCTTAACCTCCTCGAGTCTCGATGCGTCGGCTGGGGAGAAATCTGCATTGGATACGACGAATCTTGCCGAGGTGGATTGAACTTCGGTTGAATCGTCCTTGGCCCAGGCGTTCTCCACCTCGCTCATAAAACTGGTGTCGATTCCATAGTGTGTGTTTAGTGTGGTAGTTGATTTTCCTTTGAATAAAAGAGGTTTCGGTGACGCATCAATGAAGCATAACAGTATATTTCTTGAAATTTCTCCAAGGTACATTCCTGAGATGAATTTTTCAAATGCTTGATAGGATGGGATTGATGCTGAGACGGTCGACCACATTGTCGAAAGGTGTTGATGGTAGGTGCGACCTCTATTATGGAATAAGACTAGCAGCTCATTAAAGTGTGTTGTGATTTACCGAGTTGTTAAATGCACCCCATTCTGTATTGATAATCATATGCCCGCCCTTTTCGTATGCTGAATTATTAGCCATCTTGGCCAATTTGGCTGTACTTGTAGGGTTAGACTGCTCCAATGTTTCCGTTACATGTAACATGATCCTCACCAATGTCTTCAACATATGCACCATTCGTCCCTGTACCGAATATTGCACCAACTATACAACCACCAGCTGTATATGCACGAGAGAGTAATGCACCAACCGTCTGTTAACGTCATATGGTCATTTCGTAGTCACATATTTCTTTGAGACATACATCGTTGACTAGGGCAACGCATTTAACGCGCATATTTTTTCTGTCAAAGGCGTCTTGCAATAGTTTGACCACATCATTTCCGACCGCATTTTTTGCAGAAAATCCCTTTGTCCATGTCAGAATCTTTCCAGATCCGAGAGCTGTTTGCTCGACTGGGAAAGAGAATGTTAGCCCGAGAGGAATAATACCGGATTTATTGGTAAGATCGGGTGACGTTGCTAGGAAAGCATGGACTGATTCCGCAAGATAATCTACGAAACAATAAATTATCGAAATCAGTAGAGTATTAATACGTGAAGTACACACCAAACAATATACTCGCTTCACCGGACTTGAGAGTTTCCGAGACTTTGTATTTTTGTTGGCGCAAGGAAAATGTTTGATCGCCATTAAGAACAACTTCACAGACCCGACTGGAGATATTCCCGTCAAAAAATTCTATATTTGTTTCAGAATAAACTTACAGGTTTGTGCCACCGAGATCAAGAGCCAAATAAGTCCTAAAACTGGATAATCAGAGTTAAGATGGGGAGGTGAATTAACGCACATACCCGGTTTCTGTACCATCCGGAACACCCGTTACAAACGAAGGACTTTCATTCCAATGAGAACGATCGACTAGATGAAATAAAATTCTCACATCATAGCCATGTCCTGATTGTAATTGCAAAGACCAAGCTTGAACTCGTCGAGGAAGACTTTAGTTAGTTCTATGAGCTTGGTTTGTTCAAGCTGGAACATTTGGTGGATTTCGTCAAAGAGATTTTGCTCATCTGGACGATTTAGAGCAGCGATGGAAATCGGAGGCATGGCAAAGTTGTGGTGGTAGTAGTGGTGGTAGTGAACAGAGAGTAAATCGATTGTATCAAAAACTAGATGGCTCAATCTAATGTCTCGCCTGACCTGAATATCGTTTAGATATACCGTATACGTCACTTCCTTATCTGACCAGCCCCGGGTTTTTTCCGAATTCATTGCTGGCTTCTATACTTGAAAAAAAAAATGTTTACCTGGCTACTGTCTGGAAGCATTCGAAAATTATCAGATTAGAATACAAATCATCCAAACTTGCAACAACGTGACGGAATATCAGAAAGATTCGGACTAACACCGTATCCGACAATCTTGAGCAGTTCACTGTTCAGTTGTTTTCCTACAGGTTTAAGCCTTCCCGGAATATCCCGATCTTCTCGTGGGAATTCTTTTAAACTGAAGAAACGGAAGAGTCTGGGCAACGTTAACACATTTCTACTCGAACATCAATCATGCCTTCGCCACTGCGTAAAGGAGGACTTTTCAGAAACTGGTATGCCGTCGAGGTATGTGTCTATTCCCTTAGATGTATTGGTTATATCTCACTATGAACACATTCAGGCTATTCCCATGTAAAAACCTTTCATACTTTCCTACTCAGTCTTTATTCAACCGGAATCTTTCCATTTTTACAGCTACGTAATTATTGGTGGTGTAGTCTGTGGTGCTACTTGGTATCTTGGCCGCCTCGCAACCGGCTCGAATGGTAAGTTCGCTTCTACGGTGCTGTTTCCCGTTTTTAACCGGTAATGTAGTTGTTTGGACCAAAGCAAATCCTACCCCGTGGAACACCATTCAGCCTGACCAGGGAACGAAACTGGTATCTGTTAATCAGAAATTCGACAAGTCGTACGTGTAGACTTCTCACTATGTGCTAGGGACGGTGTCTCTAACCATTATCCTTATACAGTTGGTCGCGGGAAAAACTATGAGTATAATAACATAGGTTGGATTACATTTGTCCAATTATACCAATGCGAACGCAAAATACATGCATTAGTACTTTTTCCCTCTGCTTTTCATGAGATCATCACGAGGCTGTGACATACGGCAAAGTCCCGGTGGTTCCTTCGAGTTATGGCGCAATACTTTGATTTCTAAGTATCTCAACTATTTAAACCAGGTATTCAGTACTTAGTACGGAGTTTGTACATCAATTCGCTCAGGATGTCGTCTGTCTCTACTGGAAGTGATATCTCTGATCCATCTATCGTATGTTGCCTGACAATCAACTCAAGTCTGTATTGACTGGCTAGGGTAGCCCATTCTGGATGGCTCATTACAACTCCCAGCCATAATATTTGGAGCTGGTGTGTTCTCTAACCAGTATAACACAGATGATCACCTGTCTAGTTTGATACCACTACAAACGATCAGACTGGCACTACGGTAAGGTCATCATGCGACATAATTCAAATTTGACTGACGTATACCGCAGCCATGGTATCAAGGCAATTGATACCTCTACTTATTACGGTCCATCTGAGGTTGTGCTGGGTAATGTACTGGAGGCCTTGCGAGATGAATTCCCACGTTCTTCTTATAAGCTGGTAGGTATCATAGCATGCTTGCAATTAGCTAACCATATGCTAAATCTAATTAGATGACTAAATGTGGCCGTAACGGACAATCCTCGTTCGATTATTCACCATGTTCTATTCGCGAAAGTGTCAACCGGAGCTTGGTCCGATTGAAAACAACTTACCTTGACACCGTGTATCTTCACGATGTAGAGTTCGTATGCACTACTGTGGCACCGAGATTAACAGGAAATCATTCACTTGCATTAAACGAGGATGCATCTGCCTATGGTTTAGGAGCAGGAGACGAAGCAAAAATATGGGGTGTAGGAGACCAGAAAGTCTTGGCCGCATTCGAGGAATTGCAAAAATTGCAGATGGAAGGTCTAGTAAGGCATATTGGCATCACAGGTAAGAACAAAGCTCTAAACTTCGTGCAGCAATCCTAGTTAACACTAAATTACATCAGGATATCCACTTCCAACACTCCTTCGTCTTGCTATTCTCATCCTACACACACCACCCTATAAACCAGTTGACGTTATTTTGTCTTATTCGCATCTCACTCTTCAAAACACAACCTTGCTGAACTTTGCACCTCATTTCTATAAACGTGCTCAACTACGTCAACTTGTTGCGGCATCTCCGTTTAGCATGGGCCTCTTGACATCTTCTCCCCCACCGTGGCATCCCGCACCACCAGAACTACGTAACGTAATACTAGCTACAAGCAAAGTTGTGTCAGACGGTCTTCCTAATCTCGCTCTGGGTTATTCCATCAGTCACAGTGGTGCTACTCTTGGAAATGTCCCCTTAGTTGTAGGGTTTAGTTCCCCTCAAGAGGTCCAAGCTTGCGTGGATATGTGGGAAAAGGTCCAAAAGGGTGAGGATAAAGTTAAGAGGGAAAAGGAAGAGGCAGAAGTTCAGAATGCTTTCCGTCAGTCAGGCTTTCTAGATTGGTCCTGGTCATCTCCTTGACCATGGAGATTTGAATTATTATGTATACGGAGTAGATATGTAGTTATTATTTAGTGACCAAAGATTATCAATTCAAAGATGTTGCTTCATCCATTGAGATTCCGACTTGTTTCACCCTTTGAACACCTATTAAATAAACCTCATCTAGTACAAAATGGCCATCGATGGCTTGATTCTGTTGGATAATGCAGGGTTAGTGGTTTTACTTCGTTTAGCATCTTCTCGTCATCCTAACAAGTCTCACTGAAGTCGTCCAATTATACAGTCCGGATTCAGATCGACCACTCCCGCATATCCACTTGTGCATGTTGATGCATTCAACCACGCCCAATCGAAAGCCCTTCGGTTGTCTGATATTGACCCCGTCATATATGTCCCGTCATACAACACTGTAGATTCCCCCAGTGCATGTTGTCATATCCCATGCGGCGATATGAGGTTCTTATGTCCTGTTCGCGGAGACGGTATGTCTTACACATCTGCTATTTTGTTTCTATCTGACGCGTTCCGCATACAGTTGATCCCCTTTTCGTATTCACATTTCTACAAACTTTCGTGGATATCCTACAGGAGTATTTCGGTACTGTTAATGCCGCAACCTTGAAGGAGAATTTTGACGTTGTATATCAGGTACGGACATTCTTATTATTTCACACTTTCTTATCCCTGATCTGTATTCTCGTAGCTGCTAGAGGAAACCTTGGATTCTGGAGGTCATCCTTTGACGACATCCCCAAACGCGCTTCGTGATATTGTCCTACCCCCATCGCTTCTCACAAAACTTCTCAGTGTTGCAGGGGGCAAATATAAATACAACAATTAACTCAGGTTCTGGATTGGGAGCAGCTGGCGGTCCATTTTCGTCTCCTATCCCATGGAGAAAAGCAGGGTTACGCTACACAAGCAATGAGGTTTATTTCGACATGGTGGAGGAGTACAAGGCCATTATTAATAAGTAAGAGCTTGATTTTCTCCGTAGTATTATTGGTTACTATAAGTTTGACTTTAGGCACGGAGTCACTGTCTCAAATAGTGTGTGGGGCAAGGTAGAAACCAACACAAGGCTCTCAGGTAATATATCTCCTTCAACCACATAACTCATAGGCCTGACTCTTGTTGTAGGAACTCCTGATTGTTCACTTGACATTCACCAATCCACAAGTGCTGACGGATTGTGCATTCCACCCATGTGTTCGGTAGCGCGATATCCTACAATATTCATATGTTTACCTGAGGTTTTTGCATTAGATTGCAGCGTTGGACGCGTGACAAATGTCTCTCATTCGTTCCTCCGGATGGACGATTCATACTCGCTGAATATCGTTACACCCCAAATGCAGCGCCAACATCAATTTCTACTACAACGACATCTGCAGCTGCCCTCGCCAATATAAGAGAAAATATATCCATACCATTTTCTCTGAAAATTGACTTTGATCTTGAAGATCATGCAGGTAATTGATATATCTTTTTTTTTGCCTACGTGTCTATCTCACATTTATTCAGGTTCATTTGACATAACATTCACATCTCGCCTCACAACACGACCGATCGACAATGTCATTGCGGAAATAAACCTTGGCGAAAGCGCTGGAGGTATCAAGTGTGTAGCATCTCGTGGCTCAGGCGGGTTTGGCCGGGGTCTCAGCAGTTTGGAATCGGGTATCGCGGGAAACAGTGGAGCTGCATGGTCTTTTGATTCATCCAAGAAGGTGTGCTATTTCAATATTTGTGACAATTTTTCCGAACTAAGCGCGACAGATTCTACGCTGGGAGATTCCTAATGTTCAACCTTCCAGTAGCTGGAGTTTGCGCGGCTCTTTTACAACGACGTAAGATATTACCTATATCAGATCCGTCCGATGAGCTAATTGACCTCTTCTAATAGCATCGCAACACCACGACCGTCGCATGCGTTACAGGTCCGTTTTGAAATACAGTCTCATACTTTTTCCGCGCTTAAGGTGGACCAACTTAAAATAACTGGTGAGATGTATAAACCCTACAAGGGTGTAAGAGGACGGTCAACTGGGAACGTAGAATGGCGTTGGTAAAAGGATGTGATATCAAAGAGGCACGTCCACAACATTGAAATAATAATCAACCTCTGGAGTATAAAATTGTGAAAGGATGTTACAATATGAGAAATATATTGTGTTATTAACAGAACAATCATGATGCACATTTAAAGGTCATACGATGTGAAAACTTCCTGTTTCCTACAAACAAATGCACAGTTATCTGGTCCTGATTATACCAGCATTAACCAATTTAAGGATTTTCTGACGGACGCCAGGATTCTTCATGTGATCCTGTAAAGCATTTGGATCGCCCTGCGCTTGCTGCAGGATTTGTTGCATAACTGGGTCATTCATTATACCCTGAAAATCAAGAGGTTCAGAATTGTTTTTAGACAGAGGGTTCAAGAACTTACAGCAACTTCCGGATCACGCATAGCCCTCTCCAGGGTTTCTTCCTGAGATTCACCGCCTCGTTGAGTAAATAAGGCTTGCTGGCACTTATATTCCAGTTGAGAGATCTCCTTGGCATGTTGGTGGTCTTCATCATGTTCCGTTGCTTCCTGCGCAGCCTCGAGAGCCTTCGTATACTCCCGCATGCCAATTAGAATGTTAGATTTACGGATGTGTGCTTTGACTAATCCACAGAAGATTCATGTAAGCAAGAGGCTATGAGCCAGAACTCAAGACGCACCAAATTTCGGGTCAACTGCAATCGCTTCATTAACATCCTTCAAAGCGTCGGAGAATGCCATGAGTTTTAAGTAAGCTGCGGCTCTATTGTTGTATCCTCGAGCATCGGATGGGTCACGTTTGATACTTTCTGTGTAATCCTTGACTGCCCCCGCAAAGTCTCCTGCCTTGAACTTGGCGTTTCCTTCTTCACGCGCAACAGCACTTTTTTCAGGATCTACATATGCCTTGCGGTCTTCCTCAGCTTTCAGTTTCTCCACCTCACGCAACTTATTCAGAATTTCTGGGGTACGATGTTCTGTGAGAGACTTTTGGAAAACCTTGATTGCTGACGCAAGATCTCCTTTCTTATGATATGCAGAACCGATCCGACCATATGCTTTAGCAATGATTTTGTAATCGGCGCGAATCTAAATTGAAAATCATTAAATTGATATCTAAGCGAGATCTATGAATTCTCACCAAACGACCTTCGTCAACTGCCTTCTCGCAAGTTTCCACTGCTTTATCGTAGTCACCTTGTTCGAAGTAAACAGCTATTGAAAATGAATTTGATTTGGAAAAAATTCCAGGCATGCGGTGATGACAGACTCACCTCCTAGATTTGTTAGATATGTCACGTCCTTTGGCCAAACATCCCAGGCGTGTTGGAAATGCTTGGCAGCATCTTCGAAGTTTCGCTTCTTGTATGCCTCGCTTCCAGCCTTTTTACTGGCTTCAGCATCCTTTTTGGCTTGTGCTTCCTCCTCGTCGACATCCTCCATCTCAACATCTTCCTCTTTCGGAGGCGGCGGTGGAGTCGGCTGAGTTTTGGATGTTGATGGCGGGGGTGATGTTGGGGGCCGTGTTTCTCGCGATGCTCCAGCTGGGATCTCATCTGAGCCTTCAGGTCTTGTAAACCCTTGCATGTCAATTCCCATGGCTACTCCCAGAACGTCAATCATTCTCGGATCTTGTAATGCTCTGCAACATTATTGTCACAACAACAATTGAATATGAATACTGTATATAACTTACCCTTCAGCAAGTCGAGGGTTTTGTTGTATCATTTGGATCTGTCAAAATATGGTCAGTTCAAGTCAATTTCGTAAAATATGGAAATGCCTTTTGAACAAACGAGGGGTCCGCCAAATGATTTTTTGTGCGAGGGTTTGTTGCTAACTTTCCTAGAAGATTTGGGTCATTGAATATCTTCCCGAGGCCCAATGCATCGTTATTATTTGAGGCTAGACGTCCAGTTCAAGGCTAAATGTGCTTGCATTGTGGATAGAGAAGCTCACCTTCTTTTGAATCTTTTGCCTCTTGCAGGCCTTTACGGACTGCAGGTGAATCTTCTAGTTTCAGAGCTTCCTCATATGTTGCAATGGCTTCGTCCAATCTTCGTGCACCATGAAGCGCGGCACCTTTTCGCGTATAACCTTTTGCCCATGACGAATTAACTTTAATACACTAAGTCCTGATGTCAGTGATGATTTTATCGCTTCATTCAGAGATGTCCCAAACCTCTTCTGCATCTGCTAATGCACCACTCCAATCTTTCTTGCCTGCTTTGGCCGCGCTACGGTTTGACCATAAGACATGATTTTTTGGGTCGAGCGCTATCGCTTGTGAAAATATATCAATCGCCTTGTCATATTCTTTGGCGGCAAAGGCTTTATTTCCCTGATCCTTTAGATTACTAGCCTATGAAGTCATATTCCTACGATTAGTTCGAAAAGATCGAATGATCATGAACGAAATACAACGTACAGTGGACATATTCGCTCGAAATACTTAGCTCAAACAGTTCAATTTGTCTGGACTACGAACGACTACAACTTAAATAACGGCGGTTACACGACCTCACAAATTCTAGAAATTACCAGACCATTCGATGACAGATCACGTTTCCTTCTTAACCCCAACCCTATGTACGCAACCATGGCATTGGCTCTAAGTCATATCCTATAGGACACATAGGCTGCGGATATTAACGAAATATGAGCCAAGTTAATTACTGCGTCAGTCACCATGTAACCCGGTGCATGGTCATCAATGCAACACGGCATCACAACACAGTCTTCTTACATCTGTACTCCAATTTTTTGTACCCTAGAACCAGAACTATAAGCGTCTTCGCTTTCAAGTTGACGGAGGCGGGTTACACATTTGAGGGTTTGTACACTAAAACTGCTTTATCTTTATTGCTATCTGTGTCAGCCGAAAGTCTCGGTGGAGTTTCTCCTTAATACCTAGAACGCAGAGTACCCTGACTGTTTGCACAAATAGAATGTTTGGACACTCCTTAGATCGCACATCCCCAAGACCCTTCCTTTATGCCTTCTGACACCCTGATTATTTCTTATGGAAACTACCAAACTTGCAAACTACACAGTTTGTACCACGAACAATATGTCAAAAATATTTTCTGATGTGTTATT
The DNA here is from genome assembly GCA_009739215.1 of Floccularia luteovirens. Lineage (NCBI taxonomy): Eukaryota > Fungi > Basidiomycota > Agaricomycetes > Agaricales > Squamanitaceae > Floccularia > Floccularia luteovirens. The sequence continues at coordinate 1,689,638 of VSJF01000004.1, forward strand.
CTTAGCATTGATTCTTATACATATGGATATACGCGTCAGCCCCAGCTACACCACGCGTGCAAAGTTACATCTATGAATGAATGCGACAATAGCATCGTGCGAACTTCACCTTCTATCCATTAATCTCTATTTGGATGGTTGGAGAATGGGTGCGGAATGTTTCGCTGGCACATCAAGGTACACTCCACCATGTTGGGTTGCTATTCTCAGTGATCCTCGTGTGCCGGCGGGACTGGCTTTTCCCACATTCCATAAACGATTGCAAACTCAAATGGAAACGCAACCCTATGTGTATTCAATCCCTTGATAAAGACATCGACTTGGGAAACCGTTCTTAGGGGAACATGCGCACAAACCGCAGTCTGATCACATCAGTATAGGAATTGTTAAAACAAGCACCTGACGCCGCATTTGCACCGCAATACAATTGAATAAGTTTCGTGTAAAATTTATCGCGCCGACAAGCCTTGACACCTGCCGGTCAATTATACACCTATGTACTTGACGCGGTACCTCTTGGCTATGTATAACATCTGCAAATCGTGAGTGCGTAACATAAAGCATGACAGAGTAACACGCCGTCCACACGGAACCCACTTGCAGTGCTTGGAGATGCATCTATATTATATACTGAGAGGTGAGAAAGTGTAAAAGATTGGTGTCATGGGTAAAAAGTCCTCAAAGACTTTGCCACCCCAACACCGCCGAAGGCTGGAAGGTGCCCGAAAGAGGTTCGAAATGTCACTGGAAAGAAAGGATGCATGGTGTGAGTTAATCCTATCCTTAAGTACACTGAAATGACTAGATCCTAATTTTCTGGGCTGGTCAAGCACCACGGATGATCAGTTCACAGAACAAGAAGCTACTTGAATGAATGGTGATGAGCAATACCAAGTACCCGTTTTACCAATGCAGTAGCAATCGATTAACTCTGGTTACCACGTGCATTAACGGCATTCCGTTTCAAAAGTCGGCCGTAATAATGGAGCTGTGTGATGTGGTAGTTTTACTCCCGGCGGGACTATTTGTTGGGACAGCTAATTCGAGGTAGTAGGAGGATTCTAGGTAATGAAAATACCTGACCGTACGTACCGTGAAACGGTCATGGTACTGGTTCTAATTATTCTTATTACTGTTAGATCGATTGGGACTATGTATATCGCTGTCACATGATACTGTTCGTGTCCACATTGGTCAACTCTTCTCGTCATTCCGCCGGCATTGTTCTCCCTTGGTAGACCCTGCATTATTCTTTTATTTATGCTCAGCCCTGTCTATCTACGTGAGTAAAAACAACTTATTGTATAAGTGCTTAACCAACTCTATTTCCGAACCTTTGAAATGCCGATGACCACAGCAAGGATTTAAAGCAACGAAATGGCTGTGTAAGTATAACAGACGTGGACTTTAGATGTCCATATACTTATTCACCTGTAGTTTACCGTTTATCTGAAGTGTTCTGATTTCAGTCAAATTAACAAGTGCTCATAGTCACATCAGCTTCATAATTACAACATAAATATATTTCCAGACATGGTATATATAATATATTTAGTGACGTCCAACCTACATCTTACTGCGGAAAATTCTTATCATGGGCGTCAATAAGCTAATACTGTAACATGCGGAAACTCTATTCTGGGGTCTCCAAGCTGGTGCCAATTGTTGCCCAACAGGATGTGCCCAGAGATTGTCTGAAGATTTTTGTTCGGTTGTATGATTTTGCGTGTGACAAAGTCGTTTCATCATATTTATTATCACAGAACCACATATTTGAAGGGCATTACAGGACATTACTTGTGTTTACCCAATGTAGGGCTTCCGAAATCGACCAAAGCAGCATTATGATCAGATACAGATTTAGTAAGACCATCAAGTGTGTTCAACCGTTTCTGGATGTGATCCTCCCTGAAGGAAGGGGGTGATGGTGAATTGCTGATCCCGGGAAGTTATGCGACAGACGCCGTCTGCATAGACTGACTTTCGGGCCTAGCGCTGGTGGGAGAATAAGAGCATGGAATATGTGATGGACAGTACTAGTAATATGGGAGTGTTGAGAGGGGGGAAAATTGCGGCGTATCATGCAAAGCCCGGAGAGATGTCAATCAGTGACATTGGTAACTTGATTTGGAAAGCATTCAAAGTGGGTCCGGCGGCGATGGAACGGCACTAGAATAAATCGGTCGCGTGAACAGTCAGACCCCGGACACATGAGCTGAAGCGCATGTGCCATGGATGGATTCAAAGTAGAGGAAGCGGGAAGTTACAGAGATGGGGAGAACGGGAGAGATTACCGGAAGAGTGACAAAGCTTGCAGTAACCGAGAAAGGCAATAGATGCCATATATATCGAAGTGACTGGAGTGTGACAGGTAATGGGTTTTATTGCGGTGTGTTTATTCATTTCAAAAAATATTTCATAAATCTGCAAGGATTCGATCGGGCCCTTCCCTCCCTTCGCTTCGCTTGTGCCTCCTTCCTGCCGCCCTTCCTACCTTCCCCTCCTCCTCATCACCATCCCCCTCTCCCTCTCCTAAATGGCTGACGACAATTCTACAGTTACGTCCCCAACTGCTTCACGTCCAAAGGCTGCAAGATCAAATACCTCGGGAACAGTTCGCGGCAGAACTTCTCCTCCTGCAGGTGAACAAAATTCCACAGATGGACGCCCTCCAACAAAGCGTGCCAGAAAGGCTATCAACTGCGAACCATGTAGAAACAGCAAGTTAAAATGCGATAGGTTTGTCCTCTATTGTTATTTCGTCCTTGCTCTTGAATCAGGATGCTAAATCCAGTTTAATTTAGAAACCGGCCTTGCTTCTTCCTGTGTTTTGCGCGGTTAGTCTTTCATTATTTTTTCCATTTTTCATCTTTCACTTCTAATTTTTATTGTCCTCTTATTTCATATCATATTTCATTTTCTTAGGCACATCTGCTATGTGCTATCAGGATGCTCGGGGACATGACGGCGACGCAATGACCCGCGATGACCACCAGTAAGTGACCTTGGCTTTTGATCGCTTTATTACGAAATTAACGGGATTGCGAGTAGCTATACTCGTATTGATCCAGCCCAAGAAATAGCCCGACTTCGCCATTCCATATCTCTTCTAGAAGCGTATGTCTTCCCTAACCATCGGAATAACATTCCCCCGCATAGGCGCCCGAGTGAACCTTCGAGCTCCGTGGTGCCTAAGAAAGAAGCAATTGACCCAGATGTCGTTGACAAGAATGCAGCTCCCGGAATGTTAGGGAGTCAGGTACAGGGTGGTTTATATGCGGGCCCAACGAGTGCTGCAACACACCTGTTAATCGTTCGTATATTTTTGTTTAATAGTAAACTTTTGTATTCTGATTTCCATATAGAGCGAAAACCGCGACTCAGACGATTCTGAAACTCGTCAAAATAGTCAAGATCGGGCTATTGAGGAATTCCCTACTGTAACACCGGAATACGATCGCGATTTGCTGGCGCTCTTACCGTCTATAGAGGTGATCGACGGACTTATATGTTACTATTTTGAATATTGCAATTGGATTTACCGTCATGTAAATCAGCCTTCCTTCTCTGCCCACTGGGAGCGGTTTAAAAATGGGACTTCATCTGATCGCATTATTCTCGCAACGGCTTGTGCTATGATGGCGGTGGCAACCAACTATTTGCCGGCAGATCATTCATTATTGGAGGGCTTTTCGGAGAGCCCAGAGGACATCGGATATAAATTCTTTGAGGTGTCAAGCAGTGCCCTGCAAAGACGGCTGGCGGAATCAAGGGCATACAGTCTTGACCTAGTGGAATTGTTGTTGATACGAACACACTTCCTGAATCTATCGAAAACAGACAGCGAGGAAATCTGGCATATACGAGGTGAACTCGTAACAATTGCAATGGCAATGGGACTGCATCGAGATCCTGGAAAATTCAAAATGCATAGAGATCTTGCCGAAAGGCGAAGATGGGCCTGGTGGCATATTGTACTGTTGGAAAGGTACTTGTATTGAAGCAGCTGGCTTGTGCTTTATTGATTCAAAATTCTAGGTGGCAAGCATTTATGTTTGGGCGGCCGATTGCCTTTGCATCGCATCATTTCGACACCCAATTACCATCTTATTGCAATCCTGCAATTGATAAAACAGGTCGTTTGTATCACCCGAATATCGCGTTATTCCGTTTAGCTTTTATCCTTGGCGACATCATGGACGACGCGTTGTCTGTCCGTCAGGTGGCGTACGAAAATGTTCAAGCTAATGATCATGCCTTGACACAATGGATGGAAGATCTACCACCAGAACTAGATTTGGATGAGTACCGTATTGCTCGCAGTCTCGCATCACCAATCAACTCCATTCGACGACTCGGCGTTCAGAGCCTCATCATACGGACATCATATTATCACATTCGGTTTACGTTACACAGACCTTACGCGAGCTCTAATGGGACAACAGCTTCTGGCAACAAAGCGTCTTCAATTGACCCCGCAAAAACTGCTCAAAGCTTGGAAATAGCCGTAAGCGCAGCAGACAAGCTCATTACCATGACTGGACAATCTCGACCAGACTTTCTTGCCAACTCATCCCTTGCTGTTCCCGGTCATATGACTTGGGGACCTCTCCATTCGTTTTCCGCTGCTATGTTCTTCTCATTCCAATTAATCGCAAACCCTGACCAACCTGGCGCTGGACTATTCCGATCTAGCATTCGAAAGGCAATCAACATATTGGAACAAGCAAAGGGGACTAGTACATCAGCAGACAAAGCCTTTGATATTCTCACCTCCCTAGCACCACTCTACTCGCCTGATTTCCCTTCAGAAACTCCTGAATCACGTGAAAAACTTCGAGCGCAAGTCCTCGGGACGGTACGGAAGCTTGCATTCCCTTATCACGATTCTCATGACCCCCGCCGCTCTGAAAACTCTCCCAGTGGAAGGGGTGTAGTAAGCTCTCCGTCAAATTCTAACTCTGTAAGTCCGCCCTTGAATATGGTAACGGCGTTGCCCCAATACGATCCTCTACAACACAACTTGTCCACTTTACGAACACCAACTTCTTTATATCCTCCACAAACTCCTCAGCAACAAGTCCCATCTATGTCTCAGTCACCGCAATCGCAGGCTATGGTCAATGGTATGTTGCCTCCAGGAATGCCACCAGCCTATCAAGGTGCAGCGTATCCAGCACAAGGCCAGCAAATGTATCCAGACCCAAGATACACACAATATGTTCATCCTGTCGACGAAGCGACAATGTGGGGGGCAGCGGTTGGTTTTGGTCAGGGGGAATGGACACAGTTTTTGGATGCCGTACGAACAGATACTGCTCAGCCTTCAAACCGTCACATCCAGGTGTCATAGTGACTTAGGTCCAGCTGTTCATCTTCTTGTTCTATACCATCTATAATATCTGTTCAGAAGATAGTGTCAGCGACGCTCTTTATCTCACGACCCCCCTTCTTATAGGCCGCTAAGGTCTTTTTTTGTAGTATGTGAACTATATGTAGCTGTAATTCAAATGTATATATACAGGCAGGATTACACGTCTTTGGCGCAGTCATCCGTCATCATAGAGTTTTCTGTCTTTCATTCGTCCCTCAGTTTTCTTCTGTACAAAAGTAAAGTTTGGTTGGTTTATTGGGATCTGATATATAGACCTCTAATGCAGAAATTGACTCTGCTTTTGTACGCGATTAATGCGATTACTAATTTCCGTGCGTAATTCAGATAATCGAGCTGGAGGTTTGTCCTGAGAATTGGCGGCCACGAGGACCTGATCGATCAAAGTATATGGTAGCCATGTCGAGGATGCATTCTTTGGTGCTTCTCGAGCTAACTTGGTGTCAGACTGAAAATAAGTTGTTAGAAAAGAAATGATAATGGGATTTATAAATTGGACTTACGCTCTTTATCAAGGAACAGGTATAGTTCACAGCGTCTTCAAGATTCTCGTAACGTAGGCTCGTGCGAATGAGGTACTCGTAATGGTGGTTCTAAGCAACAGTTCGGTCATAACCTCATGTAAAGATTTCACTTGTGCTAACCTCTAGAGTTTGAACGAGCCATGGTGGTGGGTGAGATGATATATCCACACTCAAGATAGTTTCAAGAGCAGCCTTCGTATATCGGTAGTTGCTGTCAGCGTTGTCATGTTGTTCTAGCGCTTGCCGTAAATATCGCCATCCCCTGTCTGCAGAGTTGCCAGACCATGAGGATGTTTTATCAGTGAGGAGCCAATCCGACGTGTCTTCTTGGCTAATTCGTCTCATTAGTAAGTGTTGTAAACCAGAATAGATTTATCTCACAGTACCACTTCTGGGTTCCTAGACAGTCTCAAACACTGATGTGTTAGATGAATGAAGAGATCCGTCATGTCAATATCGAGGCTACGGGCTGTTGACATAGCTGCACTGAAATAATTTGCTTGAGCCAGCCTCATAACGATTAAGGGTGGAGGTAGAAGGAACTCTTGACCGCCAGGTCAGCATCAATACTACCGACCTTGATAGGAAGTTGAGTTACCTGGAGTGGAAAGAAGGGTGGGTTCTTTTTTAATAATCTCTATTTGAGCAAGTAACAACGCATAATCGTATTGCATATCCGCAAGGTGGACAATTTCCGCGTCATATTTTCCGGCCGTGTACTTTTCTTCTGGAATGTGTTTTGAGAGCTTTTGGCGTTTACGTGACTAGAAAATTTGTCAGTTGAACTTCAGATAGTATAACTATCTGAACTACTACCTCATGCGTTGCACCAACTGTATCGGGCATTACTACCCAGGATGTTTTTTGATCTACTAAGGATAGCGCGTTTATAGCGATCGACAATGCGTCTAGTTGCTCCTCGGCCAAAGTTGCAAATAAGGTTGCATTAGTTATGATATTCTGAATCTTTCTGGCATGTTGATACATAGTCAATGATGCTATTGTGCCAAGGTCAGAAATCATATTGCAGGCAAGAATAAAATCATACCATTGCGATAGTCACCCTTCTGAATATACCAAGTGTAGAGTATCTTGGAATATCTGGGGCGTATTCGTGGATCAATGTTTCTCGCCTTGAAAGATAAAGCAGCTTCGACTTCGTCAGAGATTCCCGCGAAGTCAAATTCCATTAATTTTTCAATTGCATCACTCTCGCACATTCGTATTGCAAGTAGACTAGCATACTCTCGTTTCCTACAGAGAAGTCGTGAAATAAGATATAGGACCGCATTAAAAATATGGCCACTCACTGCTTATCGTAGGGAGTGGACATTAATGCAGCATATGCATCTTCATATAGCCCCAAATCTATACTTCCTTTGATAACGTTTAAGCCATAGAGGTGATGTGTCAACATCGGGAGTAGCAACCGAGATAGCTATACCGAGCAAACAAAACTTCCTGTTGAACGAGGTTACTATTTTTGAATATATTTGACGCATATACATAGAAAGTGAATTCTGAATCGAAGAGTTGTCCCCCAGGTAATACGCAAGTTAAGGCGTCTTGGTCTTCTGCTGAGAGTGCATTATATGGACCTGTTTAAACGTTAGAACTCATGAATAACAAGCCAGGCTATTAAGTGTGTACCAAAGCTTCCAGCAATTTTTTCCATGAGAAGTGAGGCATCGTCAGGGCGCCCAATGTCTAACCAGACACGTGCTTGAACATAAATTGCCCCTGGAGTTCTTGGAAGCCAAGTCAACAGTTCCCTTGCCACCTCATAAAATCCCAGCAAACGCAGACGCTCGCAGAATAAGATCTCGGACCTCGTAGCATGGCCAGGTGACACGGATTGGAGCAATCCTGTTGAATCAAGAAATTTATGGGCTTCGATCGAAGGTCCATCAACACCACCTGACTGGGCCAAGAGAATGTGTATCAATGAAAATCTTGGTACAAAATGGGATTTATTGTTTGACATATTCATCTTCCTCATTTGGGTAACGACATCGTCGGGCGAGTCGGTATCAGTATCTGCAAAGACGGAGGCAGGCTTCTCCCCAGTGGGTTGTTCTGCAACCAAGCGCAACATGGCTACTCCCCGAAACACAGCAAACACTTCGGCCAACAGAGATGGATCCCATTCGGATAGCTCCTGGGATATGAAAAAAAGAAGTGTGACAAGGGAAAGACAGAGATCGTATCTTGCTTCGATGGATGTGGATATGTATGCAGCAGTCACGGAGCGGGTCCAGTCGGATACAGGCGAAGGCAAGAATAGCCCCATATCATCGTCTTCCTTTTTGAATTTCCGCATCAAAACCTCCTATAACGTCCAACGCAGTGCGCGCTGCTGCATCCAGATCATCGACGCTCTGGAGACGTCCGATTAACCAGCTCACAGACCCACCATCTAGCTGATCTTGAAACTTGATACGGCGCGCCTGATCCTGTAAAATGTCAGCAAATGAAAATGCAATTTCCTGGTGTAATATCTCGCCAACACAGGCTTCCAGAACAGACATCATTTTCGGACCTAATTTATTCCGAAGAGTCCATAGGATGCCCATGAGATTGTAATGTTCTTCCAAAGGTTGTTCCCGGTTAATGAGTCGTCGAAGGTGAATAGGAAGGTCTTCGTTCAGGAGTAATCCAACACGTTCCCTTTCAACGATTATGACATCGTTTTCGGTGTGGTCAAAGCCCAAAACAAGCGGCCAACGAGCACTACGTTCTACTTCACGGCACCGTGCAACAAATCCTTCCCAGTCCCTTTTCAGTGCTGTCCAATAGTTTGCGTGCAGAAGGTTTCCTGTCTGTGGGTCGCGATTTAGTGTGACCGTGCACCCGACTACCGCTGCGATTGTTTCTTCCACATTGGCATATATTGTCGTTAATTGAGTAGGAGGCGGGCCGGGAAGAGATAAACAGGCATCAATATACTGCTCTGTAGCTGTACGCAATGTGAAAGGCGAAAATACGCCCGGTCTCATTATTGCGTTAAGGAAATGTTCAGTAAGAGAGCCTGGAGACAAGAGTTTCTCTTCCATAAATACAGGTGTCAGCTCCGGTTCGTATCCATATGACGCAGTCCTCCAAGGGCCAGGTTCGAAGTCGCCGTCTCCTGATATTTCTGTAGGAAAATCCATCCTCTCCAGTGTTGATCTGCCCTGTTTGTCCCATAAGGTGTACAAAGTATTATTGATTACATTGAAGTCTTGTAAATGACAATAAGCAGTATTGGCTGAGCAATCAATCACCCCAACCTCATTAAGCTGGCCAGAGAATGTGTCGAAGAGATGAAAGGCGCCACCAGATGTTGAGGAGGAGATTGTAGGAATGAAAGCCAGGACAAATATGCGTTCATCCTGGGAGTGACTGCTGAACTACTCTTAGCAAACGCCGGTGTTCTGCGCTCAGAAGGAGATGTTGCTGAGGAACAGGCCCAGAGTTCCCGAGCCCTGGTGAGGATTCCCTTCCTGTCATTGTTGAGGGCAATATTTTGGATGCCACACAGCCAAGTTTGGCTTTCCAAAGTCTCAGAGTACGATCACGGGAAAGAGTCCATATATGGCCAATGTCAGTGGGCCATGGATGAGTGGCAACCGAGACGATTTCAGAAGCGCCAGGAATGCCACTATGTAAAGTCGGAATATAGGAAGCCAGTGATGATAAGAATGAACCATGTTGGAGAATAGTTTCGTTCCACCCATCTATAAAAATCAAGTGAATATTATCGAATAGCCTGAAGATTATCATTTGTGTACTCACAATGACCTTCATTACCTATTGAATCTGCCTCCAGTCGTAACATTGACGAGTTAGACATACTAATAACTATGCAGTGGGGTCCTTGCGCATGGACGATTCCAAGTTTCACATCCTCAGAGGAAATTGGCAATGAAATGTTCACGAGGCCAGATGCTGTCCATTTGATCCTTCCATAAATCTCGACCATGGATTGGAATGGTAATACGATACAGAGAGCCGGTATTTGTTACTGCAAGGATTTGAAGTTCGGATGGATCAGCTAAAAAAATTCCCGGCAACGGTAGAATGACTGCTGGGAAAACGAAGCGAATTGGTAAGACCTGCGAAGACAGAGGAACTAGTTCTATGATGAGTCCTCCATGTAACAAGCGGAGAAGAATGGTGCCAGTCGTTACGGTATGCAAAACAAAGGAGAATGTGGCATGTTCAACGGGGGGATCAGATTCTTGGGGGTTGGGGGGTAAGGGTATGTTTTGACGCGTCGTTTGCACCGGAATGGATGTAGATTGGGCTGGAGAGAAAGAAGAAAGTTGTGTCGCAAGTAGAAAACCTTCATCCATCTCCCATGCGTATTAAGACCTATTATTCCTAAGAAAGAAAGGGACAGTCAACTGTGAGCTGTGAGCCCAGTCAGATATGCAAAGTGCTCGAAGAAGCCGTGATTGTAATAAAGTTTGTAGCAGTCCTTCGCGTTCATTTGGTTCTTTACCGTGAGAACTTTGATTATTTAGATTCATTGTCTTAGAACACCTATTCAACGTTCGACTTTTCAAGTTCAAAAGCATTTCAATCCCAAACCAAAAAATAACCCTATACTTGAATTCGCGTTAAAGTGTTTAATACATCCTTGACAATTTTACTCGTGTCTCATAAGCAATGAATATGACAAATGATTGCATTGCGAAAGACATCGGCGATCCCTGCACAGAATCGAAAATGCGCAGCCATATCATTCAGAGTAGGTGTTCCCTGAGGGTCCGAGGACAGTAACACATACTAAGATGAATGCAATAGTAAAGTTATACATCATAAAAGCTTGTTTAACGCAAATCAACGATTCGCAGGCATAGCCAATAATAGTGAATTCTCGCTTGACGGACGGCCTAGATGCTTAAATAATTTTGATCGAAACCGCCTGGTCCAAGAGAACCCCACCATTTGCGATTTGTGAGTGACCAGGGGTGTTCCTGGCTGAATCTGATCCAGTTGACGGGAAAAGGCGTCTTGCGATTCCGTCGACAGATACCAATACTCAAGACCATAACTTCTTCGGGTCTAGCGAAGACCATAATAGCTCAAACTCGCACTGTTCTCGGACTGCCAAACTTGGCTCATCTCGTCGATATTCGTGGGCATTATCCCGAAGATGTGCTTGAGAAATCAATCAATCAATAGAAGGTTTGAATGTACTTATGAAGTTACACACCTACTTCCTAGAGGCCCCCATAAATCACAAAACCTTACTTCGAAGACAAACAAGCAAGTCGAATATGCAACGTTAGGTTTCTACCATTTGGAACTAATTTCCACGGGGATAAAGCATCGCCGGATATTAAGCGCTCGCCTTGTAGAAACCTGACAGTGCTCACACATCAACATCATGGAATGTCAACCTTGATTACCGAACTGGGCCTCAGGTTTCTGATAATGGTCCGGCATCCACAAAGGTAGGTATCCCCCCATTGGTATGGTTAAGCTTCAGAGGCGGTATGTTCTCCCGCGGAGCGGTTACGGGGTTAAAAGTACGGAATCCTGCCAAGAATGAGTTTGACATGTCCTCTGAACGGTAATCATCATAAGATCCACATACCCAACGGTTACACATGTGCTGGAGCCAAATCGTCCTCATGAGGGTATACATTTGAAGATAACGTCAATATGCGGACGTGATCATTTCTGAAATGTATCATGATAGATTGCTAATACTCGGCTTAGCTTCTAGACCATGGTTTTGCCTCAAGGCCATGGTACATCATGCCGTGAGAGTGATATAGGAGTCGAGAGAGGTAGTGCATACGACGACTACATTTCCGAGGTATTCTGACGACGGTCGTGAATCCAACTTATGTGGAAAAGGTAGTCATAGTATCGCGAGAAAGATCACAAGAAATGGGTTTGAAAGGCATCGTCAAATTCGGAAGTACGGAAAGATACTGTTGGAAAAGAAATGTGCAAAAATGTAGCTAGCTGCCTGTCGTGTAAACGCCTGCGTGGCATGGCCTGATAATTCTGACACAATGATTGGATGGCACAGTTTCGCGGGGTATAAGGTCTCGAGGCATTTACAATAAATGGGACCGATATTGTACCAGGTCTCGATTGACTGTTTCAAGGAAAAAAGTTAGTTGGGCCTCGGAATGTTAACAGCGATGAAGACCAAAATTGAAGACCCACATAAAAGTGCGCTTCACCACCGATGGTAATATGGGTGAGTGAGATGTAGAGAAGACGTAGAGAGTAGTAAAATGTGAATGAAGGAGTGGTGAAACGAGGGTAGGGACGAATATCAAAGGAGGTAAAAATGTTGAACCGCCATAGGGTGGGGAAGGAGGTATTACATTTTTCAGTAGGAAATATAGAATCAGAACATATCTGTATACCCAAATATCCCACATTTTATTCAATTTATTTATTGGGATTTACGAAGACGGGATTGCTTACGGCACACTCGGAGTATGTCACAGAAAACAATGGCTTAACCTCTTGCAGGCACATATTGCACAAGCTGTCTTCGCAATAAGTCTGGGACCTTCCGAGATACCCTGAGAACCCTACTGTATACTAGCTGAGCGTTCTTGTTGCCAGTAATTGATATTTAATGTGGGATTCGAAAAGTGCGGGTTTTAAAATACAACGCAACCCTGCATTACCTCAATTCCAAAATAGTCACATCATGATCTCAACATCTTGGCTTCATAAACAACATCCGAACTTTCAACTCGCAGAGTAAAACAAAACTTCTATCGTAATTCACATTCGCTAAGACCTGGATCATACCACTCGTGTCGCTGTGCAGCCTGTGCATCCCATACTTCATCCTTTTAATCTGTACAAGTCTGCAGGGAAACTTCAATGTGACACCGTTTACATGGAGAGACGGCTCCGTACACGATGATGTTCCCATTATGTCTGCTGAAACTGCCCCCATGAGATCTGTCTATGATCTGACCTCGTGTGGATCCAGTAACAATACCGAGTCACTCCAGGCGAATGGTCTGTCCCATCTGAGCTCCCAACACCGATCGAAATAAAGCACCTCGTCCTCGTTTCAGTGCTTTGACGAGGTTATAAAAAGGTTCGCTAGCAACCCGATTCTATACAATTCCAAGTTGTGTAGCTGTAAGAGTGGGTATTACAATCCTCAACTCACTTTCTCAACCTATAATATTCTACTTATTTCCATCGCTCAGGTCAGTGTCTTCCTGATTACAATAACAGATTCTTTGTGGCTTACCATTCAAAAGAACCCCAGCGATAATACTAAATGGAACATTTACTTGCTCACGAAGCCATCCTTTTCCCCTCTGATGGTGAGCCACCGTCTCATCAGATATTTCTAACATGGTCTAACCCACTTTCTAGGTCGCCCGCCATCACTGGTACAGCTGATGACAAGGCATGTTACCTAAAGAATTCTACAAAAGATTAACGCTAAATCGTATGCTGCACAGCCTCATGACGATGCCAAACCATAATGCGCATTACACCGCTACGCCGACCCGCATGCCTCATCCTGAAGTCTACATGGATTACGTATGTGTTTTAGGTGGACTGTTCATAGGTACATAGCGCTAATTTAAGATCGCCAAGATTGCCGAAGGACTTGGACCTCGAGCCTGGAAATATCAGGTGAGGAGGTTGGTAATCCTTTTAGCACGTTTCTGACGACACATGTACAGCTCGTTGAAGCTCTAGATGGAATGAACCGAAAGTTCGCCAGCCCCTATATCATTTTTTACCCTACCGTGGCTCGTGACGGGATGCCTTTTCCAATCAACAAAAGTATCCGCGAGATACAAGGTAGGGCATTTAAAGAGGAAGTTGCCTGGAGGGGAAACATTGTCGTCGCAAAATACCGCGATGATCCGTTTTTGTCCTTGGTCGACGCATCAATGGCAGATTTTCCAATTGTGAAGAACTTTTTCCTCACCCATGGAGCCCCAAAGTAAGTGATCACTTCCTTCAAACATGAACAGCATTGAAGTGATGTGATTCTACTTCAGATTTTGAGCTACTGCCCGGTTCATTAGCTGTAAATAACATTCACATCACTGTTTTTCCCAACATTTGTCCTAATATCGGGTAGATACATCGGACCTATTATAGTATCGATAAAGATGTGCATATTTAATCACTATCTACCCCACAATAATTAAAGTTCCTCATGTTTGGTTTCATCTTCGTCCTTTTCCACTTTTCGTGTGCGAGCAGCTTCTTCCTCCTGCTTTGCAGCTTTCTTCGGGTCGCAATGCTTCGGGATCGGGCTCCTTGGATCGATAGTTGGGTGGGAGACTCTGCCGACCTTTAGATACTTCGGGTGCTCGGCATAGAACTTTTTCCAGTGTTCTAAACTCTGCTTAAAAAGTTAACATCGTGGTTGGCTACGCATCCGAACGGAGAGAACACACCCGCAGTTCTTGCTCATTCAGGCCTCTAATGTCGTGAGTCCGGTGTTCCCTGAAACATCCCGTAGCAAAAGCCCTTGCTGCGTCAATACCTACACTGATCGAATTTGTACTTAAAATCACGGCGTGTTGTAATGAGAAAATCTCTTACAGTATATGATATGATCCACCTGGCTGGTATGCTCCTCCGTTTGTCACGTCATACACATCACCATCAATCTGCAGTCAATAGTTTAAGCAGTGGCCGATCAAAAATTTCCCGGGAACTGAACGCACAGCAAGGTATATGGGTCTGTCTTCAATGCTTCCATCATATCCGGCGAGGGTTTTCTCGGAGAACAGACGTTGCCCGGTCTGACGAGATATGAAATTAGATCTCGAATCATGCGCTCCATACGATCATAAAACTGACGGGCATGTATGTCTTGAGTTGTAACCATTTGTTCTCGGACTCCCAAAGGAAGCTCCCTGTGACAAATTTTCCTGCAAGGGAGATAAAGAGCAAGAGGAAGACAATGAACTTTAGTAGGCCGAGTAAGCCAACCTCCTCCACCGCCGTTGGATCACGCTCCAAAGGTCCAACCTTTTCCCCTCGCGCAATCTTGGCATCACGCTCCTCCTTCTTCTTTAGCCATTCATTATGCAACGCTTCTTGTCTTTCACGGTACTCTTTATAACTGGACATCTTCAGTGAGTGGATATAGGATCAATGGGTGGGTAAAGGGCATACGCAAGGAAGGGTCTGTTTGCACTTTTCGAAGATACCATCCTATCAGGTACTATTCCTGAAGGGTCCTTCACTTTCGGTGCATCTTCAGGTTCGACATATGGAGGCATCGCATCCCCACCACTCATTTCTTTGAACCAAGACATTAGAATACAGCAAGCTTCAGTCCAGAGGTTATCAAAGGGTTGTGAGGAATTAGTATGACTGTCGAGAAGTAGAGGCAGCGTACAGCGCGGGAACACCAGGTGGGCTCTAGTTTAATGGTCACGTGCAGATAAGAAAGGGAGAGTTGCATGTGCATGTACTTATCGTTATAATTATTTACCTCCGGCTTACCACGAAAAGAGATGAGAAGAGAAACACAAAAAATCTTTGTAAGTGTCTTTCACAGCAGATAAAATACCCCATCCGCCATTCCCAAATTTTGGAATGCGCAGTCCAAGTCTATACTTACCACAAAATCAGGTACCAAGATGTGGCCACTGATTTGATGAAAGCTATCCTTCGCCGTTCCTGACTCGAGGTGTTTCTTGAAACACATATGTAGGTTCCCCGTCTGATTAAAAATTTTGGTATGATCATTACCAAGTTAGCATCGCTATATAACCTGGGCCTGAGGCTTGAAGATGAATACTAGTAGAAAAAAGAGAGAGAAAGAACTTCCGCTCCATATCACAATAAATTGAAGACCGTAATGAAAAATGTGGAGTTTTCATTGTTTCCAGCCGAGATTCATGCGCGCTCATTAGCTTGTACTAACTCTTTGTGGAGTGAAGATCCCAAGAAGCACAACAATAATGTGATTGTTCATAATAAAAGGCCTCATGTGGCTAGGGTGACCCAATTGCAATTTGCCGTAAATGTGAACGGGTGTAGTGGTTTGTACCCATCATGACCGCCACTGATGACAAGATGAAGGTCTGGACAATCAAAGAAGATGGCCAATAATCCTTATGGAAGTTGCGGAATTTGGACTCTTAAGTCATTTCGTGTCGCCCCCACGCAGGCTGTAAATCTTTTGATACATGATGGCAATATTCTAAATATACTACATAAATACTTTACAACTTGCAGCAAATCTCAATAGTTCAATGAATTATTATCATCTGCATGACATTCATACATACATTGGGAAATAAAGTAAAGTTATAGGGGACAATGAACTTTATGTTCTAATTAGTGGATAGCCAACCCAAACACACTACTAAAGGTTGTGAAGGCGATGTAAAGTATTAGATATTACAAGTACGGGAGGGTGTATAAGTGATAAACGGACAAGAAAGAAATGATGAAAATGCAAAAAATATGTTCATTTGACCGAGCAAAAAAGACCAGGAAAAAAAAGGTAGAGCGTGGGGATATATAAACATGGATTATACTGTGAACGAGAACAATTATCCCTCCAGGGAACAGACACAACATACCAAGTTGAGTCAAGAATAACAAAGATCGGGAAAGGTCGATGGATAGTGAGAAACTGATACTTCTGATGTTGAAGGGGGATTTTGGTCGGCCCCCGTCGAAATGCGACGATCCCCAGAGTGACCACATCGTATCATGATGAGGGATTCGCCGTAGTCTGCGTTGACGCTTTTGTCACATGTTCAGCATGTTCTCTTTCGCTTCCTTGTTGTGAAATTGTCATATATGCTCCACCTATTTCCTCGTTACCCAATCCAGGTGGGGAAGAAGGACCAATCGTGAGTAAATGAATATCATTTTCCGTGGGGTTGAAGTCATCCGCCCAGTTTCTCATGGCCAAGAACTTGGGAGTTTTGATGAACTGTGCGAAACGAAGTGGTCAATTTTGATCCCGTGTGTACAAGGACTGGTAAATTACCTTGGGAACCGAGTCTGTAGCCATCAAACGGAACACATGTGTTTGGATACGTTCATACAGGCGAATCATCGTCTGCAGTTGCGTTGCATTGAAAGATATCGCTTGCTCGGGTTCAACGCGTCCTTGAAATGGCCTGCCTGTCAAGCTAGCCACTACGCCCTCCAAATATTTTACTAGTTCGCTGCGTAGACCATGATCTATATTGAGTTCGCACTGACTTGATGAAGCGAGATAGGTGTTATAGATAACAAAGGCTGTGTGAATGAGAGTTTCGTGGTGACGCTCCATAGCTGCTTGTCCCGGTGTATTTCTCGATGTGCGTGTAGTAGGTGAAGCGGCCATGGCGCTGGACGTGATATTGAATTTTCGTTTGAAGTCTTGTACATCAGACCAAAACGAGAGATTTTCTTCACAGAAATTACTTCGCAAGAATTCGCGGAAGAGTGCTCGAAGACCAGGATCTTCTAGAATGTATCTTAGTCTATCAGTGTTGCTCTCTTTAGCATTCCGCTTCTCTACTGCGTCATAATTTGCGTTCAATTTCTCCGCCATCGAGATGCGACGGTGTATTTTGATATCTGGACTGGACTTTTTACTACCGTCCGCCTGACTATCCACTGAACCATCAGCAGATACACGATCTGTAGAAAGGTTGACAGATGATGAATTTGGTGAGTCATGGAGGCTCATGGTGCTCATTCCGTCCCAGTGAGCAAGACGACGACCTTCTTCGGTAATTTTGTATATCGCTTTTGCGGTACAACGAAACTCGCCTTGTTGCTAATAAATGTCATGAGTATCTTCGAGAAAATGAAGGGTAAAAATATGCCTTACGCTAACATGGGATGTACCAGGAGGAGTGGAACCGCGAACGGTAAAGATGATCGCAGAATCGTTACTCTTTCTCTTGTCGCTCACAAGCGAAATCAGACCGAAGCGTACAAACTGCGCAGCCATCTCGGCAGCCTCTTCTCTACCAACGACTGAAGTAAAATCACAGAGCCACTCCAGGGCACTAACAGCAGCAAAACAGAACTGATGGACCTGTTGTCCTTTACCCAGAAGTGGCTGTGCCCGCTCAGTGACATCCATCAATGCGATACCTTTCGAAAGCTCGTTGTATTTTTGAAAGTCATCCATTGGTCTATCCGAGACCACGAGATAGTTTGGTTGACGTCCAACGAAGCGACGGAAAAGAGCAGCGATAACAGCCTGTGAGACAATGATCTCATCATCAGCAGACCGACGTTCCAAATGTAAGAGTTTAATGCATATCGGTTGTGAGCTGAATACAGGCTGTAGGATGATCCGAGTTGATTCCATTTCTTGCGATGAAGCGTTCGAGGACATGAAGACCCTTTGGGGTGAGCTGGTAGATACCACGATCTTTGAAGAGATTGGAGGTGGGGTCTGTTGCATTTTCGATGAGACGAGCATCCATAAAGTGTTGGCTCATAGCCTTTGCCATTTCGCGGGTCATGGAAAAAGTAGTCGTTGTGGTTGTCGTTACAACTCGTGAAGGTTCTCTGGGATCCGGCCCACGATTAGACTGAGAAAACTTTAGGGATGCTAGGTTTTGGACGGCTTCGTCGCTAACAAAAGGAAATGAGCAGGTGATAGTGAGGGGAAGATAGCAGGACAAACCATGAGAAAGAATTTGGATAATGTCGGAAGAATTGTTTGTGATCTGTGAGCTGGAGAGATACAATGAGGGTTGCAAAGAGGTCAAGAGTGTCCTAGAAGGGGTGATGAAGTGAGAAAGGCGGTGTGAAGGAGAGAAAAGGAACAAACTTTTAGAAAGGGTCTTCCACGTTTCGTTGTTTTCATCATGTGAGACGATGTAGCCTGTTGTTCTGCAGCATCTTGGGCAGGCATTTGATGAGAGGAGGGATAATGGAGGAAAGAGAAAGAAAGAGAAAAGATATAAGCTGGGAGGAGAGCAAAGGGACGAGCAGAGAAGAAGAGAGACGAGTGTGGGAATATCGGCTCGGTTGCCTCGCTACAGATTCTCACGAGGGATTCATTGAGTGCGATGATTATGTTTCTCTGTCCTTGTCTTAACTTGTCCCTGATTTCAACGCTCTCTCTCCTTTCCGTTTACATCGCCATCTCACCTATCCTTTGCAGATCACTCTATATCTGTTCCATCACCGAGGTTTCCGGCTTCCCTCTTCCCTCAACGTCTCTATTGTCGCTGTCTCTTGTTGACGTTCCTGTCCAGGTACCTCAAATCTCTGCTGCACTAACTTTTCAGCGGCGGTTTTACCTTCTTTTCCATTCCAGGAGCTTTTTTTGTTGTAAATGCCGACACAACAATAGCTCCGCCTGCCCCATTCAATTGCTTTTCATATGTAAAATTGTTATGTAACTAGCGTGCAGTGTCAGGGACACCAACCACCGATTAGGTATTGATGGCTTTAGGTCCGGAGTCACTAGAAAACTGTTTTGAACGGTTATAAGTAACGCAAACATACCCGCGATTTCATTATATTCGTATGGGGTTATCCAGCCTACGACAGAACCTCATCCACAAATATCCTTTTGAACACTGATTATGTTTCAACAGTACGCTGGGTGGTAATAGTCCAAGAGGCATTCTTTCAGGGCATATACGCCAACGAAAGATCAAACTGTCTCAACAGGAGCCCGTTACCTCGGAAATGAAAAATAATTTCAATGTTGGGATAACCCATCAATTTATTTTTCTTGTATATCAACTCTCGAAACATTTACCTCACAAATACCTATTTCCGAACGTCTTCTCTCACATGGGACGAGTATATACATATAATTACAATATTTTCAAGTCTACCCCCCAAATCGTTGTACATTCAGCCGAGTAGTTTTCAACACAAAAAAAGGTGGACAACAAGTACATTATAGGCACATACTTTTTCCTTCTATTTTAGTGGAGATGGAACGGGACTAAATAGCAGCATGCACGGCTGTCGCCGTCCGAGGACTGTAGGGAGTGAATGATTTAGGAATTTAGCGCTGGTTTCGTTGCCTCGCGTAGCAGGGACCACGCGTGTAATTCCTATCCACTCATCAATGCGGCAGTAGAAATACTCTTACTAGCAGTCAGTGTGGCACGGCAACCAGAGTACTTTGGATACATACCGGGTAAAAAAAATTTGATTGATACCTGTCATTCCTTTCTTTGAATGGAGCAACGTTGAAAGGGTCAATAAACCACAGTGACCGGGATAAACGCCTACGGCGTTGTTCAAGAACCCGAATGTGCCACGTGAAAGTCTGATGAGAATTTATTGTTGTCTCTTTTCACAAGTTCTCCTTTGCTTGTAAAAGCATTTGCCCATGAATGTAAACACGAATATCAACATCAGTGTGATTTTCTTTTCGCGTTGCTCTTCGAACCCACCATATCGTGTCACTAACGTAGCAACTGTAGGATCCTGCAGATGTCAAGGCTCTCCTAGACAAGTTGCGTTCTTCTCAGGCATGGAAAGAAGCCACGTCTACTCACACACAACCGACAACCGAGTCTCCAGGCAGTTCTCAATTACAAAGAAAAACTGCTCCTGCGACTGACTCTGGAAGTTCGGTGGCTTCGCTGCTTTCCCAGCTCCAAACACCTCAGAAATGGACACAGGCATCCGTTCCTGTCACTCAAAATATAAAATATACACCAGCTGCAACATATAGTGAAAGTTCTTCGCAGGGAACTATTCCTACACCTCATGTGAATGTTACAGAAAGCATCCAAAAACCAGACTTGAAGTCATATACATATCAAAATGCACTGCCCCTTCTCGCTCAATTAGCCGACAACCCTTCATTTATTGCTGCATTGACAAAGGTATGACGGAGTGGATGTACAAACCCTAGCAACAGTGCCCACCATCTCATGAACAAGGCATAGGTAAAGAAGGAACAAGACGATCTGGAGCGTCAATTGTGGCAGGATCGATGTGCGATTCAAAAAAAATACGAAGACAGGGTCAATGTTGCGAAGACCAAGTGCGTTATCCAGCCGATGATCAGCATATTACTCATGACAACTGACTTGATGTTTTTCTCTCTAGGGCCAATGTGATTGGGACTGGTATCACAAAACACGAAGCTGATGTATGTTTCCAATCTTATCCTGCACTTGAGCTAGTATCTTAAACTGGTCTTAATCCTTATATAGATGATCAATGATGCATATAAAAAGGAATTGGACAAGTTTGATCAGGAGAGGGCGTTGCCTGCTTGGGATGGCCTGGTAACAAAGCAACAAACAATGCTAGCACAGCTCGGTGTTCCGACGATGTTTGCGACGGCGGACATGGCTACCCGAGAGGTAACGAGGCTTTATTATTATTTCTCAACCTCGT
This sequence comes from Floccularia luteovirens, assembly GCA_009739215.1. NCBI lineage: Eukaryota > Fungi > Basidiomycota > Agaricomycetes > Agaricales > Squamanitaceae > Floccularia > Floccularia luteovirens. The sequence goes on from VSJF01000004.1 coordinate 1,710,860, forward strand.
GCAGTGCTCATCTGATAAACTAACCAGCGGCAACAAAAAGTTATGCAAGTGATCGAAGGTTTTCTTGGAGGGGAGATGTGTTAGAGAGCTTTGTTGATGTTACCGTAACAGTGACCCCTATACCTCAGATTGCCGATCAAGGGAGATCCGAAGAATTTACATATATGATATACGATATTTTTATTATCAAACATGTCTCACGATCACCAAAAACAGTCTAATCAGCAACGCCTATAGTTATGGCGTTAAGACCGTCATCGCCGCGTTGGGGGTGCCTAGCATAACAATAACATGAAACGAGAACGAAAACACCGGACGCGCCAAAAAAAAAATGTCGTAAAGGTAGGGAGGAGTGTAACGCTCAGTAAAAGACCAGTTTTCCATCAAGAATGTGTCGTAATTTCTCTTTCCCGATCTGTGCGCCAGTGAGCAACTGGAAAGTCCTATCTTCCCCCCGCTTGCGGCCAATTCAATTAAAGCCCCAAACACCAGGGTCTTTACTTCTCTAATTCCCTTCTCAAACCCTTTGATTTATTTGATATCGCGATGTCTTCCCAGTTTCTCGAATTTCCAATTAACACTGGTTGTTGACTTATAACCAATCTCACTGCGAAGAACACCTGGAACCCAAACAACGATGCCATATGTGGACCTTCAAAGCAAAGACGACTACGCTTCCATTTACTATACCACTAGTGCAATGTTTGGAAACGTTGGTGGCCTTAATCCGGAGCTGCCCATCATTATCATGTTACACCCACTTTTCTTAGACTCGAGTTGGCTGGACAATCAATTTGGGGATCCGCGTTTATACGGAGCATACAACATGGTGGCTTTTGATATGAGATGCAGTGGCAAGTCGGTTTGTCGCCCAAGTCCTCTACATGATAGTTGGGTGGACGCAGCGGATTTAGCGATGTGCATCCAGGTTAGTTTTCCCCACCTTCGTGTTATCCAAAACTCCTATTTTTTTCTCTAATTGACAGAAATTAAGATTACCACCATGTCACATCCTCGCTCTTGAAAGCATATCAATCAACTGCGCCCTCCGATTTGCAGCCTTGTGTGTACCCCTACCACTGCACATCTTGCATCAAGCATGATCAACAATAATTCCAGATTTCCAGAAATGTGTTTAAGCATAACCCTCTGCAACAGTACCATCTCCTAAAGAGTGAGGTTATTTGTTTATTACCTTGGCGTTTAATAATCCGCCACTTTTCCCTAGGCAGAAGTGGTCTGCGGCTGCATTGAACGAACTGATGCACAATTGGTGTTTCGCGGATGATCTTGATACTCTGGAACATACCGGGATGGAGAGTGTGAAACTAGTTGTTGGTCCTGTGCGTTGTATTGCCTTCTTGTCTTGGCATACGTTAACTCGGGATCAAATCCTCAAAGGAATGTGATCCTGATATCCAGGATGAGGTATGTGTTTCAAAGTTCTTACTTTCCCTGCCCCCCGAATGGAAGCATTTCCTTTCCTAGTTGATTGCATATTGGCAGACAGTGATTCCACCACGCCAGAGGCACCGCGCTGCGGAAACTGTAGGTCTCCTGGTGAATGTGTGTGTCCATTTGCCATGCCTTATTTACTTTACGTTTTCGAGTAACTAACCAAGTGAATGGCAGCGAACACCACTCAAACAGGAAGTATATGCCCTGATCAAACACCCTGTACTTTTGATTCACGTATGTACCTCAATTAATGCATCTTGACGTATTCACTTGCTAAGTGTATGCAGGGTGAAAGACATGAACATTGTCCCCGACGGTTTGCCGAGTTATTAGCGTCGCGTTTGGTCAATGCTCAAGGTGGTGTGGTCCTCTACACGGTTAAAGGTGCTTTTTGTGTTCTATTTATTCATCCCTGAACTTATGGCTTGACGTCTCCACGTGGTGAACAGGTGCATATGGATCGCTATCAATCATTCCTGGAAGCGCGTCAATTGCTAACAGGGCATTTTGCAATTTTCTTGGAGCCCAACCTCATGCACGTGCAGACCTCGTAGAATTTCCCATTCCAATAGAACTGCGAATGAGAGAAGCACTAGTCATGCTTGCCGCAATACAAGGCGATCCAAAAATCGCCTCCAGGGACTCAATGTCTTCACTTTCATTCTCATGTTTGCAACCAGATATTATAAAGAGACAAAGTGAGATGTTACAGCGATATCAACGTGGTCGGTTGGATGCGCTTCCTACCGTTGGTTCCGACGGGCGGCCCATCAGGAAGTAAGTCTATGTTTTTAAAGTTTCCGGCATGTAACACACTCCGGTTAACATACATAAATCTGGGAATCTCCATAGATATTCTGAGAAGATACAAGAGCATTGGTTTCATGCTGGAAGAGATGGCATGTCAACGGCAGGTAACTAATCACTTTATATTTATCGTATGCCTTCTTACTAAAACGTCGATTTTTGTGTTTCAGGCACTTCGTTTTTAAACCAATAATGGGGCAACCAAAGTTTGACATTTCAACGTATATAAAGTCTCAAGTGACTGTTGATACATAAGTTAGTCGAGATTGAAACACCAATCTGGCTTGTGACTGACGGTCTTAGTCAGATTCAACACCTAGATGCGGGCACTGTGAATTTTTTGCCGCCGAATTATAACTACCGTTATATACCTTACGTTTCATCTACCATACATTTGGGGACAGCTTCCTCTAATAAATACGTATATCAGATACCTTTTCCCTGCTAGAACGGGTTTTAATGTATATATGCAGTTGTCGCTTGTAAACTAAGGAAGGGTTTAAATTCACAACACATTGAATTACAATGTCACTAATAGAACTGTCCATTTGAGAAATGTCTAGGCAACTTTCTAGTTATCTACAAAATCTAATCTTGCAGCGACTTAGTTGTGAGAGCGTTTACATTTACCAAATACCACCAAGAAATGATGAGGAGCACAAGTCACAATTTGACACATCCAACGAGTCTTTTACAAAAGATCTAGATACTTCCTTCAGCCATTTTGGCCTTATAGTATCTGACCATCTCCTCTAATCCCATGCGAACTGTCCACCTTGGTTGCCAACCCAATGACTCTTTGGCGCGAGTTGTATCTGGGCGGCGTTTCTGAGGATCATCTGTTGGCATGGGCTTGTATACAATATTGACACGTCTCTCGCGTTTAACACCATCTTCGTCTTGCACTTTCTCTACGATATCTCTGACGAGTTCGGCGAATTCGCCTATTGTAAACTCATCCCCGTTACCAATGTTGACGGGTCTCGATTCATCGGAATTCATGAGTGCAATAAGACCATCGGTAAGATCATGGACATATTGGAAAGAGCGGGTCTGTTTTCCATCACCATAGACGGTCATGTCTTCTCCCTTGAGTGCTTGAACTATAAAATTAGATACAACGCGGCCATCGTATGGGTTCACTATCGGAATTTATTCAGCACACTCAATGGGCTGATAAACACGAGAACATACTGCGAGGGCCATAGGTATTGAAGATACGAGCAACCCGAACATCGACGCCATCTTGACGTTGAAAACCATACGTCAATGTCTCTGCAACACGTTTTCCTTCGTCATAACATGCTCGGGGTCCAATAGGGTTGACGTGACCCCAACTGAAATAGAGTTAGCCAATATATGCGTAACAATCGGCATGACTTACTATTCTTCGGTCTGTGGGTGCACTTCTGGGTCACCATAAACCTCTGAGAAGCAGGTCTAGATGTGTTCGTACAAATTTTTTTCCGAAGCTCACCTGAAGTGCTACTAATCAGGAAACGAGCCTTGGTTCGTTTCGCTAATCCAAGCATATTAAGTGTGCCCATAAATGAAGTTTTAATGGTCTTGACAGCATTGAACTGATAATGAGGAGGAGATGCTGGACAGGCCAGATGGTATATTTCTAAAATGAACAGATGTTAGATAAAGGACAACTTTGCTCTGCCATCAAAAAGACTCACGATCACATTCAATCATGAAAGGCTCGACAACATCGTGGCGAACCATTTCAAAGTTTGGATGTCCTATCCAGTGGCTCACTGTGGTTTTAGAGCCAGTGAAAAAGTTATCCAGAACAGTCACCTCATGACCGAGAAGCATAAGACGGTCGACAAGGTGAGATCCAACAAACCCAGCGCCACCTGTCACAAGTACGCGTTTGCGCTGAGAGGGCGGGAGAAGCTTTACAGGAGGGAAACGTGACAAGGTTGTGTATGAGATAGAATGAGTATCTGGGTGGTAGATCGATTTGGATTGATATGGGGAAAAGCCCTTCGTGAATTTTGCATGCTCCGATTCCTGAGCCGCCTCATCCAGATTTTCAATAGACTTGGACCCATCAGCAGAGACGACATAGTGGGAACGCAGATAGAGGGAGCGCAAGACATCGATGGATACTTCGCTATCAAAACCGAAACGGTTGAAACCTACGGTTGTGATTTCTTCACCATTTTTATCGAGAGTTCTAATCTGTCCGGGTGAAAATGGTAAGAAAACGCGCATATAATCGAACAGTTTGGCAGTGAAGGCGATGAGCGCTGCGAATGGAGCGTGAATAAGACGGCGAAAGCGACTCACTGTAGACATTGTGGAATGCAAGATGGAGTGAGGAGATGGAAAAAAATCAACAGAGAGGCAAACAGGTTTATAATAATGGGGTGGCTGAAGACTAACCTGGTTAGTAGGTGTGCGGTTTACATACAGGCTTACTTATAATGCCAATCTGCAATGTTTTGATATTTCACCAATTAACTTATACCTTTTCCAGTTATTCGGAGATTGCCGTCGCTCAAAAAATCTTTCTAACCTCCATCACAAGCGACAATCATTTTGCCGATACTCATGCATCATGCCTCGAACACAAAGACAGCCTGGAAAATCTCGTCACGACCCTCTTCTTGTCCAGCTAGATGAGGATGAAGCACATGCCAAGTATGGTCGTATATCACAACCAGGGAAACGTAAAAAATCTACACAGAAAGACACAAATGGTGATGACACTCGAGAGGTCTGCTAATTAGCTATCTGATGTGATAGCTTGCTAAATGATAGTAGGTTATTTTAGACTCCAAAACTTCTAGACGTATCTTCGAGTTAGCTCGTGACCAGCAAAATGAACTTGAGATGCCAGATGATGAGAGTTCATCTGAGGAAGAACAAAATGAAGCAGAGCAACCGCGCCAGAGAACCCAGTCTCCCGACGAGGACGACGAGGAAGATCAGGATCACAATGATGTAGAGGAAATCGAGGAGGAGTTTGTGAGTTTATTCATTTCTATTGTCTTGTCTCTAACAAGACATGGCTTTCAGGAGATAGATGCAGAAGATTTAGAAACCTTGGACGTCTTGCACCCTGCAAATGCAGGAGAAAGAAGAACACTTGCCGACATCATCTTTGCAAAGCTTGATAGTGGTGAAACAACAACTCACGCTAGTATACGAAAAGTACGTCAAGGTAATGAGTCCGAGTCAATATCTGCGGTCACTACTCAGTCGACTACACAGATCATCATGCACCGGATCCAGCTCTCGGTTTGAACCCAACTGTGGTTGATGCGTATACTAAGTTCGTACATCTCTTGTGTTTGCCTACCACCCGGTAACCTTTGTGTCAGATTGGGCCATTTCCTACAAAAATATAAATCAGGTCCACTACCAAAATTGTTCAAAGTTATACCCTCTCTACCAGCATGGGCTCGTATGTTAGCTCTCACCCATCCAGAAAATTGGTCCCCACATGCATGCCGCGCTGCCACAAAAATCTTTATATCTAACATGAAACCTCCTCAAGCCCAGCTATTTCTCGGAGTTGTCCTCCTTGACGCTGTCCGAGAAGATATACGACAAAATAAAAAGCTTAATACTCATTACTATGAAGCTCTAAAACGGTCCCTATACAAGCCCGCTGCATTCTTCAAGGGGATTATCTTTCCAATGCTAGAGGTACACTACATCTTATCCCCGTGGCATAATTTGCTATAATTTACTTTCAGGAAGGCGCTTCCTTAAAAGAATCAGTGGTTATTGCTTCTATCCTCTCCCGGACAAAGGTACCAGTGCTTCACGCATCTGCTGCCCTGTTGCGAATAGCGGAAATGGATTACACTGGTGAGAAGGATCATAACTTGGTCGTTCCCGCTTCAACCTTGTCTTCAGGGCCAAATTCCCTTTTCATCAGGGTTTTAATTGATAAAAAACTTGAGTTGCCATACAAAGTGGTTGACGCGCTTGTCTTCCATTTCATCCGTCTGTCAAACTCTTACAAGGCAAAAACACGCGGTGACAGTGCTAAGCTACCTGTCTTGTGGCATCAAAGTCTCCTGGTCTTCGCACAGAGGCGAGTTCGAACCTGCACTCTCGAGATTTTTCTTTGATGACACGCACCTTTGTATTTCCCAGGTATGCTTCAGATTTGACTCCAGATCAAAAGGATGCCTTGTTAGATGTAATACGAGCTACTCCTCATCCTCAGATAAGCACAGAAATTAGACGAGAATTAGTCAACTCGGTTGTTCGGGGGGCACCACGAGAATCCGGAGACCAAGATATCGTGATGTCTTGATTGTATGATAGTGTATCTTTTCGGTCATGTAACGTAACCTTGAGAATTGCTCGGCAGAAAGGCGCCTCATGCATTTCTGATACATGTGGCAGAATAATCAGATTATATGTTCCAGATGTTCTGGCTCCGCTATACCATATAATAGGCTAATCCAGGACCATTTAGGAGCTTCTTGCCATCAATGATAAGACATGTGAATCCTGAAGTAGATAAATGGAAATCCTGATCAGTAGCGTGTACATTATTTTGTGCCGCGAACTTGTTTTGCTCATTAAAATCGGCAGCGCACATCGCAGGATTGCACCCTAGCTAGATAAATACCCCCTCGTGTTGATCAGCTTTGGATCCAGTTCTCATCGTACCACCAATGCATGATTGTCCCGTGGAAAAGGTAGATGATAATTCCGCCTCACAAAAAGTGGGCGCCTGTCAACCCCATAACGTTTGATTGATTACTGCCTTCCTTAACACATGTTTACAGCGGTTGATATAGGAGGGTGTCGAGATGGTTAATCTCCGCCATTGGGAGACAGTGGTTGGGTAGTACCATAAGAGTAAGCTTTACCTTTACGCTGGCGGATTCCTGAAGTGTCTCGGCAGATACATCAAGATTAAGTACGAAACATTCAGAGAGCAACTCGGTTTGAAAACGTGAAGAGCAAGGAAATTGCAAATTTGTGGGTGACGAATCACATTCCCAATAAACCAGCTTTTTCAGGTTATTATTGGGGCATGTTCCAATTTGGTGTCGGCCCACTAGGTTGGCGGGCTGCGTGATTTCCTGGCAGAGATAGCGGGTACATCAGTGGGTGCACCTAATCAATTGATCCTTAATCCTATAGAATTTTTATTTTTATAGGTGTCACTTGGAAAAAAAGGTATCACTTCTTCATTTCCTGTACTAACGGAGAGCCAATGACTATGAAAACTGCCGAGCTTTTTGTTAGTACAAATTATAGTTACAATGTCGATAAAAAGTGAAGAACCCATGTCGTTTTTCATATTCGATCACCATATACAAATTTATGGATTCTGGAGCCCCCAGTCCCCACCAAACATCTCGTTACTCTTCCCTGTTGATTCATCCAGAAGCATGTGCGCGGACTCAACACCTGCCACAGGTAAACGCAACATGCCCAGTCCGCTGGCATTTTGAAATGGCAAATGAGTAGGAAGGATGCCAGCCTGGCGCAATACCGTGGCTTGGTCCCACCAGATGTGCTCTAATACAAATGTACAGGAGTGGTAAGTAATGAAACCGCAAGAGAGCGAACAACTAGGCGTACCGTTATACAATCGGTCACCCCTGACATTGACTACCGCCATCATAGGGATGGATAATTTCATTCCAGTTGGTGGAACACCTGGAAGTAGCCAATCCACAGTTCTGTCGTGTGTTAGATGGTAAATAAATTCATCTGAATAGAAAAAGGTCATGTGTATCACATAATTAGGTAAATTTGAGGAACACGGAGGCAGACGACGTACCAACAATGCGATCAGGTCCTATTGTCCTTGAAACAGTTTGCAGCCTGGCATCGGCTGGATTGCTGATCCGTTAGTGAATAAAAGCTCCATTGGAAGATGAATTATATGCCTGACACGAATATGAAATGATCGCGATAAAAAGCGAACAGGTTTTCGCGTCCAATTCCTCCTGTCATCTACAAATGGAACCATTTAAGTCAACCTGCACGGAGTAATGAGATTAAATACAAACTGTTGGGATGTGGTTGACATACGGCTCTGCCTGAATTCAGGCTATATGATCAGATCATGCGGTATAATTCAATAAGAGTTTCATACCACCATAGTACCCATGGTCTTGGCAACACTCCTGTTCCCAAATTCAAAATATGTGTGCTCGTCCCAAATTACTTCTATATCAAAATGAGGACCTCCGATCCATTTCCGGAGAAAGACAAGTGTCCGACTATGCGCAATCGCAGCTTCCCCTGGAGCATACTCCTTCGTGTGAGGTAGGACGAAGGAAGGCGACGAAGACGTATATCTGTAACATGTCTTGTCTGTAGGATCTGGATCGCTCGAATTTTTATCGAGATGGAGGAGAGTAGGAACGGAAAGGGTAGTTGTAGGGACAGACGAGCTGTAACCTGCTATACAAGTGATTCGAGGGTCTTGTGAGGTTATCTGTCCAAGAGAACTCAAGATACGATCATCATAAACTACAGGAGATTAGACCTAAGTTCAGATATCAGATAAGTTAACTTACCAATAATAGCGAACTTGTCTCTTATATCAAGTACTTCTACTCCTAAAGAGAGCAACGCGTCTATACCTCGCGTCACATCGGTTTGAATGGTTGAATGAGGCGTCAAGGGGGAGCCGGTGATAGCTACAACCACGAATCCTTCCTCAGCCCACTTCTGTGTAGGTTCAGGATCAAGTGGCTTGCTTCCCTCCCTAAGGTTGAGCTGCGAAGCATCTGGCAAAATGATGACAATTCCAGGACCTTTGCCGCGACGCGTCAAAGGGCGCTGAAGGACTGTGTGATCATCCAGCCTTACCAATGGTGCAGATGGCAGGGGAACATATTGCTCTTCCGGGGACGAAGCATCGTACGAAGCGGCCATCCTAGCTCATAGATAAATCTGAACCTGTGGAATACTGGTCAATGATAATCGATAACCTGAGAATAGTGCAGAAACATGTGACCCCAATGGTTTGTTATTGTGAACTTCACGTTTCAACGTTTCAACGTCAATGTCAACGGTAATCCCGAACATCAGCGTTGAACGATTCGAATGTATCGGTGGTACTGTTGGCTTTACAGGTGCACCATAACATAACCAGTATGGACTTGTGGACAACCAACCCTGGGAACAACAGGGGTACTGGCAACACCGCTTACGTTGACTTACGCGTCTTGCCACTTCTACTATAACATACAAATTCAATATTTTATCCATGGAGTCTAGTGCTCAAACTCGAACTCCACTATTAACATGTCAGACTTTATAATACCACCCGCTAGAAAGCTTGGAAACAACCGTTGGACCACGCATACTCACCTCTTTCAAAGCCCAGTCAGGCGTTTAGGCTTCAGGTATGCATACTATTGCAAGACTAATAACCAAACTAAATCATTGGCTGGGCTCTTGCCATCCTCATTAATACATTCTATGAATGAAACCCATAGATTCAAATGGTAAATTAAACACTAACTAGGTGTAAATTTATAGTTGATTCATAATAACAACTTTCAGTGCCTTTCCTGGTGTACTCAGCGTATCCAACGCTTCTTGGGAATTGGTTAATGGAAATACCGAAGTTACCATGGGCTTGACGTCAACCCTTCCAGATGCCAACAAATCAATAGCTATCTGAAAGCACCCAGGTATATACCTATTGCTACCAATCACTTGAAGCTCTTTCGCAACAATCTGTAATGTTGGAAAAGAGGTGTAAGGTTGGCCAAAGCCTGCTAGAACCACTGTGGAGACGAATAGAATTATCCAGCTTCTGGTCAGTGACAACCGACAGATAGGGGAAGCAAGTTGCGACCACAGGAATATTACTCACATGTTCCACCAGGGTGCAGCAGTGCTGTTGCTGCATGGATACACGCTTCTGCACCTGATGTGTCTACCGCGATATCTATCCTCTAATTATTCTCAATCCCCAGACTTCCTAGCGTGTTTTTCCGGAATTCTTCTGACCACTCGGAATAGTCTTTCTCTTGGAGCGGAGGCATCGGACATGGTACAGCATAGTCTGCATTGAAGCGCTTCGCAAAGTCTATACGTGTCTGTGTCCGCCCGAAAGCGAGAATCTTGGAAACGCCATACGCACACGCTGCAGCCATAGCAAGCAACCCGAGGGGCCCACAGCCACTGTAGCAGGTAAGGTGATTAAAGATTGATTTAAGTGGCAGAAAACAGCCCTCACAAAACCGCGACCGTTTTCCCTGGGCTGAACTTAGCCCGCTTGGATATCTATAGTCCGATATTCACTTGACGTATTGGTTGGAAGCTATTTATGCGTACCTGAACGGCAATCGCTAATGGCTGGACACAAGCTACCTCATTTCAGGATAATTCTGATGGAACCTTTACAACAGAATTGGCATCACACATGAAGTACTGGCAAAGTGCTGAACAAAACCAGTCAGTACAGATGGTTGGAATGTTCCTAGTCGCTTCTGTTTCACGTACTTCCATGTGTCGGGTATACGGCCGCCTGTGTCCATTGACTACAAATGTTATGTCTTCCTATTTTGCAGTTGTGACACCTTTGTGGTAAAAATTTCGACAGTCAGGAGATGTTGCGGACTCAGGAGGTGCTAAAATAAACCCACTTTCTGCAGTAGACAAGTGGCTCAATGGCTACCCGATCCCCCACTACAATACCTTGTACAGCACCACCCACTTCCACAATGGTGCCTGCTGACTCGTGGCCGAGAACAAGAGGTTTCTCGACAATGTACTTCCCTATTCCTCCTTGGTTGTAAGTCATCATCTACATAATCGATGAGCGAAAGAATTTTTAGAGCTTAATATAGATACATCACTACCACAGATTCCTGTAGCTTCGACGCGAATCAGAACATCTGAAGAGTCAGGTGCGATAGCAGGGAGTGGAATATCCCGTATCTCCAAGGTCATAGCCTTGAGGAGGACGCATGCACGGTTGGTTGGTTTCTCTTCTGTTGTCATAATGTATGTGATAGGAGGGGGGTTAAGGGGAGTTGGTGATAGCTTGATTAGTTGTTTCACTGACAATTATAGCTCTGCGTGAGGACGTTTACTCAGGTGATCGTGTATTTTCGTTCCGAGAACAGTACAACAAATTTTATGCATGTGACAGAAAATTCTAGTTGTGTGATACCGATACCGTGAAACTTGGCAAGAACGCGAACACCTTGAGTCCTTCGCTATCATAAATAAAACCCTGATTGGGTATTATTTTTCCCAAATGAGTGTTCTCCCACTGGATTAATTCAGTAAAGTAACATTGGAAGACTAATAAGACCTTCTCAGCCTGTTCAGGGTTATCATAGGGCACACTCAAAAAATCAGTTGCAGGATATGATACTTTTGGGTTTTGGGCCTGGCCACGGCAATATTTGTTTAATACTGTGGTGGGAAGTGAAATATTCAGCACTAGTGTCCACCTATGTTGGTCCCTCCAATGTACATTGGGTCCGCCGTTCAATCCAATCGTCTAATTCCATAAGTAATTGATAAGGAGCAGCATATCTTTCTCCTTATCAGATGAATAATCAGAATAACTGTACAGTTAGTCAGCCACCACCGGAAGTTGCCGCATACTCTGACCAACAGAAAGTGCTAACGGTCATCAGCATTACCGCTCAAGATTACCAACGATGAGGTGAGTATTATCTACGGTTCCTTTGGTGAGCTTCTGATAAGAGTCTTTGCGCAGTCACCGTAAGGTTCGTTATTCACTTCATACATACCATTGTCGTACCATTAATCTATTCCAAAGTACGAAGCTCCCCGTCATGGCTCCCTTGGATTTCTTCCAAGGAAACGTGCAGCCCGCCACAGAGGAAAGGTCAAGTCCTTCCCTAGGGTGTGTTACTCAATATTGTGAAATAAAATATATTAAATTAAAATACTCGAATCAGGATGATCCTAAAAAGCCAGTTCACTTGACCGCATTTATGGGATACAAGGCTGGTATGACTCACGTCGTTCGTGATCTCGACCGTCCCGGATCCAGTGAGTATACAAACATACTCTCACGTAAATATGTCTGAACATCCATCTAGAAATGCACAAACGTGAGGTTGTTGAGGCTGTCACGGTCATCGAGACACCACCGATGGTTGTTGTCGGTATTGTCGGTTATGTTGAGACACCTCGCGGACTTCGCACTCTCACCACAGTCTGGGCATCCCATCTGTCAGATGAGATCAAACGTCGCTTTTACAAGAACTGGTATCGTTCGAAGAAGAAGGCCTTCACCAAATATGCCAAGAAACACGCAGGCGATGGTGGAAAATCAGTTGCCCGTGAACTTGAGCGTATCCGTAAATATTGCACCGTTGTCCGCGTTCTGGCACACACACAAGTTAGAAAGACCGGTCTTAGCCAGAAGAAGGCACACATTATGGAAATCCAAGTTAATGGTGGATCCATCGCGGATAAAGTCGAGTTCGGGCAGGGTCTCTTTGAAAAGACTATTGATATTGCTTCAATGTTCGAACAGGACGAGAACGTTGATGTGATTGCTGTTACCAAAGGTCATGGTTTCGAGGGTGTCACCCACAGATGGGGAACTAAGAAGCTTCCCCGCAAGACCCACAAAGGTCTTCGCAAAGTTGCTTGTATTGGAGCGTGGCATCCTTCCAAGGTCATGTTCTCTGTCGCCCGTGCTGGACAAAGTATGTGAAATTCCCTCTTACCTGCGAAGATTTCTTTAATATACGCTTCTTTTCTTATAGACGGTTATCACCACCGTACTGAGCTCAACAAGAAGATCTACCGTATTGGCTCTGGTACAGACGAGGCCAACGCATCCACAGAATCCGATATCACCAAGAAGGCTATTACACCGATGGGTGGTTTCCCTCATTATGGTATCGTCAAGAACGACTTCCTCATGCTAAAAGGCTCCATTCCCGGAACTAAGAAGCGTGTCATTACTATTCGCAAGTCTCTCATGGTGCACACCTCGCGTCGGGACCTCGAAAAAGTACAGCTCAAGTTTATCGATACATCCTCAAAATTCGGGGTGATTATTACTTTTGCTCTCAGATGTTTCTCGTTCACTAATTTTGCACTCCAGCATGGCTCATTCCAAACGTTCGAAGAAAAGGCCGCGTTCTTGGGGACACTCAAGGCGCGAGCTTGATTGTCTCTATTACGTTACCACACTTTTTTTGTACCCTTTTGCATTACATTTTTTTTTTCATCCATACTGCTATGAAATCTATGGAAATCTCATGCAACTGAAAGATGGTAAACTTGTGCAATGAAAAGTATCCAGCCAATGACAAGCGTGTGAATTAATTGGAAACGTATATTTCATGTTGTTAAACTCGACAAAAACTTTTGAAGTTCAGTCGTGTACGGAAGCTCGGACACACACACTGAACGCGTCTGAAGACGGCATAATCGTTCTTTGGTAGTGCAAGTTGCGGTAAGAAAGCTACTTGAGTATCAACTACCATGGGTAACCTACTGAGAAATTTTTTTTCAGGATGACTGCACGTCCCATTGATGCTGAGAGCGTCCTCGCTGGGCCTCAGTCTTCTTACACCGACTACCCGTGGTGTGCTTTCATGTCTTCTATTCAATCAAATCAGAACCAGTCCACCACGAAAATCTACGAGATCAATTCTCCTACATGCAGTCGCCCCCATTTCACGGCAGTCATTTCGCGCGGACAAAGACGAAGACGAAATATCCAAGATGGACGTTCGGGAAGTAGAAGTCTGCTACGTCGGAGAAATATCAAATGGGTGCATTTTATCAATGTCACCAGAAGTTATAGATCCGGGGAGGTCCAGAAGTCAAGGGGAGGACATTACGAACACTTGCTTAAAACAAAAGCTTGTGTACCGAGAACAAGATGCTCCGAGCAGTATCAAAGTTGGTTTACTAGAAGGACTTACGGACAAGGCAAGAAACAAGAGTCCTGTCAAGGCCCTCCGCATACATGGCAAAGAATACATAAAGTACGAAAAACTCGCGATAGCCCATTACATCAAGGCCGCCAAACATCACTTTCAAAATTCTACCGCAGACCCACTCCCCATAGATCCCGCGATACAACGTCTGGACCTCCTCCGGATTATCGGAGAAACCTCTTCTGTCGAAATTGGATGGGAGTCGTACAATGCACTCCTCAGTATGCAAGCTCGTGGAGCGCTTACAAAGGACTACAAGCAATTTGTCCCTTACCAATATATGCACAGACTGGCTCGGCTGTTAGCCAGCAGCCGACCGAAAGCACGCGTTCAGTTCCTGCGTCTATTGTCTGTGTTACGGGCATTACACCTTTCCGGCGGCACGGTGCAACTCTACGAATGGAACGCTCTGATCGATCGGGCTGGCAATGGATTACGGAAAGTGCACCCAGGGGACCTAGAGACTGCGCTGAGCATTTTCAATGATATGGTAGCCGGCCGTGCTCCTGGTAGCAGCTTGAATGGAGAGTTGGGAGGGGGAGGGAGTGAGCATGAAACAAGGAATGAGGGCTCTCAGCCTAAACTCCCGACAGAACCGGATATCTACACCTATACCTCTCTCATCAACATTGCAGCGCGCATGCAGCACGGTCCAGCTTTGGGACATACGGTAAAGTTGCTGCAAGCATCTGGTCTCCCTCCGAACATGATTACACATCTTAGTCTTCTCAAATTCTATGCAGACAAGAAGATGCTTTCTGGGGTTCGCTCCATATTATTACGGATGGAGGAACAAGGATGGAGTTTGAACATTGACGGGTTGAATTTATGTATGTGGGGTTATGGCTTTAACGGGAGGCCGGATGCTGTGTTGGCGATGTATCGTGTCTTGCGACATAACGTGGTCCCGGAGACCGGAGAGGGTGAGATTCTAGTCAAGGAATCTGCTCTCCAACTCAAACGTAACGAATTTGTCGTTTTCGGGAGCGACATCAAGCCAAACCTGATAACATACACAACTGTCATCCAAGTTATGGCTTACTATGGTGACTTCGAAGCTACTCTTTCTGCTTTCGTGGACATGCTCTCTTCTATAAACGAGGACAAGGGTATCAATCAAGATCTTATCAACGATACGACAGAACTTCCTTTGTATACTCCCACCGTTCCCATTTACAGAGCAATTTTCTTGGGGTTTTCACGACATGCCGAACGACCCCATCCTACTCCAACCATGCAGCGCCACAAACCGGTTAACCTACCAGCATGGAATTTGGAAAATCTACAATCCATCTACAACACTTTTATCAACTGGCCAGGCGATTTTAGCGCTAGTGTTTCCATAATATACTGGATTATCACCGCTTTTGATAAAACCAGTGGGGGAGATATTCACTTGTTGCGCAAGGTCTGGAAGCAGCTCGAGAAAAAATTCGACAGGCCATGGTTTGGGGAAAACAATCGTTTGCGAAGAATGCGAGCAAGACTTTTTCCAGAGGAATAAGCCACGATGTTTCGGGTGCATTATAGAAAACTGACATTCCTAGTAGTGTATCCTTGGTGTAGGTCTCCACACAGCATCCTAATTGTACAAAATTCTACATGATATTCCATTTACATTCACTCGCCTAAGTTTCCGATGATATCCCTTTAGGTTTGCTACTATGCCTTTCCTTGGTGTAGTCTCCTCCATTCAGCATATTCATCCCACCCAATAACGCACCGTCGGCTTTGATACCTCCTTAACTTAATATTTCTACGAAGATCTTCTGTGATAATCCCATCCCATCCGGCCTTCTGAATGGCGCTATCAATTGCCTCTATCTTATCCCATCCTTGTTCGGGCACTACTTCCGGAAGATACGTTGCACTAAAGGATCGTTTCGAGGAGAATCTAGGAAGGTTCGGTGTTGATGAGAATGGGGAAGGGGTGCCAGAGGAAGATGAGGTAATGAGTGATGGATGAGGGAATGATATAGAAATTCCGTGAACACCGATTGTCCAATCGAGGTAGGAGCTAGCGTCTTCAAAGTTCGTAAGGAGCGATATGCTAGGGGCAATGGAGTATCATAATTAAATGGAGTAGAATGGAGAAAAAAAACTTGACTTACCCACACTCTAAACTCTCCAGCTCGCTCTTATCAATTCCTCTGAAACGTGAGTCTCTGAAAGCGCTGATAAGTGCATATTCAGCTAGGCCCTCCCGAAGCGGCATGGGCTCAAAATTCCCAATACACCCACGCAAGCGTGGGGCCCGTCCGGGACGGGATGAGCGCGTGTTCCAAGTGACAAACAAAGGACTGATTGTTATACAACGATAAGGGGATCGTCAATATGCAACTCAACGACTAAGATTCGAAATTGCTTGCATGCATACTTACTATTTCTCATCAGGGAAAGATGGGGGTATAGGCTCCGCCAATGTCAATTCGCAATAGAGAGCGTCAAAGGCGTGGAAGCAGTGCTCTGGGAGACACACGTTGTCATCTTTGTAATCGGCCTGTGCAGCGGCGGGGTCTGGAGGGATAAGAGACATACAGGGAACAAGGAGGCGAAGGGGAGGGGAAGGAGAAGAGGAGAGGAAACTGGTTTAACCTGTCAAAGGCTTACAAGGCGAGCTTTGTGATGGACGCATGGAATCAGATTGGGTCCGGTGATAGTCCGCTCCGTTTGAATCAAACATAGCACATTCCGGGAAAGATTCATATATCATATATTATACATCTCTTAAATAATGTAAAATGCATGTTTCCGATAAAAAATATCCATAACTACGGGAACTGCATATAGGATGTACTGAAATTTACGAGTAGATATATGATAGATAAAGCGAACTTAGTAACGGGGTAACAGAGAACTGGCGGCGTGATTGGGTCATGCAGATATAATGATGCTGCTTTGAGTGTGGAAGTGCAGTGAAGAGAGAGGGATAGAGATTTGGATGCGTGCGAGTCAAAATGAATACCTATGTAACCGAGAAGTGGATCTGAGAGATAATAAAGAAAAGAAAAAGAAAAGAAACGGAAGGAACTGGGAGATAAGCGAGAGTGCGAAATCGAAATGAGCGACTGGGTAGAGAACGTGCATGGTAGGCCACACAGGATGTTATCAGCAACAATTCCAGCCTCCTGCCCGCTGTGCTTTCTCGCGTGCCTCTTCGGCATCGGCTTGAGCAGCCCAGGCGGGTGTGCTGACATTGGTTAAAAATACACTGTCGCGTTTCTTCATTTCATTTTCTTGCTCAATTATATCTTTGCGAACGATAATCGCAGATATAAGATGCTCGAATAAATTTTGGATGCCTGTAAATGATGAATTTAGAAAATTGATATATATGCAAATCATTGAGCGAGACGGACCTATGTCGTCTTTGGCTGAGACCTCGAAGAGTTCCATGCCTTTGCGGAGGCCCCACTCGCGCTCCGCATCATCATCTTCAACAACATCTTCATCTGCTTCATCGATACTGTTGCTACTGGCGTCCCCATTGTCGTTCCAGCAACTCCTTCCATAACTGGAGCCAAAACGAGATGTCCTAGAAGTCGTAGAGGTTGTGCTGGAACGAGTTAACGATACGGGCTTTGTTCGTAACTGCACCGTTGTTTTGCTACGTTGAAGGGCAGAGGAGCGGTCTGACGGGAGATCAAGATATGCTGAAATGTCGGGAGAAGATTGGGGGGGTGACTGGACAAAACTTGGAGATTTGAGGCTAGGGAATGAAGTGAAACGAGGTCGAATATACGAGAGAGTTGAGGGTTGGGGCTGTGGAGGGGGAGGAGGAGTCGGTGGCTTTGGCGGTGGGAACCAATTGTGCAGGGAGAGGCGAGCAAGATCAGGTGAAACCTGTCTATGACGATGGAGATCCGCCTTGGATCCAACAATATATATAATAAGTTCAGGGGGACAATTTTTCTTCAACTCTGCAAGCGAATAGTGAGTAACGGCCGAAAAAGTATATATGCAGACGGTGAGGGTTACCTTCCAGCCAACCACGTATGTCTTCGAAAGTAGATGCGTTGGTGATGTCATACAACAAGAGCGCAGCGTTTGCGCCTGCAGGAAATAATATTAGTAAAAGAATGGAGATAAGGAGAAATGAAGCACGGCGGACCTCGATAATACATAGGTGCCTAGTATGATATTGATAGTCGTCAACAGGAAGAAAGTGGTTGATGAAGGGAACATACCATGCTCCGGAACCTCTCCTGGCCTGCAGTATCCCAGAGCTGGAGGCGCACTCTGAGACCGTTAACATATACCTTCTTCGTGACAAAAAAAGCGCCGCTCGTGGAAGTCGTATTCTTTGGATCGAATTTGTTCTGGGTATAGCGCTGCAACAGACTAGTTTTACCGACACCTTGACAGCGAAGGGTCAGAAAGAAGAAAGGATCAATAGAAAGAGATACGGGTACCAGAATTGCCCATGATGACAATCTTGCTGTCAATACCTTGTTCAAACCTGGAGCAGGTATATGGGTCGACGATACGAGGGTATTCCTGCATCATGATGTGGCTGACAAGCTAGACGTGCCAGCAAGAGGAGCGGAGGAGTGGGGAGACGTGTAGAACGATGGTGAGAGGCCCAAGGGCCGCTTCAGCGGACGGAGGAAAAGCAAGACAGGAGGAAAGGAAGAAGGACAGAAGAGGAAATGGGAAATACCAGCGGGCTTGTGTCACTCGCGGTTGCTGTCACTGCTCCCGGTCACCGGCCAGTCACTCTCTTTCTTATTCAATCATATCAAAAAAAAAAAAAACTATTTTGTAATACTACTACTCTTGAACAACAACCTGGAATTCAAACACTACATCCTTCCCAGTAAGGCGTCGGTACACTGACGAGAATGAATCAAGCTTGTATTCAAGCGACGTCGCATCTTTTGAGTCGAGGATCCTGTCCATAATTTTAGTCACTTCCTGTCATTCCAAGTCACTCCATTCAATACATACACTTTTAGCAGTTTCGTGCCATCCACAGCAACACGGGTCCTTTTGCCTACTATCTCCGTGGGAAACACCAGGTCCTCCAAGATCTTTTCATGTACACTAGTCAATGTACGGCTGCGGGGCCGCTTTTGTTTCACTCGCGAGTTGCGAGTCGGCCTGCGTAACATCCGGCGCTGGGCAATGAATACAACATGACGGTCAGAGAATTTTTTCTCAAGTTCCCGAGTGAGCCTGTGGGCGCACAAATACTGTTTAGTATACCTTGCCTGAAGTACTGCCGAAACAATCATACCTCTGCTGCACTTTGTGGAAGGCTTTCAATTGAGGAACTGGGACAAATATCACGATTGCTTTCTTGCCGCCACGTACGTCAACCTCACGGGCAGCAGAGATTTGTAAGAATTTCAATTCGTTCCTGAGCTCAGCAGTGCTGTTCTCGAGATCGAGTAAAGCTTGGGCGACGCTGGTCTCGATTTCATCGGGTGGGGTACTTGGCGCATTGGCTGTGCGCTGGATTTTCGTTGTAACAGACATTGCCCTGAGAGTGCCAGTCAATATTCATCCAAAATCCAAATCATCATCCAAATCTAAGGTCTGCCATCCAACTCATTCAGGACACTCCTACATTCTTGTTACCCATCAGCAGCTCCAAGAAGTCTGCTATGGACCCATAACCTATCCGAAATACTAAAAGATCACTCACCAAACCTTTTGACGACGTAGGAAACAGTGAGTACACCAACTGATGATGCCTGCCTGCAAAATGAGGACAAAACAATACCAAACTGCAGCGGCGGGCAAAATTTCCGGAGATTCCGGAGGTACCGGTGGCATGCATATTCATTGTCTCCGATAATGAATACATTCCATTGGAAACAATTAACCACTCCATTCCAGCGTCAGTCTGATACGCGGAAACAATTTGTACCGTTAGTAACATGCGTATTGAAGGTCTTATGACCACATAAATTTGCTTTTCTGGATTGGGTCGTGATTTTTTATCCAGAAGTAGAATGACATTACGAGACATCTAATCATCTTGATCCGAGATATCATTTAAGCAATCAAGTTGTCTACACCCAGTAAAAGAAATCTCATGACAGGATGACAGTAGTCAGGGAATTTCTATCAAATCAACTTCAACATCAATGAAGCTACCCGTGACTTTTGCTATTCGTCAGAATATGGTACTTCTACGTATAACACTTGAAATAAGTGGTCATCCCCACACATGCCGGATAAGAACCTCTTGCCGATGAACATCATACATGGAAACAAGGACGAGACCTCCTCGCAACTCCGGCTGGATCGCTTATAATTTCAGTCATGACTGTTAATATCTCTAACTAATTCCTCGTGCCCTTGTACTCCTCTACCCATCTCTTCTCCACATCTCCTTTGGTACTATAACAAAAGATAAGCAACCGTCCTTTACTTCTAATCCATCTTTGGGTTCCCCATCCTTCGCCTTCGCGGCTTTGAATACGTCCCACAAGGTCATCCTCTTACCTATCTTGAGCAAGCGTTTCCTCTGCGTCATTGTGTAAATCACGAGCTTCTCAACAATATACTCCCCTCTTGTGTCCCAATCTGGCGATGGTGCCTCCGGGGGGAACATCTTTGTCAGATGTGCTGAAAACGGTGTGTCTTCTACGAATTCGGAGATTACATCGGAGGTTGCATGCTGAGGATAAAGGAAAAACACAGGGAAGATGAGGGTTGTATTGGTGGGATCGTCCGAATCCCAATGTGGTGCGTATGGGTTGGCCGAACCGTCTGGTTTGGGAATATCGATAAGGTTGCGTTCCTTGGAATTATCAGTAATAAGATATGCATATATGATCAATGCATCTTACCCGAAAGGCAACTTTCATTAATTTCTTTGCTTCCTCTTCTTGTGCTACCCTCTGCCTCATTTCTTGGTCCCGCTGATCCTTCTCCCCTTTCAATTTTATGCAACGTTCCTTAATGTGTTTTACGCCCCCATTTTGTGCATCAAACTCGAGGCAGAGGTTACAGCAATCGAGAGCTTCTTCTATACGATCAAGCGCTAAAAGAGCGAGGGCAGAACGATAGAACGCTTTGGCTGATTTCGGATTTATGGTGATAGCTTGCGAACAATCCTTCAATACTGTACCATAATTTTCTGAGAAAATTCATTAACAAATTTTATGACCAAACCCTCAGTATTTAGTTCTCACTGAGTTCTAGGTTGCAAGCAGCGCGATTACACAGTAACACTTCTTGCAGCTTAATATCAGTTGGTTTCGCGTCTACACCCTGAGTGTAAAATCCCAGTGCTTCGCGGTATCGTTTCTCCTTGAAATAGTCATTCCCTTGTTGTTTAAAGTTTTGGGCAATCTCTATACCAATCCCAGTTTAGAACCTATTTGTGCATATCGAAAGGATGAACACTATAATCCTCACCCACCATCCGGTGTTCCATCATGTACTAGGTCTTGTAATGCTGCGAGAACCACATCGTCTGTGCCATCTTTTGGCAATGACTTCATGAAAAGCGGAACTGCATCGAGAGCGGCAAGCTTCTGTTCCAATGAGTGCGATGATATTTGCTGGGGCCCAACAGGCTGGGTAGACATGATGTGTTAGCTATAGTACACCCCGAACGAAAGAAAAGTTTAGCAGCCAAGTTTTCAAGATAAGCACTGATTAGATAACCAATTAACCGGATCGGACAAGTACCCGAACTTCCACATTTAACTTCGTTTGGCGTTCATAGCAGCAGATAGCAGCTCTAGTACCATTGTTATGCTATAGTCGGGCTCAGCATTTGTCGTTATAACGTATGGTGATGATCCGAGGTCTGACAAGAGCACTAAATGAAAGCGGAAAGTATAAATTCAAGGTAAACTTGGGCTCGGCCACCACCTTTTTTAGTACCAGATTGGCTCAATGATATTTTCGTGCAGCCGCCTGAAGCAGTAGTTGATTATCTTGTTGTTGGCGGAGGTGGGTGTATAATCTTGACCTTTTGCGTGGAATCACCTAATCTGTCGCAATATTGGTAACAGGTGTTGTTGGTTTGGCCATTGCTCAGCGGCTTTCTGCACGTTTTCCTTCCAGGTCTATCTACCTTGTCGAACGACACGATCGGGCGGGAGAGGAGATCAGGTGTGTTCATTCCAAATTTTTTCTTTGTTGCTTGGAAACTTAAACACGTGGCGTAGTTCACGCAATTCGGAGGTCATTCACTCAGGTACATTGCATGATATCTTTCTTCAATGTGTTACATACATACTAAGTTCGTCAGGTTTATATTACCCACCAGACTCGTTGAAAACACAACTATGTCTTCGTGGACGGGATTTACTATACGAAAGATGCAACGCGCATAACATTCCGTACCGTAAAACGGGAAAACTTGTGGTGGCAAAACATCAACAACGCACATATATTGAAAATTTACATAAAAAGTCGCTGGGACTTGCGTGGCCACCTCATTCATCACAACAAAACTCCAACAAACTAGTTCTCCCTACGGAGCTGTTGTCAGGCGATCAAGCGTGTGAACTGGAACCTGATCTCTCCAAAGACATAGCCGCTGCATTATGGTGTCCTGAAACAGGCATAATTGATTCACACTCGTATATGGAGAGTCTAGAAAAAGATATAGCAGAATCAACAGGAGGTGAATTGGTTTATTCAACAAAGGTTGTACGAGTGGATCCATACGATGCAAATTCTATGTCTTCTCTTATTTCGGGTTGGGTTGTCCAAATAGTAACCGGAAACAGTCGCGATGGAGATGCCTTACTCGCGAGGACGTTAATTAATGCATCAGGTCTTTCGAGTACTCTCATTCTTAACTCTATTTTGCCCGAAGATGCTCGCCTCAAAATGTACTATGCTCGGGGCTCATATGCATCCTACAGTGGCCCTGGGATATCTCAAGTATCTCACCTCATATACCCATGCCCCGAGACTGGACCAAATGCGCATGCTTTTCAGTCATTGGGTACACATTTAACCCTTGACCTACAAGGGAAAATTAGGTTTGGCCCAGATATTGAATGGGTTTCTCCACCGCCAGATTCTAATAAATTCGAAGATGACGCCGATTTTTGGGAGCGTATTCTCATACCAGACGAATCAAGGTTGTCAGAAATGCATGGAGCAGTAACCAGCTATCTTCCAGATGTGGTTTTAGAACGATTTCAACCTGATTATTGTGGAATGAGGCCAAAGTTGGTGCCTCCAACAGGAGGATTTCTGGATTTCATCATTCGTACCGATTATCCCTCTAGGAGTGCGATCACCAACGAAAGACACAACCCTATGATTAGTCTTCTGGGCATTGAGAGTCCAGGATTGACTTCCAGTCTTGCCATAGCAGAACATGTGGTTGACGATGTCCTCAGTAGCCACTCCTGATATATCACTTTGTATCTATATCCATTGCACCATAAATTTAACATAAAAGAAAACTATCCCCTGGCTTTGATTTTGGGTTCCCAATCATTAATTTTTGGCTTCACAGTGTTGTATGATTTATATGCGCCTCTTGTTCCCGTCAAGTTTTCCACCCAAGGCTAAAAGAAACGGACTCAGTCACAAAGGAGGGAATAAGCTGAAGCAATAACTTACCGCTTTCCATGGGGGCGACATGTTCTGCATTACTGAATCTGAAGTTGGGGGATCTTTGCGAATGTGTTGGATCCATGAATGCCATTCCGGAGGAACTTGGGTCGCATTGAAATCGTGCTGCACATAGAGGTGAGTGCTGGCCATAACAAAAAAAACGCATGTGAAATGTACCTGCACAAAGTCTACCCACCTATGACGGCCTTCAAGTGGAGTGAGAGGCGTTAGACATATTCTGTTCATTGCAACATACCAGGTATCTCTTCCTCTGCATTTCTATTCTCGAAGTAACGATTTCCGAACCTAAATCATTGTCGGGTTCTAAGGGTTGGTTGACGAAATGAGTAAAGAAAACGCACTGGTCGGCACCAACATATGTTCCAGACTTTGCATCACCAATGTATTGCATTTGTCGCCACCATTCTCTCAGCCCAACGCGTCGTACGCTGCGTATTGTGCGCAACAGGGAAGGCATTTTAGGATAGTAGATTCTAAGTCGCTGTTTGCCCGGATTTGCTCGGGATAGCAAACAAATAAATATCATTTAGTTTCCAAAAATCACTCGATAACTTGGAAAAACTCCCAAATCATACACTGGCCGTATATCTGAGTACACAAAATACATACAGATTCGTGGTACTGTGTATAAAAAATCATTGCAAGGTAGAAATACGATAATGCATAGTGTCATAAGAACGAAGTCGAAGGTCAGGCAAAAAAAAAGTTCGTAAGAGAAGAGGAAACTAGTTCAATCAGCAAACAACACATGCTTGTCTGTACTCCCCATCCATTCCCTCAAATCCTTATCAGTGTCTAAACCCACAAACGTGTTCGTCACGCTGTCTCTAAACCTCAGATTCGTAACTTCTCCTCCCAGACGCGCTTGAACTTTGTCCATTAGCTCTGCATGTGTCACTTTTGGATGCACCCTAATTGCGATCAGGTCGTCTGCTACTCTATCAAAGATTTTGATCTTCACAAAAGCAGTCTGAGGGTTGGCGGCAGATATAGGGGGAGTGTTGAAGTTACTAGTTGCATTTGAGCCTGATGAAGGTCGGTTGGATGTGGGTTGGGAGGACCGGAAGGAAGATGTCGAAGTGGTTGAGCCGGTACTTTCTTGATAAGCACCGTCCATCCAACGTGACTGTGAGGCAGATGAATCTACACTGCGTAAATTTGGAGATCCGCGATGATCACGATATGGCGAGTCGGATCTCGAGTGAGTTGATGAAGGTGTAGGGAAAGACGAATTCGAGTCGTGTCGTTTATGTGACTGTGAGCGCATGTGTCTGTGATAGTCCACATCATCAGAAGGCCGCCTGTCGTTTGCCTGGGGCTGTACTCGATGTTGTGTTGATGATTTGGCTTTAGCTGTAGTGGGGAATGTGTCATAATCGTATTCTGATCGATCACTCCTTGCATCGTCGTTTGTCCGCATCTGGCTCATTTTATGCCGCACTTCTGATGCATAGTCATCCCGCTCAGCTTCATACTCCAGCTGTTCAGATATATCGAAAAGTTCCGATATCTCGTTTGCACGTGGTTCCACATCTTGTTCAACATCACCTGGCTTTAATGACAAAAATTTTCGAATGACCTCGTGTTCTAAAATATATCTTCCACCCGATTGCTTTAGATCACAAAGTCCATGCATATAGGCGTCAAGTTCTTTTCTTCGTGTGGCAGTGAGAGCATCATCGACTTGTTGAGCGGGGCCAGGCATAAAAGGAAGCATACGTGGGTGTGGAGGCTGTCTTCCAGCTTCGCGAGGGAATGTATCAAGAAGAGACACTTGAAAATCGTAAAAGTCATTGTATACCCGGAACAAGACCAGCTGTTTCGCGGGAGGAAGATGATTTTGACTTTGATAGTTATAAGGTTGGAAGATTGCGTCAATTCTAAACCAATATTCCTCCATTTCGTAGTGGAATGACACGACATCCGCGGATAGTAAGATACCATCCGGTAAGATGACAGGGGCCTCACTTTGAGCGGGTGTTTCTAGTTCGGGCTTGGCATATGATTTACTTTGAGTTTGCTGTTGGTATTGATTTTGGGGCATGTAAGGGCTGTTGGCTACTGCTTCGCGACTAGGGGCGTCGATAACCCCGAGGGTGATGCTGTTTTGTTTGTAGTTGAACATAGCCTGTTTCCAGTCTTCCACTTTCGGAAGCTCACCACGATCCATGAGGCCATCCACGTCCTCGATTGTCTTACCCGTTGAAGGGTCATGTATTTCAACAAAGGAGACAGGGATGAGACCAGGGCGACCAAGTCGACCAATCGGCTTTGCTACAAACCATTCACGATTGGATTGCGCGACTACTGTGATTGCATCACCACGTTTTGCATCTAACTCGTCTCCACGTTCGGCGACGAAATCATGCATTACTATAGCATAATAAACCTGCGTTCTAGGCTGTTGAAGGGATGGTCGAGATGGTGGGGGTTTCGGAGCTTTCTGTACAACTTGGGACGTGCGGACACTGCGTGTACGAGAGGGTCAGAGGTGGTTGGGACTAAACCTTTAGGCAATACACACGAGGAAACATCTCTGCTAAACTCTTCAAACAGATCCCGGGGTACCAAACCCCTTGCACCTGTTACTGGATTATGTGCTTCGTACCAAGCACCTTGGTCGTCGACATCTCTGAGAACGTAAAAAAAGTCGCCCTTTGCAAAGGAAAGTTCTTGTGGTGCTTGGGATCGGTACGGTTCCTGGGCACGAATAACTTTTTGTGGAGGAAGAATAGCGGAAGGAGGTTTTGAAACCGGGGGAAGTGGGACTGGAGTTGATATTTGAAGACGAGAAGAGTCTCGTGCGCCATTGAGAGACTTTCTCAAAGACTTCATAGTAAATTGATGTACGGCCGCAGACGTTTGTGAGAGGAAAGAGGATAAAGATAAATGAAGGATTGGACAAGTGCAGCTGCCGATAATTGGAATTTCTTTTTCTGGACCAAATTATCTCACACGTGATCTAACAATTAGCCACATTTGTCATTGTTGCGATTCCTGATTCCATCCCGCCAATAAAGGCACTTCATTTAGTCTATAGCACGTTTCTTGTGCTGTTGAGATCGTTATCACTCTAACTTTAGGGCGACGGTAGTTATCGACCTAATTCATTGTTCCACAGTTGAGAGTAACTAGTTACCATGCTGGATCCCATCTGTTGTTGAGAGACGAATGTTTTGTTGTGCTCGTGACTAGAATTACATAATCGGGGTCTTGACAAGCAAAGACAAACATGTAACTGTGCCCAGCCACAGTCGTGCAAACGAATACTATTTCCAAGTCAACTAATTCCCTCTCTTGTAGCCATGGCTGCACGTAAACTACAAAGTATCCTATCATTCATGGAACCATTGCACACCAACTTATGTCGTTTTTTTTAATAGCGGAGATCGATCGCACATTGAAAAAGGTGTCGGAAGGTGTCGAGCTCTTTGAAAACATATATGACAAAATGCAGTCTTCCACAAACCAGACGCAGAAGGAAAAGCTTGAACTAGACCTAAAGACCCAGATCAAGAAGCTGCAGCGATTGCGGGACCAAATAAAGACATGGGTGGCTAGCAATGACATAAAAGACAAGTCGCAGCTCGTGGACAACCGCAGGCTGATAGAAACGGTGCGTTCTGACTTTCCTTTTTCTTCTTGCTATACATCCCAGTCCCATCAATGCATGTTTTCTTCACACCCTGCTCGCCACGTGTGCACTGGCCTGCCCAAACTTATCAATCTGAGATTCTGGTATTGATGTTCTTGTAGTTCATATTCGTCCGACTACTCCCCCCCGAATCTGTCCCTTGTCCGTGTCATTATGTGTCTGCCGAAACCGAACAGCAAATGGAAAAGTTCAAGGCATGCGAAAAGGAGATGAAGACCAAGGCATTCTCGAAAGAGGGGCTAACGCAGGCCGCCAAACTTGACCCAAAGGAACAAGAGAAAGAAGAAGCGACACAATGGTTACAGGCCCAGGTCGAGGAGTTGCAAATGCAGGTGGAACAGACAGAAGCAGAAGTAGAGGCGCTGCAAGGTACAGGAAAGAAAAGGAATAAAGCCGGCTCAACCGCAGCAGGTCGGTTAGAAGAGCTGGAAACTTTGAACGAGCGCCGTAAATGGCACATTAGCCGTCTGGAAATAGTGTTGCGGCTTCTAAATAATGGGTCATTGTCTACAGACAAAGTTATCGGTTTGAAAGAGGATGTCCAGTACTTTGTTGAGAGCAATACGGTTCGTTATTCTCTCAAACAGTTCCTAAGGTTTGAGAATTTAAGGCTTTTGATGAGTGCAGGAAGAAGATTTCGATGAGGATGAGGGTATCTATGACGATCTCAACCTTGACGAAGAGGAGGAGAAATTCGGTCTTGTGTTAGACGATGACGATAGTGACGATTCAGATGAGGCCAGTGAAGGTAAGTGAATCGTGCATTTTTTCCCATACGATCCAACTTATCAGATATGTATAGATATACCTGCGCGGAACTCATCTAAGAAACATGATGAAGAAAGTGTTGCAAGTAGTAAGCGAGATGACAGTCCAATTCTCAAGAAGGCGACAGTGTCTATGCAGTTAAGAAGCAAGTTCATTATCTCTTCTCTTTCGCAATGTGACTAACATGACGGCCTACCCAGAACATTCAGTAGATGGTAAAACACTTTCATGTGGACCAGCTTGTCACTCACTTGAATTTCTAGTCAAACCACCACCAAATCCAAATTTTGCACAGCAACCTATGGCAAGTATTCTAAAAGCAGGTTTACAACAATCAGTACCACGAGCAGCAGCTCCAACGACGATGCCTCCAATACGATATGCAGCGGCAGCAGCAGCGGCTGTGGCGACACACCCGACTCCACAACCAACTTCACTCCAATCAACTTCACTGCCAACACCGTCACTACAACTACCTTCCTCGGTAATACCACTAAGTTCATCTCCAGCTACTACAAATGGTTCCATAGTACCAGCAACATCATTGACGTCAACTGTACCTCAAGACCAGATGTCAGGAGCAGCGTCATCACCAAGCCTAACTCACCTGTCAGTTACCAGTCCTATGTTGTCGTCAGCTGCATCTACGTCACAACACCAAGATGGTTCGTTCTACTCTGGAGAGGACTCTCCTGTGACATCGGAAGCTATCTCAAAACCTGTAGCAACCTCGTCACCTCAGCGTGTACCTGCTCGAAAAGGTAAGTATGAGGCATTGCATCCTGCGCGTTGTAACTGATCTATTATATAGACACGGCATCTTCCCCTCAAGTCGCTACTAAGTCACCAGATGCTGCGGTACGTATAAGTAAGCTTTCTTGAGACGGACAATGTATAACAGCTGTTGTTTAGCATGAGGTACCCGCGGAAACATCACAACAGTCCAATCAACCTCAGACAAACGGAAACCCACAATCATCACAGTCCTCGCTAATTCAACCTCCAGCAGGACTCTCACCACTTCAACAACAGTTCCCTATGGCCAATACAGCGTTGAAGTCACCAGTTGCTGGTGCATCGCAGGATCAACAACCCATGTTCCCTCCAGGTGTCAAGGTAGCCCAAAATGAGCCCATCGGAACCTCTCAGCAAGCCTGTCCAAACTGTCGGAGCTCAACGACCCTCATCCACGTTGCAGACAGCACCTCAACGGTCTATATCAGCAGCTTTTCCTGGGTCCCTGTCAGACCTTGTGGTTTCCTTCGAAACCGTGAAGCAAAATGGTATCTTTAGTTTGGTATCGATTAGTCTGCACCTAACGCTAATGTGTATATTAGCTGCTAGCCGGATGAGCAACCTGGAACAAGTGCATAAGATGTTGGAGGGCAGCCAAATGAATCTCCCAGAACCTCACGACACAGAAAAGTATGTGAAACCTCATAAGTTAAACCCCTATCACGAACTGACACATAATAGGCCAAAGTATTATGTCCCACAACATCCATACCAAACGGCAGTCATATTATCCCCAATCACCAATTCCGACACTCGGTACACCAGCTATCATCTCTCAACTTGATGTTGAAACTCTCTTTTATGTGTTCTATTACCTCCCTGGAACATATCAACAGTATGTCAAATATTTCTATTCTTAACTTTATCCCGATTGCGTTCCCTAGATACCTCGCAGCGAAGGAGCTAAAACGACAGTCTTGGCGATTCCATGTCAAGTACTTGACGTGGTTCCAACGCCACTCAGAACCTCAGGCTATCACAGAGGAATACGAACAAGGGGTGTATGTTTACTTTGATTGGGAAGGGTCATGGTGTCAAAGGAAGAAGAGTGATTTCCGATTCGAGTATCGATATCTTTCAGAAGATTAAAGATTAGGAACACAATACTTACGCTCCCACTATTCGTTTTTCTTCTTTCTTGGTCTTTTTGCACCGTTTGTATCAAGTATATACTTGAGAAGCTAATTATGTATTATTCGATATGGCTACGCCAACGATGAGTCAACTACTCTAGTTTGATAACAGCACCGAGAGCCTCAAAGGTCTTTTGCAGCTTCTCAGCGTCTTCTTTTGATATGTTCTCCTTGAGAATCTTCGGCACTGACTCGACGAATTTTTTAGCCTGATGACAAGTGAGCGAGATGTATCAGACATATGAATAAAACGAATTTACATCCATGAGCGTTAGGTTAGGCACCAAAGCCTTAACTTCACGAATAATTTTAGGCTTCGAACCGTCGCTGAATGATTCCAATTTGACGTTGAACACCGTCTTTTCTTTTGGTTTCTCCTAAAATTTGTTTAAGAATTTGGCTATAGAGTATGAAAAGTTATTGTGCTCACGGCAGCTGGCTCATCAGACTCGGTAGTTACTTGCGGTGCAGGCGCAGAGCTGGCTGCTGGCATTGCAATCTCCTGAATATTTAGTGCTGACTGTAAATGGTATTGTTCATTACACAGTATTTCAGCATGCAACGGGAAGGCACACTTTCAATGAAGTAACCAAATCTGCAGCCTGTAAAAGTGTCAATTTTGAAATGTCATCTACGAGACGCGAAATTGTCGGGTCTTTCGAGATTGTTGCAGGTGGAGTTGTCGAACTAGGTGAAGGCTCCGCTGCCGTGGCTAGCCATCTTATACCATGTGATGTTCTTGAATGGCAACTAAGAAACTTGTGAGTTATTTGGGGATGGTGACTAAATTCTCAACATACCGAACGAGGTAGGATGGTCGTGAAAAGACTCGAGAAATGGAGGAACAGCGACTCTACAATCATAAGTTTTGTTGATAACAGAAAAATACACGAGATACTCACTGCCATGGTCTAAAGAAGTACGCGTTGTGAAGACACCAAACGGACAAGTTCTCAGAAATTTGAGTGATTGTTTGCACTGGTTTGCTATAATCTTCCGCTTCCGAGCTCTCGCGCTCATTGTCCCTGACTTCTACTCTCCCTCATACATGAGATTGTCATGATAATGTAGCCCCTGCTTAAAAATTCGCCATATTGCGTGGAAAGTCTGACCAACGACCAAATATTATAATTATTTCTTTTAGCGAGTAATAACCGCTGGAAATAGCGGATGTCAATCTCACTAACATTCCGCCTGCCCGCGTCGCAGGGTCTCTTTTCCCGAAAGTAAACGGCAACAAGAACCGGAAATACCTGCTGGTCTGCGTTGGCAAATTGTATGCTGCTACCAAATGCAGCTGCACTATTCTGATGTTCCAAGGAGAAAAGCAACTATTTACGTTTACGTGGTCGAAGCATAGCATTTTCCTTTAGAATTATCGCGGAAAGCCAAAGCGGACAGCGGGATTACCTTATAAACGCTCAGCCGACTATACGAATACCATGCTTCATTGATTCTCACGGATGAGTGCTATCCTTACTAGACTGAGAAGAAAGAACTACAAATGTACCAGCTCACAATGTCGTATGGTTCCGAACCTCTGTACGTGTATAAGTAACGCATCTCAGAACTTGCCATTGATTCTCCGAGCTTCTTTGTGGCTTGTCGCTTTCTTAAGACAAGCGAATGAGTAGTCCCGCCCTTCCGGTCTCATTCTCACCGAAACCAACCCTTGAGCCAGCATGGCTGATGCCCAGATCCATTTCGCCGTAGACAATACGTGTGTTGTTGCCACTTCGTCCTTTGAAATTTGAATTTACCTAGTTTCTCTACTTAGGATGGGTGCTTCTTACGTAGGCGTGCTATGTGCTGCGATGTGAGCGTTGTTTCCTATGTCAAAAATTATTAATTGAACTGTAAAAGGTTGTATGGAGGTAATGCAATGTATGGAACACAGATAACTACGAAACTGATGCGCAAAATAGTGTCATGTGTGCAAACTTGGTATTACTTCAATAGTTACCCGAAAGAAGGTCTTTTCATTTTGAACAAATACGTCGCACTAACCTCATCAAAAAATATACAGGATGTGTGGTACATCAAAATGCTGGTATGTCGAGACTTCGATATTCAATGATACAAAAGTGAGTAAATATCAACTTTTAGGTTGCGGCTGTATGGGCTTTCGACAGTGTTCACCAAATTCTGATATCTCATACTGGCAAGTGCATGCTTTATTATCACAATTTCATCCAATCTCATCTTCAACGAACAATTTTAGTATATTATTATGTTGTCACAAACTACAACAACCCAGAAACACTGTTGGATATGGTTTGGTATGTATTATGTATGTATTATCCTGAGTCATCATGATGACAATTCGAATGAAGGAGTATCTTGGTACGTAAAATTTTCAAAAGTACATGAATACCATCCCATAATCAATCGCTATCCCAGCTTGAAGTACTATTTAATGTGAGTTGCTTCGATAGTACAAGTTATACTTTGCCTTATATCAAATCTTCTAGGGCTTTATCGGGTTTTTAGTGCAAGGGTGAATATCTGGTCTGCCTCAAAGATCGTCGCGTTTTTCCTGATAATCATCATTTGTATAGCTTCCTGACGCTTCGTGTTTGGAGGTGTACGTGCTCTGTTATATCAAATCAATTCTTTTTCTGATCAGTTCCCTATCGAAGTAAGCAGCAATAATATACCACTAACCGTGGTTGTTGTAAGGCCATTCTTTTAAATCAGCAGGCTTGACACTAGCTCAAAGCATTAAACTGTAGGGGGCTGTGGTTCTTGCGGAATTTTGTATGCACTTTCTTCATCAATAAAAAACGTACTTATTGAAAAACACTTTCAAGCTTGCTCCGTCCGTACGTCTTCCCACATCGGGTAAATTACCTAGTACTAACAGTGCTACTATCAGTCTTTACTGTGAAATCGTAGGTTCCCTCCAATAATTCTAACCAGCAATAATCAACCTTCCCTGTAAAGCATGCAATTACAGACGTGGGACGAACTTAAGATCCTAAAGGTCAGTCTGAATAATTATTCAACTATACACACGTACCGTAAACACCGTATCTGCCAGGGACTTTCAATGACTGTCAACGCCTTAGCTGTTACTGCAGATGTCTTGATTACTGCTTCCCTTTTTTTCTTCTTGCATAGGTCTCGCACAGGTTTCAAAAAGTATGAGATTTTAATCGTTAGTGATCTATTGGTTGACTTTTCATTACAGGTCCGATACTATGATCAGCAAACTTGTGATTTCTAAATCTCATGATAAACGCACTGTCTGCTCACGACTACTATGACAGATACTTTTTACCGTCAGTACAGGATTTCTGACCTCAATATGTGCCGTCGCATCATTGATTTCGGTTCGTCGTTAAGTCCATCAAAACCAAACTTATAATTGATACAGGTTATAGATCATATTATGGGGCCATACACTCATCTACGTCGCATTTTATTTCAGTTTAGGAAGATGTAGGTCTACATACGCGTGTTTCAATGACTCTCAAATATCAATTCAATGCACAGTGTACAGTAATTCGGTACTTGCGACACTGAACGCCCGCAAAGGAATCAGGGGTCTTGGTGAAGATAGTGATGAGCTATCATTTTCCCTTCAAACACTTTCGAAATCTGGGCAGCGGCATTTGAATTCGAGTGTACTAGTTTTTTCTTGATATCAATGCCCACCAATTGATTCAAATCTTCGCAGAGGCCCACAAACATTTCGATCAAGATCAATACCACCCATGAGTTTGATTGTGAACAAGACAGTCGTCACCATGCGGATCCAGGGGTATGAGTATCAACTTTCTTTTGATGTTATGCTCGATTGTACTCAAATTACATACTATCTTTTGAAGTCTCACTCGGATGAACCGCATTTATAGCTATTTTTGTAGTGTTGCCACCACCTCTAGAAGGTTTGTAGACAAAGCTTAACGCCTTCTACATGTATATCGTGTATATTACGAATTTTGGAACGAGGGTGGGAGGGAAGAGAGTACACACTTAGTACAAGATCATGACATTGAATTCCTGCAAACGTATATATGGCCATATAAAGCTGAGCATCGTAGTGCGTGAAAATAACGGACGAACGAGGTGTTTGTTAAACTCAAGCGTTTAATGGTGACAACTCTGGATTTACAACCGCATTCTTCATTGTTCACGAAAATCCAGATATGCCTTTAATGAAACTAAGAATGCTGATTGTGTTCTTTGGGGAATTTTCTAGAGGCGGGAATACCGATAACAAGTCAACGGAATACACCCATATGTTTATATCATCATTACTCACGGACACTACTTCACCGTACTGCCGCAGATCAGTTCCTTGCAGAGTATTGCCTCGTGCATTTAACTCACACTTCCTGCAAATCTATGCAAGGCTACCGATATCTTATGTGTGTCCTCCCAGAAAATAGTCAAACTGAGCAAAACGCTTGAAATTGATTCGCATTTCTACTAAATCACATTTTGATGTCCTGCAAAAGAACCAAAGGACACCTGACTCACCCGCTTTTGGTACATCCAGACGATCTGAGCGGACGTCTCGGTATCCAGTCCAGGTAGTAGGCGCCCCAGTCCAGTTGTTGGTATCCTACCACCTAGTGTGGGGGGGGATAACATGGGAAATCGGTGCGATGTCGGTCGCCACCTCGTGGCCTCGTTGCAACCAAATTGAGTATTACAAGGTACGTTACCGCGGACTTCTATCATACTTTGCTTAAGGAAGATTTCAAGAAGACACGAGACTACCAGGACGATACCAGATTTAGTTTGATCCTACCGACCTATATCTCATTATGATTTACTTAAAGGACAGGTAGTAAAAATCCTTACCGACCAAAGCTATCCCACATTTTTGAATTCTCCCTCCTTTCTGTTGTTGTCAATGTCTTTGAATTGTATTACACTCGTTGATATTTTCTTTGCTTTCATCGGCGTGTTTATCTTGAAATCTCTCTTTCGGACTAGAAAATCACCATCTCTTCCCCCAGGACCGAGGGGTTTTCCTTTGATTGGTAACATACTGGATATGCCATCAGAGAAAGAATGGTTGACATTCTCGCACTGGGGCGATACGTGGGGTTTGTTCGATTGTATTTCTTGGTTTATCTGGTACTCACGACTATCGTAAAAGGTGACATCTGCTCAGTTACTGTTCTAGGACAACCGCTCATTATCTTGAACTCTGCCAAAGCGGCAATTGAGATGCTAGACAAGAAGAGCGCAATATATTCGGACCGACCGACCCTCCAAATGGGTGGTGAGCTTGTCGGTTGGAAAAATACGCTGGTGCTCCTACCTTATGGAGAACGCTTTCGTCGCTACCGCCGCCTTTTCCACAAGCTTATAGGAAGTCCGGCAACAATCAAGCAGTTTTTTCCGGTGGAGGAGATGGAGACACGCAGATTCCTTCGCAAGGTGCTGATGAAGCCAGAGGATCTTGCTGTCCACATTCGCAAGTAAGCTTTCACTTGCGTTTTTCAAGATGTCCTATTTGAACCTGGGTTGATAAGGACCGCTGGAGCTGTGATTCTTCGTATATCTCATGGTTATGAAGTTAAAGAAAATAATGACCCATTTGTCGAACTTGCGGACAGGGCTACAGAACAGTTCTCCTTATCAACCGCTCCTGGTGGCTTTTTAGTTGACGTGATCCCTGCTCGTCAGTCAAAACCACAATGACAACGTCATCCTACTAAAATCCGATTTTTAGTTCGTCATGTCCCCATGTGGTTCCCTGGTGCCCGATTTCGTCGAACTGCTGCAGCATGGGCATCAACATTACTGGAAATGGTCGATCAACCTCACAATTTCGTAAAGCAGCAACTCGTGAGTGCAATCGAGAGCATAGTGTTGTTTATTTGACCACATTCTAGGCTGCTGGTACAGCTCCATTATCATTTTCTTCTGCGTTGCTTGAAGGAAAGCAGCTTAACGCC
Source organism: Floccularia luteovirens (assembly GCA_009739215.1). NCBI lineage: Eukaryota > Fungi > Basidiomycota > Agaricomycetes > Agaricales > Squamanitaceae > Floccularia > Floccularia luteovirens. Next base: position 1,746,858 of record VSJF01000004.1, read on the forward strand.
GAGGAGGAATTTGACCTGAAATGGAGTGCAGCAAGTCTCTACTCGGGTACGTCTTGATCGCCAGCGATAATTGACTGAATCTTATATAACATACTTCAGGTGCTGCTGACACTGTAAGTGCTTCTTTATTATATATAATATTAACCAACAGACACCTTTTTGTAGACTGTGTCGGCGATATATTCCTTTTTCTTGGCAATGGTCCTGCACCCAGAGGTTGTACAAAAGGCACAGGCAGAGATTGACCTCGTAGTTGGAAGTGATAGGTTACCAACTTTCGCAGACAGAGAATTCTTGCCGTACATAAACGCACTCGCCAAAGAGGTTTTTCGTTGGAATTCTGTAGTACCCACAGGTAAAACTCTACGGAAACTCCTTAACGACAATTATAATGACATGTCGAAATAGCTGTTCCACATCGGGCCATGCAAGACGATATTCATGATGGATTCTATATCCCAAAGGGATCGCTGGTTATCCCAAATATATGGTCCGTTTTCATTCCACGAGCTATGGTTCAGGTGTCAACTTTATCTCTTGTATAGGAGAATTACACATGACCCCAGAATTTACGCGAATCCGGAAATCTTCAACCCAGATAGATTCATTCCCTCGGAGAATGGTGTAGTTGAGCCAGACCCTCGTGAACTTTGCTTTGGGTTTGGAAGACGGTGTGTCATTCCTTCATCAATACCATATTTGGGACTAAATTTAGAGGTTTTGTAGTACTTGTCCCGGTACCTTTCATTTGCTTGTAGCATCCTGTAAGTGACGTGATTGCCTGACGTGTTCTACTTAGGTATCCATCTGGCGGACGCCTCTGTGTTTGTTTCTTGCGCGTTGTCGCTCGCCGTCTTTGACATAACCAAATGCATAGAAAAAGGGGTGGTACAGGAACCTGTGCATGACAACACCACGGGAACTATAAGGTTTGGCAGAGTTGTAATGACTTTCCAGAAACTGAAACCTTCAAATAGTCACCCAAAACCATTTAAATGTTCTATTAAGCCGCGGTCGGAAAAAGCGGTATCATTGATCCAAGCGGAGGAACTAAGCTAAATTATATGGTTTCCGAAATACTCCTTTCTGGGATTTGGTTAGGACCTCTTGTTTATATTTCTCGTGGTAACTTTTCTCTTTTTAAAGGCAACTTGCTGGAACTAGTGCGCCACTCTTATAGTCGCGACGGAAAAATATTCGGAGGAGGAGAACTCTGGTTGCTTGTATATCAATTCAAATTTGAACTGACTTTTACTGTCGTATTTGTTACTGGCTTGAGAGTTCTACTTAATACTTCCTCACCTTAGTAACCAAAGATGGTCTTGATTATTGAGTTGGAAGATCAGTAGAGCGCGAAGTTTCAGTCATCATCTCTGCTTCGTGAGTTCCAGCTGTGATGTTGTTAGCCCCCCTTGATGTTTGTAAAGCGGCTGTAGATGTGTGCGGTAATTGGATTGTAGAATCAGAGAGCGTCTGAGCATCAGTAACCAAGGAGCCCGAATCCTGTGGAGCACTAGCTTGTTTGACATCCTCCTTCAACTTCTGAGTCTGAATCCCACTGGCTTCTGCAGTTATTACACGTTTTCCTTCGCTGACATTCTCTGCTGTGGTGGTTATGTATAAATGCGTTTGGTAAATAGTACATATATACGGACCTTTTGAATGCTTGGCCCTCTGGGTTTTATCCTTGCGAAAAATCTTTTGTATTGAAGAGCGGATGTTGACGGCAAATGAGGGGTCGGAGAGCATGCGCATATCCGCAACTGCACGTTCTACTGTAGGGTACCTTCGTGGGATGTTGGCAACAATTTGACGCTAATATACGGAATGCAAACACTGACCTGTCCATTTCCTGCAATAGCTCTCTCTGAATGAGCTCTGACGGCATGAACTGGAGCTTTTGATCTTCTTTCAGTCTATCACGCGCATGCTCCTCGATTTTAGATTTGAAGGAGGAAATTTCATCCTTCTCATCTTGTAAACTGTGCACAATCTGTGTTAAAATTGGACTTACACTACTGAGAAATTGGGTAAGGAGTTCTCGTCTCAGACGGTCGAACTCGCCCGAATTCTTGAACCTGAAGTTCGAGAGTGTGAGTTCTAGCAACAGCTGTAGTCACCTCTCTTACTCGTTGACTAGCTGATTGGGATTTTCTATTGGCATTCTAGATGTAAGTATAAGTGGGTTCAAGTCGCTATTGAAATTGAAATGGGTTGGGATCACGTGGGATTGCACATGTGAATCAGTATCACATGACTGGATTAGATTAGATAGACTAATGTCAATGAAATTTCAGTTCGGTTATTGAAGGATACCAGTAACCCAGTGTAACACGTCCCCATTCTACGGCCCCGCTTATTTGCAACAGTGAGAACAGCCCGGTGGCCGTACATATAAAGCGCCAAATTGTAACATCTGTCTTGTAGCACCCTTGCTTTCCCCCACCAGTTCCCATCATAGATCGATCAGTAACACACATTTCGCTATAATCCATAATGCCAACTGGGTTTCCACCACTCAAAAACGACCTTCTTCTACGCGCAGCCAGGGGTATGTTTCAGAGCGCTTACTCATTACGCGAGAAGTTCATCTTTGCTCAACAGGAGAAAAGACAGAACACGCACCAGTATGGGTGATGCGACAAGCAGGGAGATATTTACCTGGTAAACAGAAGCAGCTTATTGTGTTTCACTCGACTGAATTACTTTCCAGAATTCCGGAAAGTACGCGAGTCGCATGAATTCTTCGAAGTCTGCAGAACACCAGAGCTTGCTACATTGATCACTCTCCAACCCATCAAACGCTACACTGGTCTGCTGGATGCGTCCATAATTTTCAGCGATATCCTCGTCATCCCACAAGCTATGGGAATGGAGGTTTTAATGAATCCTGGTCCTCATTTTCCTGATCCGCTGGTCACACCAGCTGATGTCAGTAAGCTTAAAACAACTGTTGATGTTGATGAAGAACTGGGCTATGTATTCCAAGCTATCACGAAAACGAGGCATGAATTGCAAGGAGAAGTCCCCTTAATTGGATTCTGTGGCGCGCCCTGGACGTTGTTTGCATACATGATAGAAGGTGGTGGAAGCAAGACCTTCCAGAAGGCCAAAACCTGGCTGTTTAAATACCCTGAGGAGTCAAAGGCTTTACTTATGCGTATTGCAGATGTTTGCATTGACTTCCTTGTCGGCCAAGTTAAGGCGGGGGCACAGGTGAGTAAGGCACGGATTATTTTAAAGACACCCGCTTACTAGTATCTAGCTCTTGCAAGTCTTTGATTCATGGGCGGGCGAGCTTTCTCCATATGATTTCAGCCAGTTCTCCCTCCCAACCTTGGAACACATAGCTAAAAGTGTACGTAGAAGGCTTGAGCAGGAAATTATCCCCCCTCCACCTATGACTTTGTTCGCTAAAGGCGCTAATCATGCTCTTGGTCTCCTGGCGGAACATTCCGGTTATGATGTGCTAGGACTGGATTGGTGCATTGATCCAGTTGAAGCCCGACGTCTTGTTGGAAGCAAAGTTGCATTGCAGGGCAACATGGATCCTAACGTCCTGTTTGGAGGTCGAGAGGCCATAGAAAGCACCGTGAAACGTATGTGTGCAGGGTTCAGAGGAGAAGGCGGGTGGATTGCAAATTTAGGGCATGGTATAACCCCAGGAGTTGAGCCGGAAGATCTCCGCTGGTTCCTCGAATGTGTCCATAAATATTCGTCCACTTCCATCCGTTCTGAAGCGTAATATAGATACTATGAAGGAAACATCATTGTACGAATATATTTTTGATGCACGGCATATGCTCAGATCTACCAAACTCCCTATCTTTCATTTGTCAACTCAAGATAAAGTAAGAGATGTTGTATAGGTGCTTAATTCAGATATCTAAGATGAATGACGATGCGAATATAAGATGAATGGCGGGCAGGGAATGGGGAGTATGCGAATAATAAACTAGGAAAACATAGCAAAACAGGGCTGACTGTCAGAAACCTGCCATGAAAAAAATACAGAGCAATATAGTGAGGGCACATGTCATGCTACTACATCCGCTGAACTGAAGCTGCTCCGTCTGCGTCTTATGCTTCTTAAGCCAGGGCGTTCAGATTTTGACGCAGGAACCACTACACCAGCTACATTATTTGCCACCCAGGAATCGTTTTGAACAGTTGGTGTACGCTTCAAGTTTGCGACATTGACAACTTCACTTAGAGAGGATGTATGTTGAGGCTTTCTAGTGGGAATCAGTGTGGGTAACCTCGATATTGGGGGTGTAGGAGAGTTCGCTGCTCGGTTTGATCGCGTTTGTACTTGTGGGGTATTGCCCAGAGCTGCTTTGGCTGCTGCAGCGCTCCGAGTAGTGGCAAGGCGGGGTATTTTATTTGGACCCTGTCGCGAAGAGGTAGTTTTCACTGGCGAATCAGTAACAGAACCCGAAGCTCCCGCCTTCCGGATAACAGCAGCTCCAGCAGTGGATCTCGTGACACGTGTAGGTCGCTGCTCTGATGCCGTGATACCTCTTCCGGCTGTCGATTTCGTGGACTTTGATCTCCTTGGTCCGCTCGGAGCCGCACATAGAGCCGGCAGTATATCGTTCGCTTCGTTGTCATCATCATCAGAATCTTGCGCAAGTCGTTTTGTGACGGGAGTCTTCCTAGGTTGCCCAGGAGGAGTAATTGCCTTCGCTTTCGCTGTGGCGGCGGCAACATGACGGTTGGGCGTAACAGGTGGCAAAGAAAGAGGGACATGCGTTGGTGTTGTTTGCATTGCGTCTGTATCTTCATCAGTCTCTGCGGGTGGAGTGGCAGGTGTCACAACAGCTGGTGCCACAACAGGGCTTGTTGCTTGTTGCTTTCGTGCTTCATCTACTGCTGACCACTTCACCCACTCTAATTGCTTGAGATACAAGTATTGTTGTTGAGGTCCTACGACGCTACCAGGACGAACGATACGCATAAAGGCAATTGCTTCATTGGCGGTAAAACCATATTTCCAAATAAGATACGCTCCTATGAGTGTACCAGTACGTCCCAAACCGGCCTTGCACTGTGAATTTGGTGTATCATGAGTAATAATTAAGACCATTTGAATGCAAACGCACATGTACAGCCACAACTCCCCCTCTCTCAACGATGCGATCGGAGACATCTATGAACGTCCTAACGATTTCGTCGGTAGGATTGGTTCCATCATCGAAATAGAGCTCCATATGATCGATGCCGCGATCAAGGAAAGTAGTTCGGTCGTATAGCTCGGTGTTAAGTCGCACTACTAGCTTGATGTTACGTTTTTCAAAGTAATCCAGACAATTAAGGTAAGGAGTAGGCAACTTGCGCTGCAATGCAACATTGGTGGAGCTTGAAGTAGAAGAGACGGAAGAACTACGATCACTCGGGGCGGTCTTTGAGGAATCCTTAGCTTCTTTTTGGCGTTTGAGCCAACTGGCATCCACAGGTGAAGCAAAGGCAATGAAGTTGGGAGTTATCCAGTTCCAGTCGCCATTTTCCACCTTTTCATAGAATTCGTAATCTTCTACACTGAATTCGTTCATATCACAAAGGCCATTCTGCATAGCCTTCCAAATTCCCCAAAGGCAGTCTTGGATATTTAGATTAAAATCTGAAGGGCCACGACCTGCGTCCCGAAAAGGCATGAACTCTATTTCCGCAATTGGGTGGAAGGCCTCCCATGGTGCGCGTCGTTGCACTATCATCTGATCCGAAAGGGGTCACAAATTGATTAATATTATTTATCGCTATAAACACAAACCACGTATAGCGCCATTAGCAATGCGGCATTCGCTTTTCTTTTGGGATCATCTGAGGAGTACAAAACCAATCTATGTTGAGAAAGGTCCTTGTCCTGCAGTAGCACCATAAGTTCACGTGAGTGGCATGCGGACGCAACGTTTTGAAGACATACCTCAAGTAATTCATGAATGAGAATGCATGCTTTGTAAACCATCGCGAGATTGAGCGGACCCCAATCTTGAAAGAATGATAGATATAGGAGTTGGTTGTCGATTGTGAAGTAATAGTAAAGTGCATGATCATCCGGAGAAGCTGAGGGGCCACCCCTTGGTCGTGCACGGACGCGTGGCTGGTTTCCTGGCTCCGCAGATAGCCTATTGAGCACTTGAGGGTTAGGCGGAGGGTTTGGAAACGTTGTGAAGTAGAGCCTGAAGAAACGAGGTCAACAGCCTTGCAGTTAAGGTTAAGGAGACAACGAGCACACCTGTCGCCGAAGTGGCAAAGGGGCTCACACTTTGGAGCCATGATGGATATACAAGAAGAGAGATTTATATGACAAATGGAAGTTGGAAGAGAAGGAGCGTAGAGGGCGAGGAGATGTAAGTTGACGGCAATAACAATTGCAACCACACAAGATGGGAAACACGAGCACGTGACCATTCCCTTTGTCTTTGCTTGGCCCAGAGGCTGAAGCGGTCATCGCAATAATAGCTTTCATCACAGATAATATATAAAAGTGTAGTATCATAAGCTACTAATCTATGTATGTCAGGTAGCCCTGTTGGTGCTTTGTTCATTCTATTGTGCTATTGTACACTTCGTGTCTACACTATAATTATCCAAGTATAACCAATGGCTGCCCAAGGAGTGCTATCTCTTTGATAGAAATTTTGAGATGTCCTGGCTCGTGAGTTTAGCTCTATAGAGTATGATTACATGCTTGCAGCCATATGATGGAATGTTGATTTTACATTTGCAATACTCAAACATGAACTTGGAATTCGAAGCATGTTTCCTGTATTTGTCATTGTTGTGTTTCACGCGTCAATGAGCACACGGGATTTCCATGACACTGTCTGCTAGCTACTTGCTCTCTCCGGCACAAAGTATCTTTGAATAAGCGACCTAAAAGGTCCTGGAGTAAAGTTTTACCTTCACACATTTACGCGCTTGTATACGGGGCCATGCCAGATACCCAAATTTTCAAAGTAAGTCGTCGTGTCCAAGCAAATCTGCCCCTTGAAGCTCATATATCTCGCAAAATAATTTCAGGCCACATATAGTGGTATTCCGGTATATGAGATGTATGTGTATTTTGACACGATTTTACACGAGTTTCTGAACAATCGACACGTTAAGGATGTGCAAAGGGGTTGCGGTCATGCGGCGGCGCGCGGATTCGTGGCTTAACGCGACCCAAATATTAAAAGTAGCGGGCTTTGATAAACCACAGCGTACCCGCGTTTTGGAACGTGAGGTTCAAAAGGGAGAACATGAGAAAGTTCAAGGCGGATACGGGAAATATCAAGGTCTGTAGGTTTGATCCTGTCTTCTGGGCAATCATAACTTGTCGCTCTCGATCAGGAACATGGATTCCTCTCGAGCGTGGCCTAGGACTCGCTAAACAATATAACTGTGAATATCTGCTTCGACCAATAATTGAATTCCAGCCAGCTGCAAACAGCCCGCCGTTAGCTCCTAAACATCTTGTAACAAATGCTACTGCCCGCCCTGCGCGCAAAGCTCCCGTTCCTGATCCTGCAGCTGCAACATCCATGGTCAATACACGTTCGACTCGAAGACAAGTCCCAGATGTTCCTGAAGATGAATCCGACCATGATACCCTGTCTGTTCGTGGTTCCGAAGATGGCTCCATGACTCCGTCGCCTTCGGAGGCATCATCAAGTTCACGCACTCCTTCTCCAATCAACAGCCCCAGACCCTCTTATGGGTCTAATGGTATTGATGATGAACGACAATCTCTAATACAAAGGAACAAATACCGACGCTCCGCTGACGACCAGTTTGATGAATTATCTGATGAAGAAAGCTCAAAATTAAATGGTATAAACGACGCCAGGACATATGGGGATCAAATCCTAGAATATTTTATATCTGACACGAATCAAGTTCCTTCGGTTCTCATTTCACCACCCCCAGACTTTGACCCAAACATGGCTATTGACGATGATGGTCACACCTCTCTGCATTGGGCCTGTGCCATGGGTCGTATTCGCATTGTGAAGCTGCTTCTAACAGCTGGTGCGGACATATTCAAGGTCAACAAAGCTGGCCAGACAGCTCTCATGCGAAGCGTCATGTTTGCTAATAACTACGACGTCCGCAAGTTTCCTGAACTCTATGAGCTCTTACATCGCTCCACGCTCAACATTGACAATTACAATCGCACAGTTTTTCACCACATAGTTGACGTGGCTATGTCGAAAGGCAAAACTCATGCGGCGAGATACTACATGGAAACTGTTCTCAACAGACTAGCAGATTACCCGAAAGAACTTGCAGATGTAATCAACTTCCAAGACGAAGATGGGGAGACTGCACTTACTATGGCTGCGAGGTGCCGAAGCAAACGGCTTGTCAAACTTTTGATTGACCATGGTGCTGATCCCAAAATCATAAACAACGATGGGAAAAGCACGGAAGACTACATATTGGAAGATGAAAGATTTCGTTCTTCACCTGTCCCACCCTCACGGACTACATCGATGTCGTTCAGAAACGCGCAAGCAGCGCTTTCTCCTCCCAATGCACCTCCCATGTATGTTTTTGCTCCTTCAAATGGTGATCGGCCACCCCTGCATCACTCTGTCGCCGCACAAAAAGCCAGCACAAGATGTGTAAACGACATTGCCATTATGCTAGACAGCTTAGCAGCCTCATTTGATCAAGAACTCCGAGACAGAGAACGAGATATGAATCAGGCCCAGGCACTACTAAATAATATCCAAGCAGAGATTTTAGAAAGTCAAAGGGCTGTAGGACATCTCAGATCACAAGCAGACGGTTTATCTCAAGCCAAGCAGAAGTTGCAAGACTTGGAGAACGAGCTGCTGTTGAAAATGGGGAGAAGGTATCGGCTAGGCTGGGAAAAGTGGGTGAAAGACGAAGAACTCCGTGAGAAAACCATCCGAGATGCAGCAGACGGTGAATTAGCCATCACCTCAGCAACGGTCCCATATATGGCTGAAGATGATATGGTAGTCGACACTAGTGCAGATGCAGAAAAAGCCAAAGGAAAACGGAAAGCACCTTCACCAACAGAGGATATCTCTGATCTAATAGAGTTGTACTCAAACATACCGGCTAATCCGGACGAGCTACGACAAGCGTGCGATGCTCTACGAGAGGAAGTATTACAATGTCGCAAGAGGAGAAAAACTACTTTTGACGAATTGGTGACATTCCAAGCAGAAGCAGGGACCAGCGGACGTATGAATGAATATAGACAGCTGATCGGTGCAGGGTGTGGTGGCATTCCTGCCTCAGAAGTTGATCACGTATTGGGAATGTTGCTTGAGGTAAAACATAAAACGTTGCCCTGTTTTTTTTTTTCCTTGCTAATTTTATCTTGCTACAGACACTCGAATCAGAGGAACCTAGTTCGTCGTCGACTGCGTGGAGTGGGTCTAAGATTGTGGCTGTTGGATGATCCTTTGTTGTATTTCTATTCTGATCTTGCGTAGAATATCTGTTCTTTGGGCTGGTGTAGTGCATGTATAACATATTACTTTATTACCTGGCACCTCCGAGTCGTCCACAGCCATCCATTTGCTTATGTCACGTGATAATTTTTTGAGCGGTGTCCTAAAGAACGCGACCTCGCAAGTCATACTTCCACTTGCTACATCTCAGTCATATATGCAGTGAAGCCCTTGAAATCCTGTATTTTCCGAGCACATGTCACTTCAACGCTTTACAAGGAGGTCACTCATCAGTGCTACGACAACTCGACCATGGACAACAAATTTTCGCCACCTACTGCCTATTCCTAAACAATGGCTGAAGCGAGCGAGCCCGCGCGATGCTATGATCAAGTCTGTCCGGCCTATAGACCGCATAAAGTATTGGAATATTGTCCCAGGTGACCAGATTCGTATACTAGGAGACAAGAGTAATACGATACACGAAGTGCTCAGTATAAATCGTATCAGTAATCGGGTTTTCGTTAAAGGCGCCGTGAACGTGAGCTTCAATTCTTCTGTAATGTACAAGACTTCATCTAGGATATCCAGAGCGGGGAGGAGGATACGAACAAAGTTGTGTCCAACAAAAATTATCATTATTCCAGGTGCCAACTCTTCCTCGGGAACTATGAGTTTGCGAGTCCCTCCGGCACGAAGGTCCAACCGTATGTGTCAAATTTCAGTACCAATAACATAACTCACGTAACTCTTGTAGTGTATTTGCTCAACGGTTGGGTTCGTCTATGCCTTATTGGAATCCGTTTTTCCACCAATACGAATGGAAGCGGTTTGCCCTATGCACAACGCCAAGGTTACCCGCCGCCCAAGGCCAGCAGACCCCCATTCCTTGGCCAGTCACACAACCAAAAAAGAATCCTGATCGTGAGTTATGCTGTTTACTGTGATATGGCCGAACTGATTTAATATTTTACGATGTAGCCAGCCAATACGACACCCCTAAAGAAGAGGTTATGAAAGTCACTTACAAACCTCCAGCTTTTAGTCCTTCTTTACGAGGTCTAATTCCTCGACCACTGCTAGAAAAAGATTTCCTCGCTTCGATGTACAACACTCATCGTCGAAGTAAAATAGATGAGTCAATGCCGGCGGAAATTTTTTTACATAGGGAACTCTCAAATCCTCATGCAACTGCCAAAAAGCTAAAACGTTGGAAGATACACCAACATATGAAACAAGCACTACTAAAGCAGATTACGGATGAGGATATAAAGAATGCCAATGGTAAACCACTAAGAGAGGTCAAAGCAGAGGCTGCATTCAAATGGCGTCAGCAACTAGCTGAAGAGAAGGAAGCGCAGAGGAAGCGAAGATGGAAACATGCAGCTGCTGAAGCCGAAATGATGAGGAAGAAAGCAAGGCAGGGAAAGAAGGAAGCGAGGCTTAGACAACGGTTAACAGAGTTGGTGCTGAAGGAAGAGCCCAACCAAGTCATTCCAAAAGAGCTTTAGTCAATACATATAGCTGTTGCCCTGAATTTCCGAACGGGACAATTTTAAAGAGTCAGTGACTTTGTGACATGATACCATATCCAAGTTTCCTCGTGTACCGTGTTGACCGGTGCCAGATTACTACTTTATATCTCTCCTTCTCGAGCATGAGCTTAACAACTTGATCTTCAATCCAACATACGCTCATAACCCCCGCGTTGCTATTATACCCTCCATTATCTGAGTTCCCGTAATTACCTCACACTTCCCCAATTCAAGCTCAAGTACTGTTGTTCACTTGCCTCGAGGTCTTACTAAGGTCTATCAGTGCTGTCACGTCTCAGACCATTACCCTCTCAACGTTATGACAGTCGCTCCCCCTTCGCCAGAAGCATTGTATCATGCTATTCCACAAGGTCCAGATACCACAGACCCTCGTCTCGATGTCGAACTCTACAATGAAGACGCTCCTTACCTGACCCCGACACCACCTTCTGACCCGGTTGCTGTTTTGGTAGACGCTCGTATTCAATGGATCCACTTCATACTGGGTTGCTCAGTCCTTCTGCCGTGGAATGGTATTACTTCTTCACTCGGTTATCATGTGGCTAAGATCCTAACTCTTATTTTAGTGATGATCACGGCAACTCCTTACTTTGCCTCCCGCTTAGAGGGCTCACGATATAGACCAACCTTCAGCTCATATCTATCAACAACATTCACTTTGTCGAATTTTGTGTTCTTAGCCCATGCGACAGTCACTTCGAAAAGAGTTCGTTCATTCCACCATTGTCTACTACACTACTCACTAAATTGTTTTTTAGTCTTCACCTTCACGTCAAATCCGGACCATGATAATGTGCCTTGCGGTCTTGACATTCTTTCTGACAGCAAGCACGCTCTATACATTGCCTCAAGGATTCTTCTTCATCTTCGTTCTCATGAATGGCGCTGCACAGGCAGCAGCAGGTGCCTATCTCACAACATCTACCATCGCAGTTGCCTCCCTCTTCGGCCCTCCAGCAGTGCAGGCCATGATGTCTGGACAAGCTGCAGTTGCCGTTGCCGTTAGTTCGGTGCAGGTATTAAGTGCTGCTGCATCCGTGTGGGGAAAACCGCGGACATATGTAAGTGATGGATCAGCAGAGGAGCGGTCCGCTTTCATCTTTTTCGGCCTATCCACGTTGTTTCTGATTGCAAGCGCTGGAGCCCACGCCTGGCTGTTGAAAATGCCTGCTTACAAGGTTGTTGCGGCTTCCCTGGAACGTAACGAGCAAAAGCTTTCAAGGGAGTCTGGAACCACCGAAGAGCGGCTAGGTCTTGTGTCTAGTGGACGAAACAAGACTTCAGATGATCACATCACTGCTTTGAAAGTAGCAAAGTCCAATTTCGTCTTTGAGATCGCTGTATCTTACGTTTTTGTTGTCACCCTGGTATGTATCCACCAGAGATTCCACCCGTCCCAATTTACCAATCCTCATTTTAGGCTGTCTTCCCTCCGATCACCACTTCTATTCAGTCAACCAACCCAGACACACACCCCCTACTCTTCAGCGCCGTTCATTTTTTAATTTTCAACGTCGGAGATCTTTTTGGTCGTTTTGCCTGTTCAGTCCCTTTCCTTCTATTGTGGTCTTCAAAATGGCTTCTTGTACTGTCGACAGCACGGACACTTTTTATCCCACTATTCCTGATGTGCAACATTCAAAGACCCGGAGCGTTCACTGAGTTGTCTCCGATCATTAGCTCTGATTTGCTCTACTTCCTCATCCTCCTTGTTTTTGGGTGGTCCAATGGGTATGTTTCGAGCTTGTGCATGATGTCCGCCCCATCATTAGAACATAACCCAAAACTCAAGGGTCGTGTAGAGTACGTAGATGTTGCCGCCACAGTTGCAAGCTTCTGCCTGGTTGGAGGCTTAGTACTAGGTAGTATTGCGAGCTTCGCAGTCAAAGCTGCCGTCTGTGGTTGTAACCCATTTACAGATTAAATTGTGCTTATCCCTATACCGCAACTAGTAAATAGTGTATATTGTTCTCAACAAGAGAATTTTAGGAATTCATTCTGTAGATAACAGTCTGTCATAGTACACATGGACATGCGAACGAATATAATACACTGCAGGGATTAACTCAAGGAAGCCAGCTTTCTGGAGCCAACAGGAACCTATTCGTTTTTGCAAGCTAGGGAGACTCGTGGAAGCGGACCCGCTAGCTTAGTCTTCATAATACCTGCCAGATGTTGCGTACTTCGTGCTACTTACAGAGACACGAAAACCTCATGACAATGAAGGTGATGCAAAAAGGGACAAATAAATGACAAGACGAAATCAACTAACGTGCCGAGAGCATAGGTTGCCAGACACCGTAGGAAACTTCTTCTAAATGATGAAGCTGTACGCGATTCCAGACGATAGGGATAACGTTTGCCTGCAAAAAAAAGGGTGAAAAACATTGCATACTATATCAGAGGACTCATACCTGGAGGTAGTGGACACAGGCCCGGGACACCCTTCTGGCCAGGGTTTGTAGGTTTATGCGTCCATCTGAATAGCCATCCAGAGGAATTTCGTACGTTAATGATGAGTAGCCGGTCCACTACGAGAATAGAAGTGAGCAAGCAAGTAGTTCGGTATGTGCGGCTTTCCTTACCCGAACCCTCAGGTGAACTCTACCACGACTATCGGCATGTAGATCATGCATCGAATATGTGTCATGCCCGGAAAGTCGGACGTGCGATTGTGCTTCATCGAGGCTTATTCCAGCTGTGAAAGTGCCCTTTCGTTTAAATTTGATGTGGGTGGAGCTTGGACGACGAAACATATCTACTGGTGGCGGCCGTGTGGTAGTGAAAGAAACAGCCGAGTGGCGACGTTGACGGGGCCGAATCATGGGTGTCATCGCACCCATATGAGAGCTTGCCATCGACATTTGCCGTTCGTCAGGATAGTAGGGATCATGCATATCCAAGTCATCGTATGCTACGAAAAATATTGGTTGTGTTATGAAGAAAATTGGGAGAACAAAGGTAATTACGAGGGCCTGTAAGCCGATGGTTTAAGGGAACTACGGCGTTGGTTGGTGGTGGACCATATATTTGGTAAGACGGCTGTGGATACTTGTGAATGAATTAAAAAAGGATCTGCATAAATGAACCAGGCTGTCTTACATCGCCGACCGACATTGCCTGTGGTTCTGAGAATACGCCTTGGTGCGAGAAGGGAGCACCATAGGCCATGGACCCACGTCGGGACCTGGGGCGGTTGTAGACGTCATAACCGTCATAAGCAGAATACGCCATTCTTTGTGTATGTATCGACCGATTGTGGTGGTGGTGAACGGAAAGTGAGGGCAGAACAGTGGCTCTATGAGATCTGTTTAAATACGAAACATGGCTGTAACACAATGAGGTTTTACTGGCCAGGCGTGCATTCATACAAACTGCCTCGAGGATATACTCAAGCAGGGGACAAAAGAGAGCAAAACAATGACAACCCGAGGTGTCAAATGAAGTGAAAGCACAAGAAGTGATGGCCTTGTTGGCTGAGGGATGAGCCACTGGGGATTGTGCTTAGCAAAACTGCTCACAGAAGATATTGTTATAAGCTGAGTTTCGGAATGCCTTCTTGACAGGGAAAGCTAGAAATAGAATTCGATTTATAAAGCAGATCGTTGTAGCAAGAGCCTGCCTGCATCGTGCGGATCCCGTTCCTATGTGTCGTAGAGAACGACCACTAAGATCGGAAATGAAACTCCTGGGGCCATCGGAACAAGTGCAAGAGAATAGCCACCACTTCGGTTTTTCGCCTCATGGACATGGTGAGGTATCAACGCCATTTCGCGTGCTTTGAGACTTAATAAGAGGGTATAAACTCAGTCCTTGGAATCTGTCAACTCTTCTAAAAATGAAAAGTGTTTCCAGCTTCAACGCTAGCTTCAACTTTGAAATTCGAACTTCGAATGTTCCTTGAAGTGTAAGATAAACGATGTGTTCGGATCAAGTTCGGATTCAAACATATCAGTTGGAATTTGAAGGCGATTCATGTAATGAATATTTTCTGATACTTACATTCCCATTGACCTGTAATCTTGAACTTTTACATGTATGCATCTTTCCATGGTAGTCTAAGAGTACAGAATGTGCAAAAAAAATGAGTGAATTGTTCGAAGTAATCCTAAATATTATTATAATTAAGTTAACTTGTTTTTGATCAGATATTATTCGAAAAATCTCAATCCGTACAGTGTAAAGTTTTGCAATACATAGGTATATATTATATATGTCATGCAGTGTAGATATATCTTTGATTCTGCGGATATTAAAAAGTTCGAAAGAACACAAATGCATTTTCTGGCTCTCCATCTCGGAAATCACTGCTTCATCGATATGATAAATCTCTCAACAAGGCACTAAGTGTTTGTCACGTTACTGTCTGATGAGCATTAGTAACAACCCTGATACTTATTATATATTCTGTGTTCAAAGATGTGGGAAGTATTCGATATCAGACATGTCTTCCATCACACAACTTGCAGAGAGCATAAAAGGGGACGTGGTGACCCCCGATCATGATGAATACTCCAAAGCAATCGCTCGTTGGGCGAAGAACGCAGAACGTAAAGCAGCCATTGTTGTTTTCGTCAAGGACGTGAACGATATCATACTGGCGTTGGAATATGCAAAAGTGAATAAATTAGCCATCGCGGTTCGAGGAGGCGGTCATAGTCCAGGTGGAGCATCATCGATTGAGGGGGGTCTTGTTATTGATCTGTCCAGATACTTCAATGGTGCGAGGGTCGATCCCGAAGCCAGGCTTGCTTATGTCGGCGGCGGCGCTCTGTGGGAGGTTGTTGATAAAACTGCAATTAAACATGGGTTAGCAACTGTGGCTGGTACCGTTAATCACGTATGTCACTCCTTTTCCCATTACAAATTGAAGCCGTAAAAAGTTCTATTTATAACCCAATGTTAGACCGGTGTCGGAGGGTCAGTTCACCATTTTTCCATCCCTACAAAACTCATGCTCCAAACATTGTCTTCCCAGTTTAACCCTTGGAGGCGGATACGGGTTCCTCTCTTCTGCACATGGAATGGTTGTGGATAATCTCACCCAAGTATGGCAAACCATCCTATGCAAGTTATCGTTATCCTAACTGAGCATATTAAGGTCACAATCGTAACAGCAAATGGTTCGGTCTTGGTTGCTAATAAGGATCAGAACACCGACTTATTCTATGCCGTCAGAGGCGGAGGAGGTAACTTCGGGATTGTCACGGAATTTGTCCTCCAACTGCATCCTCAACGCTCAACTGTATACACCGGGCCACTGATATTCCCCGGTCCTTGCTTGGAAAAACTTATCGAAGTCACTAACCAATGGTGGGAAACAGCTGGAGATAAAGAAGGAATGCTCCAGGCGCTCACAACCTCCCCAGATGAACATGTAAGTTTGCTTTCAGAAATTCGTCCTTGTCTCCTGATTTTTTTATTCACTAGCGCAACCCTATCATTGTTGTTTTACTCTTCTATAATGGGACAGAAGCTGAAGGAAGAGAAAATTACAAACGTTTCTTTGATCTTGGTACCTATAATAATTGTTGTGTATTTCATCACTCTTATATCCTGTAGGTCCTGTGGTCGATGGAACGAAAGAATTCCCCTTCGAAGAATTAAATAGCCTTCAGGTAAGCAGTAATGTCTCCTTTACGTCAATATACTGACAATGTCTGTTTCTGTCCAGAACCCTATGGCTCCGCATGGGCAGGGGGTATACATGAAAGGAAGTGCACACCAAAAAGCCGAATATCAAACGATTTCAAAGGTGCACCAAAAAGTCGTTGAATTGACCAAAAGTAGTGGTATGGTCAACAATGTCGTTCTGGAATGGTTCCCTTTGTCAAAAGTGTCAGCTATATCTCCAAACACGACAGCATTCCGAAGAGATGGCAATGTTCCATCCATCCTGATCGTATTTACATGGGACCAAGAGAAAGGTGATAAGACAGATCAAGCCCGCACTCACACTTATGAAACCCTGGATATTCTCAAGCATGGTCAGATTGGGATGTCAGCTGAGCAAAGTTTGGGGTATAGCAATTATGGTAAGTCTAAAATGTCATGTTCTTGAGTTACATTTCCTATAATTGAATATCCCAGACTTTGACGGATCTGGCGAAAATGGGGCTGCGGCAGACAGGGCGAAACTTGTTTTCGGACATAACTATCCGAGATTGCAACAGATAAAAAAGATATATGATCCAGATAATATTTTCAACAAATGGTTCCCGATAGTTCCTGCATGACAATAAGGGTCTTAAGGCCGTCCTTTCTGAACAGCAGAACCCGCTACTTTTTTTCTGTCGTCGTTTAATAGTTTGAATTTGATAAAACGGCGTTATTATAAAACAAGTATTTACACTAAAATACAAAAATGCCAGTATTGTATATACTGTGTTTGATACTTTTCGTCGAATTCTCAGCCGAGGTTTTATTCAATGTTAGTGTCATTATCAGAGCTCGGTACGTCAGATTCAACGACGAGACAGATGCTAACCAGAAAGAAAACACACCGTGATATAACCGATATTTAGACGAAAGAATCGAAAGACGAGGGCTCGTCGAAGACAGATGAAGAGAGTAGTGGAAACGATACCCCATTGAGGCGTGATGCGTTTGCTTAATGCTTAAATTTTTTTTCACACAGGTTCGATTTCATGGGAAAACGTGAAATTTAGTGGCCTATACACTGCGGGAGCCCAAACCTGTTTTGTCCGGAAACAGTAATTAAGAAAAATGTTTAGTGTTTCTCATGCCTTTTTCTTTGAGAAAAATGTTACCTGTTTCTAGCTGAAAAAGATGATGTAGAAACAGGTATTCTTTATCTGATTATAATCTACTAGAAACAGGAATACTATATCTATTTCTAGCAAAAAGGTATACTTTTAAAAAGAATAAGATATCACCCAGGGGCCCGGTAACACCCGAAGCAAACACCTCCCCATCCTCTGAGTTGCATTTCAGCTAAAAACAGGTAACCTTTTCCCAAAGAAAAAGGCGTGAGAAACACTGAACATTTTTCTTAATTCCTGTTTCCGGCCGATACAGGTACTGGCGCCTGCAGTGATATATATATATGGAACCCACTACTTACGTAGCGGGAATATTTTTAGGACTAACGTAACTCATGATGCATGATCATTAGTCTCAGAAGGCAGCTCGGCAGGCAACAATCCGTCTCAGATTACTTTAGGATTCGGACGGTTGCACTTCCTACCCTCTTTATTTTTACGTAGGTAAGGCATTTATAATATGGATGCATTCCAATAATCCTAGCTGAAAAGTATTTCGTTATGGCAGATTTCACTACACTCAAAACTGATCTCGAGGGTGATTTTATCACGGCGTCCGACCCCGACTATGACAATGCTATAACACGTTGGGCTCTTAATGCCCGTCGCAAGGCAGGAGCAGTAGTGTTCGTCAAGAACAACGAAGACGTTTCAAGATCAATTTTATTTGCTAAAGGAGCTAACATCGAAATTGCAATTCGTGGTGGTGGTCACAATAGCGCGGGTGCCTCTTCAACTGAAGGCGGTCTTGTGATTGACTTGTCCCGTCATCTCAATGGCGTGAAAATCGATGCCGAAAAGAAACTTGCATACATTGACGGAGGTGCACTTTGGGAACAGGTTGATAAAGCTGCTATCGAGCATGGCCTGGCCACAGTTTCCGGTACTGTGAATCATGTAAGAATTTCTCGAGTCAGTGATCGTGATTGTGCCTCTAATGCAAATGTAGACAGGCGTTGGAGGGTGGGTTTCAGCATGGCACAGCTTGCGATATCCTTACTTAACGTTTGTAGTCTTACTCTTGGTGGAGGGATTGGTTGGCTCAGTGGCAAGTACGGACTAGTGATTGATAACCTTGTTCAGGTATGCACCACAATGTTATCTCTTATAAGCACTTTATTAAATAACTATACAGGTGACAGTGGTCTCCGCTGATGGCTGTGTCCGTACCGCAAGTGACACTGAGAATTCTGACTTATTCTTCGGCATTAGGGGTGGCGGCTGTAATTTTGGTATCGTCACCCAATTTGTCCTTCAATTGTATCCGCAGCGCCGCACTGTTTGGGCTGGGTGTTTGGTTTTCTCCGAAAACAAACTTGAAGATCTTGTCAAGATTATGGATGCAATGTGGTCAAAAGGCTTATCAGAGAAAGAATCCGTCATGCAAGTCCTCTCCGGTGAAGAAAAAGCAGTGAGAACAACTGTTCTACTGGCCATTTCCGAAAGGCTTATACCATGCGATCTAGCTAAGCATCATGACCCTTATTTTCTACAATGGTACAGGAGCCGAAGGTAGAGAGAATTTCAAAGCTTTCTATGACCTTGGTAAATTTCACTCTTCTGGTGAAGCTGTGATTTTATACTAAATAGTCAACCGTAGGACCCGTAGCAGATTATACTCGGGAAATGCCATATGAAGACCTCAATGCCATGCAGGTAGGCAGCAATCATTACTTTGCGTACCGGAAGCATAACTACATGGATATGCACAGAATCCTCATGTTGAACGTGGTAAAGGGCGGACTTTCAAGGGAGTGTTTCAGAAGAGGCCGGATATGCCATCAATCAAAGAAGCTGCACTACAAGTCATTGCACTTTCCAATGAGGAACATAAAGTCAGCCTCATCATGGAGTATTACTCCCTTAATAAAATCGAAAGTGTCCCGAATGGTGGATGTGCTTACATTAGGGGTGGTGGTGCAAACAACTTTGCAGTTGTGACGTGGGAGAAAGACACTCCTGAAAACACTATACATGGCCGCAAGATTGCCAGACAAATCGCGGGGATAATTTGTAAAGGACAGGAAGCATACCTCGGGTCTCAGAATATAGGATACGGAAATTATGGTGGGTGTCTCCATGTGCCACGGTCATTGATGATGCTGAAGGTGTTCTGGTTTCCAGACCAGGATGGAGAAATGGAGGGTGATTGCGAGGCCCCCACAAACAAATCGGAGATTTTGTTTGGAGTTAACTATCCGCGGTTACAACAGCTGAAGAAGAAGTATGACCCGTATAACATGTTTTGCAAGTGGTTCCCTATTACTCCTGCGGCGTGAGCGCATTGTGCTATATTGTAATTACAATATGTGGAGTTCTTGCTATGATGTCATTGTAAAACATGGTGTTCTTTGCTCGTCAAACCACATTTTGTCTCCTCCAAATAACACATTCGATGAGTCCAAGCAGGCTACGTTTACTTCATGCTACACAGACCTTCTGCAACGCTTTTGCAGAAAAACATGATATTTCGGAGATTTTGTCCCTCTTCTCGAAGACTCACCAGGTGTCTGTGATTGAACATGGAGACACACGGCTTGCCTCATTCCTTGGAAAACCATTTGTAGGGTTGATAGGGGTACGGAATTATTTTGAAGATATTGGTTCTTTGCTCTCATATGAGAACATTGAGTTTTCTGAATTCACTGTCGACTCCGAAGTCTCTAGGGTGACGTGTAAGGGGAAGGGTAACTTCACATGGCTCAACACGGGGGAGAGCTGGAGCGAAGTGTTTATATATATGCTTGATTTTGATGATGAGTTGAAGGTGGTGCTGTATGAGGTCTGGGCGGACACTGGTTCTGCGTATCTTGCGCGGCTTGGAAAATTGAAAGAAGTTTCGTGGTTCTATATTTTGTTCCGATTATACTCTGACACGTACATAAGCTTGAAAAATCTGACAGGTAGCTGGAATCTCCACAGCAATATGTCATCCGTGTACAGTTCACGAATTTTGTATCATTCGATAGCACGAAAGGATAGGTTTGGGAGTACTGCTTCTGCATGTTATATGTCACGATCAAACGGTTTTGACGGGTTCAATATTTCATGGAATCAAAGACGCGCTTCTGTTGCGTTTCAGTTGCCAATATTTAAACATTCCATTCCAATAAGTGCAACTTTGAAAAGAGCATCCATGAATTCACAACCTTCAAGCATCATTTCACAAGTTAAGACTGTGACCGATTACATTTTAAATGGTATTTTTTTAAGTTGATAAATTGAATTATTTCCATAAACGCGAGCAGTCACATTTGTGACAGCAAGCACCTTGTCACGTCTGCTTCGAGGTCAGCAACCAGGTCATCAACACAGCTCTCCTTGCCGCCACCGATTTTTTATTGTTCACGCTTCCATCAGTTGGAATGCCAGTGAATAAGGGACTTTCAATTGTGGCAGATTCTACTATCTTGTCATCACCTCAACCTGAGGCTGTTGTGGAGGTAGTGACGCGTGCTGCTCGCACATATGGACGTCGCTCGCGGCCTTTAGAAGAGACGAACTTGACGTTATACCCTTCCCTCTCCGAGTCCATTTCCAAGCGCAACGTATACAAAACTGGGCGCCAGGATGAAGACGATGAAGTACCACCAAGCCCTCCGTCACAGCAACTTGACGCTGATCTTGCAGATGATGAATGCGAGGAGGACAGAAGTGCTAGAAACCAGCCAAAATTTCGGTTCAAATGGCAAGAACAACTGGCCGAAATAGACAGACTTGCAGAAATAGATACGGGACATCCTGATTCTGATAAACCTCTCAAACGTCTTGTCCCCCAATTCGGACAACCAGTATTGCTCCAGCAATCCGCTAACACAGATATCGTTTCTAGAACGCGTCCCACAACCCCTTCTTCCATCACACCTTTTGATGATATCTTTTCTGGCCCATCAATTCCTACAGCAGACCACGCTTCTCAGTTTGAAGAAACAATCGAGACGCAGTCATCCCGTTCTTTGTCCCCTGATATCATACCAGTTCGCCGGCGTAAAACCAAACGTGTCGTAGCTCAAAATTCAGATACAGATACTGGAAGCCTGCAACCTAACAAAAACACGCCTTCTGGTGGCGCCTCATCAGATAACCCCTATCCTATTACTACTCCAAAAACAGTTTCATCTCCTACTCCACCAACTTCTGACGATGAGATGCCTGCAGAAGTTATGCCCAAAGTTAATTTGAAGGGAAAGAGAAGGGCTGATATACGACATAGCGTCCTCCCACTTAATTTTGAGGAGGGATCAGTAAATGTTGCGCCGAACAATCAGGGGAGAAGAGTTTCAAGGAAGACTTCTTCCAAGATCAAGGTAAAGCGAAGTCTACGTTTCATATAGACTCGATTTGATGTTTCTCATTACCAGCCTCTGACAAAGAAAGACAGAAAAGAGATGTTGAGAGACCGAGCTCGGCTCGTTTCTGAACAAGCAATATCTATCCAGAAGGTAGACAATAGCAACAGATATAGCTTGTCGAATCTCTTTACCACATTGAAGTAAATTCTCTTTCTAAATATTTTATTCTGTAAAAATGACCTATATCTTGCTATAGGTCTCACAAAAGCTTGGGTCAAGTTTCGTCTGATCCAATCTGTGATTTTTCTTCTCCGCACACCCATCAGGAAGATGATATCGCTATCGTTGGCTTAAAGCAAGTTGCAAACTTACATGTGAGCCGTACCAATCTGCCAAAAATATCAGAGCGGGCATTGCGGGCATCGACATCCAGACAGTTACGAGTATTATCAGATTCTGATTCAGAGATGCCAACTATTGGACAAGCTCTGATTGGAAGTGACATATCATTGGAAATGGAACGCCAGCGGACCGCGTTGTTAGAAAAAAAGAAGGTAATTCTAGCACATCAACAGCAAGTACGGACGAGCATTGTGGCTAGCGAAGATGAAGATGATCTTGTGGTTATTGCTTCTGAAAATACTGTCAAACATGAGGAAGTTCCAACTAGGGCAGGACCTACCAAAGTCTCCGAGGGCCGCAAGCGCCAAATGAACCTAGGCGGAATTGGTGTCTCTGAACAGTTGAAGTCTCCTGGAGCCAATAAAAACTCTTCCATTGGCTTCGAGACCATCCTCGTCAATACTTCTCGGCAAGGGCACAACAAAAAGGCTCTGACACAGTCGGAATTGAACAAAATCCTGACGACTAGGGTTAAACAAGTGAATCATACATTGACGAGGAGTAAAGAAGAGGATTGGCGTAGATACGGAGGAAAAGAACTCACAACTGAGAAGGATGGTGGAGGAACAGTCGCTGATACATGGTTGGCATACGCGGAACAGGGTCTCAAGATTGCAGAGTCGAGAGGGCCAACTTTGGAGTCTCCTGCTGATGATGACAATGACTCTGACTCCGACGGGGATTGGGCACCACAGTTACTGGGGTCCGCAAGTCCACGTAGTGACATGGAGCAAGACGGACTCAACGATATTTTAATCGGGCAGGGCGGAAAGGGGGAGACCGTAGTTAACGAAAACGAGGATGAACCTACGATGTCTGACGATAATGACATGAGAGTCTCCCACCATAGGAAGATTGTATTAGATTCCGACGATCCATCTGAAAATTCCGATGTAGAGAACAGATCACCTGGCCCATCATATTCACGGCGAGAACGCAAGCTTCAACCTGTAGGTGGGCAAACCTGGTCTTCCCGTGTCTCTCAAGATGAGGAAAGCGAAGTTGGTCCATTATCTACATCCCCGAGTAATAGGGCTCATCTACATCGACGTTCGACCTCTTCGTTCGATGAACAAAATGAAGACGAGAATGATAAGGAAAATAATACCCGACTTATGTTCGACCGTTCTGAGGACAAAGAAAATAAGGCTGTTGCGCGTCATGGTGCAATTAATAGAACACTGATAGGCTCCATATCAGGACCAACCGTTAGTGTCATTAGAACGGCACCATTATCTCCCTCTTCGGATTTCGATGCCGATCAGAGTTTCACTCACGAAAGGAGACAAAGTATACGAAAACCTTTCAAGGAAATCGTGTCACCAGGGAGTCCATTGGCATCCAATTCAGAACCAAGCAACCTTACACAATCATTCGTGCGTCAAATAGGGCCAATATCACAATCTCCTAGAATCAATTCTCCCACCTCCGTTGCGCTAAAGAGCGGATTTTCGCAATTTCCAGATGATGGTGACGATGTATTTGGAGCCGCCCCACTACTTCAGCCTAGTTTCTCAGACTTGTTTGAATCTGGAACTGCAAAGCAGGGATTTACAAATAGCGTCAGTAACAAAAGTGGATCGAATTCCTTAGGGTCATCTTTCTCTGAGAATGTAAGTCGGTTTCATGTTCAGCAAGTGACCACTGCTAATTCATTACCACAACTAGACCGGAAAGGCTATTCAAGGACTCAAGAGGACTGACACCCTGGGATTGACCCAGGATGTTGTACTACAACCCGCTTTTCAAGTGGAGGAAAACCTGCTGCGCAAGGCTGACAGGATTTTCGAAAAAGAGCAAGAATATCTACTTGACGCTGTGGACAAGAAGCCCCAACAAAAACCGGAGTTGTACGTAAATGAACACGGGTATGTGCCCCTTCTCCTTCCACCTTTCTGGTATCATAAACCTTTATGGATAGATTCCTTACACAAACAAGACCTGAAGTTTCCAGCCCAGAAGTCTACCGACCGTCTCCCTCACCAAATCTTCACGCGACGCGTCAGACTAGTCAGCGCGCGCCATTAAGGACACTATCACTATCTGGACCTTTTGACTTTGACTCACCGCAACAACAACGTAAGCGACTGATTAAACGCGGTCGTTCTCCGTCGGTGGTCGATTCGACTCGTCATTCAAGTCCCTCTACTAGTCCACCTACACGATTCAAAGTGCCTAATGCGTTTGAGGTGTTAGCCCAAGGGGCCATGAAGCAAAAGACTGTTCGCGAAGGCTGGAAACCATTAAATAAGTCGGATTTTATTGAGAACGAAGCTCAGGAATCGGATGAAGATGAGATGCTTGGTTTTGGGCTTGGAAAAGCTGCCGCTGAAGATGAAGAAGAGGACGGGGAAGATCTGGATCAGATTTTGGAAACGTTAGTAGATGATCAAGAAATGGATGAAACAGTTGTTGCTCGCGATTTGGTCATCGAGAAGTTCAAGTATGTGCAATCCTCACTCACTCTTGGTGATAAAATACTCAGATTTAAATAAATAGCGAGCAGGAAGAAGATGCTGATAAGGAAAATGAAAAATTGCACATAGCAGCAATTCAAGGAGAACTGAGAAGGAAGCGTCGACATGGTCTTGGAATGGATGATAGTGATGACGAAAGTGAAGATGAGAAAAATAGGAGGATTCGGCAGGGTATGAGCAAAAAGGCTAGAATTGACCGCGACGATATCGAGGCGCTAGGTAAGCATTATGTGCTTTATGGAATTCATGTTTTATTAAGTTACCATTTGCTCAAGGTGTTAATGAGGAAACCAAGTCATTCTACAACGCCTATAAACATACCTGGCACGATGATGACGACGCAACTTTCGCATACCTCCAACAACAGCATGATGATGTAGTTATGAATAACGAAAATAATGATGAGGAGGAGGAGGAGAACGTTATAGGCATCGAAGAGGTTAGACGACAAATAAGGGAGGTCGCACAGCGGCAAGAGGTATGTTTTGGATGTTATATTTGTGACTTAGTCTAAAAAAAGGCTTGGAAGGTGGAAGAGCCTTTGAATCCCCATGACGTCTCTTGGGTGGATAACGATGAACACGAAGATAGTATCGGTGTCCATATAAAGAATGTGGTATCAAACAAAGATAGGAGGAATCTCAAGATCAAAGATAGACACATGGAATCAGAATTCCAAGAAGGATTTGAGGTTTGTTTTCTATCAGTAACATCAAATCGTGATTTGTAAGCTAAAACTAGCATTGTAGCTACGCGCTTCTTCCACTTTCAAAGACGAACGGATAAGAATGCGCAATCAAGCATGGCTCAGAGATAATAGCAAGTCACATGGTCTCGGTGTCTCTCGTCGTACAGAGGGAGCTGCTGTTACTGGACATGGAAAAGCTAAAGTAAAGACAGGAGGCGAATCATCGCGAAGGAGTACTCCAATTGAATCGGTTGCAGGAGGGTCCAAGAAGCGAAACCCAGGTCCAGCAAAGACGTTGAAGTCCGAGGCGAGTGTTCTGGCGAATGTTGATCGGAGCTCACGATTTGGGTAACATGAAATCTTAGCGCTCAGCATGTGATCATGACAACAAAATATGTATCGCAGGATTTTTAGGAAGGCCTAGCATTGGTGCCTTGTTTAGTTTCTCTTTGTAGTGTACAGAATGTAACGTAAGTCTGAGCCTCTGGAAAATAATAAAAAGTCGCGTGCAGTGGCAGCGAAGAAATAGGGCAGTAAAAATGTACGCGTAAGTAGATGTTGTACAATCCATATGAATGAATGAAACGAAGAACTGGGTATATTAATAAAACAAAAGGACATTGCAAAATACGTCCTTGAATATCAAGCAAAAGGAGAAATGGCGTGGGTAGGTTCAGTATCAGTGATACTGTTTTCCGCCAA
Source organism: Floccularia luteovirens (assembly GCA_009739215.1). Lineage (NCBI taxonomy): Eukaryota > Fungi > Basidiomycota > Agaricomycetes > Agaricales > Squamanitaceae > Floccularia > Floccularia luteovirens. Next base: position 1,773,170 of record VSJF01000004.1, read on the forward strand.
ATGGTTTTCCAAAGCGGATCCATGAAGGCATTGAGCGCGGAGGGGCTACATTGTAAATCCTGGAAGCTTGACGGGAATGCGACAAGCTGCGCCGTTTCCGGTTGCTTGTTTGAATCTGGTTGCCCATAAGCATTCATTTAGAAAGCGATAGGGGTTCACTCACCTTGTGTCGCAACAATATTAACTTGGCCATGTTTGCTGGCGGACCACTTTCGCGAAATGGATTTCCTACAGACAAGTCAGTGAAAGAGTAGAAGTGAAAATGAAGTTACAAGAACATACGCGAAGCAACCAGAGCCATGCCATTTTCGTGAGCATCCAGAGACTCGTCTATCGCCATTATGGAATGCCAGAGAGTTGGCATGAAGACATAGATGAAGAGGAGAGTGGTGAGAGAGCTGAGGATCATTATAGGCAGCATTGTCGCTTGTTGCGCCAGGCGCTGAGGCGCAAGAGGCCCCAAGGGAGAGAATAAGAATGGCGGGAGGAGGGGGGGAGGAGTGATAGAAGTAAAACGCGGGTCCCTGATTTATCACGCCAGTAGTTGCAGATTTTTGGTTGGGGAGAAGCGTATACTACCCTTGCTGACTCAGCACCTATTCTTGCGGCGAGTTCCGTCAAAATTAATATTATAAATATTATAATTATTTATATTCACATCATTTTGTACAGCATTCCTCAGCTCTCCACATCGATACATGAATGTATAATCTTCTCTCAACGGCCACAGTCACGACCGTTGGTCTCGCTTCAAAGGCTGTTCTCAAATCTCCTTTTTGCTCTCTACAGCTATCAGGTTTACCCACCCTCATTGCTGCCCTTGAGAGCACAAACCGAAAAAAAGGACAAGGGATAGTCACTGGTGAGTATTCCTCAACTTATAATACACCGACATTCAAATTTTGAAACCCAGTATCAAACCATATATCCACGTGCGTGTAGATCACTATCACACCCGCTTCTAATCATTGAAAGCCGCCACCTCAGTCTCGATGATCCTTTAATTTGGGGTATCCTGCCCGCAAGTTACTACCTCAGCTCGAATAAAACACGATGGGCATTGGGTGCTTCTGATATCATTTTTACAAACTCGTCAGTATTTTTATGTTTCGCGTCATCTAGATTAATAATTTGTTTTGTGGTAGGAAGTGTTTTTTCGACATTCTTTCGTCTTGGCCAAACAATAGAAACTTTTAGGGGAAAAGGTGTTTACCAGCCTGCGCTTGATACTGCAATCAAAAAACTTGACCAAGGAGGTTGGGTACGAGTTCTACATTCCAATCAGTCGCACAATTTTGACCAACCCCAACAGGTTCACTTATATGGCGAGGGAAAAGTCAACCAGCCAGATACATATCCGATAGATGAATTCGGAGTCGCATCACTACCACGTTTTAAATGGGGTGTGTACGTCCCGGCCTTCATTCCCAGTGCATAGGAACGTCCACACTAACTCCTTTGCATTTTAGCGGTCGAATACTGATGGAGACTAAAGTTCCACCCGTTGTAATTCCAATGTGGCTTACTGGATTTAACAGGTTAATGCCTGAAGGCCGTCCCTTTCCCTACAAATATATACCCCAACCAGGCGCTCAACTTGGTGTTGCTGTCGGTAGTCCGATAGCGTCAGACGAACTCCAGAAAGTACTACATAGCCTACCTGACGGAACTCTTAGGAACTTGCAAACACAAGTACATAGTCAAGCGGACATCGTGCCAAACGATTCTGATACTCAATACATACGGGCTGAAGTCACTGCTGTCATTCAACGCGAGGTGCAGAAGTTAGGAAGGAAGATTTCTGGTAAATCGTTGTCAGAGATCGAGGGTTATACGTAAAATGTAATGTTTAGGTCCTTACCCTTTTACTTATGTATCTACCTAGTGTAGTAATAAATTCATATACACTCATGAAGCTATCTTGGAAACTGGGATGTCTGATAATGAGTGTATATAGCATAATTTTTGTTATGTTATATAGTCCTACTGATGATGAATGTTATAGTACCTAACTGTGGTATGATGGTGCAGATTTGTTCGAACAACAAAGGAACACATAATGAAATAAATCAAATTTTATTTAAAGACTCAAAATTCACTTGGTCCAAAATCACCACTAGTAGCTTGAGCAATTGCGGCTTCAACACTCTCGGGGCATGCCAACAAGAGGTTGATTTCTGGTTGTCCAGGATAGAACCAGGCACATAGGGCCTTTATAATTTTTAGAATTGTTTATAAACAGTCTATGCACAAGACACGTACAATCATCAAGTAAAAAGCAACCATAGCAAAACCTTCCGCCCAATTCGTCTTTGCGTCGGCCGTCACATAGTTGACAATAAAGCATGCACCGATGATAATTGCTACTTCGAAAAAATCTATGGGGCAACGTTGTGGTATGGCATTAGGAACACAATCGACACAGATAACAAGATGGCGTGCACCGAAAAGCATTGACATAGGCTTATTAGTCCACCAACCTAGCAGTACAATGAATGGCATCCAAAAAAGAGTGAATTGGATGCTAAGATCGATGGCACGTCCCTTTGCTAGTGTTGCTGGCGGCAATGGATGTTGGAAGAAGTGGTTAGCTGTTGACCGCAAAAAGAATATGATAGCAACGGTTCCATCAGCAGCAAATGATACAATCGGGAGTAGTATGAGACCAAACCATCTATGAATCTGTCGTAAACAGAGCGAAAAAATTGGTTGAATGGCTCACTCTTCTTCCATTTTACCCTCTCGTACAAATTCGATGCTTTCAACCAACTTTGGGAAATGTTAGATGGATTTCTCTCATAACAACTTCTGAACCTTACCCATTCTGCAGTGGTACCCATAAGGGCGATGCAAACAAGAATCATTATAATGCAGACGAATTGATTGACCTTCGGATCAGACTCTTTAAGCTCAGCCTCTTTGTGAATAAGGGCCTCAGGTGCTTTGGGTACTTGACTTAAGCTGTTATTTTCTCCAGGAGGGTTGTGCAGAAAGATTCGTGAACAGAGGTAGCTGTGTAGATCACCTTTAGCCCACATAACAGATCGCTGGACAGCATGCTCACACAGCAAGAAGTATGACAGCAAGACCTCTACTCATTTGTAGCATGGTCGTCCGAGTGGTGTCATTCACGATACCTTCGCTTGCAGCTTCCATAGTTGCAAATGACGCCGACGTCCCTCGGTCCAAGGCTGCAAAAAAGGCTGCGGGGAGGAGAAGACTTAATACTCTGCCCCAGATAGACATATGGTTTAGAAATAATTTTGAAAATGAGGTAAAACATACCCGATTGTCAAAAGAGAATGATTCAGCTCAGTAAGATGAGGGTGTAGCTCTTGTTCCAAAATTCTCACTCCTCCAGTGATAAATGCTGTGCCAGGAATAAGCAATAGATGGAGCACAACAACACCTATACAACAAGGATGAGGCCGTGCACAACAATCTGGTCACTCTTGAGGGCGTACCAACGATGGTTGACTGGAGCAATTTCAATCTATACCATACTTTGCTTGAGTAAGTGCCGATGAATATCAAGAGATGTCGTAACGTACTCGCATCTAATTAACAGGATGATAGCAAGAGTGGCTTCTACAGCACTAAAATTAGTTAGAAACGAGCGAGACGGAGTTGTAATAACAAGAAAATTACGTACTTGTTGAGGGTTACTACGATGAGGTCTCCCAGGTCTTTACCACAATAATATTCCATTTGTTCCCCGCTATAGTCAAATAACCTCTCTAGAGGGATGATGGAGAGGAAACAGACTGTTGCAATAAAGTTAACTGATATTACAAATCAATTAGAATCCACATACGAACAAAGGTTATCGTAGGAGACCACCTGGCCTTACGTTCTTCCTCACTGTCTTGCGGCTCTGATTCAGATTTGAAGTGAGAAACCCATGCAATTGGGATCAAAATTAGAAGAATATTCATCCCTTAATAATTTAAACCCATCAATCCGTACCGCAGAAACAGAACATATGCGCTCTCACAAGATGATAGAGCAATTGCTCTCAACGATTCCAAAACACCAATTTTCCTCTTGCCCTTCCGCATAAACCTATCCCGGAATTGTCGAAGGCTGTTACCATCCGGGAAATGTCGATGATAGAACTCAGATGGTGGTGACAGCAAGAGAGTTTCGTGACCGGGTTCAGATGGCCTGATCCCTGCCTCCTCGTCAAGTGATGACTGGCGACCGTTGCGTAGACGTGCAACTTGAGTTTTCTCGGAAGAAGACATTATAGAGGATGTGAGTTTGTCAGTGAGAGAAAAAAGCGTGGATGTACAAGATTTGAATCATCACAGCTATAAGTATGACAGAACATCGCCTCGAGGGCGGGCGTAAGAAACTGATTATTTCTAATTTCGACTCCGTCATGATGATCCTGTACTTGGCTACAGTTACACAACTATCTTTAGCACAAAACACAGTTCCATATTCAATATCAAGAACACCGGTCTCACATGGTCAACACTCGTTTCGCTAATTAACGACTCCCACTATGACATAGTACTGCTGAGCTGGTGCATCATTCCGTCTGTTTCAGGAAGGAAGGAGCAAGCCATTTATGATAGCCTTTTGCACCACACATTCCCCGATTCCTCGGTGGCATGTGCTCCACGGCAACACTATGCCAAGGTATTATGTACAGGCGTTCTGTTAACTGTGTCTGCTGGAACCTTAATCATGATATGCATCAGTCAATGTTGATGTCATTGGTACGTGTGATTCCTTTTGGGGGACTGCGACAGGCCCATGTATCACTGACTGCAACCTCGCGCCAATGAGTGGGTCTGAGCATGGGAGGTCAGAAGGGTGGCTAAATAGGCAGTGAAGCGAGCAAGGCTGAACTTTTGAATGGCTGCAACCAGAACGATTCGATATGGTACGTGAGAAGCAGACAGAAGAATATAGTTATTCATTGTTTTCTGTGGTAAAGTGATCACACAGGCGGATGTAGAGCGGTGCGCGTCGATATGCCAGGGTAATTATTGCAGGTCCCACTGTACTCTACATTGGGTATGGAGGGGTTTTGACACTTAATGTGGTGTGTTGGTTTCAATTTTGCGCATTAAATTTAGTACTCTCCAATTTATGGCACTCTGTCTCAAGCAACACACTAATCATACAGTACCATATAAACCTTTGGATCATTCAAAACATCCTATTTTAATGCGAAATCAATATACGGTGTCCTGAATTCAAAATTAAATGACTCTACCAATGAGATTGAGGGGTGTTAGTACCTGGTAAACCCTGAACGTTTCATATCAAGGAACTGGCGATAAAACACCACAACATTGTACGAAACGCCAGCGCTTAACAGCGTGATGCAAGCCAAAACCATGTTATTAATCTTCTCAATGTGAGCTACCCATACGAAAGTCTGTCCTACTGATGTGTCTCAAGAAAGGAGTGCACGGAAGATTGAGACTTCTGAGGTCAGATCAAATCATCATAATATTGCAATTTTAAAGACATCTCCAAATAGTAAACTTGATATGTTAATCGTGGTCGCAATGGATTGGCGCATACAGAAACAAAACAGAGCTGAGATCCGATCGTACGCACTAACGTGGCTTGAGTGCGCAGAGAGACAAATGACTGGAGACGAGTGATGCTTGTTGGCTTGTGGCAGGCTTTTGACTAAAGGTAGGCATACCACAATGCATGTGGTGTTATATTTGTTAAAGAAGGCAATATCAAGCAAGAAGCAATAGACCACAACAAGTCATGCTGCCAATGGACGTGCACTTGTTTTGTTGTCATTGAATTTGTGGCGAGTAATATTACCAATACCTACTCGTGGGGTCTATAATTGCAACCCAGGGCGTACATGGATGTCGTCAACAGCGTACGCAGGTGTCTTGCCACATGGGCAACAGGTGGAGAATCAGAATGGTGTGTTAGCTCTCATTGCATTGTTCAGTTTTGTTCAGGGTTTACATGTTATTTTTCAAAGTCGCAACATTCTCATAGCTTCACATTGCGATCCTTCCAGCATGGAATGTCTAGAGGTGCTCACCACTGCATATCATACACTCTTCTGTGCAGTACTTACGACATGGTCTCCTGAACACATCATTTCCGTCAACGACTTCGTTATTTTCGTTCGGTCGGTAGTGCACGACCTCCCTTCGTCTTCCTCCGCGTCGACTACTTCATCCAAAAATGTCACCATTTTTGGGGAGCACCTCGTTGACATGATATGGTCTGTTGACGCCGAATTAGATGAACTTTTAGCGGATGCCAAAGCCACCATCAATACCTCGAATGACCAAGACAATTCGAATTTATCGCCCCAAGTTTTGAAAGTTAGGCAAACGAAACAGAATGTGGAAACAGATAAAGAAAGGCTGCATGCAGTTGTTAAACAATTTCTGGTATGTAAAATAGTGTCTCTGGTTCACTTGTTATATCCAATTGACCGGATTTTAGGGTTTTGGTATCATAAACCCTGACTCTTGCCGTGAAAGGTTGGACTCTGCTGTGCTGGCTAGTGTTGGATTGTTTCAGGATAAAACTTCACTGGACAAGAAAGAAATCAGGACAAGGACCGGGCTATTGTGCGTCCCACTCAGTTTATCAGCTATGCTTTTTATAGATGTTAATATTCTAATGTCGTTTACAGTTATAAGCAGAACAAGTTCAATCTGTTAAGGGAACAATCTGAAGGGTACAGCAAGTTGACCGTCGAACTAACCAGTAGTTTTGGACCAGCACATTCGTCATTAACCGGCCAGCCAACTGAATCGTTTGCAGCCATTGAAGATCGCGCAAGACCTGTATGGGAGAAAGTGGTCAGCCTTATAGGATATTTTGATCTCGATCCTAACCGCGCTTTGGACATCATTCTGGACGTTTTGTCAGTGCATCTCGCAACCCACTATAGCTTCTTCCTCGCGCTTCTATCATTTTCACCTTGGTCTGGGTCTTATCGTCGACCAGCAAGAGTCGAGGATGGTATGAAACCTGATTTATCATCAGATTCATTCAAAGGGAAGAGTCTTGACGAAATTCTAGCCCTGGCAGAGAAGCGACCTGCTGATATCTTTATCACAAACAAGAGTGGTCCTCGTGTGCTTGCTCAAGTCTTGGGCTTCAAATTCTCATCATATAATGTGGGTCTCCATCTGAACAATTAGTAATGCGCGCCAACCTTTCATCAATGGCAGACTCCCGAAGCTGCAGAAGTTGTGCCAAGGAATCTGTACCTCACTGCCGCCATACTTATTAGAGAAGGATTCATCACGTTGGAGGATCTATATCCGCATGTGAGTGCTAGACATACCATTCTCGTATTTTGTGGCCTACATGTTGCTGTTGATAGATACTACCATATGATGAAAACATGGATAACGCACGCAAGGAATACATATCAAATGTCCAAACGCGAATATCTGGAGCCAAAACCAGTCAGCTGGCCATGGCTGCACCCCTGGAATCCAGCAGCTCGACGCAGTCAAAAACGAAATCAACACCTGCTGCAGAGTCGAAGAAGTCAGAATCGAAAGACACGAACCAAAAAGTTGGCCTTCTGACGGCTTTATTGGCCGTTGGTGCTTTGAGGCCAGCTGTGGCGATTATGACCAAGTTTCCTTGGGTTGTCGATTCCAATTCCGAGATAGCTGACCTCATGATACGGATTTTGAAGTTTTCATTGTCGCCATTGTATGATTCTCTGTTGATAACTAAAACTCGGAATCCAAACTTCACACAACCGCGGGCACGCTATGGTTCTTCTGGTGTTGTACAACCCATTCCACGAAAACCGATACTAACACTTTGGGCCCCGACCCCTCCCTGTACGAGTACAAATGACTTCATATTCTTTTTTCCATCGTGGTCGGACTGGGTACCAATGTGTTCATCATTGGAGGACTTACAAGATATCATCGAACCTCTCATGCAGTTTGTTGGACTACATGTGTCGCGTGACCCGCTTTTCTTAACCAAATTCCTACGACTCGGACGCCTCCATCTGCAATCAACCATTCCAATCGACCCTGAAACCAAGAAACCAAGTGGCGAGCCTGATCATGACGATCCCATAAGAGTATTCTGGTTCAAGATCCTCAGGAAATACCTTCTCCCGGCTCTTCCATTAATACGAGGCAATGCGGTATGTACTGTGGAAGTATGGAATATTATACGTCAATACGGAACCACTGCTCGGTGGCGTTTATACGGCGAGTGGAAGACTAGCATATACAAATCGCATCCAGAGCTTCGTATTCGAGAAGTCCAGGCAGACCGAGAGTCTAAAGGTATATTACGACGGCTTTCCCATAATACAATCGACTCCCTATCAGGAACCGTTGCAAAGCTCGCTCATTCAAATCCATGTATTCTGTTTTCGAATGCGGTTCACCAGATCATGGCCTATGACAATCTAGCAAGTGTTGTCATCCAGGCCCTACGTTATGTGACGAATATGGGATTTGACGTACTGGTATTTATTATACTCGATGCACTCGCGAATCCGAACAAAGAACGCTTGAAAGATGATGGTGTGAATACATCAGATTGGCTTCAGAGTGAGTTATCCTTTCAGCGAAATGGAACCTTACTCACATACAAATAGGTCTCGCATCATTCACAGGAATGCTCTTCCGACGCTATAGTGCAGACCTCACCCCGGTATTGAAATACATCGTTCATCAACTTCATAATGGTCAGACGACCGAAATAGTCGTTTTGCGCGAAATAATCTGGAAAATGGCTGGGATTGAGCCTCTTCCCAGTCTATCTGATGCCCAGATCGCGGCAATGGCTGGTGGCCCAGTGTTACGCATAGAAGCAGTAGCATCTGCCGCGCGGGGTGCGCGATTAGATCCTGGTGATGCGGTTCTGAAGGGACCTCAACGACTTGGAAAAGGCCTTTTAGAATCGTCTCTGGCCCTTCCTTTATTGATACAAGTTGCGCAACAACGCCAAGCTTGTGTTTACAAAGCTCCCAATGCTCATCTTAAGTCGTTAGCTGGGTTATATGATGCGGTAAGTAATTCAGATGGCTCCTCTTACGAACACCATTACTAATCATTTGTGCAGACACACGGTGTACTTTTACAATACTTAGAGCTCCTCACCACGCCTTCTGTTGTTTCGTCCAAAGATTACGCCAACAAAGTTTTACCGTCTATTGCGGAGTTGGGTGAAACTTATGGTATCTGTGCTCCTATTTGCATGCAGATAATCAGGCCGGTACTACATGCTTCTCTTTTAGTACGTGTTCTATATAATTTCGGTTGAATATGTACAAATCAAACCCCCCTCCCTTCTCTCTCGTCTCATGACGATAGTCATCAGCCTTAGCTATGCAAGAACAAGAGCGTATCGCCAATGAAGAGGCAGAAAAACGCCTGAAAGCTGCGTTAACAGCCAAACGCGAACCCGCGACGTCGGCATCACGCTTAGCTTCCCCGAGCGTCGGAAATCCCCCCACTCCTGATACCACAAGTGAAGCGAAGCCCCCTACTGAAGACAGTCCAAATACAGAAGATACTGTTATGGATGTGGATGCTGCACTCTTATCACAAGTTCCCGAGGTGAATATTCGCCAGCACTGTTTACGTTTGGTCCAACCCTCAATTATTTCATAGAACCCTTGGCATCCTGCTCTCTCTGCATTGTTCGACGATGTCAAGATGATTGCCCCTGGAAATGCTTATGACGTTATCGGGTGAGAATACAGATTTATTTTTGTCACTTTCAATAGTCTGACATTGTTTAGTCCTGGTTTCTATTTAACGTTTTGGCAATTATCTACATACGACTTGTCCCCACCAGCAGCTAAGTACGACGAAGAAGGCGCTGCTCTGCGCATCTTGAGCCGACAGGAAGATTCGAAGTATATAGCAGCTGATCGCTCTGCAGACCGCACCAAGAGGTTGACAGCATCAGCTCACCGAACTAGACGAGATCGCTATAATAGTTTTGTCAATACTCTTGCTCAGGAATTTAAAGAGCAGACCGTCTCTCGTGCATATACTATGAAACGGCTTGCGAAAGAGAGACAATACTGGTTTTCTCATGGTGTGCATCAATGTTACGTCTACAGTCATCAAGCCTGCTAACTTCTTTTGTAGTCCCTAAAGCTATGACGCTTGTTGGATCGCTTATCGAACACTGCATACAGCCTCGTTGCCTCCTTTCGCCTATGGACGCAGACTTCTGTGCACAGTTCATTAAAATAATGCACACCCAAGGTACACCAGGCTTTCATACACTAATGTGTTACGACAAAGTAAATGAGTTAGCTCCATTAACGCATGTGGTTTCACTGACTTCAATAACAGCTTCTTGGGGAGCATGTCAAAGTCGTTTTGTTCTCATGTAGTGAGTATGAGGCACGTAATTATGGTATGTTATTTAATACTTGCTGCGTCTGTCTCAACCTGATATGGTTTCAGGTCGCTTTCTGCTTGGAATACTCCAGGACCTTTTGAAATGGCATTTAGACGAGTCCTTATACATATCCGAGAACCGAACTAAAATAGGAGGAAAAACTGTCTTCCATCCAGGCTTACAAAGAAGCTGGAGCTACAACAAGATAGTGAATTCAGAAAACCTACTCAAATGGCCAGCCTTCCAACAAATTTTAAGAAAGTGGCATAGGAAACTACAAAAGGTCAGTCGAAAATGTATAATTCTTGAATTGATATGCTTAATCCCTTCAATCTGTAGTGCTTTATAGAATGCATTCAGACTGGAGAATTTATGCACGTGTACAATGCGATTATAGTCCTCAAGGAGATCCTGCCAGTATTTCCTCTAGCATCAGTCATTGATACAGGAGCAGGACTTGACGCCGCAATGGATCGTTTCCTTCAATCTGAAGATCGTGGTGATCTGAAAATTCTGGGCCGAGCGTACGTATCCCATCCATTAACATATATATGTTCACAAACATTTCAAATTATAGATATTCTGCCAGCTTGAAGAAACGAGAGTCTTTATGGGCGGTTCCAAAACCTCTTGCTAAAGTAAACAATACTCTTCTGATTTCCCTCAAATTTTTATCATTACTAACCTACCTCACTACAGCCAAATGGCATTTCCTCTCCAAAACCGTCAATCACCAACACTTCTACAGGAGACAAAACACGAGCTTCTGCGTCTATCTCAAGCAATCAAAATCAAAATCCCTCCAGCAACGACCTACGTCGTAGTGCAACACAGTCTACTCAAGCATCTCTTCCCACCCCCTCTGCTCCCCGCGCACAACTTTCGCAAAACACGCCCTCTTCCCTTCCTGATAAGTCAAATGGCGCATTGACCAATACAAAACTGGCAATGGATAGGTACTGTTTCGATCATTTTATTTTGTCACAATCTGACCTTGTACCAGTATCCCACGTCCGGAAGTAGTCAGACGGGTGAGGCCTGAAGCAAGAAATACAGATTCACCCAAACCTTCGGAATCTCTATTAGCCTTTAAAACGGATACACACCCCAGTTCCGAACGCAAAGAATCACCGTCGGGTGGTAACAATGAAGGCACGAGTAGTTGGAAAATGGACGCCCCAAATGGCCATCAGCCCTCTCGGTACAATAGTCCTGCTAGTCTAACAGATGGTACACGCTTCTATAACAAAGACTCACAACAAGGATCACAAACTGTGTCAAGTACAAGGGAGTCGAGTGATATTTCCAGAAACCATCGACCGTTAGACGACAAAGCTTCCCGTCTTGATACAACTCCTGTCATGCCACCACCTTCTGTACCTAGCCAAACTGCTTCAGCCCAAGAACTTCGTGAAACGGCAAGGCAGACAATTGTCCGCCCCGAAAAAATTGAACATCGGAGCCAAAGTGGATCTGCAGCACCGTCTCCACGACATCGTTCTCCTTCTCCAATTAGCAAACCTGGAACCAGAAATCACAGCAACGATAGTCGAGCTAGTGGTGGCCGCTCCCGCTCAGATCGTGCAGATGGAGGGTCAGATGAAAGACGTTCAGACAGGGACAACCGGCAAGATTCTCGGGAACACGGATCTACTCTTGGACGCCGCGACAGTCTAACTCACAATCGCAGTGATAGAGCCAATCGGGATAGAGCGGCGGGTAGAGAAGGCGAAAAGGTCCGGGAGAACGACCGAGAAAGGGAGAGGGAACGGGAAAGAGGTCGTGATAGACATGGAGACAGAGACAGAGAAAAAGATCGTGATAGAGATAGGGAACGAGACCGGGATCGCGACAGAGAACGTGATAGGGACAGGGACCGCCACCGCCGCGATGATAAAGACCGCGACAGGGATGGTAGGAAAGATCGTGATGGGGCTAGCCGAAACCAAGCAAACACTACTGTATCGGCAGCACAGGAAGAACGGAGTGTACCTACTCAACCCGACCCGACGAGAAATAGGAACACAATACAGAACAGTGAAGATGGTCTTGGGAAAAGGAGAAGGCCTACTGATGATGATGTAAGTTCAATCGTTGTGCTTGAAATTATGGGTTTTTTTATGACAATGCCCATTAGCCTGAACGTGGTTCCAAACGCAGTTCACGTAAGGACGGACATAGAGAAGAAAGAAGCCGCAGGCCGCCTGAGAAGGAAGCTCATGACAGGAACCGCGATTCGGACAGACGAAGGAAAGAGAGGGATGGCACTGAAAACGACACTCGTAATGTGACCTCAGACAAGGTGCGCTTCTCCTTAGCATTTGACGAAATGGAAGAGAATTGAATATTGATTGAATGCAGACTGGAGATAAGGGCAGTTTGGATAATTCCTTACCTGCGAAGGTGCTACCGCCAAGTACACCATCTGCTCCTCGAGCTATGTCAACGACGGAAACATTTAGGGGCAAACCAGATTTAGGAACGGCCAAAGATCGACACCGCGATTCTAACGCTCCTCAGAAGAACGCCTCCTCTACACAGGGGGGTATTAATCAGACAAATCAAGAGTCTGGTTTGCGTAGTTCTGGCAGCCTCCTTTCCCGTATTAGTGAAAAGGACACCCTTAATTCTCAAGCTGCCACCAATTATCGTTCTGAGGTTTCAAGGCATGACGAAGATCGCGATCATAACAGGAAAAGAACCGCTTCAGGTACCTTTCACTGTTACTTGTTGAATGGGATACATAATGACTCATTAACATGGCAGATCGTGATAATGAAACCACAAATGAGAGCACACAAGGACCTACGAATGAGCAAGCTTTACAACCTCCTAAACGACCTCGGGTTACTCGCCCCCGTTATAATTCTTCACAAAATACGCATGCAATAGCTAGAAAACTATTGCCTATTGACCCCTCTGCTGGTGAGAAAAGCCGCAGACAGGACTGAGATTGTAGCATAGTATCAATAATTGTGTATCGTGATTTATACTTGATTAGTAGCTGCAGGGCAAGTTAATCCGACATTCCACCAATCATAAGATATGATGTGATAAATTAAGATGGATCTTTCCACTTGGACTGCAGCTCTGTTGTCACCCAAAGGTATCACCTCTTCATAAGTGTAAGGAACTCTTCCCGAGTTTTTTGTTGCGTACGGAAGCAACCAAGCATACACGATGTCACAGTCATTGATCCCGGTTTCTGAACTCCTCGCATTGTCATACATAGGTGCCTGAACATGTACATTGATGTCAAATGATTGCGAATGCAAGAAAACACTAACGTAGCCTCCATCACAACAGCCACGCCACGAGGTCTAATCGCCTCCTGTACTGCGATCGCAATTTGCTTCGTGAGACGTTCTTGAACTTGCAGCCGACGACTAAATGTCTCTGCGATGCGAGCCAATTTTGAGAGACCAAGAACAAGTTTATTTGGAATATATGCTATAGCGATCTAAGTAAGAGGATATTAATATTTACATTATAGAGATGTCCTCTTCACTTACTTTGCCTGTAAAAGGTACGAGATGATGTTCACATAAACTTGAAATATCAATGTCCCGAACAAGAACCATTTCGTCATGATCTTCTGCGAACACCGCATCGTTTATGACATCTGTTATCAAATATAAACCACTCCGCTGATTATTAATTGCAAGAGGAAGTATCACCTGCTAGGCGCTCTTCGTATCCCCGCGTCATCCACATGATAGCTTGAGCATACCGCTCTGGCGTCCTTAGGAGGCCTTCGCGATCAGGATCTTCACCAATACATTCCAAAATTGTGCGAACGGCTGATGCCATCTTCACCTCCCTTGCTCGTCGCTCTTCTGGTGTTGCATTTAAACGTGATATTGTGGACTTTGCTGTTCGCCCATGATTAAATTACAGTCAACGCAATGGCTCACAAAATTAATAACTACAAACCTGGCCATCCGAGACCGTTCGGATCAGGGACTAATTCATGAGAGAGCTGTGATAAATTTGGCACATCAGGCAGTTGTGTAAGTGCCAAAGGTGTTGACACTCCTGACTTGCGAAAGCCATAACCATCTCGGGAGCGAGGTGATCGTGCGGATTTCTCCAAGTCATGATCTGGATTACTTTGTTGCTCTTGGAGAACGTGGAGACGCTGAAGGCTGTCTGAAAGTAAAGCTACATGGGAAGTGGAGTCAAGGGGACTAGCCATTGCAGCAGATGGCCAAAAAGAGAATTAAAATAAATAAAATATTTTAGCAAAGAAACTTAGCTCCGTGACTGTGACATAGTTACGGAGTGTTACATTAATGAGGCTGGGTACAAGTGGCTGTGCCTGACGTCGGGTTTTCGGAAGCGCAGCCTAAAAAGGCTATTTGAAGGGAGAGACAAGCTGGGATTACTTAAATGCTGCAGCTCCCCGCCAACAATCAGCCGTATCCTCTGGGTCGCTTCTACCAAATGCGCTCACCTGTACAGCCTGAGTCCAACGGCCATTTCCCGGTCTGCTGAACACCGCAATTTGACGGCTATGGAATTCTTCCGGCTCGCATATATCAACCTCTTTTCAGCTCCAGTAATGTCAACATAGTCGGCCAACTTTTTGCCTCTATGACCTGCACCCCCATTAGCCCTCCATGTTCTCCAGATATACACAAACCTCGTTCTCAAATGCGTCACAGGTCGTTATCCTCTCGTCTGTCATACAATGGCGATGCACGCACGCAGCGTCTCCCATCGTTCTCCTCCAAATCAAAAAAGTTGGCAGCTACGACAACTGTCTATGACGCCTGGCTATCTTCGAGGCAAGTCCCTGGACATCACGGAACTCGTCTCATCCCAGGAGCCCTGCGACCCCTCAATCTTGAGAATGCTAAAGTAGCTTTTGCCGTTACACAACTATGCCTTTTCGATTTTGTGAGCTCTCTATTGTTCCCATCTTTACCTCCTCTAATGCTATGTGGACCTAGCTCAAAGCACTCTGGTCTCTCAATCCCTTGCGGACCACGCTCATGATGACCCTGAACATCACTCGCAGCCTTTTTCCAGCATTTCGAGGTTATTCTCAGGTTTGTGCACACGGGTAGCATTTGTTGATTGAGTTCCTGAAAATTTTCATAGGCACTTATTGTTGATGAGGTTCCTGATCTGACTTCAATTTGAAGACCGTTTTTACTGACTTTGAGTGGTGTAACAGCTACAACTACTGATTGCATCAGGGAGTTTCACCTGGTCGCGCCTTCTGTGGCTATTATCCTCTGAAATCATGCGAAGAGTCGTTGAAGGTCTTCTCGACTCCCTTGCGTAAGCTGCACTCATATGATATGTCTAACATGGTCGATCTAAACGCAAGTATTAGTTCGTCGAATGAAAAAATCGTTCAAGGATCTGCTCGATTCTTCATCGAGTATAAACAGATGGAACACCGCGTTAAACTCGATGTTCCTACACTCAAAGATCCACTCGTGCGAGATTTATTGCAAGAATCGGATCTCTTCGCCCGTTCGTTCAACGGCGGAGGTTTCGGAACCCTGTCACCTTTAGATTTTGCTCACATACTGTCCCTCTTGACCGAAATTGCTTCGCATGTTTATCTCGTGATCTCCCTGACTCGTGGTGCCCTCCACCTAGGGATTCTGATACTTTCGGTGTTCTCTGTCATGTTGCCGATGATGGTTTCATGGTTCATTCGTTCTCCAACTTCGTTTGAAAGTGCCAGCAGCGCACGAGAGGCACGTGCATCGGATCGCTTGGAAAGAATGCGTAATCTAGCCTATAGCGATACATACCGTTCAGAAATCGCACTTTTTGGTCTCGGGGACTGGGTCTTGAAGTCGTGGTCAAATGCGAAGAAAGTCCTTCTAGTAGCTGAGCAACCGGCCTATGATCGAGATCACTCGATATTCTCGAAATTCAACCTGACGGAACTAGTGTCCGCATTGCAAAATGTTAGTCATTCGATTATTACCCATATTTCATACTAAATCCGGTGTATCACCAGATACCTTTGCTTCTACTGCTGCAGAACTCAGCCACCTCATTAGGGTCATTGACTGTCTACCGCACCTCCATCCAATGCATGCTATATGCATCACTGAACTTGGTGACTACTGTGAAGATGGCTTTTCAGAGTATCTTCTTGATGTCCGCTTTCTGCGCAAGTATCAAGTTGAAACCGCGCTTGAACCCCAAAACAGAGGACAGGGTCAAATACACTTCCATGTCTGGTGGAGCAAGCATACAGCTCAGGTAAGGACCCTGTTTGGGCCTCTATGCGAGATGTGCACTAACATAGGGACAGCGGTCTATCTTATACCTATCCCGGAAGTCCCGAACCCGCTTTGAGGAACATCAGTCTCAACATCGACTCTGGAGAAACCCTAGCGATAGTGGGTTACAATGGCTCAGGTATTTTACCACCACCGATGATGCTTTGTCACCTTAATGTTATGAATGTAGGTAAATCTACGCTTGCGAAGGTCTTGCTCCGAATCACCGATTTCGAAGGAGGTAGCTTCTTTTTGAATGGGGTGGACATCCGTAAGGTGAACCCAGATGAATACCACAGACATGTCAGCGCCGTATTTCAAGGTTTCTCCAAATTCAATACAACTGTCAAAGAGAACGTTGGTATCGGGAACATCGAACAAGTCGGATACCGACCTGCCATAGAGGCTGCTATACACTTGGCTGAAGCTGACAACTTGGTGGAATCTTTACCTCATGGCCTCAAAACGCAACTTGAATCCCCAGGATTTGAAACAATCTCTTACCCCGGAAGCGTAAACTTGTCACCACAACGTCATGGACTGTCAGGTGGCGAGGTGTGTGATCTAATATTCCCTTTTTTTGCTATCCACTTAAGTAAGTTGCAGTGGCAACGAATCGCAATTGCTCGGGCATTCATGCGAGCGAGAGATCCAGAAATCGATTTACTTGTGTTCGATGAGCCTGTAAGTAATTTAGATACAGATCATGAGAATATGCTCAACGACAGGATAGACCTCGTCGTTAGACGCCCACGCCCAGAACCAAATCTTCTCAACTATTGAGAAGTTATCCAGATCATCATCTGGAGAAAGGACGAAGACCGTTATATTCATTACGCACCGACTTTCCACGGCTCGACGAGCAGATAAAATCGCAATGATGGAAAACGGGGTACGTATAGTTCGTTGTGCACATAATTTTGTCATATTCCTTATTTTTTTTTTGTCGTGTAGAAAATAACAGAATTCGGCACACATCAAGAATTACTTGAGCAGGATAAGGCTTATGCTGCGTTATATCGAGCATCCGTGTAGATTTGGTGTATTACATGATAACGGAGAGGATATTTTAGACTAATTCAAAGTAATGTACATTGCAGTTCAAACCATGTGTAACACAAATAGCTTTCTATACATAATTCAAGGCCCTGCTCGAAGTATAAAAGTAACAATTCCGCCCCTAACGAATGCATCAACCGCATAAGAATTGCTATCTGTGGATGTCATCACTTCTACGAAGTCATCGGGTGCTCCATGCACGCCCACAAGGAGACCGGTGTTTTTTATACCGCGAATGAGCGATGGAACATTTACCTGCAGTTATTTAGTTCTTAATAAGCCCATTTGGTGGTCAAGTTGAAACGCACCAGCAGTTCCGCATCAACAAGTATTCCAAGCAAGTTATTCAGCTTGGCAAACTCCACGGCAGAGTTAATACTCAATGCTCGAATATCGTCGCAACCAGATCCCAAAGCTGTGCGGCTTGGCAAGCAAGAATCACTATTCCCACAATGTACCGCAAAGAACACAGGATCTATTGTGAACAAAATGGTTACTGCAGCGTTACAAATTAATAAACTGGGCGTGACGCACAATTTGGTTGTTTCCAGTTGAGGGCCGAACAGACGTCAGGGGAGAATGATGAAAAGACAATTTTTCTACGGAGCGGAGATACGTTGTAAATTGTTTGCAGAACCGAATCAACGAAACTGTTAAGGTTCAAGTAGCGCCCAAATGGTAATTGCACTTTTCCAAGACGGGATGGGTACGCCAATTCTAAACATAGGTTTACGTCCAATGGCAAAATCTGTTTTTTTTTTTTCATTTCCCATTTAAGTCTTTCGCGTTTAACTAATATAATGGCATGAACAGATACCTTCAAGAGTTTCTCAAGAGATAGCATCGTGGTTGAAATAAATCCAGGGAGTTTATCGGGATCAGGCATAGAGCTTGTGAGATTTCTTCGTAGCTGATCGGACAGGGCTTCAAACTGTGCGAGAGTCACATCGGCGACCCCAAGGTCAAATGTGGTGTCCGGAAGTAGCCAGTCAGCAAATACTACTGGTTGAAAATCTCGAGTAACTTGGACAACAACATATATGTGCCGCCCTTGTAGGGAGGATATTGTTGATGCTTGGCCGCCAGCATTACTAATATAATGGGTAGAGGGCGAGGCTTGTGCAGAACCAGAATTGGGACCCTGCTGATACTTGGGAGAAAAGGACAATTGGGCAAGGGGTGTAGTTACAGCAGTTGATTTCCAGTACGTCTCGAAAGCGCCACCGCTTTCAAGTGTTATACCTTGAAATGATGTGATTATATTCAGTTCAAAGTCAACCTGATGAATTATCACATAAGTGATATATGAACCAGAAAGTTGACGCCGTACCTCGCCAATGACATGTAACCTGTTGTCAAGGATAGGTAGCGTAAACTGCTGACTTCCCTCAACTGCAGAAAATAAGGATGGAAAAGCTACAGCGCGCCCAATAGTTTTGGTACCAAAACTAGGATAAACGGAAAATTCCAAAGTCAATCTGTCAAGTGAAGGTATTTGGAACGCGAAAATTCCGTTTTCGTCCTTTTGCGGTAGGGATATGCAATAAGGTGCAGGATTGATGTGAGAGCTTGTTGTCATCACAAGTTTCAAAGGTGTAGATGCAAGGAGATACTCATCCTTGAAGCCAGGGTTGATAAGACGATGGTGAAGGCGCACCCCAGGTTGTGTCGTAAACCCACGAGCTGAGCGACCAATAGAAATTTGGATCAAATGACTTTTGTTCAGGTAGTTATGACCATAGACCCTATGAGGCATTATTGGTGGCGGAAGCGACAAGGAAGGAATCAGGTCAATTTCTGATTCTCCAGCAGTATTCGTATCGGACATCGGTGATATCTCTCGAGTATTCATTAAATTAGCTGTCAGAGGGGCGTTCTTCATGGCTTCCAAAAGTATTGACAGGCAATGTCGATGTCCGAACCAAGCCGCATAGTGAGCGGCGAAATGTCCGAGTTCGTCCCTAAATTGCACTCTGCTACCAGCGCTCAGAAGAACTTCAATACACTCGGCTCGTCCATAGCGAGCTGCGTGGAATAAAGGCGTCCATTCATTATATTTATCTGGGGTATCCCACCCTTCGAGATGGAGTAACACTTTGCAAACCTCAACGTGTCCTTCCCTAGCCGCGAGGTGCATGGGATATTCTCCACTGCTGTTTGACACACACTTTGCTCCTTTCTGGAGAAGCAATAAGACTATATCAACATGGCCAGACTGGCAAGCAAGCGATAGCGGGATGAGGTCCCTAGATGGCGTCGAAGGTAACACGGAAACATTGCCTTGCTCAAGGAGGACACGAACACAGTCTACGTTCCCTTCCAGAGTAGCATACACCAATGGGCTATAGCTGTCTCGGTCTAGTGTATCTGTAGGGACACCGGCTTCCACGAGTTGTTTGCATACACCTTTATGCCCGTTCATGCATCCATAGTGTAGGGCAGTACGGCCATATACATCACATCTGTCAGCAGCGACGCCGTTCTTTATACATAGATCTACCAATCGCTCGGATCCCGCAATAGCAGCTTCATGGAGGCAAGTCCTTCCATTGATGTCATCCACAAAATGATAATCAAATGGAGAAGAAAGCAATGAGAGTATCAAGTCCGAGAGATCTGGTGGCGCCTCAATGATAACATTCCAAAGAATGCGCGTGACATTGGTTTTTCCTCCCTTCTGCTGAGCTAAAATGTCGGAGTAATTTACGCAATCGATGATGGCATGGGTATCCGATGTGGTTATAGCCTTGTGAAAGCTATTTTCGAGATCACGAAATAGACTAGAAGATGCCACGCGTTCAGTCATTATTTGTTGTGTAACTATATCGTTTGCAGCAGGGCCTTCGAACTTGAGTCCAGAAGATAAATCGGTGATATTTAACAAGCAAGCAGCAACGGTGTCAGACAGTTCTGATATAAGCTGTAGGAACACAGAATTTAGAAGTTGTTAGGAGTCGTAAAAATAGCACAGACCTGTCTGTTAAATACTGGCTGAACGTCCACCTGGCGTGCAAGATACAGTTCTTTTGTTGTCGACGTAGAGCGTTTATCGTATTTCTTCAAAATTTTCCTAAAACCAGTAGCATTCACCTCGACGAATTGCTGTGTATAGCATACAGCTTGTTCCCAGTCAATTTCACAGACAATTTTTGTTCAATGATTACCTGAAGTTTGCCTAAATCTCGTTCCAGCAGTCTAAATCCTTCCTCGACAGCACTCCATTCCACGTGAGTCTGTGTAGTGCCTTCACTAGGGTCGGGAAGGCCACGTAAAACCGCTGCCCTGCGCTTTGATAACAATGTCTCCATCCTCAATGTGAGTTCCGCTTCCTTCTGCAGGTAAAATCCGTTGATCTGATGTGTTGATCTTTACGAGACGTTCCTTGGATAATGGGGATGGCGACGTACTTTTTCGAGCTCCCGTTCAAGTCTGAAGAAAAAATACGCTTTATGGGCCTGAAAGTTGGGGCCTCGACTATCATCTTGGCCGGAAGCAGAGAAGATTGGTGGCTGCCCTGGACTTTCCTCAAGGATGACTGAGGAACCATGAGGTTCACGAGAACCGGACACCTCAGGGGGAGGGAATCCAAATGAGGAAGCCGCGGCTTCAGATACGGGTCGGTTAGCCACAAGGGATGAAATGATTTTCTTCAAGGTCTTATAATCGAGATAATACGACGACCATCCTGGAATCTGCTGAGCCTGGATGTACTTGCCAAACTACAGGAAAGTACTTAGTTGTCAGGGTAATAATTGGAGACGTAGATAGATGCAGGTACCTTCATGATGAAGAGCCAAGGTCAAAAAGTAGAATGGAAGATATCAGCGGAGTAAATGAAGATGAAGATATCCATAGGTTATGATTAAAATGAATTCTTAAGTTTGACACCCTCGGCAAGAATGCAAGCAGGTTGTTCACATTGAATTTCGATTTTCTTGACACACGTGCTCTCACAGAATCGTTCATAAGAGGCGGAGAGTGCAACAATACCATCACAGCCTACATCGATAATCTCTTATACAAGCCTGTATCGGATTAAAATTTGTTATGCTGATCCCTATCGTATACTTTTATATAAATATGATCTGGCCAGCTGTCCTACTCTACCCCAAGTGTCAGGCTCTACGAACGTGCGTCAAAATTACACCAGAACTTTACGCAGCTGCCATACTCGAGCCGGAAGCAGCGTTATTGGACATTTTCCGTGCTTCTCCACATGATCATACGCGCAGCGGTAACAAAACACATATCCAGATGGCAATGCCGTGGCATTATTTATATTATTGTGGCAAATTGGACATTTACCATATGCCCCTCTGTCGAACGGAATTCCCTGTGGATGAGGTGAAAGCATGCGCGGAGGCGGAACAGGTGGTCCAAGAGGAGAACTGGACAGAGTCCTAGCGGGGGAACCTGGAGAATACCACCATTCAAGAAATTTGATAAAGAATATAGCAGTAGGTAGCAAGAGCCTCAGTGATTCGAGTAGTAGTCGCGGTGAATTAGCTGCAAAATGACGAAGCTTCGAGATGACATTCATGTTTTCCGGTCGGGATATTTGTTTCTCAGCTGCTAGACTTGCAGCGCGCTATGGTCACTTCAGTTGACAAGACCACTTGTATAGTGTATGTAAAACTCACGAAATCATCTATACCAAGACGTCTCAAGTCAACACCTATCCAGCGTAACCATGGCCGATAAAATTGTGTACGATCGAACAGGTATGCGACGTTCCAAATGAGCAGCCACATTTCAAAAGAAGTATTTACCCAGGGATATAGCTTTTTGAATACTCGTCTAAAGCGGCCCCTTAAGCTCTACCCCGGAGAATTAGTAAAATAACAAAGCCACTATTGTCATACATACCTGATCTGTCAAAGCCTGCAGTTGTCTTGCGTCCATGCCCTCATCAAGAATATCGGAGCTGACACCACCACCAAGTTCCTCGAAATAATCCTGCGCCTTTGCCCTAAGATAAGGTACACCAACCTGCATACATATTGAGATACAGTTTGTAATGTGATAATCGATACAACATACGAGGAATACTAAGGAACGCCAAATTTCTTGATTTCGTAGGCGTTCTTGCAAAGGTATACCACCAACGGCAGCCTTCATCCTTTCCGTTTCTATGAATGGCTTTCTCCTGCGTTTCAGGCCATAGAAATTCTCCGAGAATGAGGCGTCTTGATAGAGCCGTGCTTAGATTTCGAATATGGAATGGACGATCAATATAAGCTTACTATGTTTCTTAAGATAATAACGTTCCACAACAAGCATTATTGCAGCGTAGAATTCTTCATGTCGGTTCACAATCCGCAGTAGATAGCGCGGATAACTTTGGGCAAAGACCTGTGCTAGAATCAGTTATGAGAAAATTCTGACGCACTTCATACACTCACTGCTAGGACGTATTTTAGAGCTGGTTGTAAGAGGTCTCGAAGTTGTTCCTGTGCTACCAGCTCGAATAGTGAAGGCTTGAGAGGATCTGCGCCAACGTCATTGAAAAATTCCATTATATATCGAAAACGAGAGGTGAAGAGCTATGTAACCTGGTGTCCGCAATCGCCGCCAGTGTCGGAAGCAAATATTCCGTGACTTGGGGAAGCGTGTGGGACGCTCTAGAAGTCACCCGGTTGCTAGTTGGTCTGAACCTCCATATGATTGATTCCTTCTCACATTGTCGGGACATGTTGCCAAACGAATAAGCAAGAAGGTAGATATACCACACAAAGTACACTCAATGCCTCGTTGTGTATCCGTGGCTACTGGCTGGAATACACCCCGCTTACACACCCCTTGCCCATGGACACATTTATTTGCTTTGGGGTTTCTCACTCCCTTTGTCTTGATTGGCACCTCCACCCCGATTTTACATGATCACAATCGATTGTATCGCACTTTTGTGTACCAAGTAGAGAAAACAAATTACTCCGCTTGACTATCCCAGTCTTATGTTCAACGGATTTCACAATATGCCTCCCAGTGACGCTGAACTTGCAACGGAATCCCTTAACGAGGAGGGAAAATATCATTTCTCATCATTCAATGCTTCAGATGCGGTTACCCTCGTCAGTCTATTAATCTTTCGTGATATTATGCTTCTGCCAGTTGAAACTTGCCACAGGGCCTCTCAATACGGAAACGCTTTAGAGCTTCATCTCGACACTCTAAGGGTAAAGGACTCGTAATATCCATACAAACTATTGCGGGTCACACCCTCTTTTCCTGTACTGTTGGAGACTTGGGACATGTCAGTGGGGTTGGGGATGTTAGCATGGATAGTTGGGCTTGCCTTGAGGGGATGATTAATGTTGTACGACGGACAGGCCATTCGAGCTATTATGTTGAAAAAGGAATGAGCGCCATGGGCAAGACTCCCAAACAATTGGGAATGCAAGGAGAATTTAGAATCAATGGTGGAGGTACGTTGTCAAATGTCATTTATTGCACAAAAACAATTAGATTTATATATCTTATAGCTTTTCCGATATGGTTAGAGGTATTGATATATGAATGGCTTAATCCGCACAAGATTTCTTAAAGATTACCCAGAATGCTCCTTGCTGTCCGATTGCAGTCGCTGCATGTTACTCAGGTTCCTCGCACGACGACCATGCAGTAAGTTTTCGACCATCGGTACGCTTGCTTTTGTGCTGAAAAGACTGTATTACCAGCTCGTCACAACAACGATCAGAGACTATCTGAACAAACAACATAGGAACAGCCAAGGACCAGGAACAACGATCCCCACAATGCCTATGCCTCAAAGAGAAAGTAATGTGTGTTGAAATATTGTGTTGCATACACAAGGAGATATCTAAAACACTCTGGTTAGGAATGGTTGCCAGATCCTGAACGGCAAAGTGAATTCCATCGACCAACGGAATCCCTTTTCAACAATCATGACGAACATTGAAGACAGGCGATACATACTTCAATGTAATTACTGAGTCGAGTATTGATAAAGATCAATAAATAACAATAGTAAAAGATATACAGATCAATCAACACGTTCTTCGACATGGGTTGCATCCTCCTGAGGGTAGGTTATAACACGAACCATTTCTGGTTTCAATGTGAATTTGTTAGGCAGCTTGAATACCATAAGAAAGCTACTGACCATGTCGCAAAAATATTTGACGTTGCCCTTGAGGAGAAGATGCATCTGCTCCAGGTTCAGGCTCTCGTAGTTCGAAGGCGGCTTCAACGTAGAGCTTTGTACCCTTTTTCAGAGTGCGAAGAAAATTGCTGGAATAGTCTTGGAACGAAAATACTCTGTGGAATGATGATGTTGACGGACGACGTTCTTTTATACCTCTTAGCCGGTGTGGGTTTAGAAAGCGGAAGAAACGTACCTCCATTTGCGTCTGGTGGTGGAGGTGGATAGTTGCGAGTAGCAACGGTATACCTATTTTCTGATTCAGGAGTGAAACAAGATCTTACAATGTTTGAGGACGCACACTACGTATTCTTTGTCATTTTTGCTCTGCCTAACCTCTGGGTCTCTGATCAAGTTTCCAATGAGGGTGAGCTTGCAGAGGTCTGCGGAACGAATAGAACTGGTTGAGAATGCCTGAAATTTTGCGCGTTAGTTGGTGGATATGACGTGTACAATCAAACCTACGCGTCGAGAGGCAGCTTTGGAGGCAGCTGTACGAATAACACCGAACATATTGAATACGAGGCAAGACAAATTAAATGAACAAGAAAATTAAAACAAAAATAAAGGTTTACTGCGGTATTTTTGGTTGTTTGTTCAGACATTTCAAATAAATGGTTCTGATTCCTAAACATTATAGTAACTGAACACCAACTCTCAATCTTACACATTATCAAACGAACAAGCCACTAATATGTCAAGGCACAGACATATTCGTAAAATGAACTTAGATGGTGTGGAACCAGCATGTATACAAAGTAGTGCAGCGTTTATTGAACACCAACCTCTTCCCAGATGAACTTGCTGATTACGACGATGCAACACCTGAACAGGAAGGTATTACGGAATTGACCTGCTTGCATTTTATCTATCCTGACTCCTCATAGCACTGTTAATCGATGGCCTAGAACAAGTCCGAGATGTGATTGGGAGCGAGACAGTCTCGGGCCTCTCCGATAAGATGATTCAGGAGGTTTTGTGGGAATATTTTTTCGATGTAGAGAAGACCATTCAATGGGCACTTAGTGCGTCGAAGTATCATTAGTGGGGTTTTTGCCATACTAATGCCTTCATGAAGAGGAGCAAGAACGAAGAAGTTTAGCTAAGGAGCGGAAAGGTAAGTTATACTCTTGAACTTTTATTTCATCTATTTCCCTTTCTACCCCTTCTCGCTTCCTCTCGCGATGGTTCTATGATTGTGTTGGTATATCGCGTCATTTATATCGATGAGAAGGTGCATCTCTTAGCAGATACTGCCCTCTTGCAAGCTGTCAACAACAATTACTCAACATGATATACCAGATTCACCAGAGAAGTACTTGCCACCCCTTCCAGGTGCCCATCTGGATATGTCCTCGCCTCAGCTTGATCATGAGGAGGATTCTCTTTCGGGGGAAATGACGGCAGAGCCTGAGGTCCGTTCTCGACTCCCTCTCATTGTTATCGCACAGCAGCAACAGGGCTATGGCCCCGAGGGCCCACAATCACCTATTGGGTCTCCTCCAAGATACCGCCTTAGCACAATTACAGAAAGAACGGAGCGGACAGAACAGACACCGCAGTGGCAACCTAGAAGGCATCTTCCCCTGCCAGAGAACCATCGTATCTCAACATCCAGTCTGGAGACATCTTACGGAGAAATTATTGGTAAGTAATAACATGTTAAGCATTCAAAGACGCTTCGAAATTGACTGTATGAACAAAGATGTACCAGCTCCACAAGCATCCACCGCTGTCGATCCTTATTTCACCCCAAGATCATCTTCGAGATCCCTGTATGACCTTCCTCGCCCTAAATCATCTTCTCTGTCTCAAACCTCTGGCACTCCCCCCCCTAAAACACCCACCGAGCTCCCTTCCTCAGAAGGTATGCCAGACATTCCAGACTTCAACTCCAAGTCGACCCTACCAGTTACCGGATCTCATCCCCAAGGTGCCAAGCAATCTAAATTGTCGAAGCTAGCAAGCTCCAGGACGAGTAGTCTCAGTACCAGAAGCGAGAGTTCTGCATCTTCTGGAATAGCTCTGACGGGATCCATCAAGACATTCCCTATTCTCAGACCCTCTGCACAATCAACACGTACCCCAAGTTCTGTATCATCCCTTTTGACATCAGATACCCCAATTCCTCAATCTGAAAGCAGAGCAAACTCATCGACAACGTCGCACGTACGTAGAGCAATACAGACGGCGCTTCACCAAGAAGCAATCGACCAAGCAACCACACCCAAACAAACTTCTCGTGTGTTACAGCAACCGGACTATGAAGAACAGGATGGTTCGAATCTGTCTGCTTCAAGTGCTGTTACTCCAACCAATGCTCCAGAGAAACTTACTGTTGGTCCTGCAAAGCCTTTATCTAAGCTAGCAATGCTAGCCCAAACCAAGCTTGATGCATCCAGAATCCCACGATTACCCAAAACAACCACAGAATACCTCACACCAATTGCCAATGGTTCATCGGTTACCACCGCTATAACAACTTCTTATCAGTCGTTGTATAGTCTCACTGATCCTTCTCGGCCAACTGCCATTCCTAGATTGGATGTGGTGCCTTTACAAACTACTCCGACAACTGCAGAACCTCCAACATCAAAACTTGCCATGAAGATGAAGAGAGCAGCTGCCAGAAAGAATGCAGAAATGCAATCCCCATCAAATGAAGAGGTTTTAACCCCTCCTGTGTCACCGATGTTTTATTCAAAACCGGCACACGCTCGTGCGTCGCCTTCCGCATTCGCCTCTTTACTCATCGATAAACCTCTGACGTCAACTGAAAATGAAGGCAGAAACAAGCATGACTTGAAGAAAGAGAAAAACCGAGCGACGGTTGACCACGTAAATGATGTTACTGTCAGTTTAACATCAGAAGACTCCTTGAACAGTCATCAACACAGGAAGCATCCCGAGAAATATCCTGTTCCGACGATGTCACCTCCTTCAGCATTCTCGTTTAACGAACCAAGTCCAGATGACATTGTCCTTAATGCTCGAAAAGGGACCTCTTTGGGAATCAAGAAACCCCACACGAGAGCCGCTGAGAAATCAAGAGCGTGAGGGAGCGAGTTGTTGGCTTTGGTCCTTTATTCTTTCATCCAAATTTCTTTTTCTTTTCTTGCTTGTATTTCAATTCATATTTATAAAAACTGCAGCCGCGCAGGAGCGTGAGAGAGCGCAGAAAAAAGCCAAAAAGGCTGTTTCACGCTCAGAAACTCCGGTTGAGCCACCTAAAGCTCCGCTTACGCAGGAGAAATTGTTAGAGGAAGCTAAACGTTCGATTCAAACTCCAGAAGGGAGCGGGAGAAAGGGTATCAGTCTTGTTATTATTGGTGCGATTATTACCAATCAATCCAATGCAATACTTTATACATTATATCTGTATGTACAGGTCATGTTGATGCCGGAAAGTCAACTCTTATGGGACGTGTACTCTATGAACTCGGTAAATTAGATGAGAAGACTCGTCAAGCGAATGAAAGAGGGAGTAACAAGGCTGGGAAAAGCAGCTTTAGTTGGGCATGGGGACTTGATGAAACGTCTGAAGAAAGAGAGAGGTTAGACCGCATATTGCCATCGATGTTCTCGGTTAACTCATCAATGATTTCCGAAGGGGAATTACCATGGATATTGCATTGCAAGTTTTGTCTACACCTAACAGAAACATCACGATTCTCGATGCACCAGGACACAAAGAATTTGTTCCAAACATGATCTCAGGCGCATCACAAGCCGATTGTGCGTTGTTGGTGGTAGATGCGGCAACGGGAGAATTTGAAGCCGGGTTTCTCAAAGGCGGCCAAACTCGTGAGCATCTCTTGCTCGTTCGGAGTCTTGGTGTCGCCCAAGTAATTGTAGCCGTAAATAAACTTGACATGGTAGGTCAAAATTTTATGTATCTCTACTGTTTCAGGTTCTTACATGCAATTTATAGGTTCAGTGGAACAAGTCGCGATACGAGGAGATATTAGAAGCATTGCGCCCTTTCCTCGTCAAATCTGGATTTCATCCGTCCAAAATCAATTTTGTTCCAGTGGGAGCTATTCAAGGTGTCAACCTCGTTAAGCGAGAAGGTGAAGATGCCAAGTTACTGAATGCTTGGTATACTGGACCGACGCTGGTAGATTTCCTCGGTATGGACCTTTATTTATTGCTTAAAGTTCACTATGTCATGTTTTCCTCAATTAGACAAGCTGGAACCACCAAGCCGGAATATAAATTCACCCATTCGATTTCCAATCGCCAACGTATATAAATCTCGATCTCAGGGTGTATCCGTTGCCGTCTCAGGTCGACTTTCTGGAGGTATCGTGTTGGTTGGTGAACGACTAAGAATAATCCCGGGTGATGAGACAGTTCTGGTGAAATGTGAATTGCAGTCTAATTAACCTATGACGCTCTTTTCTAATTGGTCATTCTAGCTATAGAAGTAGAAGATTCACCCGCACAGTGGGTCCTAGCGGGCTCAAACGCAACACTACACCTCGCAGATGTTGAAATACTTAATCTCAACATTGGTAGTGTTTTATGTTCACTAACTGAACCAGTTCCTCTCGCAACCATTTTTGTTGCACGAATCATCGTTTTCGACATCCAGATTCCTATTACTGCAGGAACATCAGTGAGAAAACCATCTACCTCTCGGAGTCACAGGTAATAATTTCATCATCAGGTCGAGATATATCATCAATCGAGTGATGTACCCGCGACTACCACAAAGTTGATTTCTATCGTTGACCAGGCCTCTGGCCAAGTCGTCAAACGAAACCCTCGGTACGTGCATGCAATGACTCTTATAATAATCAAAGTCTAATTGTAGTATTCTAGAGTGCTCACAAAAGGGGTTACAGCTGAAGTTCAGTTCGCGCTTCGACAGGAGGGCAATCAACCCACTGCTCGAGGGATCCCTGTAGAAACTTTTGCAGTCAATAAAGAGATGGGTAGAGTACTGATTCGTCGTGGAGGGGAGACCATAGGTGCAGGAATTATCACGGAAATAAACGGTTGAGGATAAATGATGATTCTGCTAGTCTGTATCGATCAATGAAAAGAGAAAAACTTTTCATGAGCTATTACAAATGCCATGTAGGATAAGATAACAGGGAAAGTCATGTGAACAGGGTCGTATAAAAGTCGTAAGTAATCGCCAAACCATTCAACTCCATCTGAGAAACAATAAGAATCTAATAGCCGCAGAAAATACGCAAACAGAATAATGAAAAGAAACCCCCTTTCTAGAGATAAGTTTCAGGCTTTTTGTTTATCCTTATCCTTGTCGTGGTGAAACAAAGCCTTCATTTTGCCAAAGATCGAATGACGCTTTTTCCGTGAAGAGGTAGTGCCAACCCTGGAGGATGCAGGAGAACTCTTCTGAGAATCTGAATTGCGTGGGAAGGAGAATTTTGATGACTTGACGGGTGTCGTGGGTAAGCTGGGTGCCGGGGTAGTCGGAGTAGTTGGGGTTTCCGAGGTCAACTCAAAATCTGATGAGGTCGGACGGGTGATGGAACTAGTACGTCCACTGGTGGCAGTCGCGGAGTGCACTTCGGTAATTTCGTCAGCTTTAGTAGGCGCAATTACTGTAGCTGGGCTGAGTTCTAAGTCTACTGGCTTGAGAGGAGCATGAGTAGAAAATTCGGTGGGAATATCTGTAGTGGAAGAAGCAACATTTGGCGAAGCGACCGTGGTATTTTCAGAAGTGTTTCCAGGAACGATGTCAATATGCACGTCTGGGGAGACAGTTGGAGAAGATTGGTCCGATTTTTCAGTCTCTTTCTTTTGCATAATAATCGGGGGTGACGCTTCAGTCTACGCAAAATTTATTAGTTCATGATATATGCGAGGGGTTCAATAACATACTGGTAATTTTAAGGTGCCATTCGCAATATCTGGAAGTAAGATGTTAGATAACAATAGATAAAATGTTAGTGATCTCACCTTTTCCGTCATTGAGAGTTGTAAGTGCAGGAGGAGCAACTTCTGCAGGTGCGGATTCCAATGAAGGACTGACAACTGCAGGTTTCGCTGATGCAGACTCCTCTAAAGTAGTTGTAGCTTGTGATGGGTCCACGGTTTGGCTGGGAGGGTTGACAACTTCCGGAGTAGATGGTGGGGGAGGTGCAGGCTTAGGGGGTGCGATGTAAACATTGTTCACATATCCTCCAAAATCAACTTCGGTAGGTTGGTTCTCTCGAAGAATCCATTGCCCATCAACGATGAACTTGTATTTTACCTTCTCATTCCAGGGAACGCGGACTGCTGCTTCGTACCCAGTGGAAGTCTTCTTGAGGGGGACGGAACGTGACCACTGAGGCAGATTGAGTATTATTTTGCAGACTGTGTGGGAACTACGACTGACCTGGTCAAAGGTACCTGTTACGATAACATTGGACGGTTCAGAGTGAGGCCTGGGTAATAGTAGATAAGAATAAAGATGTGGATAGAAAACGGTAGATATACCAGTTGAATATGACCTCGTGAAGATCGTTCAAAGACATGAGGTGGAAAATACACTTAGAAAGGTACAAAAAAGAAAGGAAGAAGGATAAGGACAAGTCAGTGGAGGGTTAAGATACTTGAATTAATGAATTTTATGTGTTGCATCGTGTTTACTTATCCAGGGTACAAAACCACCTCGGCTACTTTTACACATCAACATCACTCCACTAGTCCTGATTCATCAATACATAAACCCCTTTTCTTTGCATGCTCGATATGGCTTCAGAAGAGGAGGCAGATCCCCTTCGGCATTTCATGCAAGATCTTCCGGAATACTCAACCCGATCGACAACCGGAGAGATATTGGCCATTTTGCCTGGGCAATCGTTTACGGTCAATGATGGCATCCTCAAATTATCTTTCTTCACCAGCGGTCATGATCATTTAACGATACGACTTGTAGTAGATGCCTCCCCTGGCTGTGGAGGCGTCGCCTGGCCAGCTGGACAGGTAATACACACTCATTTAACTGCTTCGCTTTCCCCAAATGGAATTACTACAGATTCTTGCAACTTATCTCGTACATAAAGGTCCAGACTTTTTGCAGAATAAAAACATTATCGAACTAGGAAGTGGAACCGGCCTGGTGGGGCTTGTAGCAGCGAAAATGGGTGGCCGTGTATGCATAACTGATCAAGCGTCTGTTGTCTCTCCATCAATAATGTAGATCACTCTCACTGGCATAACATTCAATATTTTCCTCCAGTCCGTTACTGGAAATCATGCGCCAGAATGTTCTCATGAACAGTCTCTCTTCCAACACGGTGGTTGCCGAATTAAATTGGTTTGTTTACTCCATCCTGAACTTCCAACACCAAAATTTGCCTCAACGTGTTTTACACCCTAGGGGATCTCCACTTCCGGAAAACATTTTTCGTCCGACATTGATACTTGCTGCAGATTGTGTCTACTTTGAACCAGCGTTTCCTTTACTGGTCAACACGTTGTCAGATCTATCAGATTCATCAACAGAAATTCTGTTCTGCTACAAAAAAAGGAGAAAGGTTATTCTTGATCCTTTTCAACGACTAACTGATCGGTTGTAACTCGTTTTCGGAAAGGCTGACAAGCGTTTCTTTGCATTACTGAGGAAGAAATTTACTTGGAAAGAGGTATGTAATTTGCAAATAGACATCCTATCTATTGGATCAATTTCATATCCCAAGGTTGCTGATGATCCAAACCGCACAATCTATTCACGCGAGGCGATAACGTTGTTGCAAGTTTCGAAAATCTAGGTTTTTGTGGTATTAGAGTTATGCTCCGGCTAATTCAATTTTAAATCATCTCGTAAAGGCGTAAAGGGTAACTGTTGTAGGTGTAAATTGCGTGACAATTGCTGGATTGTAGATCTATTCAGATAGATTTGAATGTATGAATACCTAGTGACTCGTTAATTCCCGATGGGAAGCCCTCCTAAGAAGTCTGAGGAAGCTCGCAAGTAGTATACTGTCGGCTTATTAAATGGGGACATTGTACCAATGCTACTGCGGTATTGTCTTGATCTACAAAATAGAGTACATCAACAAACTGAGTCAAGTATATCGGAGACAACCAACATACTTGTAAACCATGAATTCCTTCAATTTCTTTTTTCAAAGTTTCCGTGACCAGTTTATGCTGCTTGACCATTGAAAGTCCCTTGAAAGCTTCGCTTGTGATAGTAATTGCATAAAATGACCCGCATCCCCCTTGAACACATGAATAAGCGCAACTACAAATTTCGAGGTGACTAGCGTACCAGAGACATCCTGTACTTGTAGTTGTGAAGGTGCAAACTTCTCCGTCAATTTTGCGTGAATGAGTGTTTCCCCTTCTAATTGACCTGTCGAGGTCGAGTTTGCTCTGCGTAGGATCGTAGAAATAGTGCTAACGTATTGCACACTAGGTATTCTTTGACGAACTAGGGCCAACATGGTGGACGTGGTTTAGACTAGCTCTGTCAGCTGCTGAAGCGCTGATGAGGCAGGAGACCAGAGAAAAAGTTGGAATGAAGTGCCGTGATTGGTCAGCGACAATGTTACTGTAGGTCTAGAGTTGTCCGCGTTCGTTCCGGCAGAATATATTTTGGACTCTCTCATCCCTCACCGGCATCGGTTGTCCCATAACTGCCAACACACCATGGCTCTCTGCGCGCTCAGGAGATCCATGCACCTCGAATCCAGAGCTCTATTCGTTCGCTCTGGTTCAGGAGGTTTTAATCGTGTTGGGAAGTATATGAACATTTCGTACCGTTCGTTCAGTGCACTTCGCTTGCCATCTACGAGGCTGGCGAGCGAAAAAAGGCTCGATAGATGTATTCCCTCGATTTTGTCAAAGAAATCCCCATTTGCTTTACCGAACATACTCCGATACCGTTTCAACTCGTCTGCAGGCCCAAATACAGAAGCAACACCCGTGCTACCTTCACCAGCTGTGGGTCGATGGCTTCTCTTCTCCTCCACTCTAGGTGTTTGCTATAGTTGTTGTTGGTGGGGTCACTCGTCTTACAGAGTCAGGTCTTAGCATCACAGAATGGAGACCTATAACTGGTGTTTTGCCTCCAATTTCTCATAACGACTGGTTAGTAGAGTTTGAGAAATATAAGGCTACTCCAGAATTCAAGATGTTTGTTTCCAGCTTCCTTTGCATATAGGCTACAGTATCTGACGATTCGTTTGTAGTATGAATCATTCTATATCTTTGGAAGACTTCAAATCTATTTTCTATATGGAATGGGGGCATCGTATACTCGGACGCCTAATTGGTGTAGCTTTCGTGGGACCACTGGCCTATTTCGCTATACGTAAGAAGATATCATCCTCTATGGCTGCAAAGCTTGGTGGTCTTGGTCTCCTCATTGGGGCACAAGGCGTTCTCGGTTGGTACATGGTCAAATCTGGGTTAGAAGAATCCTTGCTCGACACACCTAATGCTGTTCCACGGGTATCGCAATACCGCTTGGCTGCTCATCTCGGTACTGCACTTCTACTGTACATTGGAATGTTTGGAATGGGTATGAATGTGATAAAGGATTGGAAATATAGTCGTGGCGCGCTCTGGAGTGGCGTACAGGATAAGAGCATTCAGTCTGTATTGGACAATCCTCTTGTCAGGGTCTTTAAAAGAAGAGCATGGGCTTTGACCACCCTTGTGCTTCTTACAGCTCTGTCAGGTAAGTTGCCATGATTCCCAAACCCTAGGGATCTCTCTGAACTAGGTTTAGGTGCATTTGTCGCGGGATTAGATGCTGGATTGGTTTATAACGAGTTCCCACTCATGGGTGGTCGTCTTGTTCCACCATCGGAGGAACTTTTCTCTCCTGACTATGCCAAGAGCCTGGATAAATCCGACCTTTGGTGGCGAAATATATTTGAAAACCCAACCACCGTCCAGTTCGATCATCGTGTTCTGGTAAGTTCCACTAGCAGAGATAGCTGGTGCGATGTAGCTGAACCATAAAATCCAAAGGCTACCACCACATATCTAAGCACGGCACTTTTATATGCAAGTACATTCAAACCCGCGGTACGCGCAGCGCTCCCACCACTCGCTCGGGTGGCAACAACTGCAGCCTTCGCGATGGCAAACGTTCAAGTCATTCTCGGAATTTCCACTCTGTTATACCTTGTACCAGTGCCGCTCGCTGCAGCTCACCAAGCTGGTAGTGTCGCTCTCTTAAGCGCTATGATTCATTTACTAGTTACATTGAGAAAGCCTGTGCTGGCAGCCAGGATGTGGAGAAGTAAAAATTTCGCAAAGTTCACCACAACTAGTAGTCGGCCCCCAGCAAAAGAAGTGATATCGTAATCCTCCAAGATCTTATCTAACCCCAACTCATCTACAATACTTATCACACATAAACATACACAGAAACATAGATCTGATGCATTCATACAATTATCAATTATCCAGACATTTGTACATCTTCGTCAGTCGGTGCTGCAGCAGCCGCTGGTGCAGCACTACCTCCAGGCCCAGTTGCTGTTTCGTCCTTAGGTATGATAGTTTTTAGGAATGGCTCTACCATCTCATTTTCTACAATGCGGAATGCCCCACCAGGTGAAACACCTTTCTCGTGCTCACTAGGGGGACCGACGATACCAATTGATGTGTTGTT
The DNA here is from genome assembly GCA_009739215.1 of Floccularia luteovirens. Classification (NCBI taxonomy): domain Eukaryota; kingdom Fungi; phylum Basidiomycota; class Agaricomycetes; order Agaricales; family Squamanitaceae; genus Floccularia; species Floccularia luteovirens. The sequence continues at coordinate 1,808,589 of VSJF01000004.1, forward strand.
CACATTCAGTTCTTTATCTTGTTGAAGTGTTTCTCGTAACGCATGGAGTCCATGACGAACAAGTTCTTCTAAGGAGCCTTCGAAAATGAAGTGCATAAGAATATGAGCAGAATTGATGGTTTATAGAAAATAACATACAATCTTGGAAACTCTCGTAATGCTTTTCCAGGTATGTTTTTGCGCTCTGACTCCTAGCACCAATCGACATTGCGAAATATTCGTACGAATTCCCAGATGGGGAGAATTCATACAATTGGGGTCCAGAGTTATCTTGTCCAATGACAAGGAAGCCAACACCGTACGGGCGACGACCATATTCTTGTGTGTTAACCTGAGCCTCTATAGGTTGTATTCGGTTAGAAATAGTCTGAGTAAGCTGCGAGAGGAAAAACACACTATCAGCAATGGCAGACACCAGTCGATTTACAGGTACTGCTCGACCATATATCATTTTAGATGACATCGCTTGCTGCCGCATGAAATTGCTGAGGATATTGAGCATCGCTCGATGACATTTTGTGCGGACATACCTTAGCACACGAGCATCAGAAGTAAGTCCAGCGATCGCAATCCCAACATGGTCATCTATTCGAAACATCTTTTGCTGGTACGACGCAAGCTCTCCGGTTGACCGCTAAGAGAATCAGTTAAGTAATTGCTTTTTTTGAGTGAGGCTAATGAAGTGCATTTCTACCTTGAGGGCTAACAAGATTGCGTGCGTCTTGGAACGTAGACCTACTGCAGCAGATCCCTGCTTAACGGCCTCAAGCGCATATTCCACCTGATGCAGGCGTCCTTGTGGGGAAAAAACGGTGTTATCTGAGTCGTAGGTGTTCCGGAACTACATGGTCGGTTTAGGTGCACATCCATGAGTATGTATCATTTTCGCGAGACGTACCATTGTTGTAGATTAAGTGAAGTTCTTGAAAAGACAATAATTGAGAGTGAATAGCTGACGCGTCGATTCGCGGCATTGATTGGACATGTGACATCACACTCAAGTAGGCTAATAAGAACATAAAACCTAACAACGGAAATCCTCCTGGAATCATAGATACTCCGCGTGTATCTTAAGGCTACTTTCAAGAAGGTCTGTATCACAAAGGCATCGTGCTACTCAAAAAATCATCTCCCCTTCTTTTCCACTCGCCACTCCTTAAATATACCATCTAAGCTCTTGTAAATCAAGTGCGAAGGAAGGCAACGTATGATCTCCCCAACACGTTCCTCAACTTCCCCTTTTCCTTTGTCTCCCAAAGCTTTCTTAGCATATTCGACGGACATACGGAACATGGCAAGCACAGCAAGTGAAACATGTGTTTGCTGTGCGCCATGAGCAGATCCTTGAGAAAGCGCGGACAGTAAAGGACCCGAAACGTTTGCCCCCGAAATAGAAGAGGAATTTTGTGAAAATGGGGTGGCTCTTTCTCCGCGAACGAGGCGCAACAGGATTTCCAAGATATTGTCGGTTTCAGTCATATGAGTCTTCAAGAAGCGCTGACGTTCAGTAACACCCCCAGGCGAGTTGGCAGCCCATCCTTCCAACACGGTCCAGATTGTTGGCGGCTAATATAAGTGAGACACAAGAAGTTAGAAAATGCAGAATGAACTGACCGGGTCTGGATCAACAACATGTATTTTCTTCTCCCAACCTTCTGCAGCATCTCCTGAAACCCAGAACATACGACCAAACATACTTTTCAACCAATCCTGAACGTCACCTGTCTTAGCCCACTTTGGCTCTGAAAGTGGCCGCGTAGTATCCAGATAAACAAGCAATTTCATGGATGCAGAAACAGCGACTTTAGCGAAGGTCGGCACCGTCGGGTCCGATTCTAGAAATACGTCGGAAATGCCTGGAAGAGGAAGATATGACTTCGTAATTTCCGATAGACCTTCCATCTGCATTGTGAAAACTATGAGAAATGCAGTGATACTTTATACATCTGAAACTTACAAGAATGCCTTTTAACCCGTCATCGGCTTCTTTGGTGATACCAATGACAACTTCAATGCGACCTTCTTGACGGAAGAGGTTGAGAGACTCGACCACCTCCGCATCTATCACTAATCTTCTGTTTCCACCAGCATAGGAAATGGAGAGACGGTTAGCGGAAGGTATTTTAATGGGCTTTGAATCGGGTTTGGGCGGCGAAAGAGATATTGTATCCTGACAAGCTGAACTAGACGAAGTAGATGGAAGAGTATGTGATGTAGGTGAAGCCGGTGGTTCAGGAAGGTGCTCTGCTTCAGATATTTCAGGTTCAATGCGTTGTGTTGATTGAGTGGGCTCTACTGTGGCATCGCCACTGAAGTCGCCAACAGATGCCAGACCGTCGTCCACTTGAGTTGATTCTGCTTCGATATCCAGAAGAGTAGGCGTTGGATCTGAGAGTTTTCTGTGAGGAGTTGATTCTTCGTGGTGGACCTCCACAACCTGTGTTTCAAGGTACCCAACATGGTTAGTAGAATGTTCCTCACTGTATAAAGAAGTTTCAACACAAAGGTCAGAGGAAGAAATGGGTTTGAAGACGGACACAGACACAGAAGACACAGACGGTAAAAGTGCGTCAATCTGAGATGGAGAAATAGAACCGATAGGAACTGAATCAGAAGCCTCCAGAGGGGCGAAAGCAGACCCTTCATCCACAGTACTTATGTCTACAGTAGACACAATAGCCCCCTGATGCTGCTCTGGCGTCGTAACGGGGGCCTCGGCGGCCTTCCCGTTGCCGTTGTCAACCGTGGAGGTTGATTCAGCATTTGTACCAGCGGTTGGAGCACCAATCACAGGAGGAAGGGAAGTGTCTCCTGCAGTAGCAGAATTACCCTCATCATCCCCAGCTGCTTCGGATTGCTCGAGAGCACCATTATTAACAAGTTCATTCACATCCATATCATCATGAAGATGGCCTTAAAGCAACCAAAAAAAGTCAGCAGTGTGCGCGCGAGGGGACCCTCCCGCCCATTAAGGACGCGAAGCAGGATCTTTCACACCAAAGCACAAGGTCTTGGAATAATGTAAATCAGCTCACCATCAATATCACCATCCCCATCTCCAATATGTGCAGTTTCGCCACTGTGCTCACCGGTTTTATTGGCGTATTCACCATCGACCTGATCATCGTCTTCGTTCTCGGGATCTAATTCATGAGCCGCTTCTGCCTCTTCATCGCCTTCAACAATTGCAGCCATCAGCCAATCGCCCTCACTCGCAGTCTCTGCTACACTTGGTGCTACACTAGCTGCAACACTCGACCTGTCATCACTCATAGCACCACTCAGTTGTGGCGGTGGAGGTCGTGTTCTGCTGTCTTCAAGCTCCCCATCATCGTCCTCAAGCTTCTTACGTTTCCCTTTTCTAGAATCGGAAGGTGCCTCCGTGTATGTAGTAGGGTTATGTGGGATTGGACGCGCGTCGTCGGCTGTAACAGGTGTATGGAAATAAAAACGGATTCGAGAGAGTGGAGGGGAGTCAGAGGAAACCCGTGTGGAAAGTCCTCCCGATAGAGGATCATGTTGTGACTTAGTAGCTGCCAGTTCTGAGCCATTTATAGAGCCTTCAGATTTGACTGGGTGCGAGACATCCACAGTCTGCGAAGAAGTACTATCTTCCATGACATCATCTTTAGACTGAGGCTCTGATGGGACAGAATCCAAACTCTCCTCCTTTATAGTATCCGACGTTGGATTGGGAAGATTGCCCCAACTCCACGCAAGGTCAGGTATCTCTAACCCGATAATTTTGAAATCAGTGAATGTACGTCGGTTTTCATCTTTCTTGCCAGAACTTCCAAAACTAGAAGACGCTGCACCATCTCGAACACCAAACGAGGTTGAGCTCCCCCCGTCATGTCTACCCCCTCTGTTAGAGCCAGAGTGACCTTGATTCCGACCACGAGAAGCAAACGATCCCTGGTAACCGCTATTATTTCCAGCTACAAACGAACCACCTCCCCGACGGTTATGATAATCCTTGCCGCCACCGAAGTTGCCTCTTGAACCTTGAGACCTCAGTTGTGATCCTGACTGTCCAGCGCCACCACCCCTTCCACCACCACCTGTTCCACCACCATAGCCACTACCACCACTTCCTCGTCCTCGTGCCGAAATTCCACCTCTCCCTGACATGGAACCACCCCTTCCTCCTCGTGACCCGCTCCCGGTACCACCCTGACTACCTGTTGACCTGCCCCTTCCCCCAGACATTTGGTTATGGCCAGCACCAGGTGCTCCACCCCGACCAGGTCCATGGCTTTGTCCAGTGTATGGTCCGATATTTTGCGGTGGAGGTGGCGGAGGCGGTTGGAATTGCGGTTGCGGAGGTGGTTGATGATGCTGGCTTGGAGGGTGTCTGTTGTTCGGACCGTCGAAACGCTGGCGTTTTGCTGGAGGTAAGTGCTGAGGTGGTGTATGATGCAGATGGCGCGGTTGTTGTTGATGGCCTTGCATATGAGGGGCAAAAAATTGCGGCTGCGGCTGAGGTTGTGCATGAGGATAAGGGGGTTGAGATATAGGCTGGGGAGGAGCAACGTTTTGTGGGAGATATTGTTGAGGGTACCCAGCTGTAGGCTGGTATGGGTTGTAGGCTGGTTGAGCTGGAGGAGGCTGGGCTACAGGTTGCGGGTGATACTGCTGCTGCTGCTGCTGTTGTTGCTGTTGCCGCCAGTGGTTATTTTGTTGGGAACCATAACCATAATTGGCATATAGCGCACTCTGTTCAGCAGGTGGGCGTGGGGGTTGCGGAGCAGTCCATTGATTGTACGGACCTACAGCAGGAGGTTGAACATGAGGTTGTTGAGCTGCTGCTGCCCAATAAGCGGAGTAATCGGGTTGACCTGGTGGTGGTGGGGGAGGACCTGGTGGCAAAGGAGGCTGCTGGGGAGTAAAAGAAGGCTGAGGTAGAAAAGGGTTTTTGTTCATTTTGGATTACAACGCGTCAATGCGCCGGCTAGCATATGTCTAAAAAGGCTTGTTCATGGTTAATTGAATGTATTGAAAACACAAAGATAAGGGGTTACTTGTGAGGATCGAAAGCGAAAATTACAGAAGATTACTTGAATTTAGGGAGCTCAGCACAAAAAAGAGGCTGAACACGGTGGATAAAGTTGAGAATTGCCGTAATTTCAAAGTCAAAGTGTGCAGTTTCCTCCTTGTTGGCCCTTGTTGAGTCAAATTTTACTGCTTTTCAACTCCGCCGCAGGGCAGCACACGTAGTATCTATACACTATCTAATACTACTTTATACATCTCTCATCATCCCACTCGGCGCACCAGGAAGTCGAGGTGCAAGTTCTTTGGCTTGTGTAGCCTGTCGTTTCTTTCGATGTTCTGCCTGCCGCACTACGTATCACTAAATCAGTATTAATTCAGTCCCTAGTTGTCAGCCCACTTAACTACTATAGAAATCTCTGTGCAGTGAGTAGCGTTCGTGCTTTGGAGTAGTTGGTGTTGGTGTAACCTGTCCACTTGAATTCGAAGCTTTTGGACTCGGAGCCTTCGACTTTTCCTTGTCATCCTTGTCTGCCTCCTTCTCCTTCTCCTTTTCTTTCTGTTTCTCAAGCTTCTTTTTCTGCTTTTCTTCCCACTCTTCCTTGATCTTGGCAATCTCTTCAGGTGTTAGGGTTGATTTTTGCACACTCTCATCTTTGATAGCAGTCGCAAAACCAGGATCTGTGAGATGCCCAGGGCATGTGTAGAGGAAATCTACAGTATTTATCGTAGCCAGAACAGTGGTGGTCGGTCTATAACAAACATAACAAGCCTTGGCTGTTGCTGCAGTCTTGTTGTATACATCCGTAAAATCATTAAGACGCACAGAAGATGTACACAAAATAACTCACTCTTTTATAATAAACGTTTGCGAACATACCAAGTCGATAAAATCGATCAACGCGCGGTGTTGCTGCCCGAGTTATAAATGCTTGTCATATATAGTGACAGACTAGATCAAATTCTTATCACAGCCATATAGCGCTTCACCCTTGTCATGTACATAACATTTGATCGAAGTTTCTGACAGCCATTTAGAACAGTCTTCTTTGAATATTATCCAGACTGCTTCTATACCTAATAACTCAATGCATAGACGAGTATATTGAATCCAACTCGTAAATTTTCTCCACTGGTTTATAGGTAATCCGGTAATGTGTATGAAGGTGTGAATTCCTTAGATTGGGTGGGAATGCTTCACGCGCCTGATCGAAAGCATAATTATTCGAACGCTCAACAATACAAGTCTCGGAAAAACATTACAAACGGATCCGAACCAGATGACGATGGAGCTTCTGGAGAATTCACAGGACCTCCTCTCAAAAACTGCACTCTCTGTTCTCACTTTCACACAATAACGTACTTTGTACCATGTCTAACACCGCTGGAAGACCTATCACTTGCAAAGCCGCTGTCTGCTGGGCTGCTGGGCAACCTCTACAGATAGAAGAGGTGGAAGTTGCACCTCCTCAAGCCAACGAAGTCAGAATTAAAATATTGTATACTGGTATATTTTCTCGATTTAACTTTCAATTCCGCATTTCTTGAGCTTATCTTTGTCAATTCTAGGCATCTGCCATACTGACGAATACACCCGAAGTGGAAAGGATCCTGAGGTAAACATTCATCATTGTTGTCTGTATCAAGTGATTGATAGTCCTATCTAGGGTCTCTTCCCAGTTATCCTTGGACATGAGGGAGGAGGAATAGTAAGTGTGTTTCTTATCATATCGGATCAAATGATGATCTCATGTTGTACAGGTCGAGTCCGTTGGTGAAGGTGTGACGAGCGTTGCCGTTGGTGATCATGTCATCCCCCTTTACACCGCAGGTTCGTTCTTCGTATTCCACCATAGATTTATGCTAACAAAAAATTAAGAATGTCGTGAATGCAAATTCTGCAAAAGTGGAAAGACCAATTTATGTGGCAAAGGTGTTATCTCCTCAATTTATATTGTACCAGCTCCTCAAGCTCATTTAAATCAGTACGCGCTACACAAGGAAAAGGCTTAATGCCCGACAACACAAGCCGTTTCACGGTTAGGGGACAGCCCGTCCATCACTTTGTTCGTCTCACCTAAGTTGTCCGCAACCTCATCAACTAAAATGATACTTTACGTCAGATGGGAACATCTACTTTCTCTCAATATACTGTTGTGGCAGATGTCTCTGTTGTTGCTGTAGACAAGAAGGCACCATTGGAGAAAGTATGCTTACTCGGTTGTGGGATCACGACTGCTTGGGGCGCAGTGGTCAAGCAGTCAGGCGTCAGTAAGTTGCATTTCATCGTTGATGTGTAAATGTGTATTTATGACTCTTTCAGAGGGATCTTCAGTCGCTGTCTTTGGCTGCGGTGCTATTGGACTTGGTGTCATATCTACTTCTAGCTTGGTCGGCGCGAGCCGTATCATTGCCGTTGATACAAACCCAGGAAAAGAGTCTTGGGCCAAAAAGTTCGGGGCTACTGATTTTGTGAATCCAGCGAAGCTACCAGAGGGTACTAAAATCCAAGATCATCTAATCGAAATAACAGATGGTGGTCTCGATTTTACCTTTGATTGTACCGGGAATGTCAGTTGATTCCTTCTACTTTCCTTTACATCCATACCTGAACTGTTTGATAGGTGAACGTCATGAGAGCAGCTTTGGAAGCATGTCACAAAGGATGGGGTGTGTCAACTATAATCGGTGTTGCAGCTGCCGGTCAAGAAATCTCTACCCGACCGTGAGTGTCTTATATATTTTATCCACCGCCTCGCTAATAAGCAATTCCTTGTTCATAGATTCCAACTGGTATGACCAGCAGTTATCTGCTCAGATATATTATTTTAACATCTTTCCAGGTGACCGGACGAACTTGGCGTGGAACCGCCTTTGGTGGTGTCAAAGGGAGAACCGAGATACCAGGATTAGTTGAAGGTGAGAAAACAAGACTATTAGAATGGAAATTCGGATTAATTGGTATCTATTGTATCAAGACTATCTTGGTGGAAAAGTCAAGATTGATGAGTATGTAACTCATCACAGAGTCCTTGCTGATATAAATGAGGGTTTTAATGACATGCATGTAAGCATTTTCTGGAATTCTCTCAATTTCATAATCTAATATTTGCAAAGGCTGGTGATTGTATTCGTTGCGTCGTTGACATGGCGTAACAGGGAAGGTAGTAAATAAATAGTGGGCAAAGACATGTAGATAAAACATTCAGGTTTATGTCATGTACATCTGTAAATTCAATGAAGATAACTATTATATGGATTTTTATCTGTCTTCATGGAATCCCATGTGGATTGAAAATTTAAGTTAACCGTCAATATGATATCGTGAAAATCAAAAAGAAACTTAAACTCCTCGATCCACCATCGCTCGTTGAGACTTCGTACCCAATACAGCACGCCACAATATATGCAGCGCAGCTCTGACCTCCCTCCTACGCACTCCACTCTTTCTCCAGACTATTCCAATGAAAGCAACAACACACGCTAGAAATGATATGTCCAAGCAGAGGCGGCGTACAATGATCATAGTCGGTGAACGGTTCTCGTCCCGTGCAAAGAAAAATGCAACATCTCGCAGAACGTCTAGACCTCGAGAAAGAGGATTGAGGACGATTGACCACATACCCATGTCATCGATATCCCAGTGAGGACCTCCATGTCCGTTATTTGGACTTCCCTGACCGGTCCCCCATGGAGAGGAACCCACACTCCTTGAATGCAGAGACATGGATCTCAGAGGAAGGTTTGAGCGTGCTTCAAGGGATTCAAGACGTTCAGTCAGTGCAGCTAAATGAGTTTGCACGTTCTCAATTGCTCGTTCCAGTGTCGCAGGTCTGGATACAGGCCTGCCAGTGCCATAGAGGGATGGATGTGATTGCATTTGGTTGCGGTAATTCGGGTATATCTGACCGGGGGTTAGGTTTTCATTTCTCGTTGGCTCAGTAAATTGGTTTGTGTAAGCATTCATGTTAGGGTATGCTGAAGGAGGTATAGATGCAGGTATTGGTGAATGATCCGCAAATGCTGATGGCGTCTCAAATCCGGGGAGAGGCTGCGTTGATGGAATTCCTTGTGATGGGGGTGGTGACATTGCAAGCGAACCGGCCATAGGAGTACGATATCGTCGGGACGACAAAGATGATTGTGGTCGAAGGTTTTGAGATAGAGGCCCTACTGTTGACGGGAGTTCGCCTGCCTCATCGTTGGAATCTTCTTCTGATGAGGAGTCTTCTCCCTCGGGTCGGGGAGCAATCTGTTGTTGTGAATGACTGTGTTGGTAGGGTGGTAAGTCGGTTTCGGATACAGTCGAACCGGATGAATCGGAACTTGAGGATTTTGACAGTGTGCCTAGACTCAGTCAACGATGGCTTGGTCAACGTATTCTTACATGCTTACGACTCATTACGAGACTAGAAGGGTCACCCCCGTAAGATTCCAGTTCTTGCACAAGATTCATTGCAATCGTCTTGTCCGAGTATTTTCGTAGAACCTAGAAACTGATATCAGTCGTGGTCCTGGTCGGATTCATTTTGAAGCTGGATACCTTCAAGAGCGCATCAACATACAGCAGTTTTGCTTCATAAGGAGCTAAATCCTTATGCTTTGCCCAAGCGTCCCTTTCAAAGTGGGTCAACATTTATCGGCATTTGATAGTGTGACAAGGAAGAAATGTACCATTTCGCTCTTCCAAGCATGTCGAATATCCTTGGGCGAGGAGACTTTACATTTCCGACAGTTGCTGCAGAAGTAGATTTCAATCAACCTTTTCAAGCTATGGATGATAGTACAATAAACCTTGCTTGTACAAACTAGAATTAGGATATGTGTGACTTGAGAAAAGGAGGTTGGGTACATATTATTGTGGACGGGTATACACACCTATACATGGTTAATTTCTCCTCATAATCAGTCTGTATTGGACCTGTTTTTGGTAAACTTTGTACTATTTGGACGGCTCTATCGAATTGAGCATCAATGAGCTCATGGGACGACATTTGGTGAGAACTGAATGATGACGAGGCAGAGAGATCAGATGAGTAAACCTCAGCTACAAAATGAGAATGCTTGGTATTGGTGACTGGATGACCCTTGAGCTTGAGGTTAGATTTCACCGGAGTTGAAGGAGTTAATGTTGCTGGCGCGCGGTGACTCTGAGTAGTTCTTTTCATCAAGTCTCACGTGAATTCCATTGGCACGTGTCAAACAACTTCTTTCCGGGTGCCGGGGAACCGCCAAGCATAGGTTTAACGCCTTGGCATCCGTATTTTCATATGTTCAATGTCTGCCATGTCTTTGCACAAGTGGGTCAGCCCAGCCCTTCATGCTGCTTACATAGCATACAGTGCTTTATCAATTTAAATCTGGCGGAATAATTCAAGTGCTCATGTGGATTTCCAGTCATTTGATAGCTCTCATGGGGACTCGTCGAAATTCTGCCGAGGATATTGCCCAATCACTCTTGTTTCGCCTCTCTGATAATGAACTCCTGCTCTAGCTAGCTGTCATGCAAGATCTACTGTCGCACTTCCCCCTTATGATTTATATCTGACTTTCTCCAATCGAAGCACTTGCCAAAAACTGTTTTTTTTGATCCTTCTGAAGCAGTTTATCTCTTCTTTATCAATACGGCATTTCTCGACGTTATCAAGAACCAACGTCCGCTCTAAGTTTGAAGCTGAAGACTTGTACTTCGTTTGCTGCTCACGATTTGGATACTTGGATGCTATCTACAGACAAACCTTTCCCCTGTGGTCGATTTTTGGGATATTAATATGCAGACTTCAACTGCTGGCAAACCTCCATTTCAACGCCGCCTTATGATCAAATATTGATTGAAAGAACCTTTGGCACCATGTACATGTGTTTTATCCTTCATCTACAAGGGGAATCCTATACCTATTTCCTTGTTCCGCTCATTTTACAGAAACATTCTATCTGAGTATTTACACGCGGTTTGCGACTTCTTTCAATGTGGTTCATCGTGGTTACCTGTCATTCCGTCTCAAACTCTTGTTGGCAATGCATGTGGCACACGTCCTGAGATATCCTACTATCGTTTTCGAGCAGGATAGCCTTTTTAGTGCCATCTCTGAAGGTATAAAAGCTACGCAAGAACGCAAAGCCATCCTCACTCAAACAAATTCATTACATTGGTTTGGTACTGGTCTACATACAATATGTTGCGCTCTGTTCTCTTCAGTCTTCTCGTCGGCGCCTCTGCCGTCTTTGCTACACCTTTCAACGCTACTGCAGGCCGCAGGTGATTATATTACTATCGCATTTAAATGCCTAGCGGACACTGAAGTCAATCCGTAGGGTTTGTGGTACAGTCATCAGTGACGAACAAATCGCTGCTGCTGAGAAGCATTTCTTGGCCAACAAAGTTGAGTCGACTCAAGCAGCAACAATCAAGGTCGGTACGCTCAACGATGACCATTAAAATGAACTGACGCGTCGTCTAGGTTCACTTCCACGTTATCAGCAGGGATACTACCGTTGCAGGAGGAAATGTTCCGTAGGTGACAATGCGTTGTCACCACAATGGCATTATTAAGTGTAATACAGCGATTCTCAATTAACAAAGCAGATTGCGGTCATGAACACAGCCTATGCAAATGCTGGTATCACCTGGCAGCTTGCTAGCACTGACCGTACTGTCAACTCTAACTGGTTCAGCAATGTTGGACCTGACTCTTCTCTCCAAACGACTATGAAAAACTCTTTGCGTATTGGAGGTGCAGCCGACTTGAACGTCTACACCGTAGGGTATGTGAATTTGTAAAGGAAATAGTGACGGTCTCCCATATTTTAAACTGTGCAGATTTGAATCTGGCTCCGGTGCTGGCCTCCTCGGCTACTCCACCTTCCCCTCAAGCTATTCAAGCGCACCAAAAGATGACGGTGTTGTCATGCTATTCTCATCAACTCCTGGAGGTGCTGCAGCACCCTACAACCTCGGACAGGTGAATCTACTCTGATTCTGGTTTTCTCTGAAGTTTCCTGATCACTTTGGTTAGACCTTGACACATGAGGCTGGACACTGGGTTGGTCTCTACCACACTTTCCAAGGCGGTTGCGCTGCTTCCGGCGACTCTGTATCGGACACCCCCCCTGAATCCACCCCTGCTTTCGGTTGCCCTACTGGACGCGATACGTGCTCCGGAGGTGGTGTTGACCCCATCCGTAAGCTAAATTTTGAACTTGATTTGTTTTAAACACTCTTAACACTTATGCTAGACAACTTCATGGACTACTCCGATGACGCTTGCATGACCGAGTTCACAGCCGGCCAAGTTACACGCCTTAGGTCCCAACTTGCCACATACCGTGGAATCACAATTTAGAGGCAATTAACTATACTCGTACTTGTAATAGTAAAGAAACCTATAAATTCGAATACTATTGTTGTGATTGCAGTTTCCTGGGTTACATCTGAGAGGATCTCAAGATTGAAATAAATTCTCGTACTTAGTGATTTCGCTCAGCGCGTCTAACTATCTATTAAGTGACGTTGATAAGTCTATCCCAGCGGTTAAATATATCAGACAACATCGGACGCCTCTTGGAATAAAGATTCGAATAGGTTATTGCCTTGCCTTTTCCTATGTCTATGTCACTGCGAGGTAAGTAATGATCTCATGTGTTCATTTAAGTATACTGCAATGAAATATATGTACCTTTGGCACTGCTGGCGTAGGTGCTTTGGAATGACCCTCATTCCAAGTGTATTTCAATGCACCTTTGATACGCTCTTCCCTCGGGCTTACGAGTCGACCTGCAGAAACATTATTGACATGGAATGTAGTAGAAAAAAAGTATATACCTTTCCAGTAAAGCATCCCCCATGCCTTTCCATGTTTCCCCTCACATTTGAACTTCGCACGCGTAACTTTCCAATAGGAATCCGATATGTGCTTGTCGCTCCATCGCATCTGATACACTTCTTTTCCAATACCTCCGTCTGGTGTACGTGAAAGAATTTCGTAGAGATTGCCAGGCTGTTTTGCGAGTGACGGTGGAAGTTGACTGGGTAGTAATCGCTGCAATGAGCGGCTTACACCGGGCACATCTACCTTTAGAATGGCGGTGGGCAGCATTGTAATGGTTGAAATACACTCAATAAACGGGAAACTTGTGTGACAAAAATATTCTATACAAATTCAAGCTCAGCTGGTGAGTAGCCTGAGGGGCTCGAATTCTACTTCAGTAACTCTCAAAAAACTGTTCATGTTGGTTGCTCGACACACTCTACCCCTACGTGGCCATTGGCAATCACAGTTATTGTTGAGGAGTGTAAATGTCCGATATCAATCAGGCTCTGCGAAGCATGCGGTAGATTCATGTGGAATCCCTCTACGACCGACATGGTCAGTCCATCATTTGTTATCTTCATATCCAACACCTCGTATATCTCCTACCGCCCTGAAACGCCTCTATGAGCTTTCGGCTCTCATCCCTCCGGAAGAATGTACTCCAGATCATAAAAATGTGACGACGAAAATGCGGGAGATGGTGGGGCTAGTGGAAGCGGTGAGGCTAATCAATACGGACGGCGTCAAGACCATGTCACACTCTAGTCAGATTGAGGGGAGAGGAAAAACGGATACTCAATCTCTTTCGTCGTGTAACAGTGCGGAACTACTTCAACATGCTTCACTTACAACGGATGGTTTTTATGTTGTAGAAGCAGATCGGAGGAGATGAATCTTAATCGAGTCTTTTATGTGAATCAACTCGTTAATGGATGTAATGTGATACGGGGATCTACACTCTACACCGATAGCTTTTATTGTAAGAATATGTGGCGTATCACACAATTCCACATCAAGCTTGTAGTGCATTATGCCCTCCTGTGGAACCGAAACCACCGGCACCACGGATAGTCTCATCCAAGTCCTATGGGTCCCTAGTTTAGGAAACTGCAGTGATGTATTTAGACTACTCACATCTACTTCCAAAACATCAGGTGTATAGATTCTCTCAATAATGAGCTGCGCAATACGGTCGCCTTCTTCCACTACACGCGTTTAGCATTACTACATCAAGTAAAATGCTTTAAAATACATACCTTCAAAATCTTTGTCTGATAGGTTGAACAAGAGTACGAAAACCACCCCTCTGTAATCGGCATCTATAACTCCTGCTCCAGTGTCAATCATGAATTTTGATGCTGTGAAAGGCAGATTAAGAAAGGAGTCATCTCAGAAATATGAATATAACCGACCAAGGCCACTCCTTGGTGCGACGCGTCCATAGGTGCCAGCGGGTACAGCAATCGAAATTTGTGTATCAACGAGTGCTTTTCCGTGAGCAGGTATAGTTTTCTTCTCAGCGCTATGCAAGATGGTGAGTTTCCAGAAAATAAGACGCGTGAAAACACATCGCTTTGTTACCTGTACAAATCATATCCAGCCGACAATGCGGATCCACGCGTTGGAATCCTAGCTTTTTCTGAGAGACGCTTGATGAGCAAATTAGAGACAGGCGCAAGAGGTTGATCAGAGTCTGATAGAGGAGTCATTTTTCTTTTCTTGAGTTGGGGCTCTTCTACGTTGTTCATGACAAGTTGTTTGTAACAAAGTACTTTAGGTCAAAAAGGTATATATTTACCAACGGCAACTGAGTTTAAACTTCAAATACATAGAGCTCTGCTCCTTTACAGGTGCTAAGTACAAAGACTAAACCGTTTTGATTGTTTTAAACAACGACTTTCATTGTGAGCTTTTAGAAAAAAGAATAAGTACTTTACACCAGAACCAAGTACGAAATTTTTCAAGTGCGATCGACGCGGTCACGTGATAGGAGGTGGAGAGAACTGAAAACGACATTGACATCTTTTCTCCAAACGTACTCTGTTATGGTGGCATCAGCTCACCAGGTTCATCTAGAGTCTGACTTCTCTGCCTCAGTATGCCATGCTCTGGTGAGGAACCAATTACTAGCTTCTTTCGGCGTGTTACTAGCAAGAGCAAACCGATTTCAAACCTAAAACGCAAACGGGATGAAGTAGAAACTAGTAAGCCTCAAGTGGTCAAGAAAATGAAATCAGTGGAATGTGATTCAAAGAAAGGAGATGACGTACATGAGAGGTACGGGGGCCTTCCATTAACAGATTCTTACAATAACCGTGCATATCTACAATGACAGCGTTAATTATTTAACACCCACACGGACAACCAGTAAACGTTCTCCTTCTAAATACCCTTTGATATCAGATTTCTTCCGTCCCCCTACTGCTTCAACATTAAGCAAGGCTTCAGCGAATGTACCAGATACTCCCTGTTCAGCCTCTAATGAATCACGTCACACGCCTCGCAGTAGACAGGCCCGAGTTCCATTTACCCCAATACGACATCCTCCTAATAAGTCACGTAATGCACGGGTCCTTCGAATGCCGCTCTCAGTAGACCCTCGAAAAAAGCCGACCAAAACTACTTCAACTCATCAATCTTCTCATAATCTACAGGAAGGTCACACAGCAGCAGACGATATACCGAAAGCATTGAATGGTTTATCCGCCTCTCCCAAGACATTAATTCGCAATATCAATCTGGATGATAACACCTTGAATATCTACCGTAGAAGCGGCAACGATGATCCCACTAATCTGCACATGTTAACACCGCCACCATCTTCACATCTACTTACAACGTTTACCCGCTCTGAAGATGACACTCGTGAACAACTTAGCACTGAAAACACCAATCTAGAAGACCCCAACAATGTCATGTCCTCACAAACACAGGAAAGGGAAACGTCGCTTATCATACAACCTATGTCTGATAGTGAAGTGCAAGACGACATCACTCACGGAAGTCCGCATTTTGTTGAGTCATCTCAGAGCCAGTATCTTATACCTGCCAATGATTTCTTTTCTTGTTCGAAACCCGTACCATTAGAATCGGTGCCAAGTTCACAAAGTCAAGAGAAGGAACTTGTTCTACTGTCGGAAAATTTATGCCTGTGAGTTAGTAAATATATCAAGATAGATATCCACTGATATGCATTATTAATTTAGTGGCCTAGCAGATAACTTGCATCTTCTTCAATGCAAGTCTGGCCATTCACAACAACCTGTGGAAAGCATTTCACGCCTGGCTACTCAAGATACGTTGACACGAGAGGACAAAGACACCAATGCCTTCAATGTTGGATCAGAAACTGAGTCTGAATCAATGAGCGATTCAACTTTTGGTATCAGGAACTCTACGCAACATGATTTACTCAAACATACGGATCATCTGGCTGAAGACCCGACCACGATAGGTAGAGAGACACAAAGTTCCTCGAGCACCACCTTCACCTCTTCAATTCCCGATATCGCAAGAGAATTCCAGGATATGTTTGGGGACAACGAAAGTTATCCTGACGATTTCCCAATGTCGTTGCGATGATTAGTTCCCCGAAACCTGACATGTTCCCACACAACTCTAACCTGTAAGTATTATTGTGCAACTTATGATAACGAGACAGCAGTGCTAATTTAAGCCAGGGCTATTAGTGTTTCTAGCCGTGTAACATTGCAGGCAGTTACAAGAAGATCGCCACTATTTGACTTTGGCAATATAAATAATTCGTATGGTCTCCAATAAAAAATCCAACGGGGACATGTTTATTTTGTTCTTGTGGTTTGTTATAGCATGCCCATATAGACACATGTCTAGGAATAATTTAGGTAAATTTGGCAATGCAGACATGAACTTCCGATGAAATTTTGTGACTATGGAACAAACAACCTGGTGTGAAAGGTTCCGGTTAACCGCTATGTAGTATAGCACGGCTGGCGCGCATGCGTGATCCAGACGCGAAAGGCACGTGAAGTAGTCACATCCTGATATTCAAAGAGTACGTATTTTGACTCCTAAGCTTAAGTCTTACTCTTATCGGAACTACGATCAAGCAATCATGCCAGGACGTCTACAGAACAAAGTATGCATATTGGACCCCTTTGTATAAGGATAGGATTTTCATTGTTTGAATGTCTTTAGGTTGCTCTTGTTACCGGTGGTGGATCGTAAGTACCGTTGTTAAATGACGCGATTTCAACGCTTATTTTTGGCATCTACTCAAGAGGGATTGGTCTCGAGTCTTCGATTCTATTCGCGCAAGAAGGTGCAAACGTCCTGATTGTTGATATCAATCTCGATGGCGCAGAAAAAGGTGCCGCATTAATCGCAGAGCGATTTCCTAATGTCAAGGCAGTAGCCATAAGAGCTGATGTGGGTAAGGAGGAAGATATCAAGGCCGCTGTAGACAAAGCCGTGAATGAATTTGGGAGGCTTGATATCATGGTGGGTACTCTTCAGATTGTCGAGGATATATGCTCAGTCTATGATGATAGTTCAATAACGCGGGTCAGTACTTTGTCCTTTGAATAGTCACTGATGCTAAATACACGTAATCGATTACCAGGAATCATGCACCCAGACGACGATAATGCTCTGAACACCGAGGAAAAGATATGGGACCTAACCATGCAGATCAACCTGAAAGGTGTCTGGTGGGGTTGCAAATATGCTATCCTGGCAATGCGAAATAATCCCACGGATGAGGCGAAAGGTTTGCACGCAGGAGGTAGTATCATTAATACCGCTAGCTTTGTCGCTTTGATGGGTGCAGCGACACCACAACTAGCATGTAAGTTCCTGTTCTATAATGATGCATATATTAGTGACACATTTCCCCAACTGTTAGACACTGCATCCAAAGTGAGTGGCATTGTCTCACTATCCCTATGACTTGGAGCTAGACCTGCTTTCTATTAGGGTGGAGTTTTGGCAATGACAAGAGAACTAGCCATGGTACACGCCCGCGAAGGAATTAGGATTAATTCGCTTTGCCCGTAAGTTCTACGAAATCGGGTATTACACCTCTCATATTTTCGGGAATAGCGGGCCTTTGAAAACACGTAAGCTTTTCGGGCCATACGAAAAGATCTAAGTCATAATAAAATCTCAGCCCTTCTCATGGACTTCCTCAATACCGCTGAGAAACGTGATCGTAGACTTGTTCACCTTCCGATGGGTCGTTTCGGAGAAGCAGTTGAACTTGCAAAAGCAGCCCTTTTCCGTACGTGGTGATTCATGATAATCGAGTGCTCATATCTACATATAGCATCGTCTAGTTGCGAGCGACGACAGCAGCTATATAACCGTGCGTATTATTCACACATCAATCAAGGGTTCGTATTGACCGCGGAACACCAGGGTACGGACTTTAAGGTGGACGGAGGGTTATCTTCCGCATACGTCACTCCGTTAGGGGATCCAATACTTCCCCCTCCAGCAAGTTTAATCAATCCGAAGTGATTTACTAAAGAAGTGATGGATGCTTAACCTCTTACATTTTGAGTTTCATTACACATTGCGAGTTGTTCGCCCACTCTGTTGTACAACAGGGACACTAACCAATTGAATTACACGTTGCTTTTAAAAGCGCCAAAATAAGTACTAACATACCCGGTGTTACAATCATGATGCTAGCTACATAGCCTTTCGTCTTTTCTCCCCTTCAGCTTTTCGCACCCTCGTGATTTCCTTGCCAATCTCATTTTGCAAGCGCTTGTACATTTCCGGTTTGTATCCCAAGTGAAAAAGTATTTCGAGGTGAACAAAAAAAGGGGCAAGAACAACAGCTAACACAGGTTGCTTTTAGGTTCACAGCTAGTTGATATGTATATAGAGCTCACCACCGACTAGGTTATCAAGGAGCGCAGGGCTACGTTTCTCGGCTACTCCATGGCCAATAAACTGGGCAATCCAAGCGGCTATGTGGAAGAAAATCGATTGAATATAATGGTCCCTCGTCTGCGAAAAAGCTATTGCTGTGAGCAGAGACAGAGACATCTGCGGGGTGTACAATAACTGCAAAACATTTGATTTCGGGAACAAAATCAATAGAGAAAACGTACTGCAGCTGTTGGATCCAGGATGAAGTAATATATGAGATACATTATCGCGTGGATTGCAGGAATATTCAAATCAAAAATGAGATATTCGTTGAATTTGTGATGTATAGCAGGAATAAATGACGGCACTGGGATCTGGGATGCCATTACTTGAAATGACCTGAAGAACACGGTGTGAATAACATATCAGTGCTCATCAAAAGCATAAATGACTGACCATAGTAATACGGGCACGCATAGTACATGGATCAGGATGTTAATTCGATTTGAGTGGTATGCTCCATAGAAAGTCAGCTGCAATCTCTCAGTCTCAGCAAAGGTGATTAAAATGATTGGAAAGGAAAGACCTGTTTGTCTACATCAAGTAGGTGTGAGAAAGCCATTGTGATGGGTGGTGTTCACGAAGCATTCAAAGTGCCAAGCTAGTATATATACGCTGATCCGACCGCAATTGACAACATTCGTAGCAACAGTTACAAATTGAAACCATGTGTGTGTCAAACTAATTTTAAAGTGGGATTATCTAAGTTAAGTTATATTTCAATTTTGAAAAAATTCATTTTAAATTTGTCCACGTACTTCTTACCACGTGCCTTGACAGTATTCACTTTGTCTGTCTCTCAAAGTTGCCATATTATACAACAACCCAATGGTTCGTTCGACTATCATTGTTCGCGCCTCAGATGCCTTGCCGTTAGCCGCAAGTGTTGATGACGAGCAGGTGAAACTCAACCTTTAGACTATCAGCATGTCACTAACCCTGACCTTCATTCGTGAACAGACAGAACAAGCTCTTCAAGAACACAAACAACAATCTAAACTGATATTTCGACGTATTACCCCTAATGCCGAACCACGATGCTCTATAGAAAGTGGTCCTTACACTCTGCAGTACGTGAATCATATAGTGTTCATCTGGTGATGTTCAATGCCTACCCTTGCAGTTACCTCATCGCAGAAAACGTTGTATTTCTCACAATAGCTGATAAATCTTACCCCCGAAAACTGTCATTTTCCTATCTAGACGAACTTTCAAAAGAGTTCGCCACGACATATGGTCCCAAAGTCGAGACCGTACGAAAACCATACGCATTTGTTGGATTTGGCACGTGGCTATTTCTCCTGGTTTATATCTCATCTAATTGCTATGACGTGGGCTCCACAGATACTTTCATGTCGAAAACTGCCCGGTTGTATCAAGATACTCGGACAGCGAATGCAGCAGCTTCAGGGCTTGACCGGCTAAACGACGACCTACAGGATGTAACACGAATTATGACAAAAAATATGGAAGAGTTGCTTTGGAGGGGAGACTCGCTAGATCGTATGCTCACCCACTTTCCTTGTTTGCCAAAGACATAACACAACGTAAATTCAGGGATGTCACACTTGTCAACATCACTACGCTCAGAGTCGGAGAAGTACAGAAAGGCTGCAAGAAATATCAACATACAAGCGATGATCAGGCAATATGCACCACTTGCTGCTGTTGCTTTACTTGTCCTTATCTTGTTGTACTGGAGATTCCGGTAATGTTTAGTGATTTTTCACGGTTAGCTACTGCAATCCTGGATACTTCGGTAATTTTATGCTGTCAGTTACGACGACCGTCCATATTTTCGTTGATAATTATGTAGTTCTCATATGATAGAGCAAAACAGTCGGCATGTGTATATAAGCTATCATATTCATCGTTCCCTGAAGCCCTTTGTGATAAAGTCCAATCAGGGATCAGCATTATAAGCGCTCGTATATCACTTTCTCCTTTTCTGTTAAACGTGGTGAATGGGTTAAGGGCAACCTTGGACCCAGCGGCCGTTATCTTTCTCAGTTACCTCTCTGTTCTCATTGTACATTCTAAGGAACTACCAGAAGATAACTCACGATGTATAGATCTCCATCACCATTTGCGCAGGAGCAACAATACCATCCTCAACCTTTCAGTACACCAACTGGTCAGATAACCCCAGGCGCTGTAACATATACTACATCTATGGGTCCTGATGGTCGTACACTATATCACCCTTTCAAGTAAGTAACGAGGTCGCTTTTAGAAGCGCACCAATCCGATCGCATTGTGCTGATCACTCCCTTCGTTCATAGAGCGGTAGCAGCTAGGTAAGTTACCATTGATATGCAATTCGATCTTAACTGATTATCATGCACTGTAGCTATCAGACCCCTACTAGCATAGTGAGCGGGATTCAGTGGGTACCTGCAGAAGCTACTCTGATCGCTCCTGTTGGAGCCCAACCCGCCAATTCCGTAAGTTTCCAATGTTCCCACTCTAAACACAAACGCTTTAACTTCATCTCAACGCCTAGGAATTTGCTGCTTCATGGAACAGAGGATTTATAAGCAAGGAAGACCAAAAAGCTTTAAAATCTTGGTGAGAATTAAGCGCTTGTGCTTGTAGTTCTGAGGTGATGAGATTCGATATTGTTTAGGCAGCGAGATGAAGATAAACGCAGAAAGAAGGAGGAGAAAGATTCAAAACGGCTGCGTGATCAAGACCGAATGGGTCAAGCACCCTATAATGATCCAGAGTATGAGCTTCGCAGGGCGCGGGAACGAGATGCACAATCGAACATAGGCCGTGAACGTCGCAAAAGCTTCAATGCCGGTGTGCCTGGTGCTCCTCCAGGATCTGTAGGCTTTCCTTCAAGTGGTGGAAATGCCGGATATGTCGGAAGCACTGGCTATCCATCCAGCCCTTACCAAGCATACACCGAACCCTCTATAACAAATACGCCATATGTCACTCCCCATGCATCTGGATATGGCCATAATCGAAATACAAGTGGAAACGTTAACGATTTAAGCCGTCAGTTCAATGACGTAGGTTTGCGCGATGGGGAGTATACAACTGAGCGAGAAAGGAAAAACAGCCGCCCTCGCAAGTACAGTACTGGTGAACGATCTCGTGCGATCAGTGGAAATTATGGGGAACGACCAACAGCAATAGGCATCTACGGAAATTCGGGTCCTTACGTTCAAGCCACGAGTCCTTACACCAGCACAAAACCATATCCTACTCAACAGGGTAGTGTAGGTCACTACCCTGTAAATGCATCCTACTCGGGTGCTTCGCCCAATATGCGTGCATCCGAACTTTCGGGCGGCCCAGTGTACCCAGGTTCTGCTTATGCCTCGTCAGCAAGGTCTGCAACAGATCCTATTTCTCGATCTACGACCCCGTTCGGAGCAGGACCAGCTGGCGTTACAGGAGTATTTCCTCGTGGTCACGTCATGGAAGGTCAGCCTATGATGCCAAAATCAAGGGCAACAACGCCTATTCCTGGTTCACCAAACCACATGGGTAATTCTTATAATCAAGGAGGAGTTGTCAACTTCCCACAAGCCACTATACCTAATCTGAACGCTTCTCCTCGGATTGGAGGGGCGTCACCTCACATTGCTGCCGGAAATTTCTCTGGTGAACAGTTGGCTGCTCCAGAAGGATTTTCTCGTCCTATTAATGGCGCACAACCATTTACCCACTTCAATAAGATGAAAATACAAGACATGGAGGAGTTTTTACAAAACATACCAAGAATGCCTCTAGTTCTTCAACCGCATGACGTTTTCCATGAAGATTGGATACGTTTGATGCAGGTGTGTTTTCTTTAAATTTTATCTATACAGTTTAGGCTCATTCAGGATGAACAGGACCTATCACTTGCTTGGGTTGGAAAGTTGCCAGTTCCAGACTTAAACAGAAATGGACGACCACCAAAGCGAGCCACCCTTGCAGCTGACTTGATAGATGTATGGAACAGGAGTTTTTTCTTGGCTCGCGGTATCGAGGTTATCTTGTACAAGGGTCGTGAGCGGCGCTCTGGACTAGCATCAGGTGTTGTTGATTTAGAGCTTCTTCATACTGACGACCCAGATTCCCTCTCCTCTTCATCTTCCTCTTTAACTGAAGATGACTCTGAGGATGATTACTCCTCTCGTGTCGCAGGTCCTTACGGGAGACCCACCGGTCAAGGATCAATGGCTGATATTGCTGAGGGACGAAGGAGGCGTCGTGAAGCCAGAGAAGAAAAAAGGAGACGGCGCAAGGAGAGGAGGAACAGGCGCAAGGAAAGGGAACGCGAGAAGAAATACGCATTGTATATTGCTTGTGTTACACCAGGAAGTTCTGGCGGTGCTGCTCTGAATTCAGCGATGCCTGGTGGATATCCAGCAATGCAGGGCGGTTATGGTGGGGGATATTAATTCTGAATTGTTTGAAATACGAGCGTTACTTTTTGTTCTGTACTTGTGTTTTCATTTCTCAAAAGGACTAATAGCAACAATTGTAAACTTTTTCTACGTGAATCATTACTATATATGCTCTGGAGAAGAAATACTGTGCACAGGGAAAGAATAAGTATACAGCGAGGAATCAAGTTAATAATGATACATAAAATCACCATCCTCGTCTCCCTCTTCCTCGATAAGCAGGGTTGTTATTACCGCCTCCCCGACCTTGTCCACCATAGCTTGGGGCTTGTGTATTTCCATGTCCACCGTAACCACCACCCCCGCTATAACTATAACTCCCACTATTCCCAGCATATCCGCTAGCACCCTGTCCATAACCACCGTAAGAATACCCTTGTGCACCCCCTCTTGGAGGTTGTGAGTTTGAATAGGCACCATAGCTTGGAGGTCGCCTGGTATTTTGGTTTCCACCATAGCCGCCATATCCACCATAGCCCTGCGGGGTAGGTACTTGCCCTGGTTGTGATTGGTAGGGCGGCCTTTGGTAGGAGTTAGGTTGATTTGGGGCCCCACCTCGTCCCCCATAGCCAGGATTGTGACCAGCTTGATCGTTCCAACCATTGGGAGCACGGGATTGATTATAGTTATTCGGGCGTCCATGGAACGGGTCGTTCCTTCCCCTTTCGGAATTGTTCCAACCATTCCGTCCTCCATTACCACCACGATCCCACCCTCCACGGCCACGGCCACGACCACCAGCCCTTGCTGCTTCTAAGTCACCAGCAGACAGAATGCGAGTTGGCTTTTTGACACCCGGCAGCAGGAGAGATTGATGGGGACTAAGTTGCTCTGGGAAGAAATAAAGCACTGATAGTGATCGGTCATTTTTTATATCGGATAGATTTTGACTGCTCAGGGGGGAGTAATATGTGGATCCTGGAATGCAATCTGGGTTGGGTAGAGCGCTGCCACTCATTCCTCTGCTCAGATTTACATCGATAGGTACAGGCTGGCCATAATTCAGTAAAGAATAATACGACACGAATGAAATGTTCTTACAATCTGATTTTTGCGTTTACCATACAAACCTTCATAGAAAGGATAAATCGGATGTTCGTCAGAGGCGAAGATCACATTATGGCCCCAGCTATTTCGTCGGATCTCTTCTTCTGTGATATTCGGGTACTCTGTGGCCATAGCTTCCAACAGCCTTTTTTCATCAATGAAGGGCAAGAGTGCAACACCCTGCCACGCCATCTTTTTCCCATTCATATCGATCTCAAATTGCTCGGGATAGAAGTCAATAATCGGCGAGTCTTGCTCGATCATTAGCTTATGAAACACTGTCGGAATATGTTGACGACTAGAGCATTCTGGATCAGTTAGGTTAATGAATGGTGATACACAGCATACCTTGCGGCAGGGAAAACGCCCATTAGCTGTTCGAAAGGTTTGAAGGGTTGACCTAGTTCAAATTTTATGTCCATTTTATCCACATCAACGAAGTCTGCAGCAAAAGGAGCAAAGTGATAGGGATAATACCACTGCCATGAAGGAGTCTTTATTGTGGTCAGATTAAATAATGTTTCGGTAGAAAGGATATAAGAAACGAACCCCTTGGTAATAATACTGAAGAACCCAACATAATCCTTCTATATAACTCTTCGTTATCCTATGAAAAAATTAACATGAATGACTGAAGAAGGTTAATAGATATGATGACTTACCCATTTATAAACTCAGTGTCCGAGAGTTCAATTGAGAATTTTTGCCGATAATACCGTTCTTTATAACCAGGTTCCCATAGTCTACAAAGAGATAATTAGAGTTGTATCACCAGTAACGAATATGATGGACTTGCTTGACAGTATCTTCCTGCTCCACAGTTCCATCTGGGTTTACTTTGAGGGCTAGTGGTGCAGATTCCGAAGGTCCTTCATCGTCATCTTCGATCGTTTCCTCATTGTCAGGAGTTTCTTCTTGTGTTCCAGGTCCTTCTTCAAATGTCCGTTTTACACCTGCTTGTACCGAGCTGACATCTTCCATAGAACTGTCAGGCACTTCAATATGACCACTTTGTGACATGGGATCTGGTTCCCCTTCAGCATCCGTGTCTACTCCTAACGTCTCTGAACGAGTTAGCTGTGCTGGTATACGAGGGGATTGACGGTGATGATGTCCGAAACCTGGTATTTCGCTTGTTGCTAGATTTTCGTCAGAGTATTCTGGCTGGGAGTCTGATATACTTGCGGACGGTGGGTCTGCTAATGGTGCAGTGCCGGGAGTGACAGGTGCACGACCAGATAGTTCGGCTTTTATCACTTCAGCAGCGCTCATGTTGGCCATGCGGATAGCACGTCTATTTGCAACGACATCTCGATTAGATCCGGCAAGAGCTTGAGCCGCAGCAGGCATATTCTGTACTGACTGTGGTGTACGCGCAGCACCAAGGCCGATAGAGTCAGCTTTAGCAGCAAAATCATAGGATGCAGGACGTTGTGGAAGTGAAGGATGTATAGATGGCGTGGAAAAGGTTGAAGGGGCAGTTGGATTCACAGTCAAACCGAGGGTCGCAGAAGGTCCGGCTGAGAAATCACTCTTCTTCTGCTGGTCGATTTTACGGCGCTTTGCATTCTGGTCTTGTCGTTCTTCCGCTGTTGTTAGAAAGAAATAAGATGTTAATCAAAAACTAATTCTCAGAAATATAGAACACAATCAAGGAATTTGGAATGATGTTTTGAGCGAGACAGACCTTCACGTCTTCGCCTGAATATCTCATCTTCTCGTTTAGCAAGTCCCTCAAGGATAATTTGTGCTCGTGATAGCTCAATTTGGCCATGATTTGTCAGATAGCCTCCCATTCTTGGGAGCTCTTGCTTCCAAATCTTCAATAGTGTATCAATGGCGCCCTCTCGAATCTCAAGTGAAGGAAGATGGGGAAGAAAATCATTGCCGACAAAGAAAATGAGGAGCACCCAATCATCAATTGCCTGTTCCAAATTGAATGGGAAGGGTGAATCGGGAACTTCGAGTTCGACCTCAAGATACTCGCGCAGGATAGCGACATCGAGGAAAATAAAAGGTTTTTTCTCCGCAGGTGGCTTTTTTTGTATTTCCGCTTTTGTACCGGTACACTGTGCAGCGTAATGACCCTCTTGACCACACATACGACATGCATTTGGACTGGTATCATTTGCGAATACATCTTCCCTGAGCACTCTAAAATATGGCTCGTGCGTCGCTAATGCTAACATGATAAGATCAGCATCCTGTAAAATTCGTCGATTTAATGGTTTCATAAGATATTGAGCGAAAAATGCGAACCAAACCATAAATTACGTGTCTTGTGTTAGGGTCATGCCCCGGATTACTTCTCTGCCGTCTAATATAATCCATAATTTTATGTTCACCTTCCCCAGGAACTCCAGCATCGGAAATAATTACTTGTACCTGAAAACAAGTAAACCTGGTGACACGTTTACTGAAATGTCTGCTTACATTTTTCCAACCCGGGTCGTTGTTTATCTTTTGTACTACCCAATATCTTAAAGATGTTGCCAGGAGATCCATAAACGGAGTACCAGGTGTAATTGCATTTGAGTCCCAAGATACTTTGTTCTTTTCTTCATCGGAAACCGTCTTCCCCATGGCTTTTTAGATTGTCTTAGGTCAAATTTTTGTAGAAAAAATGGAGACATACCCTCCCAAAGAGCAAAAGACTCCTTCCGCGCAATTTCCTTTTCTTTGGCCTCTTGAGCAGAGCGGAAACGTCTTGAGCGCTGCTGATTCATTTTAGCACGAGGTGCAACACCGTCTAAGTTATGTCAGTTTGTCTGATTTATATTCGAGCAGTGATGCGGAATTACCGATGGCCATAAAGAGCAGTTTTCGTGGCCTGACCATGTTGACAACTCTCTCTGTATATTTGAACACCTCGACCATCATCTCTTCTTCTGTTTCTGGAGCAGGCTAACACACCCATTATGATTTGCTATCAATGTAAATATTCCGAGTACTTACTTTCCCTTCGGGATGTGTGCAAGGGTGAACCTAAATACACCTATAGGCTTCATGGAACAGTCTAAAATGATAAACTACTCACAATTCCGTTCATATCGAGGTATAAATTATCGAACTCAACACCATTAGGATTAGTTTGTGCCATATTTATTGGAATGGTAATATTGTCGCCATGTTCATCGGGAACTTTTATTTCCTCTTCCTCTTCGACAGGATAAACTGTAGAGAAGAATGAGTGGGTATTAACAGGGTGACACCGGATAGACTGACTAATTTTGGGATATTTCTTGCTGAGCCATCTGAAAAGTGCTGGAACACCCTGTCTTATGTCTTAGCCAAGATTGATACGACCTGAAGTA
Organism: Floccularia luteovirens; assembly: GCA_009739215.1. Lineage (NCBI taxonomy): Eukaryota > Fungi > Basidiomycota > Agaricomycetes > Agaricales > Squamanitaceae > Floccularia > Floccularia luteovirens. Next base: position 1,836,075 of record VSJF01000004.1, read on the forward strand.
TAACCCACCATAATGCCAGATGAATAGTCTTTTGGAGATGGCTCAAGAGTTTCTGGAGTGAGAAGGAGCGCTTATTTGAGCCTTCTGTGATAGTTTGGTGATGAGTGCAGTGCCAACGTAACTCTTGCAGCTCTCAGTCACTTGTGAAAATCCATGTGAGTCACATGACATGAGAGAACTAGCATTTGATACATTACTCGCATGACTCTAATCAGACAACTACATAGCGTCCATTCAAAACAGTTATACGGTTATTTTTGCCCTTTAATCGCAATGCCTGTCCCAACTAGCACAGATCCCGGGCCATCTGCCCAGAATTCAAACAACCAGAAGAACTCAAACTCACAACCTTCCCAAAAATCCATGACAAAGTCTGAACGAAGAGAACTACAAGAAAGACAACGAGCTGCAAAACTAGCGCAAAAGCAACAACAAGGTACACCAGGGCCTGTCCAACCCAAACCAAAAGCTCAAACCTCTACACCTCAAAAGAAAGCACAGGGAGCAGAAATGACATCTACAAGACCACCAAGGCAATCGATTTCCTTATCTAAGGATGCTGTGGCGGCTTTGCTTGAAGAGGGTGGAATAGGAAAGTCGGTTCCGCGAGGTTTGCGGATATTCTCCCACTTTGGACTTCCAAAACCTGTTGGTCATGCGGTGAAGGGGGATATACACCCTGCCGTGGTTAGGCTAGGACTACTTTTCTCAGAATTCAAAATCTGCGGTGCCAATGCGAGATGTATTGCAACGTTAACCGCATTTAAGACCGTATGTATCCTTTCTACTGTGTAAACTAGGATCTTATCGTACAGGGGTAATTAGGTGATCCAAGATTATACCACACCTGCACATAACACACTGTCTCGACATTTGATGACCCATCTCTCACCTCAAATAACCCACTTGGTGTCAGCCAGACCGATGTCTGTATCTATGGGAAATGCAATCCGACAGCTGAAGTTAGAGATCAGCAGTTCAGACATTGACATGATTGAGCAGGATGTATGTAAATGTGAATATATGCTCGCGTCACCACTCCTGACCTTGTATAGGCGAAAGATCTACTTTGTGATAAAATAGACAATTATATTCGTGACAGGATAATAATGGCAGATGAAGTCATTCAAGAACTAGCCGGTAAGAAGATCAAAGATGGAGATGTCATCCTCACTTATGCGAAGTTTGTGGTATATTATTCGTGTCACAGGAAACATATTAATATCTCTCGCAGATCGTCAGTTGTAGAGAAAGTTCTTTTAAGAGCTTATGAAGAAGGGAAGAAATTTTCGGTAATTGTTGTAGATTCGGGCCCACTCATGGAAGGTGGGGATTTTTTCTGAATGGTTGGTATGTCTCAATGAAAATGGTCGAAAATCCATCCAGGAAAGGCCCTCCTGAAAAGGTTAACGAACACATCACCTCAACCGATCACTTGCACTTATGCACTCCTTCCCGCACTACCATCTCTCCTGACAGAAGTTACAACAGTACTGTTGGGCACCCATTCACTGTTTTCTAATGGGGCAGTTTACTCCCGTGCAGGCACTGCATTGGTCGCGATGATGGCTAAAGGACATGGTGTTCCTGTAGTGGTGTGTTGCGAAACTTACAAGTTCAGTGAAGGAGTCATGGTTGATGGCTTCGGGAAGAATGAACTTGGTGGGTTCACGCGTGGCTCTTGTTCATGGTTTTTCTAACAAGTCTTTTAGCACCCCCCACAGTAACACTATCTCCAGGAACGTCAAATTTAACAACAGCAAATTTAGAAGTTCTCAATCCATTATATGATCTAACACCACCAAATTTCATCACTGCTGTTGTCACAGAAGTGGGTCTAATTCCTCCGAGCAGCATTAGTTCGATACCATTAGCCCTTGGAAAGATAACTCTGTGACTGTAATTTCATAATGAAAATTAGATAATAATACGAATATTGTATGTTTAGATTGGTATATTAAGTATGAGGTGGGGGCATTCATATTGGTGATATCATAAATCCTGCTTTTCATTGGGTTTGTCCTCTCCTTGATTCTGTGATATTAGCTTCTCTCGTATCCAGTCAAAGGCGCGGTCGGTAACATGCTCGACTGGATGGTCAAAAAGGTACGGTAGAATAGGAACGATTGCTAACCCCGTCACAGTCGGACCCCATGTTCTGATGCGAGTGTTCTGAGCTTTTACAAATGCTTTTCTAGCCTGTGCAACGGCAGTATGTATGGTAAATGCAGGTAGCGCCCTATAATGTAAAGAATGAGGGACATAGAAGAGATGATTTTAAGGACATACATGGATGCAATAGATTGAAAGGTTGCGCGTTGAACAGCTACTAGACTAATTCTACTTGGCTCAGAAAAATTTGCAGCTTCAATTGCCGATGGGCCGCGATGATAGGCCTTATATGATTCATATGAGACGTCACTATGAGATTTCGAATGAGCCGGAGAATGCTATGATAAACAATGTAAATGAGAACCCTGCGAGATACAACCAAGAAACACCATAAGCCGCTGTGACAATCCAAGGCGGCACTACGGGGCGGAAAGCCTCTCCCACGTCGCTGGTCTTTAAAATAGAGATTCCACATGTAAAACTGAACGGACGAAGAAAGATAGGAGCGTACATATGCCAGATAGCGGTTGCTCGCGCGCAAAGCCGTTCTGAGGCGGGCACCATAAGCCATATATCTGACTTCGGAGTCGGTACTATCCACATTTTTTTCTGCAAGGTCATCAACCTTGTCCTGAACAGCATCGACAGTGTTTTCTACCGCAGCCATGAAATGAGAAGAGGTCGTATTCAAAATTTAGCTTCTGCCTGATTCGTCATGTCACGTGTTAGCTAAAACCCTTCCACCTTTGACCGTCGACCACAACGTCGTAAACTTCGCAATCGTCGGTATAACCTTCAGCTCGTTGCTCCCCTACCCTAACTCATGAACTCCACAACACTCATGGCTTCTCCCATTATTGAGGAGAAGAATGGGGTCAAATCAGAGTTCTCGCCTCCTGTGCAAGAAAAGATCTCAGCATATTACTCCCTTGTTTTTCCCCATTTCACGTTCTACATTCAGACACTATCCATCACCATTGGTCGGCGATGTGCTCCAAACTCTAGTACCGCTACGTCCTCTACCACCGAGCCGGTTCAAGTTGATGTGGACCTTGGGGCGCTCAAGAGTGTATCCCGACTCCATGCCAAGATTGAATATGACCAAGAGGAAGACCGCTTCGTACTTGTCGTAATTGGACGCAATGGTGCTTGGGTGGATGGTGTCTGGTCTGGCAGCGGAACCAGAGCACCGCTCAGCGAACGGTGAGTGATACATACGTGTCCTGACGCAACATATTTAACATGAGGCTTCTTAGTTCTCAAATCCAGATTGCTTCACGTATTTTCCATTTTGTTCTCCCACCACCTCCTCCACCAGAAGATACACCTTCCCCCAGCTCACAATCCTCGTCCGCCAATCGACAGCGCTCTCCTTCTGTTGATATCACCTCTATATCGCCCCCTTCATCCCAACCATCCAACTCCCCCCTACCGTCAGATAAGGTCAAACTTTCACCAAATTCACCAGAACCCCAACTTCTACGTACACAACGACAGCCAGAGCTACCAAATTCCAACTCAATAGGAAAGCCAAGTAAAGCTACAAATTCTAAGAAACGGAAAAAGAGCGATAATGATTCGCCTCCGGTTCTTGAACGACCGAAGCCAGAAGATATGCCACCAAAGCCACCATTTACATATGCACAGCTCATTTACCGTGCTATCAAGTCATTGAATGGTAAAGCTACGCTTCAAGAGATCTGCTCGTGGATCCTGAATATATACGACTACTATAGATATGCAGACGGCGCTTGGATGGTGAGCTATATGAAAGTCAATTCTTAGAACTAAAATGACTTCCAATTTTAGAGTTCTGTTCGGCATAACTTGTCGTCAAGCAGGGCTTTCTTGAAAATGGAGAGATGTGGAGGGGACAGGGGGAAAGGGTTCTTCTGGTCAATCGATGAGAAACATGCACGAACGCTTGAGGAACAGGAAACCAGAAGTCAACAAGCTGCTAATGATCCCTCTCAGGCTAACGCAAGCGGTAGCAAGGATGGTCCGAAAGGTGGAAGGAAGAAAGACAAAGGTGCATCATTACTGGAACCTCCTTTGAAACGTAGTATCAAAGGTGATGCCAAAGGTCCTTTACCTCCGCCCCTAACGTCTGCACCACTACTACAGAAGATCAAAACGGATTCACCTAATGGCGGGAATTCCACTAATCTTCCAACAGTCTACGCCTATCCACCACACAAGCAACAGACACATGTTACTCCTGCATCACAACAGGCCTCTACGTTATCATCCGGGTACTCTGGAACTCCACAAATGACCCCTAACCCCTATGCGGCACTAACGCATCAATCACATTGGTCACTGCATTCTTCTGCTAACAAATCTGGCAGCAGCACGTCTCCCTCCTTACAAGCTTCTACAGCAATTGCACCTACGCAGAATCCTACCCCGCACGCAACATCGCAGAGGTTTCCTCTGGTACAAACATTACCCCAACAAGCTGTCGCTGCTCCTCCACCATCAGGAGCAACTGTAGCACCTGATGTTGTGATCCCCATAGTTCTCGGCCCCATCCCTCCGACCCACCCAGACTACGCATCTAATCAACCTAACAACTCTGCTAAGGAAGGATATATGGTTCTTCACGAAAGGAAACTTATATTGGACCCAGACGTTTTCGCAGGGTTAACGAAGGAGATGTTGGAGGAGTTGGAGAAGATGGGAGCTCGAGCAGCACTAGTGGTGCTGACTGGGCATATGGTCAGAGCGCTGAAGGAGAGACGTGCAAGAGGTCGTGGTAAAGACAAGAGTGCCAAGCGAGCCAAAGGTTCAGCAAAGGCAGGAGCAGCAAAGAAAGCGGCAATAGCAGCGACATCAGGGCCTTTTACAACACTTCCCTTAGAAAATCGAACATCATGCGTGGCTGCTACGCGGGTAGACGCTGATTCTGCAAGTGGGGAAGCTCAGCAACCATCAGCTGAGCCTAACTCTATTCCTGAAACCGCGGCAGCACCTGTGGACGGAGACCCAGGCACACCGATTGTAGTTGTGGACGATTCTGAAGATGAAGAGCCGGCTGCGAAACGTAGGAAGCTTCAAACTCTTGTCGATAATATGACTCACCCTGTGAATGATAAACCATGACGCTTCTATTCACTCCTTCACAAGCTTTTTCTTATTCATATTATAGCTTTTCTACCGTTGCAATCTCGTTGGTTTAACTTTGACACATTGTTTCTTGATTGGTTCTACGGTTAATGATAAGTCCTGGATATCTCTTCTCCGCCTGTTTTTTCTATGGCTTTTGCTAGCGTGATGAGATTAGATATATTTATCGAACATTACGATACCCTCATGTATGCATTCACGAATAGACTTGATAGTGTAATTGCACTTTAATCATGATTTCATTAAAACAAGGAACTGGACAACAAAATTCAAAGATACGTGAAAAAATGTACACGAAAACAATACGATTCTCACAACAATGTGAATAAATGCATAGCACGAAAGTTTGGATTATGCAGAAAGATTCTCTCTCCAATGTTTAACGATTCTCCTCGCTAGCTTCTTTGCCTCTGGACCAAAAACACTTTGATGCATATACTTTCGCAATCCAACAGCCAATTTAGATTCGGCCAGATTTTCTGCAGTCATATTTGGATGGTCTTTATTGTCGTAGATTTGTTGCAAGGTTTCAACTAGATGGGCAAGTTGAAGTTCTCCAACTTTACCTACTTCGCCAAGATACCATACGCGGTTTAGTTCATTTGCCCATGCCGTGATTTTCAATATGTCAACCACGACGGAACGGGGGCGGGCTGGAACCTGGACACGATTAAGACGTTTGAGGCGGCTGATTTTGCCTTCGTTACTTGAAGATCTCTGTTTCGGTAGATGCAGGAAAGCATGGCTTGAGCCCGAAGGCTGTTCACTCCCGCTCTCATGATAGTTGGTTGCTTTTAACTCCCCAGACTCATAGCCCGAACCCGAACTGTCTTCTAAGATTTCGCCGTCTTCAAGTTCGCGAGCAATGTCTTCATCAATCTCCATAACCTCATCCGTTCCTTGTCGAACTAAGAACCCTTCGGATGGAGCATGACGACTAATTTGTGCGATCGTTTCGCTCGCTGCTTGCACTGGAGCACTTCTCTTGCCAAATGGAACTTGGTGTAGAGGGGACTGAATGTCTTTACTATGATCCGAAAAGATAAACTTTCTACGTTCTTCGTCATGAGACTCTCCTGAATGTATGGCTTGTGTTGATTGGTGGTGTGGACGATTGCTTGAAAAGTCGCCGGCACTGAATAGTTGTCCTTTTGAGAACTGTATAGGACTCGTGCCACCACTTTGTTGGGGTGTTGTCACTTCTGAATGTCTTGCCTGACTCGGAGGACTATGCTCGGGAACTCTTGGCGTTGGAGTCGTGCTGGAAACATTGAGTTCCGAAGTATTGACAAAAACGGTGGGCAATGTTGTTGAATGGTCAGCTGGGGCAGTCCCAATTATGGTTGACAGCTCTTTGTCCCCCAGATCTGGCAGAACGCTGCTCGTTGTCGTGACATAGTAGGATTTAGCTTTCAATAGGTGCCTGAGATTGGTTAAAATGATTTCATGTTCCTCGGAAAACTGGGATTTTTGTGAAGGGTTTGGATGTTTCTGGTTTTGTTTCTGATTTGAAATTGATTTGAAAATGATTGGAACCACTATGGGTGGGTCTAGTGTTTGCTCATGGTGTGAAACAGAATTTGCAAAGGAGGTTGTTTGGGATGTTTGAGAAGTAGTGAGCAGAGATATTGATGATTGTTGTGGTTGAGCTTGGGAGAAAATAGGACTAGACATGACTACATGATCTTCATGACCATCCCTGCTAGGAATAGTCTTGAATGCTGCTAGTGGTGAGGACCATCTAACATGATTGGAATGAGGATGTAGTGATGGTTTCAAAAGAGACTTCTGATAGTGATTGAAGTTATATAAACAACTGTTTTGCTTTGTGATTGATGAACTTACCTTTGGCAATTTTGGTAGCTGTGATTTAAAATCATCTGCATGTACTACAGAAAAGTGTGAAGCATGAAATATACTGAAACTTGGTTGGCTATTGTTTGGAAATGCTTCTATAACTGAGGATGAATGCAATGGAATTTGCTGTAGGCATAAAAAATTGTTTCTGATGCCTAGTAACATTCATTAATTCATGAAGCATTATACTCTTTGATTGTTCAAAGAAAAAAAATTAAAGTTATAATAGTGATGGTAGAGAAAGAAATGGGCAAGATAGCAAGTATTATTTCTTAGCAGTTTATATATATCATAAGAGCTGAGTTTGAATCTGAAACATGTGAGTCATTATAAGTATGAGAATTAATAAATACTAATATGTGGCAAACATGTATATCAAAATATAGTTAACACATTATAATCAAATACATCTGTTAGGAGATATACTGTTTCTGTTATGATCTTATCCAGACTCTTGTTATCTCCCTGGACTTTAGAACATATGTATAACAAGTTTCTGAGAGAATAAGTGAAGGCAAAAGACATCCAAGCAAAGTAAGGGAGAACAAAGTGACAATGAGGTCCTCACTTAGATGAAGTGAGTTTTTACACTGAAGGGCCCAAATATGCCAACAAAAGAGTGTGAAGGACAATATTTGACAAGTTAGATGACTTATAGTAATTGAAAGTGGTGAAATCAGTCAGGAGAGTGAAGAAACTTAGAGTGAGCTAGTTTTCTTTACTTCTGAATATTCTATGAGGAGAGGGGAAAGAGAAACTGAATTTTTCTAACTACTATACAAGTTTTTGTTCTTCCTACAGAGAGAGAATATTTGTGAGTAGCTAGTGAAGTATTTTTAATTTTACTATTTGTAAGATAGGTGTGAAAAACAAGATAAATGGAGAAATAGTTCAAAGGGTGTGAGAGAATCCAATCTCAAATAAGTGAAAGGGTAGAGGAGAGAATGAAGTAGTTATGAAGGGTTTGGTATAGTTAACTAGGCCAGTGAGTGAGTGCATAATGCTTGCATTGCACATGATCACAGAAGTCTGGAGCATACCTTGCTATTTTTGGAGTCGCATATGAGATAACTAGATGGCACAGGGGTGGACAAGGGTGCCAAGCAATCAGATAGTGTGATTCGTCAGGATAAGAAGGGCAATCCCATGGTCTGGTTATCTTAGTAGCTATTAAGTGAAGAGTGAGTTGGTCAGAAGAAGTTGCATATAATGTCATGGGGTATGGAGATTAAGAGAGGATATGCAGAGGATTGATTGATCACTGAGCTGGAGAGATAAAAGAAGGAAGTAAGAGGAATTGCATAGTATATTCAAATAGACATGTCTGAGGTTTTTGTAGCTTCTGGATTGGAGTTAATATGACATGGAATCAGGAGAATATATAGTAGGCTTATCAGTTGCTTGCTAATTGGATTGCTAAAGTTGTGAGTAGTGACTAATAGTGAGAAAATGGTGATTTCCAAGGCAAGGCTGTGCAGCCTTCCTATACTGTACAGTCTGAAACGCCTAACTATTTACTTTCACTATAACTGACCTCAGTGAGGCCCCAACAAGTGGCAGTTAAATACTTGTGCATTGGTATCTCTCTTTGCTGCACTAGGAAAATCTGACTAGCATTATGATGAGACCAGTTGATGAAGCCCCAAACCCACATAATGGTAACAGTTTCTCTATCTGTTACCACTATGTGTATTTGTAATAAATGTTGCAGTGTAGTTTGCTGTATATGATACAATTCTCACATCTTGGATTTGCTAGTAGATTTTCCTAGCATGATGTAGAGCTTATGTCCTTAAAATTTAACTGCCACCAAGTAGGGCCTCCTTCAGGTCAATTAGAAAGACAGGGTCTTCATCAGCAAATGCTGCATACCTATTTAAACCTATGTAGATCTACATAGGGAGGGTCAACCTAGGATGCTTATGAATGCCTATGTAGACCTACATATAGGCATTTATAGGCATCCTAGATTGACTCTCTTGGAAACATTTTCCTGATATTGAACAACCAAGCTGCTGTCTTGCAGGTGTCTATGACTATAGTCATCCTAGACTATAGAAAGAGTTGGGTGCAGTAACAGAGTATTAAATCAAAGTTGATTTGGGTACTTGAAACTAAGATCAAGCTAAGGCTTGACTATAATTTTGTGCTGTTTAAATACACAAATAGTAGTACTAATAATACACTAGATGACTCTAGATGGCACACTATGTGATGGGTGAATAAGCATTAAGTCAGTTACAAGTCATATTGAAGTATCTACTAGTTATATAGAAAAGAGTCATTAGCAAACTCCAGATCTACTACTCCATAGCACTCCATAGTATCTATAGTAGACCCAGAGTTTGCTGATGTAGTTTAAATATTAACTAAGATATTATTCCTTTTCTCTTCTCTATGTTCTGACATTCACTTATGTAATCTCTGAAACCTTGGACTTCCTCCTCTTTGATCTCCTCTGAAATAAGACATAAAAGTCAGCTCAGTAGTTGAGTCATGTCTTACATCATCAATCATAGTCAGATCTTGATAACATTTTCTGGACAAGAAATATTCCTGTGACCTCAGAGTAAAGCAGAGTTGGTGGGAAAATATTGGAGATTATCAGAGTTGCCAGATTTCTGACAGCTATCTATATCTTTTTCTTATAATATTAAGTATAGATTGTTTTATTTGGATGTTTATATTCTTGCTACTAATATATAGGAAGTCTAAAATCAAAAAAGAGACAAAAATGAGCAAATCTATGAGAAATCTGCTGGAGTTCTTATAAACCTCTGTTTCATAGTTTCACATAATTTTTTTAAAATCAATTATTCTTTATTCTCTGCTCATGTTCTCATCTTAAATATATCTCACATTCTTTTGTTATTCTCCTTTACTTACATCTCATGCTTGTAGTTCTTTCTCATTGCTCACTTATGGCAAAATTCCAAGATTAACCAATTTTGTTTTCACTATCTTCAAGTCTTTGAGTTAGTTACTTAACCAATGAATACATCCAAAATTTTTTTAGGTGTACAACAAGAATCAACAAGCTATGTAATGAGTGCATAACAACACCTGGGGAACAAATTCTTGAGAACCAACACAATCTGTCATACATGCATTGATATCTACTAGGATGTCAATTTCACACACTATAGTACACATGTACATATTTCATGTTGTGAATCTGCATCAGACTCCGCAGACTTCGTCAGCAGGAGTTCAGTCAAAATAGAAAACTCAGGTTGACACACTATGATTAATTTCCGAATCACCTATCTGACACACCTATACAAAAGAAAAATAAGGGATTGATAAAAGGGAAGAGCCCGAAGAGGATTGATCGATAGGTAAACCCCGAGCAAGATGAATACCGACAGATGTTCAAATGACCAAAGGGGGACGAGGTCGGTATCAATGATACAATTGAAGGGTTAGAAAACGCGGGTCTCCGCGGTGGGAAAAGGTGTTGATCGTTGTACACGACTGAAAAAGATTTTCGCGAGGTATTGGAAGGGACCGCTTCTAAGGTCAGTCACGGTGGCAGTCTTTATTCGTCTATGATGCACCAATGATAACGCCGAAAGAGCCGCGAACGTGCGCCACGAGATGAGAAGAGGGGTGGTGGAGTGTGGGGCACACATAAGCCAACAAGAAGGAACGCTTACAGCAGAGCAGAGGTCAGAGGGTAAATAGAAATGAACGGCTGTTGAAAACATGAGGCGATCTGTCCTCCAATGCCCAGCGCTGCAGAGGAGTGCACGTTTGCAGAACTGGTCACGCGGAGACTGAGAGTACGGAGAGGGAATGCACGTGGACAGTGATAGGTGATGGATGATAAAATAATAGAAATAAATTATTATTTATTTCATTTTCGTCGTCTTTTAACTTAAACTCTCATCTACCTCCTCTCTTTCTTCCGTCTATGGGGTCCTTTGAGGATCTAAAACATACAAAACATATCCAATATCGTTTCCCTCTTTCTCCACCAAGTTCCGGTTCTGCAACTGCTTCCTCTTCCCCACGTCTCACTTCCCTTTCACCCCAAGACGCGAATATCGTCGACAAGCTACTCACAAATTCACCAATAGAGTCCGATGGCTACAACACAGAACGCTTTGCATCCCCAATCCTATCCAGAAAACGTCCACGCAAACTTATCACCAAAGCAATGACCATTTCTTCAAATGACCGGAAACCACCTCCGCTTCCCCACAGAGCCTCTCCCAAAAGTGCTCTTCCTACTTCACCTAACCACATTTTCTCTGACTCTGGTTCATCCACCCCATCATCTCCAACCAGCCGTGAAGGTAGCCCCCCTCATCCATCTGCCATGGGCCGTAAAGTGGCAGCCACATTACAGCTTTTTAAGGAAACAACTGGTGCCACAGAAGACCCTAGAGTAGGTGAGCCGACTCCCAAAAGCGATACATCCTTAGCGGCAAGAAGGACAGAGCCGTTTGTCAAAGCAGATCAAGTAGCTCAGGCAAAATTCGAATTTGTAAAGCGCTCCGACTGGCCTGACCGCGAAAATATTGTTATACGTCGAGAAAAGAGTGTTGCAAACGTAGAGAGAGGCAAGGGAAGAGAAGGAAGTGGGTATGATCTCGAAGAGCAAAAGCGCATGCTCCGGAAGTTGTCCCTTCGCGAAAATGCTATATCTGATCTTGTACGATGGAGAACGGAGGTTGGAAACAAACAGGATTCCAGTCGAGGAAGGCGCCGTGCTCGTGCACCTGACCATGATCTTCAATTGGAACCTTTTCGCTCAGATTCACGTGTCTACCCCCCGTCTCCTTCCCCTTCCCGTTCTCCGAAGGCTCCTCTCAACCGCACTAGACTATCTCACCCTTCCCATGACCAAGATCCTCTCCCACCACAACGCAGAATTGCTTCTGATCGTCAAACTGTTCAAATCAAACCCCCATCTCCCCGTTCAACAACTCCAGTGTCGAATCGCCGCTTTTCAGGCTCTCAGTCAGCTCCTATCTCTCCGCTAGAGCCATTTTCACCGTGGTCCACTGATGATGAGTCTACTTGGGAAACTGGCTCGGCGACTACCGATGCATCTACCACATCCGTCAATGCTTCTTACGATCCTGTAGATCCCGTAGATTTTCCTTCCGCCCTTCTGCATCAATTGCCTGGGCAACGTCACCTTTCTTTCGATATCCCGTCCGATAAGGCTGCTCACGATAACACCCAACCTAACGGCTCAGGTAGTGATGACATGATAGTGGATGTGGACCTTTCGGAAGCCAGCTTGCCTCACATACCGTTGCGTCCATTTCGCAATCAAGTTGGAGGCCATAGCGCAATCTATAAGTTTACGAAGCAAGCTGTCTGTAAGGTTCGCACGACTCTTGAGCCTTGTCTTTTATTAGCCGAACTCACCGTTATCTAGCCGCTCGTGTCACGGGAAAACTTATTCTACGAATCTGTCGAAAGAGAGGCTCCGCCACTCCTTGGATTTATCCCGAGATATCTTGGTGTTATGTTAGTCACTTATCGTCGCGTACCTAAGCCTTCTGGACGGTTATCTGGCACCCCACCCCAAGTGCCCAACGGACTTCGGCCGGCAATATCGCATACAGACACTTCACATACAATCAAGCAATCCTTTTCCAACCATATCTCTAATGGTAGCTTAGAGGAATCCGTTCCTGAAGTGGATGAAAACGTGGACACGGACACAGATGAAGCAGAAATGCCGGAAGTAGTGCTTGATCGTAATCGTCATATCATACCAGAATGGATGCTACGAGGCGGCCGTAATCGCTCACTATCATGTTCCAAAAAGAAAACCACTTCTCGATTTGCTAAGCACCAATTGCAGCAAGAGCAATTGCATCGCGGAACAGCATCCAGCCCAGACCTAGCTATTGTCCCCTCAGGAAATGACAGTGTTAGTGGCAGGCCTAGTCCACTATCTGACTATCCCTCTCTTGTTTCCGATGGTTTGGATGCACCCACACCAACTAATTCTCCCAATTATAATGTTCTGCCTTTTCCGTCCAAATTAGTAGAACGCCACCCTGCATTCACTGTTTCTGAAGATGAGGGGGCATTTAATCGCCCAAGACTACGCCCGTTCAGTTCTGAGCAAGTTGTCACGGTACCCGATTCTCCAAGGTTTGGCGGTACAGGCTCCACCATGGTTAATACGAAACTTAAGGACCATGTTTTTAACACTGTTTTACGTCGTTTTCGTAGACATGTTGGACGCAGCCGACGAGCGTCATCAAAGCATGACGATGATGGCGACATGGCAGACAGTGAATTGGAAGGCTCCATGTGCGCCCTACATGGGACCCGTCGTCGTGGGACTGGAAGATTTTCATACCGCGAAACTTCTCCTAAGGTACAGCTTGATGATTATGGAAAATACGTTCGTCGTGTGCAAAGCGAAGGGAAACTAGGGAGTCCAGCTACAGACACGCCCCGTAACCAGCACAATGATGCAAACAAAGATCTCAGTATCTTCGATATTGATCTTGAGCCTATCTTGAGCTCTAAAGATGGTGTTCTTAATGATGAAGGCGTGCCATCGTCAATTATCAGAAAAAGAAGTCGTTCTCGATCTCTCGATTCACGTCCTCATGTACGCGTACAATTGCAACCTCCCCTGCCTGAACATGCATCTATTCTGGAGCATGATGAATATGATCCAACAATCACCCGACAGAATCATTTCATTCTTATGGAGGATCTCACTGGAAGACTCAAGAACCCGTGTGTGATGGACTTGAAGATGGGGACCCGCCAATATGGTATGGACGCCACCACCGCGAAAAAAAAGAGTCAACGCAAAAAGTGCGATCGGACCACAAGTAGATCGTTAGGAGTGCGTGTCTGCGGTATGCAGGTTAGCCTTCCTACTTGCCCTTTAATATCTTGTGCTTATCATGACTCTCGAATTTTATAAGGTCTGGAACAACGTGTCCAAATCGTATGTGACTCAAGATAAATACAGTGGTCGAGAAATACGTCCCGAAGAATTCCATTCTGTCCTTGGATCATTCCTCTGTGATGGTGAACGCCTTTTGGTATATCAGATACCCATTCTCCTCCAAAAATTGTACGCACTAGCTCGTATCATTTATCGCTTAAAAGGATATCGCTTCTACGGTTGCAGCCTACTCCTAATTTATGATGGAGATCGGGATTCACAAGAAGCATTTCGTTCGTTTGTCCTTGAACACCCGTCTTCTCGCAGCAAAAGGGGGGAGTCATTAGAACGTCGTTCCAAATCATATAGCAAATCGGAAAGAACCCCATTGCGTCGGTCGCACAGCGAAGACCTACTTATTGGACCTATCGCGAAGAGGTCAATAGGTCGTCGAAAACGTGGCGAAATCAATGTCCGTATCGTCGACTTTGCTCATACTACTACAGGAAGGGATTGGCTCCCAACCTCTGAACTACAAGATTCGTCGATGCCTCCCGAGGTATCAAGTTCGAACGGCTACCAAGCTAAGGTTGATCCTGAAACAGGCTTGATATACGCTCGATTCCCACCACATTATCCCGACCAGCCTGATCGTGGCTTCCTCCTAGGGTTGAAGAATTTGGCGTCTTCATTGGAAGACATTTGGAACGAGGAACGGATTCATAGAATCAAGCATTCACGTGACAATCCAACAACAGATTCTTTCCAACTTTTCCCACTTCCAACAGATGGAAAGGAAATATTCGATGAGATTTTTGGCGTCCAGGATGATTCCGGCATGATTTCCACTTGACATATATTTTTCTTGGTGGTACACGCCGACCTCAACCGAATCATCTTGGATTGCTTTTTGTTCCATATTGTTATATCCGAACAACTTCTGTTCCCTTTCTTTCTTAGTCAATGTATAAACATCCTCTTAGCATCATCACCCACATAGACCGCATCCGTTTTACTGCAGTTTGGTATTCACGAGTTTATGATTCATGGTGGTATAAACACCTAGTTTAAATAATTTATATTCTGCACATTTAACGTAAAGACCTGTCATTGTGTCAACGTTTATGAATTTACTACTTACTATTGTTTGAAGTGTACATGGTGATCATGTGACATGTCGTATAGAAATATCATGCATTATGGAGTTTTATTTCTTTCGTACAACTCAAACCATCATGGATGCCGATTTGAAATGCAACCGCCTGACATGCCGACGAGCATTGGCAGATAAAGCTGTTGTGGTGGGTAGCTTAATTACTCTTATGCAGACTAGCAGCAAAAAGACTGATTTCACTTTTCATCAGACAACCTGTGATTATCGGAATTCTACTATGAATATATTATTAATGGTTTTAATCCAGGTTCTCATATATTTTGCAGTATGTTTCGAGACACCAGACATTTGATTCTTACTGAATTTCCAAGTCGAGTGTGCAAATGAATTATTCAATGCGGCCCGACTCTGCCCAGGTAAGTATTGCTTTGATGGACGGAGAAAATAATATTTACGATACTGTGATAGCTTGTGAAACTAGTCTCTCAGAACCGTAAATGATTGTGCTTCTGCATATCAACGACTGCTCACGACAATCACAGTGACGATGTTGTGGTAAGTACTTCAAGGGAGTAAAATCGACAAAAATATCCTTCCTAAGATTAGATTTGCTCCTTGAGTCCTACGAATGATTACAAAACGGTAATTTATGCGCATATATCCAATTCATACTTCCATATATCACTCGGCAGTCCGTGTTATCAGGTTTATCGCCGTCAATAATTCTGGAAATTTGCAGTCGGTGGGCATTTCCGACACGGATCTTATAAATTTCATTGACCGTATAGAGCGATATCTTTCTGGCAATACCAAATTCACCAAGAACAGTAAGCACCTGTATTGACAAATAGACTTGTTAGTTATAAGCTTATGAGTCGTTAAGCGCGTTCCAGCAAGCGGTGGTACGCAACATGAACGACAAGAATGCCCAAATGCAAAAGCAGTTTGAAAATGTAGTACGGGAAGGTGAGCTTAGGAGTTAATGCACCTCTGGACTATCGGCACAACAGATAAATGCAAAAAGCCAACGGCGAGATTAACCTCCTAAACGATAAAAACGGGGGTGAGTTTTATATATTTTCCAAGAGGGTTTTTGTGACTATCAATACATAGAACTACAACACGATCTTGAAAAGGAACGTCGGAAAGTTCGGGAGCTGCAAGAGTCGTCTCGAGAGCGAGATAAGGGTTATCAGAAGCTCAAGGTTCTATTAAGACATTCTCCCAGAAGAAGTCTGAACTGATTCCGTTTCTGTCCAGGCTCAATATGACAAAATCAAACGAAAGGCTCTTCTTGGTTCCAATTCATTTCCAGATAATATTCAAGGAACCCTTGGCACAAATAATAACGGCAAAAGTGACCATGCTAATGTGCAGAGCTTTAACAGTATCGATATTGGAACTGTAGTGGGAAATATGGAAACTAATCACGTAAAGATCCTTTATCTATCCATCTCCCTCCGAGAATATTACGGTAGATAATGATTTTCTTCCCTCGAAGATACAACGTACCCCAATCGGGGTACGCAATGCTAGAGAACCTTTCCCAACTCAGCAGAATCATGCATGGGTTCCACAATCGCATGGGACGGCGCAAGGCAGCACGAGAAATGGTTCACATAGGCAACAATTTGGTATCTCAAAGGATTGGTCCCATAGATCTGGAAACATATCTGATCGTTCTGAGAGCGCAAATGAAGTGGAGGATATGCTCATTACTGAAAATAGACCACTTGCCAATAGAACTTCTCTGGACCGAAGTGGCTGGGGTGGCCAGCGCAATCGTGCAATGCAACGTGGTATGTTTCATGACGCATAAATGATCAAATCATTAACTCATGGGGTAAATTTCTAGTTTTTGCTCCCGTACAAAACAAGAAAACATCGAACGGATTTCGTCCTGCTGGATTGATGTAATGAATTTGCGAGATATGATTGCATTAAACGTAGATTACTAGCGTGACATTTATATACTGGCCATGTCCAAATGATTTTTTGCGTACAAACAATATTCGTGAAGTGAGCATAATTTGTAATAAAAGCAGGGGTAGTAGGTACTGAGAATAATGAACGTTTGAATAATGACAGTTTTGATCTTTTGACATGCGAAATAAGGGGTAGATCCTGCAAAAAAAAAAAAGGTTAATCAGGTGGTCTTAGTGTACCATTTTTTTCGTCTTCGAGGTATTGTCCTACAGCCAGGACATCTTGGCCAGCGCGACGGAGATATCCTGCCAAGATGTCCTTGTTTGCATGGGGCATGAGATTGGACAACTTATCAACTTGACGAACAAACTCTGGATCTGGTTGAATATCGGCAATTGTATCAAGTGAAAGATTATGCATTGAAGGCCTTTTCCCTATCATCTCGTTACGTTCAGGAGAGTGACGTGTTGAGAAAAACTGCGGGGAAGTCATCAGAGTCTGAGAGCGTGCGACTCTATTCGGCGGGGCACGTGGTCCCCCAGGGGCTGAAGGGCTGTTTGATGTTGAAGTAAGTATAGGGCGAGATATATTGAGTGGCGTAGGTGGTGTCCTTCCTTGTAGCCTGTTGATTGGCATAGAAACACTAGGTGCATGAGTCAAGGGGCCAGATTTCTCCCGTTTTGTTGTTGAAAGGCTAGCTTTCCGACCCAATGATGCGAAGAAACCGCCAGATTTGGAGAAGGGACTAGAAGGCGCGAGCGAACGAATTGAAGATGGTGGTGTACCACTCTCCGCGCTTGAAGACGATCGTGTAGATCGTTGGTTGGGTATAGCCAATGATGGATATGGAAGGATTGGAGGTGCAGTCGGAGGTGTGATGTCACGATATGTCGAAGAGGAGAGGTCAGTAGCCACAACTGCGTCAGGCCTGCGCGGGAAAGTGGCTTCAGATAACATAGACGACCTTGACGTCAACCGTGCACGAGGGGTAAATTGATTCGTAGAAGGCGAACGTGTTGTTGAATAATTCGGACCTTAATTTACGTCAGCATAAATGTATTAGGATGTGTAGATTAAATTACCTCGTCTATGGGCCTCAACGACCCATTCCGACAATCCACAATCGCAAAGATAAAGTTCATTGATCTTGGCTGCATATATTGCGCTACGTTCGCTTGCAGATTTGACTAAGACAATCTCATGACAAAATAATGCCGCTGGAGTATGCGAAATGTGCTTCTTGAACGCCGGGGGTGGGTGGGCCTGACTTGGTGGAGAAGGTGTTCGAGAAGAATAATAAGTTCCTCCCGATGAACGTCGTGCAGACCTGGAAAGTGATGGTGTTCTGGGAAGAGATGAGAATCGTTTGAGACCCGTCGTCAAACTATTCCTGATGCTCTTTGGAGGTGGACTTGGAGGACCAGTACCACTGCTTCGGTTGCTGGACGTTATTGATCGAGTAGGGGAAAGGCTTCGCGTCGAAAGATCTAGGGACGTCGACATTCTTTCCTTACGTGACTCTTTTGATTCTGAACAAACATCAACCCAACTATCCAAACTTGGTCGGCCCTGCTGCAAGGATAGGCTTTCCATGCGAGGTGGGGGCTCGATAATTGTGACTGATGGAATTTCCATCGCCAATGTTTTGGGGCTATTCAATGGGCTTTCTGACAGTGCTTCGACAGGAGGGTCAGTTCTTGGAATTATAATTTCATCGTCAGTCTCTTGAGGTTGATCATCACTAGTTTCGCGCTCGGGAGAAAGAGGTCGGATGACAGGGGTTTCAGGTACGGGTTGGAGATCTGCTTGGAATGCGGCTTCACGTTTATGATTTGATATGGACTTCAGGTTCGAGTGAAGGCTGTGAGAACATACCCCGCATATGAGCAAATTCGTTACAATTGAAAACAGTAAGCAATAAGATGCTCACATAGTAGAGTCAGATGCAGGACTCGAGATAGAAATGTCTTCGGAAGGGTCTTGGGATATACCCTGCATCCTAGTAGCTAACACGGCGGACACTGAGGGTGGTAATTGCAATGCCTGTTTCACGGCATCAATATCCCCCCTACCTGGCCTCGACGGCGGCGGTGATTGCATTCGAGGAGGCCGAGGTGGTGGTGGTGTACGAACACCAATGTCAATCACAGCTCGCGGCGGCGGAGGTAGTGGACCTGCAATTGCATGGAGACCTATCGATTGGCGTCAACAAAGATGAGTATTATGAAAGACCAATACAACTTACCCGGTTGATAATGTAGATATGGTGATGCCTGTTCTGAAGGTGATAATATATTCGTAGAAACTACTTGCATGTGAAGGGAGGAACCGCTCGTCTTTGCAACTAATGTCGATTGCTTTTTCACTTGCAACGGTTTCGTTGGACCTATGTTAGCAAAAATAGATGAAACGTCTGACTCGTGAAACTCCTGGCTGTCTCCAAGTTTGGTAGGGTATAGGTTTTGATCTACGAAGTCTTCGGTCTGTGCGATTTTATCAGTTGATGGAAGGCTGGAATTGGAATGGGTATCTTGTTTGGTATATATAATTGATGTACTTTGAATGTCATAGGGTGCACTGGAATGCGCTGGAGATTGAGAGATCGACGGGTGTACAGCCTTATTGTCGGACTGTTTTTCCTGAATAGGATCAGTTACCGGAGTATGCGAAGCTGCCGAATCAGTGTGAATAGTATCTTGGGGAATATCTTTTGTTGAAATTGCAGATTTGGATATAGTGGGCCTGTGCCGTTTGTCTTGACATGGAGTGGTTGGTTGTGAGTCACGCGGGAGTGACGACGGGGTAATTTCCATGTACAACTTTGGCTCCACATCCGGGGGTGCAACTAAAGCAAGATCTGACGTTTGTAGTTCACCCTGTGAAGTAACACCGTAGTCGCGTTTTGTTAGAAGAGACTTGGGTATAGTTTCATCCAAAGAGTCTACCTGCACTATAGCAACTCTCCTCCTGTCAGAACTTCCATGTGAAGGGACACTCGAGCGACGCGTAGTATAGGATGATGTTTCCGAACTAGTTGCTTTTTCCGAGGGGTAACTACCCTCAGAGTCTGAGGAGTAGTCAGAAGATGATGACGAAGCAGTTGAGAGATGTCTGGAGTGGGTTGGAACAGCTTTGCTAGGAGTTTTTTCGGGACTGTCTGGTGGGGAGTAGTCTTGAGGCTGGTCCGCGAAAGAGGAGTGGTAATATGATAGGATGTCGGCAGAGTCCTCCCTGCCTAAAGTTGGACGCGTCGTCGCGGTTGTCTCGCCTATGCCAACAGCTGAAAGAATCCAAGAGAGGCGTTTAGAGTGACGTTTCATAGGGAAAAAAGGAAACGTACAATTTGCCATTGGTGAAACGGATTTAAATGATGAGATGGCAGAGGGAGGAAGAGAGGGAGTGAGAAACAAGAAAGATGATAAATTGATGGAACGTTAGCGGTACAACTCGACTTGAAGCTGTGTTTTCTCTATTTCTGGCACGTGCTTCTCTTTCTGCTCTGTCAACGCTCCACAATTGGCTCTTTAAATCTCTGTTGCCCGTTCCCTGTCTCCGACCTGTTGTCTATGCCATCATTCAAGCCTTTTTCCTACGTATGAATAATTTACTTTCTAAGTTACACGGCTGTACACACAGCACCAAAACGTAAACTTACCCCAGCCAGCCTTCACAAGAAATGGATTAATTCAAGCTGTTCACTTCCCTCCTTCACGTCAAAAGTTACCTATCTATCATCATCATACATACCAGCCCTCCAGACTAAAATGTTATATACCGCCAAGTGGTTACATTATGGCGGCCGTATGGTGTAAATGCGCCTCTGTCCGATCTCGAATCTAGTGCGTGTCTATCAATCATTCACAAGGGTGTACATTGCTATTGCATTCTATTTTCGACTGGCTCTATCCACTGAGAAACGGGCATGTGGACATCGGGCTCCAATGGTCTATAGGAGGTTACAGGCCGCACTTTGTTCATGACAGTAACATCATTTGTTCTTGCTATTACTACCTGCTTGCCGACAAGCGGAGCATTAGCAAATGCCATGGAAACGAGTAGGTTGCAACACTTGCATATTTTTACACGGGTATGGCATAAATCAGTTACTACAAAAAGTAATTGCATGAGGCTCACATATTGCAAATGCAAATGATTGTATGGTCAAAGGGCGTGCGTAGTAATCATTACACAGCTTCACAGAATGCAGTTCTATTTGGTCTCAGCGCTACTGCCAAACTAAACTAATAACGCCTACCACCTACAATTTAATATTTCCATGTCGTCACATAATTATGAAGTTGCTCTTTTCGGAGAGTTTTTCTCGCATGACCTCAAGGCAATTCTCAACCGCATAACTCTGCACAGCGAATCGTCCCATCCAGTGCACACCCGCGAGATTGTTTTCGAACCCCTTGATGCACAGCATCAACGAGAAACGGGCATTGATCCAATATTACTCCGTGCAAAAAAAGAATTGTCCCAACAAGACGAGCCATGGTGCGTAAATGTATATCTCAACTTTCTTTATTGTCTCGTAAGCATACAAGGATAGGGTGTTGTACTCATACTTGAAACCGGAATCCGTGAGAGTTCACCCCGAAGCGACTGTCAGGCCTTGGGCTACCTGTCAAGTCATAGGTGATGCGTTAAGTTTTGCAGCAGCTCTTGGTTATGTGTATGGAGTACATTCCTGTTCTTATGGACATGTGCAAACTTAATTGTTGATGTTCCTTAGGAGGCGGTCACAAATATACAAGCGGGGCTTTGCATTTAGAAGAGGCCTTTTGAGTATTCTCATGTTTCAACAAGAACAGGTTCCTATTCCGCAGCACATAAATAACAGCCTTTTGTTCTCACCTCGCACATTAGGTAGACCCCAAGACACAACTCCCAATACCTGCACATTCCGATACTTTATGGGAGGTCGAGGTAAAAACGGCCATGCCAATTCGAAACACACAGGAAACCCCTTTAAGCCAATCAATAGAAGCTGTCCTGGAAGTGCAGCTACTAATGAAGGGTCTGCTTGATCTACGCAGACAAGATGTATAGGGCCAACATTATCACAGTTGACATATTATCAATACCAATAATGTGTTAGTCTGACACCTCTCCATCCGAGTCACCCTGATTTATTGTGTTATCTTCTTCGACATCCTGAGCATCTCGTACATGTTTCAACAAGTCCAATAGAGCTGACGGGTCTACCTCAACACCATCATCTAGATCCTCCGCTCCAGGACTATGAATCGCCACATCAGAGTAGCCGGTATCCTCTCCCTCATTGTCACTATCACTAGCGTAGTCGCCAAGCATCGCCGAAATGCTTTGATCATCCTCAGCGTCACTTCGATCACTCCCATATGCCCCTAAAAGCCCGTCCAATGTTTGCTTCGCAGCTTCCGGGTTCATTCGCCTCTTTTTTGGCCGTAGCTCACTTGCCGGGACAGTTACTCCACCTTGTGGATCCACAACATGTCCATTGAATTTTTCCCAGACTTCAATTGTTGGGAATTCTACAAAGTGGGTTTTACAAAGGGCCTCTGCTAAGGTCTTGGTAGGATCCAGCCTGTAATAAATATTTTTGGCGAATGGGGCAGCTAAAGGGTCGGCGTGTGCGCGCATAACGCAGTCGGGGATCTCAAAAGCATCGGGATCAACAGGATCCGGATAACTAAGAGCCGTTACCCAGTTAGGGAGAACAGAGTCTTTTTTGGATGTGATTCGTTCTTTGACGCGGTCCTGAATGAGGGAGATGAGCGGGGTGTTCATTGAGTTCCGATGTGTTAACAGAACAATCGGGGACTCGGACGTGGTCTGTGAAGTGCCGAAAGGGTCTAACGGTTGGTGAAATTTGAATTCTACCGTGAGGAATGCTGCTTGTCTCCTGGAAAATGAGTTTTTTTTTTGTGAATACAATAACATCGTGTATAAATGAATGGATACGTACCTATAATCCCAAGTCGACTGATTTTGCTTGCACCTTTCCATCCCAACTGGTAACAAATCCATATCAATATCTCGAGCTTCGAGTTGCCATTTTACAATTTCTCTCTTCGACTTATTCCTCCCTTGTGCCACACTCCCACTCCTACCCCTGCCTGCACCTCTTACACTTCGCATAAATCCTCCTTGAGCAATCTCCTTTCCCCACGTCCCAACATTACGTCCAATATCTTCTAAGAAGACATAATCATCCATCATTGTACCCCAGCCATACTGATTCATAGATACATATGCTGCCTTATCCCGTTTGCCTGAGCATCCTGTAAGTGTTTTGTGGTTCCTTGAGCATGGTAGAGAACAGGTATTCGTGTGGCATCTTGGGCATTTATAGATAGTGTACTTGTCGGAGCATATTGCGCACAACGGCTTTGTGGATGTGGATGTAGATGCTTCTGGTGAGTCTGGGGGTGCTAGCATAGAAGAAATCGTGTACCCAAGGTCTGGATGGAATAAGTAGACAAAGATTAAGATTAACAGAGAAATTGTTGACACGTGACAAGAACTTTAATTTGAATCAGTGTTTCGAAGGAGAAAGCTCAGCCTTACGATAAGGTAGCTACTAAATGTTATTGTTGCACTAAAATGATATATTTAACAGTCTCAATATGAGATTTGTATTGTTTTTAATGTATACACGACTAAATGTCATCCATCCCAAAGTCAATTTCTACCTTTTCACCCGGTTTGAAAGCAGGAAGACCTAGTCATATGGTTGTCTTAGAAATATCGCCTCATTGAAAGATGGAGAGATACCAACCTAGATAAGGACAGCTAGCACATCTAAATGCATCCCCCAAGAAACAACTCCCACAACTGCTCGTCGCTTTAGGGGCAGCTTTTGCTGCACTCAACAGCCTCTCCTTTTCCGACTGACTGACTTCTATTGTGGTGCCATCTTGGGATCCATCTAACAGCACAACCTTGCCATTCTTACGTTCTTCTTCCTCGAGTTCTGCCAATCCGCATGAGCAATTCTTGCAAGCTTTCTTTCTACGTGGAAGCGCAGAAGCCGTTACAGGCTCACACGTTGGCACCGGTCTTGCCTTATCCTCTGGCGTCAGAAGCTCGTCGGCATCAATCAGAGACGTAGGAGGACTCAAAGCCCATAAAGCCTTCTTTTCCTTGGAGTCAACCTTTTTACGGTTACGTTTGAGGGGGACGGATGCTGGGGGGAGCTGAACAGCAGAGAGACTGTGGGCAGGCTTTTGAGCAACAACAATACCTTCGTCTGTTAGAGTAGAAAGAACATTGAATCCTGCCAAAGTGAGTTCGGATGGAAGAGATTGTATAGCCGAGGACAGATTAAGGAGGTAAAGAGTTCCAAGGGGCGTTAGGCCGGATAGAAGCTGTGAAAGAAGGACAGGAAGTGTGGGAATCAAGCTCTGGTACTCAGTGGGGGTAAGCGTGACGTGTACAGAGGCGTATGTGGAGGGCTCGAGTGTTGTTGCTGATTGAAAAAAAAGCGAGATGTTAAATGAGTATGATTTTCACAAAAGTAGAAATAGACCCACCCCCATCTATAAGTCTATCCAACAATTGCTTCTCTACTGGTTTGATCGCTTCCAACTCGGAGACTAGCGCCTGATATTTGCCATCCTGAGCTGTCGAAAGCGAGCCAATCACCAGAGCAGAACCTTTGGCTTCTTCAGGAGCAGCACCTGTAGAGTTGAGAATTGAAGGTGGAAAAGTATAGACAGCAGTTGGAGACATGTTTACGTGGGCAGAGAACGAAATAAAGGATGAAGTAGAGAAATATAGAGCCGGGTAAGGTTAACAAGTCAAACGATTCAAAGACTCACATCGCAAATCTTAATCAGCTCATGACATCAGCAAGCTGACAAATATCGTCCTCAAATTTTATTAACTGTCCTGTTGTACAGATTAAAAAAATCAACTGATAACGCACGATTCGAACAAAAGCTAACTACGGAGAGCGGTGGGTCACACTATAGAAAAAGTGGTAGATAAACACCAAAACGAACATAAGCTACAGATCAATGACCACGCTGATAATTTTTACTGTTGCTGTTGCTGCTGCTGTTGCATGTCAACAGTATTAGGCTGAGGTGGTTGCATATGTGGTGGGGGCATCCCGTGCATAACTTCTGGGTTCATAGGAGGCGGCATTAAAGCACTCCTCACACGGAACAACATCATCCGATACCACTCTGGATCCACACCAGCCTTCTCTTGTTCAGCGGTGACCTGTTGTAGGTGTCCGATTTCCTTCAACCAGGCCAGTCGCCAGTTTACGTTGCCATGTTCGTCCATTTCTAGGCCTTCATCCTGGGTAATGGGTATTGGACCGGGAAGAGGGGGTGGGAAACGTAAACCAGTCATCATTTGGAAGTTGGGGTCAAAACTAGTCAATGGGTAAGTTGACAGGCTTGTTGCCGATGATGTTCACGCAAAACTACTCACGGAGGGTAAGGCGGATAAGGAACTTGCTGCCGACTAGGGCCTGTATCATCCGGGTGCATTGGAGGTGATACGAATTGGGCGTGTGGGTCGTCGAATGACGCATCACCCGGAGTATAGTCCGCATCGGGCTCTTCAGATGCGCGACCATGTTTCGCGGACTTATTCTTCTTCTTTCGAATGCGATGAACACCGGTGCGTGGATCGACGTTTTCATTTACTGTCCAATATGATCCCTTACCACGATCTGTCAACGGGCGTGGAACTTTCTCAAAACACGGGTTCAAAGAAAGGTTATGGCGGACAGAGTTCTAGATTATTGACGTCAGATACAAGTTCACACAAGACTGTCCCGGAGAAAGATTAAAGTGTGTGATAAACTTTTCAAAACAAATAGGAACAGTCAAACAATAACATCGCGGTCGCGACTCGCGCGTTGATACACATTATTCGAAATCAAAACAACAGCGCGTAACATGTCACAAAAAAAAAACGCCAGAAAAGGCTCACTTACTTTCCAGCCATTAGGGGCAGTTCTGAAATAAGGAAACTGCAGGTATTTAAGTTAGCACTACTTGGGTTGCTGGTAGCTATACCAACATACCCTGGACTCAATAGCATAGTAAATATCTTCCAAAAGCAATTTCTGGTTCGGTGACCCTTTTATTGCATACCTGATCCATATGTTAGCATTGTCTTGCCATGCGGGATTAAAATTCAAAAAATACAATATACATACCGGATAAGCGTTGAATATGGGTAAAATGGTTTGCTTCCTGGAGGGCCATCGCGCAGAGAATCGAGGTTAATAGGAAGACCGCCAGTGAGGTCATTTTCCTGAGGGTAGTATGAATTGCCAGACAAATCCTGGTGTTGTTGGTCTGTCATCATAGGCTGCATGGGTTGTTGTTGAGATTGCTGTGACATGAACCGAAATCTGACGGCTGTGAAGTGAGTACGGGACTCGTGTCAGGGTGTTTGTGTTGGTTATGGCGGAGGGGGTGGTGGTTGAGGGTAAGCAAACAACCAGCGAATCTGCTAGCTTATGTCAGAGACGTGGGAAAGCCTTGACTCTGCGCACGGACCCTTCTACGTTTCCATTTCCACCACAGAGTAATATCCATGGCTTGTGAAGAACAACGCGAGAGTGCGAGTGCGACGGACAATGGGGAGGAGGAGGATGGGAGTTAGTGTGTCTGGAGCCACTGGGTTCAACATACCCCGACAACGTCCAAATTGTGGAAGACACGATAAAACAGAGTCCAAAGCATGTCCATACATTGTCCATACACACAAACAAAAATCCTCCTTTTCTGGTTATTTCTTTCCTCACAAAGCAGTTACTCCATTCATACATTTATACATACATATCTTCCAGACAACTCCATCGTGTGCAACAGTTCTTTTCCATGCGTCACGAAGCTAAACATTCATCGTATAGTATAGCCCTTAAAAATATTAATCACCGATTATGTGAATCAACCAAATTTCCATTCCATCGTGTGGGTGCCGGCTGCTTATATAGGAGCATTACGCGTCCTTTTTACACCCGATAGCGTGGTTATTCACTTGCGGTCCAATCGATGAGGAATTAACAAAGCTTCTACCCGATTATCCTGATCTTACGAAATGCGCTGGGGCAAAAATTTTTGCGTTATTAATTAGACGCCCATGACCTGCTAAAGCAAAGTACAAATACTGAACGAATTAATGGAAATGAACATTCTCGTCCCCTACATGCTATCCACTCCTTTCTACTAAACAGAACCTGTTGGGTTCCATAATCAGATATGTCCGATGCAGAGGTTGCGCAGGCAAGATATGACAACGATGTTATCCGGATATGTCAAAGTCGGCCTGATAATGATATAACCATTGCTATCTCATTTATGACTTTTGCTCAACAGTTATCCCTACCGTCGTTACTCTTTATGACCACTGTGAGTCTCTTTACTCCCCACCTCCTTTATTTTTACAAAAATCACAAATATCAACAGTAATCACTTTAAATCAAGAGGCAAGTTCCATGATTCCTGATCCCCGCTTTAAAAATACCAGCTAACAGTCCCTTAAAGGTTGATTTGGTCTGGGTAAGTCGAATTCAAATACCCAAGCGTGAACATGCAAATAACACTAGCCGAAGAACAAGCCGTGGTCGAATTCAAAATTTTTATTTTTATGGGTGCGCAGCAACTGTTATCACAAGGCACCTTTCCGATTGAAAGTTCATTTCCGAGAATTAGAACCGATATTTTGGCTGCATTTTATTATTGTAAGTCGAATGATTGGCGCGTTCCTTTAAATATCAAAACTAATTTTTCTTCATAGAATAGATGTTGCAGGTGGGCAAGACTTCTATTATGGCATGTTACCCTCGGTACGACTGAATATCCAGTTTTCACCATCAAACCATCATCAGATGAAGTAATTGTCCTGCCGTCCTGATTATATTATATTGTATGCTAATGTTCTTTGTTCAGTTGTAAGTGAACTTCGTTAGAATTACGAACATTCTATCAGATACATAGGGTGATGTCTTCATTTGCAGTTGTAAGCGGTCTCCACAATCTTTATGCGGGGTTTTTCAAGTGACGGCATTATGAAGGCCAAACATGGCTCCAAGTTCGAATCTGGGCGATGGCGGTTGTCATATGGTCCATGCAATGTACACGTCATTTATGTGCTCCTTATGCATCGTATGCTTACTTTTTTTTAAAACAGTAATCATGTTGTTTCGCACGTCAGCGTTTTACCATCGCCGGCCAGTGATAAGAACACTGCTTTTACTTTGTTTCATTGCCCAAATCATTTCGATATGCATAATACTGACGACTTCATTGCGCCACCTGGAAGGTCAGTGATTCAGATCCAGAACAACTCTAATTCTAACTTATATTTTTTTGCACAGTTCACCACCAGCCATTTCCAGGCATATCATTTTGTACACCGTATAGTGTTGCTCGTCATCTATATGGCTTTTTTATTGCCATTATTGTGTTTGATCTCATCCTCGCCATGTTCTCCGTGTGGACTGGCATAGATTACCTCAGGTTTAGACGTTCAGTGGACGGCATGGCCAAGGGTCATATCTGGGAAACCCTCTTGAAAGACAACTTGAAGTACTCTGCTATGTGTGTTTTCGTCCTTATATATGTATTCAGTACCATGGCTGACGTCTCACAGCACTCTGCTAACATACGCTTTCTGTGCTGTGACATGGGTATCATTTCCGGTGAGTGTTTTCAACGAAGACAGTACAATAGAGCCGTAAAATGTTGCACTAGGTGAAGTGGATTATGCTTTCGCAGAGCATTTCCATTGCCAGCACATGCGTCACGGGTATCCGGCTTATTCTAGATCTTCGAGAGGCATATTATTTGCCATGGACAGACTTTGAGAATTGGAACCTTGGAAGGGTTTCCGTAGATTTAAATAATGACTGGCATGCCTCGTGCCCATAGTGCCCAGAATTTGTTGGCAGAGTGCTTTTTGATAATTCTACCTACTTATTAGTTTATCATAGCTACATCTTATCACAGCTACCACACTGTCGTTACTGGAATTATTCATTTAGTAGATATACATATATATCTCATCTTTTCAGTTGTGCACAGTCCTCGCCAAGAATGCGAAAGGATGTAATTTGACTCGATCTAGACTAGATACATCCATGTAACATGAACGATTGCAATTTGGTAAGGAATCCCTAGTAATTAAACGCTGTGCAATCATTAGTGGTCGCCTACACAACACGACGGTCAACTTACCCATATGCATACTCAACCTCATCAACACCAGCTCCAGCAGCAAACGGTCCCGATTGTTCGCGGGGAATAGGCCCCATCTCAGCTTCGTCGTCATCCAGGTCAACCGCACTAGTATCATCCAAACCAAATGGAAGGACTGGCCGCAACCCATTCCCAGAACTCGAACGACGGCCTCCAGCAGGTGATTTTGGCAGTGCAGCCATAGTTTTAGGGCTCATATGCTAAAATTATGTTGTTCAGAACCTGTGATGTTACAACGAAAAAAAGTGGCGTTGTACTGACTTCCCAATTATTTAGGTTCTCATCAACCACGTCTCGGTCATCCCGGCTTAGATCGAGCCGAGCATCGTCTCCTAGGTCTCCTATAGAATCAATACTTCCTGTATCACTTATGCCATCTGCCATTTCAGATGCATAAGCAGGGAGGCGGTGCCAAGCTGAGGTGCCGCCAAATAGTTGTTGTCCTTCTGTGGGCTGTTCATCAGACCATCCCAGACCAGAAAGGTAATCTTCGTATTCTTCCTCAAATGCTATGTCTTCGGTTATATATGGAAGGAAGATAGAAGGATCGGGCGCTTGTGAACGAGAGGGTGGGAAGACATCCGCATCAACCATATTCGGCGTACCCATTGGTCGAATAAGACCTGACAGTTCTGGACCAGGATGAAGACCCTCGAGGTGATGAGACATACTTCCAGACCTTCTGTGGACAGGACCATGTTGAACCGAAGTTGCTGCTGCGCCGTATCTCTTCGTGTTATCTATTTTTATTATTCAAAAAAAAAACATGAATTCCCAGCGTGCCATGTGAAAACATCAACGCCACATACAAAATTTTACAAGGTGGCGCAAAGCCTGTTCTTGTGCCTAACAAATACATGTTAGCAGGTGATTCTCCAAACAAAGGTTTGACTAACTTGTGCATCAGAAACATCATCAACCTCGGTTCCAGTAAGCCACTCATCTCGTAAATCTGGACGGCAATTGAGATATATGGAAGTAATGACTTTCATATTTGCTACAGTAAAAAGAAAATCAGATGTGAATATAAAAATAGGAAGGTATATCTTACATTGCCGCCATTTCCTACCACAAAAGGGAACTTGACTCTTCAGAAGTTTGAGTATGTGCAGTTGTAGCATTGGATGCATGACTCGAAGTACACGTTTTAAAACAGCCTAATGTTTGGATGAGAATCAGCCATGCAATAATAACATTGATCAAAAAACCAAAAAATCATACCGAACTCTTGTATTGAACAAGCATCCAGATGCGATGTGAACGACCCTTTGACAGCTTCTGCATAATTTTTGCGAAGTTTATCGTAGAGAAGAAGTTCCTCCAAGAATATTCTGTAACTTGTTCAATTTCCTCTTCATGTTTCTCACCGTTCGGAAGATTGATCACTTTAGTGACAGTATGCCGAGGTGGTTTAATCATTTCATCTTCTGGTCTCGTTGGTTGTGGATTTCTGGCAAAATTAGTAAGGCAATAACGGAAAAAGCTGAAAAATAGTTTAGCAATCAAGAGACAGACATTTTAGGAGTACCTACTTGTTCTCGGGGGAATCAGCCTTCGAAACCACAGAAGCAGATACCTCTTGCAGTCCAAACATCTTCAAGATCAATAGGAGACAGTTGGTGTCAAGCAGATGTTGTCCTAAATGATGAAACTTCATAACATCTGACGAGAATGTCTGTAAAGTTTTACAAACTATGGAAATAAGTCCACTTACGAGATACCTTGAACCATTTCAGAACTATCAACAGAATGGCAGAGACAGCCTTTGACGTTATTTCGCGGTGCCTGGTAACATCTATTTCATCCAATGTAGGTGGAGGTGCTATGGGCTGTTCCTGGGCTGCTTCAGGTGAGTAAAGTGCTGACGAGGGGTTGAAGGGGCTATTACGTGACCCGACACCAGGAGGAAATACAGAGGAGGAGGAGGACTGAGGACCCTGCATATTTGTACTAGCTGAAACAGTAGCCAACAAGAGTTTGAGGAGTACTAGTACCCAGCCGGATAGCATAGGTATGACGGCGCTCTTCAGATGGTCAGCATTTGGGGTCCAGGATTCTTGAAATAGGTTACATACATAGATCTGTTCGACTCTCTTTAAGCGCACCAGATCTTCCTTCCTCTCTCTAGCTTTCCGCTTGTCGGATATTGTTTTGGCATTCTTCATAGCCTCTTCAGCTTCCGCAATCTTCGCATCCAGTAGAGCAATATCTGGTAATGGCTCTCCATTCTCATCCTTGCAACAGATTAGACGGATGAATGTACAAACCACAATATTTACCTACATCCAAGCTTGACTTGAAAGTGGATGATTCAAACTCTCTTCCGGGGCCCGGCATATGCTCTAATCCACTCTCTGCGATCATACAATCCTCCCTTGTCTTCCACATCTGCAGAAGCGCTAGGCTCACGTACATGTGCTTATTGAAGAGCTTATCAGCTTCTTCGATAGCGAATGGTACAAGCTTAGTATCCTTTCCGTATCTGCCGGAGAATGGGAATAGGAACGGACGGGTCTGGTCTGTTTGGAATTGTTGCTTTTTGGGCTTTGGAGATGGCGGAGGAGAGGGTGCTGGGGTAGCTGGCTGAGGGTTCTGTCTATATGGGCCATTTTGGTTCATTTGTTGTTGGTTATGGAATTGGGCATGCGAGTTTTGTATATTGTGTTGTGACGAGTCCGTATCATCATGGTGATAGTGGTGTCGAATGGGGATTGGAGAATATGCGTGGGCTAATCGTGAAGTAAAAAGAGTGGGGTTGGATTTCACAATAGGAGTATCTATTAATGCGGGAGGAGGTTGTGAAGGTGGAATGAATGTAGGATATTTGACAGAAGTCTCCTGACGGAAACCCTCAATCTCGAGAGGAGACGACTTGATCCTATCATCTAGCATATAATCTGTTTTTGCAATGGCCCAAATATGAACGTATGATATGTACCTTCTTCAGCTGTAGTAGGAAGGTTTGCTAGTTCCCGTGCCAGCTTCTTTACACGTGCGTGATCCCGTATACCACCCCAGCACGTTAGAAGTGTTTTCCATAATAATAACAGGAGCTACGAGTGTGTAAATTTAGATAGCAGTTGGCAGAAGAGGCTCGGAACAGACCTTCTTGATCGGATACCCTTTGGCACTCTTATCTCGGAGCCCAGAAACGACATTGAAGAGATAGACTGGTAGTGGGGGATCCAGACTCACTAAAAGTCCCTTAGTAAGTGGTTGGCAGGCTATAGCAGAGTAGATACCCACTAAGTTCGTCAGCAAAATCATCGTGACCCTTGAAAACCTCGATGAGATGATACAACATGCCCAAATATACAGATATTTCCGTCAGGACTTCTTCAATGAAATCCATTCTTTCTGTCTGCGATATATTAAGATGTATCGCGTCTTGATCCGTGAGACTGCTGCAGATATCGGAATTGAATCATGAAGTTCGGATGAGAAGGGAAGAGGGGATACAAACCACAGTAGATCGTGTTTATGACTAGCAATCTTCAGGGCTTCTATAATCGTGCTTACACCATTCGCAGAGCGCACAATTTTACAGTTTTCAAAGATCCAGTGCAATTGATGTTCAGGGGAAACAGCCTCCGCGAATGTTCCTGTGTATGAAGTTCGTTACAATGTCATAAGGAAAATTTCTCCCGCACCTTGGATAACATAGAATAATCGACGGGCATTTGTAAATCTGACTTCAGCGTCACGATGCTCTAAGCTTTCCAAGTGTAGCTCTACTTGTGATCGTCTCTCAGCAGGAGATGCTTTAGTCCACTCTATTATTGACGGTAAGCGGTGTTATTTTTTTGCATACGCTAACTTGTAAATACCAGCTGTGAACGACCCCTCCCAAGCTTTGAGATTCTCTGCAACTTGAGGCATCTCGATATAAGAATAGAATTCCTCTATCTCGTTCATAACTGTATCTTCGTCATCATATTTGAAGTCGAACCATGATTGCTGAAGTTGTACACCGTTAGTTGGTTAGAAAGTTGTGGATAGTATGGATAGATAATTTCACGAACTTTTGGTTTTGGATTGGACCCAACCATGGCCTTGAGTTGACCAAGTGTTATGGAATCGAGCCCATTGGCCGGTTGCACCAAATTTGACGTGTTATCTTGTGATAGTGCATTCATAAATGCAGAGATTGAATTGTTTTATGTTCGTTTAGTATAGTAAGTAGTAAGTATGGATTCGGAGATCACATGTTTGGCGAAAGCTTCAAAATCAAACGGAAATGAGTCATGACATTGACATTGATATTTATGACACAATACAATCCAGCTGGCCAGCTGATGTGATGCGTGAATTGAATGATAGTCGGTTGGAACAATTATATTACATACAGACATACCCAGAGCAGAGGTCCCATGGTACAAATGTGATACATGTGCCTGTGTGAGAAGCTATTGTAACAAAGGTGCGACAAGCCACTTAGACCTTCGCTTGCGCCATGTATGTAACTATCAAATTTGAATGAAAATAGGTCGATAAATGACCCTGGCAAGGAATTAAGAGGTAGTACTTGTGTTTGGGTATTGGACGTCAAAAACTGCCCGCCAGATGACATAAATGGTTGCTTGTGATTGGTAACCATACGAGATGGTAGTTTATGCGGTCCTTGATTACGGCACAGTAGATCTGTACTTAAATTTAGAGGCTACGGTAAATGTATGTACATGGAAACAGTTGGGTTATGCCGCATGACAAGACAATGCTTGTCACCAGCAGCGATTATGAATAGACTCAGGTCCCATTTGACTGGTACCAGAGAAAGAGTAGGAAGAAGGATTACGGTAATAGCCGACGCTTCCGCATGAGAGTATTAAATCAAGAGACACATGCATGAGGCCTGGAGGTCCGGGGAGAATGCCAAGCGAAGAGATGGCAGCTGGATAGTGGATAGGACAGAGATTTTGTTTGAAGGTATGATGGATCCGCGGGTTGGGATGAATCGATAAGACACATACTGTGAATGTTGGAAGGACACGAGACGATTGCTTGATAATCAAAGCGGTTGAACATTAGAGAGAGGACTGGAGTCATCGGTAAGGAGCATATTACATAAGCGTGCTATATAAGAAAGAAAGTTTTGTTTCGTCGATTTTCCCGCATTCTCCAACCACCAGGCGGATCGACCCTCTTCTGTCGATTCCAGTTGCCAGGTCTCTTCCTCTCCATCCCATCCACCCGACAACTTAGGCTAGACCGAAGAGGGCACGTTTTCCCACTTCAAAGTATTGTGAAAAGCAAAGCCAGCTGGTCTACAGGCAGCCACCCTCAGCTCAACTACTGCCCTTTTCCTTTACTTCCTCTTTACAAAAGGCACGCCTTCGCTGTGCGTCCGCCAATCCATCCTATTTTTCCTCGTCAGCCTCTCTCGACTGTTTCTTTTTCCTATTTTTTTTCCCCCACTAGTTTACGACAGACTTTACGACTACCCTCTTCCTCTTACTCCAGCTTCTCCTTGATTCAGAAGGGAGCTCGTCTAAGATCAGAGTCTATAGTCATCTGCACAAGTTTCGTGTGGTGACTGTTTCTCTAATCAAACCCCCCAATTGCAAATGCCCGTTCCTGTTCCACGCTTAGCTGAACAGGTTTCACACCCAGTCATCAAGAACAATCACAAAGGTGACAAAGCAGCAAATCCGTTCGCAAACCTCACCCGTACCTTACCAGAATCCCCCATCGGACCTCCTCCCTCGTTTGGTACACGTGAAGAGTGGATCAGATCCCTGCCATACTGGAGGCGAACAAAACCTCGGCGCATTTGGGAGGACGATCTCCGTCCCAACGAGCAACCTGTAGAACAGGGGTTTCACCCAGGGTTGACATTCGCGGAGAACGCGTCTGTTATTAAAGGAGCTTGCGCTGAAGCGTGTCTTCCGCCCGTCTACACTATGCTGGAGTCATTGTCCCGCCCAGCTGCTGAGACGTATCCCATGAATTGTTCCCAAGGTGATCATCTGGTGGATGATATGGATGTTAACCATTCCTCTATCGCTATGAGCTCTCGTAGCCATGAAAACTCGTGGTCCTTGCCGCCTATTGGAACTATTGGTGATCGTCTCAACAGAATAGATGCCGAGCCTAGATCGCAGCATCACGCTTTAACAGTTGGTGTCTCAAGTTGTCATCACCCTACATATGAGCGCGGTGCTTTCTCTCCGATTCTTGAGGATCAATCCCCAGGTACAGCCAGCGGTCCTGATGCAGTTTCCAGTCCATTGGAACCTATCACTCCCTTCGGCGTTTACGTTGACCGAGTTGTTGCTGAACAATCCATCCCATTGATTAATAATGGATTTACAGAGTTTCTAGGCGATCCCGAGCATGGTTATCATGAAAAACAGCTCGGCCATAACTGTTCTCAGGTAGTATATCCGACTATAGCAGAAACGAAAGTCCAGGTTTCTGCTTCTGACGTGATCATTACCCCGAGCGCTAATTCTGATTACAAGAAACTCGCCGAACCTTTGTCCGGTTGGATGGCAAACTACGTTTGGAAAGTATGCACCACTGGTCTTAGCCTTCCATCTATGTTCTCCCGATCATTGTAAGCATTCATAATTTTTTTTAAATAATAAAATCCTCCCGTATTTACACCAGAATCAAT
The DNA here is from genome assembly GCA_009739215.1 of Floccularia luteovirens. Classification (NCBI taxonomy): domain Eukaryota; kingdom Fungi; phylum Basidiomycota; class Agaricomycetes; order Agaricales; family Squamanitaceae; genus Floccularia; species Floccularia luteovirens. Next base: position 1,871,915 of record VSJF01000004.1, read on the forward strand.
AGGAATGATACTGCTCAATATACGAACAACCCCCCAGGTCATTTAGCGCCTGCTGTGCACTCCCTTCTCTTGTCCACATTGCTACAACCCTCTGCCGTGTTCCTGGCAATGTGGTACATCGTTCGCCTTCCTGTATACTTCAACGCTGCTCCCCTTAGCGCAGAGTACTCAAAAGAGATCTACTTCAGACATATCCTGCTCGGCGATACTTCCGGGACTTTTGACAAACTGAACACAGGGGACAGTGTGCCATTCCGTCTCATAGTACTTGGATGTATGCTAGCCAACAAGTGGCTGGATGATCATACATTCTCGAACAAAACATGGTAAGAAACCTAACCTTGACATTCAATAAAATATACTGATCCTGGTCACTTAGGCATACTATCTCTAATGTCCCAATTCATGCATTGAATCAGCTTGAATCCCTTGCTTTGGATATATTCACATATGATCTTTCTGTCCCGTCTCGTGAGTGGTCTCAGTGGCTCAACCATGTCTTGTCGTACCACATATCGTTGTCATCGCCTGCATACCCACAACCTATTTCTCGTCCCTCTACGAATCCTTCTTCTATCGTTAGAAAAGCGATCGAAGATATCATTCAGGCACCGGCTGCCCGTACGTTCTCATCTTCAGTTCCACAGCCTGTATTCCTCGGATTGGAAGAACGTAAACGGCAGAAACTGGAAAAAGAACTTGTCATGGATGCTGATGTGCTCGAAATTGATCTTGATGAAGATGGCCCCCTGAGAGAAGAGTATTTGCCAAGACGTCGTGTCGGCGGTGCTGGATCCTTTACTAGGTCGCACGCAAGAATGGATATTTCTACTAACAATGCGCCAATCGATAGGCAATTCGAATGGGATAGTCGCCCAAAGAATGATTTTCTTCCACCTCCGGCAAAATGGAGTCCAGCTGGCGATGAACCAATTCTACGTGATAGGAATCGTGCAAGTGGACATTATGTCGCTGTGCAGGCAACTCGTCAAAATCCGTACCCTGTTGTGAATCATCAGCATCAAGTTCAGGGGTATCACCAAAACTGGAGCTCGGTAGGACATTACATGCCGTCCAAGCCGCAGTCAGGGTTTATGTTGGACTTGCCCACAGTGAATACTCTCCTTCCATGGGGTTACAATTCTTTTCCGCAGCCCGCGCATTCACGGTCCCAATCCTTATCCACGGATCATGAGACTTTCCAACAACACCATATGCGTTCTTACTCTCAATCAAAATTTGAGTATAGATGCAGTGATCTTCGAATGACTGCAAATGAGCTCGCACCCCCTCTCGACACAGATCCACGTTGGATAGGTCCTGGACAATATACTTATGCCGCACCACCAATGTTAGCCCCTGTCATCAGTTCTAATTTTCAGTCTACGTGGCTGAGAACGTGACAAGTTTCCGTTTCCCTGTTATCCGGCCCCAGAAGTGCATTTCTCCAGTTCTAGATTCCGTTTCTCATCGATATTCACTCTACTCTATATACGACCACCGACCCTGCATTTATTCTCTCCATCGTGGTCTATTTTAGCCTCTTTTCCTCGGCCATCCACCTGTACTATCTTTTCAGCTTCTGTGAATATCGACTACCTTGTCGACTGTCTTTTCCAATTGTCTTATAACGTTTACGCACTCCCGTTTTCCATGACATATCCATCCTGTCATCAGGAATATTTAGGGCTTCATATACGGAACATTTGGCGTCATCTGTTATGTCTTCTTTTTTTTTGCATACTCCACCTTGGCTGGTATCGTTGGACCGGGGCTGACACTGCTCCGACTACCCAGACATAATCCCGTTTGCAAATGGACCCCTGATCCTACGAAGTTCAAGTTCATCGCGGAGATGCCTCTTGACCCATTGAATGTCCCCAAACCGTTCTGCCTTCTGTCCTCGATTGTTCGATATTTATCACGACTACCACCGCCACTAATAACAATCTTCCCTCTTCGCACTTGCTTGTTTGTTACAACGTTCCTGGTTCTGTTTCATTAGGAGAAATCCACATCAGTACTAAAACACAAAAATATTCTACCACTCTTTTTGCGCTTCATCTCTTCCCGTATTCCACGATTGCCCAGTTTCCAGACCACCACCTTATACCGCTTCATTCATCTCCGCCCATACCTATTTTCATTCTTTCCGCACATTCCTTTTCCTTTGCAACACTTTTTGTTGCGCCACATATAGTTAGGTAAGTAGTTATGCAAACCTTTTTTGTATCAGAGTTGTCGGATGTAGTTGCAATGCATATATGCCCCCATATATTTGAAATTTGGGAAGTAAGACTTCATTGTTATGAATTCAAAGGTAATAATACAAAGTCTAATAGGACATTTACTTCTTTGTTACATATTATATGCGAACCACGATGAAGGGAACCTTCAAACCAGTAAAGTGAGCTTCTGAGATAATTCACGGTGATATGTACATACCTCAACATCCTCTCCATCTTCATCAGAGACCATTACTTCGACAATCAGATGCTTCACATGAGATGGTATGGGCTTTTTGCTGACATGTTCTACCAGTTCACTAAACTTCATGGGAAGCCTCTCCTCGCTCTAAGTTATGTCATGTCATGAGATTGAGTTCATTGCACGAGGATACAATATCTCACGAACCTTTTTCTTCCCAAGGAACCCACTCCACAACATACTTACACCCTGACTAACCATAGTAATGTCAAGTTTATGATTAGCTTTAAACCATTTTATGATGTCCTTCAAAGATGGGTCGTTATTAAATTCGAAACGATCCCACAACGTCCATTCAGTTGATCCATATTTATTTTTGGCAGCGGCAATCGGTTCTGAGAATCCGAAAAATGGTAGAGCAAGATTAACGAATCCATTCTTGTATTCTTCTAATGTCTTCTTTCCATCAATTATCTACAAAAAGAAGCTCCTAAGATTCCATCCCACTAGACAACACGAACGTGGGTAACTAACCTTGTAGAGCTCCAAGCAAACTAGTCCTGTAACCAAGGAAGTAGTCGTCGCAATGGCAGGGATGATTTTCCCAGCTATTTGTTTCGTCGTATGACGATCTGCAATATTGATCCCATAGTTCATTGCACGAAGATTGGATGCGGCAGTGATGAAGTCAATGTGGTGATTTGTGTCGTCATCCTTTTCGAATTCAACTGGTGTTAGACGGTAGCCAGCCAAAGAAGCTGGTGCTGGAAGCTTGGCAATTAAGTTATCAATGCTGTCATCTGAGTTCTATTGTTAGTCCAACTCAATACACGAATAAAACGTGCCCCTACCTCCACCACCAGCTTGAGGTACTGGATCATTGTCATTTATCTGGATCTTGACACCGCTCTTTGGTACAAACTCCGGCACTATGACGATCTCAGAAATTTTACGGAAAACTGCCGGATCTGTTTCTCCGCGTAGTCCGTAATTGAACGCATGAAGGTTCGCCGCAGCAATAATATATGCCAAATGGACGGGCTTTACCTATAATTGAGACAATCAAACTCCGCGAAGAGATATAGATGCGTACGTCATTGGCATTGAACGTTATTGGGTCTGGAGCCCTCTTCGGGCCACTCCAGAACGGTTGTCCTGTACTGGTTACTGCATCTTTAGGTAAACTGAATAACAGCTGGCGAATATCGTTATTATAATCCCGTTCAAATTGCAAGCGTGCCCAAACAATGCATTCCTCAATTGTCAGGGGTTTATTGGTGACAAGGAAAGAGTTTATTTGTTCGATCTGTTCTTTGTGTTGTCCGGAGTACTTGAGTGTGGTTTCTAGATAATTCGGTTCTGATAGGTAAGCATTGACAGCTTGAGCAGGTTTGACGAAGAGATTATCAAATTGAGTTCGACTCCACTTGAAGAAAGTGAGATAAACACATAAAGCAGGAATTCCGATGATCATACCTCAATTGTATGGTTTATAGCGTTGGGGAAATTCTTTATAGTACAAGAAGGTGTCTCCTTCTCTGGAGGATCTTGTGATGAACCATAAGATTCTGTGAGGTCGGGAATAACAACTTGAGTGTTCCCCTTTGTTCCAAGTGTACCGGATTCGAGCAATGGTTTACGATAGAAAACACATCTCTGGTCCATATACAAGCCTGCAAATATGAGAAAAATAACCAAATAAAAACATGAATTCGACATACGAGCTTTGATGTTATCCAAGGCATTAGTGACGCCGTCTATGCCCTCGAAGAAGCGGTCATCGTACACGCCTTTGGTAAAGGATAGTCAGGTCGAGCTGTGAACCAAGATTATGGGATCACTAACTTTCAGTTGGGGGACCAACAGGTTCTTGCTTAGCCAGTATCTTTCCAGCCAGATCGGGATTCATCTCGGCTACTGCAACTGCAGCAACTTCGGCCTTGAATTTTCCAAGGTCTTTCGGTCTAAAAAGGAACTGTCTATTAAGGTTGCTTTTTTCTATGGTATCCAAATCCGTGACATGAATGACACCATTTGGACCTGAACCGAGGCCAATCATACTCCAGTTTTTGAGCATTTCACACCCAATAGCACCAGCACCAACTAGGAACTGTCGATGATTCGCAATCTTTTCCTGGAATTTTCTGCCAAAGACAGCTATCTGGCTGTCATATCTTGAGCCTATAGGTTGGCACTCCTCTTCTGACGGAAGAGTCGCAGGTAGGGATTCCAAAGAGTCAAAGTACATGTGTTGGAACATGGGATGGAATTTTGCTGAACATGCTTTGAGAACCTCCTGCGCCACGAATCCACCAATAACAGCAACAAGAGGGGACAAGGATCCGGATGCTTGGTAGGATAATTCGGTGAGTATCTTCTCGTCCACATCTGCATCCAACTTTTTGGCCAGCGAAACCAGACTTGCAGCATCTTCGGGATTTCTTGGGCGTGGTAAACGACCCTTAGAAGAGTTGAATTCCGATAAAGCTTGAAAACCTGCATGAAGGGAAGCCGTTCTGTCCATTTTGGCGAAATCAGTGATGAAGAATTCTGGGTTTGCTAGTGATTCTCGAAGTGGTTTCTAACATACTAGCATTTAGCTAATTAATTCTTGATCTGAAGTATGCCCTTACAAAGTCAATTATCTTCGGCATCTTGACCTGAGTGAATATGCCGCCAGCCTTGTAATCACCGAGACCTGAGGTATCACCAATAGTGAATGTGTATGGACCTTTGACAGATATTTTTCTTGGCTCGCATCCATTAAGTTCCGTCATTCCTTGAACCTCAGTGAATGTCACGAAATCTCCATCCTCAAGACCATGTCTAGTCTCATCTAAGCATGTCACTAAACCTTCTTTATCCTACAAGAGATTAGTGAAATCCGATCTAGCGAAAAGAAAAGAAAACACACTTTAGCGACAGAAACTATCATTCCTGTCAAGGGCTGTTCTCCGGTGGGGTCCACGCAAGTGAACTTCGGCCCGAAATCATTGAATACCGAGCTGTAAGTTGTAAGTGGAGTCGTGATGCTCAGAAGTTTGTGGAGCGTACCCAAATAAACCACGAGTTTCAGCAGCGATAAAGTGAACACCATGTTCGTGTGTCCAATTGTCAATTTCGATTTGTTTCTTGAATGACGCACCGCACAGAACAACGACCTATACCCTGGTCAGAGGGAGCGACGTATGAGAAGGGAGAGACTTGCTTGGAATCCTTGTATGAGCTCTACGCTAACTTCTTCACTGGGTTTCCCTCCTAGATCTCGTACGGGAACATATGCATTTAGTTCAGCCAATCTCGGTAAAGTGGCAGCTGCTCGAGATTTTCCAATATCTTCAGATCTCAGAAAGAACTGGAAAGTATCAATATCCAATTTGATATAGTTTGGAGAGTTTAATTACTTGCGAACTCAAATCTTGCAACTTGACAGGTTCTGGATCGAAAATGGTGACAGATTTGACTCCAGCAAGCACAATGTTTTTGGCTGAAAGTGTGGTTGGAATTATAAGAAAGATACACATTCCAGAACAAATGCGCTGACCTATCTCGGCGCCTAGTCCTTCCATGCCAACAATCAGAACATTGGATGTAGCCATTCTCTTCATTGCTTCATGGCCCAATACGTATCTGGCAAAGATGTGCGATTGTTATAGATTTCATTGAGATTGTGCTCTGGATTAAATCTTACAGCTGACGCGAGTAAAGTCCCTCATCGATAGCAGCTTCATCGATGTCCATTTGGGTTCCAATACTCGCCATTTTTTGAGTGTAGTTTTATAATGTAGAAAGAGAAGAAGAACCACTCAGTCTAAGTACTAAGTAGATGACTTGACTGTGATCACAATCTTAATCAGCAGTGCATCTGCATCAATTCACGTGATCAGAGACACGACCAGACACTTCCAAACTGTTCTCTGTTGCCACTGTTATAGATCAATTGCCATTCATGATCATCATATTTACATTGTATCACTCGGGGTGGTTAGCTAATTCGATAATCGACATTCATACATTTGATCTAGTGATGATCTTTTTTTTTCGAATGCGGAAAGAGATAAGATCATAATACGCGTTCACGTGATCAAAACACGCTGATGGTTCAGTTTCCTAAGTTTCTGGCTGTTGGTCTGCTTCATAACAATCCGACCGACATCCAACACCACTACCACGGTCTGCCACAAACTCAAAACAGACCACACCTTTTTACCAGACGATGGTCGCTGCCGGATCTATCACCGTCGCAGGTGAAACAGTTCTTTTGCTTTGTTGCTTAATCCTGGCACTCAATTTACCCTTCATTAGTTCGAGTTCGTCCACCAACAGCTGCAGAAGCTGCCCGCCTCCCTCAGCCATGTTATGATACAACATATCGTGGGGATGGTGCGCTCTCAACACCAGCAAAAGCTGCAAATACCGCAACCCTTCGCGACATTGTGCAAATTGTAGACGACCGTATTATAACGTTCGACCCCGATGAGAAGGATAGAGCAAAAGCGTTTGTTGAGCGTGGATTCATGCCGCCTGGGTCAAAGCGTTACAAAGATAGACGGTTCATGTTTGATAAAGTCTTTGGTCATGAAGCCAGGCAACAAGACGTATACGCATCCACATCACAACCTCTTCTTCAAGGACTTTTAGATGGATACAATGCTACTGTGTTTGCCTATGGAGTAAGTTGCTCATTTGGCGGTGAGGATCTTTCTGATCTCAAATGCTAGGCCACCGGCTGTGGCAAAACACATACTATCAGTGGAACAGAATCTGATCCAGGTATAATATACCTAACTATGGCGGACCTATTCCAACGAATCGAAGACCGCAAAGATGAGTGGAACGTAGAAGTTATGGTCACCTTCTTGGAGATTTATAACGAAGAAATACGTGATCTACTTGCCGAGCCTGGAACACACTACCCTCGAGGAGGTCTATCTATCAGAGAAGACAAGACAGTGAAAGTTGTGGGTCTCGTAGAATTGAAACCAAGGACAGCAGAAGAGGTCAAACAAATTGTTCTCCAAGGAAATCTACGGAGGACACAGAGTCCCACCCACGCAAATGAGACAAGTTCGCGATCGCACGCAGTTTTGCAAGTTCATGTTACACAATCACCTCGCACGGCGGCTCTCAACGAACAACGAACTGTAGGAACGCTTTCTATTATAGATCTTGCGGGCAGTGAACGTGCTGCAGCGACATCAAACATGGGACAACGCATGGTTGAAGGGGCTAATATCAACAAATCTCTTCTTGCGCTCGGGAACTGCATCAATGCACTGTGTGAGAGTGGTGGAGCCATCAGACACGTACCATATCGCAACAGCAAGTTGACACGCTTGCTCAAATTCTCGTTAGGAGGAAATTGCAAAACAGTCATGATCGTTTGTGTCGCGCCAACATCAATAAATTTCGATGATACCCACAATACTCTCATATATGCCGAACGAGCCACAAAGATCAAGACTAAAGTTGTCACGAGAAACGTTGTCAATGTTGATCGTCATGTTGGACGTTACGTCGAGGCTATCAACAGGCTGAATGAAGAAGTTGCGGAGTTGAAGCAAAAATTAGCAGACAAGAGGAATACCGAGGGGGAGATAGTACGTCGAAAGAAAGTCGAAGCAGCAGCAGAGGTAGCAAGAGCGAAAAACGATATGAAGGCGAAGGCCGATCAGACAAAACCGTCTATTATGGATGGCGCTGTATGTTCAGGAAAGCTGTTTGTGGCGAAAATTAAGCTTGCAGCCATCCAATCTCGGTTACGACAACTTGCTCTCGGTAAATCTTCACCTGCACAGGACGCAGAGCGTGCGTTGTTACAAGCATTGGCTGTTCCAGAAGAAGAAGCGACCAAGCCAGGATCCACATTGTCTGCCAGACTACAACGTTCCGCCAATTCAAACGCTATGTTTGACGCTACTATGCGCGCACTGTCGGAGAGACGATCCGAGAAATTAGACGACTCGAACATTGAGAATATCAAGCTGGATGCCACCTGTATCAAGGTAGAGATGGAACGAGTGAAGATAGAAGCGGAGGGGAATGCAGTACGCGATTGTGTAGAGGATCTAGCAGAGGTGGTCGTGAAGCTCCTTGGGATGCTTGGAAGGTGCACTGTCATGATTGGAGAAGCAGGTAATGCACTGAAAGGCAGCCCAACAAATCAAGATGGTGGGGCGGACGTCACTGTTCAGCAGGTCGTCGAGTTATTGGGGAGCATAAAGGAGAAGAATGACGACACTTTCAAAGAACTTGTCGGCCATTCTACTGAGGCTTACTCTACAGCTGGGACATCACTCAGCCACTTCGATAATTATGGTGTCACTTTCACTCGAAGGATCAACTCCGGACCAACCGCCCCTACCCAACCCTCAAAACCAGTTTATTCCCGCCGGTCGTCTTCGTATGGATCAAGTAACATACCATCTTCACCATCCAGACGGGGCCACAAATCTCCACGGAGGTCATTGCGATCCAGTATAGCCGCACAACCATACCGAAGAGTCTCCGACAAGGATAAGAAGGGGGCTAAAACTGCGAAAAGTGTGCAATGGCGAGACGAAGCCGGACAAGGCGATCTAGACGATGGTGGCCTCAACAAGCTTAGCCCACCTGTGCTTGCCGTCGTTCCCGCGAGTCCTGCTGATGGGTCAACAGCCAACACCCCAGAGCCTGGTAGAACATCACCTTTCATAAGGAGTTCATCATTAGGTGGCTCAGAAAGTGAGTGGGAAGACGACAATGAGAAGACGGACGATAGCCTCAACCTCAGTATGAACTTTATGTCCATGTCACTACCGCCGTCCACAAAACACGACTCCTCCACATCTTCCAGACCGAACGCAGGGAAACGATCACGCCCTAGCCGACTCGATCCCAGCTTCCTTAAGTCAAGGTCCAAAGCCTCGGGCTTAGGCAGTTTAGCTGAAGATGATGAAAGTAGCAGTCCAGAACGATCCACCCGTCCATTATCTGATATGAGCGTCAACCAACTATCTGAAGATTCTGGAAGCAATCTACAAGTCCCGAAACACAGAGAACGCCATAATATGAATGGGAGTCCAAGTCGTCGTGGTCCTTCGACACCTAAAGGTGGTATGTCACTCAGCAAGTCTGCAAATAGCCGTAGACGCTCCAACATTGGACCCGTGCGGAACGATAAAGGTAGAAGACGATCGAGTATGATTCCCCAACTTTCACCTCCGGACGGTGAGAGTAGTAAGGGCGGCCCAAGACGGGTCTTATTAGCTAGTCCAGCAAAACGAGTCAAGAGGGCGTCCCTTTCTCGATCCACCACTCTGGTGCCCCCCAAACTGAAGCTGAATAATACGTCCGGATATGTTGCAAATATCTCGCTGGTGTCCGGTGTGGACCCAAACGCAAGCATGGACTTCAGTAGCATGGGCAGATCTGGAGGGTCTAGACCTACATGGCGATGAACATTTTTTTCCTATCTCATGATCAGTAATGACCTAGTTAGTCGTGGACTTGCAAGGCTGGCCTTACAATGTATGACAGAACTTGTACGTATGAATGTCTGCCGCTTTCGTTAATGTTGTTTCTATTTTGACGCAGTTCACTGTTGCTGAACATGCCATGCCCTGTTCTATTTTGTATATGATTCATACCCCCGGTCCTAGTTTGTACGTGGATAGTATCCAGGTATATATTTATAAGATGTTTAATCTAGTACGCTGGTTTTGTGTTTTTGTGACATCCTGAATGACCGAGCACATGAACGCATAATTTATTGCCAAAGTGCAACACACAATACTCAGGGAATATAGTGGCCAAATATGTATATAGAAGTCATCTCATTATATTACACGCTTGACCTCAAAGAATGACTGGAGCAGATATTTCATTAGACACCCAAAATGAAAATGAAAATGTTGTGCCTCACTTTTAAGTAGTAGACCTGCCACGCGACAACAGAAAACAATACAATTGCTTGCAAGACCGACCACCATTTCACCCGAGAGTTGGTCGATTCTGCTGTATTCCTATGTGTGCGCTCCCTAACAACAATATATTCCTGCTCATCCTTCACAGCAGTCAAACCAGCAGTGAGAGAGCGAATTTCTCGTTCCACTGGCGCAACGATGTCTGCTTGTGCATGCAAGCACATTAGACTAGGCAAACATGAGAACAAGAGTACGTACCATCCTCTCCAACATATATGACACCGTGAACGTTGAAGCTGAATATGATATCAATTGACATAGGTGGGTGGAAATGTTAACGTTGCTATTACCTGAGCATTTTATCCGCAATGGCGCTCATTTGATTAGAGAAGCAATACTCATGGCGACCATCCGTCTCTGCAGTAATAGAAGCTGAGCCGGTTGACTGACGTATATGCTTCGCGAGGACACGATCATCTGGATTTGATAACTGTATGCAAGCCTAAGCGCCTTGGGTTACAAGAACATGTGGGAACTAACCCAGAAGTCAATGTCAAGATGGCCACCACCTCCTACTTGGTATGTTACCGTCATCTAGAGACGGCGTAATTAATGTTCTTGAATAGAATTAGGGTAGTTCGGGATCCTACCTTGTCATGCCTATGCAGGTCCTCGAAAAAGCATTCCTTTTTTCCAGCAGGTACTTCAATGAGATGGGCAGACACCAGGGATGGTATAATCATAAAGAAGAGCAAGCATGAGTAAATTAGTGGAGATATACATGAATGAGGCATGTTTTAGAGAGAGTACGTTACAAAGAAAAGTTGTAAATCTGGTTGACACGCATCATTTGCAGGGTCGCAAGCTCTCGCAAGAACCCGTGATCAATTGATTACTTCAAACAGTCTAATGTGAGTACGCATCTCTGCATATCCACACCTCTTTCACCTTGAAGCCAACTCAGTTTTTGTTATTCAACACCTACAAGTATATAGCATGGCTGAAAATACCGATGCTCTCGCTCCTAGGGTGTGTTTTCTTCTATCTCAGTTATCCGATCTTTCGCAGATCTCGCGATAATCGTTGTCTCATGATGTCCTTTTGTTCTTGGAATAGGAAGAAGAGACAGACGTTCATTTCGAACCAGTAATAAAACTCACGGAACAAGTTGATACCAAAACCCACGAAGAGGATGAGGATGTGCTTTTCAAAATGTATGCTCCATATTTCAAAATCTTATCTATATCAAACTTTTACAAATCCACTTCAGGCGGGCCAAACTCTTCAGATTCGATGTTGATTCAGCAGAATGGAAGGAACGTGGTACGGGTGATGTTCGTCTCTTGAGCCACAGAGAGACGAAGAAAGTTAGACTTGTAATGCGACGCGATAAAACTCTCAAAGTTTGTGCCAACCACGTTAGTAAGTGATCATTACCGTCCATAACCATATCTAATCTAATGTCGGTTATTAATCTTTGTTCCATATCAGTCTCTTCCGATATGCGTCTGCAACCAAATATCGGGTCTGACAGAAGTTGGGTCTGGAAAGTAGCAGCTGACTATTCTGAAGATCCACCAACTTCAGAGACACTAGCTATACGCTTCGCCAACTCTGAAAGTGAGCTAGATAGATCGCTTGATGTAATATGGCTGCTCATGTGTTTGCAGATGCTGATAAATTCAAAGTCGCATTTGAGGACGCTCAAAAGAACAACGCTTCTTTGGGCAAGTCAAGTTCTGGTGAGGCTGAAGCTGAGACCGGGCCGGTGCCGGAAAAAGAGGAAGAAAAAGAGGCAAAGGAGGGGGAGGCAGAGAAGAAAGAAGAGGCAGAAAATAAAGAAGAGGCAAAGGAGGAGGCACACGAAGGTGGGGAGAAAGAGTAGTTATGAACCTGCTTTATTTGAGCTCTATATCATGCCGAGCTATTTTGCAAGGCTTGTCACAATCATTACAGCAACTTTTACAATGGAGAGTGGTGACTTTTGTATGACACCCCCATTACATTTATTTGTCAATGATTTTCTTCATACATAATGCACACGGAGATACACATTAGGTTATCGAAGCCATGTTATATCTGGATCTGGTTACTTATCCCTTGGAGTATTGCGCTTCTTCGTTTGCCCAAGCTTCCCAGAATGCAACGCCTTGCCCTCTTAACCAATATCGGGGTGAAGAATCACCTCTCACTACACTTGCAGTAATGAGAACATGGTGGATCTCCTATAGTCATGGTTGTAGTGAATTGGATGTACAAGAGCAATAACAAAGCGTCTTACCGAGCCTCTATTGGTGAAAAAATCAAAAGATTACTACAAACATAAAAAGGACCGACGAAACACTCACGGAACTTCATACATTGGTTCTAACAACAGTGATTCCTGATTTGATATGAGTAACAATTGAATTGTGTTTTGTAGTGACACATACCATTATCCCCCGGAGCCCTCTCGCGCCTCCACCTCGGTCTGCAGCTTTCTTGCAGATTTCGTCAATCGCGGCACTCGTAAAACGAATCTCAACACCAGAATATCCAAACAGGGACTGATATTGTGACATCAGTGAACCCTTCACTTCCGTAAGGATGCGACGGAGGTCAGGAACAGTCAGTGGAGATAGTGTAGTAATAGAGGGAAGGCGAGAAACGAATTCAGGGATGAAGCTATGCTTATGCATAAATAGTATATCATAGATATGAATTGAACAGTACAGACCCGTATTTAGTCAAGTCTGAGAATATCGTATCAGACAAGTAGGTAAGAATAGAAAAGCACACTAACCAGCGGTCTCAACAAGTTCCAACATGTCATGTTGTGCCTTTCGATTTGGAGTGAAGAAAGGGAGTGCATTTCCTTCTCGTGAACCGATATTTGCTGTGAAACCGATAGACTATGCGTAGTTTAGTAATAGCACAAACGGGATACAATGTTATCGAATTCATACTCCTTTGGCCACGCGTTGTCTGATGATGGCATCTAAACCAACAAATGCCCCACTTAGAATGAATAGGACATTTGTAGTGTCGATGTGGTATACATCTGGCTTAGCTGTGACACTATCAGCACCCGTAAAATGGTATGCAGATATAAGCCTACGTGTAGGAATGGCCGCGTGCGGACGTTGACCAGTTCTAGAGGGTCCCTCCCCACCTTGAGATGGAGGAATGTCTACAGAAGCGGCTCCTTTGGCTTGCACAGTGACAACAGAGCCTTCCATCATACGAAGGAGTGCTTGTTGTACTCCCTCACCCCCAACATCCCGAGAACCTTCCATGCCTGAGCCTGCAGTTTTCCTCGCAATCTTATCTACTTCGTCAATATATACAATACCCATACTATTTTGCAAAGTTAATTAGCGTACTAGAATAGAATAGGTAAAGCTGCAAACCTAGCACGAAAAGGATCCCAATTAGCCGCTTGCAACTAGCCGTTTAGTTAGTCAGGTGTTAAACGTATTCCCATCCGACCCACCAGCCGCTGAATTGCCATGTCCACATCTTCTCCAACATCTATTTTTATGGCGACACGTCAGATTAATGTTATAGTAGCAAAATCATCAGCACTAACATCCAGCCTGAACAAGTTAGCAGCTAGTACTAATTCATGTTTTTTTGAAGGATGCATACCTGCGTAAAAGCCGTTGCATCACTGACAGAAAAAGGTACATCTAATACTTTCGCGAGCGTTCTTGCCAGCAATGTTTTCCCTGCACCAAGTTATAATAGCACCGATGGAAAATGAATCAACCATACCGGAACCAGTCGGACCCCTGTGCTCAAAGTGAATTTATTGATATTGATAGTTCAATAAACGAAGGTACATACAAGACGAGAACATTACTTTTCTCAAATAGAGGGAGTGACCGACGCGATGACAATGATAGGGGCATTAACGGTTTTCGTATAGGACGCACCCGTGCAGTGGACACACCACTTTGTGCTGATGTGTGTTAAAATAATAGAAACTCTAGTTGTTTGTTACATACGATCCACTTTGTCCTCAGAATTTTGTTCTTTGGCATATTCTTCTGCCTCTGCATATGCGAGATTTGCTCGTACACGGTTATAGTGATTGAATACACTTGGTGCTATTGTAAGTCTATAATAATATGACAGGGGATTATCACGCACGCGACAGAAAGAACCTTCTTAGCATTTTCTTGACCAACAATGAATTGGTTTAAATACTCAACCAACTGGTTTGCCATAAATAAGTTGTCATACTTCAGCTGCGACAATACGTTTATACCTCACGAGGAGTGGCTAGTCCAAAGCCTGGTGGATGTATTTCAGGTGCATCATTCTGTACATCACTGTGGTCGTAGACAGGTTGGGTGCGGATAAGACGAATGGATATTCGATGATTGAAACGGTGTTTAACGATGAGCAACGGATGCTTTGATATTCGTATCATAGAAAGCAAACAATGTCGATATTAGTGAGACTATAAGTTGTGTACAGCCCAACGAATCCGTTGGGAGTCCCAGGAGTTTAGAGGACAATTACAGGATGAAAATGGGTGACTTCCGGATGATGATGCAGATTGGCCACTCCGGGTCCTCATTTGCATTGCCGATAACTTGGATAATATACAAACCAAAATACTACACTAAATCAGACAGACATCTCATCATTGCTCCTTCCAGCATTACAGAACTCAAGAATGGGAAAAGAAACTCGTTCAATATCCCCCCGTCGGAGATACGATGACGAAGACAACAGCCAGAATCAACGAGACAGAAGAAGTAACAACCATGACAGTGGGAACAGCAGAAAACGCAGTCGGAGCGGAAGTAGAGAAAGAGACAGGGAACGGGGTCGAGATAGTGGGAAGTCTAGGAGAGATAGAAGTCATAGCAGGGATGCAGAAAGGAAGAAGTGCGTCCGTGTTTGCGAATTATTATCTACAAACTAACATCTTGACTCAGGCGAAAACGAGAGAAATCAGAGGAGCGAAAGGCAAGGAAGGCTGAAAAGAAACGAATGAAAGAGGAAGAAGAAGCTCGTCAAGTTGCAGAATTAAGTGTATACAGTGCGACTGACAACCCTTTCCATGATGTCAACCTTGGACAACAGTTTCGTTGGCATAAAAAGAACGAAAAGGAGCGGAAGCAAGGTTTAACCCTCGCAGAGTCACAGAGACGGGACGCATTGAGGAGGCAGGAGGCTAAGGAAGAGCTAGAACGACTTAATCGACGACGTGCAGAGAGAGAGGTTGAAATGCGACTCAGAGAGGAGGAAGAGTTAAGGATGCAACGACTACAAGAATCTGCTCAAATGTCAGATTGGCTATCCAAAGATGGTGACTTCCAGCTGGAGCAAGAAAGGCGGCGTGCCACCATCAGGATCAAAGAGAAACGGGCAAAGGCCATTGACTTTCTTGCATTGAATCTGAAATACGTGAACAAACCGGAGGAGGGAGATGATAAAGTGAAGGAGGAAGACGATGCCGGTTTAGAAATTGACTTGGATGAACCATATAATATTTTTGATGTACGTGGCGTACTCAATATCCCACTTCAGCATTTCTGACGACCTGGCAGAACTTGTCGAGCACGCAAACCAATGAACTTCATGACGACATTGAAAAATATCTGACATTAGAAACATCGAATATCAACCTCGATTTTTGGACGGTGAGTTTGAATTGATTCATTGAATATTGTAAAATTCTAATAAATTTGGTAGAACATGATGGTAGTTTGTAAGGATAGACTGGAAAGACTACAGGAAAATGATAGAATAGGCATAACTGCTGCTGCTGCCGTAGAGTCTGATATATCTGGGTTACTTGCAGGCAAAACCCTTGAAGAGCTCTCAGCTCTCCAAAGGCGCATCCAGGAAAAGCTTGTCAGTGGGGAGCCTATTGATACTGACTATTGGGAGAATCTACTGAAGAAATTGCTTGTATGGAAAGCAAAGGTAAATCCGGAACATCCTTTTTTGTTGTTTGTACTCATTTCATGTTGCCAGGCTAAGTTAAAGAGTCTTCACGAAGTTGTTGTACGCAACAGATTAGAGCAGCTTCGTAAACGGCAGCGTGACGAAGCTCTGCAGGCACAAGAAGAGCTCCTCGCAGGTGTTGCCAAATCCGCATTGAAGAAGTCTGCTTCTGAAGCTGTCGCTGAGATGCACATAAGTGAAGACGTTCCAGCGGAAGACAGGGAGCCATATGACAGGGCAATGAGCCCCGCATTGCTCAATATCACGAACCTCGCTCCAGAGGAACGTGAGATTGATATCATCACTGAAGAAGAGGACCGCCGCAACTTGGTATGGTATCCCTTCTTATGCCTTTTGCCTCAACTAATAATCTACTAGTTTGACCAACGACGCACTGTCGCTGCATCGAGGTTCGTACCGAAGACAATTCAACCTGCGCCAGAAGTTCCCAGCGAAGAGGCAGCTAGTGGTGCAGATTTGGCTTCTGAGGCCCTTTATAGAGCAGAGGCAGAGAAAGACCTTGACGAAGAGGAGGAACTCTTCAATCTGGAAGAAAATATCCCAAACCCCACTAGTTATAATTGGGAAGATAAATACAGACCCAGAAAACCCAGATACTTCAACCGCGTCCACACTGGATACGAATGGAATAAGTACAATCAAACACATTATGAGTACGTTTGTCTCAAAACCTCTGCTTCATCAATCTTATCAATCTCCTCAGCACCGACAATCCACCTCCAAAAGTTGTACAGGGATACAAGGTCAGCCATTAAATAATCCATCCCGTATCGTGAGACGTGCTCATGAAAACCTAGTTCAATATCTTTTACCCTGACCTCATTGACAAGTCAAAAGCTCCTACATACAAAATTGTTAAGGAGCCTGGCAACGACGACACGGTCCTACTTCATTTCAGTGCCGGTCCACCTTATGAGGACATTGCATTCAGGATTGTCAACAGGGAATGGGAATTTTCTCATAAGAGGTATTGTTTTTTCATAGTATCATCGAGCTTGCTGGTGACTGACATTGGTTGAAGGGGATTCAGAAGTAGTTTCGATCGCGGTTGTCTTTCTCTGTGGTTCAACTTCAGACGTAATGTAAGTATCCTCCAAATGATCTGGTGTTCGATATTTGACTGAAATAACTGCAGTTCTATCGCAAGTAAATTATCCTGGGAATATAGCGTTTTATCTTGTATTACCTTGTCCATGTGGATCACTGCATCTCTACATAAGAGCTCTACAAAAACATATAATGAAACATGTTTACTGGTGCAGAACTTACTACTTTTTCAAACAGATCTTTCTGTTTCCCTCTTTCGTTAAATTTCCGACCCACAAATTAATATAATCACACACGTGGGAGTTGGGAAATGACAAATCTCTGCTTTGATCATTTGCATCAACTGTTGGCCTCAGAACTATGACAATGGTAACCGCCATCTATTTAAGGACAGCTTTGTTGATCTCGTACAACTCGCAATAGGCTCCTTTACGCATTTCAATCTTAAAATCTTGATCGCGCTTTGACACTATGTGGCCCAGGACTTGGCCGTGGTTTCACAGATGAATAGCCATCAGTGTAACCCAGAAAACAGTATATGAAGCGTTCTGTTCCACCCATAGCGTGTTAAACCCTCATCCTGGAAAGGATACTCACCACAACATCTCTCACACTCGATAACCTTCAATTTTCAACGCTATTTTCTGTTACTACAAATCCAACACATTGCCATCCACACCGAATGTTTACGCCTTGGAAGAATAAGGTTGGTATCTCAATATCGATGTTCACTATGGATGATCACATTGTTTGAACAGCTAAACCCAACAGCACACCCCTTCCCTCTGATCCACACAATCATGACACTGATGAGACCTACTCCTGCTTCATCAGTTACAGAAAACTGTTATATATCTCCTGAGTCATTGTCATTGCCTGCAAGAAGTCTTCGTAGCCTCCGGAGTATCGTGAAAGGACACATGTCTAGTAGGTTCGGTGACACACTGCATTACTTCCGCTCGCCTATTCCTCGACCTCGAAAGCGCACACGCGCGTTGTCTCCTAAGTCCTTATATAGGGATGAAGGAATTCCGGACATTGAGGACGTTGAAGAACCCTTACCCAAGCGTGTCCGCTTTGCACCTGGAAAAGCTTCTTATCATAATGCATTAAACACTTCTTCCGTACATGGACAATTTGTTCGTGAAGAGCTTGGGTGCAATTACGAGACGGCCGCCTTATTAGATGATCTCGTGGTCTGGTCAACTCAGTATCTCATATCCATCACGTTTCGCCAGGAAAGTCATCGGCGCACACATATGTGGGTTTCTTTTTTTTTTCGAATTTCCATCCCCACTAATATACCTCCAGCCCAAGCAGTGTCACGAAACATATCCAAAATTTAATCAAACGAATTCTTTTGTTACGTGCAGCCTCGCTGCAGTCCTTATTCCTTTCGTTCTGGTATCTATCCCGTTTGGCTCCTGGCGGACTAGTACCCATAGGAAATATGAGCGGTCCGCATGTTACACTTGTTGCTTCAAGAATGTTATTACTTGGACTCATGTTGGCAACTAAGTGGATGGATGATGGATGTCCGTATACCAATCAATGGTTAGTGTTACATTTCATGGTCAGTTTCCGATCTCTAATCCCTTCGGTCCCAGGTGTGCCATTTTTGGGATGGAAAAAAACTATGTGAATGCTCTGGAAATGTCAGCTTTGCGTGCTCTGGAGTTTCAAATTGGAATTTGCGACTCCGAATGGAGGTTATGGTTAAGTAACCTAGAGACCAAGGCTACATCAACCAATCTCTGCTCTAATGAAGTTCCAGCAGCTCTCCTGCGCTGCCTCCTTGCCGAGTCTACCACAGATAAAAGGAAGATGACGTATCATCCCCTGAGACAACCTGACATCCATCAAGTTCATAAAAATTTACTTGAACACTTTGGGCGGTCTGCCATTCCCTTTCCTACATCATCACCTTCAAGCAATCCATCTCTTCGTCTGCAACCAACAATTCCTACCCGCCCACCAATTATGACTGCATTACATCTGCCAGAACGAGCAAAATGGGACCCAGCAGTGAACCCATTTTTTGCAGAAGCGACTAGAACGACCGCCTTGGCGCAACCTATCTGGAGTCTCCCACAGAAACGACATTCTACATCAACTATCGAAAATTTTGCACGTCCCCTGCAATCTCAAGTACCTCCTTCTCTGACTTCGCATCACGTATCTTTAGTTGAGCTATCGCAGCCAACAATGAAATTTAATCAGCTTGTCCCACCTTTGTAAAATTAAAAGTAACATGTGGGCTCACATCCCTGAAAATTTAATATCAATACATATATGTTGACTACCAATCTCCATCAAGCTGTAGAGGTTGTTCTATACTTATGTGATCACACAAATTTCTTTGAATTTAGTTTTTGCGATCTTATCTTATCTCTCCCCACTTTTGGAGATGCGCTATTTATCGAGTGTTCTTGGAACAGGGATAAGATCACCTTGAATCTTAGATACCACAATGTCCGAGTCTTTTATAACAGTCGAGTCACCAGCGGATTTCCATGTCCACCTCAGACAAGGACCTATATCAGAACTGATCATTCCACATGTGAGGAAAGGGGGCTTCTGCCTAGCATATGTTATGGTGGCGAGAGTTGTCTTCTAAAATAACCATGGACTCACCACCACTGTAGCCAAACCTGAAACCACCCATCACCACTGTAGACCAGGCTTTGGAATACAAGGCCTGGCTGGAAAAACACGACCCTAGCATAGAGTATCTGATGACTCTATATCTATCTCCCGAATTAACGCCAGATGAGATCAGGAAGGCGAAGAATGCTGGTATCGTAGGTAATACCACATCTCTGTTTACACTTTTGCTCTTCTGGGCCAACTGATTGATCCAGGCGTCAAGTCTTACCCTCGGGGAGTGACAACTAACTCTGATGGAGGTATCGAATCTTATGAAGTGTATTATCCGGTTTTTGAAGCAATGCAAGAGGTCGGCATGGTGTTGAACTTACATGGCGAGGTTCCATCAGATCCTTCTATGGTATGCATTTCTTGTTGGATCGTGTAAATGCTTCTAACCCTATGAATTTACTACAGAACATCCATATACTGAACGCTGAATCATCATTTCCTCCCGCATCTGTTCAAAATACACCGCAATTTCCCTTCTCTACGCATTGTCCTTGAACACGCAACAAGTAGGGCTGCTGTAGAGGCTGTAAAGTCATGTGGGCCGACCGTGGGTTGTACAATAACGGCTCATCACCTCGCCCTCATCGTTGATGACTGGGCTGGACAATCCTGGAACTTCTGCAAGCCCGTAGCCAAATTTCCAGACGATCGGGATGCCTTGAGAGAAGTTATCAAACAGGGTAAAGCTGTTTCGGTTTGTATCCAAGTGACCGCTGAGCATAGTGTTTATCAAGGTCACCCCAGATTTTTTTTAGGATCCGATTCAGCACCACATCCGCCGCATCTTAAATCTACCAGCACGCCATCGCATCCCTGCGCTGCAGGAGTATATACCTCTCCAATCTTACTCCCATTAATAGCGCACCTCCTAGAATCGTTTGGAGCATTGCAAAACTTACAGGAGTTCGTCAGTACGAATGGGAGAACATTTTATGAGCGGCGGATAGATAAGCTACAACAGGAAGTAAACGAACGGAATAGAGTCAAATTGCGCAAAGTCCCAGAAGGAAAACTGATAGAAAAAGATTACACTCTGGACGGTGAAAACCTTGTTCCATTCTGGGCAGGAAGGAAGATTGACTGGGAGATTGTTAAAAATTAATGATTTATGTAATTCATGATACGATTTTCTACACGTAGCTGTCTATTCGAAACTCTCACAATTTCCACACTTGCTTCGAGGTAAAACTTAACTGACCCAAGATACCACCTACAGGGCCTTGCGAGAAGTTTCTACCATATGGCCCAGCTATAGCGCTGACCATTCTGTCAAAGTTGTTAATAATCATATGTCAAATACAACGAGACTTTTCACGCACGGCTCAGGTCCGCATATGAGGAAGAGAGTCCGTCGAGGTAACGGACTTGAGTTTCTTTGGGCCGAGAACAATCTACTCCACCAAGCGCCTTCGGAGCTTGTATGCATTCCCAGGCATTTTTCGATAGCATGTGCACCGATTCGTCCAATGTTCAGTGTAGGAAGAGGTGAAGAAGAGGCATCATTAGAATCAACAAAAACTTCCATTCTAAATCTGTCGGGGTTCAATCTTGCAAATGAAACGAGAGGGTCTAACATAGGTGGTGGTGGAAGATCTTCTGGTGTGTGAGATGAATGTAATAGTGTAAACCTTGTTGATGAGTCCGTCTCATTTGAAATCCTCTCATTGAATAATTGGATGAATGGCGTTATCCCGGTTCCTCCTGAAATCTAAGAGGATGAATATTTGCCCCATAATCAAGCAACTATAACATACCATGACTATGTCATCCCATGCATCCTCCTGCCACTCCCAAGTTTTTAGAGGGCCTCGCAATTCAATGGTATCACCGGGAGATTTCGAATGAAGCCAGCGACCAACTTCACCCTTAGGATACTTTTTAATCCAAAAAAGCATATGCCCATTTTCATCAACACCCGATAAAGGAGTATATGGCCGTTCTACTTGTATGTCATCGTCTTTGATAAAAACAGACCAGATAGGTCTGAATATAGAACTATTTTCATAAGGAATAAGTTTGGGTGGAATGGCAAGTGTAAGGAGCTTGGTATCTGGACCACTGGATTTGTTGGATATCACGGTTGCTGGGGTGAAATGTGTGGGTGAAAGTGGCGCACTCGCTAACGTGGGGGCAGAGCGTGAAGGATCAGGTAGAAATAAGTAAGCAGCAGCGATGCTAAGGGCACTAAAACCAATTCCTGCATAAATCAGGCGTGTTTGTGTAGAAGGTCTGTGTGCTTTGGTGGAAAGATTGCAAGAGAGAGTAGGATACCTGACAGGCTGTCTTATTATCGACTTGGAACGCAGCATTTCACTTTTTTTCAAGCAGCTCGGGCCGGGATTATGGAGGCTCTTGCTAAACATAACCAAACAGTATATAATTAACCATTCGTTCCTCACACAACTTGAAGTTCCAATCCTTCACCCTCCAAATCTCGCCCTTCCTATTGTGTCCCTGGAGGTCACAAAACTCCTGCTACAGCTATTCAAGGACAGCTACTATCTTATAATACTATACTCGATAATAATTGGGATCACGCCTAAACTTATACATCTACTATTCTCGTTACTACTATGATTAGCACGACCTTTGATATGAACCTGGTGCTGGCGCCACAGCAGTCGAGCACTACTCCGTCTTTTCTTACTCCCACAAATACGGCATGGGGCAATCAATCAAAAAACAATGCCTTTCAGAGCAACGTAGCTTTTGGAGAAATTTACTCACCTGAACCTCTAGCCGGTCTCGGGATTCGCTATACTAGCACTGGATCTGCGGTGGAACACTGTCCCAGAATCATTGTATCTGACGGGGCTGGGGCGTCTATTCCGGGAAAATACTGCTCTCCTAGACCGAATATACGACGACGCCAAGTCTCACGAACAGAAACACACTTCGACTTTTTCTTAGAAGAGCTGGGTTCTGTGACACCTAGTCAAACAGATAATGTCCAAATGATGGAGTTAACTTACTCGCCGTGCCCTGGACAGGATGACATTGCACCGACGACCTCTGACGAATTTTCAATTCCAACAATAAGCTATTCTACCTCCAGTAAGTCACAAACCTCAGACGATCAAGATATCTGGTCCTTCGAAAGCCTCTCTGCCGCTGCAGGGATGTCAGTAGATGATCTAGCCGCCCAAATATCTGCAAGTGCCGAAATTGCCTTGCAACAATTCGCTCCTGAAACACTATATTCGTCTTCCAGTAATTCAAGTATGGATTCTGCAAGTGATTTCTCGGCCGGGCATCAAAGGACGACTTCTGTATCGATAAATTCGCGGGATGGGTGGATGAGAACAGCTAGTACTCCTGAAATGACATTGCCGATCGCGGATATCAATATGAACCTTATGTACCCAGGACAAACCATTGGTGTAAACCCAGCTGATATAATGCCACCTGTTCCGCAGTCTTGTTCCTTCTGGTCCTTAGCACAAGAAAGTCCTTCTGACCTTTCGTGCAGTTTACCAGTAAAGCAAGAGTCCCATTTGAAATCCGAAGATTCAGAGGTAAAATTCGGGACAGCTACTGTTGATCATCTCTCGTGGTTACGACAGAATCAATGGCTAAGTAACGGGACTCAAGGAGACGAAGAAGACAGAAAGAGCGATTTCGACCTGTTACTCGACAGGTCTAGTCCATCATCATCTTCTCCAGTGTCAAATTATGTAGGGAGGAGTGTCAAGCGTTCAACAAGGTTCCTCAAAGATAACGCAGTACAAAAGGCAATCTTCCCAGACTTTGGGAACACTAGTCTCGAAATGGTCGGGGAAAATAATACCAGCCACCTCCCTCCAATCAATCTTGGAACACCTGTCCTAAATGCTCATCTTGGAATAGATATCTTGGATCTTAAAGCGAAAGCAGAACGATACAGACTGCGCAATCAAGGTAGAGAGTATGACAAGAATTGGTTAATTTCATTTGTGGGTAAATTGTCATGCAGAGGTGAACTTGTCAAGGAGTTCCGCTGTTATGTCATGGGCTGTAATCAGACGAATAAGAGGCGAGATCATATCCTGATTCATGTCGGAGCGCATCTGGACCAGAGACCTTTCAAATGTCCTCAATGGTAAGCGCTTTTTGTTTCTATTCGAATACAGATTGATTAACTTGCCTTCCCTGTTACCAAGTTCTTCCCGCTTTTTACGTAGGAATGAGTGCAAACGACATGAACTGAGCCATTCTGGTGCACGACCTTTTTGTTGTCATCTTTGCCCCTCAGCGGTCTCGACTTTTGTTCGACAGGACCTTCTGAAAAGGCATATCAAAAGAACCCATCATATTGACTCGGACAAGGAAAATTCGCCTCCTGATGGATATCGTCCTCATAAACGTGGTAGACATAACTAGACAGTTCGAATCCGTAGATAAATCAGTCAATGTCTGAGCTTGTAAACGAAGTGTCCGTAACATGTATGAAATTGTTCGATGTATTACAATGAACCTTAGATATCTGTAAGTAACAATGATAGCAGGGATATAACCAAACTTGTATGTGCAGTGTTTGACATGGGGAAAAAATATGCCTGAATATTAATATATGCGTCAAAACAATGCTAATCTATATAAATATATATGCTAGAATGAAATAACAAAGAGTCCTATCATGGACGCCAGATAGAATTTCGGACTGGGGTTGGAGTATTTCGGCCACGTAAAGGGTTTTTCGAAGGAGTCGACGGCCTCAGAAGAACCGGCTCAGGTTCAGCACGTCGAATGAACTGCATGGGATGGAGTGGTGATCCTTTCGCGGATGGGGTAGACAGAATTGAATGTGGACTTTGGCCACTTGGTGTTAGTAACGACAAGGAAGGTATAAAGGGTACTGCAGGTTCTGGCGTTATGAGTGGCCTTTGGGAGACGTCTATATTTGCAGATTCAAGCAGCGTTGCTGAATTTATCCATTTTTCTTCTTGTGCACCAGGTCGTGGGGGTGATTCTGGTAATAATCTGAAACTTTCTGCGAAATGATCTTTTATAAATCTGACAATATCATCGAGTGAGTACCAGAAACATCATGTTAGTAAAATGCTTACTTCGACAACTCCGTCCATCCACCTCCAACTCGCACCATAACAGTTTGAGAACGTAAGATACGACAGAAACAAAGTTTTGGGTCTTGATTTCCAATCCAGTACTTGCCACTTTGATCTTTCCACGTTTCAGATACACCCTCGACGTTTATACCAACTGGAAGTTGGTTGACGACGTCTCCGACAGCTACATCAAGCTTGCTCTTAGGGTCAGCAATGTATTTCTTCCGCGGTGCAGGTTTTGGTCTTTGTGGCGTTGGTGGAGATGTCACGCGAGGGAGAATTGACGACAGAGAGTTCCTTGGCGCGCGCGACCAAGAAGACGTTGGTACTACAGAGGCTCGTGAGGACGCTCTCTGGAAGCGAGAAAATGATGCCTCTGAGACACTAGGTGATCCGCTTCGTGAGCTTTGTCCTGTCCTCGTCCGTATACGCGCGATTGGGTTGGGCGGGTTTCTTACTGGAGTCACTGGACTATTTGAAGTTGATAAACTTGTTGTACGTTGCCGGGACGAAAATGTCGAGCCTTGAATGGAGAAATTTAGAGGACCCGAAACCGAGCGGCTAGATGAAACACTTGACATTCTGCTCATTGAACGATTATTTGTCTTATCATTCGACGCGGAAACAACCCGCCGTGTTCCTGGGTTGGGTGGTGCAAGTAATTTCGTTCTAGATGATGAAGAAGCCGACAGGTTGGCATATGCCGCCTTTTTAGCGGAAATAGGGGGAACAGTGGATGCAGTGTCGTTAGTCCGGCTCGAGTTCGAACTGACAGCACTAGTTGGCCTCGATTTCTTGGTCTCGAGCCTGTCATTGCCCATTTCCTCTAACTCGCTCCAGGCCTGCATTGTCCGGGAAAGTTCACTCGAAACTCTAGGATCGCTTTCAACACCTTTGGATGTGTTTTTCAATTCACGAACGGTATCAGTTGTGAAGGCGAGTCTAGCTGCAAGTTGTCCTTCAGGTGGTTTGTCTATCGGTGCAACGAACGAAGAAGATGAATCGCCAATAGGGAGGGCAGGATAGCTGTCGATGTGTTCCAGAAGGTCACTAAGCGCAGCATCGCATGCAATCACAGACAAAGCCGTGTTTGCAAGAGCTTCAACTTGCTTTAAGATTTCCGAAGAGGAGTTCATTTCCATCCGCAGTGAACTAAGCTCGATATTCACGGATTCGTCAGGCAATGAGGAAGGTAAGCGAGACACCTCAGCCATTAGACTTGAGAATTCTGTCGCTACACTATTAAACTGATCTTTACTCGGAAGATTGGGGAGTTTCATCGGCTGTAGGAAGTCGCTTAGACACAGTGACCGTAGCC
Source organism: Floccularia luteovirens (assembly GCA_009739215.1). NCBI lineage: Eukaryota > Fungi > Basidiomycota > Agaricomycetes > Agaricales > Squamanitaceae > Floccularia > Floccularia luteovirens. The sequence continues at coordinate 1,898,278 of VSJF01000004.1, forward strand.
TTCTTCGTAAGGAGAGAATTTGTCCTTGGAAGGCCTGGACTTCTTGGGATTTGCTACCACTGCTCTGTGATCTCACTAGGCCAAAAACATCTTGAACGGGATATCATCAAACAATAGAAACGGAGAAGAATGAACAACATACCAGTTTCAGGTGGCCGATTGACTGGTTGGAGCTCAAAGGCTTTGAGAAGGAGGGTTGGTGGTCGGTTGTCGATTTCATGACTAGTGAAGTCACCAAAAAGATTTTCATCTTCTAAGGAAGGGCTCTGAGTTCCTCCAACATCTAATACTGAAGATTTTGAGGCATTTAGGTCTGTGTCCGCACGAGGTTGCACATCATCTGGTAGTGGGGTTTCTGTTACTCCTTGGACAGTGGTTTGCGTCTCCGACCAATCAATGGTTTTGTGGAGTTGATTTTCCTGTTCATCCGCTTCGTCCGTCGGCCACTTGTAGTGTGTCTTCTGCTCGCTACCTTGCCGATTTTGCAACTGCTCGCCATTCCCCAACAGTGGTTCTTCATCCTCCTGTATTTGGTTTTTACTTTCTAGTAGCAATTGCTCCTCTCGTTCCAGTCGTAGCTTTTCCTCACGTTCTAATCGGAGCCGCTCTTCTCGATCCAGTCGTATTTGCTCTTGATGCGCCACTCTTAATTGTTCCTCACGTTCTGATTGCTCCAGTCGCATCTTTTCTTCATTTTCCAAACGCGTGCGTTCTTCGGCTTCAGCGATCTGCTGTTCTAACAACAACCTTTCTGCTTCTGCTTGGGCTAACCGTTCCCTCTCCTGGTGTTCGCGCAATTCTTCGGCCAAACGGGCTTCTAAGCGCCGTTTTTCAGCCTCTAATTCCGTTAAGCGTGCCTCCTCTGCCTTTTCCATCTCGTAAGCAAGTCTCACGTCTTCAAGTCGCTGAACCTCTAGTTGTCTTGCCTGAACGATACCACTTTGTATCGACGCAACTCCTTCTTCCCATGCTTTCAAGCGCAGCTCTACATCACTAACTGCAATGACACGAGGAGCAAGAAGAGAATTACGATCAGAGGGGTCTAGTTGGGCCGAGGTTGTATCCATGCGTTCTAATAACCCCTTCAGGGGTAAAATCGAGCCAGAGATTCTGATTCGGTGACGACTACTGGCCACTTCCACTATGTCAAGCAGCAGGTCCAAGTTCTCCAGTGCATTGCTGTGGTTTTCTTCGATGTCGGATAAGGTTTTATTCCACCGGATTAATTCGTGAGAGACGTTGGTGATATCACCATTGACGGAAACAAGTGCGTCATCTAACTCATTTGACAAACGGACAAGTTCCATGCGAGCTAGAAGTTGAACGATGCTATCAAGCTCCCCACTGAGCCTCATCGCAAAGTAGTTGGAGTCCGCACGGACTGCAGCATCAATTGGAGTCAAGTCAATGGGAACTTCGAAGGTAGTTGGTCTGGTGAGGCCCAATTGGAAATTACTGGATAAAATTCGTCTTCTTGAAGAACTCGTGCTGTCATTGAAGGTATAGTTATATCTTGAAACGAATGGAATGCGTGAGCTCAGTCCGTCAATAAAGGTCGTCACATCTTTTTGGATGCATTTGAGTTGTTCTGAGAAGCTGGTACCGTTTTCCAATCGTGGTCTCTGTTGATCTGATTCATTTGAGTCGTCGACGATTTTGGAATTCATGGATAATTTCAAGTCTTCGATGCGTGTCCGGAAGCCGTTAAATTCTTCGCGTATGGAATTCATTACAGATGTTTGGTTTTGGATCGAGTCGAGCAATTCGGACAGCTGACGAACGGAATTAAGCATCCACTTCAAGTCGGCCGAGCCACGTAGTAAGTAATCCTTCAAAGCAGTCTCCAGGGATCTGGATAATACATCCAATGGGACACCAATGTCATCCGTGAGTTGCTTAGTTATACGTGAGATCTGATCTTTGATTGGTACGGGTAGATTTTGGGTGGAAACAATAACCGAAAGGGGGCTCTCAGGAGTAGGAGGGGGACCTGTACCACCTGTTTCTTGCCGCCACCGAGTCTCGTTCATCGCCACTGTGATGTGTAATCGTAAATCTTCCAGAGATGCGGAGCACTTGTCCATCTGTGACCACACCCTCCGCGCCTCCTTTAGTCTTACAACACGATTCAAGACATCTTCCTGTAGAGTTTGTGCTTGCTCACGTAGAGAGGATAACTTCTGTAAGCCAGAAACAGCGCCAGCTTTAAATTCAGGGCTGATGCCGGGGAAGTCCAAGCCAAAGAGCGCATGCTTGGATTGGAAGATTAATTCTTCTGATTTTCTGTCTGTACTATGGTGGCGCTCCTGAATCGATGGGAGTAGAGCAAGAAACACAGAATGACGTGTTGGTTCGAGGCATGAGACTACCGTAAGATCAGGAACAGCACCATCGCCATGACCATCTGGTACACCCTCCATTAACTGCTGGATGATCATAACGAACGTACTCGACATCTCATTTGCAGAAGAGAGCAGGTTTTCCACTCTTTTGACAGCTTCGAGCCTTGTGCGGTATTCTTGGGCAGCTGTTGCGACGAGTTGGACCAACTTCGTTGCCTTTTCCACTTCCAGTGAAAGCTTTTGGACTAGGTCGTCATTGCTTTCTTTTTGCTCAGGGAATAGAGGATGTTCTGGACGGGGAAAAGAATGAATGAAAGAAGTGGGATTACCCCTCAAGGAGAGTCGTTTCGAGAGTGTCTCTATTCGTGAGAGAAATGACGAACTTTGCCTAGAGGTAGGATGATGAAGCTTGGCTGTTTCGACTTCCTCTAGCAGGTTCTGCGCAGCAATCTGATCCTTCATAGTCTCGATATACACTTCGTCAGCCCTGTATCCATGTCAGCGTTTCCATTTGAAAGGGTTAAGGAATGAGATATACTTTCTCCACTGCATTACGACGTTCATAGCAAACTTTCCAACATGTTCCATGTCATGTATCCCTTTCTCCTCAAGGCGATCTTGTTCGTCGAGTAGTACTTCCGGGACAGCTTTGCGACTGGTATCAATTAACTTGTCCAACGCTTTTCCGGCAGCAGCGATTTTGCCGTGACGAAGACTAGTTACTCGACCTGCAAGTAACGCAGCATCTCGTGATAACAGCTCTGCTAATTTGAAACGGGCGCTCCTAGAGAAAGATGGAGATACTATTGAAAGCTCCGAGGTAACTGATGCCAGAGAGTTGACTGATCCTCGACGTGCAAAATTTGGGGCATCGTCTCCTCTTCCAGAGGTTTCGTAAATTTGTGGGTTCCATCTAGCACGAGTCTGGAGGAATTCATGAAGATCGTCCACAAGCTTTCGACGATCAATCCATGCGCCAATTCTACTGTCCTCCCAAGTCAACCGGATACCCAGTAGTTCAAGATTCTCAGAGCGGTCACGAAGTAGATGAAGTAACTTGTCAAGTTCGTAAATAGTCGTGAGTGTCAATTCAATCACATCAGTATCTTCAGGAGAAAGATTCCTCTGGGTAGCGGCTTTAGGGGTTAAGAGAAGTTAAACGATAATGATTGTACCGTATATATGCAAATAACGAACCTTTTGTTAGCTGCCTAAGCTTCTTCAATTCCCCCGTATCAAAAACTTCGGTTTCCTTCTCGATAGCATCATGCTCCAAAATCCATTGCTGCAATTCATCTCGTGTAGGCAAGCCAGGTACTTGTTCCGCAGAAACACCAATAGCATCCAATCCTACGAATACTTCTATGGGAGGCATATTTTCCAAAAGCTATGGGTAGTTTAATCAGTCAGTTCATTAAAACTTTCAATAATATCAATGACCTTGATCTTCTCCTCTATCCATGCCTTTCGCTCACTGAAAGTTTGAAGCTCTATGACCTCGTGTGATTCAAGGGCTTGTTCTATCCCAGCGCCCTTCAAGGACGGAGAAGTAGTGACATCGTCATCCCCTTGGGCAGCAAGAGGCGTTTGCGGTGGTGGTAAATGTTGAGAGCCGTTACTGGTGTCAGTCTGGTTGGGAGACATAGCTCCGAATGAGTGTGGGGAAGAGTGTTTAGTTTGGTCTCGAAGGAAAGGACTTTTCTGTTATGAACATGACCTGGGGACAAGAGATATCTATACGCGGCATACAGACATGCGTATAGCAATGAGGCAATGACCGACTACCTCAGGCCTGTGTGATGCACGCCTAAGTTGTGTGTTGTAATTTGTTAAACAGTAAATCACACCACGTGCGACGACAGTTATACACTACTTGGTACAGTGCAATACAACATATATCCTTCATCCTTTTGTTTCCTTCCTTTCAATTCGTGCCAAGTTTTGGATATCTAACGCAATCCTTCGCAAGCGCTCCACGCTCTTTCGGTCATGATCTCTGTAACCCACTTCAAGTCCAACCTCATCCATGAAAGCAGCCACATCCGCTAGTGATGCTCCAAGTGAATATAACGTTGGTGCATGTGTCCTACTAAGTTATCAGGAATTAGATTTCTGAACAATTCCATCGTCCCTTACCGTGCTCTTTGTGATTCGAGTATAAGCTTTTGTAAGTCGCTCTTCAGGGCTACGTAGGAACGCTGCTGTTCTGCCTCTCTTGTGCCCACACGTGTGCGGAAAACATCTGACTCCTGCTTTATCTGATGGAGGAGAGCCCCCAATCTCCTATTATCGTCTCTCAATTTCGCAAGTTGTAACACATTTGTTTCCATATTCCGCTGGAGACTTCTTGCGTTTGTTTCTAGTTCTTCCACCCTTCGCCGTAGTGATACGAGACTTCTTCTGTTAACAGCGAATGGAATCACAGCAATTGGAAGAATAAAGGCGGAAAGTATAAGGAAATGACGTATGGCAGGATATGATTTTTGTTGTGTTTCTGTTGGTACAAGTTCTTGTCGACCTCCCTGCATTGGAATAGGCTCTGTAGTATTCTGCTGGTCATGAACATCAACTTCCGATGTCGAATTAGTAGAATGTTTACGAGGATGGGGATCCATGTCAATTGTGATGGTTGTTATCACCTTCGCATTGTTAGTATTACTGAAAATGGTGTTGATCATATGAGCCGTGATAATATAAACAATGACGATAAAAAGAAAAACATCAAACTGTTACAACACTATAGTACAGAAAACACAGCAATATTATATGGATACAGTAAGTAATACAAAATGGAGTTACGTCCAGAGACCAAAAATGCCAACGAATTCATCTAAACCTCTAGGCGAAAAAATTTCCACCACTTTCTTTTCTTTTCTTTCTTTAGTGGCTTGTGATCAGAAGCTCCTTTCTTTTGTAGTGTTTTAGAGCTCGGTTTGGAGGTTGGTATCCTGCGAGTGGTATTGGTTTGATAGATTCATAATAGAATTGAAACATGAAACTCACTCATCCACGTGAACAACATAATCTTCTGCTTTCCGGAGGCCACTCAAGGCCAAATTTATTTCACCCTGAAGCATGAGGCGCGTGTTATTTGGAACATTTATCTTTCGCCTCCACATCGCCACACTATTACCACTCTTTGATGGAAGTAAAACGAACACTATAACCTGTACTGGCAGGGTCATAAAATACCACAGACTCCTGTAGTGTTTTATCCATGGATAGCTGCAATTCATCAAACGTCAGCCAATCGAAAGAGGGTTCGTTAGGATGGTCGCTGGGTTGATAATTTGCGTTTGCTATAAGTGCGCCACGCTCTCGACTTTGCAGAAATTTATGAAGCTTCAATATAAAATTATGAGATCAGGGTTGATCAACCAATCGAAACTATTACTCACACCGAAAGTTCCAAGGTTATACGACATTGTTTGGATCCATGTTAGTAGAGACGCCACTCTTTCATCCTTATCTGGCGAGAACAACCAGTGTATTCGGTCCCGTGCTAATCTCGAATTCCCGAACAATGCGTTCTGTACTGGTTCAAGAGCCGCTCCTTTCGACTCAATAAACCTTATGTTCGTATACTCGTTCAAGCTATTTCTAGGAATCCCCGTATTGAGCGTCGTGGATGTCCCTTTATAGGCATGAGCCAGAGTTTTGGAAGGCATAGTATATGATGTATCAGCTTGACTATCCCCCCATAAATTGGGTTGCGGATGTTGTTTTGGTAAGAATTGATGTGAATCGTGGCTGTATTCCGTCTCATCTTCCTCCGCAATCGTTCCCCAAGCATCTTCGTTAGGCCCCCACCCGTCAAAATGATTATTACGAACTGGCGCGGCCGGATGTTTCGTAGGATGTTTCCCTTTCTTACTATCGTGGTCTTGGTGTTTTTGCTTCGAGGGATTTTGTCCCAGGAACTTGTGGTTCAACCCCTGCTGCGCCTGCTGAGTTTGGAGTTGCTGAAGCTTCTGGAATTGCTCAATTTGTTGGAGTTGTTGAAGTTGCTGGAGTTGTTGGGGATTCTGTCGGGGAAGTTGATGTTGCTGAGCAATATTCGAGGGCAACTTATTCCGCTGGCTGTTGGCTGTGTGATGTACTTCAGAAGTGTGGTTTGGTTTGTTCTGTGGAACGTTAAGCAACGAGTTTAGGATCTGAGAGCGCTGTTGTGGGGACAGGACATTCCTGCTCCCATCAGCAGGTTCCTCTAGAGCAAAAGTTACCTTGGGTAACCGTCCAGTCTCATCTTCCCAATCTTCCCACCCACCACGACGTTGGTGTTGAGCCGACGGTACCCAGGCATTTCTATCTTGACCTTGACCCCAGTGACCATTGGGTTTTTGCCACCCTTCATTGGATGTTTGGCCCCAAGCTCCTCCACCACGACCAATTTCACCTTTGCCCCAACCATAATCCTCCTCCTCTTCATCCTCACCGTACTCTTCTTCACTGCTCTCGGTACTTGCAGCCTCCCAGCGAGTATTGTTTTCCTTCCCCCACGCCTCCCAGCTTTTGGCGCCTTTAGAGTGTGTATTGCCCCCTTTTGGTTGGTTAAATCCGCTCTCACTCCCTTGGCCCCACCCCACACCGCCTTTCGCCTGGCCTGCACCAATCCCTCTGGAGGCACCACCACCCCACCCCGCATCAGCAGAACCTCCTCCATGAATATCGTTCTGTTCCCAGGCACTACTGACAGTCTTTGATTGGCCCCAACCGTTATCGGTTCCTTTCGATTGCCTCCAAGAATTTGCATTCGGTGTTCCACCCCAGTGCCCAGGTGCCGTAGGGATGGTAGTTGTCTGTCTCTTCATCGCAGATGCCATGATGGGTTTCCCTCCCACAGCAGCGTGGTGGGGTACATTCACTTGTTGCTGCTGCGCGATTTGGTGAGTTGGTAACCGGGGATCAAATCGATCCCGGCTATTCGCGCCAGGATTTCCTGCGGACTTTCGGACTGCGCCACTTGCGGAAGAGAGTCCCTTCATCGCTGCTGCTGCTGCTGCCTCAGCTATGGAAACTGGATGAACAAGAGTAGGAGCTGCAGGAGGGGTTATACTTCGAGTTTGAGGTATATTCCATTTTTGAGCATCGCCTTCATCTTGATTGATGTTCCACGATTGACGGTCAGGAGATCCTTCCGTTTCGTATGATGATACACCATCATGCTTGTCTGCTTCCGTAGTAGGATATTCTGCTAGCTTAGGAGTGGCAAAGTAAATATGTGGAGCAGGTGGTGGGGAAGCTTCGCCAGCAGGGATATTCCATCCTGATATGGGTTCTTCAGTTGCAGGCGTTGGGTCGGCATCTGCTTGTGAATCCAACAAACCATCGTCAGGTGCTTCAGTTTGGACAACATCCCTGGTGTCTACTTGAGGATCTAAGCAATTCAATATATGTATATATCAGCATGCCGCGAAGGTTTAATGTGAAGTTCTAGAAGAGTGACATATTGACTCTGTCGTAAAATAGTCACTTACCCGTAGGCTTTTTACTAACATCATCCTGCTTGGTTGTCGGTTTGTCCTCTTCCCCCAACTTCTGTTTTCCTTTCTGCTTTTTAGCCATGACACGAGTATCACCTGCGTCGTCTCTAATCTAGTTGTTGGCGGGTGTAATACTAGTTTTGTATCAGAGATATGAGATCAATGACAGGTTTGCGGTTATTTGCAGGTGAAAAAAGTGATAGCGCATATTCATATCTATCTGGATCTATTCAAACTGGCTAGACCAGGAGAAGTACACGAGGCGTTTCAACGTATTCGGTATCATTAAAGTAGCTCGATATCTTCTCGTCTTTCTCATGACAGCAAACTGGTATTCGCTATACGGTGTACTGGCTAATGTCAAATATCACCTTTTATAAGTAGATGATCTACAGTACTTATATATATATATATATCATTGCACTAACATTTCACAAAATAAATTAATACCATGTACAGTAATAACTATTTTTACTATGTTTCCGTTTGCACATTACACGGACAGGCTTTTACATTTCATCATATATCGTCTTCAGAACGAGTCCCGTTTCTTGTGTTGCGTTCAGTTAGGCCCACTTCAAACTGTGGAGCTGAAACAGCTGCAAGGCAAAGTTTCAGCTATAGGTGATAAGGAGAGAATCTTCAGCTTACCATCAACATCAAATCCTGTTGTCGGGTAAACATGTAATGATGTTCTCATCTGTTTGCGGATGCCTTCTCTGGCATTCAAGCTAGTTTAAGGAGTCAGTAGCCATAGGAGAAAACAGAATATGTGTACATACGATACAAGCATAGAGTTGACATAGACTAGATGCAAATTTCGTAAGTTCCAATTACACAACTTGGAGCTCAAATACTCACTTTTTCCCAGAGAGAAATGAAAAACTGCCCATGTAAAATCTTCTTCTGGTGCAGCGAGCCACTGTTGTGGATATTAATACGGGCGCACAGTTAGAAACAAAAATTGTACAGTAACGAGATTGGTCAAGGCGAAAATGCTAACCGATATTTCCGGTTAGCGACGACTGAATTGATCGAATTGCAGGTAGACTCACTTCGTGACTATTCCAATATTAACCGAATATAAGATTAGTTTGTTGACAGCAGCCCTCGTCCTAGGAGAAAAAGACATTTAGATTGGTTATAGTGACCCATGGGAAACGCACGATTTAAATCCTTGGAGTCGTCCCCTGAGATAAAACACCAGTGAACTACTGATGATTATATCGCATAACATGCTGCTTGATAGTTCGATACCCCCTGAAACCTATTGTCTCCCTTAGACAAATCAGGCAAGACAATATCAAATAAAATCTCACATGATTGAAGTCCGAATACACCTCTTGTATTGTGCCCACAATAAGCCTAAGCAACGAAGTTAGATCAGGTTTTTCAAGATTCCATGAGAACTTACATATGTGTACACAGAGCTTGACAGGCATTAAGTTATAGTTGACGTTTGCAAAAATGCGAACAAAACTCACCGAAACCAGTGACTGGTTGGCAAATGAAAGTAAGCAAAGCAAGGCGACACAGCGCAGAGGATTCTCGTACCCATCTGAGTGAATGACAGAAATAGCTGTCAAGAAACATATCAGGTCACGTTAAATCAGATACAATTCAACCGAAATTCACAATTGCCAGTGTCAAAAATTTGTTCTTCCCACTAACTATGATGACAAATGCATCAGATATAATCAGCTTAGCACAAGTATCGGCGCTCATACCATAGAAAACACGCATAGCGTAGAAGCTGTGAATATAATAATGTGTATGATTTAGCTGTTGTCAGCCAAATTCTGAACTTGCCGCGTACCTTTGCACCACAGTGGTCAGAAAATACTTAAGGTAACGAAATGTTAAAATATTAATTTCTCGACAACAAGATTACTTACTGTCAAATATGACGGAGCCTGTCCAGTGACACAATCAACATGAGTCAATATATAAATTATAGGGTTTTGCTTACCATGCTCCTATAACAAAGTGTTTAATTAATGTGTGCAATTGATTCTAATCCGTGAATTTTTACCTTTTTAGTGAACCGAGCAGAATGTAGTTCTCTGGGATTCTACATGTGATCAACCAGAAATAAAGAGTGTATGCAAGCACCCCTAGCTGCGCTGTGTTGAGAAATCTAACAGATCGAAAGTTGTGAATACTACGCTTGATTGATTAGCAAGGTCACTAACACACAGGTCCCGACCTTAAGGTACAATTGAGATTCGATATAGTGGGACCACATCAATAATACAGAACACTCACTAGCCATTTCAGAAGCTTTCTATCATTCTTATACGTGCGATAATATGTATCTGCTTGTGCAACATTCATCCCCCATAAACTAGTTCCAGTGTTAGTTGTTTGTCCGCATATCAGTGGATAGATCGATATGCATACGGTGCGCATAAGGTCATTGCTGTATTTGGTCAGAGTAAGCATGTAAACCATTTTCTTGACTGGAGTCTACAAACCCAATAAGAATGGCGTTAATCCAGCGACAGAGACAGCAGGTTGTGCGTCAGGCTGTGACATGTTGACGGCGTATCGTAGGAAGGTCTTGACCTCAGCGTCAACCATAACGTTGGGTTTATGAGTAGGTGGTGCATCAATGAATCAGTTGTCGAACCAATCCAAGCCAGTTACACATTGCCAATCACAGTGTGGATGGCTCCAATCTGTATAGAGCACCGAAACGAATCGGAGGCTACGGCCCTCGAAGCAAGTCCAAGACCATGTGCTATCAGTAGCCCAGCAAATCCACAGCTGATATACTTCGTGATGGTGATATTTGCGAAACACCATAACAACCTTAAGGAGCAATCTGAGAGTGAGGACCCCAAAAGACCGTGAACAAAGAGCGGTATCCACTTTATACATAGTATTCGCTTTAACTTCATATAGTATGTTCTGTACTTTGAATATAAGTAATGGGGACGAGAAGCAAATTCGTAAGACGCTAGAGTATAAAATAATTTTGCATGATCACACTAGTGCCAGTATACATATATAGCCACCACACTTCCGTCAAAGAATAGAGAGTTACGGACCGCCGATTGGAAGCCATATAACACAGCACCAAGATGTCAGTTTATCTTTGGATCTGTTAAGCTTTTCTTGAGGCCTTGAGAGCTTGCGCTTAGCCCTCAAGGTTTCACGGTTTCAATTTCCAATTCTGTTAGGGATGATTGTTCATTTCCGCGTCACATTAGGTTCCGTAAGACTACTCATATAAAATAATAGTATAGCTATCATAAAACATCATAAACTGTCGCTGAAACATGTAGAAAGATACACCACATCAAGATAGAATTACCCTTAGTGGATAAAGAAAACTAGTCACTCGCATATTTCTTACACCCTGCAAAAACAAATCTGGACTGAAATCTGGAGGAAACTTCATATTGTAGCGTAAAAGCATCTTGGAGATAGGTAAACGCAGTTCGTGGGCTGCCAAATTTTTTCCTATGCAACCAAACGGACCTGTTTTAATAATTACTGGATAAACATGCAAGCTCGATAAAGAAACAAGGATAGCGAACCATGTGAAAATGTCATAATTGCTGCTTTGTTCGTCTTTGTTTCAGGTCCTAATCCTTCAGGCAACCATCTTTCAGGCCGAAATTCAAGAGGATCTGGATAAAAATTGTCTTCTGAAATCATCTGTGTCCATGCTGGGACCCCGATAATGGTATCCTGTGGGATATATTCACCAGCAAGATACGCGCCACCTTCTGGCGTAACCCGTGAAAAGTACCCTAAGGGTGCACCAAGTCTCAAAGACTCTTCCACAACAGCGTTGAGGTATGGAAGGTGTATAAGAGTATTGTGGTCGACATGAGTCCCACCATCTGAGTCAGGAAAAGCAGAGTGTATCTCTGATCGCAGACGATCATACACAGCAGGATGAGATAATATGTAGAAGAACGCAAAGATAAGCGCCGCAGATGGCCCATTTGTTCCTGGAAAATTGCAAAAAAACCGAGGAAGTCAGGATTTGCAATGACCAAGAGATGCTGTACATGACGTACCTGCTTGTATCGCCAACAACGCTTCCGAGTTGAGGTGAACCTGGTCTAAAGGCGGCACTTCTTCGCCTACACAGTGGTTTTCTCCTAGCTGGTAGCGGTATATTAGAGCAAGATAACCCTGGCCGGTTAACAATTTACCAGATGAGAAATAAGGTCGTTTTGCGATGTACGGAGTTGCATGCGAGCCTTTAAAGCAGTTTTAGCCATTTCATCTAAACCTCGCACGCTCTCTGTGGTTGGAAAGTACCACAGTACATCAAATAGTGATGGCACTTCAGCTAAACTGTTCGTAATGGTCAGTAAAGAATATAAGGTAGATACTGCTGCAATCCTCACATTTCGAATGTCTGCACTCCAGATAATGATCCTCTGACAAGGTTCCGAGGATCTCCTTCCTCTAATAGATTCTAGAATAAGGTAGGTACAAAGGAATCCCAAACATGGCTGGGACTCACAACATCCGAAGCATCTCCAAATGTCAGCTCCATCTAACGTTCTGTAAACACTTGTGTTTTTGATGCAAAGTTTGTTGCTCACTGTGACGTCATGGATCCAGTGCTCAAAGGCGGTGGAGAGCTCAATGCTTCCGTCAGATAGGCGATACCGGGTTGGAAGCACATTGAGAAGGGTATCTACATGCCTGTCCACCATTGGGTAGTACGAAGAGACACTATGTTATAGTTTAGCACTCAGCATCCTTCAAAGCAAACTCCACCAATTTTGTCAACTCACGCCTTGTTTGTGAAAGCTGGTGCCCAATACTGGCGTTTCCTGACATTATGCGTTTCCTTGTCTTGTATAAAAAACAACCCTGCACCAGGAAGGTGTCCCATGATATAAGCTTTACTTTTATTCCATGCCGTTGCAGAGGCATAGACAGGTCCGATCACTGAATGGCTGTTTATTGACAAAGTGTTAGGTCCTGTGGAATTTCTATTGGGATGTTGTTATTTCAGCACTAATATCAAAGGCTGACCTGTCCTGACAAAAGTTCCATATCTCTTGTGTAAATCAACCATCTTTTCGAATCGTCTCCCACCCCATACAATGTACATTGATCGAAGGCTTGTTATTTTGCTGGTGAATGGTCCAGGGAAGCGGTAAAGAGGGTGAAAGGGCGAGAGGCGATAAATGACTGCAGCAAGAACTAAAAAAAGTATCTGATAGACAATCTTTTTGGTCGCATGGTGCAAGGAATAAGTAACTTCTCCTGTCGTGTAGAGGTGAGCTAAGAAGATAATGAACGTTCCTGCGAACTCCAGCACAAGCCAGGTGTCCCCTGGTATAGGTCTCTTGCAAAGTAGAACGTACGATGACTGTTTCGCATTGAGTCAGTTTACAATGGGTGACATAACCAGATGTCGGGAAGGTCACTACTCACCACGCCGGTTGTCACACCGAACGACAGATCATCAATAAGCATCATACCGTCCTCTTGTTTAGCAATAGCAAAAATATGCGGAACCAAGGTAAAAGAGCCAGACTTTTCGAACCAGTCTTTCTTAAATGAACGTCCGGTCTATAGGGAAGCCGAAAAGAGTCCATATGGCAGTCGTAATTTTCTGTACATCATCACAAAATTGCCATAGCAAGCGGGGGAGAACATCAAGAAACCGACTGGGGCCCTTTCGATGGATCTCTGATCTAGATTTGCATCCTGTTCCTAAATTGTCAATACACATTACAAGTTTCAGTTCAGTTATTTCCTGTGGCACCCTGCGGTCACAGGTGGCGGTAGGATCCAGATAAGATCACAACTGAAAGGAACACCCACAACAATGTAAAGTCTTGGACGTTTTCGAAATGGCAAGGTAATTGAAGTGGTAAAAATTGCAGGGATTGAATCGATACATTGCGGCGGCACAACGATATCGTAGCTCTACTAAGCAATGCCACCGAGTATACTACCTCCGCGGGATTGGATTGTTCCGTGATCCGTAAACTGGCATCACAAATTTTTAGTTCTCATGGTTTTCTGTACCTCCTGTTATTATAGCATGTTAGCACCTGTCATTCTTATAATTAATACTTTCAAGTTTCGATGAAACAGATTGCCACAATTCTGCAAGTCGCGTTATCACACTCAATTGTGGCCCTGCGTTCTTGCAATTGGAGCGCTTACGACTTGTCCGCCTCTCACGCGCACCCCACAAGATAAGAGAACTATTGTCAATTCAGCAATCACGTAACTGTCCATGCAGTTGTTATCAATTATCAGGCAACCTTTGGATTGAACACAATCACACCAATCCGATGTGTTCGGCCGGCCATTAAACTGCGATACTTACGCAGGTGCTTTTTTTATTATTTATATATATGGAACTGACTCTATAGACAATAAATATAATACTCCTTGTAAACTGGAACTTCCGGTATAAATATTTATGCGATACTAACACTATAACAGAAGTGGAAAATTTATAACTCGTAACCGACGCGAAAATGATATTACTATGAATCATCCACATTATCGTTGAAGGAATTACGTTTTACATCCTTGGAAGCCTCTTGCTAGAAAGAGATTTAGCAGACATCGATGTTAGTGGAGATCCAAGTGACCTACATGGCTAGGGAGACGTTTATTTATCTCATATTCATCATCGGGATCTGTCGTTCCCGTACTTCGGTTAGCATTAGAAGACTAAAGATAGATGATGAGCGCAAAGAATATCCCAAATACTACGAGTACCCACTGTATTATGATTGATGTTGAGATGGACAGGGATAACTCTGGAGTTTGTCGTCCCTGATGTGATATCACTTCGAGATTGTTGGCTTCCTTTGACGTCTGCGTTCCACAAGAGGGTTTGTTCGTCATAGACACCCTTACCCTTAACTATCTCTCGGCTATTCAACATCGAAAGGCAGCTGACGATGAAGACTGTTTGCACTGAGTCAGAAACGAACACGTATATATCGGTGCACGGCTTACGTCTCCTAGCCACTAGATGAAAGAGCATCCAGTAGCGTTGCCTTGGGGCTACAAGAAACTGGGAAGAATAAGTCAGAAGTCGATGTCTCAAGGAAAACACTCACAGAGATGAAAAACCCAAGCTGGACTAGCATGGCTGCTCCACCCCTAGATATGGCGTATTCAAGGAAATTATCAAGTGCTTGATAACCGCTGCAGTAATCAGGTCGAATAAACTCGTGAAGGGACCACATGTACAATATTGTTACTTACCCTCTGTCACGAGAGCCTGCTTTTGGAAGATGAACTGATAGGACACAGAACGTGATGATAGACATGAGGAGAACCAATCCCTGCCCGACCGCATTTATTGCCTGCATAACAGATGAATATTATGCCGTAAATGAAGGGATGTGACAAAAACCTTAGATGGATTAACACCGAATAGGTCGAATGAAGGATTTTGAGAACTAAAAAATTGCCGGTAAGATAAATTGCCCGCGTAGCAACTTGGGTAACTGACATTCGTCCCGTCATCACTACAAGAGAATCATATTGTAATCGTAAACTTGTGCTCGCAAAATAAAATGAAAGCCAAACCTAAACCAAGTGCTGTACACAGGATTAGTATTTGTGAAATCGACATGACGATAAAGACATACCTAATCCAACAATCGAACATGTAGCCTGGTTAGGATTGAACTTGAACACCACTCTTTATTAACGATACATGGACATACCGCAACAACAATAATGAATACATTCTTGGTCACTAAAGACAGATCAGCTGATAATCAGGTAGAAGCCAAACGTTTGTACTGACCGTCCCATAATCGATGTGTATAGTACCTATAAAAAAGAATTGGTCCAGTGGAATCGCAACTCCTCGCAGATCATACTTGAACATACAGTTGTACAATGAAAACGGAGATTGCCTAAGTAGCAGAGTCATCTAAACTTTGAAATAAATAAACGATATATGAGCCTCACAGCTAGCCCAAAGTCTGCCTAGTTATCCGCAAGGAATACAAGCGATTATTAATGGTGCATCTGACTGGGATATGGAAACATACGCAATAAGATCTAAGAAATTCGTCAGCACTGTCGTTAAGGAAGCAAAAATAGAATAGTACTTTGTTGCATCATCGATGCCAACGGTGGGAAGAGGAAAGAGTGTGATAATGTAGTGATGCACACTGAAAAACATCTATTTTTAGTGATTAACTCAGACAACTCAAGCGGATGGACACACGTTTGAGTCACTGTAAACATGGGAGGTCAGCACAAGTCAATGAGTTTTAACTTTACAAAACTCACAGACTGCAACCCCTGCCGAGTCAAGTGCACTATAGAGATGTTTAGCCATGGAATATGTCATATATATCAGTATAGACCGACGTTAGAATAGCCACCTATATAAAAGTATTATTAGAAAGGGCAGACAGAAAAAATATAGAAACCTTACCGTGCCCTTCGAGGTCCAACTGTCCTTCGTATACGTGTTAAAGTACTTGTACATTTCTGCACAATTGATAAGTCAATGTTGGGAAGTTCAGGGCGTCAAATCAGTCTTACGAAAGAAAATGAAACCATAGAGTATCATGGTCAATACATAACCTGAGAATACCACTCCAACTGTCTGATCTAGATGGTGTGAAGCGGGAGTCGTTACTGGATCAGAGAATACACTGGACACCATGGAAGTCGAAAGCAAGCCTTGGGAGGGATCAGCGCGGTTGTTGATGACTTCTGACTTGCCATAGGTGAAGAAGTACGATAAAGAAGTACGGCACAAGTGGGAGCCCCCAGAAATCCCGTGCAATCGGAGTATCACATCCGGCTCATGTTTCATTCAAGAAAAAATTTTCTCATGAGAACATCTGACATCGCCGCTCATTAAGGATGTTTCCTGATGGTGATCTAGCCTTCGATGCATTCCACTAAGGACTTTTTGGCTGATTGGATACCAAGAAGGGCAAACCTCTCCCCGCTATCATGGCGTGAAGAAGTCGGATTTGAGCCCATCAGCCGAAGAGTAGAGCATGAGTTATGGATGTTATCACGTGCACATCTTGGAGCAGGAGAACAACATGAACCGGTCCTGTCCTCGGACGAGCTCTCATATTGCCCGAGTTCCCAACCTTACGCGATTCACTGATCGTTATGGCATCAAGAAGTTTTCTCGAGGCTATGCTAGCTTCCCGGAAACTGACAGCCACCGGTTTCTCTGGGTTTCCTGATGGAGGATCTGCGGATTCTAAAAGTTGTGCTTGCAATCTGTTGTGAACATTGTCTGATCATAATATAAGCATACACACAAAAATAAAAGGTTATGTTTACCCAAATCAATACTCAATACAGGGCTCTATCTGTAACACTGCCAACCACAGATGTTATCTTTCCTGTTCCTGTCTTAATCTCATTCATTTCGTCTGGCACGCCCATTGTGGTTTGTTCCTAGATATACAACCTAATCTGTCATATCTCCAGGAATCCATCATTTGATGTTCTCACAGTTTTCTGCATCAGCTTCTGTCAGCCTTCCTACATCATGTTTGACCTGTCCTACTTAAAGCGCTTGCCAATTATATCGGGTTCAAACAGTTTTAGCGAAATCTTATAGGTTGATCCGCCTAGTGGACTTACAAGGCAGAGCTCCGCGTCACATTGCCCCACAGGGTGCATTTATTGACTAGGGACACATACTCACGCATGCTCAGGACTTTTAGTCAGCTGTACAAAAGCAAAGTTACCATCATGATGCTGAGAAGTCAAGTCAGAAAATCATATTTCGTGATCCAGAGTCTACAATTTATTCCATTTAGAGGCATCCCGTTTCCCCCTTAAATTCATTTCCGACCATAGACAACCTGGACTTAGATGCATAACTTAACAGCCCAACTTGTTCAAAGCCCTCTATTCCAACGCTTGACCGAAGGTTTGTCATGGGAAGAAAGACTGCAGCTTTCTTATGAGAGGACAAAGGCCATTGTCAAGGCTTACAGTACGAGCATTTCTGCTCCGATCGTGTACGTTTTCTGAATGAAACTTAACTTTAGACCTTTCTGCGGAGGATCTTCGTACAACTAGCCCAAAGTATTGGGAATTCCACACCGACCCGATATGTATGATGGATGCTTCAGTTGGCACACTGCTGACAATCCACTACAATCTGTCCGCCGGCACGCTTTCTATGTTTTCTAAAGAAAGACAGGATGTCGCAGAATTGCTGGAAGATATGCTTAACTTCCGGGTATTGTAAGTAGTTACCCTGCGTGATTGCTTTTCTCTAAACTCTCCCATTTTTCAGAGGTCAATACTGTTTGACAGAACTCGGTCATGGTCTAGATGCCATTAACTTGGAAACGACTGCTACTCTGCTGCCTGATGGGTCTTTTGAGTTGAATACCCCTGTCGAACGTGCTGCAAAGTAGGTCCTGTGATTCCTTACATACGTAACTTTCTTATCCTGTTTACAAGGTTTATGCCACCCACATCACCGTGTGGCATTCCTTGCGTGGCAATCGTGTTTGCACGTCTCATCGTTGACTCACGGGACATCGGTGTGAAGCCATTTATTGTACCCCTCAACGATGGACGGGAGATGCATGACGGTGTTGCTTGCAGGTAAGCCGATTTTGCTTTGAGACAATATGTGACCTAAACTATCTTTGAAAGAATCTTGACGCCAAGGGGAGGTTCTCGTCCCGTCAATCATTGTTTGACGTATTTTCATCATGTTCATCTTCCCAGAAGTGCTCTTTTAGGTGACATAAAAAAAGCAGCGGATCCCCGCGCGGAATTTTTCCACAACATCTCACGCGTTATTGTGGGCACACTATCTATGGGATGCTACGGCGTAGCCTCGATGCGAATTGCCATTAGTGCTGTAGCAAGATATAGCACTCGCAGGACTGTAACCGATGCATCAACCGGCAAGCCGAGATCTATCATTTCATTTAGTACACAACACACTCCCATTCTAACTGCCATTGCACAAGTCTTTGTCATGGATGCCTTTTTTAAGCATGCATGCGCAATATTCGTTAATCCGAAAACAAATATGACTGTGAAACATTTTATCGCTGCTTCTTATAAAGTAACGGCCATGCAGCATGCCACACATTCCATCTTAACACTTGGGGACAGATGTGGCGCACAGGGTCTTTTTGAAGTCAACCAGCTATCTGCCCTTCATGTGAGCTTGGCGATCTTATGGTGGTAGATTTAATTTGACATGCATCTAGGCTGATATGCGTGGTGCATCAATTGCTGAAGGGGACCTTTTAGGAATATCCATTCGTGAGTTCGTTGACTAATGATATGACATGAAACACTTACACTTTTTAGGTTTCGCAATGGAAGTCATTCTGGGGAAAACCAAATTGCCAGCTTACAGGTACCCAGATAGTCCCTTGGTGCAGCACGAACAATCCATGATCCTTGAATTACGAAAAGTAATGGCGTCTGCGAAGAGTCACCGTGATCCTATTGTAGAGTCTCACATACTTCCATACTGTCAACCCCTAATGGAGGCCATTGGACATCGGCTCGGTTACGAAGCTGCTAGGCAGGAAGGCGTACGAGAGGAGGTTATTAACCTATATGTTGCCTCGATTATGCAACGCGATCCAGCTTGGTATAGTGAAAATACCAAGCTGTCACGTTCTGAACAATTCAAATTGCAGACAAACGCTGTGACTGCTCTGGTACCGGAACTCCAAGTACTGTTACATGAGCTCGATGTCGACCAGCACGTAGTAGCACCAATCACTTCTGATGAACGGTGGGACAGATATGTGCAAGGGCTGGAAACGCGTGGCAACATACAAACTTGCGCCCCGACAGTCTTACCAAGTGAAGAAAATCGAGTATGGATAAGCCAAGACGTCGAAGAATGTAGCTCCCAACGTCTCTATCTTTCTAGGCTCTGACCTCGTGCAGGTTGTGTTTATTTTGGCCTTTTAACCAATTTCACTTATAATCTTAAGTATTCTCAATTACTGCTATCGCATATTGGTTCGGATCGTGTACTACTATTGACCACAATTACCAATGTAATTCATCGCATCACTATCCTGTATGTACATGTAAATTATAGTTTGGCTCATTGTTATAACCAGAGGTTTTCCTTTACTCGGGATTAAGCTGCCTGCACATCGAACGAGTATTTTTTTTGTCGATCCTTTTGCCAGGATGCTGATACATTACTCGATAATTGATATCCGGTGACTGGGACACGTCATAGATGAATGATGGGCGTATTTCATTGCTTTTTTACTGGTGACACGTTCATTTTCCCTGCCGGATTCAAACGGTCAGAAGGTGTCGGCGTTTCGTACGCCGTATGAGGCACTAGGCGCTTGATCTAGGTAATGAAGAGGACAGAGTAAATTTATGATATCATTGATATACAGAAACTTATCTAATTGTACAGATATAGAAAAAAAAACTGAGCCAGCCCCATTAGTGAGCTAGTCAGCAGTGCATATATAAATCCCAGAAGCTGGAGGATGCGATCTGATCGAAAGGTTTAATTATCCGAATAAAGTGGTGCCATTGAGCCCCGGGAGAAAAAAACAGAAGCTTTTATTGAGGGGGTGGCAAGTGTTTCGAGACAGTACAGGATATAAAATGGACGCATATGGATGAGTGGTACCGAAATATTGTTTAAGCCCCATGACATGTGTCATGTATCAACCTGACACTGTTCCGAGGTTTAGACGCCGAAACATTATTCATGTGATCCCCACATGTAACAAGTTATGTCTGCGACGAATGTCAGAGTTTGGGAGGTATATACACTATGGGCATGCAAAATAATTCTGTAGACTGGACTCTCAATCTCCCGAATCGCATCGTCTGGGACGTAAGGCTCCGGAGCTTTCGCTGTAAAATAATGACGCTTTTCCATTGGAGCTGGATCTTCATTCAACTTATGCTTCCAGACCAGCGGGGTTGTGGAAGTCACAGCAGCAAGGACTGCAAAAAGAAATTCCGTCGTGACAACGTGTTCCAGACCGGGTGAGATTTTTCATGTTATTTGTGAATTTTTTTTGCTGAATAGATGCCAGCATGACACAATTACAGAGAAACCATGCGACACAAATTGTTATTGGTGTCGTCGTAGGGGTTGGCGTAGTCCTTAGCCTCCTCATTCTGTATTATCTCCTAAAAAACCGGAGAATCAAAAGCCTTAGACAGGACGATGCAGAATCGGCAAAGAATCGGGATCACTGGGTGAAAAACCGTTCTGAATCGGAGAAACACATAGATTGGTGGAAATTAGATCATGACGTTCCACCTCGGATCGAAAGCGTAAAAAGTGACGAGGAGAATACACACCTCGATCGACTTCGCTTGGCTATGAATCGAAAGAAAGCGCAAAAATTTTTGCAGCAGACACCTGTCCATCGTGAGGCGATAGATGCGCCTTTGCCAGCGGTATCCAATCCGCAGCCTCGCTATCCGAGCATACTGGAAAGGAATCGCAAGGCACTACCACAACTTGACATCTCCCAGCTCCCGGCGTATCATGTAATTTCATTGACATCCCAGTCCTCGGTAATTGACCGGTCGAGTAGACGGAAGATCAAGATTCCACCGCGTGCTTTGATAGTTCCTCATCAGGGACAACCAGTCTCAGTGATGAAAAATGGAGGAGTTTTAAAACCTGGTTCGGTTACTAAAGGAAAAGAATGGCTTTCTAAACATAAGTTTAGGCACCCATTTCTACCTATCACAGAGAAGAACTCCACTCTTTCCCCTTCTCCAATCTCCGCTCCATACAAGATGGATTCCAGAGGGACATCTAGGTCAAATGTGGAGATGGCAGTAAGGTCCAAAACAGCAGATGCCCACCCGACCGGAAGTTCGCATTCGGGCAAAAGAGCAAGAAGGATACCCGTTCCGCAATACGAAAGACAGGAAGAAAGTCACACACCTTCAAGGTTTCATCTGCGGGAAGAGATCGGGGAAATGATTGATGATGTCAAAAATTTCCAGGAAAAGATATTTCACCATTCTCCCCGACATAGAGACAATCCATCACCTTTCTAACGAATGCAACACATTGCAGTTACTGGGTTGGAGTAATCCTATTATATATTCCATAGATGAAATTGACAAACTGGTGATACTTGCTGCTTACGGCATTCTAAAGCTTTTTGAGAACTGCGTCTAAAACTTCACCCGTTGTACTGTTTCCCTTCAAGTCCGGAGTTAAAGTAGTACCCTCTCTGATGACCTGATCGACCGCGTCATCTAACCGGTCTCCTCCTTTCGAATATCCCAAATGGCGTAACATCAGTGCTGCTGAACGAATTGATGCTAGTGGATTAGCAATCCCTTTGCCAGCAATATCAGGAGCAGAACCATGTACACTTCAGAAGCAAATGTATCAGTTTCTGCTAGTCGCTGAGTATATTATAAACTACTACGCACGGTTCGCCCATTACGAAATTATCACCCGCATTGACAGATGGGATGAGGCCCAATGATCCAACGAGAGCAGCAGCAGCGTCCCTGAAGATCTTTTGAGTAACAATCACATGAGATTTATCCCAAAACTCACGAGATGATGTCTCCGTATAAGTTGGGAGCAACCATAACATCAAATATTCTGTAGTGAATGCGTAAAGCTCTAGTCATATTTGCTCAATCAAAATCGCTCACTCTGGCTCGCGGAAGAGACTGTTAAATTTAAAGATTAAACCTCGTACAAGTCCGAGATGAACTGCACGTACCGGTATACTGCACTATCAACTAATTGTTCCATTATTTCTATGCCATCGTATTTTCCAGTTTCACTAAGAGTGGGGACCGCGCGAACAGTTTCCCGGAATAGCCCGTCAGTTACTGATAAAACATTGGATTTATGAATGATTGTGAGATGCTAATATAATCGTTGTTTCAAGCCGTAGTAGGACCAGATATAATCAAAGTACATACTTTTCTGGGACGCGCAAAAGCAAGTTCAAAAGCAATTTGGCCTATTCTTCTTGACGCCCTTTCGGTGATAAGTCTTGTTGCGCGAGCTTCTTTACCATTCTCTCCGATAGTCAGTTGCTCTTGTTTGACATACTGGGTGGCAAAGGTTGAACGAAATCAATTATTTTATTTAGCAAGGCAGACTTACAAGACATTCCGTATTTTCTCGAACGACTATCAAATCAACTGGAGCTTTCTGACCGGGCTCTTTGGCGACCTGTTCTAAGACAGTAGTAAGAGATGGAGAAAATTGTCGTGTTTAAAAGAACAACAAAAAGGTGACGCACAGAAACGACTGGTCGCACGTTCGCGTAAAGATCTAGCTCCTTCCGTAGAGCTACTATGGGTGAAGAATACCCAACCACTTTCCTTGAGGGAGAACTAAGACAATAGTTAGACCAAATGGGAAAGGTGTTAAGAGAAATAAGCACCTGACAGATCCAAAGAGTGCACAGTCACATTCCTGACGCAAGATACTTTTCGTAATTTTAGCATGGAGACTGCACTGGGTGCAAGATGTCCTTACTCGATGGTGTCTTGGGGTAAGGCGACTCCTGTTCGTGTAAATGTTTCCCACCCAGCTGCCAAGTCAACGAATTCGACTTTGGGTATATCTGATCCTAAAGCAAGGATTGCTGCTTTTGCTGCCTAAATTTTATCAAATTTCCAGACAAAAAATTGGAGAGTTAGACGGCGTACAGGAATCACTTCTTTCCCAATGCCATCAGCAGGAATGAGACCAATTTTCAAGGAGCTTCTTGCGACTGTTGAAAGTGACCGCAGTGGTGCTTTGAACATTTTGATTTTTTTTGTGGAGGTACTGTTACTTGTAATTTTTAAATACGCGAAAGATCACGGAGGTGGACCATCACGTGACTATTTAACGCGTTGTTTAGGTGTTCGTCGTGTAGCGCGACGAGTATTAGGTCTTTCCACAATCCTGACAATGCTGCCTAGTCCTAGCTCCTCCCCGCTACCTGTACATGTATTGGAAGACTGTACAAATACTTCTTCGACCCCCCTTCGTAAACTTTCTTTCTTTCCACCAACTCCCCCGGATGATCTCCGTAAAAACAAAAGGCCATTTGTAGAACCAGAAGAACCTCACAAACGCGTCAAACTTGCTACAAAACTCGAGGTGTCAAACGTAACTGACTCAGAAGACGAATGCGAAAGAGATTATTCTATGGTTCGGGCTAGGGCCCGTAGACGAACCGCTTTCAATATACATTCCGACTTCATGGCTATGTCGGCTTCACAGTTGCGTCGGCAAGAATGTATGTCTTGTCCCACAATTTTCCATGAGTTTGCTAATTAGATTATCATTGATACACCAGTATCTACATTACCGATCTTACAATCCTTCGTGTCGTCGCATCAATTTGACGTTTTCAAGTGTCAGTCAATAGATGTTGATGGGTATCTAACGCCTCCATATGCATGTTCGTATACTAATGGTGGGTCTCGTTCTTCTGTTCGCGTTTTCTCCTCAGCGGATAAATAAAAATAGGTGCAAAGTTAGGTGATGAACCCTTGTTAGCAGTTGCAACAGAACAAGGGTCTGTCCATATTTTGAAGACGTCCTCACGCAAAACCTGGGATACAGGTAAGCCTAAGTATTACTTGACCAAAATCGACCATGCTCATAACTCTCAGAACCTTTGAAAACCACGTTACAACCTCATAACAATGGTATATTTGATCTGAAATGGGATATGTCCGATACTTTCATAGCGACCGCATCTGGTGACCAATCGGCGCGTATTACGTGCATAGAAAAGAACGTGACGACTCTCATTCTTGGAGGTCATACGAGTACAGTCAAGTGCCTTGCCTGGGATCCAAATCACAGGGACTTAATTGCTACAGGTGGAAGGGATGGTGCCGTACGTCTGTGGGATTTGCGAGTTAGCGAAGAGAGAGATACAGATGAACCTGGAGTTATTGGTCCGGTGATTGTTATTCCTCGCACGCATGAAGACATTGCTCCTGGAAAACCTAGAAGAGCAAAGAATATTCCGAAGCCCAGGAGCGTCACTGGAATGTTATCTCCTGAATCAGATCCATATGGTATCGTCACGAGTGGTTCCTTCGACGGGTAAGATTTATTCTTTTTATTGAATTGGTTTGTGGAGTTTAAACATCATTCAATTGTAGGATCCTCAAATATTGGGACCTAAGGGTTCCTACCACCGCTAGAAAGTCGAAGTCAGCCAAACCGAAAATCCCCAATGCCATCTATACAACCTCAATCGATCCTACTGTACATAGCGGATCCCGACGGCCGAGGGGTATAATAAGTCTGGCATTAGGAACTGGACCGACGACAGGTCTTGCATTTGCTCTGGGAGCAGACTCACGAATACATACGTACTCGCTTCCATCCTTAGATGCCAGGAGTTTTTCATATAAAAACGACAATATGCGAACAGACTCGTTCTACCTCGGACTGTCTATGTCGCCGTGTGGTAGGGTGGCTCGCGAGTGGAGGCAGTGGTTCAGTTGGCAGCAACTTCATATTTGATGTCAGCAATGCTTGCAAGACGACATCAAGTGCGAATACACCGTCCAATGGGGTCGAGCTTGTGGGTGAACTTGGCGAAAAAGGAGCTGTGGACTGGGCGCAGAATTTGCTTAGTACTTGTGCAGACGACGGAACGGTTCGACTGTGGCGTCCTAATATTGAGACTTATAGAGCATGCCAGGAGGACCCAGTAGCGATGAAATGGAACTGGGCTTGGGCAAAATAAGTTATCGATCAGGCAGCGGTCGGTGTAAGATTAGAGCTCATTAATCATAGCACAGGATAGAAGATCCCGATATTCATTATATGTTCGGGACCTTATATAGCACATTAACCAGGAGCCAGAAATCAGGCTATAATATATAAGCGGTATGAAACGCAATTAGAGGAATACGTGGAGAGGGATAATGTTAAGTCCAGAAATAGATGACAATGTCCCTCATCAATACCGTGTCACTTCTGTTGAATTGCATTTACCAACCTACATCATAAATTATTTTCATTGATGGATGTATTAACAAGCGTGTTGATCACGATATAATGAATGCTACACTCACCAATCTAGACCATCCTCGAGGCCTTCCCCTTTCGTAGCACAACTCCCCCGAACACTCCATGGTCTTGTCTTTTCACCACCAGCAAGCCCAAGTTGTTCGCTAATATCTTCTGGTTTGAGTGCGCCAGGAACGTCTTGCTTATTACAGAACACGAGCAGCGGGACACCTTTGAGTTCTTCTTCAGACAACATCGTAAGTAGTTCCGTCCGTGACGTTGTTAACCGTGAGTGATCGGATGAGTCGATAACATAGATGATAGCAGAGGTATTCGGGAAGTAACATCTCCAATAAGGTCTGTCGAAGCGACGTTAAGGCAAATAAACGACAATTACTTCGGGAAATTATGTCGCTTACCGAATACTCGACTGTCCTCCGAGATCCCATACTTGAAATTTGATGTTTTTGTACTGTAAGAGTGATTGGAATTGTCGAACGAGAATGATCAACCAAAAGAATTACTGACTTGAACAGTCTCGACGTTGAAACCGATTGCTATGGATAGCAAAAAGTTAAATGTGTTGCCAATTACACAAGAAGGTGTACACACTTGGGATGGTAGAAACGACCTCGCCGATCTGGGATTTCGAAATGTCAGTATCGTAGCGGAGTCGACCCTGCACCTTTATACTTTACCTGCAGCTTGTACAAGATAGTTGTCTGGAACAAACAAATCAACAACTTTCCCTGCACAAAGGAACTGCAAGCCGCCCACCTTGCCAGCGGAATCCAAACCTAACATAAGTATCCGTACATCTTGGTCCTTGCTCCATCGGACCAGCGATGCCAAGGAGGAGAATAGTGAGGATATTGAGAGACCCATGAGCCCAACGAAATGGTGGTATGGAAGAGGAGGACAAAAACTATGACTAGGACCTTGTGAAAATTCTTCAAATGAACTCCTCCCCGTCCAGGGTTTCCCTGCAACTGTCAGCAACCCGCTCTGGAAAAGGAACCCCAGATCACGTGCTTCCTTCCAGCAATTTTTTCTTTTATTTCAAAACTAGTCTCTAGCTACTTGCAATGTCCGAAGAAAAGCCTCGCAATAAAGTTAAGAAACCCAACAAAAGAAAGCATGCGGATGATGACCCTGATCAAGACATAAACTTCGTCGAGGACAAGCAATCAAAGAAGAAGCGCAAGCGACTGGATAAGGAGAAACAGGATGTCGGAAAAGATGTTACAGGATCACTCATTTATGTCGAGAATGATATTTTGGCAGACTCGAAGAAAAAAAGTAAGGGGAAAAAGGGTAAACATGGGGATGGAAATGAGGTTCTCGATATATCCGCGCATGTCGATGGAGAAGAGGTAGAGTCAAAGCCCAAAAAACGCAAGAAACACGATCACAAATCCGAAGAGCCAAAGAAGGAGAAAAAGAAACGCGAAAACAAAACTGGATTTCCTGACCCCGAACAAGATTCTTCAGAGCAGTTGAATGAACAGTCACGCAAAGGTGGATCTGCTGTTATCTTCCTAGGGGAAGTGTTCTGTACTGATATCGTAAATAAAGCGTTGGCATATGCGTTTGCCCAATTCCACCGTCCTTCAAAGTGGAAGTTCAATAAAGCACGTCAGAATTGGTTGATCCGCAACCTCTGGTCCACCGAGATGGTATAGTCTGCTTTTCTTCTTTATTTTATCACGCGTGTCGCCCGACTGATCTGTGAATGTTTCAGATTCCTGAGTTGTACCATCCGCTTGTCGTGAAATACCTTTCCAACGTTCAAGGTGGCACACGTGAAGTATGTTAAAAGTCATTCAGAGTTTTTCAGTGTCTATGAGCTGACAAGGATCTTATTCCCATTCAGAAACTCCTCAAGTCGTGTAATGATATTCTGAGTACAGCCCAGCCAACAACGGAAACTGGACAAGGACAGGCGGTAGATTCTGTGCAATCAAACCCGAACACAGTAAAATTATTATTTTCGGCAGACTCTGTTGCGCAAGCTCAAAATATCAAGAAAGCTCTCGCGAAAAACCTTCTCGACGCTTTAAATAGATCAGTTCCATCATGATCATTGTACTGTGAACCATACAAACCACACAAGACCCGGTTCTAATTATGCTATAACTATAAGGTCTTTGACAATGTTTTATCTTTCTTGGCAACCGTCCAGCAACCCTGCGATATTATTGTATCGGCACTGGGTAACGATAGGCCCTTGAAAATATACCCGCGGAGTATATGCGTTCTTCGTCGGCATAACGAGTGGTCCGGAGAACCTCCACAGGTTTGGCCGATGCATTTCCTCGAACCAAGCGTTTATTAGAATTGGAACAATCGTATCCTTGCGCCGAGATCAATGACACCTGACACCGCCTCGAAAAATATTCTGGACCCACCAACTTCTAGCTCCAAAGAATTCTCTCTTGGGAGTAGGGACCGGCACGTGCAATATCTGTGACATCTCTTTACGTTCTCGACAAATGCACATTTTCAATTGTATCTGGCATCGTTTGGCTTTGTCAGGTCATGACGCTTAGTTCCATGTCATTCGCACAACAACCCTGTACTTTTAATTGCTTGGACGTTTGTAAAAACCCCACTCCCTTATCCTTTTTGCCCGCTTCCCAGACTCCAAACGTAATTCTAAAACAGCTAGAGGGTGAGATTAGGATATTCATAGGGTCGAAGATTCATACGAAGACCGCGGATGTTTTTTTTTCTATGATTCAATCTCGGTTCTTCTATGATGCACAAAATAATAAACCTGACCACCATGGTCCTGCCGTTGTTCTGCTTTGTCATGAGACCCCTCGATTTGTTTATGTCAACTCCACATTGAGGTGATAATAATAACGTCTTCAACAAAAGTTTTATTGTTAATGAAGAGTGTCTGATGTTGATGGGCACCTAGGCACCTTGATACCACTTAGCCGACTGCCTAAGATGACCTGGGACAGGAGTAGGTAGCATTCTGCCAAGAGTATTCTTTATACTCGAGCTTGAGCTTGGGTGATTGAACTAGAGCACGGACTAGATGTGGTCTGAATCAAGGATTGGTACTCGAGTTCATGATATGTTACATATCAGTTTCGTATTAGGAAAATAAATGAATTGGGACCTAGTTACCCCTTGTAAATGACTATAACAGCCTGTAGAAATATGAATTCTGTCACCAGTGCGGTGCAAACTTGCTCCCGAATTACTTGTAAGTCAACACAATGACAGATATCTAAAGAATGGAGAGCACGATTCCGAGATCAATCTTTTGCATAGTTCGAATGGTACCATATACAAGATATACTGATGGTGGCGGTTGTTCATTCTGCAAATCCTTGCCGTTCAACTGTCAGAGTGTAAAGATGGTGATATGTACAATGCAATGCATATAGTTAGGAACACAAGGTATCGGACAAGGTTTGAAGTATTTGAGGCTAGACAGACGAATATACTTAGTCCCTGTTAACTGTCAACCTAAACAGTCGACTTTGCATAACTATCATATATAGATAGAACGACGTTTCAATCCCTCACAACAACTTTTACAAGAGTCCTGAGTTTGAATATCCACTAGCAGTGTCAACGCCAGCGTCCAAAGTGACATGAACCAGAGGATAGCTGTTGACAATGACACGGGGAGAAGAGTGGGAGATGTATCGACATATGACATGAAGGCTTGGACATTCAGTTTGAGCGGCCTGGCCACGTCGAACGTCTACGGACGCTTCGGCGTATCCTCTGGAGGCTCGGAGTCGGGCGGGTTACGGTCGGTGGTAGTGAGGCGGGGAAGGCCAACGGAGGTCGGCGCCCTGGAGCTCATTGTCGGAAGATGATCGATGAGCGCTTGTCCAAATTGGTGCTGTTTTCCTGGAATGAGAATTGTGCGCTCTGTGGTCTTTTTTTTGAATCCTTGTTGATATCCTGGTTATTGTCTGTCAATGGTGCAGGCCATCATAGTAGACAGATACCCAAGGCTAATATTCATGTACATATCCCACACCCTATCTAAGATCCACTACATACTATGGCGCCTCGGTACAGAAGATTGCAATTGTCCCTATCCAGTGACCTTGATACGAGTCCAAGTGTTTTGCAGACCCCTCCATTAATTCTTAAGCGCCTCGATTGCTCTAGAACAGAATTCAAGAAATATTCAGATCAAATGTTCTCACTTAACACTTAGTCACACTAAAACGTGAAACAAAAGACCCAACGCAGAGCGTGGGCACAATATCATACGCAATAACGAATGATAGCTACTTCGAAACAAAACATAAACTGTTGTCTACGAACATAATGGAAATTTATGAAGAAAAAGGCAATATGTAGAACAAGGTGGCAAACGCCCAGCAAAAAAATAAGGCAACGGCTTGATTTTGGGCGTTTGTACTGCAAAATCAGGCAGCAACACCTTCAACCAAAGCTACTGGTTGGACATCGTTGACAACCCAAGCTTCAGGGACTGCGTTACGTTTGGGGGTTGCACTAGGCGTAATCTGTTTTCCGATAGGTCCCAATAGAACATCAAATCGTGCACGAGCAACAGTTGCAGCACGGCGGTCCACTATGGCTTCTTCACCATGCGTTAATGTGGGTGGACATCCTGCGAGTTGTTCATCTGTCCAAAGTGCATCCATTTTCTGGGATTTGTCAACTGCTTCCATCCCTACTCCACACCTGCCTCCAGCATCTTTCCAGTCCTGAACGCGTCGAATGCCTAGTTCCGAAAACACACTGTCAACAGCGCATACAAGTCGTTCCATCTGTTCCTGAGTATGCCGTGGTGTGACCGTGATACGCAAACGCTCCTCTCCACGCGCGACAGTCGGGTAGTTGATTGATTGTACGTAAATATTGTGCTTGGCAAGAAGGGCGTCTGATGCTGCTTTTGCGAGAGCAGCATCGCCGACAAGTACAGGGACGATGTGAGAAGGACCAGGGCTATAAAGAGAAAATAAATTTCTATATCCAGTACTGCTTGGGAACACTTACACGACAGGAATATCCATTTCTGCAAAGCGTGTTTTGACTACACGAACATTTCGCTGTTTGAGTTGACGGTCACCGAGATATTGAGTTTGGTATGCAACACTTGCGCGCGCGCCAGCAACGGTAGCGGGTGGAAGAGAAGTGGTAAAGATAAATCCGGGAGCATAGGACCTAATCATGTCAACAAAGTCGTCTGAGCCTGCAATGTAACCCCCGACTGCGCCGTATGCCTTGCCAAGTGTACCTGAAGGGAAACCAGACATTTAAAACGGATATGAAACAAAGAGGCAAATGATCCCTACCAGTGATAATATCAATCCGATCCATAACGGAGCCTTTGACCGGGTATGGATTGTTGCCAGCTGCCCTGTGAGCTTCAAAGTCAAGATGTTCAGCAACACCAGCGCCACGTGGCCCGTATAACCCCACAGCATGAACCTCGTCAAGGAAGGTTAGAGCGCCGTATTTGTCTGCTAGGTCGCAAATTTCCTTTATGGGGCCAACACTTCCGCACATGGAGTATACACTTTCGAATGCAATAATCTTGGGGGTTTCCTTTGGATACTGACTAAGCTTGGTTTCGAGATCCTCGAGATCGTTATGTTTAAAAAGAACCCGTTTAGCACCAGAATGGCGCATACCTTGAATCATAGAAGCGTGATTCATGGTGTCCGAAAAGAATACGCAACCAGGGAGTTTAGAACCGAGTGTAGAGAGAGTAGCATCGTTGGCGACATAGCAGGAAGAGAAAACGAGAGCGGCATCTTTGCGGTGGAGAGCAGCGAGCTCCTGCTCGAGACCAAGATGCATGGCTCCGTTTCCGGCAATGTTACGGGTTCCGCCCGCGCCATGGCCATATTTGTCGAGGGTGCGACTATAGAAAAAATAAACGTGGCAGTGTTAGATTATTATCATTCAATTTTGATGACGGTATATTAAAAGAATGACGCACTGCATCGTTTCGAGAACAACGGGATTGTTACCCATGCCGAGATAGTCGTTGGCACACCAGACTTCGACTTCATCTTTGGGACTGCCAGTATGCGCAACTGGGAATTTTGCAGCAAGACGATTTATGTTGTTAAAGTAGCGGTAGGACTTGTCTTGGTGTTTCTTCTCGAGCTCGGACACGTAGAAGTGCTCGTAGTTGAAAGCGCCATGAGATTTGGGCTGAGGAGCAGGCTTTGTTTCAACTGCCTTCTGATGGAAGGGGCAACCGGCAGTCGCGGCCTTTTTCTTTTCCGCTGCGACTGCGAGCTCATCGGCCATACGAGCAGCTGCTCTGGCAGCAGAAGCGTGTGGACACATCTCGACGGTAGAGCCTGGGGGTGGAAAGACACCCTTCTCTTTGTGGATTCTATCGACATCTGAATTTGCAGCAACACTTGCATAGCCGGCAACAATTTCCTTGGAACGGACGTTAAGAGCGGGACCCATGACAGGGCAGTTTGTGGCCCGCTCAGTAAGAGCGGAGAGGGAGGGGAAACGCTTCGAGGAAGAAGTGCATAGAGTGCGGAGGGTTGTATGCTTTGTTCTACCGAGGAAAGGACAAGCAGACTTGAACCTAGTGAGAGAGGAGAGTTTGTCCATTGGAAATGGAAAGATAGAAGAAAGTAAAATCACGAAATTTCTCTTTTTATCAAGTCGATTAGCCAATCATCGTAATTCAATTATTAATCCCCAAACACTCCGGACCACCCCATATTTGGTAATACTGTTACCTACTAACTGCAATACAACTTTCCAATACATCCACCGCTAAATCCACTTCCGACTCACTCACTGTCAGGCTCGGTACAAGTCGTACCGCATCTGTTCCGGCACTCAACACAATCACTCCCCGCTCTCTTGCAAGACCCACTATTTCTCCCGGCACACCGTTCCTCCGGAATCCAATCCCACGAATCAGTCCACGCCCACGCACGTCGCTCACCGTCTCCGGAAATAGCTCCGGTAGCCGTTCCAGACGTGCACCGAGGTGTGCCCCGACCGTCCGTATATGTTCAGTCATCTCTGGCGCAGACAGCCGCCCTAGTACATGGCACCCAACAGCACACCCAAGTGGAGATCCTCCAAATGTTGTTCCATGAATCCCTACTGTCATTGTTGCAGCGATGTTATCCCGCATTAACACCGCACCTATGGGGTAACCGTTTCCAAGTGGTTTTGCCATCGTCACGATATCAGGATGGCAGTCAACAGGCAGTGTAGAGTGCGCCCACAACTTCCCTGTACGGTATAGGCCACACTGTCGTTCAATTCCTATCATCAGATGTCAAATATATTTTCTGATAACTGGGACGTACTTGGATCTCATCAAATATCAACACAGCTCCAACCTCGTCACAC
Organism: Floccularia luteovirens; assembly: GCA_009739215.1. Lineage (NCBI taxonomy): Eukaryota > Fungi > Basidiomycota > Agaricomycetes > Agaricales > Squamanitaceae > Floccularia > Floccularia luteovirens. Next base: position 1,931,397 of record VSJF01000004.1, read on the forward strand.
CGTCGCCTCAACGCTCGCAAGAAACTTTCATCAGCAGCATATATTCCCCCTTCACCTTGAATGGGCTCGACAATCACCGCACACGTATCTTCCGTCACCAGAGTACTCAACTCACTCTCGACATTCAATTGTCCCACATCTATCCCGGGTAACAATGGCTCAAACGGCGCCTGGTATTTCTTCGTCTGAGTTACACTCAATGCACCAAACGTACGCCCGTGGAATGCATGCGAGAAGCACGCTATCCTCGTCTTTGTACATTCTCCAGAAGCTACATCTCTATTTTTTCCAGCCGCTGCCCAGCGGTCTTTACCTACTTTGCGCGCGATCTTGAGCGCACCCTCGTTCGCTTCTGTACCAGTATTTGAAAAGAATACTTTCGCGCCGGGAAGGCCGGAAGTCTCTCCACCTCCGGGATATCCGAGCCCCCCTTCTCGCTCCGTCAGAGTTACTAATAGTTCCGCAAGCCGGCCGGCCCACTCGTGGTGGAATGCATTGCTCGTGTGCAGCAGCTTCCCTGCTTGGGTTCCAATAACCTATAGAAATAAAGATCAGATCCATTCACAGCTTTGGTGTGAGAATGCAAGCGAGAAACTGAGAGCAGAAAATGTAAAGATAGACGATAACAGTGTGAAGCTGTCAAAATTTGAATACGAGGACGAGGAATAAAAATAAATGGAGGTGCGAGAGTAAGGTGCCGAGGCAAAGGTAAGAAGGTGGCAGATGCGCGTCCTCGAACGTGAGTTTCCAACCCCTCCGGCAATGCAGAGACGCTCCGGTAAATAACGTGCAAGAGAAAATATGCGTCCGGGTACGTGAGAGAACCCTTCCCCGGAAAATATAAATTTGGTTTGCCGCCCCAGATACGCGCGGCATCGAAAGTTATGTGCGACAATCGCGATTGTGAATTTCATCTTTTGTTCACAAAAAAGTGTACAATCGCTTTGTCAGATGTTGTAGATGTATCAGTGAGGTGAAACCGGTGTTAGAATGAGAGGTATATATCCGGGTAGGATGTATGCACACATGAGAAATTGATTGGGATGGGGATATGGCATTTTGAGGGAACCAATGTTATGGAGCACTCCTCGACATTTACGTTGATGGATGTAGTGGGTGGCATTCGAGTTTCATATTAGAAGTAGACTCCATTCTTTTGGATTCCTATGCGACCATTGACAACTTCGCACAAGCCAATGCGTATCCAAGCACCATCTATAACCCGACACATTTGACATCCTCCTTCCCAGCAAAACACACTGCGCAGTCACCATAGAAAAAAGAACCAAAAATAGCAGGTCCGGTTTCATAGACAGCGAGCGGTGGTTGATAGGGGTTTGGATTGCCTGGGCATGCATATGTGGGACTCTGAAGGAACTCTTCAGATCGGGGAGCACAAGTAAGCTAAGCCATAGAATGCATCTGCGATGATAGTAGCAACGAATTTCGGATGGGATGGGCCGATTGCTAAAGGTTTGCAGGTTTGAAATGCGTCTTCTTAGGAAGTCCAAATTAACCATCGCTGTTGCGAAATAAAAACGCCAACATCAAAATCGGTAATACGATGCGAGATAACCCCAAAGGGTTAGTACCACCACTTTTCTAGATGATGGGACGAGGGGAGAGAGACCGTGTGGGAGACGAAGGACACTGATACGTATGATAGTGTGATGGAAAGGGCCATTAATACCGCACCAAAGCCGTCCTCGTCAACCATATCCCATTATTCCATCCCTGCTTGATTGCTGATCATCATATGCATTGCACCTTTGAAACTGGGAATGACTCCTGAGATTCTATTGGGTGTGATGTGATTAGGGATGTGGGGTTTGAAAGTTGTATTAGATCTTGGTGATTCGATGTAGAGTTCGACCCTCAGCCGCCAATAAAGTCGTGGACATAAGATGGACAATCATGAATCATAACAAGAAGTGAAGGAATGAAATGAGTAGGAATCTAAGCTGAGATAGGGATGGCTGTCTTGTGGACAGTGTGTACCCCATTTTGCCCCCCATATCGTACTATCTAAGTGGCGTATGGTGCCGAATACAAAACAAGTTTGCGGGGGTAGAAAGTGAAACGAGCGATAATCAAGGAAGGGGAACTGAAGCGAAAGGAAACAAGAAACAATAGAATCGGACGAAAATGAGAAGAAGCAAAGCGAACCATAACGAACTCTAGAGAGAAACAAACTCACCTGAGCAACTCCTTCATCTGCATGTCCCAGTGCATTGACAGCAATACCTGCACTGAAATCGAGGAAACGTCTGCCTTCAGCATCCGTTACCCATGATCCTTTGCCGTGTGTAAGCACAAAATCGGGGCGTGCGTACACCGGAAGGAGGTACTTCAAGGCGCGACCTAAAGTGTCTGTGGTCGTCTGAGAAGGCGAAGAGGATGGTATCATGCAAGTGGGTTTAAGGTATTTTGTACATGGTCCCGAGCTGGATGTATGCTGGAATAATATAACTTTAGTACAATACACTCTACATGTCTGGAGAAATACGTACTGAAGACATCCTTCTCGCATGGAGGATGTTACGCGTTACAATACGCTTCATTTTTTTCAGCTATCTTCTAGTGTTGTATATCTCGGAGGGGACGCGTGAAGTTGTGTGTGAGGTAGGTTTGTGCTATTTAACCCATAAGTGAAATGTTATGTTGAAATAACTTTTGGAGACTTACTATAGAATCGAAGAAAAGTGTATGGATCCGATATAACCAATGGATGAGGAAGATGATGATAAATTTTTTTTCAATAACAATATGTAGGTCACCTACGATTAGGTATGGTTATGAAAGTGTCGGGCTTGACCGGTGCGACCTTGTCCGCGAGGAGTCTATAGGGCCTCGACAAACAATTTATCCTTGAAAGGTCGGGAAAAGATGGAACTAGGCAGGCGATTACTTTATAGTCCACGTCGACACAGGTTCTCTACAGTAACTTTACAGCGCAAGCTGTTTATGCTGCACAGCAGGTTGATGTTTTGTACCATGTTCGTTGGCCATCGATTTCATTAATTTCACAAACTTCTACATCAACAAAGAAAAATGCTATGAAGAAGTATGTGCTATGAATACACTGCCATATTAGAACTGGCGCTGGCGTTAAACGCGCATTACAAGATATCTCCGTTATCGATGCGCGAATATTCCGTGCCCGAGAAGTTTGTTGCAAGAAATGAAATGTGCATGTGGTCATCGTAGCAGAAGGAAACAAATTTGGTGGTGGACCTTTTGATTGTATCCAGAATTCGAGGTACTTTTAGGTTTGACTTTGGAAAGAAAAGCATAAAGTATACTATGCACAGAATACATCGTATCAAGATTTTTAAATTACATCCTAAGGGAGGGATGGAGATTTTGACAAGAGGAAGAGTAAAGAAAGATGTGTAATACTTGCACAACATGAGAATAATTTTCATGCACGGCTGCCACTGTCGCTTCTGCTTCGAGAACTGACAGACATGGATGATCCAGTTGACGCTGAACGGCCACGTCGTGATCTCGACCTAGACCTAGAGCGAGAAGGTGAACGTGACCGGGATAAGGACCTAGACATTGTATCGCGGCGCCGAGGTGATGGTGATCGCATTCCACGGCGGGGTGGTGGAGAAGGCGAACGACCACCACGACGTGGAGGTGGAGAAGAACGTATACCAGGGGATGGAGACCGAGCACCACGACGTGGACGGGGTGACCGTGACCGCATGAAACGTGTTCCCTTTCTAGGAGGTAAAGGAGACCGACCATGTTGTGGAGGCGAGCGATCGCGCGTAGAACGACGTGCTTCTGGAGGTGGGGAAGAGCGTTCACGTGTGCGGTGTGGAGGTGTTGGTGGAGGGCTACGTTCACGTCTTGATGGGGGAGGAGGAGTGCCTGAGCGCATCCTTCGGCGTGGAGGTGAGCGTGATCTCGACCTAGATAGTGAACGGGGGCGCCGACGTGAAGGTGGTGAGACAGAACGAGAGTCAGCTCTTGGCGGAGGACGACGTGGAGGACTCTTGCTCCTGCTGCGGCCACGAGGGTCCCTCAGAGGAATGTCAGAACCTAGCTCACGATTTCTCATTTGAACGTCCCTATCCCTATCACGACGAGGAGCAGAAGGTGGTGGAGGCATCATTCCGCGGTCCTTATGTCGTAACCCTCCTTCCTCCATCTCTTTTCTCCTCCTATCCTCTTCTCTTCTGCGAAGTCTCTCACGTTCACGCCTCTCAGCCTCCCACTTATCCTTCTGATCCTGCATCCGTGCACGTTCCTCCTCTCGTTTACGTTCTCTCTCCTCCCGTTCCACAAGACGGCGTTGACGTTGCTCTTCTTGCTTCTCCTTATCAAACGCCTCGCCCTCCTGGTAGTCTGCGCGTGTACCTAACGCACGAGCCATCTTGGACAGTTCGGTTTGTTTTGCGGCGGCAATGCCATGTGTGTCCGAAGGCTTGAGACCTTTGGCTGGAGGAGCCATTGCAGCAAGGTTGGCGAGCAGCTTTTCACGCAGGGCAGAGACCTGTTTTTGAATCTCATCTTCGTCAATACTTTATGAAGTTGAGTTAGCTGTTGGAGTTCCTTGTTGCAAGAGAAAGATAACCCACTCATTGTCTTCGAGTTGGAGTTGTAACTCTAGACATTTGACCTCAACTGTACGTTTTCGTTCATGCTCGAGGATAGCGGCATCAGGTTCTCTGTGCTTTGGAGGTGCAAGGCCCCAAGAGTTGTCCTGAGGAGTCTGCTGATGTGAACGAAGGGTTGAAAGATTGCGGATGACGTATCCATTTGTCCCGCTGTAATATTGCGAGTGTCGGGTTAGCGGCACAAGAGGTGGAGAAGAGCGAAAACACAGACCTTCCACGGGGAGTCGTAAGACCGATGCCGTTGTACATATTGCTGACGAGGACAAGGCAAGTTGGCTGTCGGTGAAAACAAAGAAAACAAAGCCACGTGATAAGTGGCGTGGCCCGGCAGGGAGAACGGCACAGATTAGTGGCTATGCAGTGACCACTCATTCACGCTTATATTTAAGTCTTATAGTCTGCCTGAAAGTAATACCTACTCCTCTCCCTTATAATTATCATCCCTCTCCTTTTCATTCTAGCCATCATCTCTACTGAACTCCAGTCGCCATTACTTCCTCGTTACGGTCATTTACCCCACTTTGGCGCGGACTTCAAATGGAGGCTCCAATTCTACAACCTTTACCTCCTGCGCGCGAAATTCCCAGTGCGTTCAGTGCCAGCGTCCGAAGTTGGTGGTCTGTAGGTGAAAAGCAGAGTGCGATCAGCGAAGAACGTCTCCTAAGGTCTGTATCTTGTTCTACAGCTTCATGTCAGACATGTGTTGACCTGCGCTTGTTTTTAAATACTCAGACGCCTTCCATTCTTCCGTCCAGACGGGCAACCCTCTCCAGATGCTCCTGCTGTAGCCCATTCCAGCCGTGTGCAACTAGATGATTCGAAACATTTCCTCAATACCCTCACAATCAGTAGTACCTCTAAAACTGACGGTGCCCCTCCCCCTGCAGTAATGCTTCACGGCTATGGTGCTGGTTTAGGCTTCTATTTCCGCAACTTTCCTGCCCTTGCACAGTGGGCGGCCCGGCGAGGCACTTCTGTATATGCACTTGACTGGCTGGGTATGGGTCGCTCAGCGCGTATTCCATTTCACGTGAAAGCACGGCGAGAGGATATTCCCGGACGTGTGGCAGAAGCCGAATCATTCTTTATTGATTCGCTAGAACAGTGGCGTCTGAAGATGGGACTAGACAGCATGACTCTGGTCGGACATTCATTGGGCGCTTATTTCAGTGTGGCTTATTCATTGAAATATCCTGAACGCGTTAATCGCCTCGTGTTACTCTCTCCTGCCGGTGTGCCTCGTGGCCCAGATGGTACCGATGAACCATCACGAGAATTAACTGATGAAGCAGAGACTTCAACTCCGCGCCAGAGGGAAAAGTCATCTGTCGAACGGGCTACACGAGGAAAAATAGAGACTATTCACAACCAACAAAAAGCGAATAAGAATAATGAAACTCGCACACGAAAGCTGTTCACTTACCTATGGGAAGAAGGGTTCAGTCCATTCCAGGTGGTTCGCACAGCAGCAGTCTGGGGCCCCATGCTGATCGGAAAGGTATGTTTGTCCATCTCCGCGGCGCAAACGCTCCCATTGACATGAAACCGATCACTTAGTACTCTTCACGCCGTTTTTCTGGCCTATCTGAGGAGGAAACACGCGATATGCATGATTATATCATGAATATCACGATGGCTAAGGGTTCTGGAGAATATTGTATATGTGAGTATAACGCACAACACCACCGTGCTGCAACCTCGTTTCACTGAAACAACTACGCAGCCCACCTCCTTGCGCCTGGTGCGCATGCGCGAATGCCCCTAGTCGATCGTATTGACGCTTTGAAGATTCCCGTGACATTCATCTGTACGTGTCTGTCCTTTTCACAGCAAATTCTTGAACTAATGCCCGTCTTGCATTAACTTCTTTTGGATCATTGACATGATATTTATCAATACTTTAAAATAAAAGATGGTGACCATGACTGGATGGACCCAAAAGGTGGAGAAGAGAGTGTCGAACGACTGCGGAAAGCAGGAAACGGTCAAGGACGCATGTATATCGTGAATAATGCTGGTCATCACGGTCAGTGCAATGTTCTCTGCTTTTACTCTCCGAACTAATTTGCCTTACATTAGTGTATCTCGATAACACGAAGGCAGTAAATGATTTAATCGTTCGTGACCTCGATCGAGACATATCACAAACATAGCCACTAATACCCAAAATATCTGAATCTTTGTCCTCTACTTTTATCTTAGTTTCTCCTCTGTTATTGTTGTAATTGTCCGTTTGTTTGGTACATTAGAAATAAGTATTTTTGAACCAACTAGTTTATGTTTCTATGAGAGTTGGATGTAGTCACTCATCTACAGTGCATATCCTTCTATATAACTGTCTTTGTCTTGTCCAATAATCTCAAGAATGTGCGGAATAGATATATAAATATTAAATAGTTGTTCCTGATAGAATGGATGGATAGGAAGAATATTATCATATTGGTACAATGTTTCTGCAAAAAGACAATGTTCTGATACAAGTAAAACCCGAAAACCCGCAGCGGAGAATTTTTTGGTGTGCACACAAGCGGTTGAGGTATGTCAGTTCGAGATATTTGCAGGGGGGTTCATGATATTGATCGGGCGTTCAGGATATCTATGCATTATATCAGACAAAAGAGCTAGAAGCAATAGATATCAAAACACATACCGGGCTTTTATCCGTGCCGCAAGTTCCTCTTCGTAAATTTGATCGGGACCCAGTTGGTTGCCTAAAGTTAACCATCTATTAAAAAATAAAGGAATAGTAAGAGATCCATCAGTATGAAGGAGTATGATTGTGTTAAAATGCATACCCAGGTCGCGTATTATGTCTCCTTCCAAAAATTTCGATTTTGCGCCCTCCAGGACACATACGCTCAATAAGACCATACACCTCGTCTGGTTTACGACTCGTCTCTCGTACTTCAGATACTATCACATCGGTATCCAGGCCACGGTTCGCCCAAGCTGGCATCTTGAGCGCCCCTGACTCATCTGCGACTGTTTTGACCCCTACAAGCATGTGTTCCTTTGTATGATTTAACCAGTGTCCTGTGCGTCCAGTGCGAATGACACGCTGAAGCTGCGTGGAGGAGTTACAGCCATGAATTTTGAATTTTGAATGAGAAAGGATATACTTGGTTTGTTTTTACCCAAACGACCTCATCTACTCGAGTATATCCCCATACTCGTAAACACTCGCGTCCGACCTCCATTGCTCGTCCGGTAACCCAAAGAAAGAGTAATCCTTCATCTTGTAACGTAGGAATGGGCATTGCACGCATCTCATCGTCAGTCATGGTGCCGTAAGGAAGCTGTGAACATTTATGAATATAAGATTTCCCGACGATTTAGAAAGTGGAATTACACTCATGTGGATGTCCCATGGTGGATCGGCCATGATGACGTGAAATTTTCCCAGAACCGAATAGTCGAAGCGCCGAAGGTCACAATTGATCCATTGTGGAGGAAGCTAAAGATTATTTAAAACAATGCGACAAGACCGAGAGTCAAAGCGCATACAGGAGTAGTTTCCTTCCCCATAGGACCAAGCCCGATATTTAACTTGTAACTCTTGGTACGTGATACTCCTTTGGCTTTTCCACGAGTTTTGTTTGAATCTTCATCGGCAAAGTCCCAATCTACCTCGTAATGTAGGTAGCGGCAAGGTGCTTTCTCCTTTCCACGTCCTCCAGCACCTAAACCATTCGGTAAGGAAACAGGACCACGGTTGTTTTGCAGCGGCATTCCATGATTGTGAGTTGAGCCAGGAAACGGAGGAATAGAAGGTGATTGAGCGTAAGTTGGCTCGGAATAGCAAGTGTTAAGGTATGAGCAGTGTCCTAAAGTTGGGTCTGTGTGGGGACGGATCAGTGGACGAAAATGAACGCGGTCGCATATTGTTATGTTTGTCGTATCAGCCAGAGAAGAGGGTGAAGATAGACGCCGTGCTTTAATGCAGTCTTCCTTTGTGATATTTGTGCATATGGCCTCGAATTTTTCTTCAGCGGAACGAAACTGTATAAGTTTGTATAAGATATACATTCAAGTAATCACAAAATATACTGACTTGTTCAGCAAGAAGATGGCCCTTCGCCGTGCCGCGTTGAAAAATAGAGTATACTTCCCTCAACTCCTTTGAAAGACTGCCAAGAGTTGAAGCGGGCGGACGAGTTATGCTATCCTCTGCTTGTTCTTCTTCTTCGTCACCAGCAGCCGAGTCCGCATCTTCATCCACAATTCGTTTTCGTTTTAGCGGGTTGAATGATTCGGTTGAAGGTAAACATGGAGTTGACGCAAGGGACAACTCCCAAATTGTCATATCCCCTGTACCAGGCTCCCTAGATAGGGATATCCTGCCATCGACCCATGTTTTGGAAAGGTCCTCCAGAATACCCTCAAAGCGAGAAAGGTTTGTTAATTTAAAGCGCGGAACTTGATTTGAAGGTAGAAGCCCTGTTGGTGTTTTAGTCGTCATCACGCGTGTGAGGAGGTCGAAGGAGGTGATTGGAGTAGGTACTTTTTTGGCCTTGCAGAGCGTTGTGAGCGCGGCCATGGCCACAACCTTGAGCTCATCGTCAGACATGTTGAGCTCAAGGGCTCGCTTGGGTTTTAGACTTGGTATCTCCGCTCCGGTTCGGTACTTACACTTAGCCAAGCAAGAACACACACTTCAAGCCTCTTGTATCTATAGACTATATCGTTCTCCACAAACAAAACCTAGTTACATGGACTTCAGTACATACTACGATGCCAGTCACTTCAGAACATCTAGCTGATTGTCGTATATCAGAGTGTAAGTGCAGAACCTGCTCTTTCACTCATTCCCAGTGCATAGAGTGATAATAATCTCCTTCTCACTCCAATGCACTGCAATAAATGTAGGCTCTTGCATATTTTCTAGGATAGAAACAGTAAACTGATATATCAGAAGGCCGCCAAAGAACATCGACGTCCGTTCTCTCATCATAATATGATGCTCACATCGTTCAAACTGTGACTTGCGGAGGCTTGACTGAGAGTGAGCGCCCTCTAGTTAATTGGTGCTCCCGGGTAGGAAAAGACCCAAGACTATGTTGTCTGCTGCATCTGACGGTATACAAGCCCTAACCCATAGTAACAGTATCGACAAGGTATGTCATGTTATCGTATCTGAGAAGAAGCATTGTTTATTGGATGATTTGTTTCATTGTTTAAAGAAGGGAGTTTGTGTTGTTTATCATGTTGGATTATAAAAGTGTTCCTATAACAATGTCTCCTGGTGAGGAGGACTGCAGTATTTCTATCTTTTTGCTCACTATTTCTTTGCATCACGATACGACGAAAGTTGAGCTATAGATCTATCAATAACCGTCTGAAACGAAAACGTTGCAGTTCAGCTCCCTAGTAGATTCTTTAAAGCATTCAATATTCAAAGGACATGCCACCAAGAAACTTCATCACCTCCCCCAGCTCCTAGAACCTCATGCCTTCTCCTTCCGCAACATTTAAGATACCAAAAACCTAAGCGGAGAAAGGATCAGCTTTAGCACATCACATATTGCGGCTGTCGCATATCGTACATGTGGATGATCTATCAAAATTTAGGCAACTCGGTGCACCATTCAAACCGTGCCCACGGGTGTCAATGCGTCATTATTTGCATTTGTGACATATTACATTGTCAAAAAAACGCCCTGAATATCGTCGTTGGATTTTGTGGTTGTCCTTTTCTAGTCTATTATTCATGTAGGAACGACCAACCTTGCGTACAACATACAGTTCAATGAGGCTACTTTCGTCAATGAACGCAGTTATCCAAATGGCCCGCCTACATTTTATTAAAGGAAAGATATAAGAATAGTTTGTTTACTATTTCTTGTAGACGATCTGTTAGTGTGTCTCCATATCACATGCATTATTGACACATAGGTCTAATTCAATTATCAAACTAGCTCTATCGTATGACAATAGTTTGGGAATTTGTATGGTACATCATCGCTGTGCCCATTTGTCTATACATATCCACAATTGGTCAGTCGCCTTGCCATTCTGGCACAAGTCAGGATTCTTCGTCTCTTTTTTACGCCTTGTTCTGATTCCTTCGCATGAAGCTATGGTAATTTTGATGAAAAACTGCAAAACCCAACAATGTTCTTAGGGAAAGCAGCCGTCGCTTTCCCAGCTTGGGTGATGTTGATGGCTACCAATATTCTACTTACCTTAATGATTACTGTACGGATCTTGGTAATCTGGCGCAGCCTGCGGTCCATGCTTGGTAGCAACTTCGGACAAATGTAAACCAGGATCGTTTTCATTGTAGTGGAAGCAATGGCTCTATAATCTACATTCTTTGAGGAAACCAACCACTCGGCAGTGAACGTTAACGCAAACGTTTAATTATAAGATTAATAATATGAAATGTACGCAAAGTTCCGTTCATTGTATATTAGATTTTTGCCGTACATACATACGTACGTGATATCATAAGGATGTATCGATCATATCGGACTAGCCGATATCTTAATCTAAAAATAGTTCATAGTTTCATGTTGAAGGGAGTATACGTACGTACAGTTCGAAATGCAGTTGAAAAAAGTTGTGCTTCCTGATAATAAAATAAGCCGACAACACCATCAGATTGTAGCCCTATACAAAACAGCACCCACTGGCTTGTATCAACACAAGCGCTCACCATCAATCATTTATCATTGGACAGTCTTCTTTGTAAGCTTTCACAGCTTGGTCTTTATAGCTTTTCCATACATCCTGAGTTTCAGATTCTCAATGGCAAGTGCCCCTAATTTATATTTACTGACCGAATAATCTTGAAACAGGGATTCATCAATCCTATATATAAAGCTGACAGTTCGGAAAGTTTGAATCCCCGTTATGGAGATATAGCATTCCGACTACTCTGTGCTTACAGAAAAACCCGCTTTAATAATAGAGTTGGTGGGAGTTATGATGGATCACGGTTATTGATTATGCAGGTTCATTGTCCGTCGTAGACCGACGCAACAATATATTATTTACCAATATTGTAATTATCAACCGCATATATTTAACAGCTTCAACTCGAGATTGCACAATACACGTCGGGCTACCATGGTATCTCTTGGCCAGCCCAGTCCCATAGTTTGCCTCTTTGATCGGTTCTGAGGTTTTTGACCACATTTATCAAATTATCAGCGGCGTCTGTGGGTTCAAACAGTTGATCTTTGACCGCCGAATGCCAAAATCCCTTGCTGAGGTCAGTTTTTACCGTGCCAGGGTGGACGCCGATACACATTGCATCCGTCTTTCTATTCTGTAAATATAGGTCGAATGTTTTTACTACCTGGTTGAGCGCAGCTTTTGATGAGCGATAGGAGTACCATCCACCGCGCTTGTTATCCTCGATGGATCCAACCCGGGCCGTTACGTGAACCCACTTAGCCGGAAGAGGGTTTATGTTTTTTAGGCGTGACGGAGGAAGGAAACGTGAGAAATGCTTTATGAGAAGGAGGTGGGAAATAACATTGATCTGGAAGGTCTCTTTCAAATGCTCAAAATCTAGGTCGGACGGCTGTTTCTCCGGATAAAGGACGCCGCCTGTGAGGAACGCCGTATTTATGTAAGAGTCAGATTTGAAAGTTTTGTGAAGGTGATCCGAGAGAGAATCTGCAGCTGATTTGATAGAATCTTCAGATGTGAGGTTGAGATGTAGCAAGTGTAATCGTTTGGGATCAATATCTTGCATTGGCTCAAGAATTTTCTTTTTTACTTCTTCGTCAGTCGCAGTTGTGCGATGGCTTGCATATACTGGGAAGTTTGTTGTGCGAAGGAATTGACGAGTTAGAGCAACGGAAAGACCACGGGTTGCACCCGGAATAACAAGGATGAATGGGTTGGGCATGTTTGATTGAAGATGGAGCTAAGGTCGTGTTCAATATGTATAGCTTGAAGGTATGAAAGACCAATTGATGTCATTTATTAATTGTCAGAATTGGCGTCACGTGCCAATATGGTCGTAACAACTCCTGCCATCTGCTCGTCTGCCTATCGCAGGTCCGAAATATAATAGAATAAGAAATACAGATATACTCAATGGCGCGTACGTTAAACTGTGTCCGAGAAAACAAACATGAGAAAAAGGACTAAAAACAATGAATCCCGCTCTACCAGCGTTGTGTAGGAACATGTATTATATGCAAGTGGGCTGTAACAATGGAGTGTCGTTCAATCGTCGTCAAGCTCGCGGACCACTCTGGTCAGTGAGGACGCCAGTGCGTATATTTTTTCTAGGTCTCTGTTCGTTTGCGTTTGTAGTCGTCTCGCTGTAGATTCCAATTCGTTGATAGATTTCAATAGTTGGGAGCGACTTCCCAAGCCACTAGAAGTCTTTCCGGAGCGGCGCTTTTTGTTCATCTTAGCTGGAGGCTCATGACCGTCATCACTACGCTCGTCTTCGCTCTCTAATCCGCCATTTTGTGATGTGCCTGGTTTTGAAGAACCTGCTTTGCGTTTAGGGCGCACTTGCCACGTTGGCTGCTCTGCCGCGTTGTTCTTCTGAGTGGTCGGTGCCTTACGTGGCGCTGATAGTTTAGAGCGTCAGTCATCACTCATGTCCCGCTGAATGTGTACGCTTACACGCGTGCTTACCCCGAGCCGGTCCAGTACTATTACTGCATTTCTGTTTCAAACGCTTGCAATACTCACAGCGTGCTCCCGCGATCCCTTTACAAATTTTATTAGTCCGTACGCAACGTTCGCATGGGTTGGGCGGGTAGACGGTAGACATCTGAAGGGTGTATAAGAGTGCGCGAGAGGGAGTGAGGATGAGAGCGTCTTACCGTGTACCCCTCGACCTGCTCAATTTCGGGTTCCTCCTCGCGGTCATGCCCCTCTAATTCGTCCACATTCCTATTGTCTTCTTCTTCTACTTTGTGTTCTTCTTTGCTGCGGCTCTTGTTAGGGTGTTCCATAGTGATGGTTTTCACGAGACTGGTGTTACAATTTCAACGGAGATACTGCTGGTCTTGGGCACGGAAAGGCGGCACCGCTAAACAAAAACAAGCGTCGACAAACCAGGAATGATCCTGAGAACAGACACCAAGCTTACTTTAACTTGATTGGGCAAGTAGGAAAATGACGGGGGCACACGGTTACCGAACGGAATTATGCGCTGCAGCGGTTTTGCATAAAGAACGTGTTTGTCTTTGTCTGTGAACAATAGACAGTTGCCGTCAATGGAAATTGTGTAATGTCTAAAAAACCCGCTACATAGAGACGTACGCCCTTACCGTGGCTCTTCTCTACTTGTAATATTACATAACTCATTGCTTACGTGCTCAGAGCGCCATCGGAGGTAACTAGAGTACAGCCAGTCTTATTTCTATGCACTGGTGTTATGACAACTAGGAGCAAATTGTATGTACGATACCTAGAGTAACCCTTCCATTGCGGCAAACATAAGTCTCGTATAATACTTTCAATTCAAGCCTGTGCAAGTTTTCACCCGATGTTTGCTCTTGCTTGGTCTCAATGGCACCACCAAACAATCAATTCGAGATTTACGGTTTAGTGGCTGCCAACAAGTATTTCCCAAGAGTTGTACTCAGTTTTTTGACGGCAGATGATGTTCTTCCAGAGTATTCGTGCCGTCAAACTGCCAAGCGTACACCCAACCTTTGGTCCATCAAATATGCACGTACGAGGGATTCGAATGAGGCGTTCATTTGGATTAACTCCAGAAAGTATACTTAGAGATGAAAAGGAATTGGAGGTCTGTCACCTGTTGATTTAGTTCATATTTCCACTGAGGCGGTGGCATTGTTAGATATTACAAATTAGGCTTTCAAAACTGAAGGCAAGAATATCAAGAGAGGAGAAGGAACAAATCAAAGTCCTGACATTAGGGGATGGAGTTGAGGAAGATACGGATTTAGCTAGTAAGCACAAGTTACTGATAGCTCTTCTCAAACCGAAAAGAAATGGTAATTTGCAGAACAATTGTGGGGCGATGTCCTTACTAAAGAAGACCGCCTTAAATTGTCCACGTACGGGATAACATCCAGTCAGTGTAACCGCCTTGACTGACAAAGCTCGTTTACTTAATACGCGCAGTGGATGATTTAGTCTCTGCTTACCAGTCAGCCGACGCCGCTCTTTCACGTTCCCCACACTCAAACCCTGAACTTCTACCACCGAAACTATTTGAAGCTTATCAAATTTTCAGAGAACAAAGTTCTCATAATACACCAGATAAAAAATAGCGATTCTTCGGAAGGGTGCAGTTATCCAAGATCCGTCGATATACACCCACTTCGAAGTTTTGCCAAGGCAAACACGAAATCCAGCAACGTTGGTTTGGGCCAACGAATGACTTTACTTCTCCAGACATTTTCGCCCGGTGTTCTCCAGCGATATCAATAGCCACTCGGGGATTTCGCGATCATCAAGTCATATTTTATTATATTTTGTCCCACTTATTTCGTTGTCTCTCCAGTTAACCAGGTAAATGAGAATCACATCCGGGGTAACAACAGCTTCATATTATTTTTGATAAAGATTGCGAGTGTAACATTTACGTGGCCCGAGTTCGCATCCGCCAGCCTCTACAACTACCATCATTGCAAATGCAACCACTACAATATAACCAAAATCTCGACTCATGTGTGCCTGAATCCCCGTGAACATGCCATGACGAAATGAACATTGATTAATCCTATTTTGTATCGGCTTGACCCTGATGTATCCATGCATCCTTCAGCTATTGTCAAACCTAAAAATTATGTGGAGAAAACTCGAAATAATACGAGGAGTGTAGTGATTGATTCTTAAACCCTTGAAACGATGAGTACTGGTATTTCGTGATAGAGCTTTTCTTAAAAGTCCGTCCCTGATGTGTTATTCACTCGGACGCAATTAACGGCATCAAACAGTCGTAACCTCCAAAGCTCCGTGCCTGGAATTCATTGCTTCATACTCGGGTCTCAATGTGAAACACAAAATCGATCGACATATACCCTGAGGTCCCCTGTTTGTGGAAGTGGGGAGTATTCGTTTCTATCTGTACTATTTTGGTGGAAATATATATATCAGACTTGAAAGAAGGCAGGCGTGATGTTCCGGGATACTGATCGAGACAGGTTTTGCTGGAAAATCACGATACACAGTTGTACTTATTTTTTTTTCAGGGCCATTTCATCAATATACCATATGGAAATACCCAGCATTATCATATAATACTAGTGTTTGAACCAAAATTTTTAGGGATTAAATACTATATATATACAATCCGGAATTCATTGGGTATGTATTCTACTCCACAGTTATGCAATGAGATCTAACAGTCTTACATTCAGTGGAGAAATACTCAGACTAAAGCTGAGCGGTACTTGAATCCTGTACGTGATGTTTGCCCAGCCCTGCTTTTAAATTGGAGACCAGTCTTCCATAAAACAGCACTGTCTGGTGTTTCAATTAAATCAATCTGGCAAGGCATCTAGTATAAAATATCGTTTATTCGCAAAAACCCCTACCTCAATCTTTGTGACTCCTCCGATTTGGCCTTCACTCGAAACCGAAAACGATGCCCCCCAACCATGGCCAAGTCTCCGCCTTAGTCTCCCTCATAAGTAATGCGGCTAAAATATTAGAATCACAATTCGACAAGTCAACAATACCATATATCCCATCTTTGGAAGACACAACTCCCCACCCGCTAGATTCTGAAATCATTTCCAAAGAGTTACAAAATGCCATACAAATCATTGAAGGTGCTTGTGCACAGCTTTCTGCTACCATTGCCCGTCCCAGTCATGTCATGGTCAATGTGAGTTCGGAAAGCTGTCTGTATTATGAAGTGTACTTCAACACTATCTTGCCCATAGAAATTCATGAACGTGAGTGAAGTCTGACATAACAAGCTAAGACGCATTCCAAAATTCTTTTCAAGATATACGAGCCTCAATGTCTTAGAGTCGCCCTGGAATTCAAAATTGCCGATATTCTACTCGAGAAGCCAGAAGGAATGCATATCACAGAACTCGGACAGAAGGCAAATATTGATGCACGGAAGGTCGGCAGGATCTTGCGTTTCCTTTCCACTAAACATTGCTTCAGAGAAGGTATGTTACCGTGTTCATGCAATACCATACCAACAACTGAAAATTCAACGTAGTATCTCGGGACGTATTCGCGAATAATCGCCTGAGCATGCAATTGCTCTCATCAAACCCATTGTGGGATCTAGGGCTTCATTTGTATGTCCGCTCAATTCTCCAGAAAAAAACTTCCTGACGTGACATAAGCACTAATGAGAACGCGAGATCGACTATCTACCTTTCAGACACCCTCGCAAGTCCTGAATGGGGTCGTTCCTACAAGGCGAACCATACGTGCTTCAACAAATGGTCTGGACACTCAGGAACCCTATTTGATTGGTTTGAAGGGGTGCGTGTTAATTACAAAGATGCTTCCTGACGTACGATCTTACCTCATGAACTCAGGCCACGCCAGAAGGTGCTGAACAAGGTGCACGGTTCGGCATTGGAATGGTGGGCTGGGGTGCTGCCATTGGTGCTAATGCAGTAATTCATCGTATGGCTTTATTCGTTTGTGTTACCGAATTTGAATCGCTAATACAATGTCTCAAGAGTTCCCTTGGGCAGAACTCGGTGATGGCGCATCGGTTTGTGATGTCGGTGGTGGTGTGGGAAATATCACAATGCAGCTTGCGAGAACACACCCCACATTACAACTCAAACTACAGGACACCCCTGAACGAGTTCGACAAGCCGAATTCGAAGTGTGGCCACAAGAATGCCCAGAAGCTCTGAAAGAAAATCGAATCGAATTCAAAGCAATTGATTTTTTGACAGAATCTCCCATCAAAGGTTGCAATGTCTATTACGTACGTTCCCGTTTGTTTAGACCAACCCTGATACACTAACGCATTTATTCACATTCATTTCATTCACTTAGCTGAAAAATATAATGTATACCCATTTTTATACTCATGATGCCAAGCTAACTTGTTAATAAACCTAGACATGATTGGCCTGATGATGAATGTGTCATGATCCTGAAAAACATTGCAAAAGTTATGGCACCACACAGTTGCATTCTCATCCGTGAGTTCGATAGTCTGATATCACCAGTGTGTGTTCTCAGTCAGAAGTTCTAGATGAATACGTTCTGCAGCATTTGAATAGGATTCAAGAAGGTGAATCTGAATTTAGACAAGCACCAGAGCCTCTACTTGTGAATTTCGGTGCTGGTCGTATCAGACCTTATGCCCTTGATTTGGATATGATGGTCATGCTGAACAGTGAGGAACGTACTATCAGCGACTTTGTCGCACTCGGGAGGCTTGCTGGTCTGAAATTTGAGAAATTGTGGGAATGTGGTGAGATGTCTGTCGTGGAACTGCGCCTCCCATGATTAGTGTCGACTGTGCTCGCCGATTATATGAGAGGCATTTTATGTTGTAAATAAATGTACATAATGATAGCATTGTCTTCACTATACCCCCGAAATCCAATACTCAATGTCTGGGCTGGTAATGAGATCGCCTTTGCATTCAATATTATGTGTGAACGGACACCACCCAAATTACAGGGTGAAGCAGTGCTGCAGGAGTTATACTCTTCCGGACGCCGTGCACTACCATTGCTCACCTGGTGGGTTAGTTCGAACTTCACCATTGATTGGAGGCGATGGATCGGTTAATCGTTATTTTAGTCCTTCAAGCCAAATCCTCTCGGAAAGTGCACATGATTGACTCGAAAATTTTCAGTATTTGCCTCATGATTTACCCATCACAGAATTTCAGTTCTATGTAATGTTGGCTGTTTGTCTTCGTTCGTAAATTGAGATTGTTTTCTTACATGGGACCGGCCTACTGGTGATATTGGCAAGGATGATATCTCAACATTTGCAGTACTTTGCCTTTTCTCCCTAATGTGAGCAACAGAGTCATCTTCCTGACCCCGCCGCCGACCGTTCACCAGAGTATTCATTATCATCCACTGATTCTTCCCTCACTTCAGCCTCTTCGATGCTGAGTGACACGTCATCAACTGGGGTAATATTCGGGTTAGTACCAAAATTAGGCAGAATTAAGCACGCCGATTAGAAATGAATTAATTAATGGGGTGCTGTACATCTGGGGTAACAACAATACTTGGATTATTTTAGATCGCCGCGCATTGCATAAGCAATTACTACGGCATTGCCAAAGAAAAACCCGAATCATGTGAATTATCTACCCCGTGAACATGCCATGACGAAATGACAGTTATTAATCATTTTTTGTATCGGCTTGATTCCGATATATCCACGCATCTGTCAGCTTGTTTCAAACCCGTATGTCTTGGTTGTAGCTAATCCTACCATCTGCCCACTCGAACCCAATGCCAGAAGTGTGGTGAATGAATCCCAAATCCTTGAAACGACGAGCGCTGATGTTTCACATGTAATAAATTTCCGCGTTGGTTAAAAGTCCGTCCCTCTTTACTCGGACATACGCAATTCGCAGCATCGAATAATCGTTACGACCTCCATTATATTTATCTTTATACGTACTTGGCTTTCATACAAGCATCGCTACATACGAAACAGAAAATCAATCGACATATACTCTGAGGTCCTCCAGTTTATAGATGTGAGAAGTTTTAGTGGTATTGTATATAATAGACTTAAGAGGAAAAGATAGTTGTGATGTTCAAAAGTTCCAGGGATACTTATCCAACAAGTTAGGTTCGGGTGAAGATCGCGATAGACCGTTGTGCTAATTTCCTTTTTCCAGGGCCATTCCACCAATGTCCCATATGGAAATGCTCAGCATTATCATCTATTAGTGTTGTGAACAAAGTATTTAGGGATTAGATGTACAATCCGAAATTCATTTTGGTATGTAAATATGTGCTACCCCACACTTTTATGCGATGAGATATAACAATCTTATACTCAGTGGAGAGTTGCTCAGACTAAAACTATGTAAGCGGCGACAGAGTGCAGAAAGTGACTGAGATATCCATAAGTATCACCAGCGTTCGTGGCAACTTGCCCTCATGTCGTATCTGACGGGTCGAAAAATTCTGCAGACAACTACAACTGTTGCACTACTAACTGTGAATGTGAAACAAGTACACACCCTCTAGAGCATTAGATAGACCCTGGATTACCATAGTATATAATGATTAAGATGTTAGTGAGCCATGCCGTGCAGAAAACCATGGCCCTATTGTTTCAGTTGTCAATAAAAATAAGTAATTGAGAGCATTGTCTGCGATATATCCTCGAAACTCAATATTTAGTATCTGGAGTTGTGATAGGATTGCCATTTTTATTCCCGCTGTATTTAGGTAGAGGGTCATACTACAGCGCAATAAAGAACTGCTCTCGTCCTTTTGTGTATTGATGATTGTATACGTAAATTCGGATTCTGCCGTTCTGGCTCAGTTTTGTTTTCTGTTTCATGTATCTCTCTTCTTTCATCATTATGACAACGAAAGAAATTAGCGTCGTTTCACTTATGGATTTCGAAATAGTACCTTGGGTCGTACTGCATCTCTTTTCTCATGTTTCCTCTGTTGATCTTTGAAACTGCTGGCTGGATGATTCAAGTTGAAAAAAAAATGCGGTCACTTTTAAAGCACATGTCTCTTCGTTTAGGAAACAAAAACAGACCATTGTTCGAGAAATGCATAGAGGGGAAAAAAGGAACAGTCCAGTAGCGCAATTGCAACGTGTTTGTGAAAAATGGCCCAAAGTTGTACCGTCATCATTAAAGAGAGCATAAAACACATTTTATTTACTTCTTTACAATTTCATTCGTACAATACGATCCTTTTCCGTTGCACCAACCCCAAAAGTAGCAGGTCCTGCCGTGCACATAAAGCACGGCCTTATGTTCTATATTTAATATGTACGTGTGAATAAATCACAATGAGCAATCATGATACTTCAATGCCAACACAAAAATGTTCCGTGCATCATGAATGGGTACGTGCAATCTCCTTACTTCTGTTGCGCCAAAGTCAAAGTTTCCAAGTATATTTAGCAAGAAGACTCATAGCTATGTACTACAGTCCCTTATCGATCATTTTCGTTGTACTCGTCAAGTGTTGTTCAACAGATATCACAGTACACAACCACGGCCACAACGCAAAGTTGTAACTCTATGATCACAGAATCCCTGTATGACATTACCATGGCTAATTATATCGAAACAGTCACGACAATGTGTCAAATCTTGCTCTGTTGCTCCCATCGGAGTGTTTTCATCACAATTCGTGCATCTTCTCGGCAACAGTCTCTATCCTACCATTGAACCCGGAAGTTCTGCACTCCATGAGGCAAACTTCGTTTCTCCCATCACCATGCCTACTTCGGCAACATGGAATGTCGGTAGCTATTTTCCTTTCTGCAGGAACGTCTCAGCTCATATGCCGTTGATAGTTGTTCTTCTTTGACATGCAGTTCCACGACGGAAACCCATGTCGCAACAGCACTTGAAACTATAAAACCCTCTCATCTCGTTCCAGTTATATCCCAATTTTTAACTCTCTGAACAGCTGAGACCAAAAGATGCATAGTGGTTTACTGGTGATACTACTTATAACCTCTCCTTTGTTGGCCAACTCCGCTCCTTCGATTACGCAAGATGGCAAGACCATTATTACTCTTACCAAAAATAATAAATTAGTAGATGATCGAGGTGTCGTACGTGCTGATGTTCTCAATAACCAGGTCAAAAAGATTTCCGAGTATGACCATTAATGTTACTGTTTGATCCTCGCTGAGCTTTTACCACAGAAAACTCCAACAAGGATTCGTTGCGTACGAGAAGAACACTGGTCATGCTCATCCTAGCTACATAAGACAGTTGTTCAAGCGCTCTACCAACAAAACCGGTAGCGTCCCACTTACTGACGAGGGGAACACACTATGGCAGGGGTCGATCTCTGTTGGAACACCTCCAGTGTCATTCACCGGTGAGTTCATAATCTTACCTCTTCGAAAATATGCCCTCAAGGAACTGGAATCTAAACAGTTGATTTTGATACTGGTTCGTAATGAGTAATGTTTATGAATATTCCCTACTTGACCTGAATGAATAGGAAGCAGTGATTTGTTTTTACCGTCAAAGGATTGTCAGACATTTTGTGACCAACATCAGCCATATGATACAACAAAAAGTTCGACTGCTATTGCTCTAAATAAGCCTTTCAGCCTCGCTTTCGGCGATGGTTCTTCTGTGACTGGAAACCAGTTCCAAGACACCGTCACAATCGCTGGTTTGACGGTTCGTAATTGATTTGAACAAGCAAGGAACCATTGTTCATATATTATTATAGGCTCCCAACCAAACAGTAGGCGCTGCTACCCAGTATTCAGCCGGATTTGCAATAGACCAATTCTCACCTGATGGATTAATGGGAATGGGATTTAATACCATCTCAAGTTTTGGACAACCACCCGTATTTCAGACACTTACAAACCAAGGAATAAGCGGGCAATTTTCTTTCAAGCTTACAGATGTTGAAGGATCGGAGTTGTTTCTTGGAGGTCGGAACGCACAACTGTTCACTGGTACCCCCACTACGATTCAAGTAACAAATCCCGTGCGCATATTATTCAGCTTGACTATGGTCTCACATTAATGATGGTACGTTATAGGGTTTCTGGCAGGTTAACCTCGATGCAGTGAAAGCCAATGGAAAGACCACATCTAGTCAACTCTCAGCAATAATTGACACTGGTACTTCACTGGTCATAGGCGATACTACTAGTGTCTCTACATTCTATAATTCCATTCAGGGCTCAAAAACTGCAGACGATGTTGGTCCTGGGTTTTTCACTGGTAGTTTTTTCCGCTTTTGAGGTTTCATTTACTAAAGTGTTGTACTAGTGCCTTGTGATTCAATTCCTGATGTCGCGCTGAGATTTGGTGGAAAGGATTTCCAGATTTCGCCAGATACTTTTAATCTCGGTACTTTAGTACAGGGCTCTAATGATTGTGTTGGCGGTATAGTTGGTCAAGATCTAGGTGGTAAGTCAATTAGGATTTATGGTCTTACTCTCTTACAAACTCCTTTCTATGTAGACTTCTGGATCGTAGGGGATGTCTTCTTGCGGAATGTATATTCCAGTGAGTACAAACCTTCCTGTATCAAACTTCTATACGACACTGAATTTGTACCGCAACTTTAGCATTTGACCTTGGAAGCCAAACCGTGGCATTTGCCGATCTAAAATAGACGCAGGGGGCAGGCTCTCGTGCTAGAGACTATCATTATGTACTGATATCAGTTGTTATATCCTACATGGACCACTGTTGGTACAGTATTATACTGAAGCAGGGCATGTTGGTATTTTGTACAATTGTCGTATAAGTTTTAATATGTTAGTATGACATGTGATACTTGTGCAAGGGGTATTAAGTTGGTTGGTCTGTGAACATTCCCTCTTCTTCGTTCCATCCAAGCGTCTCAGCGGCAATACCAAATTGCGACAACATTGTTCCCAGTGTTTGGCGTGGCCTATTCTCTTCCAATTCTTCTTGCATATCGCAGACCTCTGGTCCTGGTTCTCCTGTAGCAGGTTGCGAAGATTCCTCTTTTTTATCAAGTTTCATGTCATCCCAACCCCAACTATCGCCGAGTTTGTTGGGTTTACCTTTTGTATCGTTGTATCTCCAACCGATATTTCCAGTATCCGTGTTTTCTTTGATAGCGTCCCATAGCTCAGATGCAACTTCTCTGCCAGCTTCAGTCCATTTCTGTATTAATTCTTGCAGCGTGTTCTCTTCATTTTTTTGCTTGATATTTACGGCACGCTTGAGATTTTGTAGCTTGCGCTCTAATGATTGAATGGTTGGAGTTAATCTCACACACGTTGCTGACTTCTTAGTCGAACCCTCCGTTAGTGGTGATTTAAATTGTGAGGCGGCTCTGTGAGTGCGATGTAATAAATTCTTATCCATATTGATTGTCGGGCAAAATATTTCGCCAAGGTTATCTTTTTGTTTCACTAGAAGACTCTTCAGGGGGTCCGATAGATGCGGTGTTTCGGTGGGTGATACAGGTAAGAGCGGCTGTTCAGGTACATTGTATACCTTCGAAATTTTCATCAGAGGGGACCGAAAAGGTTTGGTCAATTTTTTCTGTTGTAATCTTTGAGCAGCAACCGTCAGCCTTTTGGGTTTTGGATAATCATCCTAAATTCCCGCATAATTGAGAAAAGAGCCCCACGAGAAATCTTGCGGCCAAAAACAAACCATTCCAGTTTCCTTTGTTTCAATAGATCTGATATCTACACAATCCTTGTGGGGCGCAGTCTGATTCTCTAGCATTTTTTCGTTATCAGCCTTGTCGAAGTTCTCGTCAATGCGTTTGCGTTTGAGACGAGATACTAATGGGTGCTTTTGTAATTGCTCCAGTATGTCAGTAGAAATCAACTTTTCAGGTGATATAACCTTATACGAAGACGTCAGCAGGAGATATGAATCAAATATAAGAGGAAATTTTACATTCGGTGGAGCATTGTCAGATGTAGAACCATTGAACGTGGCATCTTCAGGGAGCTCAATTTTGTCAATTCGATTACTTTGGGATGAAGGTGAGAATATCGGCGGTATGGGGGGACTTGACGAAAAAGGGCTATCCTTTCCAGAGCGTAGCAGCAAACCTGTTTCCGAATATGACGAGACTTGGCTGGAAGGCATGAGCGGACTTGAGGGAAATGGACTGGAACTAAGTAAATGATCCGAATCGATTGGTGGGGGAGTATAAGTAGCTTTTTCGAGAGAATCGTGCTGAGAATCTTCTATGGTCTATATAATTTTTGTCAACCATTGTTCATAAATCGGGTGAGAGGATAATGAGACGAACATCATTTTCGGAAATGATCGTCGGGAACTGAGGCGTAACAGCTTGACGAAACACAGTGAGAGCATTGGAAGATATAAAAGCTTCGAAAGCCTGTGGAACACTGCTACGAGGTTCATCATCTAAGCCACTATCACATGGTGATCCGAGGCAGACATCCTGTTTCATTGGAGCTTCCGATTTGGTTGCTTGTTAGCCAGCCCAATTTACTTTAGCTATCATTAGAGAACAGAAGAACAGAGCATACAGTAAGATATTGTATTCATGGAGCAGTAGCTGGACGGTGCAGGTATATCATGTTGAGAATTCTCGTCGGTTAGGGGTTGAGTAAGGTTTTGAGGAACATCAGTTTTATTATGGTTGTCAGTAGTTGTCGAAGTGAGGCTGTCGTTAAACGAAATTTCGGGTTCAAGCTTATCAGAGTAGATCAGAGGAGATTC
This sequence comes from Floccularia luteovirens, assembly GCA_009739215.1. Taxonomy (NCBI): domain Eukaryota; kingdom Fungi; phylum Basidiomycota; class Agaricomycetes; order Agaricales; family Squamanitaceae; genus Floccularia; species Floccularia luteovirens. The sequence continues at coordinate 1,956,306 of VSJF01000004.1, forward strand.
CAATGTAGAGGGATGGTTAATAGTCGCATTATTGGTACTCGTGATTATTAATGCAGGAGGCGAGACGTGAATCGAAGGCAAAGAAGCCTACCAAGTACAAGTTAGGGGTCAAGAAAGTTAAATACAGCAATAAAGCTCACCCGAAATGGGGTTGAATAAGGCATATATGGAGTCGGGTCAGAAATGCATCCGTCTTGCAGGTTATGGGGCTGGGCTGAACTAGAAGGTGAGTCGAATTGAGAAAGGCACTTGTCCATTAGCGTAAGGTCCATATCATAGTACGAGCTTTGAGCACAACTGTGTTGAAGTGAGTAGGGCGATGATGAAGGTATGAACGAAGTCGATGATGTTCACGTAAGCCTGACTTCCTGTTGCGTAAATTGAGAACCGGCAATTGCATCGAGAAGTCGAATTTCTCTAGTCAGTCATGACTACAATGTATAAAGCATGCTTTTGAGGTAGTGTGGGTGTATCCCATCGTTCCCTCTGTTTTTCAGAAATGTATTGGCTGGTACTGGTATCTCTGCTTCAGGTAGCCTTAACATTTGCTGGGCCACCACCCATGCCCGGCATTGTGATACCCCTTTCCAAGCGAATGAACTTGACGCTTGAAAATGGTGCTGTAAATTTCAAAGCCCTGCACAACGAAATTATGAAGACTACTAGGTGAGCGTGGCAATCGCTGGTGCCACAACCACCTAAATATAATATTGATTATAGAAAAATCCAACGAGGATTCGATGCTTATGAAAGGAATACTGGTGTTACCCACCCTAGCTCAACCCGGAAGCTATCTCAGCGTACGGTAGGGCCCGTAGGACTTACTAAAGAAAACGACGGTGCATTATGGGGAGGAGATATTCAAGTTGGTAGTCCTCCTAGGAAATTTTCAGGTAAGTTCCATTCAGAGCCTAATTGGTTCCTATATCACAATCCTATTCTCAGTTGACTTTGATACCGGTGATATTTTCGCTGTGGCCATATTGTTGCTGACCTTCTAACAGACCCTCATGACAGGAAGTAGCGATCCTTTTCCTACCCTCATCAACTTGCGAGAATACTTGTGATGGTCATGAGAAGTATGATGCTTCGTCAAGTTCCACAGCAAAAAATCTTGGTAAAAATTTTCATCTTGCGTACGGAGATGGCTCCGAGGTAATGGGTACTCAATACCAAGATACTGTGACCATTGGTGGCTTCACTGTTTGTGAACCTTTGTAACCGGATTGTTCATTTAACGAGTTCTGCTAGGCAACAGGGCAAACGTTGGGTGCAGCAAGCGAGTATTCCGATGGGTTTCAGAAGGAAATGTTCGAGCCAGATGGTTTAATGGGCATGGGTTTCAAGGAAATTTCAACCTTTCCAGCGAACCCTGTCATTCAAACACTCATCAGCCAGAAGAAGATCCTTAAAGAACAATTTTCGTTCAAGCTTGCAGACTCTGGTTCAGAGTTATATATAGGCGGGGTGAACAAGCATTTGTACTCTGGAACTTTCACGGAGGTTCCTGTGACAACAATTGTGGGTAATCATATAACTAAAGTTGAAGTATGACTTAGATTTCCGTAGGGATATTGGGAAGTTGACCTTGATGAAATAGTTGTTAACAAGCGCATTGCTGTCCGGAAGTCGTCTTGTATTATTGATACCGGTACCACGTTGATTATAGGACCCACTGATGCGGTGAAGTCGTTTTACGACACCATACCTGGAGCGAAAGAATTTGAAGATGGACGGTCTGGACTCTTTACTGGTAGGACTTATATTGTGTCTTTTGATATCTTACGATTGACGTGTTACCCAGTTCCTTGTAATTCAGCGCCCGACGTTACTTTGACTTTTGCACGCAAACCATTCGTTATCCCCGCCTCGATATTTAGTTTGGGTCCTGTGAGTGCTGGTTCTAGCCAGTGTCTCGGTGCTATAGCTTCTATGGGCGATTTAGGTAAGTTGATAATCATCTGAAATAAGCATATGATAAAACACCCCACACCCAGAATTATGGATCATTGGTGACATCTTCTTGCGAACAGTTTATACGAGTACGTGGTCAATTGTTTCATGTAGTAATCTTCATTCACAAAATTTCTTCCCAGCCTTTGATGTTCGGCAAGAAAGTGTCGGATTTGCAAAACTTGCAAATTGAAATTTTGGGATCATTCCTGTTTTGTACAATGACACAAAGCCAATATAACCATGTTAAGAATGCTATGCAATTGCGTTACTTCTTTCCAGGCTGCATCCGAATACGTGGATCACCACGTTCTCCCCGTTTTCGTAGTTTTTCCTGTCTCTTGCTTGTCTGCTCTTTGTCGGTAGAGCTATCTGGTGGTGGTAGTTGTCCCGAATTACCCAGGATCAAGGGAGATACAACAGACGTCCAAAGTTTAAATATAGCATAGAGTGGTATCTTTGCAGCCAGTCAAGCGACATGAATAAGACACATAAGGTTGTGACACCTACGACCATGTATAACCACCAAAACCATTCACCGAAAGCCCCGCTTCCAATTTGACAAGCCCCTACCGATGGAGGTGTCAATGAGCTTTTTGTATATAAGGAGCAAGAAGAAAACGTACAGGTAATATACAAAATGTCAAAACACCATTCAGTTACACCTGATTGACTCAAATCTTCTCCATATGATATGAGTGTCCCAGTAGTCGGATCGCGCCTAGTCGTGCCAAGTTTGACAAGATAGTTGGAGAGAAAAAATGCGGGAAAGTAGGTAACAACATAAATGGCAAGAGATCCTTTAGAAGGTGGAAGAGAACCGCGTCGAAACAGAAGGCGAAGTACAAGAGAAATGATGGTAGGCGCAAGCATGCCAAGTTTAAGTACTTTTACCGCGCTCTCATTTTGGTTTGCTATTAATGGTGCTATGGATCAATGCTTTGAGTTGAGTAGCAAATAATGAATAAAACGTACCAATGCGTTTTGCAGAAGCGTTTGCCATGGTTTGGAAAAACCCAGCGAAGTGCACAAGTGGGTGGGTGCGTACTTTTAGTCGCCTCTCGACAGTTCAAGAAATATTTGACCGATCATCACGTGGACTAAACGCATGACTCCCGAATCTCCAAGATGGCCAGAGGTGGCCGCGGTCATTCCTTGGCTATGGATGCGCCTGATGCTCACTCCACGGAGCCTAATGAGCCACGGGGTCAAGCTTCTACACCTAAAGAATTAGCTCGGCAAGCAATTGAAACCAATAAAATCCTGCAGCAGCTGCTTACAAAGTACGCTGAGCGATTGGAACAGGAATTAAAAGAAGGAGAAAGATTATTGGTATCATAGAAAATTTTGGTGTTATTGTTCCTGTTTCTGACTCTCACACTAAGGCTACCGCAGATACTGATGATAGTCAAGACGATTTCGAATCCGAGGTGCAAGTTCTTGGAGCAAAGCGTGCCGCGGCTCCATTCCCTCCTGGCGAATTGTTGAATCCAGTATGTACAAATGACGCGTTATAACTATCGATAACTTTTATACATCATAGGATTCTCCTTTCTACGGAGATGCTTTAAGCAGGTCGCGCTACATCAACTTCACGGTCACTCACCCCAGTAAGTAATATAAAAATTCTTTTACCTCTTTTTCCCTCCTGACAAGTTCTGCACAAGTGAAAGCAAAAGAACTTGAAGCACTGGCAGATGCTGTTAAGCGGGAAAATCAGCGCCTCAATGCATACAAATCTCGCACTCTGTCAGCCATTTCACCCTAGAATTGTTTTATACGAACCTTGATGAAGACTTTCCCAGGAATGATATGGAAATTGATCTTGGAGACAACACGGAAGGTATTAATTGGAACAGTATCACCGAGAAGGTATTTGTCGTATGTATAATCTCAGTCTTGGTCTTATTGTGGACTTCTTCAGGTGTCAAACTCTTCCAAAATCAAGCGCACACCAGACGAATGTCGCATTCGGTGGCTTGGAGACAAGCATCCGAAACTCAATCATGAAAGATGGGAGGCTAACGAGCTTGACCGACTCAGTGAATTAGTCCAAACAAAACTACGACTCTCCGAGAAAGTTAATTGGGTCGATATTGCAAAACAACTCGGTGTAAGTTAATAGAAGAGAAACTCTTCGCCAGATGAGGCTGAAAACAATGTTTTAGACAAACCGCACACCAATTGATTGTATGCGTCGGGGGGTACTCCGTCAACGTCATGTTTGGACGCCAGAGTATGATGCAAGGTTAATCGAGGCCGTTAATAAAGTCGGCACAGATTGTTGGAACATCGGTAAGTTTGCCCACATTTTATAGAATGCCTCTGATTTATACCATTTTAGTGGCTAGACAAGTTTCCGAACACGCAACGGCGGGCCAGTGCCAATCCAGGTATTTTAAGACGCTGGACCCGTCGATAAAAAGGGGGGCCTGGTCAGAAGAGGAAGACGCTCGCCTTCGAAAAGCAGTTGAAACATATGGAAACTCATGGATGGACATTGCTGCAGTCATCCCAGGTCGGACTAATGATCAGTGCCGCGATAGATGGACGGAAAATCTCAATAAGTCATCATCAAAAAATCAGTGGACAGATGAGGATGATCAGCTCTTGCTTGAATCTGTGAAACTAATGGGTAAACAATGGAAAGCAATTAGCTTGAAATTCGCGAGCCCTAGATCGGGACCCAGTGTTAGTATCATCACATTGGCTTATGCCTACAAACTGACCAACTTTTAAGTGTCGGCAACGCTACGAAAAGTTAGAGAAAACGGAGATGCAAGATCGTACAGAAAACTCCGAAACTCCTATTCCAGATATGATGCTACCCCAGCAAGCTGAAGAAGGACCCTCCCAACCAAAGAGAAGGCGCTCTCGTAAAACTACGTCCAGTCAGGCGGCTAATCCGCAAGACCCCATTGCTAAAAAGCCAATAAGGCGAAAACTGCCTACTGAAGTTGACGACGGAAAAATCCCCCCAGAAACTCCTGACAATTCAGTTACCACATCACCCGACATAGCTGTGCAGGAACCAGCAAGTGAAGTCAGAAACTCTGTAATCCCAGATCAAGGATCCGTTAGTCAGACTGAACAGCACACTAAGCCAAAACCAAGGCCTAGACCTATTGGGAAATGGAAAGGGAAAGATAAAGAACCGGGTATTTTCCAAGCAGTTACGCCGACTATTGTGCAGGAGAGTAGTAGAATGACGAGGCAGAGTTCGAAGAGGCTGGCGGTGGAGACTACAGAGAACCCTACCCCCAGTACAAAGAAACAAAAGACAATGAAGTCTTGAGGTACTGTAGACTCATGTACTTACGCCGGGCTAACAAATATTGCACTTACTGCTAACAATTTTGACAATTTATGCAAGAAAAGTATCACAAACTGCTACTGAATTGCGAGACTAGGGTAGGAATAGAGATTTCTGGCGTACTCACACTTCTAATACAAAATTTCTAATTGTAGCCACAGAGTCGATCATTTAAACAGGGTTCTCAAGACATGTTGTTGGGCCCAACCTTCCATCTTTTGCGTGGATGGATGCTAGTTTCCCAGTTGACGATGTGTCCCAGTAACTCCGCGTCTTCTTGATTACTATTATCCTCAGTTGCTAGCAGTAGATTCCGAAGCGACTCCTGTACCAAACCAGCCGTTTTGAGTTTTTTCTCTAGTGAGGGAAGTGCAGCCTTCTTTGGTGGGGACGCCTTCCAGGTAATCAGAGTAAGCTGCAAGTTCATTTGTAGGTATAGGAACATACCGGCGTTCGCAAATAAGTATGCTTGGGGGGCAAACTTGGAAAGTACGAAGGAAGACTACGTAGTGTGACAGGTATCATTATCGGAGCTCCCTCATCATCGGATGGTAAGAGGTCTGGAGAGGGTGAACGCGATGCTGGTGGAACAAGTATAATCGGCTTTGTGGTAATCGAGTTGGATCCTGGAGCTAACATTAGTACGCGAAATAGAAACTGTGATTCTTATAATACTTTGTCTTTTCTTCAAGTTCCTTCTCCAGATTGCCTGAAGCTCCTTCTGCGGCAGATCGAACTCTTCACAGACTAAGAGTAGGTCTGGTGCAACTGGACCGGCTCTATTAGCCAGATTGGCATATTCATGAGCACGTTCGAACAGTTGCTGCACGACTAAGGGTTAAAAACACGTCAGGTATGAATATACATACCATTGCTGATATACCCACAAGCAGCAACTTCAAGCTGAAACCGTCTGACCACAGTTTGTTCAGCCTTCTCAAAGCCAATTTGACGAAGTTCAGATAGAACGAGTCTTTCTAATGCGTGCAACGCGACTTGAGAGGAGACCGCTGGTTCTGGAGGTGTTGGTGGATTCTCAACAGCTGGTGAAACTTGAGACTGTGGAATGGGAGGGAAGGGAGGATAATAAGTATTCGCTTGTGTAAATGTGTTGGGAACAGCTTGGTTGTTAGATGGGTATTGATTCGGATAGTGGCCAGAATACGGGTTGTAGACAGGTTGACCTGTGTCATTTGTCCGTTGAGATTGGTACATTGTTGAAATTGGATTGTATTGGAAGCGAGGTAAGTAATCGTGGTGGACAAAGTCCGGGACCGGGGGGTGATCGGATCCGAAATACAATTTATTGGTGTAGCATACATTACAACTATCTCCACTTCTCTCTTCATGTCTGTTACTGCTGCTCAACTCGTTGCGCAGGAAGAACGTCCCCTTGCACCAATCAGGACGGATACCCGTGCAAAGCGTCCACAAATTGTTGGTGCAGATAGTCCACAATCACCTTATCCAATCCTGTTATCTGGTACAGTGCAGAAGGGGTTCGGTCGAGGTGGAAAAGACCTCGGATGCCCTACTGGTATGTGATGTGATCTATTTGTGTTGACAACTTATTGTGAATTTGGAATCATCAGCAAATCTACCTGATGAATCTATCATCCCTCTTAGTTCTGTTGCACAAACTGGCGTATATTTTGGTTATGCACAAGTAGTTCCTCCAAAGAGCGAACATAAGTTGTCATCAGACGACACTAAGGTCTTACCAATGGTAATGAGCTTAGGCTGGAATCCTTTCTACAAGAATGAGCGACTAACTGCGGTTGGAATTTTACTTCTTATACATATGCTTAACTTTATTGACTGGTTAGATGACAGGAAATTCATATCATGCATAATTTCCATTCTGACTTCTACGGGAATGAGATGCGAGCCATAGTTCTTGGATACATTCGCCCTGAACTAGACTATATTTCTCGAGGTGGGTGTCAGGTGTCGATAAGGCACAGTGGATGCTGATTACAATCTCAGAGGCTTTAATAGATGACATAGAAATCGATAAGAGGGTTGCATTGAACTCCTTAGAACGACCTGAGTATCAGAAATATGCTAGAGACGCCCATTTTTATCATCTAGACTCTGTAGAGCAAAAATCGAGATGAAATAGATAGTATTATGGATAACAGCAATATGTATAGTCGTATGCCCTTGCACTGGAACACAAGTCTATCATTATATCATTACCAAGCTGCACCTCAAATATATTCAATGCTCACCTCTACAAGCGTCGCATTTTCTTGGCCCTAGTCCCACCAATTTTTATTGGGGTTCGGTCAGTGACTGAAGAAACAAATTTCCGTACAACCTCCCCTTCGCTTGTTAACATGGAATTGCGCAATGCTTCTCTCCCCTGCCCAAAACCTTTGAAAAACAAGTCCAGCTCGATCGGTTCTCTCTTCGAGATCTCCGCCACTTTTTGGAACATTTGTACAGCACATTGGTATCCTGCCTCGTATGATCCACGGTTGCCTTTCTTAAAACCTGTAGACCCTCCGGAAAACCATGCCACCGGCATTCCGTTAGATTTTGTCAGCGTAACAATTGTATTATTTCTCGTCGAGTGGCAGTGTAATCGATAACGGGGTTTTGTAAAAGTTACAGATCTTGAGTTGATGACAGGGTTAGGTATGTGCTGCGCTGCTGGGTAACCATCAGGACCAGCTTTTGGAGGAAAGTCCCCTTTCAGGGTTTTTGGAAATGTAGACTGCTCTGTAAGGTCTCCTAGGAGATCTAGGATCTGAGAGCCTGTCGTATATTGTCGGGTGAGCCTAACTGCCAGTGGCTTCTCGAGTTTTGGTAGGGTTGAAGAGCGCCATGAATGACGAGCAAGACAGAGCATGACCAGGACAGTAGAATATAATTTGAATATAATTAACTTAAATTTGTTGTAACTTTGAAACTCCGATCGCCGTTCCGGAAGTCGTCGGGACAAGCTTTAATATTGTTGACAACGTTCAGCTTCAGTACTCCCTCTCATTCTATACCATGTCTGTGAGTAGAAATTAATCCAATCAAGAGATAAAGTTTCTAACGATACTTGTAGCTCTCTACATCGATATACAACACCCTTTTCAAGCGTAATAGTAAGTACAAACTTCCAAAAAAACACAGGATAGGATTCAACTAGGTCCTCGCACTCCAGGTTTGTACGTAGGCGCAGTGTTCGCTAGCGCTTTTGGATTTGGAATTGCTTTCGATGTTGGTGTTACCTCGTTCTACGACCAATGGAACAAAGGAGTACGTCGCCCTTTTCATATTGGTGTAATTTCTCACTAAACGTCTTTTTTCTCCAGAAACAATGGAAGGACATCCGGCAAAAATATGTTACAGAAGAGTAAATTGTCATAACTTAATTTCGCCTTGGTATATTGCGTAGGAGGTTCACTCCGGCATAAACTACTCCTGCAAGCTCGTTACAATCCTCCCTAAAGCTTGTTCCGTCATTCATGTGATAATTGAATTTTAATAGAAGTTGTGCAGCTGTAAGTGCTCGACCCGTTGAAATGAAATTGTGCCCACTTTCCCCCTGCATTGTTCAAATATAAAAGCACTACTTAAAACAATTACTTGAGTAGGTTATTTCTTGACTACCAGGATCATACGTATTGCGGTGCAATTAATTATAGATCGCTGGTGTGCTCAGTGATATAAACCCACCGCGAACAATCTCCGAACCTATAATTCTTGTCTGCCTAACTCTTCCACTTCCGATAATGAACTTTTCCTTTTATATTGTTTTCTTTTTCGCTCTCATCTATTGCACTCCTGCATTTGCGATCCCCTCTCCTATGTCAACAAACAGTACAGTTTCTCTGGAGCGCAGGCAAAGTTTCGTGTCCGGAAGATTTAAAGGCAACGCAGCCACTGTTGGTTGCCCACTACTGGAAGCTATGCTTGCGGGTCGAGAGGCGTTGCAAATGATTCCGCTGGCGATTGTTGAAACCATCACTTATTGGTGCCATGGCGATGGATTGCCTACTGTAGCTTTGCTTGGAGGAACCATATATGTTACTCCAAATAATTTCGTGGACCCAATTCAAGGCCCTGGGTGGGATGAGTAAGCAGCTTGTTGCACACCGCGACCATGGCTGATCGCTCTTCCACAATGTATGGTACAAGCTCTTGACTGATAGTGGTGGGTTGCCGAGAATGGGTGATAGTATAATGACCTTAGATGAGTTTCCGCTAATGTGCAGTCAGAATGAAATACCTTCGCCAGACAACTGAATCTACTGGAATCATGCTGCGAAGTTTGTGTCGATGTGGACTTATATTAAAACATTGGGATATGAGAATAAATCATCTCACATAACTATAACGTCGATACCGGTATGTACTTTTTTTTTGTCGGGAGGCCGACAAACCAATGATACAACATTGACATTGACAGTCTATTGTCCATAACAGCCGGAAGTTGTTTCCCTAGCGAAGTCGCGTAAGGAAACAACGGGCGGTCTCTGGATACCTCCTCGTAAATTGATGCATAATGTACGGCACCTTACAATGCGAGTTGGGCTGGGTTGCATTGGATTTTAGGAGATGCTCCTCACTATTTACTTAACTTATAATTGTGCGCTACATATTGTTTGACGGATGTTTTGAACATAAAATGTTTTTTGATTCACCGCCAACACATCTCTGTAGATTCTAAATCCAGCCAAATGGTAATTTAACTATGATATTCACTATCAAGAGTCGGTCCAATCTACTGAGGCGGCTCAATGGGTCTACTCAGAATTAACTTATGCAAATGTACAACCTGCGTGATAAAATTGTGAGTGACGTGACAAAACAAACTGTGTCACGCGGTGTGCTGGAGATTCGAATAGTTCTCGTAGCGAGTAAAACCTTCGACAAAAGAAAATGTCTTCACGAGAAAGGTCGACGTCACCCCGTCCAGACGCTGATGTGGACATGGAGGTTGATCACATTCGGGGTTCAAGCAAGCCTGATGCGAAAGTTATCATTGTGACCAACCTGACTCGAAATGTTGTCGAAGCGCATTTGCAGATTGTCTTTGGGTTCTATGGTGAGGTTGTCAAAGTTGACTTGCCTGTCTTTGGAAAATGTGCGTGGATTCAACTGCTCTACCTCATACTTTTGATGTAAATAAATCTCTTCCTCCAGCTGGTCAAAACCGCGGAAAAGCTGCATTGGAGTATGCAGATCCCATATCCGCACACAAGGCAGCCTCTCACATGGATGGCGGGCAGTTAGACGGTGCAGTCCTCAAAGTAGAACTGTCAGACTTACCTGTCCGCACTCGTACCCATTCTCCCAGACGTCCAATTCGAAATGGAAGAGACAGACCACGTTCACCGACACGGTCGCGTTCACGCACTCGCTCCAGGTCTCCGATTGGCGGAGGGTTCAGAAGGAGAGGGGACGTATACCCACCACCGCGCGATTCATTTCGTGGGCGTCCATATGGTCGTCGTGGCGCACCAGGGCGTGATGTTTACAGGCCTGCGCGCTCACGTAGCCGTACTCGCTCGCGGTCTCCACTTCGTCGCCCAGGTGGTTTAGGTCCCAGAAGACGTTCTCCTAGCTACACACGAGGAGGCTACGGTCGGGGTAGGAGGTCTCGATCCAGAAGTTATTCAGTGCGCTCCAGTCGTTCTGGTACAAGATCTCTTTCCCGTTCTAGGTCACGGTCTATGTCATATTCCTCTTATTCAAGATATAGTCGCAGCCGCAGCCGGACTCGATCTATTAGCAGAAAGAGGAGCTACAGCCGAGACGATATTAGGGATAGTCGTTCTCGGTCACCGAAGGATGCATAATTTTTACTTAATTCTGAATGAATTGTACTGTCTCATTATCTTGTTGCTCAACAAAAGTATATATATATGCCAAAAAATGTCAAGTCAACAGAACTGATATAACGTTTCTCAATTCATTAACTAGAAAAGTTAATCGCTTGCCAGAGAATCATCGTCAGCAAGAAAAGGTCTGCGTCTAATAATCAATTACTCTTCTTTCAGAAGTGCACTGACAACTTACGCATAATCATAGTCGTTCCTGATAGCGTTGGACATCCATTCCTCGTCTGCTTCTTGTTGAGGAAACCCTGGTCCTCCTGCTAGACTGAGAACAACAGGTAACAATACCAATCCGTGTAGAGCACCGGATATAATCAAGGTCAACCACATTCGGAAGTAGTAAATCTAAATATTTGTTTAGGGCCGAGTTGCATCAACAGGCCTATAAAACAGACCTCTAGTAATCTTGACCGTGTTAGGGCAAGAACCGACATTCCAATAAGTTTCGTGAATGTAATCCCAGATATCACCTAGAATGTTTTAGAATTTTTTTGCGGACCACCACAATAAGGACTCACAGAAGGACCAACATCCACCATCGCAGTCCACATTCTCTCGTCGCGTTCTCTTTGACCAGAAGGATGATCAACGGGAAGTCCAGTCCCTGCACTCATGAAAGCTCGGGCTATATGCGCACAGAACTCAACAGCAATCCCCAGAGAAATGACCAAGTTAACAAGGCTGATAGCGTTCAAGTTGATTCCCCATATTGCCATGACTCCCATAACTGTTACAACAGTGAGGGCAACGACACCGGTAACTATAGTTCCTGTCCTCCACGATCCAAGCATAAGTGCAGTGACGATGAGAACGGATGCCAATCCAAGGCCTAGTACTTCTTGTGTGATGGGAATTATATGCGCATATTGGTCGAAGAAGACATAGAATAACGAATATGGGAAGACTTCAGCACCTGTCTGAACCGAAATGTCCTCAGCAATCCTGTGAGCAGCGGCAAATGCATTTATGAAATCTTCTTCACTCCTTAGAGGAGAGTTAAACGTTCGGAAGTGTGATGATACAACTTGGTTCTTGTCGATAGATAAGGCTGTTCCAAATGACGTCTTCCCTGCCAAAGGGCATTCTTCAGTTGTTGGAGAGTCCCACCATTGCGTAAGATAACGCATAAACTGTTCGTTTTCTGGTAGCCCATCCATAGTGATATTCCAGGGTGGTTGGTGACCTTTATAACAAGGCTGGCAGAGTCGGGATGGATCTCGCTCTTTACAGAATATTGAAGGGTCATCCTTGCGCACACGACAGCAGTCTTCATTTATAGGGTCCAACCAATCCAAAAAGAAATCGATCCAGGAAGCAGTTGGTTCCGAAATAAAAGAAGATTCCGGCCTTCCACGCTCCGCCTCCAAAATATTAGCTAGAGATAACTCATTGCAAGTGGTAAATCGTCCACATAACGCCTGTTGGCCAGCTCGTTTGGTTACGTCGATGTCTCGAGAAACGAAATAAACTGGAGGGCCAATATCTAGGTAGGCATTGACATTGTCGAAATAAGTAATAAGGTAAGAGTCTGATGGTAATGCCAATCTTCGGTCTATCATAAGCACAATCAGAAGACAATAACGATAGCGAAGCTGAAGAGGCTCACCCAAACCAAGTTGAATATATTGCATAGATATTACAGAAGCGACGAAAATTCCCGAAAAAGCAACGAGAACCAACCCTTTGACGATTGGTTTGAGCAAGAAAGAAGCGTAATACCTTCTGATGAACCGAGCAAGTGTCCCTAATCCACTTCCGGTAAAAGGAGCATCTAATAATGCTATACGACTTGGAAGCCTTACACAAGGGAAACAGTCGACACGGTTAGACTATAATAACCAATTTAAGCATGCCACCAAAGAAGCAACCCAGCCAACATACCTCCAAACGTTTGAGGTCCAAGAGAAGCGCGCTCACAAACACGGTAACTTGCAGAATTGCGTTCAATAACACGCTACCTGCTGCATACAAAGCAAAATTTCGGACAGCCGGCATAGGTACGAGTGCTCCAAGCGCGAATGCAACGGTTTCTGTAATGGTGCTAAGAAGAATCGAAGGACCCATCTTAGCTAGTGTGCGCGCGATACGCTCTTCAGCTGGTAAATAATGTGGTAGAGATGCGGCATCTACTTCGTCGTGTGTGGAATCAAAAGGTGATCGGTGGGAGTGGGTTGGAGAGATGGGTCCGTTTCCTGCAATTTGTGAGGCTGGAGCTGCTGCATTTGGTCCATGGAGGAGATTTTGTCGATCAAGTTCATGGACAAGTATGAATACATTGTCAACCCCGACGGCGAGTACAAGGAAGGGTATAACTTCCGCAATGATCAATGTTACTTTCACTCCAACGGCAGAGAAAAAGCCAACTGAGCTTGACACGGAGAGTATAACGAGGGAGATGCCAAACAATCCAAGTGTAAATTTGGAACCAACAAAGAGCTTACGTGGTAACCGAGGGAAGAAATGTGGCTTTAGTCGCGAGTCAGTTGATATGGAGGATGATGTGATGGAGGACCGAACGAATAGCCGGGGAAAATTGCGAGCCCATTGCACCAACGAGAATACCACACCGTCTTCCTCTCTAGAGGGTGATCCATTTCCTAGAGTGAGAGAAATATAGAGGAACATGGCAAGATAGGAGAGCACGACGATTTTCACATCCGTATTAGTGCTCTTGTTGAGTTCCTCTTCGAGAGAGACGCCCGTGGAGAAGGCAATTTGCAAACCGATCTCTCCTTCAGACCGCTGGGTTAAATCAACTAGGTATGCACGCAAGGTCTCCTCCCACTCCATTGCTTTTCCTTGAGCCACGGGATCTAGAGAGTCGGAAACGACGTATGTAATTACCATGGCCTCAGAATTCAAATAATCTTTTGAACCATTATCTTTCACAGGAACGCCGCCCAGTATGTACTGTGGAGAAAGGGGTTGCTGGAAGTCAGGAAGACATTCCGCAGGAGCGGCTGCACATTCCAGGAAATGACTAGCCCAGGTGTCTTCATCATAATCATCCAGATCGTTCCCAAACCAAGCAGTAACAGATTGCACCACGCAAGCGCCACGCGGGCCTGCAGGCTTGAAACAGACATCTGTTAACTTTTGTCCATTTGGTGACCGAAGCGCGCGAATATCTTCTTCCACTTTAAACCAATAGTTGAGGTGTTCCCATGAAAGTACAGGTCCTTTGGGGGTAATAACGATGTCAGAAGAAACGTTCTGTGGTACCTCGATTACACCATCGCTGGCGGTGACGAAAATCTGCTCAGTGCGATAGAAAGGCCCAAAATTCTCGTCGAAGAACTCCTTCTGTACCTTACTGTCAGATGAAGGTGAAACCCAAAGACGGACAGGATCCGTCTCTATGTCAAATTTCTTCCATCCAATATTGAGTAGGCCAACAATCAGAAAAACGAATGCAAAGGTCAACCAAGGTGAGGAGGCAGCGAACAAACCGAGTTTGTAAAATGCACGACGGAGGATATTATTAAGGGGATATTGGCGTGGCTGAACAGTATCCATGGTATCTAGGAGTGAGGCCCCACGACCTAAATGACGTGACTCTGACTGTGTTCCAGTAGAATCTTCTTCAATGTACTGCGAAAGAGAAGCCGCACCAACGAGCCCACGAGAATGTGATCTTGGAGAGGCCGTTTCTTCTGAAAGTGCAACTCGTTCGTATGTCTTTTCTCTACGTTTTCTGATCGTTTTTTCTATGATGTACCCGAGGAAGAAGCCAAAGACCGCAACGGAATAGGCAAGTATAAGAACGAAGGACAAACAAGACAGAAATCCAACATGGCAGGTTGGATCCCTGGAAGGAGGTGGAACGTAGGGCAGGACTGGACATATGTCAGGGCAATCTATGCAGGTACAGCGACTGCCAAGGTCTGCGTCGCTACAACTTCTTGGTGTCGTATTCAAAGCTGAAAATTGAGGTGGAGTTGCGAGGGGAAAATCAATTTGGAACGGACTACCAAGGGGTTTCTCGTCGCCCATGTACTTCAAGAAGGATAAGTAATCTTTAGCACCTCCGCCGATGAAATCCATTGCAAAGCTGTTCGTTGTACCAACTTGGACACCCTTGCAGCTATCGAAGAAACCTTGACCATATTTCTCAGATACAAAGAAGTCGACTGATTGTACCGCTGTTTGACCAGTTGAGGTTGTCTGTGTGGAAGTTACGTTTAGGAAGGTGGACTGGTCCGGAGAGCAGGTGAATGAGCAGAAAAACGAGCGAAAATTATTTCTGCATGCTGGACAAGGCGATATCAATCCGTCGACTTGCTTGAAGTTGCTCCGCAAAGCCTCTACTTGATCTGTCATGCAACAAACTGGGCCCTCTGCATATTCTGAGCCGCAGACATCAATAAGAAGCGAGCGGAATTTAACATCTTCTGGCTGTTATTTTTTTGACCTAAATACAAGCTTTCTGCATTCAAAATGAAACCCACCTCAGCTGGAGGTCCGTCATATGGACATGGAAGGTCTTTGCCAAACAACCCCTTCTTCCCGCAAGACGCCCTCATAGAGCAACGGTTTTGGTCACCCATCGTCTCTGCAATTGCGTCTTCTACCTAATAAAGGGAAAACAAGGTGAGGGGGATGGATGGGAGATACACGGAATCAGAGTAAGTACTTGTATTTTGAAATGTAGACATACATGCATGTGCCAGAGTGGGGTCATGACGCGACGTGACTTCAATGCACGTGACAACATACTCTCATAAATCTAATCATTGCCCTTCCACTCAGTTGTCTTAGCATGTCTAATTCGACGAAACCTCGAAAGAAGTTTATTGGCAGCAAATCTGCAAAACCCTCTAAACCAGGCGTACAATCTGCTCCCAGTAATAGGATACCTCCTGAGATTCTTCTTGATCCACAGCTCAACGCTGCAATCAAGCAGCTACCACCAAACTATTCTTTTGAAATACACAAAACCATCCACCATATTCAAAAAAATAATGCCTCTATGGTGGCTTTGCAGATGCCTGAAGGTCTTCAGATGTTCGCATGTACTATTGTCGACATTATCGAGCGGTATAGTGAGTTAATATTGTAGTCATGTAAATATTTAACGATCTGGACAGGTTCACTAATGCTTTGACTGTTATCATGGGTGATGTTACGTATGGAGCATGTTGTGTTGATGATTATACAGCCGTCGCTCTCGGCTGTGATATGTTGATACATTACGGACATAGCTGTTTAGGTATGGCTCCCACGACTTCACTACCTCATAAAAATAATGAATGTATCAGTTCCTATGGATCAAACTTCAATCAAGACACTATATGTTTTTGTGGAAATTGCAATTGACGACGTGCACCTCTCTGAGACTGTGCGATTGAATCTTCCTTCCGATCGACATACATTTCGTGAAACATTATTGGGTGCTGAACAAGAAGAAAAACCGATTGGTACCCGAATTGGATCTATTCGCTACCTTCAGATAGAATCCCCAAATTTGTCAGATGCTGATGGTGCGGAAGCAATTACAACAACATCACGCGAACCAACACGGCTAGCTCTCGTTTCGACCATTCAGTTTGTTGCCGCTCTTCAAAAGCTCAAAGAGGGCCTTTGCGCCGATTTACCGAATATTGAATCTGAGCCTTCGTCAACGGATCCACTTGTATCCAAAGACGACCACGTTCTACGAAAGAGGCAATCGGTAATTTGGGGTGGGAAGTACGAAGCAATAATTCCAAGATCAAAACCCTTGTCTCCAGGTGAGATCTTAGGGTGTACTGCTCCCCGTCTAGGTGATGTCGACGCTCTCATGTAACTTATTGATTTATCTCGTTTTTCATCTGATACTCATGACATCTGATTCAGCTATCTGGGTGACGGGCGCTTCCATTTAGAATCAATCATGATCGCGAACCCTACTATACCTGCTTTTCGCTATGATCCATACTCGAAAAAATTGACGAGAGAATGGTACGACCACCAAAAAATGCAGCTGACACGACATCAAGCGGTAGCAGCCGCGCGACAGAGTCTAGAAGACGTCTCACCATCAAAGCAACTGCGAGGTGATGCACCGTTATGGGGCATAGTCCTTGGCACTCTGGGCAGACAAGGAAGTTTGAATCAATTCAAGGTAGGACATCAACCCCTCAGTGTCCTCCCGAAAATTCTGACTTGCAGCAGGCCATCACCCACCAGCTAGAGGGAGCCAAAAGTCCAGTTGATTACATCCAGATCTTATTATCAGAACTTTCACCGACCAAACTCATGCTGTTCAATCCCCACATATCCGCTTTTGTGCAGACTTCGTGTCCACGGTTATCAATCGACTGGGGCTATGCATTTGACAAGCCATTACTCAGTCCTTATGAGACTGCTGTTGCAGTCGGTAAGGCTGATAGCTGGCTCGCAAAATCCGATACAGGTGCAGCAGGTACTTATCCCATGGACTTTTACGAAGCTGGTACCCCTTGGGCTGTTGCCAGGTCCAGAGCTTCCTTCTGATATATTCCCGGAAATTTTGGCAACGCAGACAGCGTATTGGATACAGTCCACTAGTTGGCAAATTTAAACAACCGATGATGCTGTCCATCATCCTAATGGACTGATAATGATAAACGGCGGCATATGTAATCGCATCAATCACGTTGGAATAACGGCTGATAAACGAATACGCTAGTGAACGAATATGATATGTTCTTGGGACAAGGAGCAAGTCCCGGTATACTGCTTAGGCAGCGAAGAAATTCGACGCTCTTTCACCACGAACAAATACTAAATGTGTAGTAATTAATGCATTATAATAGCCCATTAAGTAGTATCAATGGGAGGAGATGTCTGGGTATTACAAATGATCGAACAGGGTGGATGATGGGTTCGGACCGGTTCATGGCATGATATGCATAACACGGTCACCCTATTTATCCTCCAGCTCAATTCCTCTTCATTTTACCGTCATTCGACAGATATGTTTTGCGTGATATGTCATACTATTGTGAACTGCCGACGTGGAAATTTATCTGTCCTTCTCAAGCCGGCCGAATGCAGCGGAAAATACATTGATGGCTTGGGCTTATGTGTGACTGAGCGTGACTAGCGCTGAAAAGCTTAGATTGATCATGCATGGTTCTCCTCGCTTAGGTATATAACATGTGGAGCACCACAACAATACAACACAAGGGGCCTCAGATCAGCAACAATAGGCAAAGGACTAAGTATCCATGAACATTGCTAACAAGTGCGTCGATTTCCAATATAAATACTCCGGAAATAATTCTGCGCTCAAACTTCAAGCTTCAATTTTGGTTCCGTTTTCAGATCTGGCGTGTAATACAATTCTATAAATGGGTCAAAAAAAAAAACCCGCAGTCCACACCCCATACACGGCCAGCCCTGAAAATTGTCAGCCGATGTTACTTGCAACATGAGGCAAAACCTTAGGCCTTAGGCCTGAAATCTTAGTTTTAGTCCATCAGAATGCCTGTGAGCTAAGACAACATCCACCAACTTTTGTTGTATGTATATCTGACAATACAGCAAATCCATGTAGAGCTCAACAATATTTTGTGGCGTCAACTTTAAACAAACTTTACCCAGATATAAATCTTTCCACGAAGACAAGACCCTGTCATGGAGGCAACTTCCATTTTCTATACGGTTCCTCTTCTGAGCCAGGCACCATGTGTATGCACTATGGTGAGATGCCATGGTACTCACCGGTTTACCAAAACGTAATTCAAAGGGTTGGATCGCCTTTATTCCTGCCCTTCAAGAGTACAGTGACATGCAAAAATTCCTCTTCTGAACTCCCCCTACCTATTGCTTGCTGTGGTCCATCCCCGCTCTTTTGGCTGTTTTAGCTACCCCATTTGTGTGTAGCGAGTCCTCCCCTACTCATGGCTTCTCCACAAGAGTTGGCAATTGAATTGCTGCTTACTGTAGACCGGGTCCACTATTGTCAACGCAAGTATCGTATGTCGCCTCGTTTGTTTCTCGGACTAATGTTTTCTGTAAAGTTGCCGCTACTCTTGTCGCGATCTACGACCATAGTGAGTACTGATCATGCTTTATATTAGTCCGAGCTTCATTTACAATTTGTCTGAAGTTTGCACACTGGACGTTGAGGTAAGATCTACTTTTTCTTGCCACCCTCTGAAACAGAACTGACTCACAAATATAGTATGAATATGTTTGGGTAAATGCGGTGCAATGTGTCTACCCCTATTGTTGTTGATTATTTCGATAGAGAAGGAAATGGTCCTGGTCCAAGCTACTATTTTTTGGGGTACGTTTTGCTAGTCATACACTGGTATCATACCCACTGATCTACTGTTGATGTAAAGATACGCTACTTTGGCGAATCCTTCCTTATGTGAGAACATCGCTAAATCCTTGCCTGCTAGTTGATTTGACCTAAATTCCTCTCTATGAAACCCTAGTTTTGAATCTATCTGTTAGTGGTTTCCAACTGGTCTCATATTGTGACCATATTGAACCATTCGATTTATAGTGTTTCTCAATACTCGTCCCACCCAAAAAGTAAGCTGTTTCTTGCCCTAAGGATATCAAGTACTGATTATGCACTAGTTGTGCGTTGCTCGTGGTTTGTTGAATTTCCCGTATAACTAACCAGGACTTTCGTCATCATGTTATAGCTGTGAGTTCACTCGATAATATATACCATAATGGTTCTCAAATCGATTCAGGTTTCTGGGGTTTTACTTTCATGCCCGTGGGGAGTTCTATAATGATCTGGCTGTGTCAAGGTTGGTGGGTTCTGGTTCTTGAAAATATGGATACTGATAAACTGCAGCCATCTTACAACTGAGGATATATGCACTATATCGCAACAACATTCGAATCAAAATACCACTCATTTGCTTGTATCTAGCTCAAATTGGTGGTATGATATATACCACTGCAGTTACTCAGATGGTCTTCACAGGTAATAATGTTCTATGCTTTCAACACAATAATACTCAATTGCTGTTATAGTGGTCAACGAACCCATGCCGGGTATATTTGTCTGTGCAGTCTACAACACTCCACCTCAGATTGGCATGTACTGGGTTTCTGTTGTTGGCTTTGAAAGCGTCTTGTTTCTTCTTGCCATCTGGGTAGTAATTCATGATTTCTGGAGGTTAAAAGTATTCAGATCCCTCCACAATGACTCAATCCTTCAAGTTATTCTTCGCGACAGTATTGCCTACTTCTTCGTGCAAGTTTCTTGTTTGAATTATCAATTATCTACCCACTTATTCTTTACTTATAGTGCATTTGCGGCGTATGTTACAACGGCGGTGATGTGGATTCGGTTTCCGGTAATATGTTTCACCAAAATGCCCAGTAATTATCTAACTATCCTACAGACAATCCATCCTGAGCTATCAGCTTGCTTCACACAAGCAGCGACAACTATGCTTGGCTCACGCCTTGTTTTGAACCTGTCGCAAGCCCATTACGAAGGATTTGAGACGGAATCTTCTTTATGGTCGACTAGTCGAGACGTCAGATCACTGAAATGGAATCATCCAGAACCATCTCACACTGTCGCAGACAGCGATGCAACAATGTCATGATAGTGTGTCTGTTATGGTTTCTCTCTGAGAGTCGCAACTAATTCGAATTTCTCAGGTCTAGTCTTCCAACATTTATTCTCAATTTCCACAAAATGTATTGACTTAGTGCAAGTCCTACTGTTTATTCAATTTTATCCAATAAAAAGGTTTAAAGGGCTCTGAGAATGAAATCATACGATACTCAAACCTACCTCACTATTTGAGCGATTTCTTTGTCTTGTTCAAAAGGAGTTGGTTACACTTGGCAAAACGAACCCTTGTGGTTTGGTAAACAGAGGGGCTGTGTTGCTCTCCACATCCACCAGGGATTCTCGGACGTGAGACATTTTGAGCGCAAGGCAGCTAATCTCTTGCGGAGGTACGTTAATAGCCTAGATTCGGCCGTTTCGAGGTGACGTTAAGTCACTTTGATTGTGGGCAACCGTTGTGTTGGGTTGGAGGGCTGCGGTTTCAAATGTTCGGAGGCATCCGCAAATCTCATATGGAGCAAAAACAAATTCATACCTCTAAGTTAGGAGCGGAATTACTTACGGATAAGTTTTGGACATAATCTCGGAAAAGCAGGGTACAGGCCTGAACCTGACAGATAGGCGATCAAATCTGTGGACAAAATGATGCAATTTTCGGTACCCTTTTGAATGGGTAAATCTTCAGAGTAGCCTAGCTTTAATGGGCTTTAAGTGGAATACAGGTTGTTCGCGAGCGATATTGAATTAAGCGGCACAAAGATAAAGCTTTGACTCAAGCTAGCTTGTCTGTCCATATGCTGTTGATGGCATACCCTCATGTAAGACGAATATATTTTAACAACTGACACGAAAATATACGCATCAAATTCAAGGATCGCGGGTAGTTACAGTAATGATGCAGATGCGTGGGACATACGCAATCTTTTTTAAAATCAAGGAGTTGCTAGGGCAGCCTCATACTTTTCCGAAAACATGCTCAGTAGAACTGATCCCTCTGAAGATCCTACAACGTTACTATAACCGATTAATGCCATTGTAGCAAGGGTTTATCAAAAGTGCGGGCGAATGATGAAAGTCCCTGCTGAGATATATTAAGTACATATTGAATTTAAATTCAGGCGAGCGGGTACTATAGCACATATACATTCTAACGTGCAGTAGTGAGAGAAATAGAGGGTCCGAACTGAAAGCCATATTGGAATTACATACACAGAGAGAAGAACCTATTTCGTAATGAGTATCTTGTGTGGCAACGCGCGACTGCAATAGGTTATGTTACTTATGACATTTAAATTGACATGAAGTTGAGAAAAAAAAAGATCTGTTATGAAATAGACCGATCGGATTATTGAGCTGTTGCAATTTGTATTGCATATATCATCCGATGTTCACGGTCCAACTAACTGCTATAAGATATTTCCAGGGTGCGTCGACAAATTTCACTGGACGTATGGGCAGCAACTAGTTTGTTGCAAACGTTCGAAATCTCCAAAGAGAAGAAGAGCGAGATAATCAAGAATTAGGGCATTGTAGATAGGATATCGTTAATTTGGACAGCATAACCAAAATTTGCACGTCAGGCGGTGCACACTTGCTTATCTCTGTATTAAACCTAGAAAACCCCAGAACCTCGGACCAGGTCCAAGGCTGTAAAATTTTCAAAGTAACAAGCATCATATTTCTGTGATGCATACCGAGCGTTATGACGTTGTAGAAGATTAATTTGATTCGATGATAAGCACTAGGTACATACGTGCCGGAAAATTACTGCTTAGATTCATTGAAGAGAAGCTTGATAATGGAATCGTTCATCAGCTTCTCGGATTCAAGGACTTTCGCATTAGATATAGCGGTTGGAAAGGGGGAATTGTATGGCCTCTTCAGGCTTCCTTGAATAAAGTGGTATGAAAGCCAGTCCAGCCGATCATTGAAAGTAAGCATTTCATTAATGACCTATCAGAGGGAAAATTGCTGTTGGATCATTGCAAGAGACATAGCAGGTAGAAGAACGAATGCAAGTAATTAGTACTGTTTTGCTTTTCAGGGTACTTTCGCGATCACATGATACAATGGCTCAAGGTTTTTGAGGCTCGGGCTGTTTAGCCTTGTACAACATTGTTCTATGTCACCAATAGAGGATGACGAAGATCATCAGAAGCGCGAAATACGCCTTACGATCCCACAACGCTTTTATCTTGTACCGGGAGCAGCTGTTATTGTAGGGGCAATGATAGGCGTTGTGCGAGGCGGGCGTGCAACATCTTTACGCTTTTTAGCGGAGAATGCGCACCGACCACCTACGACGGTGCAAGGGTGGTATTTCTACAATAAGACAAAGAACTACAAGGTCATGCTAGGCGGACTGAAAGGTGCGGGGTCAGAAGCGGGAAAATTAGCGATAGTTGCGTTGGGCTGGGTCGGGATTGAAGAGGGGCTGCAGCGTATTGGCTGGAATGAAGTAAGCGAAGTAGGAGCTGCAGTGGGAACTGCTGGTATCTTCTCTGCTGTATGTAAGTGGAGCTGTTTCACTGCAGACTTGCACAGAAGAGTTGTTCCTAGATGTCTTATAACTCTTATTCGTTTCAGACCGACTACCATGGAAAGTGACACGCCGGACAGTGGCACTTGCACTGATTTTGGGGAGCAGTCTCAAAGCGCTCATCTGGAGCAAAAGCCAATTGCAGGACCGAGCAGCTAAATTGGAAAAAGACATGGAATAAATTTATTCTGGGCATTCTGACTAGGAACTGTGTCATGTTTTGTTCCGCACCCAATACGAGGGTTTCTATTGGAGTATAAACTGCGGCCGGCGTTTGCGGCTTGACATTTACAGTATGAGCCGAAGGTAAACCAATGTCGCTTGTATGGAGGGAGTAAATTTTACTGGAAGATGGTTGGACAGTTCTGATAGCTGTGATAGATGGATAGGCTGATAAGGAGATGATAGTACAAACAAGATGATTGGGGTGTAGATAGAGTTGTACGTATAAAGAGCTGCAGAAGGGGATGCCCGACATGAATCAGACAATGTCTCGCTTATAATTGCGGGATGTCAATGACTCCTAAGCGTTGAGAGAATTCCAAAGTCATAAAGACGGCCATAGTTTTGTAGTTGAACAACTTTTCTTGTCAGTGCTGGAGAAATCGCTCCACACGGGAGTGCACCACACCACATGGCTCAGACTCCAATGACTGCTTCCACATTCGACAAATCATCGTCTTCACCTCCTCTTTCTCTCGGAACCCTTCACAGTGCTGCTATTCCATCATCCTTTTCCCGGTTTTCATATCTTGCTGCGTTTCAGATACCCAAAGCCATGATCAAGCTTTGGCCCACATCTCCGGGGGACCAATTGACGCCCAAAGTGAGCCAAAATGGGTGCCAGCAAGACAAGAACCCTTTCGACCTCCTTCCCGCATCGCCTACCATCCCTACAACGACGGGCCCTACTACGCCAACGGCTGTTCATCCATTGCTCGCGCATCCTTCATCACCATTCATTCCGTCTTCAACAGGCACCTCGGCCAACGGCGGATCGGCAGCATCAGATCTCACGCCTTTAGGCACAACTGGCCTTGCTGGTTTTCCTGCTGCTCTGCCAACAACTCAGCTCTCTCTTCATGCTCCCGTCTTCAACATGCAACAACCCCCTCCTGGTAACCGCAAACCCATCTCCAAGCTATCTATCTCCTCTTCTACACAACCCACGTCCCCAGTCACCACCACACCACATTCTAATGTCTCAAAAGGACAGATCCATGTCAAACTAATTCAAGCTCGTGGCCTCAATGTTCGTTCAGCTCGCGCTCGCCCATACGTTGTCGTGCAATTCGAGCAAAACGAGTTTGTCAGTCGTGACCCAACAGACGAAACTGATAAGGAAGTAAAAGGCACTCCAACTAACGTCTCGCGCAATGGTTCTTCCAACGCAATATCTGCTCTAGGAGTCATCGGTTTTAAAGTGGCTGCGCGGGATGCAAGTAGGAAAGGAAGTAAATCCAGTACAAATACATCCCCATCATCATCAGTGTCATCAGGCAAGTCTACTATACCACCATCGCCGTCAGCACCACTGCCAGGTACACCCAATGGACTTTTTGGTCATCTTTCTGCCCACAATCCCATGTGGAAACATGAGGTATCCTTGTTAGTAACCTCTTTTTTGCTCCCATCTTGCCACACAATATGCGATTGGCCGTATGGCTTACATTTTTTTTTTGCTTTCTTTAGCGATGTCACATCGGAGGAGTCAGCAATCACCTTCAATGTGTATGACCGAGCCATTGAGGACCAGGGTTTCTTAGGGACAGTCCAAATCAAACCCGTATTGATACACGACCACACCGTTGATCAATGGTACAAGTAAGTTATATTCCCGCAGCTATCCGGCAATGCATTGTCTACCCGTCCGGTACATTAACTGACCGGTTTTTGCTATTTTTTTCTAGGCTCCGGCCATTCGAAAACGAGGTGGTGAGTGGCGAAATGCGTGTACAGATAACGTTTGAGCAATATAAGGTAATTTTCGTCTTTTTCTTTACGTCACGCATTCGTGTCGAGCGCTAATTGACATGCAATAGACAAAACGCGCCTTAACGCCAAGAGACTTCGAATTTCTTAAACTGATTGGACGCGGAACTTTCGGCAAAGTTTTTCAGGTCCGCAAAAAGGATACCAAGCGTATATATGCCATGAAGGTCTTGTCAAAGAAGGAAATTGTGGCAAAGAAAGAGGTCGCCCATACCATAGGAGAACGCAAAATCTTACAACGTTCATTAGAGTCGCCTTTCTTGGTCGGCTTGAAATTCAGCTTCCAGACGGACTCTGATCTATACCTCGTTACCGATTTCAAGAGTGGAGGAGAGTTATTCTGGCATCTGCAACGGGAAACCAAGTTTTCGGAAGATCGAGCACGTTTCTATATTGCCGAATTGACATTAGCCTTAGAACACCTACATAAATTTGACATCGTATACCGGTATGTAACCAATCACCTCACTATTCTATTGAACCAGCCTAAAACAAACTTTATTTCTGCAGGGATCTGAAACCAGAGAATATTCTGCTAGATGCCACAGGGCACGTAGCTCTGTGCGACTTCGGTTTGTCTAAGGCGGATCTACGGGCCGATGAGCTCACGACGACATTTTGTGGCACAACCGAGTACCTTGCGCCCGAAATCTTGTTGGACGAACATGGGTATTCGAAGATTGTGGACTTCTGGTCCCTTGGAGTTTTGCTGTTTGAGATGTGCTGCGGATGGAGTCCGTTTTACGCAGAAGATGTGCAGCAGATGTACAAAAACATATGTTTTGGAAAAATCCGCTTTCCGAAAGGTGTCATCAATGAAGATGGGAAGCAGTTTGTCAAAGGGGTGAGTGAATATTGAACTATTCATTGCTCGTCCACAAGCCCCATATCTTCGGTTGACTGATTCCATTTTTAATCCTGCTATCAATAGTTGCTCAACCGGAATCCAAGACATCGTCTCGGAGCACAACGTGATGCGGCAGAACTTAAGGAACATCCCTTCTTCCAGTCCATAGATTGGGTCGCACTCTCTTTAAAGCAAGTGACTCCACCTTTTAAACCCGTCGTCGAATCCGATGAGTCTACAAACAACTTTGATCCGGAGTTCACTTCGGCGGATATTCGGGAAGTTGCGTTTGCGGAAATGGACCTGGATGAAGAAGACCCCTCAGAGGCGTGGGTATCCCAATCCATCAGCGGCATTGGGTTAACGCACACGCCCAATGGACCACTTGGAAGTGAACGTGAAAGATCGACATCCAAGACCACCAGCCCGTTCTCTCCCTTGAGTCCTATTAATGGCTCGATGAATGGTAGTGCAGCTTCTAAAGGGATTCAAATCCAGTCGAAGAAAAAGAAGAAAGATCCATTAGGAAGTCCTTTGACGAATAGTGTGCAAGAGAACTTCCGAGGGTTCACATACTCCGGAGGCGAAAGTGTGGTTGCATCAATGGCCGGTGCAATGGGTAAACGGGACGAGGAAGAGGAGGCTGTGGATGACGAAGAGGTTCCGGAGGTCACGACGGAAGATGAGTTTGAAGATACAGGAATGAGTGCGGGGCGATATGCGAATGCACGTCGAAAAGGTCTAGGGTTTGACTCACACGAAGACATGTCATGAGAAATATTATTTCATTGGACGGTCTCTCCTAATTGCTTCCGCCGAATACGTGCATACTTTTAGTGAGTCTGCCTTCATATAATTATATACATCATTTTTTTTCTTCTGGACTCCTAAATGTATTTTGCGATGCGCCGATGACTTCCTTTAATGAGGCTTATATACATGTCTGCATGTAGCTTTTCTTGCGATCCAGCGTTTTTACCTACATAAACTTTACACGTACAATAACCATGGCTAAGCAATCTTCATAATGTATCTATCACTACAGACATTACCTGCAACTTTGTCCACTCTCATTTCGACGTGTCACTTTTGACAGGTTAGTTTTGTGGTCTATTTGTGAATCAATGATTCTATATAATAACAACCATTGTAATCAAATGCCCCATATACGTGAAAATGCTTACAATTACGAGCGACACTAGAAAATTAGCCCATTTAAAGGGTTAAATATCGATACATTACAATATGGCGTGTACAGGACAATGTTTTTCAGCCGGCATTTAGTCGGGCCAAGTTACCAGTCATTAAGAGTTTTGCAGTGGGGACGTGAGAGATTTAAGCCGCCTCGTAGGAGAGGAGGCAATACCAGGCCTTTGATTATTGTATTCACAACCACAGATTCAACATCATGCGGTGTTACTCGGCCGTACCAGACTCCAGATCCAGAAGGAGTATAAATCTAGGCCGTTTGACTTTAGCGAAGAGTTTCATAGCGACATATATCATACGACTTACAATACAGTTACCTGCATATTTATGCCCACCAACGTGTGATGTTTTTATTATCAGGGCACGTCTTGCTTCTGTGCTCTCCTTGAGTTGATTTGTAATAATTTGTACCTTCTCCTCAGGTGTCACTTGGAGATCCTCAAGAGGTGAACCCATCGTTAGCAGTGGGTTTTCTAATTGTGTATCGGCTTCCCAGCAATGACTTGCTAAAGAATGTAAGAACGCTGAAAAAGGGGTGAGATATTATTGTAAGAAGGCACATTGCCACACGTGAGAAGTGCGAAGAATCACCGTGTTCAAGTTTTGGTGCGGCTATCCCACACCTGTTATCTCGCTTCTTGTGTGAGCCTAAAAGTTAGAAAGTGTGATCGTAAGTGGTCACAGGATATGTACTTGATTTTAGGTTCCACTTACAAATCAGAATGACACAAGAATAGGGTAACACCCATGTCTTGAGTGGAGACTTTTCCAGAAAGGCACCGTCTCGACCCACCACCGGGTCAACTGCTCCTTCCCATAGATCCTGGGCGCCCTGAGGTGAACGCTGCACTTCAGTCACGACTTTGTAGTCCGGGAATACAAGAACCGATTCCATGTCGTCCTCATCACACAGGGTCCGATGGCTACCATTTAAGATTGAAGTACGCGTTGATTCGGATGTGCGAAAAAGACCGGCTGTTGAACGCGATGGTTTGCCGTTAGTCGGTGAATGTGAAGGCTTTGGAGCGTGAGAGAGAGCGTTGGATGAGACTTCAAGTATCGCAGCAGCGAGAGAGCCCTTAGCCTCCGTGATGTCGCGTTCCCAGTCAGACTTTCCCGTTGATATGACAATCTTTTTTTTTTTGAGTAAATGGGTGCAGAATCATGAGACGTTACTTGGGGTTTACCTGGCGGATGATATGGTTTCACAGTCCCTAACATTTGAGTATCCATGTCGATATCGAAGCGACTTGGATATGCTTCGTGACCTGCACCGTGAAGAAGAGAATTATCAAGCCGCTATCAGATAACAAGGGTGGACCAAACCCACCAAGGTCGCAGGGATCCGAGCAGGACCGACAGTCTGCTGCTGAAACGGGGACAGCAGAGGCCCTGAGCTGGGTACAGAGAGGATCAGAGTCTTCATGGCCTAGGACCATTGCCTGCAATTTCCTGAAGCTATACATTGAGGCAAAGGTGAGATGGGGGAGTGTGGAAATTGGGGCAGAAGAGTAATTACATGCAATGATTTTGAATTCAGGGCGTGAGCACAACTCCAAGCGAGCCAACCAGCTTATCTGATAATTATTTCTCACAGATTACTAATTGTGGTTTATTTATTTATTTGGTAATTTTAATTATCCATCAATCCATCTCTCTCCAATGTCATCCGATATAAACGCGTTCCACGATGTACTCCGTACATCTCGCCATATCATTGCTGTCGCAGGCGCTGGTCTATCCGCTGCCTCTGGTTGGTCATATATAGCACAATGATTTTTTTGTTAACACGTCGGTAGGCATTCCCACTTTCAGAGGTTCTGGTGGGTTTTGGAGGAAATACGATGCCATTTCTCTCGCTACCCCAGAAGGGTTTACGAAAAATCCATCATTGTCCTGGCAGTTTTATCACTATCGCCGAGAAGCGTAGGTGGCTCTCATCGCTTATTAGCATCTCTTTTCCAATCTGCCAATTCAATTACCTCGTATTGACATTCCTTGATGTAGGGCAAAGAATGGCCCATCCAAACGTCGCCCACCATGCACTTTCTACCTTCTCTTCTTCCTTTATAAGAAATTCCATTTCTCCAGGCTCCACCTTCACCTTGATCACCCAGAATGTAGATGGCCTCAGTCCTAGAGCAAATGCCGAATTTGCAGCTCGGACTGATGGCCGACAACAGCCAACTGAATCAGGTGTCAGCAATGCACATAAAGCGGACGACGAGTTTCCTGCATTGTTTGAAATGCACGGTCGCTTATTCGATGTCCTTTGTACATCGAGATCTTGCAAACATGTGGAGTTCAATACTGATTCCCCCATATGTGAGAGTTTGGACGGCACAGAACTATTGACCTCAGCAGGAGATTTTGATCCTGAAATACCTACTAAGGACTTGCCTCGTTGTACCGAATGTGGCTCACTCGCACGTCCTGGTGTTGTGTGGTTTGGGGAAGTACCAAAACACTTGAAAACCATTTACAAATTAGTGGATCGAGCTGATCTTTGTCTAGTCATTGGAACATCGTCGACGGTAGGTGAATGATGACTTGCACGAGTCATATGTCAATAGATAGTTATCACTAGGTGGCTCCCGCATCAGGATATGCAGACACCGTCCAACAAAATGGTGGCAAAGTCGCAGTTTTCAACATTGAAAATAGTGAGGGGGACGAAGACGCAGATTTTCTCTTTCTCGGACAATGTGAAAAAACGCTGCCTGTTGCATTATGCCTATCTGAGCAACTGGCTGGGATGTAGTGTACTACAAATCTGAGCATTGTACTTTTATATGCTCCTATCAAGTAGGAATGTATATACCATCCACCGCGGACAAGCATGACATCTCGGATGAAAAGTCGGGCTGCACAATACATTAATATCGGAAGAAAAGAACAATAATCAAAATAACTTACCTCATTTACTTAGGTTTTTCATTCGCCCTTGTCTCTTTGCAGTGATGCATCACTCCGTATATTACTCTCTATCTCCTCCGCACATTCCTCCAGAATTTCTAATCCAGGTTGCCGTTTCTCCGGAAGGGTAGTATCAACGCCATACAGAGCCTCCAAAACTTTCAGTTCCCGTTTTCCTACTGCAGAGCTCCAGCTGTGACTGTAATCTGGAGTAAACCGGCTAGGGCTTTTGTTGTTGTCAGTCATTTTCGGGGTTGAGCGTTGGTCTTCGAGTGCTGCTGTCAAATCTTTCATATTGACCATCTCAGGTGTAGCAATCTCGCCCATGAGTGATCCTGTTGGTGACTTGCTTGTAGCCTGCGGGACAAAAGCCATGTCGATACGTTCTAGCAGGTTTTCGGGGGTTATGAAGGTTTCCGATTGGTGGTATAGAGAAATTAGTGCACGCATTTTGGCAGGGGGAAGGGAGCGGTAAGATTTAATAGTGGTTTTGGAAGAGACATTTCGCTTGAGCTGGAGCGTATGAATGCGAGATACTCGACGCTGACAGCAACTAGCGAGTGACATTGTTTTCTGTAAAAGCCAATTTTCTTTTAGCGTAATGCTTGGCAAGTGGACTTGCAAACTACAAGGCCAAACAACGCGTCCACACAGATAATTCAAATCACTTTTGTGTAATGCAATATATTGTCTCAAGTTACATAGATCATAGATCACACTTAGAGGCGGGCTTTTATGCCGGCCTTATCTAGTAATGCACTCTCCTTCTTCCTTATTTCTTGGGCTCTAGTTTGAAGTCCAGGGACACGCTTCAGTTCCCTCTGCCCAATTTGTTGGATGTGGACCTATCAGTTACAGGTTAGTTTGGGCTGCATCAACTTTGAAGATACTATACGAACCGCATCAGGACCCTATTATATTAGTGGATCAGGAATCAGTAAATAACATTTGTGTCAGGCATTTTACTCACGTCAGCAATGCGGAGTGTACGTAGTCCAGCCCAGCGCTGGGCAAGGGGTGAGTCTTGTGAAACACCTTCGGCACCGAACGATTGGATAGCACGGTCAATGACGGTCAATGCCATTGATGGCACAACAAACTAACAGCAGTATGAGCCATGCCAATGCCAGATGAGGATGGGTGCTGACGTACTTTGGCAATACCAATCTCTTTCAGAGCGCCTTTTGCCTTATATTTATCGATCTAGGAGTGAGAACAGAAGTCAGTGTATATAGATCACTCCCCTCTTGAACTGAACTACCTGTAAGGCGGCGCTCATGACAAGAAGCCTCGCGCTTTCGATCTCAGCGCGGGATTTAGCAATGTCCGCCACTACAGTACCTGCATGAGGAGTAAATAAGTGGGAACTAGATGTTATCCTGATAAAATATCAACTGACCATGCTCGTAGAGATATTTGCCAAATGTTTTGCGGCTGGGATCAGTCACACGTAGGAGCATCAGGTCCAAGGAAGCTTGAGCAGCACCGATTGAACGCATGCAGTGGTGGATACGTCCTGGTCTATTACCTCATAATATCAATATTCGGAAGGCGTGAATGTTAGGAGAACTAAGCACCCTAAACGACCTTGAATGATTTCGAACCCTCGGCCCCAGCCAAGGACCAAATTACTCAGAGGCACACGAACATTGTCGTATATAATTTCGCAATGGCCTTCTGGAGCATCATCATATCCAAATACTTGCATGGCTCTAATGACTTTGACACCAGGTGCATCTGCAGGAACAATTACCACGCTTTGCTGGTTATAACTGTTCTTGTTATCAGGATCGCTCTTGCCCATTACTAAGTGAAGTTTTGTTCGCGGATCGCCTGCACCGCTGATCCACCTGGATCCACACATCGCCTTGTTAACATTGTCCAACGTATGGTGGCACAGGTAGTGAACATACCATTTGTGCCCATTAATCACGATCTCGTCTCCTTCTCTTTTGATGGATGTTCGGATATTCTTAGCATCGGACGAAGCAACTTTATGACACTTTGAGCATTATTATTATACATACATTTAATAGAAAACAAACCATTTTTTTCTGTCATTGCAAAGGCGGATCGGATTTCGCCATTTAGTAAGGGGATAAGCCATTTTGTCTGTTGCTCAGGGGAACCATATCTTGCCAGGACCTCTATTAAGGATGATTCAATGGAGTAATCCCTTATAGAAATGGACAACTGACCCATGTTACCGGTATCAGGTGCAGAGCAATTCACAGCCTCGGAACCAAGATGACCAGCATGACCAAGAATCTCAGCCATTACAGCATACTATAGAAACACTTTCAGGAGCCACCAGCAGCACGGTGAGAGCACGATCACCCACTTCAAGATTACTGAGAGGGACCCCAAATTCCGGGTAATGCGCCTTACTAAGGAAGAGATTCCATAAACCGAGTTTCTTTGCCCTTCCTTTGAGTTCGGCAATGACTGGAATAACGGTTTTCCATCTGGTGACTGGGTCTGTAGGCAGTTGTGCATGTGCAAGCTTCGTAGCTGGGAAAACTTCATTCTATACTCGTTACTATTTGAGTGGATATAAGTGTAAAACATGGTAATACACACTTCCATAAAAGAAATGAGCTTTGCCAAGGTTTCTTTCGCATATGGCGAGAACTTGTCTTCGACCTATAGGCAGGTCAGAAGTCAATTTATAGCTATCAAGCTGAACGCTGACCATTGCCCATGATGCTTCAGAGGTGTACTGGATAACGGGGTGGGGAGCCATGATGAGGAGTAATAAGAAATAGATTCAGCAAGGAACAAGTTTAAAAGTGTGTGAGGAAGTCGGCAATAGGATTAACCGGAGTACCCTTGTCATATGGTTCAGAACATTGTATTGAAAGATAGATTTATACAAGCGTATAGGAGTAATAATATTTAAGAGTTAGTGGTAATCGTAAGATAATGACGGTCGGCAAACAAGGTGGTATTGATACACAGTATTTAAACAAGTACAACAGCATATTATGTCCTTGCGGTGTCAATATAAGCAAACGAATCATAAAAATCAATGGTTAACATCTTGGTGAATATCAGAAGAGTTGTCACCAAGGGTGAATGGTGTTTCTGGATCGTACCCAAAAGCACCTGGGTCATAACTTTGCCACAGGGAATCTTGGTCACCCGTAGAAAACCCACCCGAATTGTAATTTCTTATGTATTCGAGGCCACGAAAAGGTAGTCCCGTGGCAGCGAATGACGAAGAAGGTGGAGTTGTTGATGATCCCGCCATCCCAGAACTAAAATCTGGTATGGTCTCATAACCAGAATACGTCCCGTCCAAAGACAAGTATGACGCAAGCGGATTCGAATAAAGACTTGCATCTTGGGACCCTGGCGGATACATGTCCACTGCACTGTGATCGGGACCATTCCCGTTCCATTGTTGTTGGTTAGACTGGTTTAAAGTAGCTGATTGCATGTTGTAGTCATAGTCGTAACGGCTTGCAGTATTTTGTGCAGGCGATACAGGCGTCGCGAAGGCATAATTAGTGGTATTAGGTACTAGACGTGGGCTTGAGTCTCGAGGTTGGTCGTTATTTGTCATTGCGGGGGAAGGCAGGTTTACAGACGCAGGCGAGCTATGTGTGCTTGAGGCCCTGTTTGAAGTGGGGCTGGAGAACGACTGATAGAAGGAGACAGATCCTGTAGGCCGATCAAGGTTCTCTGGTTCCTCAAGACCTCTCTTTCTAGAGGATGATCGTGCTCGTTGTGCTGCTAAATCACTGTCAGAAAAAGAATACAAGTGCAGTTACTTTGGACCTACAATCAACACGATATGGTGAAACAGCCGTAAGACGGCGCGTAGATGTTCCGGGGTCGCGTGACTGGTTTCTTCGAGATCGCGACTTGACCGTACGCCCCGGCAATGAACCCGGAGGGGCAGTGGCAATAGTAACAGACTTGCGTCGTTCAACTGCTACCGGACTAGTGGGCACGTTCACAGTGGTTTGTATTGGTGTGATGGTTCTACCCCCATTGGCCTGATTGATGGCGTCGTTGGCTGTATTGATGAGCTCAAGCAGTAATTCCTTGCATTTCCTTGCGCCAGGCCACTGCCCCTCCCATGACTCAAGCGCATTCAACGTACTCTTGGCTTCTTCCATGGCGGCTGCCGCCGCTCTCGGTTCTGAGGCGTGCATTGCATACAATAAGACTATTACCGCAGAGCTGAATAGGTGCTGTATGAAGAAAGCAAGATGATGCGATGGGGGTACAACATGCTTCATTGAAGGTGCTAGGCGGATGCATGAGCGCGCTGAAGAGACCGCCTTGATGGTCGATTTGGCTGTAACGGGTTGATCGCGCTTGACAGGAAGAAGATTTCGATGAAGGGTTGTCAATACAGAATAGTAGTGGCTGCAGAGTACAGCACCCATTGAGACTTGCTCGTCGGTTTCCGATTGTGCTTTAAAGACAGGTGGCAAATCATCGCACCACTTGGTCAACTCGTTATCCAATGATTCCACAGTCTTTTGAATCTCCGCCTTCCTTTCCGGCTCCAGTTGATCTTTGCAATTTTCGAGAGCATACACCTGTCGAAGAACACGCCCAGCTATCTCATATAATTGTATGAGTGACTTCATGCCAGTCATCAAAGAGGGCTGCCTTTGGTTCATTACGGCGCCCGAGAAGTATTCAGGAAGATAGTCGTCATCTACTTCGGCTGGAAGCTCAACATCGCAATCGGAATCATTGATGCCAAGCGGACGGCCTAATGCGAGCGCAAGCATGCGGTCGAGAGTGTAAACACCCCACCAAATTTTCCTCCTCGTTTCCTTTTCAATTGGAGAAACCAGCAACCGACGTGGAGAGCGCTAAAGAAGGAGTAGATTTAAACCTACAGAAAGGAGTAGAGTTGACAAAAGCTTACATGGAGCCCAAGATCTTGGCCAGTACGGACAGCCTGTCCAATAAGAATCCATGCTTGTGGTAAGCAATTGACTGAGCACAGAAAAGATGATAATAAAATAAAGCTCTGAACATGGGCAATCTGGGTGTTTGCATGACTAATATATTGTAAGATTAAAGCACTAGAGCATTAGAGGTTTGTAAATTGAGGTGTTTTTGGGGTTGACCAAAATTGGAGCGTACCGTTCATAATAAAGCATTCCCATACCACCATCATCGTGGCGTTCCGAAGTCGTCAATCGGGGATCTTGTACAAGATTGGCTGCACAAGCAAAAACGGAAAATATCAAAGACAGGAATGCCGTTTGGGATCGAGCAAGGATATGATCATGATTGTTGTCCATGAGGTTCTTGTACTGCCGTAGAAAAGATGGCTTGTCAAGCACAGGCATTAGGAAGTGGAAACGTGAAAAGTAAGCATCAACCTATCAAGGATCAGTATGATTGGGGAAGGCATAATCTGAGGCCACGAACCAGCTTGTCGGCCAGATCCCTTTCTGGGTATTCTACTTCTTCGGGGCCAGGCAAGGCGTGTACCTTTCCGAAAAAGACGGCAGCGGGGAAATAGAGTTTGTTGACACTGGGTCCAGGTGCTTGGGGGTCTTCCTCCATTGGAGATATGCGGTGGAGTGGAGAAGACGTTAAGGCCTTGAAAGACTGTATGAGGGACATTGTGGAGGAGCCTCCTATCCATCTCATGTGGCCGTATTCATCAAGGGCCAACTGACCAAAAGACTCGCTGACGTCGTCTTCGTCTGGTTTAATGGGAGTAGATGGTTCAGATGACCGATCATTGGCAGGGATTGGTCGTATCAAAGGGGCACCAGATGGTAGTTTATCTGCGCCGACAGTGGCCGCTGTCACCATCGCTGGTACCACAGTTGCCGAACCGTTTTCAGACGGGCCGATTTGCTGCAGCACAGGTGCGATCTGTGTGAAAAGTGATTCCATGTGGAGAAGACGAGCTTCTAGTTCTTGCACATAACTAAATCATCTGTTCAAACTTCTACTGGGGGAATACGGGGGAAAAGGACGTACTGCCTGCTCAGTGCAGCTCGATCTTTGGTTTGTAGCCATGTACATTGAGAGCCTGCCATAGCGCACTGGGAACAAGTAGGTTCGCATCCATCGCACTTAATTTTCTTTCGTCTGAGATAGAATTGAAAAACGATAAGATTTCGGAGTAGAAGGCTTGCGATGAACAGAGAGAAGAAATGACATACCTGCAGCTCTCACAAGCTCTCCAGACCCTGCGACGCTGTAATTGGATTGGTTTCTGGACATCTAGAGTAGTAGATGCTTCGTCGTCGGAGCGTTTCTTCTTTGGTGAAATCATGGGTGAAGAGTCATCGCCCTTTGCCATGGGGAGGATGAAATATAAGAGATGAGGGCAGGGCTTGAAGGGAGTAAGACAAAAGTAAGGGGACTCGACCGCCCAGAGCGTATTACATACTAATAAGTAATATTCGACCACGTGTGGCTCAAATCGGGCCGTGCCAGTCTTGGACACAATAATTAATTAATGTACCTCAAATTACAACCTGTACACAACCTGTATACAACCTAGTACATCGGCAGGAAAAAATCGGTCTCGTTAATCACCAATGATAACATACATACCTTGCGATATCCCTACAGCAGTTTTAATGCCCAGCGCCAATACGTGGCTATGACCATCACTCGGCAACATCACCATTTGCCTCGTTTGTCCCCCCACATCTCCTCGGCAGCAAGAATGGACAGACCACCTGGCGAGAATATGATTCGTTGTGGTCTCTTGAATAGCCACAGCCGGTTGCATGGCCAATTGCCGGTTCTATTTCCATGTGCGAAGTGCTCTCAGAATCAAGTATTTCAAAATTATTAGCATTCGATGTTGTGCGGTGGCGGAAATGAAGGTCGCTACCCCACTTCATCAGATGAGACCTGAGTTTACCTCTTACACGACAATTCAAGCTGTTCTCTGGCGACACCGGTTCGTCACCTAGAGCCTATCAAGGTCTAGACAAGCTGTAGTTAATATTATTAATTATCATGGATATTCAATTACAAAAGGAACGGTGTTGATCAATGTCCGCCCCAAAAATTACTCTTGTCAGCTGGATTTCCAGAACTGTCAGGGTTCTTCTGCACAGACTGCTCCATCCTGCTCTACATCACCAAGGAACATGGTTGTACCTAAGCGATGCGTCATAAATAAAAAAGAATACTGTACTTGCTTCTCTAAAGTGATGGTATCTCTTAAAATTTAATTACATAATCAATATTTGGCTAAGACAACAAATGAAATTGACCAAATAAACTGTCTCTCTATCATATAATTATTACCGAATGGCGGACGTGGATTCCACTCAACCATCTTTACACAACGGCGGAGACTCTACCATTGATGATGGTGAGGAGGCAGAGACCAAGGTTCTGTACAATCCTATCAAATCCTGCAAGCCTGTCGCTTACATTTACTTTTCACAGGAGATTATGTTAATGAAACAGAGGGTGGAGGAGATGGAGCGAGAAGCCAAAAAGTTGCGAGAACTCCAGGCGGCAGCTGAGCAAGCAACAAGCTCTGTTGAGGGTGAAGAGGGCGGTACCCCAATGGAAACGGAGGATGACAAAGGCGCGACCGATGGTCGCAGTGTGTATGTTGGTAATGTATGTATTTCTTTTTTGAGCATGTAACTATTTCCATTAACTTAGCACAGGTCGACTATAGCGCCACACCCGAAGAAATTCAAGCGCATTTTCAAGCATGCGGAACTATCAACAGAGTGACCATCCTCTGTGATAAGTTTACCGGCCACCCCAAAGGGTACGTGTCATTTTTCATAACTTGATATGTTGACCGGTAATCTGACTATCACACCTCAGCTATGCGTATGTCGAATTCTCAGAGCCAGAACATATAGATGCAGCTTTGGCAATGGACAACTCTTTGTTTCGTGGCCGATTGATTAAAGTCAGTTGAACCTCCGAAAATTTATTCTTTCATCAACTCACCTGAAACTAGGTTACGGCGAAGAGAACTAATATTCCTGGCTTCAATCGAGGACGAGGACGTGGTGGTGGCTACAGAGGTGGATATCGAGGCGGATACCGAGGGGGGCATGGTGGCTACAGTCCTTACAGAGGACGGGGAAGGTAAGCAGGGCACATCGATGGTTGCTTCACAAGAAGTTGACAGCAGCGCAGGGGGAGAGGACGTGGTTACTAAGGATTGTGCAAAACCCGCTTCAGCTGAAAATATTATTGCACAATCTAATGTTGTTTTCTATGACATTCATTGTTGTCTTGATAATTTCCTCAGTTGACATTCTCTACTCATTGTTATCTTGCCTCACTGTATAAGTAATGCCAAGTCGAAAAACACCTCCCAGAGCTTATTATACCTTATGCTCTCGCTTAATATTATCTCTGTGTTTTTTGTTCTAATTATTCATGGTACATACTTTGAAGGCTGGTATTTCAATCCGAATGATAAAATGTTTTTTGCATAATTTTTTTTTTCGCTTGAAACTCAGCTTCCGGAGTTTTCCACGATGGATGGGACGCGACGCGACTCCTCAAATTGTAATTTTACAAACTTTTATATTTTCTAGCGAGATGTTGCCCAGCATATACCGAAATGCCACTCGCATGATGTCTACAGCGGCCAAAGGCCAACAGACCCATTCTGCGCCCTATCCTTTCTCCAAAACTTCCTTATTTCCTCCCGTACCACATGTCCACTGCTCCCCTCGCACTTCGACAAGGCAAAGGATTAATGGAGCACCTTCACAAGACCCTCCCTTCTCCGGAGAAGCAGGACATGATGCGTTCGCTGTTTTCTAGACATTCTCCAATGCGACTTCTTCCTGGATCGGTGGTTACTGTTATATCTGAGCAGGCTCCCACTTCATTTACAGGTGTTTTGCTTGCAATACGGCGGCGAGGGGTGGACACGTCCTTCATTGTTCGAAATATCATCAGTAGAACTGGTGTAGAGATGCGATTTTTCCTTTGCTCTCCACATTTGAAGGAAATCAAGGTGGTTCAAAAACCACCAGGTGGAAGGATGCGTAGGGCAAAGTTATTCTACTTGAGGGATTCCCCGGAAAAGATGAGTATGATTGCTGGTGTGAGGAAATGAATATTTGTGTGTCTCATCTCGTCTCTGTTGTTCATGAGTTTAATATTATCTTAGCCTAGGTGGTACTTTGCTTAAAGTAATAGAGCTTGTAGGCTATTGAAATAATAAAAAGAATTTTAATATTTAATACATGGTTGATTACATAATACTGTCACTATCGGTAAAGTCATTGCTTACCTGCAACTGCGCTCGCTTGACTCCCCCTCTACTCCCCCTATGACCCGACGTCCTCGTTCGCTACGCACCCTGACTTTTGGCTCTTTAAGGCGCACTTCATCTCCTGGGCCACCATCACCAACTTTCTCCGAGACTACTCACGCATCGGTTATGAACTTTGGCGCAGATGGGCCAGCTAAGATCATCACCCGCGCAAATCTCAAAGCAAGCCTGCAAGCATACGAAGACGTGAACACCAACTCCTCCCTTTTTCCCCGGCGCTCTTTTCTTACGTATTTTTATATCCTCTTTTCATTTAGCTCATGAGTGCTTGTGCAAATTACCGTGCTGTGTTGTTAGCAATGTCAAAAGCGACTGCTCAATTTGCCGATGCGATGGAGAGGTGTAGTGGGTGAGTGAGGCCCTTACGTCAGTTGTGAAACTTGTTCATGGGGCCTATTATCGATAGTCTGAAAGGACCAACATATGAAGCGGGTACCAGGCTCCAGGCTGCGTCAGGGTTACATCATCTTGTAGGAAATTTGTGGCATGTCTTGGTACGCATTCTACCCTATACTTTTCTAAAAACACTGAAGTAATAACTGTCTTTATAGTCTGAAACACTTGACAAAAGTTTTGAAAAACCACTACGCCAACATTTGGAAACATACCGTACAATAGTGCAGGTGAGCCAACAGGTCCACAAACAGAGTCGGTTGTGTTTATAGTTGTGTTTATAAATGGAAACTTAAAACAGGACCGCTCAACATCCTATGAGCGCGCTCTTCGTGAGAAGAGCCAGATCATCAGAGATACGGAATTGCGTAGTCTGAACCGAAAGGAGCGAAGTGAGTTCGGTCTGAACTTTTCTGATGGAGGGACAATCCCATTGATATTCGAGTTATTGTTACGGGGTTATAGATCTACAAAACTTTAGGGAAGCACTGGCTGTTTTACAGAGGCAGGTGGACGATCTAGATGAATTGAAAGTATCACATTATCAGGAGATCATCGAACATGAAGAAGAGGTTTGGGATGTCGTTCAGGGAAAGGTGTGTTTCTTCATTTCACTGTTTATATTTTACAATCCCGTATACCTTGGTACACTTTGCTTATCATTCCTATCCGCGTAACAATAGGTCAGCGTGGCTGTTCGCTCAACTATGGATGTATTTGATAGGATCACCGCTAAAGCGTAAGTGCTACAATCTATTGTTATGATTCATATATTCAGGATATCCATACAAACGTGCCTGTGTGCATCTTTTGCTATTGCTATGTCTCCTTGTTTTTTTTTGCATACAGGTCAGATCCGATCATTGAACCGATGTTACAGTCCGTACCGGACCCATTTGACTCCTATGGACCTCCACAAGCAGAAGACCAGATCTTCAGCATCCTCGCGCCCCTGTCCATCATGACAAACGCAACTTCGTCTTCTCCGAGCCCAATGGCAGGAACACCGGAGCGCGACACGACGACGCCAGCACGAACAAACTCTTCTATCACAAAGATTACTTCATGGCTTCCCGGCACTAGTGTAACAAGTGATTTGTTTACGTCTGAGTCGACTGCATGGGCATCGCCTCATTCACCACCTGCACGGTCGACGTCACCACTATCGTTTCCTTTCAATAACAGCAATGGGACAAGCAGCCATGGGAGAAGTAATAGTACAAGTCCCCGACGAAGCAGTGTACCTTTTGCACAAAGGAGAATGACGGACTCGAAGATGAAACCAGCACTTGGTGTTATTGAAGAAAGCGCTCGAACCCTTCAGGACAAAGAGAATATAAACCGTGACAAAAGAGCTTCTTCGTCCTCGCCGGAACGGCAGCGCACGCCTAGACCATCCGCATCAAGGAGTAGTAGCCCTAGTACTATCACCGGTGACACCAGTGTCAGAGTGAGACCTGAAACAAACGGACAGGAACAGCAACAGCCTGCTGTTGATATACAGACACATGTCCAACAGCCGAAAGTTACAAATGTACAAGCGCAAGGACAAGCACATGGGCGGGATTTTAGTCCAGATCTCGGGTGGACGTTCACATATGGACGTTCTCCGTATGAATATGATTCTTTGGTTTCATATTATGAGCGTGATAGACCCCCACGCGAGGGGTTATCCTTGGGTAGTCACGATGATCGGGAAAGAGAGGATGAGACTACAGCAACAATATCGGAGTCCACAACGTCGTTATCATCACCAATAATATCGGTGAACTTGGAAGCCGAAGGAACATTTGGCGGCCGCGGCAGTGACCTCAATACGGACCCTGAAGACCGTGTGCCCACACCCATTGCGACATAGCACAACAAGTTGTAACAAACCATTATGTAGGTACCTAGAAAGCATATATATGTATGTGTCTGTGCGTGTGTAAAGCGTCACTAGGCCTCACTGGTCACCCTCCTGGTGTTACTCGTTTGCTCGTCTGAATTTTTTTTTGATTTTTTTATACTCATTAGCCCTTTGCCCTTTGCCCTTTACCCATCTGTCTATCTCTCTTTTCGGCCATTTGCAATTGATACACAGCTAGCAGCTATATATTTACCCTATTCCTTTTTTTTTCCTTTTTATTATGCCATTCGGCCAGGAGGTGGAAATTTTTTTTTTTAGCCTGATCGGTCGCATTATATATGTATGTACAGGTGCCATGGATTTTATGTATTTCTTCCCCCTTCATCCTTATCCTCTCCTTGCCACATTGACTATGCGGGAAGACACGAGTTAATTTATCCATGAGGACAATTTTTTCTCTCTTCCGCTTTATGTTTCGCTTTCTTTTTATTATTATTTTTTCCTTTGTTTTGTCATATGGGGGTGTTGCAAATTTCGTTGAACGTTTGAGGGAATGGTCAAGAAATCTGCATAGCATTTTCTCTATCAAATTCATGAGGACATGTGGATCCATGATACGGGGACTGAAATACTCTGAACAGTTGAATGTTCATGGTCTAAGCTAGTTAGGTTAGGAATAAATTTGATACGTAAATTGGTGAAACAAATTGCACTTCTTCTTCTGCTTCTTCGTTGTGCATTCCCTTTGTGGAGAGTCGTGGTGTTTATTAGGATGTTGTATGACAACTAAACTAAAGCTAAAGCAAATAAACATGTGGAGGAGAGGTAACAAGAAAAGGATATATTAATCTCCTTGGGTTTTTTTTACCGATGCGGGTGCATGTGCACATCACAGCATCTATCCTGATTAACTGTTT
Organism: Floccularia luteovirens; assembly: GCA_009739215.1. NCBI lineage: Eukaryota > Fungi > Basidiomycota > Agaricomycetes > Agaricales > Squamanitaceae > Floccularia > Floccularia luteovirens. The sequence continues at coordinate 1,998,862 of VSJF01000004.1, forward strand.
GGGATCGACAGCAAAGGATCGGGACCAGAAGCGGCAGATGTTGCGTTTGATGTAGGTAAAGATGTCGACTTGTCCGAAGAACAAAGCCCGTATTGTTGGAGAACATCCTCAATTACAGTGGCCGGACTTCTAAACAGCAAGTCTGTCCCAGTGCCTGTTTTCGGAAAGGCAATGACGTCGCGAATGGATTGAGTGTTACACAATATGGCCATGAGGCGGTCGAAACCTGAGTTAGAAAAGAAGAAAAAGAAGGTATTCGATCAGCACCTTTCAATTTATGAGGTGAAGTATGAATTAAGGTGGAATGAGGATATGGCGGTGAGAAACGGAGTTTTTCTTTTTTCTTTTTGGTAAAGAGATGGCTGTGCAAGTAAATGAATGGGTGGGGAACACAGGTAAAAGAAAGGATATCAAGGTTGAATTGAACCGCATTAGGGTTTGGGTGTGAATAATGGGCATTTTGATTTAGAGTTTTGTTTGACCCCGTTTTATTCTTCAAATGATCATGAAAGTTGAAATGAATGGATGGATGAATCAAAAATAACAGCAAAACTGAGAAAGCCGAAAGTGTAAAGAATCAGAAAGTAGAAAGATCAGCGTTGGATCAAACTTATTTGCAGAGGGGAGCAGAGGTAAACAACAGCTCTCCACGAAAGCCAAAGTAAAGTAGCACGTGTTTCCTTCCCCTTCCTCTCCCAACCAATAACCAATTGTAACTGGGAAGTTGCAAAAGGGAAAGTTGCCCAAACCCCAAAGCGCAAAATGGGGAATGGAAAAAGAAAAATAGTCGGGGACGGAGAGGTTGTGCTGGGTTTAGAATGGGTGGGAGACACAGAATATGCGTGTAGAATGGAATAAGTTGATGGAAGGCAAAAGCCAGGATAGGAAACGGCTAGATAAACAGAGGACAGACAAGAAAGGAAAGTAAAGTATGAATTGGAACAATGATGGCAGCGATGCAGGGTGAGGCAGTATAGAAAGGAGGCAATTAAAGTCAGCAGAGGAGGCGTGGTCAAGTTATTGATGATGATACAATTGAAATAAAATAAGTAAGAAATAAAAGACACATACCTAATGCAATACCCCCATGCGGTGGAGCGCCACATCGGAGCGCATGAAGAAGCTGATTGAATGGTTCCTTCTCTTGTGCGTTGAGCTAGATAAGAGCGTAGATTTTGCGTCAGAGCCGGATTTCGGAGTATTAGATAAATTAGAAGGAGTAGGGCGGTGAAAGTGGTAAGGAGTGAATTGAGGAAGGGGAAAGTAATTGTTTAATGAGTGTGAGCGATCGGAAATGAAATATATAGTTGGTCACATAATACGCGCCACGAGGGCGCTAAAATTCATTACATGGCTCACGGTTTAGTGTTCCTCGTTCTTGAGCTCAAATGGCCCCGACGATTGTCAAAAATGACTGAAAATGGAATAGCTGAGGAATTTCCCCCATGCATGGAGTAGGACAGGGATGGAACTTGTATATGGAAACGGCGTAACACACACGATCATATCAAACAAAAAATAAGGGCGTGGCCGTATGGATTGCTCGGGTGTCGAACTTATGAAATCGAAAAGTTTGGCAACGCACCTGCAGGATTTGTGTAAAGATGAAATCTTGCATATCTGCATTGTGCACGCGCACTGAGCCGCCCCCGATCTCAACGCCATTCAAAACCAAGTCGTAATGCTGTCCGCGGACCTACGGATTGTGCGTGTGAGCGAATGAACGTGAACAAGAATGAGAGATCATAGAGATATGTTTCATAAGTTGCGTAATTGGGATAGAACATTGACAATACGACACATTACATACGCAATCTATCGAAACAACAATCGGAAACTGTAGAAGATTGAAACACACACTGACTTGCTCGATGTTGCCTGCATGCATATGGTGCACGTCCTCAAGCATTGGCGCAGTGAATGGGTGATGTGAGCTACTCCATCGTCCAGCAGCGCGTTCGTCCTTTTCAGAATCCGCACGCGTAAATAGTGGAAATTCGGTGACCCAAAGGAAGTTTGTCTCAGCGTTGTCAACAGAGAAGTCACCTTGAAGGAGTATTAGAATGATGCTAAATATAAAGTAAATTATGTACCGCATTTTTGAGCCCCATCAAATATTTGTAGGCGAACGCGACCCAGTGCGGTAGACCCTCCCTAAAATGTGATCTGAGTGAGGTGTAAAAATATCAAAATAACGCGTCATACCGACAACAAGTGAGAGCGACGCGCAAGCCATACTTGGTCCCCGGGTTTGACCCCAAGGGCTCTATTCAGTTGGCCAATATCAGCATTATTATCTATGAGGCTACTTTCAGACAGCCAATTCTGCCTGTTTTCTTTGGTGATGGATATACGTTCCTAACGCGTCAAAAAGTTAATTTTCCGGGTTTGCGAAGGACGAATGATGCACATACGATGCCAGGGGGTATCTCACACGCGTGCGACGCGTTAATGAACGACGAATCGCGCGATTTTCTGACAATAACGCACTCAAGGACATGTGTTGAGGACAGAGAATGGTGTATGTGCTGATTCAAGTTGGTGATCTGGGAGAATTAGCAAGTGATGGGGGTAGTAGGAGAGAAGTATACCTCGAGTCCAAAACGGGTGTCTGGCTTGTCTGAACCGAACTAAACAGAGTAGGTAAATTGGAGGGAAAAGAGAATGGATGACGTACCCGAGACATAGCCTCATGATAAGTCATCACAGGGAACGGTCCTGAAGGGAGTTTAACTCCTTGTGTGTCGCGCCATATGCGATGTATGAGGGCCTCGACTACATCGCGCACTTCCGACCCACCAATGCGCCACTGACCCTGAGAGTAGGGACTGACAGGACTGGGTGGTGGTAGTTGTGTGAGGTCTGAGGGGATGGGGTTGTCTCTGGTGTGTGACGGACTCCAAGAGACAAACGCCATCTCCAGGTCAATCTGGGTAAACTCTGGCTGGCGATCCTTGCGACCATCCTCGTCACGGAAGCAACGAGCGAGTTGGTAGTAGCGGTCGATAGCACCTGAACAAATGAGGAGTTGTTTTGGTTGCTGGGGGGACTGCTGGAGGGCATAGAATTTTGGAGAGGAAGAAGAGCGAGTTGGGACGAGGAATTCCCGGGCACCTTCGGGGGACGAGCGGAGCAGAATGGGAGTCTCGACTTCAGTAAAGTCTAAATAATGTAAGCGGGTTTGTAGTTTGGAGAGAAAAAGACAATACCAAGGTCGTGCAAAAGGTTGCGGACTATATGCGCGACTTTACTACGTTTTTTGATGTTGTCTGCAAGAGCAGTTCTGCGGAGGTCGAGGTAGCGGTAACGGAGTCTAAGGTCCTCGTTAGGCTGTACATATGAGCGAGTGTAAGAAGAGAATGAGAAAAGGAAACTGACCAGATTGAAGGGAGAGGAGGGTTGAAAGGGAAGAGTTGTAGCGGGGTTGAGGAGAGTGAAGCCATCTACACGGACATCTATGTCACCAGTAGGGGAGGTACGACGATCTTTTTGGGGACGGAGAAGAACAGTTCCATTAATGTGGAGGAGAGACTGTTGGGGTATGTTGTGTAAAGAGGTTCTTAGCGTCTTGTTGAGGACGATGAGTTGAACAGTGGCAGAGGAATCAGAGAGGGGAAAGAAAGAAAGAGAGATACCATTTCTGGATTGACCGAGCCAACCCGAGATGGAGACGTTAGAAGCGTGGAGAGAAGAGTTGAGGGCAGAGAGACGGAGGATGGAAGACATGTGAGAGAAACAGAGATTTGAATCTAAGATCCTATCGACCTTGTCACAAGTAACGGCGATCAGAGTAAATCTCTAAAAGGAAACAGTTCTCCTATAAATTATCCTCTTAACAAGACAGCTTAACATCATACAATGTCGCTCAACACTCTTCCCTCAGAGCTACTTGCTATCATTAACTCTCTCCTCTCACATCACGACCTCGCTCTTCTCTCTGCGACCTCTTCTCGTCTCAATGCACATGCTCAGCCTGTCCTCTACCATGACCTTGTCATTGACTTTTGTTCTCCTCACTTCCATCTCATCCCCATCCTCGCCCATTCTCCCTCTCTCGCCTCTCTAGTTCGTAACTTTGCACTCAGAGTAGACCCTTCCACTACTATTCTCCCCGCATTCTATCTCACTCTTCGTCGGGCTCTCTCCCATATGCTCAACCTACGTTCTCTCGACCTCTCAATTCACTCCTACGCCTCTTGGGCTCTCCCCCATCTTCCCCATCTCTCCTACTCCAATCTCTCCCGTTTCGCTACCTCACTTCCTCTCGATACCAATCTCCTTCTCTTCCTCTCTCATTCCCCAAATCTCACTCACCTGGAAGCCGATTCTTTCCCATCCAATGTCCCGCTCCCCTCCTCCTCTATCCCTCCCTCTCTCATTCCAAGTCTTTCACAATTCATTGGCTCCTCTCGTGCAGCCCAGTCCCTTGTACCTGGTCGCCCCCTGCAGGTCATCCACATCAATTCCGGTGACCTCTCATTAGACGTCATACATCACCTCGCTTTAGCTTCCGCTCCCGTGAAACACATGGGTGCAAACACAGCTGCCCTTCCCACACCGCTTCTTGAGGCACTAACTCGTGCTCTTCCATCTCTTCAGAGTCTCAGAATGATGACTACTTTCTTTGAGGATGCTCCTGAACCAGTAAGTTCTATCGTCATCATCTGAAATCATCTGTCCTGATTCCCTTTACAGTCTTTCTACCAAGATGTCGCTATCACTCTTCGCGACTTTCCAGACCTCCATTCTTTCGAGCTGTCTGGCATGTATTGGAATGCCTCTCGCAAAGTTTGCAAACAGGACGGCGTATGGTGTTCAAACGCTCTCGATTCACACTTTACCGTCGTTCCACACGACGATTTCTATTCAGAGGTCTTTGCTTATTGATTAAAATGCTTTCCTTCACTGCTTTGTACATAGATCATGCTGTTCTCACTAGACTTGTTACATAGACTCCTATTGTATCATAACACTATCCGCGCTTGCAAAATTTCTAATATCAAAAAAAAAATCAAGTTTCCCCACATCCAACTCACCTTTATGATCGCATCAATCAACTCGCAGTTCTTCACCAGCACCGCCGATAAGGTCCTGGGCGCTCTCAACCTTGCCAAACCTTTCACACAACCCCTACACCCGAGATATACGCATGATGACGAGCTTTTGATTATGCACAATGTCAGTCCCGCGTCCGTCCCAGGCGCATTCACATACTCTTAATTGTTAGAATCCCTACTCATCGGCGGGGCAGCGGTAGTCGAGGGTCGTCATACAGCCTTTTTAAGTTTGTCTACCTTTCCTGGAACCTCTTCTTACGAGAAAGAAAAAATAAATGCAGGGTGTAAGAACCGTAATAACGTATATGTGTGTTGTAATCCAAATCGGTAAGATTCCAATCATTGTTATTACAAGGCTGTGTACTGCCTGCGGGGCTGGAGGGGGTTGCCTTTGTTGCCTGGGGCTGAGGGGTGGGTGGCCGTCTTCCCAAGGGTCACTTTGTTCGCTAAACCAACTCCTATCTCTGCTTGTCACTTGATTAACCCGCTCCAGCTCTTTTTCTCCCCTCTCTACAGTCATCAGCAATCTGCTACTCACACTGAGAAACCCACGCTCGCTGCTTTGTTAGAATTGGTTTTCGACAAACAAGCCAACAGACACCTGCCACATGCCAACCCATGCAGGGTACCGGTCTTCTCTCCCCTCCCTGTCTTTGTCCATGATTTCTCCCCCCGGCAGCACTCGTCCCCTCCCTTCCCCATCTCCAATCACCACCTCTCTTCGGCCGCCTTGCTTCAATTAGGCATTTGTGCTCTTTTTGGCCATCCTTTCCTTCACTGGTCCTGCTTTTGTATGTACATATAAATAATCTTTGTGCATTAAAACAAAATACACACACGTTACTCGAGTCCCATTTTTCTTTGTTTGAATACTCTTATCCCGATTCATATATTAAAAAAAGATCATTCAATTAGGGTACACCGACTGAACACATGTGTATGTATACATATACCAAGAAACTGAAAAGAGGGGAAGGAGGGCTGGAAGAGCCTCTTCATTCCCACCAGGTCCGGATCCGGGACGGCATCTATTGAGCGAGATTATGACCAAAAAGAGAAATGAAAAGACGTTGGCAAAGAAAGAAAGGGAAGGAAAAGATGGGCATATCTCGAAGGACTCCGCGCGCTATCACCGCAATCACAGAGAAAAAGGGGACATCCCATCAAGCGTCATCCGTAATCTTGATATCGCGGATCGTGAAATATCTTTCCAATTATCAGGGAGCGTTCAGGTAAGGAAACCAAGGCGGAGAGGGGGGTGAGGAAAGGGAGATTATCTGACAGAAAAGAGCTGCATACGTTGCTGTATGAATCGCGTTAATGTGGCTGTGGCTGTCGAACAAAAGAGACTAGAGGAAGCCTGGGACGATCATCGGAACAATGTGTATGTAATGCGACTCAGTACTTATACGAAGATTGTATGCTGGTACTTAATGCATGCGCTCTTTAGAATTATTTAAAGAATTCAGGTTGCAATGCGAATGAAGAACTTGTTGCGGTTGATCGGTAATATGTCTGAGTTCCAATTTATTCATGCCGCAATTGATGGGAAGGGAGGGAGGGAGAAAATGGAAAAATGGAAACGTCTCATGAAATGCCATGATAGGCATGTATGTATGGTTGGAAGTTGTTGGGATATGGCTGTGCTTGAATGCATGGGTTGGGGCATGCATTTCAATACTGACAAGTTTTTTCTCGTTGAAAGGGTTGACGGGTGATAGGGTGGAGGTGAGTTGAGAGTTGGGTGGGAGGGAAATGGGGGAACATCTTTATTCCACTTGGGCGGCACCGGACTCCCGTTTAGTTTAGACATTCACTCGCGCCAGTTCGGCAGAGGGAGGTTCAGAAAGGAAACCGACAGGGACAGCTGGCCTGGGGAGGGGGCCCCTATTTACTCGAGAAACTTGTTTCTTCATCACAACCTGTAACCAAATGTCACCACAGCTAGTTCTAGTTAGCTTCCATTTCTTTCTCCCCTTTTACAGGTGATGAATCATGTGCATTACCCACGTCCCACAATTTCAATTCTTCACCTTAGAACATCCCACCCCCCCAAGTCAATAGCCACCACCCCCGAAATCTAAACGCCAGCCAAGAGTCCAGGTTGTAATTCTTTTTATTTATTCAACTGTCTTATATATTATCCGAGAGGGTGAGGGCGGGAAGTTGTCAAATCCATTTTAGATCTCCTCAGTTCATCAGGTCAAATTAATGAGAGGGTGGGAGGACGAGTAAACCGAAATCGAAAATAAATTATTGTGGATCACCTTTACCCTCTCACGCAAGCTGCGGTTTTTTTGGGATAAGCCTCCAGTTTCAAATATTTCAATAGGTGGCGGATAAGTGGCGGATTCTCTCAAGGCATGTCAAAGTGGCGGTGTTAACTAGTAAGCACCGGTGCGTGTAAGTTGTAAGTTAAGATCTACATTTTCTTTTCTTTTTCCTTTCATGAATTCTTTTAGAGGTATAGTTTGTTGGTTTTGGTTTTGGGTCGATGCAGTAAGGCGTGACGTGGCGGGTTGTCCGTGTCCAATTGTCAAGTGGGATAAGGCGATTTGCGATTGAGGGTGTGTTCCGATTCCGAATTTTAATGAAATATTTTGATATTCGAACGTGGTGACATCGCGACAACAAAAAGCCTTATGCCGGAATATTGGATCTTGGGTAATGTTTCGTAACTCTGCACTCAGGTCCTAAAACTAAAAGTGAGTTCGTGATTACCCTCATGATTCATGTTGCCGTGAACATGCCAAATACTGTATATGAAAGAAAGGGGTTCGCGTGCAAAGGCTTCTTCTTTATTGACATAATCCACATGTTTTCTTTTTGGTTGCTGATTCATTAATCATTATCGAGGGGGAGAAAGTCACGTACACTTTGTGAGGCTGTTCACCACGCATTAGATTGCTTTTGTTCCTACTTCCCTAAAGGCTTATTTCCTTGTCTCAAAACACGTTTTCTTGACTATAACCCCGTCGCCCTTTGCTTGTTTCTATGTTTCCTTTTTCCTCCCGTGCTCACTTTGAAAAATGGTGGTGTCGGGTTTTCTTGAAATTTGTTGATTGCATTTTTCCTTGTTAAGAACATTTTGGACCCTTGTTTCCGTTCCTTACCTTTTTTTCCCCTGCCGTGTGCTCCCTACATTCCCTGCATCCCCACTCCCTCGTTTCCTTCTTTTCCTTTTCCTTCCAAATATTCCCTCATTTGATTTTGGAAATCGCACTCTGTTTTAGATTTAATCCCACCTTTATCGTAAAAACGTCACTGAAATTTGGAATTGGAAAAAGAACTTCTATTTACTTACCCGTTCCCAGTTCCCCCAGTTTTTCTTGATACCATGTTACCTTCCCTGGAGCTGCGTCCCTGATCAGCTTGTTGAAGCCTATCTCATTCTTCCAAGGTTAGTAACATGTGCTTGTCAAATGCCGTCGCATGATACGTGACATGGAGGCTACGAATTCAACCCCAGACCTAGACAGGAACAGGACAAGACAGCCGTTCTGTGTTTAGTTACAGGAGTATTCTTTGTTTCTGCCTAACTTAAGTGGTCATGGGACTCCCCAGACAAGAACGGTAAGCCACATGATCGATTAGAATGCCGTTGTGTTCTAGTTATGAGAAGAAGATGAGATTTGGATGAGATAGGCGACGAAAGGTGCCTAGGTGGAACTGGAGTTGGGATAACAACGTTGTTATGGAGTAACTTTAAGTCAGACGAATGTCATTGTCAACCTCCAAACAAAACGTCGCGTGACCGTGAATTCTCTCATGTCACAATCCTCTTCTACTCTTTGGACCCTCGATGAGCAGACGTCCGCCGAACGAACTCGAAAGTAGGCTCCACCAAGCCGCTCTTGTTACCCCACACAAGGTGCCTTGTACCTGTTTTTTTGTAACCGGGGTGACATCTCTCATCACCTTTCTCTTTTTCCCCCTCCCTCACGTTTATGTCAATGATTTGATGAAAATAGGAAATCACAGCGAAACAAGCGGAAGTCATCATTCCAGATGCTACCGCACGACAGGATGCGCTCAATTTTCTACTTGGGGTGGGGCTGTTCAAACTTCTTAAAGATTCGAAAGGAAATAGCTCGTTTCGAGCAGTAAGCAAAGGGGAACTTGTCGCGTGAGTCATAAAAAAGTTGGGATCGCTGAAGATGTGGTTGTTAATGTGAATTTTTTACACAGGACAAGAGACTTGAGCGGAGAAGAAAACCTAGTCTTGAGTCATATCAAGGTTTCTGGGAATGAAGGTATGCACTTTGCGTTTATGAGTTGCAATGCCAATGTTTAGATTGGTAGGTATATGGACGAAACATCTCAAGACGAAGACAAATCTCCATCAGACTGTTATCGATCGGTGTCTCAAGACTTTGACTCAAAAGAGACTCATCAAGCGCGTTCCATCCGTTCAGGTCAATATCTATATCTATTTCGGCATTTTGAGTGATACCTAGTGTTGATGATGACTTTCGGGTTACAGCATAAGACCCGTAAAATCTATATGCTGGAGGGCTTGGAACCATCTATAGTGTTAACTGGTGGTCCTTGGTATACCGATAATGAGCTTGACACAGAATTTATCAGACATCTCTCTGAAGCCTGTCTAAAATTTATTCAAGATCTGGTAAGTGTTGGCCAAATTTTATTGAAGCCCAATCGAATCTGTTCGGGAATCAGACATTCCCCAAGCGCCGAGAAGGTACTCTTTATCCGATTTCGAACGCTCCTCGATACCCGACTGCACAACACATCAGGAATTCACTGAGGAAGGCTAGGTTGACTGAAACGGATCTTAGTGTTGAGCATGTCGAGATGCTCTTGAACGTTCTCGTTCTAGATGGAAAAATAGAAAAGGTTTGATAGCTTAAAACTTCTACTTACCTTTTTCTGAAATTTTGCTTCACCCGTTTTAAAGTTGCCCGCATTTAGTACTATTGGTGATGATGAGTCGGAGGAAGAGGGGATGACACGGTCTCGGAAGAAGAGGGAGCATGATGATAGAGCACTCGAGTCGAAGCATAGACGGAAGCGAGTCAAAGTTGAAAGTGGGGACTCTTCTAAGGAGGAGGAAGAGGAACAAAAATCATCACCGAAAAAGTCCAGAAAACGGCGGGCGAAGGACATATCGGATACTCAGTCGGATCCGGAGAGCGATATTGAGAACAAGAGGAAGAAGGCAAGGAAACAGAAGAAGAGGTCACATTCCGATGAGGATGATTTATCTACCGATGATGAGGAAGAGAAGAACAGCAGTCGTAAGAAGAAAAAATCAAGACGCAAAAAAAGAAAACACGATACTTCGGACAGTTCCTCTGAAACAGAATCTGATTCAGAACCTCATCTTAATCGGCGCTCGCAGACTTCGAAGCAATCTTCGTCTCCTACCAAGTCCTCTGGTATTGATGCTTTCGATATTGACTACAATGCGGGACACGTTTATCGTGCGATCCGAGACGAAAAATTGCTGGTTGGGTGGTGGGAGTCACCTTGCAGTGTGTGCCCCTCTTTCGAGATATGTAAAGATGGAGGGCCGGTGAACCCCCAGCAGTGTGTGTACTACGAGGAATGGCTAGCGACGGGTACAGTTAAGAATGTAGACTAAACCACTGGATGGTACTGATGTGTTATAGACCTGCCATGACGAAGAGCTTGGTTGAGAGATGGACATATGTTTCATTCCAGAAGTTGTAACAGGATGATATGTACTCGACAAACACATAAGCTCTAGAGCGATGTTATGCTTCAGCTGAATATCATTATGTGTACGAATACACAAAATTATACAAGTCATCATAGGATCTTCGTTACGAAATCTACGGCGTGATATCGCGTCAGCCAATTGGGCGGAATTGTCTCGTCTATAACTTCTGTGTGTGTACCGCCAACAAATTCGGCGACAACTCCTTCATAAACGTCTTCATCATCATTTAGCACAAACATATTGAACCGCCACCCCTCCGGAATTCTACCGTCGACCCGGACGATTTTAGATGCAACATCAAACTCCACCCGAGAAAAGTCAAAGCCTAATCCAATCCCGAGTGCTTTCGTGTAGGCTTCTTTAAGTGTCCACATCCAGAAAAATCGCTTGATCCTTTCCTCATGCGGTAAATCGGACGAAAGTAGATAATTCTCGAGCGGAGTTAACTGCGATGTATGTAAGGGTTTACAGATCTAGAGGCAAATTTGCTGTGAACGAGCGATTTTCGCCTTACCTGGTCTCCTACGCCTTTTATAAATGAGGACAGTGTGTCGCGGCCCGGTACTCTAAGTTTCATGATATCGATTCCGATATTGAAAGCAGGGCCGCCATGGACGCCAGGAGCATATACCATGGCCACGAAGCCGTTGTCATGTGCCACATTGTAGGCAATTGGAGGATCTAACTTTGGTGCCGCCTTTCTTTATACGCTAATTTCAATGTTCAGGGATCTAGAATAAGTTTAAGATGACTTGCGATATATGGCTTTCCAGTAGCCGTGACTTCAAATCTCATATTGGTACCGGGTACGCCATGTTGTGTGAGCAAATCCCTCACGAGCAGACGACCTATGAGGGTGCCTTGACCCTACTGTGAGCATGTATGTTGAAAAATCATATAGGAGAGAAGACTTACGACACGCGTCTTGACGATGGTAGAATCTCTTGATGCGAGTGCGGCTATCGTCGTCCACAAGAAGGAGCGCACGTTGGAAAAGCTGTATTCGTATGAGAGAAGATATATATGGAAGAAATGATAATAAAGCATACATCTTCAGAGAAAAGTTCCGGTTTGTAATTCACAGCCCACACTTGCATTTCTGTCTGATAAGAGATACAGAGACGTAATCACTAATAAGTGGAAACTGTCCCGCTTGTTTATCACAACCACTAGCCGATCGGCATCATCCGCCTGACGCGACAGCATGACCAAATCGCTATCTATTCTTTGAATATTACCCATATGAACCATTCCCATGGATGTATCTGTTTCATGAACGTTACACACACTGAGAACTACCCTTTTCATAATAAAGAAAAGGTATTTAAAAAAGAACCATTCCGCTCTGGTCCGAGTTGCTGATAACCTCAATATTCAATCTTCACAGGCAATCGAACTTCTGGCCACTTAGAGCCACAACCTACCTCAAGACCACTGAGAAACCCTCGAGAGGTGTTCTAAGATATAATGTTCGCGAAAATATGGATTACCTGAAAGAACGACATTGTATTTTAGTAGTCTCCAGGTCTTCATAGACCGTCTCTGAGCTGCGTCAGTGTTACTCTGTTATACACTTTTAGGCTGTTATGCATTATGGCTTACTGACAACATCTAAAGACAGATGGCATGCCCATAGAACTGTGTCAATCTCTCCGGCACAATGGACCTCGTGCCTCATGCTATTCCGTGCGTTCAGTAGTTATCAAAAGAAAAAGGAAATCAAATTGGATCCTTTTTGCCAATTTGGCGATCGTCGTGACAAGTGAGGAGGCTGGCGTACGATGTTGGAATGTCACTATGCACAAACTCGAACCAACAAAAACCCCGCCCGGAGGACTATAAAATGCAAAGTTTAGGCAACATTCCTTACTTTACATCTTGCCTTCACACCATATCCACATCGCTCAAAGCCAATACTTCTCAAATCATGATGGTCGCTATTACCCCCAGGGTTATAACCAGACTCATCAATCCTTTATCAAATATATCTCGCAACACCTCCAATCTCGCCGTGAACAGGTGCTACGAGCTCCTCAAGCCCCCTCTAGACCATTTTGTTGCACCCGCCATTGAGAAACTCTCCAGTGTTCCTCTTAGAGTCCACAACACTATGTCAGCCGATGATCATAAGCTCGCTGGGTTGTACAAACAAGCTCGTACTACAGCTTCCGCTGTCCTCAATTTCAGCGATAAAGTCCCGGTTCTCACGTCATTGAATGCATTGGGCGATTCGGTTGGGGGTTTATCGATGAGTATTTGCAGTCTCTCATCCCACCTCCGTCACCCCGGACCCCTTGCGACGCAATTCATCGACTCTAACGTCAAGCCTATTGTTGGCGAGGTCTACCTCTTTACAGCCGAACGAGTCTTCTCCCCTATACTCTCAGTAGCCTTCGAGTACGCCAAGCCTTACATCCGTTCAGTGGTCGTCACGGAGCTCGATGACCTCTTAGAAGTTCATTACGAGAAACAGGATTCGCTATTTATAGATATCGCCTTGGGTAGGGACGAGAACGAGGTACGTCCCCCCTAGCCTTTTGTTGTTTAACTTCTCTAATGAGAGTCTAGCTCCCTGTCCTATCCGACATGTCAAATGACACCACACTTATTGAAGATGATAAAGCTCGGATTGTTAAAGACCCTACCAAAAAGACTTCTGTGTCATCTGAACCAGAAGAGATCCTCTCTTTGGGATCTCTCGACCGGTCGCTTGGATCTTCTATGCATGCTGTGGATGCTAAAGAACTCGAATGTCCTAAATCTGAACCGGATAAGGACTCTTTCATGGGACCATCTGCAGGTGAACGCTCATTGTCATCTTCAATTCACGCCGTGAATACCAAGAAAGGTGAAGCACCTGTACCTAAACCTGAAGCAGATGATGACCTTTTCATGGATTCTTCTGTACGTGGTCGTTCATTGTCATCTTCTATACACGCCGGGGATGCCAAGAAGGGCCGCAACGCTAAGCGCTTCTTCACTTGCCCACCTAAATTCCTTCCTCGAGTCGCTCGTGCCTTTTCATCATCATCACTAGGCTCTAAGCTTCGTCGCTCATCTGGAAGCCGCCGCAGCGCTAAAGATGCTGTCCTCGGAATCTAATTACTTGGACTCGACATCTGGCCTGACATGCTCTATTCCACCGTTATTGTCCTTGATCGTTGATGTGACGCTTGTATTAAGGACATCGAACGCGAAGAATTGTTTCCATGGCCTTTCAAGTCAATATAACCACACAAATCCTAGTTTGGCAAACTCGCTCGGTGCGGAATCTCGGAGGATAGACGGTAATTAAGGGATCTTGGGGTCACGGTGTCCGCTGATCTGCGGGCACCACCACTCCTAGCGCTAACCTTCAGCTGAGTGCTTTTCGACTGCACCAGTTGTTGTTATCGCTATAGTGGGAACCTTGTGACTTCCAATTCAGGATCTCAACCTCTATCTTTCTTTCCACTCCTTGTAGCGCTGCCAATTCTACAAAAAAAGACACAATCCAAGGATGCTCCTCTTCGCCACCTTTGTTGTACATGCGCGCTCTCATTCATCTTTCAAAACAACGACTACCGAACCGGGCATATTATGGCCGATACACCTCCCCAGCATTTACCGAACTTCTTGTTTACTTTTGCATTTATCCAGGTACATTACTACAACTATCCAGATCTTAGAACAGGAACAACGCAGCCTCTCGAATACTATACCACACTTTACATTCTATAGTGCTCAAATTTGAGCTGATATATTTATTACTATTTATTTTTTCAATCACATCGTACTTTAGACTGCAGAGACAATATGAACCGGAATAGTTGCATACCAAGCCGGATGATTAAGAAAAATTACAGGGTTCCCCTGTACTTTTCGTTGCGTTCGGGAAACCATGCTATTGACCCAGCAAAGACACTGACAGCCCTGCAGGTTTGGGAATGCACATGCAATCCTGGGTGTACATCAGATGGAAGTAGGATGTTAACGTGTTTCCCGACATGTGTGTCCTCATAGTAATGACATGAAGCGCGAATTTCGCCTTGCCCAGCCTAGCTTGAACAATGAACTACACGTATGTACTTCTGAATTAAGGAGCCCAGTACCGTAATTCTGAATCTCACATTAGATGAGGCTAGTGAGCGATCCTTGTTCTGTTTGAAGACAGTACTTGGAATTAAACATAAGCGATCGGCATCACCCGCTGATGCAAGATCAGTATTGTATTGCTGTCTTTCTTTGAATTTCCACGATGTTAATTTATGATCCCCATGTAAGCAAGCTGTTCCGTTGACTGAACCACCCTCAACCTTACCTCTACCTACTGCATACCATGAGCGCGAAAATGTTGCATTTTGTCACTTTAGGCATGTTCATAATCGATGACTTCTTGTTCCAGGATGACGATGGTCAGCCAACTGGCAATACACTACCTCCCCAGGAAAGTGCCTTTGTACACTGCTCTATTACAGGATCCGTCATTTGTGTTCCTCCTCTGTAGATCGGTGGGGGTGGGACTTATGCAGCTATAGGTGCTCGTATCTGGTATGATATCTACCACCCATCCCTTGAAGACAGTATTTGAATGAAGTGACCCATGGTCAAGGCTATCCCCAAAAGAAATTGGTATGGTGATTGACAGGGGCTATAACTTTCCGGTAGCATTTGAGGAGAGATTGTTGGAGTATGGAAGAGATATGTGGATGTTCAGAGATCAACCTCATTGCGAGACAACGCGTGCACTCAATTCATACCTTGGAGAACATCGAAAGTTTCGTGTGCCCGTCTTTCCTCATCGTAATTATTCTGACCTGTTCGTTCCTCATTAGCTTCAAATACCAAACATCTAGGATCAGAATCACACCCAGAGATCTGAATGGCACAAAGTTAGCGAAACCGGAGGTGTTGCATTTTATATGTTCTCCTGCAAGGGCTGCGACGATCATTTCAGAAGTCAAAGAGGTTGACAAATGGCACCCGAAAACAATATACGAACCCATTCCTGTGAGCAACTCTGCTATAATGATATCGTATACTGACTCGGACTAATTTGTGGATACAAAAAGGATAGGTGTATACCAGAAGAACTTCCTGCTTTGAAAAAAGTGTTAGGTGATATATCGATACTCAGGTTAGTCCATGAGGACCTTTGTAAATTACCACTTGGCAATGATAGACTTATAGTCCTAACGCCGAGGAAGCCCTTTCGTTGTTGTCCATGTCACTACCTCCAACGCGGTCCACAATAGAAGCTGCCGCTCGAAAGTTCCTTGATTTTGGAATCGATCAATCTGGCCATGGTTGTGTCATGATACGAAGTGGCGAAATGGGGGTATATGTCAGGACTAGAGAGAAGGGAGGCATGTGGATTGATGCTTATTGGACCATAAACGAGGAAGTTTCAAAGAAGGTCATTGATGTAACAGGTACGTATGTCGCTCAATTGGGCCAGCTTGACAAACAGAGGGGGCTAAATTGCATTGTAGGTGCTGGGAATGCTTTTCTTGGAGGCCTTGCGGCTGGTCTGAGATACACAGATGGGGATGTTTTCAAAGGTTTGCAAGGAACAGCCGTTTAAAGAAATGGTTCACTGATGTTTTATATCCTAGCTGCTTTATATGGGTCCGTTTCGGCGTCATATGTCATTGAGCAAAATGGACTGCCTGTGATGACCACACGAACAAACCAAGAGCACGAAACTCCACTTTGGAATGGAGAAGATCCAAAGGGGAGATTAGAGCTGTTGTGGAAGCGCCATTATAAATAAAGAGTATTATGGAGATACACAATAGCCAGTAAAAGTAAAGAATACAAATCGCAAGATCATTACTGTTGTGTTGATTGAAATTTTGCCCGACTTGCTGCGAAGAGTTCTTCTTGTTTTGCCAACAGCTCTTCTTCTGTCATACCAGATTGTTCAAATTTGGACACTTTCTTCTCGCGATCCTATAGATTGTGATCGTTGGTGTGAGAGTTGTCTATGTGTGGGGACGTAATTTTCGTACCTTCTGCTGCTGTTTATGATCTTTCAGAACGTCCTCTACTTCCGCAGTAAACGAGTCAAAGCCCAAACGCTATAGGAGGGGTTGGGTATTATGTGACATGCTTGTGATAACAGTTTTATTCACCTTTAAAGCGCTAATTATATGTTCAGGTGCAATGGTCTTCTTTGACTCCTGTTCACATATTTCGTTTGCCTCGGATGAGATCAAGTGAATAAATTCTGTATAATTATACAAGAATTAGCGTTTGTTGAGTGTCAGCGAGTCAGAAAATTGCAAAGCAAAATAGTGTTCACCTACACAGCATTCAATGACTAAATCGCGTGTTTCCTTGGCACAAACGACATCATGAGGCAGTAGTTCTGGGTGGGTCTTTTCTTTAGTAACGTTCGAAAGGGGATTTGACAAGAAACTTACCAGCAATCATTTTTGCAACAGTAGCCTTGGGCAGCGATAGCTCGTCATCTGTGGCAGCAGGACCGCCTGAATGACCTTCGCGGTCTGACATGGAAATAAATTTGGTCCTGGGCTAAGAAAGTATGCGCCAACTTGTGAGGAGTGAATGGTGTGACAAGTGTGTTGTGGTAACAGATCTTGTCACACTATGCTGTTCTCAAACCATCATGGCCACAGTCAGCTTTTTTTTTCTTCACGATAATTGTATGTCTATTTGACGAAAATCACAGGTTAATCCCGTTAATCCCAAGCCCTTTCTTCAAGAGCTTACAGGAAAGCCTGTATTTGTCCGGCTAAAGTGGGGATTAGAATACAAGGGCTTCCTAGTAAGCACTGATGGATACATGAACCTTCAGGTAAGACTTAGCCGGATTTCAGCTGATATAATCCTGATATCTCCCCAACCAACTATAGTTGGCAAATACAGAGGAATATCAAGATGGTACTTCAAATGGCGCGCTCGGAGAAGTGTTCATTCGGTTCGTACATTAATATATCTATTTCATTGCCAAGGAATCTGATAATCTTTTTTCATTCAGGTGTAACAACGTTCTATATATTATAAGTCAAATTAATAATACTTTTCTTGATCATCAAGCTCACGATACTTTTTTCCAACACAGGGAGGCGCCTGCTTGACAAATCAGAAAACAGATTTTGTAATTTTGAAAATAATGTAGTCATGCATGAGCTTTCACTAAAACATCTCCCCGATTTTAGCTACATCAGTATGTTCATAAATGGTATAAGATGTCCAGCATGAACCAGAAAGTGTACACTGTAAGAATGTCCAAAGCACTGCATCATAATAATTTCGGCAATTTTGAAACTCCGATAAAAAGTTTTTATCTGACTCCTGGATAGTCAGAATCAGTTTAATTCCACACCTCCACGACCTCACTACCCAAACTACCTCAACCACTACCCTCTATTTTAGTTTTAGATAGACCTCAAATGGCCAAATCCACAAGATCAAAAGTAAAGCGATCTTTTCGTTCCAAAAAACGGGAGACTGGGGTTTATGCAGCGACAGAAGCCGCTCGACTACACCGACTTAATCAAAGACTGGTCCAGATAGCGAAGCAGGATAAAGATGGAGATGCATTAGTAGAAGATGCAGTAAATGAAGACGTTGATACTCCAGGTTGGTGCTGGTTCGCAGTTCTCGGTCTTCTGGACCCCAGCGACATCACCCTGGACAGCATGGATGCGCTCTCACAAAAGAGTTCTAAATACCCTTCCCAATATACATTTTTGGAGGGATATTTGCCTTAATCATACTATCCGTGATTCATTGAATTGGCACGGATGTTGATGGTTTCTTTATTATGCAGATACCGGAAGCACACCTTTACAAACACAAATCGAAGCAGGTTTGACCCATATCACAAATACCCATTTTTCACCCTTCTCAATACATTATTCAAAATGCAACAGACGGTACCCAGGAAAACCTCAAACGTATATCAACACACGGTCTTAGGGGTTCCCGTCGGGAAGAATGGCGGAAATCAAAAGGTCTAAAACCACGGCCTGCTAGTGCTGGAGTAAACAGACAAGGTGGAATCGCAGCAAAGAGGAGAGCAGGGCGTTCCAAGCGGAGACGTTGAAACCTATGTATTAAGTTTTTGTATGTAACATTGGTCCCACCCTTGTTAACTCGCTGATATTGGTATATATTGTACTACTAAAGACAACGGACACCTTTCATATTCAAACAAAATACACAATCAGTGTGCCCTTGAAAACTCGTATGAGTTTTTGTCATCTCTTTCAGAGAGCATCTCTGTATCTTTTGCAGATTGTAGGTCAATTGATGACGTTCTATGTGCGAGATCCGTTGCGTGATACGGCGAGTCCGCTCCAGATGGCCTGAAGGAGAGAATATGGTTGGCCCAATTTTCCAGTGAACAATCAGTCCAGCGTTACTCACGGGAACTCAGCCATTGTGATGTGTTCGGTAGTTACATGTACCTCCGGGCGTTTGGTTGGGAATCTATTTGATTTGGTTTGTATGCGCGGTGTCTTGGTGTGACGTGTGGATTTACTACCTGTTATTCCGGAGATGGTGTGAATGTAGACATCAGAATTATTGAAATCAAGCAGTCGAATCACCGCGCGACATGCTGCAATAGAACTGTTATATAATGAGTTCAGAAGATCACTGACGGTTTGCGGAATGGACACACGTTATTGTGGCTGCCGGAATCTGAGAGAATTTTAGAAAATGTTCAATCTTGTATATAAACCAGATCATAGACTTACAGTACCAATACTAAAAAAATCAAATAATGGACATCGGCACTCATCATCAGAATAGATAATATTTACTCACACATTCATGGGTGCTTAGAGCCGTAAGAATCATTGATAATGTCAGCAAGAGAGGGAGACACCAAAATGTGGAGACACTTACTGCTAAGATTGAGAATATTGAGAACCTAAAACAAACTTTATTAACTCATAAGTAAAGATCAGACATCCACCTACTGCAGGGATACAATTCGTCGAAAACGAAACAAAGAAATATACAAGGCCATCTTGAAATAGGAGTTTCCAAAGATCTGTTCGCGCAGAATGGCGTGCCAGAAGAGCAACAGTTGTAAAAGCAAGAATGATGAAATCGAAACCCATCGCTGTTGTAGAAGATGCTTGGTTAAATCTTCAGCAGAAAAGCTTTCAGGACGGTACCCACTAAAAAAGAATGTTGTATTCAATAAAGAGGGATTTGTTTGTGTGACAACGCATGCTTTTGAAGAAGCTTCCCATTCAGCGGTGACGATGAACATTGTCCGGTAAAGAAGAGCCCAATGAGCGAGACAAAGGACCCCGAGAACGACCACGACAGAACGTTTACGTTCCCATAGAGCGATTCTATGATTCAAGGGAGTCATGATATCGGTCGGCAGCAGGAAGTGGAAGACACACGTTCGTAGCATCAAGGACGTCGAAGCGGACAGTATGGTCATATTTCCTGTCCACTGTAAAAGTGTAAGTTTACTAGGTGATATAACTATATCGGTTAAACTGACAGAATTGAACGTATACAATGCCTTCAAGAAATGGTCAAGTATTTGATTTTTCAAGAGAGTACTTTGTAGCTTACGCCGCAGTTGATCTGTCATGATAATTCCCGTTTAGAAAAGTATAACCTCCGAATTTTATGAGAGTTACCTGTGTCGTTACGCAGAACGAAATTATTCTGAATGATAACAGAAATAATGGTTGTTTTCCGTTTGACACTGTGGGTGCAATGTTGACTCACAATCCAACAAATGCAAGTAGCATGCAATATCTGCACAAGAAAAAAAAGACTATTTGCGTATAAACATTTTTAGATCCTATAATGCATATGCCACATACTCTGGGTAATGAAAACAATTCAGTAACAACAGGTATCAAGATTCGCGTAAGAGGTCATACCAATGGCCAGCGAAATTTTCGGGTTCCAGTCAACAAAGACCATTCAAAGTCCCATGTCATGAAAACTTCCCAAAAATACACGCCGAATAGAGCAAAGACCACCTTGTGGAAAATATCTATATAAAAGGTGAATTTATGAATAGGTATGACGCAAGTCCGGCACTTTAAGAATATACCTGAGTCCTTTGCGAGTTCTTTTGGGTCATTCCAATTTACCATTGGAACAAGTGTTTGGGACCTAGGCAGGTGATAGAGACAGTAGGTGTCAAAAGATAGTGGTGGGGACTTGCAGAGTAGCTTGCTTCGACGTTAAATACAGGTGGAGGTGAAGATGCACGAGGTTAGTGTTCCTGTCCAGTAAAGTTATAGGATGGAGGTTATCAGTAGACTCCACACCTCCGGAGTACGCGAAATAATTGGGTTTGAAAATTTGACTTCTTATTATAAGTTATGCCGTACGCGCAGAGTTGATGTTACACTTCATATGGTGTCAGAGCAGCGGAGAAATCAGCGGAGTTGTCAACAGTGTCAAAACCCAAGTTACCGAACTTCAGCGGATGTCCCACAGAGTTCACAACAGCACGCTTAGTCCGCTTTTTAGGCTGAGATGATGATACAACCCCGTCTAAGTACCCTTTCACCCATTCTTGACTTGTGTACCAAAGAGAATACCAGAAGATTGAGAACGCGAGGATTATTTCTACAGACGCTGGAAGGTCCTGAGGACTAGGATCCGTGGATTACTCGGAGATAGATTGTTGACTTGGCTGGTAAATCAAGCGCGTAGAGCATAATGCGTACAACCATTCGGGGAGTAGAATAACGAGCGAATGATGCGGGCTACAATCGAATCATTCTTCGCTTCGGGAAGCGACGGGACGGAGTGTTCCTGTGGTAACGGACTCAGTAAGGTAAGATATTATACTTTCAGAAGTCTGTACTGCGAAATTTTTAGCAGGCATTTAAAGTTTGCTTGTTCATATGTATTCAAGCTCTTGTCTATGGACTGTTGCGGTATCGAGTCAGCTACACGTTGGGTCCAGAACTAGATGCTGTCGTTACCTAGGAGATTTTTTAATTGATCACTACAAAAATGTAGGACTAACTACACCAGACTGCAGCTATTCCATCTGCGCCAGCACTTGCCAACCACGGCTGCCGCGGACACCATTTTACTTGTAGGACACCTAGTCCGTCCGCAACCTCATGACCACGCAGAATTTTGAGTGGAACAATTAATGGGTCTGTCATAAGATCGCTATAGACTCTTGCATGGAAAACTTGAATAGAGCCATCATCAGATGCAGATGCGAACAATGGATAAGATGGGTGGAAGTGGAGGGAACGTATGGCTTTTGAGTGATATCTTTTAACAAAAGATCAGATCCGTGGAGCATGGAATGATCGGAGCGTGCATACCGTAAGACTTTGTACGGTTTATCACTCAGTTCCAGGTCGAACCAACAGAGTTTCCTATCATACCCACCCACGATGACATGCTCCCCTGAAGGGTGAACATCCATAGATGAGATCCATCTAATACCAGGCAGCAGGGTTTTCAACAATTTCTGCTCGGAGAGATTGTATATACGGATATATTGTTGTGTCTAACGTGGTTAGTAGAAAATCAAAATATGCACTATCGACCTCATTCATATGACTCACAGCAACGAAGAAGTGAGGCTTGAGTGGATGAAACAGAACGAGTTGAACCGCGCCCTTGATTTTCTTGAATGGGGATTGGGAATGTCGACGAGTTATTTGATGAATCCAGACGCCGCTTTTCGGACCGTTAGCTATTAGACGCCATTTAATATAATTATGGGAGGTAGACTTCTTAATTACTTACAAACGCTTGCAAGATAATCACCACGCCGATGCCACGTAAGTTGTATAGGTACGCCAGACGATGGCGGCAAATGAACAGTGAGTAGGGGTGTGTCATCTGTCCATTTTTCTGTAGGCGGTGTTACCCACTTGACTGGTGAAGGAACTGCGGGAGGAGGGGGTAATTGAGCTGGCGCTAAGAATGTTTGAGTTATGGAAAGAACAGAAGCTGGGATATTTGGAGGAATTAGGAAATGAATAGCGTCCTCACTGGTACGACATTAGCTTCCCGTGAATTGTCAGAGCATCGGTGACACTTACATTGCCACAGCAAACAAATTAATATCTGTTCTAGGACACCAATCCAATGCGCCTATCTTGCCGTCAAATTTCCACCTTTTGATCTCACGGCCGACATTAACCTCCCACAAGCTTACGATACCAGTCTCATCGCCGCTAACGACCCAATAGCCATCAGGACTTATACTAATACATCTTGTACGGACATTCTGGTGGCTGAATTGTAAACTTTTATAGTTGGGATAAGGTTTGAGACTGCTTGGGCTCGGTAGTTTGGGTATGAGTGAGCTTGGATCTATATTCAATTTCACCCTTTGAATGCGTGGAGCCAAGTAGAGATCAAGTTGCCGGTTAAAACGTTCCTTCATAAATTCATTGTACGCAGGCACAAGCCGTAGTGAGGGATATTTTTGGGGGAGAAAGTTTCGTTCGCGGTCCTCTGGGTCGAGTTCTTGCCATGTTTTCCGCTCTTCTTCTGTTGGGAGGTATTCTTCAGGTGGATTGTATGATTCAGCATTAGTGGGCAGGGGAGGTTTGGGAGCTGGTAAAGGCGGTGGATGCGAAGTTGGGGGTTCAGACCAGATGGCATATGACTCGAATTTTGATTTGGCTTTTGGTTTTGAAGGAACAATACGACCTTGGCGAATAGCGCGGACAATTTTCATAACCTAGTAGGAAAA
Source organism: Floccularia luteovirens (assembly GCA_009739215.1). NCBI lineage: Eukaryota > Fungi > Basidiomycota > Agaricomycetes > Agaricales > Squamanitaceae > Floccularia > Floccularia luteovirens. The sequence goes on from VSJF01000004.1 coordinate 2,022,296, forward strand.
ATGAGTTCCTTGTCTAAATAGACGAGAATGTTAGCATACCTTTTGTTTTTCCCATTTACTTGGGACCCATCTGCGTTTGGGTTCCGGAGCTGCAGACAACGGCATGATTTCTTCTTTGCCTTCACCCGTAAACCACTCTGTCATTGGCTCATACGGATCGTAGCTAGCGTCTGGTACTTCATTAGCATACAACCTACGTATGATATCGAGCTCCTCTGTTGTCAGCGGTTTGTCTGTCTGAGCAGTTTTGTCAAACGCAGAAGACCTAAAGATCACATTGAGATGATAAGAGAAAATCCGAGACAATTTTAGCGAGAGGTGTCTGACCATGCTGTAGGGTCATCCACTGTTGCCAGAAACTTATCTAGTTCATCTCCCCGTGCAGGACGTAGGACCTTCTTTTCCATCAATGTTGTAGCCTATGTGTGGAAGATCGTCATACCAGTGCATGGGAATATTACCAACACGGTTGGGTGCCTTGCTAATCGTAAGTAATAGCAAATAAAAGAAACTACGGTGAACTTACATCTTCTGTGGACGAGTCAGAGTCATAATCTGCTTCAATTTCGGGGTATACACATTTGGGCTGCCCAGTGATATCTGATACCACAATTTTGGCTTTTGGGAAGATATGAATTTCATGAGTCTTCTGATGTCGCGTCTTCTTCACCTCCACCCTCCTCCTCTTCCTCCTCCTTCCTCCTCCTCGCCTTCATCTTCCCCCTCTTCTACATCATCAGCTATCACCGCCAACATCGATTTCCGGAAAATCATCGACCCTGACCATCATCCGAGCTGTTGTCTACTTGGTTTTCTTCATCACTCAACATTTCAAAGGTTCCAAAACCTTCTCGCATTGAAAACTCTTCATCATCATCTACAGGCTGCTTTCGCTTACTGGCGGGCCTTTTGACACTATTAAGGGCCATTACAGAACGCCAGAGAAGGGGAGTGGGTTTCAAAAGGATAATCTATGGTCTGGTAAGTTATCACTTTTCAAAAAAATTTGCACGTGATCATGTGCTCAAAAGCCGATGGCGTCTGTTCCAAACAACCATACTCAAAGATTTCGGGAGTGGTTGATCTGAACATTATTCTTCGCGTCTTCCGTTAATATCAGAATCTCGATTTTTGATCAAGGCAGACATGGTTAATTATGGGGGAGGTATGACCTTAACTTTTTTATCAGTGTTGAATTCAAGTTCAAGGCGTAAATACCCTTAAACAGATGAAGTAGCAGCGCTTGTAATTGATATTGGATCTTCCTCATTGCGCGCTGGGTATGCTGGAGATGATACACCGAAAGCCATTATTCCAAGTCATTATGGCTACACACCTATGAGCACTAATGGGGATGTCAATATGTCAGATCCAACTACAGAAAATGATCCTGCAGGCATTACAAAGGGCACTGTTTTGCACATTGGTCAATCGGGTCCTTCGATTTGGAGAAGTGGTATGGAAGTTGGCAATCCGTTGTCTGATGGCCTCAGTATGCCTCTACTGGATATGAATTCTCTTTTACTGATATATTTTCAGTTAGCGACTTCAATCCTATCCGACCCTTAATCGAACACGCTCTCAGTTATGTTATGCGTTGTACGCCCTCAGAACACCCTGTGCTTGTCACTGAACCAACGTGGAATACACCTGCGAATAGAGAACGAATGGCTGAGATCATGTTTGAGGAGTTCCAAGTACCGGCTTTTTATATAGCGAATACGGGTGTACTGAATGCGTGAGTTTATTGTTTGGTTCTTTGGTTGACCAACATGGATTGTGTATATATGCGCTGCAGATTTGCTGCGGGTAAAGGCTCTGCACTAGTTATTGATGTTGGTCAAACGATGGCTAGTGTAACACCAGTTGTGGATGGTTTCGTTTTGCGTAAAGGTATTTTTTTTCTCGATTGATTCGCTTTTTGCTATGTGACAACTCACTTTCTTCATGTAGGACTTGCGTATTCAGCGTTGCCCAAACTTGTCCAAGCGCATGCGCGTCATATTTTGGCGTCCCCCACTCAAAATCGACGAGGCATCGATCTGTCGCCTCATCAGTTGATAACAAATAAAGTGGTCTGTCTTCAGCTCCTACCGGTACTTATCAGTTTTATCACAACTTTACAAAGCCTGTTGATCTCGGTGCTCCACCTCAATTTACCCTGAGAGAAGATAGAATTGCGGGCACGACGGCTAGTTGGCGAACTTGGGCTGAATCAAGGGAAGTAGATGAGTGGACTCAGAGTGTTGCTGCAGTCTTGGATCAAGGATGGAACGACCAGTAAGGAGTTTGATTTGCATCCTTTTTTATATTTACTAAACTGCTTCGTCAGAGCTGCGGCTGCGCGCCCCGCCAAGCCCTATGAGTTCCCAACAGGGTATAGCACATATTTTGGGCCTGAAAGATTCACTGTTGGCGAGCAATTCTTTTATCACTCACAACAGCTTATTGTATGTTTCTATTGGCCCTGACATGATGATATGGATGAAATGACATATTGTCTTTAGGCATCTAATCCTAATCTACCTAAAAATATCCCTGCACTGATTACTGAGTCCCTTCGTGCTTGTGATCCTGAGCTTAGGCAGGTGCTAATGGGTAACGTTGTCTTGAGTGGAGGAGGCAGTTTGTTCCCTGGCTTTGCTGACCGTTTGAGTTCGGAGCTAATGAGATCCTTCCCCCATGTATGTCCCCCATCCCTTTTGAAAAGAATTGGAGCAGATCACATATTTATTGTAGACCAAAATTCATGCTCCGGGTAACCCCATAGAGCGCAGATATGGGGGGTGGTTAGGTGGAAGTATTCTTGCGAGTTTGGGAACATTCCACCAGTTGTGGATTAGCAAGGAAGAATGGCAGGTGAGCAGGCAGCGTCTTTACGGCTACTCATCCGGTACTAATAGGCATGGTTAGGAACACGGCAAGGCAATTGTTGGGCAGAGATGTAAATAAACTTGTTACTTGAACCTACGTATGATGATAAACTTCGGTGGCTTTTTATTCATATTAAGTACTCAAAATGGTAATTGTTTACAAAAACACGATTTAGGGAAGATTGCACCAGAGGATTGAATTGCTCGGGAACTCCGGGGAAGGAATTTTAGTTGCGGAGCTCCATATGCTGAGATGGACCCCCAAGGTTGAAGTCCGATGATATGGGAGCTTGAACCGAGGAAAAGTAAGTGGGTCGGAGAACCCACATATAAAATAACACATCAATCGCTGTACAATCATTACTGCAGAACATTGGGAAGAAAACATTGAAAAGAGTGTATAGTGAAAATTTGACGTTCGTTCTTGAAAGGGGAACCAGATCCAAATATTCGAACAGGCATCGGATGGAGTTCAACTACAAATGGACACTTGGGGTAATAATCAAATACGTTTGAGGAGGGTTTGAGGGTAGTTTGCATATCATAGGGAAGGGAAAAATATGATACACAGTTCTTGGAAAAAGAAATCGTCCGACCAGCCTTTAATGCGCAACCTAATCTGTTTATAGTTTCAAAAAAAAAAAAGGCAGGGTTCGTACCCAAGCTATTTCTTTTTCTTCGCTTTCTTGGTAATATCAATAAGCTTCAACGTACTCTCTTCTCTCGCGAGCACCCATCAACATTCCCAAGCCTCCAATCGCCTTTCTCCTGATACGTGTAGCAAAATTCTTCGGACCAAGTTCATCCGCACCCGATGGCGGCCCACGGGGCTGCCTGGTCGGTTGGCTAACCATCCTGTGGTTAACAATGGATATGGTGTGTTGTTGATGTTGGGTTCCCTCGGAAGGGCTTGCGGACAAAGGCCGCCCGATCCCGAGTCCTTCATACAGTTTCTTGGAGGCCTCTTCGCGCGGCGAAAGAGGAATATCGTTAGAAGAGGTAGAAGACCGGGGAGTGGTAGGAGAAGAAATGGAAACTGCAGAAGGAGTGGAAGAGGCGGAAGAGTCGCCATCGGTCTCTTCATCGGCATAAGCAACTGCAACTACAGGTAACTGCTCGGATGAGGTGACACTAAACCTTAAAGGCTGGGGACGGGCCTTGAAGCCACTATTGGATGTAGGGGTATGACCAAGAGAAGGTGCCATGGGTTGACACTCAGAGGGTGGAGACACCTTCACGGTGGGAGAAGAAACTGCTCGGTTATTCCCGCTGAGGACAGAATTGTTTTTTCCTCCACGCCTCCAGGATGAAACTGAATCAGATTTGGAGGGAGTGACATAACTGTTTATGTTGTTGGAGATTGGGCTACCAAGAGAAGTGCCACCGCTTATGACAGTGGTAGAGCTAGGACTGGTTATTTCACTAGCATCTTGAGTGCCGTTTGTGGGAATAGTCAAGCTGGTAGTGCGACTTCCAAATTTACCGCCCAAAGCAGCGGTCATAGGGACGTTGTCATCCGATAAGGCTCCAGTGAGAGCATGTGACTGTACTTGTTCTGGTTGGTTGGCTCTGCGCAATTGTGCGCTAAGGGTAGCTGCCCGCAGGTCGAATGAATTGGTCAAAGGACCGGCGCTAGCAGGTGGGTTGAAAGCGCCGTTATTACGCCTGATCTGACTCTGAGCCAAAGCCTGTTGCTGTTGCTGATGATGCTGATGTTGATGTTGTTGCTGTTGCTGTTGCTGTTGAAGATGAGCCTGGGCAAGTGCTTGGTACTGTTGAGTTTGGATGGCCTGTCATAGATGATTGGCTAGAGTTAATGTAGTGAGCACTGATTAATTTACCTTGATCTTCATCATCTCGAGTTGCAGCATTTGCATTTGCATTGTTTGAGCTTGATATTGTTGTGACTGAGTCATCAATTGTGGAGCGAACCCTGGGTTGAATGGGGCACTGTTGGGATTCATGCCCCGCTGCTGGGAAGAGAAACGATTGTTGGGACCGTCGACGGCAGCTGTCATTGGCACACCTCTGGTGGCAAACATGTTGTGGGAAGGGATTTCTGGGAGTTGATCTTCCTCCTCTTCATCTGGAAAGATCCTGCTGTGTTGTTGTGAGACGAAGCGAGGGATTGCGAAGGAAGAACCAGGAGCAGCTGTCTGTGGGATACTGGCTGATGTGGAACGGACACCGCCAGTACGAAGACCAGCGAGAAGGGAAGCGCGGTGGTTTGGAGGAGCGGTGGACATTTTTGAGAAGAAGAAGGATAGATTAGGATGATAAAAGGATTAGAAGAGATACAACTTGAGGCGAAGAAGAGGAAAAAATGAGAAAGAAAGGGGAAAAGACGAGGATGAAAGTACTGACTGTTGTGACTCGTGCGCTTTAAAAAAGAAAGAAAGAAAAAGGAAAATTCTTTTTATTTATTGATATAGATAAAAAAGATTTGGTATGGCCACACAGAACACAAAACCTCGAAGATGAAAGGAACGCAACAGAGTCAGAACGGAATGAGAGACAATCCCTACAAATGTCACTGCATGTCACACTATATATGTCACCACCCTATTGTTCAATTATTATCTAATAATATACTTCATAAATACTTCTTCGCACTCGCTCGTACTCGCGTATCAAATGTGCTACTCCGTATCTGCGTATGTGCTGTGTGGAACGGATTTACCATAGTCTGTTGCATCCTTGTCAGCCCTTGTCTGTTTCATCTCTCTGCCCTTACCACCTACCTTTACATATAGCTCCCATACCTCCCCTAGAAACAGCCTTATCCCATCATCATTCTTCCCCTCGTGTAGCAACACAAATTTCATATCTAGTATATACCGTCTAGTTAGTTCATCCCATTTATATTCAAGTCATCGCCTCTTACTTCCTGCCGTGACAAACGCTGATACTGTCCATTCGTTAAATTTGTCTACCGATTTCAAATACCTGTATTTCTATCAGGCGTTTGTCCCTGCAAGTACGTATCACGTACATCGTATTTTCCTTACTCATTATATCCTCTATCACATCAAGGCTCGCATTCGCAATCATTTGGATCACATGTCGATCCTGTCCACCTCCCATTCTCACAAGTCCCCCCAGACGTGTGTTGTGGTGCACTGGACGCGCCAGAGAGAGCTGTGAGCGTTCCTGCAAAAGCTGAGGTCGACCATGTCGGGAGATTAGATGCCAGAGGCGATGATGAGGTCTGCACTGGTTTGGTCGAGTGATGGGTGAGGCTGTACAACGGAGTATCTGACGGTGAAATCAAGAATAGATGGTGAGACATCAGATGATGGTGTTTCGCCTGAAACTTATGGGGGTGTTTGAATCAACCAGCGTAACTTAGTATATCTAGGTACTTATCCAATTCCTTCAAGACCGTCCAACCAAAAAGCACCAGATACTCTTAGCATAACATGTACAAATAATGCTCTACGTCCGTCCATTATCGACGGCAAGCTTTTTTACTACTACTAGGCCCAATGCTTTCAGAATCTCATATCCATCGTCATCGTTCTTGCATATAAAGTCTATTGATTGCATAAGATTCAGCAGCAGGAGTGTTTGTTCTATACTTCCGAGTCGCCCGACCATTTTGTCAGGCAAACAATCCAGTCCGAGTTCTATACTGTCACGTCCTTTCACGAGCTCTGGAAAGTCACTATTGCGATACAGACCCGCCTCCCCGCCTCCCCGGAAGGCATTTCTAGCATTTCTAGAAAGTATTCCTCAAGATTATGTATTTAAGGGAATATTGGGGGCAAATGCCATTATATTCATTATGTGGTATATGTCTAATGAACAACGGGTGCGTATATGTATATCACATTGCCCTTGCCTTGGTATGAACACCCTTTACAGAAAACAAACGGTGACCCATCAGCTCTAATATGGATGCATCAAAATTTCACCAATAGCTGGCAAAATCTTTCCTCTGGTAGGATGTAAGTTTCCTCTGACCGTGTTTTGATTTTCCCCAAGTCTCATTTGATATCTCTCAGATGGACACCAATTACCAGTTGCTTCTCACATACAGACTTTTCTCATATCCTTGTCAATGGGTTTTCATTCTTCTTCTTGGCCCAACCAGTCCTCCAAATGCTAGGTAGTCGCCACTTTCTGCTACTGTACCTGGGAGGTATGAATTAAACTTATTAGGATGCAATACACTCATGTGGACTTGACCGTAGGTGGACTGATTGGCTGTGTCACAAGTATGTCATGGGAAAATGGTGTGAATGGCAGAGATCGGCCTGCGCTTGGTGCCAGTGGTGAGTTTATGATTACATACCCCTGCCCGAATATCTATCTATCAACTAGCTTAGGGGCAATATATTCTATTGCATCACTTCTAGCTTGTGCAGCACCTACAATGAAATTTTATATCTATGGTATACTTCCTGTCCCTGCTTGGTTGGCTGTCTCGGGTATTTTCGCGTACGATATGTATTCAACATTAAATAAAAAGGTATCTCCCTGAACATTCTTTTTATTGTAGTCCCATGGCTGACGAAACGCGGTGCTATAGCAAGGAACTACTGATACGGTAGGTCACATCGGTGGTTTACTTGCAGGAGTAGGGTATTTTATTGCCCGTCGCTCTCGATTTATATAACCACCCTTTTATTGGTTTATAGTTTTTTATAGAAATCCCCAACTTAGGTAGATACTTCAAATATAATTACATTTTGAGCAAAGCATTCACAAATATTGGAAATCAGGATAGGTGATATGTGTATGACATTATTAGCATTGTTCATGTAGGTTGCGCGCGCCACTTGGAAGCTGCACACCATTTGCAACAACTGAGTCATAATCCGAATCCTGAGACCAAAATGTCATTTGGCAAGTATTTGATATACTCTCCGTTTCATTATTATTTCTGGGCTGTGAATAGTATCCCAAAATCTGGGCCAAAAGCAAACGGTGAGTCATTTTCTTATGAAGCTACTAGAAGTAATAAGTAGAAACTTACCTGCAGTCCCGGAAACTAAATGATCAATTTAATCAATTTACTAGAAGCAAAGTCGAGACTGTATGACTTTTGGGAAGACGTGGTTGTCTCAGCAGAACTAGTAGAGAAGCATGATAGATGAAACCTACAGCTGGGTATGTTAGGGAAAATCCTATCCACAAGCTTTCAAATCATCGAGCTTCGCAATCCCCTGTGGTCCACTTTGACTGAAATTCTCTTTTTCAATCCACCGAAGAATTGAGAATTATTTTGTGGAATTAATTGTGATTGGTATTGTATAGGACCTAATTAAACGCAGAGAATAACGTATAGTTTGGAATTAGCAAAAGTGTACTGAAGAGTTTCGGCACGTAGACATATTTTATCTCACCTTTTAAATTAAGGACCAGAACTTGTATCTAAGGTAAGATGAACGGAATCACTAATTCCTACGTTGGATGACTTAAAAGCGATTATGTAATGTATACTTTCCTAGGAAGGCAAGTTTGGAATCATTTACACAACAAAACGTTTAAATGCACCCGTTTGCATCCTATGTTCTGCGATGCTACTATAAAGCAACCGCTTGGAACGAAGACAATCTTTATGCTAATCTAACTCGTTCTTCGAATGGTGAGTATACGCGTTGTTTCTCCACATCCAAAATTTCAACACCCCCACTGCCACCAGCTATTCTAGACTTTACTGTACCTCGGGGTTTGCATCTAACTGTTTCAAAGTCCCCAAATGCACTGTTCAAAACAACGTACTCCATGACGGCTATGCCCAATCTAAATGGGTCTATTGGATATATATTCACGTCCTGTCCACTGAATGTCGGGTCCTCAGGCGACGTGAAATTCAAAGATGTGTTGGAGAGATTCAAAGTTTATGATCAGCCTAAGCGACCAGAGGCTAGAGAAGAGGAATGGCTTGCCGGTGAAAAAGTCAATAAGCGTGGTACTTGCTACGTCTTGCAGAGTTTATTGATACCATTTCTTATGATCTCCCTGTATAGATTATCTCATGTATGGAAGGTTATATCTCCCAACTGGTCGCTTAGACGCGTTATATTCCACAAGAATATCTCCTACATTACAAGCCATGGTGGCCGCAATATCGGAACCTCCTTCTGGTGCCCATGTGGATTTGCGAGGGAGAAATGATGCAAGTAACGTTATGTTTAACTTACAGCATGATATGGGCAAATGGTGCACTGAGTATACTTGGAGTGCAGAAGATGGCATGTGGGGAATTAGATTCCTTCATAATTTTGGGAGATTGGGTATTCCAAATCCGAATGACGATACAGGGACCATTGATAAAGGCTCAACCTCGGCAGGTCGTTCTGGTATGAAACGAATAGATGAAGAAGATGCCGTAGAAGGTGGGTTGAAAGGACGCATATCGATGGGTGCGGAGATATACTTGAGCGCAAAAGAGCGTAGTGCTGGAGGTTAGTCCGGCACCTCAATTTCCTTGAACTTCTAAAACATCCCACAATTTGCCAGTTTCAACGGGGATCCGTTTCACCACACTGCCAGATGCCATTCCATCATCTACGGGCTCTGCATCAAAAGGACCACCCCCCCAACCTCCCACAACTATTACAGCATTGTTTAACCCAATGTTAGGGCACATTTCCAGTGCATATACAGCTCGAGTTTCCAGGGATCTTGCTATTTCCTCTCGGTTTGACTTTAATATCTACAGCTACGAAAGCGAGTGGACTATGGGAGCAGAATGGTGGATCAGACCGTCTACTATAGAATCGGATGATCCAGAACTTGTGCTACCAACAAATGTCTCACCTCAAGGGGTAGTAAAAGCGAGAGCCTCGACCAGTAATGTAAGTTGTCCAAATCATAGATCGAATACCCCTTTAATGTACTCTATAGAATGTTTCCATTATGTGGGAAGGACGTTTACGAAATGTGCTTGTCGGCCTCGGTGTTGTTTCTGATTTTGCTAGTCGTGCCAAACCTATAAAAACTGTAGGACTCGAGGTATCATACTTTAGCTCGGAATAAACAAGTCAGATGTTTAGCAAAAGATTCTGTAGGAATAAAAACAATTTGATATGTACATATATTGAGCAAAAGTAGTTTAATTATCCGATGCATTGAAGTCAAGAATTGGAGTCCAGGCTAAGGGTATATAGAAATAGTACCTGAAAAATTGTGATTTATAATAAGATTGTTGGGATTAATCTGCTATTGTTGAAACAGCTGGGGATTTAGGGGTCGAAGAAGTGTTACCTATAGTTCTCGCTAACCTCGAGATAGCATCACCAGTAATGACTGGACGACTAGCTTGAGGAAGCCTGTGATGACCCATATTCGAAGGGGGGGTTGAGTGAGTACGGGAATGGTACTTTCCCTGAGCTGACGATCCGTGCGGTGTTGACGTCCCAGAACGAGATAACCTATCGCGCTCGTTAACTGGGTGTCTCCCAACAGTGTGTGACCGACTATGTGTAAAAGCAGAACTGCGTATAGGTGTGGAACCTCGCAGCATAACATCAGGAGCTGAAAGAGAATCCGACAAAGTTGAAGGCGCATGAATCGAAGCTGCGAGTCCATCACGAGATTTTGAATCAGAATCCGCTAATGGATCGCTGTCACCTGATAAAATGGTGGGTGCATGGATGGACTTCGCAAGTCCTTCATCAAGTCCTCCTGTATTAGGTTTTACTAGTTCCTCTGCAACATCCCTCGTAGATCCCTCTTCTGCAGGGGTAGGTTGTAATGATGCCATTTCAATGTTCCCATTAGCCTTTTGTATCTCAACGCCAACGGAAGGAGCCTCCTCCTGGTTCACATGTTTGATAGGAGAGGGTCGCATTGGTGTTGCACCACGCCAACTATTAGAAACTTTGGGATTTCGCAGAACGACCGTGGCAGGTTTTGCCGGTAGGGAAGGATGTGATACCTTTGCGTTTGATGGTTGGGATCTCAAAGGTGAACCACCCGGCAAACGATTGGCACCACTCACTGGACGGGTAAAAGAAGTGTCTTGAGCTAGTGAGGATATCGATTCCGGCGGATCTATCATCTTGGCTATTGTGATTGTGGGTTTGGCGGGTTGGTTTGCAGGGATCGGTTCAATTGTCTCCTTGGGTTGTGATGGTGGCGTAGATAGCTTGGGGACTAGTTCAGGTAACGGTTTCAGGCTACCAACGATAATTGGAGACATTGTTTCTGCCTCCTTTCCAGACAGGGCTGAAGTATTAACACCCCAATCATCCAAATCAGGTAAACTATCGTCGTCGTCGCCGGCCCAGTCAATATGACTGCCAGGGGTAGATGGTCTGTTGTCGGCCATAGCGACGGCTCTTACCCGTTCAACAAGGGCATCGATGTTGCTACGCACCTCTAGAGATGCGGAAAGATGCGGAGAGCCTTTGACAGAGGATGAAAGGAAAGGGGCTGGTGATAATAGTTTGTTGCGAGAATTATTATTGTCTGCGATGGGGGAAGGAATTTTAGGTGTACCAGATTGTTTTGCGTGCGGACGTTTTCGTCGGTTCTGTGAACGCGCTGAGACAGGACTCGGAGATTCAGCTGCCGGTGTCTGGACAACAATTGGAGGCAGCTGTCGCGGTTGCCTCCGTGAAGCGGGTTTAGGCTTCGTAGAAGTAGCAGAAGCGGGCTTGTCTATGCCATCTTGCTTCTGATTTGAAGAGACTAAAGTTTTGATTGGAGAAACAGCCTGATTTGCGGGTCGAGATTCTGCTGTATTGTCTTCCTCCTTTAGATTTGTAGTCCCACGTCCTCTACCATTTCGGCCACGAGGGTTACCTCCTCGCCCTCGCCCCCGCCCACCCCGACTCAGGCCACCAAAAACTGTTCCAGATTGTTCGCTCCTGACCCAGCGCGTAGTTCCAGATGGACCTCCTGACGGAGGTTGAGCCTGAGCCTGCGTAGCCATTTATTACCAAACTCTACGTCGAGGCAGTTCTTAATGTCTGAATAGCAATTGTATCAGAGGATGAAAGTTGGAAAAATGACATTTCAGGAGACCAACCAATCAATAGTTTAATACTCAGATCACGGCTACGTAGAAATGAGGTCGTTCTTGTAAAATGCTTTGTAGATACTAGAGGAATAGTAAGTGTTGATTAAGCAAAAATTGGAAGTGGAGGACGCTGAGCACGAAGCGTTGTTTCAACCTTTGAAGATTATTGTGGACAGCCAAATAAGGCAAAGCAAGTCTCATTCAGTACAACCACAAGTCATGTCGAAAGCATCACAACCAGAACTCAAGAAGGTGCGTGAATCCCAATCTCTCTTTTTGCTTTCTTCTTATCTATGGTCTTAGTTCATGGACAAAAAATTATTCGTTCATCTGCAGGGTGGTCGCAAAGTCAGCGGAACGCTGCGTGGTTATGATCTTTTCCTGAATCTGGTGATTGACGACGCTATTGAAGAAACCACACCTGCGCAAAAGCATCCTATCGGTACAGTTGTAAGTCCACCTATTAATTGCTACCATGTCTCAACTATCAATTGCTCGCTGCGTAGGTCATTCGCGGGAACAGTGTAACTTCCATGGAAACATTAGAGGCAATGAGGCCTTGAAACGCTTAGATAGTCACAAAGTTATCTCCATCTCTCGGTCTTCTAATACCATGAAATGCTCGCCTTGTTATCAGTGTCTTATGTCTCTGAGATAACTCATACAAATGTATATCAGATTTTATCAACAGCTTAGACGAGTGATTTTTGTTTTTCCCGAGGCTTAAAACTGACAACTTCTCTCCACTGCTCGCGGCTCAAGTGGGATCTCTGGTTCGATGTAGCTACATATACGTCTTTTCCAGCCCATACACGACGACCAAGACGTTCCTTGACTCGTTGTGTATTCCGTCCAAGGGTTGCCTGGATATCCTGGTCAAGTTCTTCGAGTTCCTGTACATCTCGTTCTAGAATACTTATATGAAGGTCTATGTCGAATGGTTTCGAGGGACTTGACAGCGCAGCCCTTAATCCAGTAGAGGCAGAACTAACCGTAGAGCCGCGAGCCAATTCTCGATGACCCAAACTATATCGGGGTAAGGAAGAATCCCTTGATATTTGCGTTCTGACCTCTACAAAATACTTCAGCGACGCTTGTTTCTTCTTCATTACCATAGGCACTTTAGAAGCTAACCAGCGCAATAAGGCCATATCCTTATTACGGTTGCTATAGCCCACTACGGGTAGGAAGGTGCCACGGTTGACTGAGATGTGGGGTGCTTCGATGCTATCCAGAGGTTTATGGTTCCAGATCTGGTTCCGCAGCATTCTGTCGGTTGCACGGTCAAGATGAATAGCTTGGACAAGGTAATGCCGTCCGAGTGTAGAATTACCAGTTTTAGATATATATCTTATAAGTAAGTTGAAGCTCGTAGTATTTGGAGATGCATGAGGTGTGGGGGAGGTTGGAGGGACATTCACTGATACGCCGAAGTCTTCGTCATCATCAAAAGTAGAAAAAAGATGTTGGCTAGCTTTGGCGAGGGGCTGTGTCAGCACTTCAAATGCCTGCACCAGTTTTGAGGTATCACCCATGCGTCCAAGCATATCGATGGTTGTATTTAAGGCTGAGGTCGAGAACGGCTGAGGCGAACACATCGCAGTAAGCTCTGAAGCACTATACTCTATTGGAGTTCGATCAGGATTGGCCAAGTCGATGCCGTATCCCCACTTCATCAATGATTGGAACCCTTCGTAGTCCAGTGTATCTTTCAGCACTCTTAAGGTGAGATCAAGATTGCTCGAGTTGAATGGTATGTTGCAACTCCGCATATTAGCTAAAAGATCTGCAAGCATCTTTCTTGCCTGCACGACCATACGTTGCCGATTCTTCTTATATATAGGTAGAGTAAAGCGGTGGGCAATTGCTTGCAGACAGAGACCGAATGTTTTTGGTTGGGGAATGATGCCATGGGACATTAACTCTTTGAAAACTTGCATGGCTCCTTCATAGTGACCAACGGCGGCGAATTGTTCAAGAACAAAATCATAGTCTTCAAGTGCAGGTTTGAATCCCATGGCGCGGATATTACTGATAATGGCCTGAAATCGATCCTCATGTTTATGGGGATTGGTTACTTTAGTTTCGTCTAGAAGGCGTTGAGCAGTAAATTTGCGGAGCTCCTGACTTGGAGGGGTACAGCGCCGTAAAACAACTTGGTGCAATTCGAGAGGAAGTTTATCACTCTCAAACGCGTCAAGCACACTTGTATAATGCGCCCAAACGCGGGACGGACTGGCGGAATTCTCCAAAGAGATTTTGAGGTTATGAAGTCTTTCCTCGCGTGTAAATGCTAGGGCATTAGAGAAGGGAACTGATGATGGAATTCCTGAGAGATCGAGAAGCTGCGGAGGTGATGTGATGGTGGATGATTGACGTCGAGAAGATGCTAGGAGTTGTTTTGTGCTAGAATGTGCGAAACGAGTGAGAAAAGTCATGAAAACTGGACGTCTCGGGAGGTTGAGACTTGCTCCAGATGGCTCAATTCAATATGTTATGTTCTCATTTACGGAAGACAGTTGAGAAAAATTGAGGCACGTGATATGTATTTTTATTTACTTTTGATGCTCTTGCAAAGCATTGATCGGAATAAATGAGCACAACTTTGTCTTGCAAGACATTCAACGTTCAAACGTTAAGATGCCATCTGCTGCAACTTATGATTCAATTTAACCGTTCTAATTCAATAGCCTGTTCCTTTAAAATTATCTCCATTGCCTCCAACCAAGATTCCACTTCAATGCAAGCTTTTCCAGAACCACTTGTTGAAGGGTTTGTCGCTTGGAAAAATTGCCCAGTTCCAATATGCAGAGCTAGTGCAAGTACAGGGAGTCGTCTAAGTGCCCGGCCTGACAGTTTCTGTGCCTACCAGGTCCAATGAGGTTTTAGGTTTGCCGCAGAAAGACCTAAACAACTTACTCTACACTCCGTTGATAGACCCAACAGTCGCAATCCAATATCCCTTGACCTCTGGTGTGAGTCAGTGGGCGGATGCGGCGTAGAGGGAGTTTTATTCACAAGCTCAAATAGTTGAACTTGCTTCAATGTCGGCACATGCTATTGCATTCAATTATGTTCTGAAGGGTTGAGTTTTGAGGGATGCATTTGCTTACCACAGTAGTAACAACACCCTTATTCACGATCTCACAAAGACAGGTTCGAAGAATTTCGTAGTTTGCCTCTCGAGAAGGTAGGTCAATGTACTGGATGACATCAGCCCGGTCGACAAATGCGCTGTCTAATGTATATCACTTCAGGTCTCAATAAGTTGATGACATGAGCATATATAGAATACCGATGGCCTTGACCATGTTACTTGTCGACATTATCAGGACATTTTTGCGATGTTTTAATTTGTCCAGTTGAGTTAAGAGAGCATTGACCACCTGTTCATGAAATCAGGGTAGGGTGATAGGCACAGAATTACTATACATACTCGCAGTCCATCAGAGGGTTCAGTACCAGCCATTGCGCCTGCTCGTGCAGCAGTCAACGATTCAACCTCATCTTGGGTGATGAATCGTTAGATGATATACAACTCCACTAGTTAATCGCTATGGCTACCGATGAGAACAACAAGAAAGCCATCTTCTTCATCCACTAATTCTGTAATGCTAGAGAACAGTCGTTGCACCAATTTTCCTGATTCAGAGAACCATTTAGAGAATAGAGAATGAGAATTGATCTCCAAAAGTCGAGCATGGGAGTAGCTGTCCAAAAACATATCAGAAGGGAATGAATATTATTATCATACATATCGCGAAACAAACCGATGGGATAAACGTATCGATAATTTCTGAGCAAGTGCACGACAAAGGGAGGTTTTACCGGTACCAGGAGGTCCATGTAAGAGTACCACACGATTCCAAGATATTAGATTGACTTCAAGGCATAGATTAAACAGTTACTCGCGACAGAAATAAAAATAACTCACAGTCGACACCTGCATCGCTCAGGAGAAATGTAGCATGTATGTAATCTAGTAGCTTCATCTTGATATTGTCAGCGTATATCAGAGAGTTCCATAAGCCCTCCCAACCCCTATTCGGTAACTCGCAAATGTTTGCAGCCATTGTATCATCATCATCTTTTGCGCCGAAAGTATTTGAAAACTCCTCGAATATATCACTGTCAGAAAGTTGGTAGACATGTATTTGGAGGGCCACTTCCCCTAGAGTAAGAGATGGCGAGCTGCATGTAGTCTCGCAAACTGAAATACATTCTACTGCATCAAGGAGCTCAGGTATATCTTGCCATCCTTCAAGAGTAGATGGAAGTGCGATGCGCTCAAAAGAGATAATATAAGCATGCACTAGACTCTTTATGGTATCGAATCGAGCAGCAGCACGAGATCTGAGGCGTACTTCAACTAGAAAAAATGATCATAAGCGCATACATTTTGATCTGCATACTATCGTACCATGTACTGTCCACAGAAACTGACGATTCGATGTACCAGACGAATTATTTGTAATGTCGGCCGTCAATGCTGCAATTGTCTTTGGCACATCTTCCATGATATTCCGGTATTTTCAGGTGGTATGTAAGCGGGTGTTGGAGCTCTGTATCGTTCGTTAGGCAAGAAGTTCTTAGTGGCTGAACGCGACTTATTGCCTTTTTCAATGAGTCTGCCGAAGTGCCATTTTGGGAAAACACATGAAGTTTGAATGCCGTGTTCCAGTCACGTGACTTGACAAACCTGCAGATAAAGAGTGGTGGAGGCAATCACTACAAACAAAATGTAACATTATACTGTTGAGCAGCACCCTCATCAGTAAAATGTGGAAGAAATGGTATTGCATTATGAGCAAAAAATGCATGACAATCCATCACCAGCAGTGTGATATCACTAAAATATTATGACTTAAATCACATTGACTCACAATTCCTCATCACAAAATTGTGCCACACCAAAAATCACATAAGTTGAACCAGACCCTTGGCCAGCTCACAAGATTGTAAGTATTTGGTTAAAAAAATTAAAAAGAATTGTTATCTTGTTTTCTCAATTTCATTTTGCTTATTGTTATGACCTTATCTGGATACGCGCTATCTCCCTGGACTTTAGAATGCATACACAATGTGTTTCTGCCTTGTTTGTTATTTCTTACACATGTTTTGTATATGACTTGCATTTATGCTTTATAGTGACTTGTACTAGCTTCTAAATGACTTATAGATACTTCTGTATGACTCTGTGCTGACTCGTAGCTTACTGAGCAAGCATGCAATAGTTTATTATTAGAAGTAGCATACTTGTATTTAAGTAGCATGAAACTACAGACAAGCCTCAGCTTGATCTTAGTTTTGAGTACTTGCAATACACTTGCTTTATACTCTGTTACCTCTGGTTAATCTCCCTCCTCTGTCTAGGATGGCAGGACAAGTTGTAATAATGGCATGGGTGACACCATACATGCTGAAAGGCCTGTGTGTTCTTCCTCTATAACTAACCTCAGAGAGACCCTGACAAGTGGTTTGTAACTCATGTAGTGGAGTAACCCCACTATCGCGCCAGGGAAATCTGACTAGCAAAACCATCAACTATTTTCTTACCCAGACAGCCAAACGATGAGACAGTAAACAATGACATATAAAACCCCTAACAGTAACAAAAGATCAAGCTGATTGATTGTCACTTCCTCAAGTTTGACAACCCCCAACACTCTTTAACCACTATACTCTTTTATGAGCAAAACCCCTGCCTCTAACTTTGGACCTACCTCTTCCTCGTACAACCAAGGAACATATTCCACACAGTCTCCATCTCCACCACCCCAACAGCAACCTAGCACATTTGCCAAACTTCATACCAAACTCGCAGAACAAGCAGCCAAGCAACAAATAAAAGACCCCTGGGTTAGACCAGTCAAATCACCCAGTACATTGCAGCAACCACTCCCACTCCAAATAACCAACGAGCCACAAGAAGACTATGAAGAAGAACAAGAAGTAGAACAACAGTTTTACAAAGAAGCTCAATAAACACCACTGCACATCACTTATGACTCAGATGTTGAAATGTCCAGCAACACAAAAGAAATTAATGTCGGCAGACCAACACCATTCAATGGCAAGAAAGAACATGCACAACCATTCTTACAAGATGTCCAAATATATTTGGACATGAATGAAGAAATTTATAACAGTGATAAGAAGAAAATCTTATTCACACTTTCATTTATGAAAGAAGGAACAGTGGCTACCTACCACTCAAACATTATAGAAACCGCCAACAGAAACTATAGAACATGGTCTCAATTTAAGAAAGCATTCCTAGAAGCATTCCAAGCACAGAATGTAGCAATGTAAGTAAGAACCAACCTTGCCAACCTACAGATGTCTGGCAATAATATTACCAAGTACATCTCAGAATTTAAAATCCTATCATCACAAGCAGAGATACACAAAGACACATCACTCATAGATATATTCATGAGAGGATTAAACGACAAATTAGTCAAACGTTTCTACAAACTAGACAACTTCCTAACCACCATGGAACAAGTCTATAAATATGTGTTCCAATTTGCAGATAGACTACAATGAATGAAAGACTTCCTACAGTCCAGAAAGAAACCATTTGCAAGACCAAATCTATTCCCAGCAAGAACAACAGGAAGAGACCCCAATGCAATGGAAATTGACCACATCAACACCAAGAAACCTGCCTTAGACATGGAAGAACTAGAAGATGTTGTGACAGCAACTCCACGTGATCAATTAGTAGTCATGTGATTAGTCATGTGCTCATCAGTCATGTGTTGTAGACCTGATAAAATAAGATAAGGTCACACCAGTATAATGACTAAGATGTAATGACACACACAGTCTAGAACATTCTAGAGCTTACTGCAAATATATGTATGACTCATGTTATGGAACATGTATGACTCATGTCCTATCCGGAGTAGACACAAGGTGTTTCATGTACACGCTGGTAACTACATTAGGTATTACACAGCCATGCCTATAATGTATATAACAAAGGTAGTAACATCAATATACCTTGTCCAAATTACTTGGTAGTAGTTAGTAGTACAGCCTCTCTAAGCAACAGTAAGAACCCCAGGTAAGATAGTTCCTATCACTATGTGTGACAGGCACTGCTCAACAGAAGAAATAAATAGAATGATGTTCAAAGAATGGAACAATCATTTCCTAAATGGGCTATGCTTCATATGCCATCAGAAAGGACATCAATCTAAAGATTGCCTCAAAAGAAAAACCCTGAAAAGAAGAAGCACCCCACGATACAACTTCCAAAAACCTAAAATGATTAAAGAACTATCCACCATAGTAAGAGCACTATTAACAGAATTACCTGATGAAGAATAAGAAGAATTCTTTGAAGAATTAGAAAAAGAGGATTTTTCATCTGATCAATAGTGACCACAGCTATTGATTATCCAATTAGAGTGGTAGTCCCTACTCTTATGATACAAGACTCCCTATACATTCCACTTCGTTTTGAAGTAGGAAACAACTCCCTAGGAAAAGAAATAGTCATTACTAAAGCATTAGTTGACTCTGGAGCTACCAAAAGCTTCATACATTCAGACTTTGTACCGAAACTTAAAAGAAGACTAAGACCTATATTAGGAAAAAGAATAAATGTCACAAATGCAGATAGATCCCCAAATGGACAAGTCACCCATTATATCGAAACCTCTCTTATACTTAAAGGAGAAGCAAATCATCAAGTCACCCTATATATTGCAAATATAGGATGCCAAGATATTATTTTAGGAATGGATTGGCTTAAATGCCTAAATCCCACAATCGATTGGAAAAATGGAACCCTTGATGTTCCAAACAATTCTCCACTTGTGCAAATAACCACAGAAGAAGCAATACACTGAATCATACAGGAGAATCATAACAAAGAACCCCTTGACCCTGATGGGATCAAACACTATCTATAAGATTCTGGTTCTGAAACCGAAGAAGAATATCCAATCCAAGTTAAAATGACTCAGGCCCAAACAATGGCAGCAAATGCCATACCAAAAGAAGTCACAACAATAGAAGGAAAACTCCCAAAAGAGTTTCATCTATTTAAAGATGTATTTAATAAACAAAAATCTGACAGAATGCTGGCAAGATGCCTCTGGGATCACAAGATCGATCTCAAACCTGATTTTAAGAACAAAGATAGTAAAATCTATCCCCTCAACCCTATTAAAGATCAGAAGATGCAAGAATTCATCAAAGAAAACCTCACAAAAGGGTACATTTGACTCTCCAAGTCAGAAATGGCTTCTCCATTCTTCTTTGTCACAAAGAAAGATGGAAGCTTAAGACCCTGCCAAGACTATCGTTATCTTAATGAAGGAACAATTAAGAAACCATACCCTCTACCCTTAATCTCAGAACTCTTAACCAAATTAAGAGGTGGCAAGATCTTTACAAAACTCAATATCTGATGGAATTCAAGAGAATAAGGATATAAGTCTTAGTTGATATTTAAACTACAGATCTATGTACATCTCTGTAGTTTAAGTACTAGTAGCAACATGTGAATATCCCCAAGGGTGGTAATGTGGAGAGGTACATTAAAGTGAATAAAGGGATGATGGAATAAGGAAAGGTGTTTGTTACAAAGGTTATGTAATATGGAGGATGTAAGTCCAAGAAATGGAGAAAAGAGGAAAAGTTAATTAAAAGAAGTCTGAGGTGGATAGAAATATATCCAAGGTAAGGTTTGGATGTCCAAGGTATCAGAGGTATTTGGATCCTGACATAGACCTTGTGAACCAACTTTGTGGTGCACAATACTTCACTAAACTAGATATAAGATGGAGATACAATAATGTTCATATCAAAGAGGGAGATGAGTGGAAGGCTGTGTTTCACACAAATTGTGGTCTGTTTGAACCCCTTATCATGTTCTTTAGCCTCACAAATAGCCCCTCAACCTTTCAGATACTCATGAATGAAGTATTCCATAACCTCATTATGTAGGGTTCAGTATGTGTATATCTCAATGATATTCTTATCTACACCAAAACTCTGGAAGAGCATCAAATTTTGCAATCTGTCCTCAAGAAACTGTGCAAACACAAACTATACCTCAAACCTGAGAAATGTAATTTTGAACAAACACAAATCAAATACCTTGATCTCATTAACTCTAAAGGCCACATTGAGATGGATCCAGTCAAAGTAGCAGAGCCTGAGTCCTGTTGAATGAAACTACAAGATTCATAACAAGGAGATACTTGCTATTATTTGTGCACTCAAAGAATGGCAACACTTTCTCAAGAGTTTGAAACACAAGTTTGAGATCTATACAGATCATAAGAACCTAGAGTATTTCATGTTAGCTAAGAAACTAAACTGCAGACAGACTCAATGGTCTCTCTACCTGGCTTGGTTCAACTTTACAATGCACCATTATCCAGGTCAAACCATGAGTAAATCTGATGCATTGTCTTGCAGGGCAGATCATGATACTGGCAATGGAGATAATTTGAACCTAATCTTCCTACATCCATCAGTAAACTCTGTTTTGGTCCAACAAAATCCATAGCAAGCCATAGCACTATAGCAACATATAGTAGTTTATAGTAATCTATAATAATCTATAGATATCAGCCATTTTCTATAGTGACCCATAGTGATCTGTAGTGACCTGTAGCATTTGGCCCTTTTTTATAGTTGACTATAGCAGTTTGTAGTAACCCATAGATGTCAGGCTAATTTCCATAGCAGCTCATAGTGACCTGTAGTAACTCATAGATTTTTGGATTTTCTGTAGTGGCCATAGCAGTCTATAGTATTCCATAGATATTAGGCTGTTTGAGTAAAAACGGTGTGTATTTGGTTAGAGAGAAAAGTAGACAAAAGTGCCTCCTTATATATGTTTGGAGAGTATACACAGACCACCTAGTAGTTTGGCCTTGTTTGTATACCAGGTATCCCTGGTATAATATATAAGGCCACTAGTCTAATACCACTCCCCATTTTTCCTTTCCCCCACTTCACTACTATAACTTCTACTCTACTTATTATATCTTTATGTATTATCTATGTAGTATTGTTTGAGTGTGTAGGACTAGAGTATTATAACATAGGCTAATTTCCATAGTAGTCTATAGTAGCTTGTAGTAACTCATAGATTTTAACATATTCTATAGTTGGCCATAGCAACTATAGTATTCCATAGATGTCAGGCTAATTTGCATAGTAGTCTGTAGTGGCCTGTAGTGCCTCATAGATTGTTGGATTTTCTATAGTTCATTGTAGTATGCCATAGATATCAGGCTAATTTGCATAGCAGTCTATAGCATGTAGTGTGATGAGTTTTTGATTAACTTGTAAACATTGTGGAATAGCAGGAGATTTTGCAGAATAAAGATATATAAAATTATAGACATAAAAAGATGTGCTTATTCGCTTTCAAACACGTTGAAGAACAGCAAAAACAGTCCAGATTTGAGTGAGATATCATGAAAACATCATAAGAAAACATACCTATAATGTTTTCATTATATCTCACTGAATTCTAGACCATTTTGGCTACTCTTTGACGTGTATGAAAGCGAATAAGCACATCTTTTTATGTCTATAATTTTATATAGTCTTTATTCTGCAAAATCTCTGTGCTATTCTACAAAGTTTACAGTGATCAATTACTAATTCTATGTTATTCTGCTTTCTGGATTACATAAGCAAAATGTCGGACTTGCATTGAACTTAAAAAAAAAGTATGAGTCTAATCTTTGTCAACAGCAGAGTCATATGACAATGGGAAAATTACCCTGGATACTTCGAACTTAAATTTTCTTTTTGCTTCTCTTCCATCTTCTTCTTCAACCACCATCTTCTCTCATTTTCATAGTTGTCAGAGTCTAGTAGTGATAGAAGAGATTGTACAGATACTGGTATGTTCTTTCTTTTCTTTTCTGTTATGTGTCCTAAGTTTTTCTCTTTCCTATGTTTTTTTTATGTTTTCTTATATTTTCTTATAGTTTTTCTTATTTTCCTATTTTTTTTTTCGATGTTTTTCTATGTTTTTTTTAAATGTTTTTTCTATGTTTTTATATGTTTTTTGTCATGTTTTTTTTATGTTTTTGTATATGTTTTTATTATGTTTTTATATATTTTTTATATGTTTTTTATATTTTTTTAAATCTTTGTATAGTGATATATAGTGTTATATTAATGTAATTAATATAATTATAAATATATATAAATATGAATAAATAAACAAAATAAATAAATACAAATACAAATAAAAATATTATCTATGGCTTGCTATGAAGCACTATGGAGTGCTCCAAGTATTGCATAGTATATATCAATCATAGATTGCTTATATAATCTATCTATGAAGTGCTACAACACTGCTACAGCATACTACAGCCTATCTATGAAGTGCTACAGCACTGCTACAGCCTATCTATGGGGTGCTATAGAGTGCTCTGTAGTTTATAACTCTATGCTATAGTTGCTAAAGTTGCTATAGTGCTATGGAGTACTCCATAGCAAGCCATAGCAGACCCAGGATTTGCTGATATGAAGCCTAAGTTCTTTGCAGTATAAGTGCTTTCAGGTCTTAAACTCACCAAAGCTAAGTGTGATACACTGCAAGACATTCAAAATGCCTTTCATGATGGCAATCAAGAGGATTTGGTGGCCCAGGCTACTCAGTACTTGAAAAGTCAGAAAGATCGTTTATGCACTCTATAGAATGGTCTAAATCTAATAGCCTGCTCCACTTTTGAGGCAAGATCTATGTGCCTCAAGACCCCAAACTTCAATGCCACATTATTGAATAATATTATGATACATATATCACAGGCCATTCTGGCCACTGGAAAACTCTCAAACTAGTGTCTTGCAATTATTAGTTGTTAGAATGTAAATAGAGTATATTCACTTGGGGGAAAAGTATGCTATAGAGGCCTCCTTATATATAATTTAGGAAGGCCTAGACTACTATTCTAGACTACTCAGGGTAGTGCTTCTAGCTTACCCTGACAGCTTCTAGTCTACTTCTGTTGCTATGATACCAGTGCTTCTAGACTACCCTGAGTGCTTCTAGTCTACCCTGAGTGCTTCTAGGCAACCCTGATAGAAGCACCTCTGGTATCTATATAAGACCACTGATTTTCAACCAGAACCCATTCTTCCTTTCTCTTCTATTCTACTACTATCTTATACTGTCTGTATATATAGCAGTAGACTATTGTAACAAAATGTCTAACAACCCTAAAGAAATCAACATTAACAGACTCACACCATTCAATGGAAAGAAAGAATATACACAACTGTTCCTACAAGATGTCCAGATTTATCTAGACATAAATGAAGAAATTTATAATGACAACAGAAAAAAGATATTATTTACACTTTCATTTATGAAAGAAGGAACCACTGCCATCTATTGTGCAAACATAATTGAAACTGCCAATGGAAAATATGGTTCATGGTCTCAATTTAAGAAAGTATTCTTGGAAGCATTCTAAGCATAGAATGTAGCTATGCAAGCAAGAACTAATCTTGCAAACTTGCAGATGACTAGCAATAACATCACCAAGTATATTTCAGAATTTAAAATATAATCCTCACAAGCAGGAATATATGAAGACATATTCCTCATAGATATATTCATGAGAGAACTAACTGATGAAATAGTTGAACAATTCTACAAATTAGACAACTTTTTGATCACTATAGAGCAAGTATACTGATACACATTTCAATTTGCAGATAGAATGCAATGCATGAAAGACTTCCTACAGTCCAGAAAGAAACCATTCACAAGATCCAGTTTATTCTCAACAAGGATGAATACAAGAGATCTCAATGCAATGGAAATTGACTGTCTCAACACCAAAGATCTCCCATTAGATATGGAAGAACTTGAAGAAATCAACTGAATGTCATTTGAAGAATGAAATAAGCATTTCCTATATGGGCTATACTTCATATACCATCAAAAAGGACATCAATCTAAAGATTGCCCCAAAAGAAAAACTCTAAGAAGAAAAAGTACCTAATAATTGAAATTCCAAAAACCTAAAATGATTAAAGAATTCTCAGCCACAGTAAGAACCATGCTAGCAGAATTAGGAGATGAAGAACAACAAGAATTCTTTGAAGAATTTAAAAACAAGAATTTTTCCTTCAATCAATAGTAGCCATGACTATTGATTATCCAATCAAAGTGGTTGTCCCTGCACTCATAACCCAAGACTTTCTATATGTCCCCTTATGCTTTGAAGTAGGAAATGATTCCATTAGAAAAGAAATAGTCATGACTAAAGCATTAGTTAACTCCAGAGCTACAAAAAGCTTCATATATTCAGACTTCTTATCAAGACTATGCAGAAAACCTAAACCCATACTTGTGAAAAGAATGACTATAACAAATGCAGATGAATCTCAAAATAGACAAGTTACTTATTATATCCAAACTCCTCTCATGCTTAGAGGAGAAGCAAACCATCAAGTTACCCTATATATTGCAAATATAGAATACCAAGATATTATCTTAGGAATGAATTTGTTACAATAGTCTACTCCTACATGTACAGACATACTAGGATAGAGGATAGTAAGAGGATAGAATAGTATAGTATATAATAATAGACAGGAGGGGAAAGGAAGAATGGGTTCTGGTAGGAAACCAGTGGTCTTATATAGATACCAGAGGTGCTTCTATCAGGGTAGCCTAGAAGCACTCAGGGTAGACTAGAAGCACTCAGGGTAGACTAGAAGCACTGGTATTATAGCAACAGAAGTAGACTAGAAGCTGTCAGGGTAAGCTAGAAGCACTACCCTGAGCAGTCTAGAACAGTAGTCTAGGCCTTCCTGTATTATATATAAGGAGGCCTCTGTAGCATACTTTCCCCCCAAGTGAATACACTATATTTACACTCTAACAGGTTATGGGCCCTCAGCTCTAACTGTGCCCCTCATTCCTTGTCCTACTTGACCACTGTGACTGCTCCCTTTACCACTCCTCTACTGCCTTACTCTTTTCTCCTTAGTTAAAATCTTTCTCCTTTTCACTCCGAGTTTTTGGCTGCTAAACTTAGCCAGTCAATAGCTAGTCAGTCCATAGTAGTTAGTAAGGACAAAAGACCATCCCCAGGTGGTCTCTACAGTGAACTGTTGGGTCTGTGCACTTCAGTGGGCCAGCCTTTAACCCACACAGCAATATCTCAGGTAGTCATCCCTGTGAGCTGTGAGGTGGTACAACTGCACTGTAGTTAAATTGTGTTGACTTGCATACACTGGTGGTTGAAGAAGACTCCAGGACTTCATTATCTTCCCCACCAACTCTCTTTCCTTTTTTTTTTTTTAATCACCTTTCCCACACCTACCCTTTTCACTTTCTCAGCAGTTACTAGAACCCTACCTTTTTCAAGGACTTGGTTGCATTCTAGTTGACTTGCTTAGTTTGCATCTTTTACTCTTCCCTTTTTCTGCCTGTTTTTACCACATCCCTTTGTTTTCTCTTGCAATGGGAGGACCAGATATTCAAAAACTGGGACTTACCAACTATAACCAGTGGAGTGGAGAAATCCAAGCATGGCTCAGGTCTGAACAGCTTTGGCACATTGTTAGTGGCCAAAAGTCTAGACCTGATGCCAAGGAGTCTTCCCCACATTATGAGTTGCAATTGCAGAGACAGGATGACTGGGACAATAAGGCTCAGAAAGCTGCTGGGTGGCTATATCTCACAGTAGAACCATCTCAGAGAGTGCATCTGAAAGGGATAGAGCATGACTCTCTTGCTATTTGGGAAGCCTTGAAATCTGTGCACCTTCAGCAAAAGCCTGGTGCCAGATTCAATGCATATGATGACTTGTTCAGCATCAGAAAAACAGATGAAGAGTCTTTGCAGTCACTTGCAAATAGGGTTGATGCAGTAATGCAGCAGATTTCAAATCTGAGACCTGAATCCTTCACTCTGCAACAGTTGGATGAGGAGTTATTGTGCATGGCTATGATTAGGGCTTTACCAGAAGAGTACAGTCACTTTGTGTCATCTTTGATGCTTAGTGACAAACTTGACAAAGCCTCTATCACCCAGGCATTCCACACTGAGGAAACTCAGAGAACAAGGAGATCTGCACCTCAAGTCTCAGAGGTTGCAAACAAAGTGGCTACCAATTACAAGGGCAAGCAGAAGCAGTCCAGCTCTGCCCCCACCACTTATCCTCCTTGTATCTTTTGTGGAAAAATGGGTCACCACTTTAAAAGATGTAATCTATTTCTAGCTGAACAGGCAAAGGCAAAGGCAGCAAATCCACAGGAATCAGCAGGAAAGGCAAGTATCTTTTCACAAGTACAATTAGATAATCCCCTTTTCCATCATACTAATTATGATTGGAATGCAGACTCAGAAGCCACATCCCACATGACTCCACACAAGCATTGGCTCAGGGATTACAAACCCTATCACATACCTATTAGACTAGCTGACAACACCACCATATATTCTTCTGGTGTTGGAAGCATTCTTTTTAGACCCTTCATTAATGGTGTGGAAACACAATCTCTTTTATTTACTAGAGTTCTTCATGTTCCACAACTTCAAAACAACCTTCTTTCAGTTCTCTTTCTTGTCAGACAT
Organism: Floccularia luteovirens; assembly: GCA_009739215.1. Lineage (NCBI taxonomy): Eukaryota > Fungi > Basidiomycota > Agaricomycetes > Agaricales > Squamanitaceae > Floccularia > Floccularia luteovirens. The sequence continues at coordinate 2,049,735 of VSJF01000004.1, forward strand.
AGAGACTACAATATTAATATTGACTCAGATTTCATTCATTTTTATCAATCCAGTAGAGAACTGTTCACAGCTAGTATTAATAGCCAGAATGCTGCATTCCTGGATGAGATCACTGTGCCTGCCTGCCTTGAAACTGCAAACCTCTCCTCTACTCTCCCACTGGACCTTGGACTTTGGCATAGGAGATTTGGGCACTACAATCATGCTAGTGTTAAGCAACTTCATTCCATGCACATGGTAACTGGTATGCATTTGGGCAATAACTCTAAACCAGACCCAGTCTGTGAGCCATGCCTTTCAGGCAAAATGCATGCTAGTCCATTTCCCACTTCAGATTCCAGAGCATCACATCCTCTGGAATTAGTGCATATGGATTTGAAAGGCCCAATCCAAGTCAAGTCTATTGGTGGTTACCAGTATTGGATCATCTTTGTTGATGACTGTACTAGATTCAAATGTGGTTTTGGACTCAGAAAGAAATCAGATACCCTAGATGCATTTAAACAGTTCAAAGCTTATGCTGAGAACTTGCATTCCTCTAAAATTAAAACAATTAGAGAGGATAAGGGATCTGAGTTCATGTCCAATGACTTCAATCAGTACTGCATTGATAATGGTATCCAGAGACATCATACAGTTAGGAACAGGCCACAGCAGAATGGGGATGTTGAAAGGGCAAACAGAACAGTTGCAGACTTAGTAACAGCCATGTTAACAGAAGCAAACTTACCAGTGCAATTCTGGTTTCACTGCTTCATGGCTGTGCTACATGTTCTCAACAAATGCCCTACTGTCTCATTAAAAGACAGAACTCCCTATGAAGCATGGCACTGTAAGAAACCTAATGTATCTCATCTCAGAGTATTTGGATGTTTAGCATATGTCCATGTGCAGAAGGAGAAAAGGAGATCATTTGGATCACATATGGAGAAGTGCATTTTTGTTGGCTATCCAGCAGGTTACAAAGGGTGGCAGTTCTATAATCCAGTAACAAGGAAGTTCATTATCTCAGAAAGAGCTGAGTTTGATGAGAGATATCTTCCTGGGATTAAACCCACTGTGATGAACTCCATTCCTGTACCTCATGACATAAATCCTGTCAATGGTAGTGACATGCCAGATTTAGGGGGGTATGACATTTCTAGAAATCAGTCAGCCACTCCCTCTATCTCATCTTCAGTGGTTCATTTGCCAATGGTGTCAAATAATGACAAACCTCCTTTTATTCCTGTTGAAGTAGAGCTTGATGCTCCTTCTCCAATTGCACTTCCTGTACCTCTACAGTCTCCTAGTCCTGAACTAGTATCTCTACCACCATCTCCTAGTCCACAACCAGCCTCTTTACCACAAACTCCAGTCAGACACTTTACACCAAATCCAGTTAGTCCTCCTTTAGCTCAAAGAAGGACTAGGAGGAATATTCAACCTCCTGGTGAATGGTGGAAAGTTAGACACTCTCCTGCTATCCCTGAAACATCCTCTGAGTCTGAAGCAGATATTACTGATGATGAAGAAGAGTTCAGTGGTGTTGCCTCTGGTGTTACAGAGCCTAATACATACAAACAGGCAATGAAAGCACCAGATACAGAACTATGGAGACAGGCAGCTGCTGATGAGATTAAAGCACTCATGGATAATGGTACTTGGGAATTGGCCTTGTTGCCAAAGGACAGACAGGCAATAGGTAGTAAATGGGTGTTCAAAGTAAAGAGGAATGCAGATGGCTCAGTTGAAAGATACAAAGCTAGACTAGTTGCAAAGGGGTTCTCTCAGAGACCTGGCTTAGACTTCACTGAAGTTTTTGCACCCACATTCAGAATGGCTTCAATCAGAACCATTATTGCACTAGCAGCTAAGCACAACTACCATCTGCACTCTATTGACATCTCATCTGCCTTCCTGAATGGTGATCTAGAGGAAGACATCTACATGCAACAGCCTGCTGGCTTTGAGCAACTTGGACCAGACTATGTGTGCAAACTCAAAAAGTCTATTTATGGTCTAAGGCAATCTGCCAGACAGTGGAATAAGAAGCTTCATATAGCTCTTAGTAGCATGGGATATAACAGACTGGAATCAGATAGGAGTATCTATGTGTATGCCAAAGAAGGAGTCCTAGTCATTATTCCTGTGTATATTGATGACATTACACTTGCATCAAACTCTACCTCTAAGATTGATTCCACAATCAAAGAGCTAGAGAGTCACTTTAAACTCAGGAATATTGGACCTACTACTTGGCTGTTAGGCATGAAAATCAGTGTTGATTCTGCCAAACACACTATCTCCTTATCCCAGCAATAGTACATTAATGACATGCTTGTTCAGTATGGCTTTACTGGTTGCAACCCAATCTCTACTCCTATGGATCCTGGACTTGCACTAGAAAAGACTCAAACCCTCTCTGATGAGGATGTAGAGTTTATGTCTAAAGTTCCATATCTGTCTGCTGTTGGCTCTCTCACCTATTTGGCTCAATGCACTAGACCTGACATCTCATTTGCTGTTGGTACACTTGCTAAGTACAACTCCAATCCTAATCCAACTCATTGGAAGGCTGTCAAGCATGTATTTAGATACTTGCAAGGCACCAAGGACTATGAGCTTGTGTACAGGCAAGATAATGCTAAAGAGCTGTTTATCACATACTCTGATGCAAATCATGGTGCATGCAAAGACACTGGTAGATCTACTGGTGGCTATTGTGTTATGATTGGCAATGGTGCAGTCAGCTGGTCTTCTAAGCTGCAGACTTGTGTCGCACTGTCTTCTACTGAAGCAGAGTACATGGCAGCTGTTGAAGCAGGCAAAGAGCTCAAATGGATGAGAAGCCTACTTGGTGAATTTGGATATACCTTTACTAAGGCATCTACTCTTTGTATTGACAACCAGTCTGCAATTAGTGTGTCTAAGAATCCAGAACATCATAGTAGAATGAAGCATCTTGACTTGAAGTTCCATTGGCTTAGAGAGAATGTGGAAGCAGGGATTATTACTCCAATTCATGTTGGCACCAATGATATGGTTGCAGACTGTCTTACCAAACCTCTTGCCAGAATCAAGCATGATAAATGCAGAATAGGACTTGGACTTGTTACCAAGAAATAGTCTGTTACATATAGGATTAAGGGGGCTATGTTACAATAGTCTACTCCTACATGTACAGACATACTAGGATAGAGGATAGTAAGAGGATAGAATAGTATAGTATGTAATAATAGACAGGAGGGGAAAGGAAGAATGGGTTCTGGTTGGAAACCAGTGGTCTTATATAGATATCAGAGGTGCTTCTATCAGGGTTGCCTAGAAGCACTCAGGGTAGACTAGAAGCACTCAGGGTAGTCTAGAAGCACTGGTATCATAGCAACAGAAGTAGACTAGAAGCTGTCAGGGTAAGCTAGAAGCACTACCCTGAGCAGTCTAGAATAGTAGTTTAGGCCTTCCTGTATTATATATAAGGAGACCTCTGTAGCATACTTTCCCCCCAAGTGAATACACTATATTTACACTCTAACAACTATCTTATACTGTCTGTACATATAGCAGTAGACTATTGTAACAATTCTTGCATTTTCTGATCTTTGACAGGGTTAAGAGGATAGATTTTGCTATCCTTATTCTGGTAACTGGGTTTGAGATCTATCTTATGATTCCAGAGTCATCTTGCTGGCATTCTGTTGGACTTTTGTTTACTGAATATATCTTTAAATAGATGAAACTCTTTTGGGAGTTTTTCTTCTATTGTTATAATTTCTTGAGATGTGGTGTTTGCTGCCATTATTTGGGCCTGAGTTATCTTGGCTCAGATCAGAAAGATTTCTTCTTCAGTTTTGGAACCAGAGTTTTCTAAATAGTATGTAATCCCATTAGGGTCTAGGGGTTCTTTATTACAATCTTCTTGTATGATTTGAAGCATTGCTTCTTCAGTAGTTATTTGCATGAGTGGGGAATTGTTTGGAATATCAAGAGTTCCTTTCTTCCAATTAATTGTAGGGTTTATGTATTTAAGCCAATTCTGTTAGAGTGTAAATAGTGTGTATTCAGTTAGGGAGAAAGTATGCTACAGAGGCCTCCTTATATATAATACAGGAAGGCCTAAACTGTTAAAGTTAGTAGATGCCATAACACAGGCATTAGTAAAGTATTAGTTCGCACTTTGTGCACTTTAATGTAAATGCCACAATAGTGGCATTAGTAAAATACTTTCATTTCGCACTTTTACACTTAGTTTACATTTCTTAATGTTTCTGCTTTTGTTTTGTAGTTGTAGGTCCACTGAGTGTTGCAAAACACTCAAACGCGATATAGTGGACACTATTTATCACGCCTTATGGTTTCCTGGGTACAACAGGGCCAAACAAGTGCGCTTTCCTTATGTATCTAGAGATAGATACTAGATACTTGCTGAAAACAAAGTTAATCATATTACACTTGTTTGAACGCATTTTAGAGGGTTTCTTGCATTGTATCTGACTGCTTACAGTAGTACAATTGCAGAGTTCGGTTTGAACTTCAACATAAACTACTATTCTAGACTGCTCAGGGTAGTGCTTCTAGCTTACCCTGACAGCTTCTAGTCTACTTCTGTTGCTATGATACTAGTGCTTCTAGACTATCCTGTGTTTGAGTGAAAACAGTGTGTATTTGGTTGGGGGAAAAGTAGGCAGAAGTGCCTCCTTATATATGTTTGGAGAGTGTGCACAGACCACCTAGTAGTTTGGCCTTGTTTGTGTACCAGGGACACCTGGTACAATATATAAGGCCACTGGTCTGATGCTACTCCCCATTCTTCCTTTCCCCCACTTCACTACTATAACTTCTACTCTACTTATTATATCTTTATGTATTATCTATGTAGTAGTGTCTGGGTGTGTAGGACTAGAGTATTGTAACAGAATAAGCATTAAGTCAGATACAAGTCATATCAAAGTGTATACAAGTCATATAGAAAGATAATCAAAGTCATATAAGTGAAATGTATAACAAGAGCAGGAAACGAGGCAGAAGCTGTAAGGAGAACCCCAAGTTCAAATCTTCACACTCTTCAAAACCATTTAGTAATACCTCAACACCATTTTCCCATTACCATTGATACATCTTCAACACACTTAATATTAGGGAGTTATTAAGGTTGCCACCTATTTATGATAGTAACCTTACTTTGATACCCTTTCTATTTTTATCTATATATATAGCAATGCTCCTGGACAGAAATCCTTAGACTTTTTTCTTTGGATTTTCTGTCCAGGTGAGTAGATAGAATATGTATACTTTACAATATAATAACTTTGGATTTTCTGTCCAGTTTGATGCACTCTCTATTTCACAGCCTACTCATGATACTTCGAAACATGCATCACACAAACTGCCCAGTTGCCCTTACAGAAGCATGTTATGCATGCATTCTAAAGTCCAGGGAGAATACTATAGAAAAAGTTGAAATACAACAGGTTATTATAGCATCACTAATAATTGTGAGCTGTTGATTTTGAACTTAGACAATTCAGATAGATGTTTTCAAGCATGCAGCTTTTTATAAGCAACTCAAAGAAAGGTTATAGTACAAGTAGCTGGATACTTTGTATTTAATTCCTTCAAGTGGATTCACCCTGGAGAATACTCTAAATTTTTGATTAGAAATATAAATTATCTTACTTGCAAGGTGCTTACCAAGACAATTTGAATTAGAAATAGTGTTTTTGTAACAGGGTCACCCAAAATGAAGGCATCATGAGTATGTTCAAGAATTCTCCTGCCGTATTTCCTCTCTTGTAATCTAAATCTGCTTGAAATCTTTTCCCCCACATGGTCATGAAGAATGTGTCAAAGTTGTATTTGTTTCTGGCAACAGTGTGCATAATTGATGCCATATTCTCTGCGTGACCCTGTGTTGAAGTTCAAACCGAACTCTGCAATTGTACTACTGTAAGCAGTCAGATACAATGCAAGAAACCCTCTAAAATGCGTTCAAACAAGTGTAATATGATTAACTTTGTTTTCAGCAAGTATCTAGTATCTATCTCTAGATACATAAGGAAAGCGCACTTGTTTGGCCCTGTTGTACCCAGGAAACCATAAGGCGTGATAAATAGTGTCTACTATATCGCGTTTGAGTGTTTTATAACACTCAGTGGACCTACAACTACAAAACAAAAGCAGAAACATTAAGAAATGTAAACTAAGTGTAAAAGTGCGAAATGAAAGTATTTTACTAATGCCACTATTGTGGCATTTACATTAAAGTGCACAAAGTGCGAACTAATACTTTACTAATGCCTGTGTTATGGCATCTACTAACTTTAACACCCTGCTGGTGAGTCCCAATGTTTAAGCTCTGAACCCCAATGAGTGGGCATTCTTGAACTATGGTGCTGCTATTCCTGACAACCCCTTCACAGTTCTTGAGAAGGATGGAGAAATTGAAGAATAGAATGTTGTCCATGATGTGGAAATAGATGATGTCCAGAGTGGACATGACATTCTGGATATGTTCCATTCCAGGGTCATTGTTAGGTTTTATAACAATGAAGTTTTTACCACTCTTGCGAAGCCTGCTGAAAAGGTCTTGTGCTTGGGCTTCTATGGTTTTGTTAGAGTGTGAATAGTGTGTATTCAGTTGGGGGGAAAGTATGCTACAGAGGCCTCCTTATATATAATACAGGAAGGCCTAGACTACTGTTCTAGACTGCTCAGAGTAGTGCTTCTAGCTTACCCTGACAGCTTCTAGTCTACTTCTGTTGCTATGATACCAGTGCTTCTAGTCTACCCTGAGTGCTTCTAGGCAACCCTGATAGAAGCACCTCTGGTATCTATATAAGACCACTGGTTTCCAACCAGAACTCATTCTTCCTTTCCCTTCTATTCTACTACTATCTTATACTGTCTGTACATATAGCAGTAGACTATTGTAACATAGCCCTCTTAATGCTACATGTCAGACTATTTCTTGGATACAAGGCCAAGTCCTATTCTACATTTGTCATGCTTGATTCTAGCAAGAGGTTTGGTAAGACAGTCTGCAACCATATCATTGGTACCAACATGTATTGGATTGATGATGCCAGACTCTACATTCTCTCTAAGCCAGTGGAACTTCAAGTCAAGATGCTTCATTCTACTATGATGTTCTGGATTCTTAGACACACTAATTGCAGACTGGTTGTCAATACAAAGAGTAGATGCCTTAGTAAAGGTATATCCAAATTCACCAAGTAGGCTTCTCATCCATTTGAGCTCTTTGCCTGCTTCAACAGCTGCCATGTACTCTGCTTCAGTGGAGGACAGTGCAACACAAGTCTGCAGTTTAGAAGACCAGCTGACTGCACCATTGCCAATCATAACACAATAGCCACCAGTAGATCTACCAGTGTCTTTGCATGCACCATGATTTGCATCAGAGTATATGATAAATAGCTCCTTAGCATCATCTTGCCTGTACACAAGCTCATAGTCCTTAGTGCCTTGCAAGTATCTAAATACATGCTTGACAGCTTTCCAATGACTTGGGTTAGGATTGGAGTTGTACTTAGCAAGTGTACCAACAGCAAATGAGATGTCAGGTCTAGTACATTGAGCCAAGTAGGTGAGAGTGCCAACAGCAGACAAGTAGGGAACCTTGGACATGAACTCTACATCCTCATCAGAGAGGGTTTGAGTTTTCTCTAGTACAAGTCCTGGATCCATGGGAGTAGAGATTGGATTGCAATCAGTAAAGCCATACTGCACAAGCATGTCATTAATGTACTGTTGCTGGGATAAGGAGATAGTGTGTTTGGCAGAATCAACACTGATTTTCATGCCTAACAGCCAAGTAGTAGGTCCAATATTCCTGAGTTTAAAGTGACTCTCTAGCTCTTTGATTGTGGAATCAATCTTAGAGGTTGAGTTTGATGCAAGTGTAATGTCATCAATATACACAGGAATAATGACTAGGACTCCTTCTTTGGCATACACATAGATGCTCCTATCTGATTCCAATCTGCTATAACCCATGCTACTAAGAGCTGCATGCAGTTTCTTGTTCCATTGTCTAGCTGATTGCTTGAGACCATATATAGACTTTTTGAGTTTACAAACATAGTCTGGTCCAAGTTGCTCAAAGCCAGCAGGCTGTTGCATATAAATATCCTCTTCCAAGTCTCCATTCAGGAAGGCAGATGAGATGTCAATGGAGTGCAGATGGTAGTTGTGTTTAGCTGCTAGTGCAATAATGGTTCTGATTGAAGCCATTCTGAATGTGGGTGCAAAGACTTCAGTGAAGTCCAAGCCAGGTCTCTGAGAGAACCCCTTTGCAACTAGTCTAGCTTTGTATCTTTCAACTGAGCCATCTGCATTCCTCTTTACTTTGAACACCCATTTACTACCAATTGCCTGTCTGTCCTTTGGCAACAAGGCCAATTCCCAAGTACCATTGTCCATAAGAGCCTTAAGCTCATCTGTAGCTGCCTGTCTCCATAGTTCTGCATCTGGTGCTTTCATTGCCTGTTTGTATGTATTAGGCTCTGTAACACCAGTAGCAGTAGCAACACCACTGAACTCTTCTTCATCATCAGCAACATCTGCTTCAGATTCAGAAGAAGTCTCAGGGATTGCAGGGGAGTGTCTGACTTTCCACCATTCACCAGGAGGTTGAATATTCCTTCTGGTTCTCCTAAGAGCTAAAGGAGGAGTTACTGGATTGGGTGTGAATTGTCTGACAGGAGTGCATGGCAAGGAGATTGGTTGAGGACTAGGTGACTGTAGTGGAGTGGCAAGTACAAGTGGAGAAGGAGGAGGTTCATATTCTGCTTGAACAGGCAGTACAAGAGGAGAATGCTCATTGTCTGGCTACATTGGCAGATGAACTACAGATGAAGAAATAGTGGGAGTGGCTGACTGATTTGTAGGAATGTCATACCCCCCTAAATCTGGCATGTCACTGCCATTGACAGGATTTACAGTATCTGGAGATGGAATGGAGTTCATCACAGTGGGTTTTATCCCAGGAAAGTATCTCTCATCAAACTCAGCTCTTTCTGAGATAATGAACTTCCTTGTTACTGGATTGTAAAACTGCCACCCTTTATATCCTGCTGGATAACCAACAAAGACACATTTCTCCATATGTGATCCAAAAGATCTCCTTTTGTCCTTTTGTACATGGACATATGCTAAACATCCAAATACTCTGAGATGTGTCACATCAGGTTTCTTACAGTGCCAAGCTTCATAGGGAGTCCTGTCTTTTAATGAGACAGTAGGGCATTTATTAAGAACATGCAGCACTGCCATGAAACAATGAAACCAAAATTGCACTGGCAAGTTTGCTTCTGTTAACATGGCTGTAACTAAGTCTGCAACTGTTCTGTTTGCCCTTTCAACATCCCCATTTTGCTGTGGCCTGTTTCTGACTGTGTGATGTCTCTGGATACCATTATCAATGCAGTACTGATTAAATTCATTGGACATGAACTCAGAGCCTTTGTCTTCTCTTATGCATTTAATGCTAGAGTTGTGCAAGTTCTCAGCATATGCTTTGAACTGCTTAAAGGCATCAAAGGTGTCTGATTTCCTTCTGAGTCCAAAACCACATTTGAATCTAGTACAGTCATCAACAAAGATGATCCAATACTGGTAACCACCAATAGACTTGACTTGGATTGGGCCTTTCAAATCCATATGCACTAATTCCAGAGGATGTGATGCTCTGGAATCTGAAGTGGGAAATGGACTAGCATGCATTTTGCCTGAAAGGCATGGCTCACAGACTGGGTCTGATTTGGAGTTATTGCCAAGATGCATGCCAGTTACCATGTGCATGGAATGAAGTTGCTTAACACTAGCATGATTGTAGTGGCCAAATCTCCTATGCCAAAGTCCAAGGTCCAGTGGGAGAGTAGAGGAGAGGTTTGCAGATTCTAGGCAAGCAGAGACAGTAATCCCATCCAGGAATGCAGCATTGTGGCTATTAATACTAGCTGTGAAAAGCTGTCTACTGGATTGATTAAAGTGAATGAATTGAGAATCAATGGATATATCATAGCCTTTGTGTCTGACAAGAAAGAGAATGGAAAGAAGATTGCTTTGTAATTGTGGAACATGAAGAACTCTAGTAAATAAAAGAGATTGTGTTTCCACACCATTAATAAATGGTCTGAAGAGAATGCTTCCAACACCAGAAGAATATATAGTAGTGTTGTCAGCTAGTCTAATAGGGATCTGGCAGGATTTATAATCTCTGAGCCAGTGTTTATGTGAAGTCATGTGGGATGTGGCTCCTGAGTCTGCATTCCAATCATAGTTAGCATGATGGGAAAGTGGGTTATCTAATTGTACTTGTGAAAAGATACTTGCCTTTCCTGCTGATTCCTGGGAATTGACTGCCTTTGCCTCTGCCTGTTTTGCTAAAAATAAAGAACACCTTTTGAAGGAATGACCTTGTTTACCACAGAAGTAACAAGGAGGATAAGTGGTAGTAGCAGAGCTAGATTGCTTCTGTTTTCCCTTGTCTGTGGAGACCTTGTTTGCAACCTCTGAGACTTGAGGTGCAGATCTCCTTATCCTCTGAGTTTCCTCAGTGTGGAATGCTAGGGTGATAGAAGCTCTATCCAGTTTGTCACTCTGCATCAGGTTTGACACAAAATTACTGTACTGATCTGGAAGAGCCCTAATCATGGCCATACACAACAACTCCTCATCCAGCTGTTTCAGAGTGAAGTCCCTAGGTCTCAGATTGTTAATCTGCTGCATTGCTGCAGTGACCCTATTTGCAAGTGACTGCAAGGACTCCTCCTCTGTTTTTCTGATGCTGAACAAGTCATCATAGGCATTAAATCTGGCACCAGGTTTTTGCTGGAGGTGCACAGACTTTAAGGCTTCCCATATTGCAACAGGGTCATCCTCTATCCCAATCAGATGCACAGTCTGAGATGACTCTACACTAAGGTATAGCCATCCAGCTGCTTTCTGGGCTTTACTGTCCCAGTCATCCTGTCTTTGTATTTGCAACTCATAATCTTTAGAGGATTCCATGGCTTCAGGTCTCTTTTTGATGCCACACACAATGTGCAACAGCTGATGAGCCCTGAACCAGGCTTGGATTTCTCCACTCCATTGATTGTAGTTGTCAAGTCCCAGTTTTTTAATATCTGGTCCTTTAGACATGGTGGATTATGGTAAATGCAGCAAGGGAGAGGGGTGTGTAAAAGGAATTAAAGGTGCAAGTCAACTAGAATGCAACCAAGCCCTTGATAAAGGTAGGGTTCTAGGACAGCCAAAAGAAATTAAAGGATGAGGGAAAGGAAAAGAAGTGAAAAAAGTGAGGGAGGGGTAGGGAGGGGTAGGGAGGGGAATAGGGGAATGGGGAATGGATTGTTGTCCTTTGGTCTTCTTCACCACCAGTAAGTGTATGTCAACACCTTTAAACTACAGTGCAGTTGTACCACCTCACAGCTCACAGGGATGACTACCTGAGATATTGCTGTGTGGGTTAAAGGCTGGCCCACTGAAGTGCACAGACCCAACAGTTCACTGAAGAGACCCCCTGGGAGGGAGGTCTTTTGTCCTTACTGACTACTATGGACTGACTAGCTAATGACTAGCTAAGTTTAGCTTCCCAAAAACTCGGAGTACAAAGGAGAAAGATAAACTAAGTAGGAAAGAGTTAGGGAGTAGAGGAGATAGTAGTTGAGCAAGCACAGTGGACAAGTAAGACAAGGAGTTAATGGAGGGGCACAGTTAGAGCTGAGGGCCCATAACCTGTTAGAGTGTGAATAGTGTGTATTCAGTTGGGGGGAAAGTATGCTACAGAGGCCTCCTTATATATAATACAGGAAGGCCTAGACTACTGTTCTAGACTGCTCAGGGTAGTGCTTCTAGCTTACCCTGACAGCTTCTAGTCTACTTCTGTTGCTATGATACCAGTGCTTCTAGTCTACCCTGAGTGCTTCTAGGCAACCCCTCCTGTCTATCATTACATACTATACTATACTATCCTCTTACTATCCTCTATCCTAGTATGTCTGTATATGTAGGAATAGACTATTGTAACATAGCCCCCTTAATCCTATATGTAACAGACTATTTCTTGGTAACAAGTCCAAGTCCTATTCTGCATTTATCATGCTTGATTCTGGCAAGAGGTTTGGTAAGACAGTCTGCAACCATATCATTGGTGCCAACATGAATTGGAGTAATAATCCCTGCTTCCACATTCTCTCTAAGCCAATGGAACTTCAAGTCAAGATGCTTCATTCTACTATGATGCTCAGGATTCTTGGACACACTGATTGCAGACTGGTTGTCAATGCAAAGAGTAGAAGGTTTATCAAATGTGTATCCAAATTCCCTAAGTAGGCTTCTCATCCATTTAAGCTCTTTGCCTGCTTCAACAGCTGCCATGTACTCTGCTTCAGTGGAAGACAGTGTAACACAAGTCTGCAGCTTAGAAGACCAGCTGACTGCACCATTGCCAATCATAACACAATAGCCACCAGTAGATCTACCAGTGTTTTTGCATGCACCATGATTTGCATCAGAGTATATGATAAACAGCTCCTTAGCATCATCTTGCCTGTACACAAGCTCATAGTCCTTAGTGCCTTGCAAGTATCTAAATACATGCTTGACAGCTTTCCAATGAGTTGGTGTTACAATAGTCTACTCCTACATGTACAGACATACTAGGATAGAAGATAGTAAGAGGATAGAATAGTATAGTATGTAATAGTAGACAGGAGGGGAAAGGAAGAATGGGTTCTGGTAGGAAACCAGTGGTCTTATATAGATACCAGAGGTGCTTCTATCAGGGTAGCCTAGAAGCACTCAGGGTAGACTAGAAGCACTCAGGGTAGTCTAGAAGCACTAGTATCATAGCAACAGAAGTAGACTAGAAGCTGTCAGGGTAAGCTAGAAGCACTACCCTGAGCAGTCTAGAACAGTAGTCTAGGCCTTCCTGTATTATATATAAGGAGGCCTCTGTAGCATACTTTCCCCCCAACTGAATACACACTATTCACACTCTAACAGTTGGATTAGGATTGGAGTTGTACTTAGCAAGTGTACCAACAGCAAATGAGATGTCAGGTCTAGTGCATTGAGCCAAGTAGGTGAGAGAGCCAACAGCTGACAGATATGGAACTTTAGACATAAACTCTACATCCTCATCAGAGAGGGTTTGAGTCTTTTCTAGTGCAAGTCCAGGATCCATAGGAGTAGAGATTGGGTTGCAACCAGTAAAGCCATACTGAACAAGCATGTCATTAATGTACTGTTGCTGGGATAAAGAGATAGTGTGTTTGGCAGAATCAACACTGATTTTCATGCCTAACAGCCAAGTAGTAGGTCCAATATTCCTGAGTTTAAAGTGACTCTCTAGCTCTTTGATTGTGGAATCAATCTTAGAGGTTGAGTTTGATGCAAGGGTAATGTCATCAATATACACAGGAATATTGACTAGGACTCCTTGGCATACACATAGATACTCCTATCTGATTCCAATCTGTTATATCCCATGCTACTAAGAGCTATATGAAGTGTTTGAGTGAAAACAGTGTGTATTTGGTTGGGGGGAAAAGTAGGCATAAGTGCCTCCTTATATATGTTTGGAGAGTGTGCACAGACCACCTAGTAGTTTGGCCTTGTTTGTGTACCAGGTGTCCCTGGTACAATATATAAGGCCACTGGTCTGATGCCACTCCCCATTCTTCCTTTCCCCCACTTCACTACTACAACTTCTACTCTACTTATCATATCTTTATGTATTATCTATGTAGTAGTGTCTGGGTATGTAGAACTAGAGTATTGTAACATGAAGCTTCTTATTCCACTGTCTGGCAGATTGCCTTAGACCATAAATAGACTTTTGAGTTTACAAACATAGTCTGGTCCAAGTTGCTCAAAGCCAGCAGGCTGTTGCATATAGATGTCTTCCTCTAGATCACCATTCAGGAAGGCAGATGAGATGTCAATAGAGTGCAGATGGTAGTTGTGCTTAGCTGCTAGTGCAATAATGGTTCTGATTGAAGCCATTCTAAATGTGGGTGCAAAGACTTCAGTGAAGTCTAAGCCTGGTCTCTGAGAGAACCCCTTTGCAACTAGTCTAGCTTTGTATCTTTCAACTCAGCCATCTGCATTCCTCTTTACTTTGAACACCCATTTACTACCTATTGCCTGTCTGTCCTTTGGCAACAAGGCCAATTCCCAAGTACCATTATGTTAAAGTTAGTAGATGCCATAACATAGGCATTAGTAAAGTATTAGTTCGCACTTTGTGCACTTTAATGTAAATGCCACAATAGTGGCATTAGTAAAATACTTTCATTTCGCACTTTTACACTTAGATTACATTTCTTAATGTTTCTCCTTTTGTTTTGTAGTTGTAGGTCCACTGAGTGTTGCAAAACACTCAAACGCGATATAGTGGACACTATTTATCACGCCTTATGGTTTCCTGGGTACAACAGGACCAAACAAGTGTGCTTTCCTTATGTATCTAGAGATAGATACTAGATACTTGCTGAAAACAAAGTTAATCATATTACACTTGTTTGAACGCATTTTAGAGGGTTTCTTGCATTGTATCTGACTGCTTACAGTAGTACAATTGCAGAGTTCAGTTTGAACTTCAACAGGTTATGGGCCCCGGCCTCTAAAACTTAATACAAAGTTCTTTCTGTGTGTTGCTGTTGCTTCAACTGTTATTACAGTTACTTGGCCTAGCTATTAGTCTTATCAGACTACAAATTTCGTCTCAGAGACACTTCTTGACTTGGGGTACTTGATCAAAATGTCTGATCCTTCTTCCTCCAAATTCAAAGTACTGTCTAATACAAACTATTCTGAATGGAGTGGTTGTATGAAGGCTTGGCTAATGAAGATGGGTTATTGGAAGTTGGTGAGTGGCAAAGAGAATAAGCCTACTAAAGATAGTGATGCTCTCGAGTTATGGGAGCAAAGAGCAGAGAAGGCAGCAGGTGAAATATTCCTGGCTGTAGATTGTGACCAAAGGGTGTACTTCAAAGATTATGAAGAGGACCCAGTGATGATGTGGAAGCTTCTGGAGCAAGCCCATGTCCAAAAGAAGCCTGGAGCGAGATTTAATGCCTATGATGAGCTGTTTGGCATTCAGAAAAAGGAAGAGGAGTCCCTTACAGAACTAGGAATTCGCATTTCTAAGAGTATGGGGGACATTCAAGCACTAAGGCCAGCAGGCTTTACAATTGAGAAGTTAGATGAGGAACTCCAATGCATGGCACTCATTAGAGCCTTGCCAGAGGAGTATTCACACCTCTCTTTTTCTCTCCTGCTGTTGGACACATTATCCAAAGATGTAATCCTACAAGCCTTTAGAGCTGAAGAACTCAACCACCAGAGGCGAATTCAAATGGCAAATCGCACTCAAACTGGCTTGGACAATAGTATTTGCAAGTACTGCAAAGAAAAAGGGCACTGGATAAACAAATGTCTGGTTTTGAAAAAGCAAAAGAAGCAGAAGCAGAGTCAGAAGAAGGAAGAGAAAGGAGATGGTGCCAATAAGGCAGAGGAGTCAAAGGCAGAGTCTAGTGTTGGATGACATTACACTTGCTTCCAAATCCAAATCTGCACTTGATAAGTTTGTTGTAGACTTGTCCAAGCACTTCAAACTCAGGGATCTTGGTGAAACATCGTTTCTACTAGGTGTAGAGATTACTAGAGATAGAGCAAACCGGAAAATCCATTTGTCACAGAAGCAGTACATACTGAACATGCTGGAAACATTTGGAATGATGGAATGCAAACCTGTAGACACACCAATGAACCCTGGGGAGCGACTTTCTAAAGCTCAGTGCCCTCAGACAGCAGAGGAAGTGCAAGAAATGCGAAACATCCCTTATATGAATGCAGTTGGTTCCCTAATGTACTTGGCTACAATGTCTAGACCTGATATTGCATTCACTGCTGGAGTATTGGCTAGGTTCAACTCCAATCCTGGAATGCAGCACTGGAAAGCAGTCAAGCATGTGTTCAGATATCTTAAAGGGACAGTCAACATGAGACTTACCTATGGACCTGACAGTGCAACCAGTGATTTGTTTACAGGATACAGTGATGCAGATCATGGTGGTGATAGAGATAATGGGAAATCAACATCTGGTTATATGATTAATGTTAGAGTGTGAATAGTGTGTATTCAGTTGAGGGGAAAGTATGCTACAGAGGCCTCCTTATATATAATACAGGAAGGCCTAGACTACTGTTCTAGACTGCTCAGGGTAGTGCTTCTAGCTTACCCTGACAGCTTCTAGTCTACTTCTGTTGCTATGATACCAGTGCTTCTAGTCTACCCTGAGTGCTTCTAGGCTACCCTGATAGAAGCACCTCTGGTATCTATATAAGACCACTGGTTTCCAACCAGAACCCATTCTTCCTTTCCCTTCTATTCTACTACTATCTTATACTGTCTGTACATATAGCAGTAGACTATTGTAACAAGAGTGTATTCACTTGAGGGAAAAGTATGCTACAAAGGCCTTCTTATATATCTCTCCTCCTCCATACTTTCTAACCCCAAAACTAACTGAGGGATCTGTATCCTTAGTATCTTTGTGAAGCTCTCCTTGAAGCTTGTAAATAATAGCTCTAGCATAAAATGGCCCATAGTCTTTAGAAAATATTACACCAGAGTCAAATGCTCTTTTGTACTGTTAATGCCATTCAGGAAAAACAGCCTCAAGAAGAGCATCAATATGTAAGGCAATAGGTTAAGTGACTAAGAAGTAAGTCTTAGCTGCAGCAATAGAGGTACTTGATTTTGTCATATCTCTTCCAATAAAAAGGCCCTAAGATTAAATATAATGAATAATAGTATAGAGTTTTGATAACTACTAACCTTCTTAAGCTGACCTTACTGAACCCAACTATGTACAAAATGTGCTACACCTCCCAACTCTTTACTACTGGACATAGCAATGGAATTTGCTTTTCCTTTGAGCAAATACTGGGCCATATATTGCTCATCAAGTTTGTCACTTTCTTCTTTAGAAATAGAAACTTCTTTCTTATATTCCATAATATCAGATGCTGTAAAGCACTTTCTATCCTG
This sequence comes from Floccularia luteovirens, assembly GCA_009739215.1. Taxonomy (NCBI): domain Eukaryota; kingdom Fungi; phylum Basidiomycota; class Agaricomycetes; order Agaricales; family Squamanitaceae; genus Floccularia; species Floccularia luteovirens. The sequence goes on from VSJF01000004.1 coordinate 2,066,794, forward strand.
GTCTATTCAGATGTTCCAGCAGACTGTTTGACATGCAACAGAATAAAGTTCCTGTTTTTGATTCTAGAATAAATTCAGCTCTCAAATAGAGTACTAGATGTGAGGTTGCTTACTAAAAGACCATCAAAATGAATTTCCTTTTTCTCCTTTCTGAGTGTGGCTAAGTCTAACATAGTTCTTCCTTTATACTGGAAAGTCCAGTCTAGCTATCCAGTATCAATGAGAGTTAGTAGAAATCTCATTCAAGATAGGACTTACTATAAAGAGCATCTCCTCAGAGTCTAGTACAGCCTGATATGCACAATATGCCAAGATGGATACATCATTCTTGTCAACAAATATAGCTGACATCACTTGTGCCTCTTCATTCTCCAGCTGTTATGATCTTATTCAGACTTCTTGATATCCCTAGACTTTAGTATATATGTATGCTGTTGAAAGGTTTGAGTTGTGGTTGGACTAAGAAGTCCTTAGGGCACAGTGCTTCCATCTGCAATTTCTAAACTGTCACTTGTAGAATAAGTAATAAAATGTATAAAGACAATGGCTTTCAAAACAGAATGTTTGTTTTCAAAAATTTAATAAGAACTTATCAAGGTAATATTTGTTCTACTTTGAAATGTTTCTTTTGTAGATCCAAAGCAGATAGGTCTTGGTTTCAAAGTTTCAAATTCTATCTTCAAGATCCGCAAAACTTGTAAATGCAGTAAACAATAATAGTAGTGATTTGAAAGATAATTAATAAGATCTTTTAGAATAGAATGAGATATTGAAACTGAGATTTTTGCCTTTTGGATACTAAGATGAAGGTGAAGAGGAAAATTAACTTATTTATTGTTCTGTTTTGAGCTCTATTTATACCTACTATGATACAATAAGGTACTCAAAACATAAATTTTTATCATGAAATTTTTAAAGTGATCATACTAGTGAAGAATTTTAAAACAGGGGAAATATGTAAAAAAAAAATGAATAAAATAGAAATTTTTCTTCAAAATAAATTGCACTCCTTTCATAATCATTTGTGGCATCATTACTTGTAATCATAACCACCAAGTACTTCCTAATATAGTGTGATATATTTGCTGATGCACTGTTTTGGATTATAGAAATTTTCTAGGCTTAGTGGGAAGACTAGGGTGCTGTTTGGTCCAGGCTCTCTATAGTGATTCCTGGATCTGGAACTGAGATCTGGTCTCAAAACTGCAGGTCCATGTTGATATCTTCTGAGTTCCACCTGATTAATTGTGTTGATAAGTGTATTTCGAAGGCACTAGGCATGAGTTGTTTCAAAGGAAAGTGTTATATGTTGTAGAAGAGTGGTTTTGAGCTATGTTGTCAAAGAGTGTGAGGTATTATCATATCTGGTTTGAACCCATGGGGATTTCCCACACCATCTTCTTATGACTAGTAATAGCTTCTATATGACTTATACTTGACTTAGTGCTTATTTATGCAGCACACAATACTTAGTCAGTAGTATATTATTAGTATTCACATTCATGTATTTAAGTAGTGTGAAACTACAGTCAAGCCTCAGCTTGATCTTAGTTTTGAGTACCAATCTAATCAATTAAAACTTTGTTACTACATCTGCTCTCTCTCTAGTCTAGAACAGCTAGTGATTATATATAACAGCAAGAACAATATCTTTCCCTGAAAGCCTGGTGGATTATCTGCTGTAACTGACCTTAGTGAGGCCCCAACAAGTGGTAGTTAAATACTCATATAGTGGTATCTTCTATTGCTGCACTAGGGAAATCTGACTAGCCATCTGAGGTGCAAGGATTGTATTGTACATGTTAAAAGCATACAAAAGAGAAATTTACTCTATTCCAAAAACTATCTAAATATGCATAGTAGTAACACTTATCATCTGATGAATTATGTAATCCATCATGTGATTGTGCTATCACAACAAATAGTAGCTAGTTAGTACTAACACTAAGAACTAAGTAAGCTCTAAGGTAAGGTAGTTCCACTCTACTGTGTATAAACATAGGGCACTACTCAACAAGTTATGAGCCCTAGTGCTAGTCTTGATGTTGCCCTCATAGGCTAACTACAATGACTAGAAACCAAGCTCTTATCTTGGAGAAGTGACTCTCTTATTGTTCTCTTCAATGGTTGAGTTTCAAGATATATCTACTCTATTAAGTAATATTATTATAAACATTATTCTTAATAATGACTCCATGCAAGCCTTTGTTAAAGTTAGTAGATGCCATAACATAGGCATTAGTAAAGTATTAGTTTGTGTTAAGCAGCCATGTGTGCGTGACATAGTGGAGAGACTCAAGTCTTACCTTATGCTTACTTGGTTCATACCTTACAGTTAGTCTTACTACTACTATCTATAGAATAGGACAAGGGATCTATTCTGCATAAGAGTGTTCTTATATACAGTTCTAGCCATATGTACATATTTACATAGGGTCTGTGCATAGGGCATGGGGCATATGTGAGTATAGTCATGTGACATATCATCTGACATATCATCTGACTCATCACTTGACGAATTATGTAATCCATCATGTGATCGTGCTGTCACAACAGTTTGCACTTTATGCACTTTAATGTAAATACCACAATAGTGGCATTAGTAAAATACTTTCATTTCACACTTTTACACTTAGTTTACATTTCTTAATGTTTCTCCTTTTGTTTTGTAGTTGTAGGTCCACTGAGTGTTGTAAAACACTCAAACGCAATATAGTGGATACTATTTATCACACTTTATGGGTCCTGGGTATAACAGGGCCAAACAAGTGCACTTTCCTTATGTATCTAGAGATAGATACTAGATACTTGCTGAAAACAAAGTTAATCATATTACACTTGTTTGAACACATTTTAGAGGGTTTCTTACATTGTATCTGACTACTTATAGTAGTATAATTGCAGAGTTCAGTTTGAACTTCAATAGCCTTATGTTGTTGAAGTATTCTTGTGGTTGCTTTATAAGAATGTTTGCTGTATTAGCAAATTCTGGGTCTGCTATAGCTTGCTATGGAGCACTCCATAGCACCATAGCAGCTATAGCATGGGGTTATAAGCTGCAGAGTACTCCACAGCATCCCATAGATAGTGTTATGATCTTATCTAGATATGCATTTATCTCCCTGGACTTTAGGCTGTGTGCATAACACATTCCTGTCTCGTTTATTACTTTCCTATACATATTTTGTATATGACTTGCATTTTGTTTCTTTTAACTTGTAGTGACTTGTATAGGCTTCTAAATGACTTGTAGATACTTCTGTATAACTCTGTGCTGACTCATAGCTTACTGAGCAAGCACACAATAGGTTATTATTAGAAGTAGCATACTTGTATTTAAGTAATGTGAAACTACAGACAAGCCTTAGCTTGATCTTAGTTTCAAGTACTGTAAGGGGAACCCCAAGTTTAATCCTTCGAAACTACTTAGCAATACCTCAACACCACTTCTCACTACCCTCAATACAACTTCAATATGCTTACTAGCAGGGAGTTATATATTTAGATATAGTTACTAAGGTTGTCACCCATCTAAGATGGTAACCTTCCTTCAATACCTCTTCTATTTTTATCCACATATATAGCAATACCCCTGGACAAAAATCCTTAGACTTTTCTCTTCAGATTTCCTGTCCAGGTGAGTAGATAGAATATGTATACTTTACAATATAATAACTTTGGATTTCCTATCCAGTTCGATGTGCTTCCTGTTTTGCAGCCTGTTGTGACACTTCAAAATATGCATCGTGTGAACTGCCCAGTTGCTCTTACAAGTACCCTCTAATACAGGCGATTACTCTGTTACCTTAGTAACAACTAAGTGACTCTCCCTCCTCTATCTAGGATAGCAGGATCATTGTATATAATAGCACAGTTGACACCATTTAGTCTGAAACACCTGACTAGTTTTCTATGGTAACTAATCTCTATGAGGCCCCAATAGATGGCAGTCAAAAACCTGTGTAAAGATATCTCCCTTTACCACACTTGGGAAATCCAACAAGTATTCAACTATGCCCTAACCCAGATGGCCAAATGACAAGACAGATAAATGACAATGCAAACCCCTAACAGTAATAGATAGGCTGTAGCAGTACTATAGAACTTCATAGATAGGCTGTAGTATACTATAGCAGTGTTATAGCACTCCATAGATGGATTATGTAAGCAATCTATGATTGATATATGCTATGCAATACTATGAAGCTGCTATAGAATACTATAAAGCACTATAAAGTACTCCATAGCAAGCTATAGATAATTATTTGTATTTGTATTTATATTTGTATTTATATTTGTATTTGTATTTGTATTTGTATTTATTTATTTTATTTATTCATATTTATATATATGTATAATTTACATAATATAACACTATATGTCAGTACACAAACATTAAAAAATATATAAAAATATAATAAAAACATATACAAAAACATATATAAAAACATTAAAAAAATAACAAAAAACATATAAAAACATAGAAAAAACATAGGAAAACATTGAAAAAAATATAAGAAAAACATAGAAAAGTATTACAATAGTTTACTCCTATATGTATAGACATACTAGAATAGATGATAGTAAGAGGATAGAATAGTATAGTATGTAATAGTAGATAGGAGGGAAAAGGAAGAATGGATTCTAGTTGGAAACTAGTGGTCTTATTGTTGTGACAGCAACTCTACATGATTGATTAGTAGTCATGTAATTAGTTACATGCTTATCAGTTATGTGTTGTAGACCTGATAAGATAAGATAAGGTCACACCAGTATAATGACTAAGATGTAATGACACACATGGTCTAGAGCATTCTAGAGCTTACTGTGGACATGCATATGACTCATGTTATGGAACATATACAACTCATGTCCTACCTGGAGTAGACATGAGGTATTTCATGTACACACTGGTAACTACATTAGGTATTACACAGCCATGACTATAATATATATAAGTACAGGTAGTAACATCAATATACCTTATCCAAATATCTTGGTAGTAGTTAGTAGCCAGCCTCTCTAAGCAATAGTAAGAATCCCAGGTAAGGTAGTTCCCTATCACTGTGTATGATAGGCACTGCTCAACACTTATATAAATACCAGAGGTACTTTTATCAAGGTAGCCTAGAAGCACTCAGGGTAGACTAGAAGCACTTAGGGTAGTCTAGAAGCACTAGTATCATAGTAACAGAAGTAGACTAGAAGCTGTCAGGGTAAGCTAGAAGCACTATTCTAAGCAGTCTAGAATAGTAATCTAGGTCTTCCTGAGTTATATATAAGAAGGCCTTTGTAGTATACTTTTCCCCAAGTAAATATACTCTATTTATACTCTAACAGAAAGAGAAAAACTTGGATATATAACAGAAAAGAAAAGGAAGAACATACCAGCATCTGTACAACTTCTTCTATCACTACCAGACTGACAACTATGAAAATGAGAGAAGATGGTAGTTGAAGAAGAAGATAGAAGAGAAGTAAAAAGAAAATTTAAGTTCAAAGTATCCAGGGTAATTTTCCCACAGTCATATGACTCTGCTGTTGACAAAGATTGGACTCATATTTTTTTTCTAAGTCCAATACAAGTCCAACATTTTGCTTATATAATCCAGAAAGCAGAATAATATAGAATTAGTGATTAATCACTATAAACTTTGTAGAATAGCACGAGATTTTGCAGAATAAAGACATATGAAAATTACTAGATATAGAAAGATGTGCTTATTCGCTTTCATACGCGTCAAAGAGTAGTCCAAAATGGTCCAGAATTCAGTGAGATATAATGAAAACATTATGGGTATGTTTTTCTTATGATGTTTTCATGATATCTCACTCAAATCTGGACCGTTTTGGCTGTTATTTAACGCGTTTTCAAAGCGAATAAGCACACCTTTCCATGTTTATAATTTTATATGTCTTTATTTTGCAAAATCTCGTGCTATTTCACAAAGTTTACAAGTTAATCAAAAACTCATCACACTACATGCTACAAGCTGCTATAGGAAATTAGCCTGACATCTATAGGTTACTATAGACTGCTATGGCCAACTATAAAAAAGGGCAAAATGCTACAGGTCACTATAGATCACTATGAGTCACTATGAGTTACTATAGAAAATAGCTAATATCTATGGATTACTATAGGTCATCAGTAAACCCTGGGTCATATATAGAGCACTCCATAGTGCTATATAGTCCCATGGTGGCCATAGTGGCTGTAGCATGAGTTGCAAAGTCCATAGTTCTCTGTAGTGCTCCATAGATGCCTATAGTATACCTATAAATGACTGTAGTTAGACTATAGTGATCTATAGTGACTATAGATAGTATTAAAATATAACTATAGAGCACTTATGAAGCACTGTGAAGCACTACATAGTACTACTATAATAGTATATAAACTTTATTGATTTATTGATTTTAATATATTTATTTCATTCTTACTACTATAATTATTTACATAATACTATATATTACTATATTGAAAAAATAAAAAAAGACATAAAAAGTCAGAAAAAAAAAACATAAAATGTGAAAACAAAACATAAAAAAAAACATAGAAAAAAACATAAAAAATTGGAAAATAAAAATTAAAAAAAAACTATACAAAGTTAGAAAACATAACTAAAAAGACAGAAAAAGTCAGAAACATGACTAAAAAAGGGAATGGTTGAAAATATACTAAAAAAGGCAAAAAAAGTCAGAAACATATAGAAAAGAATGAAAGAAGTTGAAAATATATGAAAAACAAGAAAAAAAGTCAAACATATATGAAACAAGAGAAAGAGGATTGAAAACATAACTAAAAAGAGAGGAAATATATAAAAAAAGAAGGAAAAAGTCAGACATAAAAGGAAAGAAGTTGAAAACATATAAAAAAAGAGGAAAAAAGCAGACAGAAAATATACCATATACCTGAGCTATCACCTCCTCAACTTCTTCCATCCCTAGGTTCTGACAAGAAAGAGCAGATATAGCAGATATGTATAACTAATAGGATGAATCTAGAAAGAAAGAATGTCAGCAAAAAGAAAGAGAGGAAAAAATCACTTACCTGGGTAATGGTTGAAAACTTTGAAGCAAAAAAAAAGTTGAAGTTCGAAAATGTCACATCAGCCACAGGTCACATGACTTTGCTAAAGTTGAAATTTGAACTTCAAAAAAAAAAATTTTTCTAAGTCCAAAAATCTTTCTAAGTCCAAGTCTGATGTTTTGCTTATGTAATCCAAAAAGCGAAATAATCTTCTAAGTCAAACTCTATATACTTGCTATACACACTAAGTGAATAGTTGAAAGTTATGTAATTTAATTCAAAGAATCAAATCAAATCAAATTAGATAAATTCTTATCTATTATCTGTTATTGATACTTATCAATTTTTTATAATATATATCTATGGAGTACTATGGAGTATTATGAAAATTAGTCATATCTATGAAATACTACAAGAAACTACAGAAAAAGTCAAAATACTACAATTTACTATGGCTTACTATAGAAAATAACTCTAATCTATGGCTCACTACAGGTAACTATGGAAAATAGCCTATATCTATGGCTTACTACAGGTCACTATTAAGGACCAAAATTGTATTTTGCTAATGGTTATTATAGGCTACTATATGTTGCTATAGTGCTATAGCTTATTATAGATTTCATCAGACCAAAACAGAGTTTAGCTGATATAAGAAAGGGGTTATGTGAGGTTACAGATAAATACAATGTTAAGAGCAAATAAAGAGAGCAAACACAGAATAAGATTGAGAAAATAAGTAAAGGTGAGAGACATCTAAGTGAAGCAAGAGAGAACAAAGCAATAGTGAGGTTCTCACTTGGATGAGCAAGTTTTTATACTAAAGAGTCCAAATATGCTAATAGAAAAGTGCAAAGGATGATATTTGACAAGTTAGATGACTTACAGTTATTTATTACTCTTTGAGACACCAAATATGTTTTGGCTCTTAGTATAGTATCTTGTATAGTTTCTTCTAAATCAGCCTTAATATATCATTAAATATGATAGTAAAGAAGATTTTACCTATCTTGTAGAATGGAAAGAGAGATATGTAATTGAAAGATTTTGAAATCAGTTAAAGCTTATATTATCATATAGTTTACAAGCCATTGAGATAGTCACATCACACAGGTTGATTACTTCATTTGTAAAATTTTTACTCTATTTGTAACATATTTTATCTAATCATGATTATCTGTCTCACTGTCTGTACTCTTGTTATTATCATTGGTAGTATTTTCTCCTTTCTTAGGCTTTGGAGCAGCCTTTTATTGAGCAGCACCTGTCATACATAGTGATAGGTGTTGCGACAGCAACAATCACATGACTGATTACATAATTGATCATGTGATGGAGCACGTGACTGATGACATGTCTTACACTCATATGCTCTATAGCACGTGATATCCACAAACATTCTACAAGGTTCTATAACCTTCTATATGTAGTCACATGATATGTTAGTGTACCTGCGCACGGACCATTGTACAAAGCTGTACAAACAGCAATTATGTATATAAGTAGAGCTACTGGATCTTATGTCCTTTGTCAAATTTCATTCGTAGTAGTCAGTACTAGAACCGTAAGCCCCTAAGCACTAAGTAAGCTCTAAGGTAAGATCAGTCCCCTCTACTGTGTTAAACAGGGTGCTGCTCAACAATAGGGAACTACCTTACCTGGAGTTCTTACTGTTGCTTAGAGGGATGCTACTACTGACTACTACCTAAGTAATTTGGACAAGGTATATTGACATTACTACCTGTACTTATATATATTATAGTTATGGCTGTGTAATACCTAATGTAGTTACCAGCATATATATGAAACATCTTATATCTACTCTGGGTAGGACATGAGTCATACACATTCTATAACATAAGTCATATGCATATCCTGCAGTAAGCTCTAGAATACTCTAGACTATGTATGTCATTACATCTTAGTTATATATAGGTGTGACCTTTATCTTATCTTATCAGGTCTACAACACATAACTGATGAGCATATGACTAATCATATAACTACTAATCAATCATGTTAGAGTTGCTGTCATAACACCTTCTTCAGTTCTTTCAACTTGGCTTTGTCTAGCCTGGCCTTTAACCCTCTGCCTTTGCCCTGTTATGCTTAGCTTCCCATGCTTTAATAGCCTTATGATGGGCTTCTTGCAAAGTATTGTTGTAAGCAACCTGTTTTATTTCATCTTTTTTTCACTATACTAATGCATCAGAGTGCTGCTGATTTTTCTGTCTCTTCTTCTTCTTATTCTTAGCTTTCTTTCTTATTGCCTTGTCTCTATCAATAACTGCTCAATGAAATTTATTACCTGTAAATAGATGGGGCATTCCATTACCTAAAACCTTTCTTGATTTTTTTTGTGGGCCTTCTATTCTTTGTGTTTCTCTAGATAACTCTGGCATTTTAAGGAATACATGGCTTGAGATAGAGTATTAGCCTATATCTCAATCATCCTTCTTTTCTGCTGACTATCTTGCTTATTAAATTCCTTCAGAGCATTTTGCAACTCCTTCTCTAGCTCAGTATAAGGCTTTTGTTCAAGAAGATGGGCATAGCATCAGTTTGAATAGAGAAATTATATATGGCTGAAAAAGAGGAATTTTCATGCTAGAGTAGGGACTTAATGGCAAGACTAGAAATGAAGCAGATGTTGAGTGCAACCTGTTAATGGCTAAATGGATAGGTATTGTTGGGATTGTTATATCACTAGAAGTATCCATGTTAGTGTCTGTATTGCTAGGAGCATTTACATGAAGCAGCTTGGTATGTGAGAATTTGATGGAATATGTCATTAATAACATATGTTGGACTTGCCATATATAGTGGCAAATCATCATACTATGATGATGTCATACTCAGAGCCATCATTTTAGTTGTGATAATGTCAGGAATTGAAGGAAACAACTTCTATTTTCTTGAATACTGCAATAATATTTTCTGATGTAAGTGCCTTTATATGTGCTTCTGCATAGATTTTCAGGAAGTTTGATTTCTTTACTGCCCCACATTTCTCCCATTCAAAGTTGTCACATGCTCACTCCATATGTATGTCAGAAACTGTTAGAATAGTAAATAGAGTATATTCACTTGGGGGAAAAGTATGCTATAGAGGCCTCTGTTATGACCTTATCTGGAATATCACTTATCTCCCTAGGACTTTAGAATGCATACATAATACATTTCCACCTCATTTATTACTTTCTCATACACATTTGTATTATGACTTGCATTTTGGTTCTTTTAACTCATAGTGAACTTATATAGGCTTCTAAATGACTTGTAGATACTTCTGTATGACTCTATGCTGACTCATAGCTTACTGAGCAAGCACTGCAATAGGTTATTATTAGAAGTAGCATACTTGTATTTAAGTAGCATGAAACTACAGACAAGCCTCAGCTTGATCTTAGTTTTCAAGTACCCTCTAATATAGGCAATTACTCTATTACCTCTGTAATAACCTAAGTGACTCTTCCCTCCCCTGTCTAGGATGGCAGGATCATTGTATATAATGGCACAGGTGATACCATCTAGTCTGAAATGCCTAACTAGTTTTCCAGTGGTAATTGACCTCTACACGAGACCCCAACAGGTGGCAGTTAAAAACCTGTGTAAAGGTATCTTTCTTTACTGCACTTGGGAAATCTGACAAGCATTTCAATCATGCTCTAACCTGGACAGCCAAATGAATGAGACAGATAAATGATGATACAAACCCCCTAATGGTAACAGCCTCCTTATATATAATTCAGGAAGGCCTAGACTACTGTTCTAAACTGCTCAGAATAGTGCTTCTAGCTTACCCTGATAGCTTCTAGTCTACTTCTGTTGCTATGATACTAGTACTTCTAGACCACCCTGAGTGCTTCTAGTCTACCCTGAGTGCTTTCTAGGCTACCCTGATAGAAGCACCTCTAGTATCTATATAAGACTACTGGTTTCCAACCAGAACCCATTCTTTTTTTCCCTTCTATTCTACTACTATCTTATTCTGTCTATATATATAGCAGTAGACTATTGTAATAGCCAATTCCCAAGTACCTATTATCCATAAGTGCTTTGATCTTATCAGCAGCTGCCTGTCTCCATAGTTCTGCATCTGGTGCTTTCATTGCCTATTTGTATGTATTAGGCTCTGTAATACCAGAGGACAACACCACTAAACTCTTCTTCATCATTAGCAATATCTGCTTCAGATTCAGAAGATGTTTCAGAGATAGCAGGAGAGTGTCTAACTTTCTACTATTCACCTAGAAGGTTGAATATTCCTCCTAGTCCTTCTTTGAGCTAAAGGAGGACTGACTGGATTAGAAGTGAATTGTCTGACAGAAGTTTGTGGTAAAGAGACTAGGTTGTAGACTAGGAGATGATGGTAGGGATACTGGTTCAGAACTAGGAGACTGTAGAGATATAGGAAGTGTAATTGGAGAAGGAGTATTATACTCTACTTCAACAGAAATAAAAGGAGGTTTGTTATTATTTGACACCATTGGCAAATAACCACAGAAGATGAGATAGAGGGAGTGGCTGACTGATTTCTAGGAATGTCATACTTATTAAACTATAAAAATGGCCAGACAGGGAGTTGAACCTAGGACCTTCTGGACATATACCAAGCACTCTAACCAACTGAGCTATATGGCCTTATGGGTTCAACCAGATAACTTGTATTTAACCACTTAGCTCACTCTATATGGTATCTTGTACTAGTGTCCACCAATTAAGGATTATTTAGCTATTTGTACTCAACTGATTGAGGTCTTGCTAGCAAAAATGCAATAGGTTGATTTGACATGTTAAGTGATCCTCATTCCACTTATTAAGTTCTTCTTATTTCATCTAGTACATTGGGCAGGTAGATAGCAGGTGTATTCTTCACTAGATCCTTTCTCATTATACTAAACTATAGATACAATATCAGAGTTGACAATCCTTCAGTGAAAAGTTCATCTATTATATTCACTACCTAAGAAGTAATTGTGGATAACCAAGAAGGATAGATTCATCAGGATGAAATTATTTATAATAGCAAAATTTTGAAGCATACCCATATAGCACTTCATACTTTACTATAATGAGATTCTTGAGACAGCCCTTTGAAAAAGTAAATCTAAATACATAACAATTAGAAAATGTCTGAATAATTATTATCAAGAATACTATATCAGCAAATCCTGGTTTTAGTCTGACTTAAGCCATAATAAGCCATAGCATCTGTAGTGATCCATAGTGACCCATAGTGATCCCATAGATTTTGGCTATTTTCCATAGTGACCCATAATAGGCCTACAGATGTCAATCATTTCTATAGTAATCCATAGTAACTCATAGTAATCCATAGTATTCATAGTATTCCATAGTAACCCATAAGTATCCATAGTATTTCATAGTGATCCTATAGTATTCCATAGTAACTCATAGTAGTCTATAGATATTAATCATTTCCATAGTATTCTATAAATGCTATATAAATTTGTATAATAATATATAGTAATCTGTAGTATTTTGACTTAGAGTACTATTCCACTTTTTGGATTAGATAAGAGAAAGATTTTTGGACTTAGAAAATTTTTATTTTTGAAGTTCAAATTTTGACTTCAGCAAAGTCACATGACCTGTGGCTGACATGGCATACTTTGAACTTCAACTTTTTTTTTTGCTTTGAAGTTTTCAACCTTCATCTTTATAAGTCATTTTTTCCTTCTTTTCTTTTACTAATATTCTTTTCCTAGATTTATTCCATTATCATATATCTTTGCCATATCTGCTTATTGTTAGGATCTAGGAATGGAAGGAGTTGAGGAAATGTGATAGCTTGGGCATTTAGTATGTTTTGTGTCTACTTTTTTTCTTTTTTTTTTATATGTTTTCAACTTTCTCCCCTGTATAGTCTGATTTTTTCCTTCTTGTTTATACATTTCCTCTCTTTCTAGTTATGTTTTCAATCCCCTTTCTCTTATTTCATGTGTCTGACTTTTTTCCTTGTTTTTTCATATGTTTTCAACTTTTTTCTTTCTTTCTATATGTTTCTAACTTTTTTTTGCCTTTTTTGGTATATTTCTAACCTTTCCCTTTTTTGTCATGTTTCTGACTTCTTCTGTCTTTTTAGTTATGTTTTCTGACTTGAAATTTTTTTTTTCTCACTTGGTATGTTTTTTTTATGTTTTTTTTTCCTAACTTTTTATGTTTTTTTCTATGTTTTTTTTAAACTTTTTTTATGTTTTTTTTCCAACTTTTTTATGTTTTTTTTTTTTTTGACTTTCTATGTTTTTTTTTTCCAACTTTTTATGTTTTTTTGTCTGACTTTTTTTGTCTTTTTTTAAATTTCTTCTATATAGTATTATATAGTAGTATGTAGTAATTGTAGTAGTAAAAATAAAATGAATATAATAAAATGAATAATCTAATAAAGTATATATACTATTATAGTAGTGCTATAGAGTGCTCTGAAGTTGAGAACTCATGCTATAGGCACTATAGGCACTATGGCTTACTATGAATTACTATACAAATATCTATGGAGCACTATAGAGTACTATAGAGCACTATATAGATGCCTATTCATCTATGGAGCACTACAGAGATACTTATATATCTATGGAGCACTATGGAGTGCTACTGGAGTGCTCTGGAGTTGGAAACCCATGCTATAGACACTATGGGCACTAATGGCACTATGGAGCACTCCATAGTGCTTCATAGTTGATCCTAAGGATTTGCTAATGTGACTTAACATAAAGTCACTTATAGACCAATAAAGCTTTATGTAAGACCATATCTTGAGTGATGAATACAGTGGCGATCAAAAGTATTGCACAGCCACTATAAAACTGATCTAAATTAAGCTACTGCTCACAAAACATTCATGTATTAAGTTAATTATATAGTCAAATTGTAGCTAGACAAGTCAAGAATATAATAGGAATGTGTAGAATATGTAGTTCTACTTGTATTGATAAGAAAGTTCCATAGAATATAAAAAGTAATAGTGCAATTCTTTTGCTCATACCCCTATGACTAGAAAGATTAGCATATTGTGAAAGAACTACTTGATGAAATCCTTACCAGTTTTCAGTATTTTGTACAGCCACCTCAAGTGATTACTAATGCAGTAATGTGGCAGGGCATACTCTCATATAGAGTGTCCAGTGCCTGACATAGGAAGTTGTACCACTCCTCCTGAAGTGCAAGTCCACAACTCCTTCCTATTTGTTGGTAATGGGTTGTGAGCATAAACCAAGAAATCTAATTGGTCCCATACATGCTCAATAATGTTCATATCTGGGCTAGAAAGAGGCCATGGTAATTATTTTATGTTTTTTTGCTGAAACTACTGCTTGGCAATCTTGGATGTATACTTAGAGTTATTGTTTTGCTGGAAAATAAGACCTTCCTTTCCTGTATGTCGAATCTTCAGATCCTTCAGAGTGCCGAGGAATTGTTTATCGAGGATATCGACATAATTGGGCCCACACATAATCCCATTTATCCAATGAAGCCTTCTCATGCCCTTTGATGTGATCATGCCCCACACCATCAGGTTTCCTAGCACCATGTTTGATATTTTTCTTGATAAATCGATTATCAAGGGCCTGTCCAGAGTGAAACCATGCATACTGATGACTATCTGACTTGAATAGAAGGAATTTGGACTTATCTGAAAATCCCACCCTTTTCCAGTCATCAACAGTCTAGCTTGCATGCTGTAATGCCCAAAGACAGTGCTTCTCCTGGTTTGCTGGAGAAATGTAGGGCTGAGACCTGTGCACTTAGCAGACTAATCCATATTCCTTTAGGTTTCATGCAATTGTATGACGAGATACCTGAGGAAAAGCCTTCTTGACCACTTCAGTAGCATTAGATGCCTCAGTTTTTGCAAGCATTTGGGCTGCAACTTGAATATTGCACACTTCTAATTTATGAGGCCAACCTGTTTTTGGAGTAACATAATAAGGGTCATTTGATTTTTCGAAGCGCTTTAGTATTTGAGCTACAGTAGTGTGATGAATACCTAATTCTTTGAGCAATTTCATTATTGTCCATGGTGAGCTTCTTGAAATTGAAAATCCAGGCAACTTTGGTGGGAGATGTGTAGACCATGTCTGTATGTAGGATGATAAATTAATTTCTCATTGCAAACTCCATCTGATCCCTTATAAATTCTAACTAAGTGTTTCAAATACACTTGATCAAAAGTATTGCACATGGTTTCATGCTAGTAAAATGCAAGTATTTGGTCTGATTCTTATTAATAATACTAAAACACATTTTTATTATATTAACTACATGTGTATCTATCTAAAACATTCATTTTATTTGAGATGAAAGCCTCAATGCGCTCTTGAGTGCATGATGCGACGCAGTCACAGTAGGTGGCTGTGCAATACTTTTGATCACCACTGTAGCACTGTCCAGTGTCTTTGTAAAGAGGTAGAGAAGGTGTGGGGTAGAAGTAATAGGACAAAAAGGGAAAAGTTGAAACAGAAAACTTACACCATGAATATCTAGAGGGACACACAACAAGGTGGCTTCAGTTATTCCCAAGAGACTACTGATGCCCAGGAGGGCATATACAAGGGCTGCTCTTGTAGTGAAAATTGAAGAGTACATAGTGAGATGTAAAAAGAAATGAAAAAAAAATTGCAATGGCAGAGCTCATGCACTATGAGAAAAATAGTGTGATGACCAAACCTTTCATCAAGATTCTAGTATTTGGCATGAGTATGCGAAACAGATATAAGAAACCTGCAGGATACTTAAGTAGAGTTATTTTGGTAGTAATGGGATATATGTTGTAACCATAATGTATACAGAAAACAAGAATAATCCACTGTGTGACAAGACAAAGTATATTGAATAATAGATACCTATTTACAGATGTTATAGTGATGATACATACTTCACTGTTTATAGGACATAAATGAAAGATATTATTGAAAGATGTTATCAGGATATTCAATTTCTCTGCCAACAGAAACTTACACTACCAGAATAGAGTTGCATATTAACCCCCCACTTGTATAAATTGAGGTTGAATGCCTTGAGAGCATTGTTTGTGGCAGAAATTTTGAACTCATTAATATACTGATTACCCCCATAGTATTATGCATTTGGTAGATCATCAGAGTACTTGTTAGTTATGGTGTAACTATTTGCTTCTATAATTGCAAGACTAACCAGATTTGTAACAAAAAAAAGTAAGTGTTGGAATGTTACCGCTATGTATGTTTATTGTTGTAGATAGGAGTCGAGTCGAATGCTAGTCATGTTTCCCTAGCGCATTGAGGGGTAAAGTCCTCGAACTAGTTACTTTTGCCACTAGTGGGGGCCTCGTCGAGGTCAATTACGACGGAGGGGGCAGCCAGGCGTTTCAGGCTGCTCGCTGTCTTGCGTGCCATTATATACAACTTGCTAGCCGTCCTAGACTAGGGAGGGAGGTTTCGCTTAGAGCACACAGAGGTAGCAGAATAATCAAGCATGTTAGGCAGTATTCAAACTAAGGTCAAGCTGAGGCTTGCCTGTAGTTTGCGCTATCTTAAATACATAATCTGTACTACTAAGAATAGCCTACAATGAGGCATATCACTAAGCCTACAAGTCATATAGAAGACGCGTTGAGTCAAACTGATGCGCGCGCGAGTCAAAAGGTGAAACACAAGAGTCAAGGTGCTAAAGATAGTAAACATGAGGAGAACGCGTTGAAGACGCGTGTGTTTAAACTGTTCTAAAGTCCAGGGAGATATCGTAAGTCCGGATAAGGTCATAACATGGAACATGAATTATTACAAAAACATGCCTCTGAAGTGATGAGCTTGGGACTATGCCTGAGACATTTGCAAGGTGTTCACAGCTTTGATGCAGTTGTTAAGATGGCTAAGTAAGAGGCTTATGTTATCACCACCAAAGATGTTTACTATTGGAAAAATCAATGAACTTTATTATGACCTTATCCAGACTCCTTGATATTCCTGGACTTTAGAACATGTGTGCATCATGTTTCTGCCTCATTTCCCACTCCTGTTGTATGTTTCACCTATATGACTTTTATGTTCCTTCTATATGACTTGTGTACATTTCTAAATGACTAGTACTAGCTTCCTATGACTTGTACTTGACTCAATGCTTATTCATGTAGCATGCAATACTTAGTCAGTAGCTTATTATTAGTTACCCTACATTTGTATTTAAGTAGTGCAAAACTACAGTCAAGCCTCAGCTTGATCTTAGTTTTAAGTACTCCAATTTACTTGGATTATTACTCTGTTACCTTTTTGCAAACTTCCTCCCTAGTCTAGGACAGCTAGCAAGTTGTAAATAATGGCACAGGTGACACTGTACACTCTGAAACACCTGAGTAGTTTTATCTGCTGTAACTGAACCTCAGTAAGGCCCTGGCAAGTGGCAGTTAGAAACTTGCATAAAGGCACTCTTCTTTACCACACTAGGGAAATCTGACTAGCATTACAATGAGACCAGTTGATGAAGCTCCTAAATTCACATAACAGTAACAAACTTGGTGAAGAACATCTTTCTGAAGATGTCAAGTATAGCAGGTAAGTATTTATGCCAGGGGTGATGTTTCAGCATTGTGTGTAGATAATCATAATTATCAGTACCATCTGTTACTACTAGTGCATGATCAAGAGGGTGGTTGGTCAACATCTTTGTCTGGATTGCTAGTTAGATTTCCCTAGCATGGTAAAGGGAAATATCCTTTACACAGGTTTTTAACTAATACCTGTCAGGGCCTCGCTGAGGTCAGTTACAGCAGATAAACTAGTCAGGTGTTTCAGACTGTATGGTATCACTCATGCCATTATTTACAACTTGCTAGCTATCCTAGACTAGGGAGGAAGTTTGCAAAAAGATAACAGAGTAATAACCAAGTAAATTGGAGTACTTGAAACTAAGATCAAGCTGAGGCTTGTCTATAGTTTTGTGCTACTTAAATACACAACTACATATACTAATAATAAACTAATGACTAGGGATTGCATGCTACATTAATAAGCATTAAGTCAACTACTAGTCATAGGAAGCATCGTGTGAGTCACATAGAAGATAATATAAGTCATTTAGAAGATAGAACAAGTTAAAAGATAAAACATATGAAGAGAATGGAAACATAAGAAGGGAATATGGTGTGGAAAGGCTGCACAGCCTTGTCTCGGAAATCACCATTTTCTTGCTATTGGTCGCCACCCACAACTTTAGCAATCCAATTAGCAAGTGACCAATAAGCCTACTATACATTCTCCTGATTCCATGTCATATTAACTCTAATCCAGAAGCTACAGAAACCTCAGACATAGTCTATTTAAATATACCACATGATTTCCCTTACTTCCTTTTATCTCTCCAGCCCAGCAACCAATCAATCCCCTGCATATCCTCTCTTAATCTTTATACCCCATGAACATTACAGTGCAACTTCTTCTGATCAACTTACTCTCCATTTAATGGCCACTGAGAAAACCAAACTGTGGGATTGCCCTTCCTATCCTGACGATTGTGCTATCTGATGGCTTAGCACCCTTATTCACCCCTGTGCCATCTAGTTATCTCATGTGCAACTCCAAAAATAGCGAGGTATGCTCTAGACTTCTGTGATCATGTGCAACATGAGCATTGTGCGCTCACTCACTGGCCTGTTGACTATACCAAACTCTTTATAACTACTTTATTCTCTCCCCTACTCTTTCACTTATTTGAGATTGTATTCTCTCACACTCTTTGAACTATTTCTCCATTTGTCTTGTTTTTTCACACTGCCTTACAAATAGTAAAATTAAAAATACTTTGCTAGCTACTTGCAAATATTCTCTCTCTGTAGGAAGAATAAAAACTTATACAGTAGTTAGAAAAATTTAGTTTTCTTTTTCCCCTCTCCTCAGAGAATATTCAGAAGCAGAGAAACTAGCTCATCCTAAATTTCTTTACTCTCCCAACTGATTTCACTGCTTTTGCCCACTATAAGTCATCTAACTTATCAAATATTGTCCTTCACACTCTTCTATTGGCATATTTGGACCCTTTAGTATAAAAACTCTCTTGTCCAAGTAAGGATCTCACTGTCACTTCATTCTTCCTTACTTCGCTTGGATGTCTCTTGCCTTCACTTATTCTCTCAACCTTGTCCTGTGTTTGCTCTCTTTATTCACTCTTGACATTGCATTTATCTGTAACCTTACACAATCTCTTTCTTACTCATCTCTAGAAGACATTTTAGATACACAGATAGAAGTGCTGTGTCCCATAGGTTTCTGAACCTACTTGCACTTCACCTTCTCTTCAACAGTGAAAGATTTGAGTTGTAGTTGGACTAAGAAGTCCTTGGGGCACAGCACTTCTATTTGCAATTCCTAAACTGTCATCTGTAGAATAAGTAATAAAATATATAAAGATAATGGCTTTCAAAACAGAATGTTTGTTTTCAAAAATTTAAGTAATAAGAACTTATCAAGGATAATATTTATTCTACTTTGAAATGTTTTTTTTATAGATCTGAAGCAGGTAGGTCTTGGTTTTAAAGTTTCAAATTCTATCTTCAAGACCTGCAGGACTTGTAAATGCAGTAAATGATGATAGTAGTGATTTCAAAAGATAATCAATAAGATCTTTTAGGATAGAATAAGATATTGAAACTGAGATTTTTGCCTTTTGAATACTAAGATGAAGGTGAAGGGGAAAATTAACTTATTTTATTGTTCTGTTTTGAGCCCTATTTATATCTACTATGATACAGTAAGATACTTGAAACATAAATTTTTGCTATAAAATTTTTAAAGTGATTGTACTAGTGAAGAATTTTAAAATAGGGGAAATATTTTAAAAAAATAAATAAAATGGAAATTTTTCTTTGAAATAAATTATGCTCCCTTCATAACTATTTGCAGCATTGTTACTTATAATCATAATCCACTGAGTACTTCCTAATGCAGTGTGATGTATTTGCTGAATACACTGTTTTGGATTATAGAAATTTTCTGGGCTTGATGGGAAGACTAGGGTGCTGTTTGGTCTGGGCTCTCTATAGTGATTCCTGGATCTGAAACTGAGATCTGGTCTTGAAACTGCAGGTCCATGTTGATATCTTCTAAGTTTTCATCTGATTAATCATATTGATAAGTATGTTTTGAAGGCACTAGGCATGAGTCATTTTAAAGGAGAATATTATATGTTGTAAAAGAGTGGTTTCAAGCTATGTTGTTAAAAAGTATGAGGTATTACCATATTTGGTTCTGTTGAAGTTCAAACCGAACTCTGCAATTGTACTACTGTAAGCAGTCAGATACAATGCAAGAAACCCTCTAAAATGCGTTCAAACAAGTGTAATATGATTAACTTTGTTTTCAGCAAGTATCTAGTATCTATCTCTAGATACATAAGGAAAGCGCACTTGTTTGGCCCTGTTGTACCCAGGAAACCATAAGGCATGATAAATAGTGTCCACTATATCGCGTTTGAGTGTTTTGCAACACTCAGTGGACCTACAACTACAAAACAAAAGCAGAAATATTAAGAAATGTAAACTAAGTGTAAAAGTGCGAAATGAAAGTATTTTACTAATGCCACTATTGTGGCATTTACATTAAAGTGCACAAAGTGCAAACTAATACTTTACTAATGCCTGTGTTATGGCATCTACTAACTTTAACAGGTTCAAACCCTGTTAGTGTGTGAATAGTGTGTATTCAGTTAGAGGAAAGTATGCTATAGAGGCCTCCTTATATACAATTCAGGAAGGCCTAGACTACTGTTCTAGACTGCTCAGGGTAGTGCTTCTAGCTTACTCTGACAGCTTCTAGTCTACTTCTGTTGCTATGATATCAGTACTTCTAGACTACCCTGAGTGCTTCTAGTCTACTCTGAGTGCTTCTAGGCTACCCTGATAGAAGCACCTCTGGTATCTATATAAGACCACTAGTTTCCAATTAGAACCCATTCTTCCTTTCCCTTCTATTCTACTACTATCTTATACTGTCTGTACATACATCAGCAAACTCTGGATCTGCTATGGATGCTATGGAGTGCTATGAAGCACTCTATAGCACTTCATAGTATCCATAGCAGACCCGGAGTTTGCTAATGTATAGTAGTAGACTATTGTAACAAACCCATGGTGGTTTTCCACAATGGATACAAGTTATATAGAAGAATGAAAGAGTCATATAGATGAAACATATGATAGGAGCAGAAAACAAGACAGGAATGTAGTGCACATATATGTGCTAAAGTCCAGGGAGATAATATCAATCCAGATAAGGTCATAATATTATCCCCATTTATATATCAGAAGTCCCAGTACTTCTGATATTCATACAAATATCTATTTGCCTGTTAGTTAATGATGGAGCTCACTAGTCATATTGCTCATTGCAATATCATTCCATTTGTGGAAGTTATAATTGGGAGAGTAAAGGCAATGGAAGGGGCCCTGGTTTAGTTCTATTGTTCTGATGTATCATTCTTTAGCTAAGTAGTCCAATATGCACTGTTTGTCTACACAATTGCCCAAATAATGTCCTGGCTTGTATTTCTTACAATAGGTGCATTAGTATTTGGGGCAGTCCATTGCCCAGTGATAGATGGATCCATATTGGAAACATTTGTTGTTGATGGCTCTGAGAGTGACAGGAGTGGGTTTCTAAGGTTGGGGTAGTGATGAGGTTCTTGGCCTGCCTGAGTTGTATTCAGTATACTGGAGGGTGTGGACAGGATATGGTGGAATAAGAAGTGGCAGTCCTGGCTTCTGGTTTGATATATATAGACAACTGGTCTGTGAGACCATTACTGTTGAGGCTCTCAAGTTGGAGAGTGCTGAGTTCCACAACTTTGGTAGTAAGTGCTTGCAGTTTCTGATAAATCCTCAAATGAGATATGGAGTTCTCTGAATCTTGGTGCATTAGGTGGGGGCAATCTTGTTAAGCCAATCATTGATGAAGAGCCATTTTTCCTAGTCTTGGAAAAGGTGTTTAATGTCACAGAGTCTGAGGTAGTTAATCTCAGGAGAAATGCATGGACATGGTAGTTCTATGGATGTGATGCTTTCTGAATCTGAGGAGAGGATGTCTAGAGTCTAGATGTGGACATGCAAAGGTGGTGGTGATGGTAACTTAATAAGGGGTGATAAAGTGATGGTATTAGTGCTGGGGGTTGTGATGCTGATGCTGATGTTGGTACAAGTATTGTAGATAGTTGAAGTAGTGATATGGGTGGTAGTAAAAATATGGTGAGCTCTCTAGTGGATAGGGGTTGCTAGAGCATATAGTGTTTTCATATAAGAAACTTAATAGTAAACATACTAGCTCAGTGTTTGCATGGTCAAACAACTATAATATTATTTATCTTCATTAGTAAACATACTAGCTACTTTACTATTAGTATAAATTGTAAGGAAAGAAAGGAACATTCTCACCTCAGTGTCTGTATAGGTCAAATGACTAAGGTGTTTGGAAAATATTAAGATGTTTAAATATTTAAAGAACAGATAGGTTATATCTTTTTCAGGTAGCATAAAAAGGAAAAACAAATGAATCTACTTTTAAGTAATCAAAGGAGGACATAAAAAAGGAATGGTATAATTATTGATGCAGGTGTTAATAAAAGGAATAGGTATAATAAAATGAAGATGCATTATGTCTGATGAATTTGGGTGTGTGTTTGGGCTTGTGTGCACTTGTTATTTCAACACTCCCCCTCAAGGGGGTGCAAGTCCAAATTCAGAAGCAAAATGCTTCACTTTTGCAGATGGAAGAGCTTTGGTGAGGGCATCAGCTAGTTGTTCATCTATGAGACAGTAGATAAGTCAAAGAGAACCATTTTCAATAATGTAATGAATGAAATGAAAATAAATGTTGATGTATTTAGTGCATGTGTGATATTGGTGATTTTTTGTGAGTTCTATTGCTGACTGGTTGTCTGAGAACAGGGTGGTGGATTTGAGTGTGGTGCTGAAGATTTGAGAAAGAAGAGAATAGGGTCTTTCAAAGTTTCATTTTGACTTCATTTTCATTCCATTTTGACAACCCTGAGAAACTTCATTTTGGCAAAATGGACAACAAAATGAAACCAAAAATGAGATCCAAAATGGTCATTTTCACCAAAATGAACCTTAGAGCTCCTTGTGCATAAAAATGGCTATTCTGCTTTGCATTAGTGTTTCCTTCAAGATACTGGTTTTCTTTGTGAAGTTTTATTTTCTTCTGCTGTGCTATATGTTACACTTTCACCTATTCTAAGTTCTTACACTACTCAGTAGTCAACATGGATCAACCACACTTGGTTACATGCCACCTAGAAAGTCTGCTGATGCACCAAAGCAACCCAAGAGACTGCTCTCAAGTAGGAAAAAAGCTTCCAAGGATACTGAGGTACTAGAAAGATGAACTACCAGAGTCAGTGATACCCCCCAAGAGCTCAAAGCAAGGAAGCTCTGAGAAGATTTACTAGGAAAAAAGACCTATTAAGGACCAACTGCCTTATTGACTGGCTTGAAAACAACCCTGCTGATTGTCAAAGGCTCTTCTCTGACTCTGCACAGGATGCCAAAGATGAAAATCGAGCATGTTATATTGCCAAGGGGGCCAAAGTTGTCTTTCATATCAAGATTGCCTGCCATGTTTTCACAGTTGATACTGACCCAAATGTTTGCAAGGACTTCAAAAGCAATTCAAATTAGATATGCAAAGGCAGTGGAGAACTATATAGACTTGTAAGTCATTCTTTCTATCAGAATATAAACTAAATTATCTATACTCATTATTTTACAGGCTTAAAATAAAGTATCATGACATCAACAAGTTGCTTGGAAAGACTGGATCAGGGCTTACTATCAAAGAAATTAAGCAAGATCCTAGTCTTGCTAATATAATTGGTATGTCAGATGCATAGCAAGTTAGTGATGAACAACTAACTATACCTCCTCTAGATTTAATGGTCAAGAAATTTCCATTTTGGGAGAGACTCCATGGCTTTTGGAGAACTCTACCAAATTTCAATCCATATACAGTTTCTTTAGAGCCAGGACAGGATCTTGAAATAGAAGCACAAAATCTCTTAATATCTAGTATCAGAGCTTTTGATGCTACAGAAGAATATGAAGATGATGACAAGGAGATGGAACAACTTGGTGATAATAAAGCTGAGGGTCTTGAAGAATATAGAGAAGTGGAATTGTTAGAGTGTGAATAGTGTGTATTTAGTTGGGGGGAAAGTATGCTACAGAGGCCTCCTTATATATAATACAGGAAGGCCTAGACTACTGTTCTAGACTGCTCAGAGTAGTGCTTCTAGCTTACCCTGATAGCTTCTAGTCTACTTCTGTTGCTATGATACCAGTGCTTCTAGACTACCCTGAGTACTTCTAGTCTACCCTGAGTGCTTCTAGGCTACCCTGATAGAAGCACCTCTGGTATCTATATAAGACCACTGGTTTCCAACCAGAACCCATTCTTCCTTTCCCTTCTATTCTACTACTATCTTATACTGTCTGTATATATAGCAGTAGACTATTGTAACAGAAACAAACTGTGATTATAGTATTTGCTATTGTGTTTATTCTTCTATACTAATTCTTCTTCATAGAGCACAGCTAACAAGGATCTATCAAGCCGTGCACAAAGTCTGGAGTTGCTGCAATCTGAAGCTTTAACTGGAACTGCCTTACAATCCTAACCTATAGATGAGCATAAACAAAGTGTCAGCACCTCATCAAAATCACACTTACATTTTAGTCTAACTACCACTACTTCCTCAAGTAATATGCATAAACCACAGTCAAACTCCAAGCCTCCTCCCTCACAAAAGATTGCTAAATGTGCCCATGTTGAAAACCTAACAGAGGTTGCTGAGGTGGAATAGCTTTTTGAGATGGCTGCATCAAGACAAGAATACAAGTCACAATCTCAGATCACTAAGCACCAGAAGTACAGTGTGGAATCTAACCAAGAGTGTTACACTGCTAAAGAACATGCTATTGCTGCTCAAGAATGTGCTTTGGTTATTCAAGAGTGGATGATAGAGAAGGAACACTATTGACAACAGTAGAAGGAGGAGCATGAGCATAAGATGATGGAGTATAAAATTCAGTTATACCAGCTTTCAATGCCAGTAATCAATGATAGCATCAAATACTACCAATAGCAGTCTTTCAGCTAGCATGACAGCACATTCATAGACTTATTGTTCTACTTCTTGTTCTTCTTTGTACTCTTCTTGTGGTTCATTGATTATTTGAAGCAGTGGTGGTTGCTGCAGTGTATTGAGTGATTTAGCTGATCTAACCCAAGAGTCTCTTGTTTGTTGCTTGGTGACTTGTTCTGCAAGTCTTGTGTATAGTTTAGCAAATGCACTGGGGTTTTGTAATTGCTGCTGGTATTGTTGTAAGAGTGGGAATGAGAACGATGTGGAGTATGTTTCTTGGGGGTTGTAAGAGGAAGAGGTAGGTCCAAAGTTTGAGGCAGGGGATTTTGCTTATAAAAGAGCATAGTAGTTAAGGAGATTGGGGGTGTCAAACTTGAGGAAGTGACAATTGATCAGCTTGATCTTTTGTTACCATTAGGGGGTTTATACGTTGTCATTTACTGGTCTTGTCATAGGGATGTCTGGGTTAGGGAGCATTGAGTTGTTTGCCAGTTAGATTTCCCTGGCACGATAGTAGGTTACGCTACTACACAGATTATCAATCACCTGTCAGGATCTCTCTGAGGTCAGTTACTAGAGAAGGGGATAGCCAGGACATTTCAGGCTGTATGGTATTGTCTATGCTGTTATATACAATGATTCTGCCATCCTAGACAGAGGAGGGAGGTTCTCTTAGTTGTCACTGAGGTAACAGGATAATCGCCAATGTTATTGGGTATCTGAAACTAAGATTAAGCTGAGGCTTGTCTGTAGTTTTGCACTACTTAAATACAAGTATGCTACTTCTAATAATAATCTATTGCATGCTTGCTCAGTAAGCTACTAAGTCAGTGCAGAGTCATACAGAAGTATTTACAGGTCATTTAGAAGTCTATACAAGTCACTACAAGTTAAGAGAACTAAAGCACAAGTCATAAGTACAACATATATGAGAAATATAGAAATAAGGCAGGAATGTATTATGCACACAGCCTAAAGTCCAGAGAGATAAGTAATATCTAGATAAGATCATAACAGATAGTAGAAAATAGTGTCAAGGCATTGCTAAGTAGGTTTTAAAGGGTTCAAAGGTTTAAACTTAGGATTTCCCTTACAGTTTCACACTACTTAAATACAAGTATGAGAACACTAATAATAAACTATTGACTAGGTATTGCATGCTACATTGATAAGCATCAAGTCAAGTCCTAGTTATAAGAAGCTACTACTAGTCATATAGAAGACTAAATGAGTCAAAAGGTGAAACATATGAAGAGAGTGGGAGAATGAGGCAGAAACGTGGCATACACATAGTAGTAAAGTCCAGGAAGATAGTGTAAGTCCAGATAAGGTTGTAACAATTGAAGCTGCTATCTTACATTCAATAAGGGTTAACTCTGGCTCACAGAGTTGACTCTGAAGTCAGTTCTTGACACAACCTAGTTGTAACAATTACAAAGAAATAGTTCTGAAAGACACAATAAGTCTGGATAATTCATAACAGATTTATTTTATGGATTGTTGTGAAATATAATACTCATTACAAAGCAGCCAAGTTTCAAATGAAATAGATATCCAACAATCCCTTCAGTCAAAAGACTTTTTGTCTCCCATCCATGTTGTATCTTCTTCACCATAATTGTGATAAGAAACTTTTATGCACTTTCTATATTTCTCAAAATCAAGTGCATAGGAAACCTAAGAAGATAGGATGGAATCTAGATAGAATGTTAGTGGATTTGGCAAGAATAAGTGGTAATATCTACCATTTTCAAAGACAATAATGCAATCAAAGTATTTCCCCACAGCCTTGGCCATGCTTTCATGGAAAGCATCTCCACTTTCAAATGATATTCTTATTGAAAGATTGAGTCCAAGTGGTGTCATTCTTTGCCTTGTTGAAAATACAATACTCTCCAACTGCGAGTCAAACAAGGCAATAGTGGGTGGCTCTGAACTTGTCCGAAAAAAAATTACCTTAAAGACTTTATGATTCCAAAAAAAAGAGCATACCCAAAATCCGGGTTTATTAGTGCAAAGGCCCGAAGAATCAGGGACATGTAAGAAGACACCATTTCATGAGAGCTTTTCGGAATTATGGAGATTTGATTCAGAGGGATTTCACTTACAAAGTATATTGATTTGGAGATGAGCCCGTTCTTAGGAAGAACGCAGATAGCTCATATAACACAATAATGGAAGGTCTGATGTCTGTAGGATGAATTGGTGAAAATTGTTCGGTCTTTTTCCTATAATTCTTTTGCATTAAACCCAATAACAGACAAAGATGGGAAGGCGAAGGCATGTAGCTGGATACGTTTGTCAGATCAACAGATTCTCGAGGTGAGGTTATGGTTTGCACCGAATATTGACGCGAGACAGAAGAGATGAGCGAAACCCATCTGGAGGGGAGGTGGTGAGCCAATCGTCGTTATGTACTTGTAGTGCATGTTTGAAACTGGGTCTTGAAGGCGATACAATAAGAGCTTCATTCTCAGGAACGCTTGAGATGGATGAACAAGCAAGATGAATTGGTGCAGATGGATGGAAGGTACCGGATACTAGAAGAGACTTGAATGGTGGTAATGGTGGGCCCGGAGGTGGAAATAAGGATGGTAAAACCATTGAACATAAACTCTCAGTTATACCAAGTACTTGTAATAGAAGGGATTGCTGTATTTGGTTGTATTTTTACCAAGCAACTATTATCGAAAAGTTCGCTGTTGGCACAAGGCACAATACAGTACTGACTGCAATGGCGGCATCAGTAGACTCGCAATGCGGACAAGCTATTCTCGAGCAAGATTCTTTCTTTATGAACATTCTTACGAGTGGATCATCACTGCACCCGACTTTCCTATACATCCTTGACGGCGCTTTTGCTTTTCTCCTGTTGGTCCTCCTATCTTTAGCATTTTTCACTTCAGGGAACATTCATATACTAGTTCTTATGACAATCGCATCAGCACTATGGTTATCAATTAAATGGTTTGTAGATTTCTTGTTCTATGGGTTGTCAAATGTAAACCAATATTTTTATAGGTTCGTGAAGGAGCTACGAGCAGCGACGCTGGACAAGGAAGCGAAGACAGATTAATTATACTATTTTATAAGCAACATCACTACATCATTCGATTGTTCCCTTCATACCACATCTTTATTCTCTTCCCGCTTTCTTGGGCCAACGAAAACACTTTCCTTTGTGCGTCAGCCAATCAATACAGTATAACTAAAAGGCATTATCTCACACTCTCTTTCAGTAAGGTCTAGTCCCTCTCGGAACGCTAGAGTCGAATCATTTGCTGAGCTGCTGCCACCACTTGTACCAAGAACTGCGAAATGCTGGGCCTGGTCTATCAGCTCTATTAAGCGTGATTTAAAAGTCTAACAACAATCAGATTATTTGCAACAACAGTAGAGCAATAGAACTTGCTTTTGTTAACATTTCTGAGAGCTCATTTGCTTGTTCGTCGCTCAGCCTTAATAATATCAATAATTTGTATCCAAGAATGAATAAAACGTTTGGAATACCTACATATCCATGATGGTTTTACCAAAGCCGTACCATAGACCTCCAGCTCCAACAAGGTTTGATAATCGGACACTGCATGCCTCTGCTTTGAGAGCATTCTTGACCCGTGAACCGAATGGTGTTGGTATGTTGAAGTCAGCCCAATCGCTAAAGAGTTAACAGGTCAAACTATTTCATTTCATTTTGAAGAGTGCGTGTGGACTAACGAATAAATGATTGTATATGCAAGCCATATAGGAATTGGGATCTTGCTGAGGGTCGCTATCTGTCAGGTATTGTGAGCACGATAATTTGACGCGTCCTTCATAACATACGTCGCGTTCTGAACCTCCTGCAAGATGTCCCATGTTTGGGATGTTATGTTTGAATGTACATTGTATTTTCTAAGCAACATCGTTAAATCATTGCCAACTGGAAGTGCTGTATAAGTACCTGGTTTTCTGCAAGGATCCCCTCAATAGAGAAGTAATCAAACTCCATGAATTGCAATAGCAAGCATAATACATTACATAGCGGCTATTCGTGTGTTTGTATATAATTGGTTGTTTACTATAAGCTAGCGTCAACCCAGTTCCTCAATATTCATATTCAACGGTGACTATCGAACATACGGGGAGTCATTCAATCTTCCATGCCTCAAACCTGAGCTACAATCAGAATGGCTAGCATAAATCTTATACAACGCGTCAATGGGCTGTTGACTCGCGGAAACTCTTTCTCTCGTCCTGCCTTGCGTTCCTTCACAGTATCTTTCAGACCGCATGCACCCCAGGATCCACTCCTTGAAGCTTTCCGGAAGACAACTGTGTTTCAACAGTTGCAAAATAAACCAGAGGCACTCCTAGCATTACAAAACTTTTCTGAGGTTTTAAAAAACAAAGGCATGCTCCGAACTTTGTCTCCTAACGCATGTAATTTCATGATGAGATTTGAATATCCAGGTATAGATCTGTCGACTCCACCATCATCGATGCAGATGATGAAATTGGTAGCAAGCTCGGAATTCAGGCAGGCCGCGAAAAGCGTTGTAGACGAGATGCAAAAGGCTGGAATAGACTTTAAATCTAAAGTACGTGCAAACAATATGAATTCATCCGGTGGTTGAAGTAAGTTCTCAATAACGTCAGGAGCTTATGAACGAAATCATAGCTCTGCAGAAGGAGAATCAATCTGGAGGCAAAAGCACATAGGTTTCAACTACTATGTAACATTGAATAGCCAATGTAACATTCAATTAATATATCATTAGGAACGATTAGAACAAGAGTCAACTGGAATGAATACAGCTGCTCCAGTTAAATTTAAGTAGAAGAAGTGCAGGGCGCGGTAGTATACGCAAAGAAAGACTGTTATGAGAAAAGAATGTTGTACAGATAACAGCTTGTGAGTACAAATGAACCTGGTTAGAGAACTGCACGTAGGATTTGGCTTGGATAACGCATCTGCATCATGCACCCATGTCACCACAAATCCGTCAGACTATGATTTAATTGAGTATTATACTAGCACTTTGAGATCTCACCCTTGGTCATCGCCCGCGACTAGTATCAGGAAGCCTAAGTTAGTTACTGCGAGATCAAGCTGCATTTTCCCGGGGAAATAAAAGTAGAAACTAGGATTAAGCGCTAAGCGCTAAGCCCCTGTCCCCTGAGCTTGTTAAAGTAAGTAGTACTTGATATAATGATTATGTAATTAAAATAAACTGCTCAGTTGATCAGCCACAGTGGCTGTGCAATGCGATAGCAAAGGCTCATATTCAATTCAACAACACCACAACACTTTCATAGCCATGGCCAAGTCAAAAAAGTGCGTTACTATGCCAGGGGTTTTGATAATAGTTTAACCCAGAATCTCACAGCCATACCAATCACAACCAAAATAAAAAGGCCCATCGCAATGGCATCAAGAGACCGGGGTCAAACCGAACACGATCTTTGAAAGGAGTATGTGAATTTGAATGTTGATATTTGACTTATGGATGTGTGCTCATTCGTATACCAGGTCGATGCTAAGGTTTGCAATCACAGCTGTTGATGAATAACAGCGACTGATTATGTGTGAGTTCAGTTCCGTCGCAACGCCAGATTTGCATTAGCAGGCTCGGTAAGTGTGATCCCAAAACAACCACATATTATAATTCAAACTGTTCTTGGTAGAATAAGGCCCGGCAAGAAGCAAAAAGATCCTCGTAGCATAATCAGGTGCAGGAGTTTGAAGTACGCCCTATGTTTGTGTATTAAAACTATAATATGCTATGGTATCTCAGTCTTCGAGGAAATAGAGGCCATTATACAGTAATACAGAATCCATGCTCGACGACAGTTACAAGACGCAAACAACCATTTTTGTTACCTGTTTTTCTGCAAAGACTTTGCATTCCTGTCTAGAGTAGCTCGGAGTCGTATGGCCTGTATTCAATACATGAATATTGACAATGATATCATTTTACGGTTTTACGCACCGCCGCGTCTTCCGGCCTCAATGCACCTTTCGCCATGTTATGTTTTCCGGCACGTAATTTTTGATTTCTGTTCACACTATGGACCTTCATAGTGCCGTCGTTTGTCGTCAGGAGAACACGACATTCTTCATCTGTCGCGAGCCGACCCTCTAAAAGAGAAAAGAACTTGTGGCGAAGTACGGTTTTTATTCGTTCAAAAGCATGCGCAGTGTACCAGCCATCTCTCTCCTAACCAACAGTAGTCAGACGATTGCCCGTATAGAAACTGATCTATACTGACATGACACGCTTCCCGTATGGCATCTGGATCCTCAATCATTTCGCGTAACATAGGGTCAGTAATGTCACAAAGCTGAAAAGCTGCAGTGTCCTTGTACACTGACTGGCCATCGAATATATGTGATTGCCTTTGCTCAATTATATCAGACATATGTACGTGAAATCAACGGTGCACTTACCTCCTTTCTTCTTCGCTCACACTACCCTGCCCCAAAGATTCCTGCATAGAAGACCGGTCATGCCGACGGTTAACAACAGATGGCCGCGAAATGGGGTGGTTTGCATTTCGAAAATAGAGCCTCTGATATCTGTTTAGAATTTGAATTTGATGAGGTCAATATCATAAAGCCAATTGAAACATACAATCTCGAATTCGGATCTTGGCGGGGATCGTAGTTGAATCGTACCAGTGTATCACGCCACGGGCCATCTTGAAAGACGTAGCACACCATCGGGAGAAGTATTTTTGAGCTTGTTAAGTCCATGAGCACGAATCTGGGTTATAGTGAAGTGCTCACTTCAGAATTAGTCTTGCATCTAGAGCAGAGAATTGATTAAACAACGATAAGCGGGTCCACACAGCCCGTTCAGCGAACATCTGAATGCATCGATGTTATTAATTGCTACTTTATTTAAGAGACAGCTTACCGCTTGCAGTTTACGCAGAATATCCAAATTCACTTTATCCTTTCCATCTTCTACCATTTGTGGTGGATTTTCGGGAACCTGCTGGTGTGAGTTTATGGACTTGGATGTACCTAAAACACTTACACGGATGTCGGAGAACATTATCGTGGCGGGTCCGTACCCCTTCCATCGCATTCGATTTATCAATCTTTTCTTTTCCTCTCCTGTTTGTTCGTCGACAATAACCGACACAACGGACGCTGAGTTTCCCTTGAAGCTACATCCCTGTCAATGTCGTATAAACGTGTATATGTGACCAAAGACACGAACTAATATCCTTGCGGAATTGTCTGACGGCTGAAAAGAGGTGGCGGGAATAGTCTCAAATTTTCTTGTCTGTCGACGTCAGGTTGACTGATCTCGACATGAGGTTCTTTCATGTTTTCCATTGCGAAGCGTAATGTTGAAATGGGATCATTCGGATCTGGCTGGTATTGATAGTCAACCATGCCTGAAGGACTTTTGTTATGTTGGACTACCCAATAATCCTGTTGTCTTACTTACTCCTGAATCGCAGGGTTTTTGTAATAACGCCAGCTATCTCTGCAGTATATTCACCGACTGTTCCATTTTCTTCACATTGTGGCCTCTTTCGCTTGCGTTTGACTATTTTTAACAATAGGTTATTAGTGTTGACGACTTCTCCAGGGACTGGATGTGCAAATGGGTTATCAGGCCTGAACGATAGTTCAATCATTGCACAGTTCTTGTGCTTGAATGCATTGTCGATTTGACTTTGGCCACCTAGAGTTTTGATTGCTAGATTCACCGACGAAGATTGCACGAATCCAGGGTATTCAACTGAAAAAAAAGGGTTTTGCGAGTATGCATGCATATGTTCAGTTATGACACTGCTATCATATACGACGGAAGCCCGTAAGTTTCCAAATCAAGTAGTGCGTCACGACAAGATGGGTGCACAAAACAAAGCTTGCCCATTGTCAGTTGTATATGCATGTACAGAGCTCAGTCATTAGGTATGGTTTCAACAGACATATTAAGCACAGTTGGTGATATACTCTTTTTCTAATAACAAGAAATACAAATTGCATGCATATTATACATATGCATAATTCATGGTTTATTGGAAATACCCAATAAAAATACCAGGACTCAGCTGAATGTTCTTGATGGAGTGCTCATACGCGAGTCAAGACGTCTAATTTCCTTCTCCAGTCTTTGCATACCCGACGGTCCGGTTCTGGCTGTCAACCCTCTCGCACCGTGTTTATCGAACAGGTATGTAAGTAAATTCTTTTTGTCATCTGCAAGTCCGTCTAATAGTGCGAAAAGATGTGTTTCGTCACGGAGGACAAGTTGTGCAGCAATAATTAATGCAGCTGCTGATTCACGAACGATCAGAGAAGATCTATCATTCAATGCCTTTTTTGGCACAACATTATGAGGGCTTTATCATATCTGGATACAATGTTTGCACTTACAGAGATAAGTGTCATTTTGAGTCGCGGGAGTTCCTCTTCTGCTATCTCGGCGGGCAGACGAAGAATAAATTTACCCAGAGCGATTAATCCAAATGCATATGTTGCCGCCTTCATATCAGTTTCAGAGGATTGCGGAGGTGCTTCGGCATGGAATGCACGTAAGCTAGCATGCATAGTCGTTAACCCGTAAACAGGGTCAATTTTGGCTGTAAGGATGTCTCGAATGGAGTTTGTGGCTTCTAGAATCTAGGTGTTATGGTTAATGCGAGTGCAGAGTTGTCAGTTAAGTCAATTACGTTTAGTTCATTCCGATATCGCACTCGAAGAAGCATTGAGAATATATCGCCTTCTCTTCCTTCGAGGTAAGGTGCCTGAGATTTTAACATTTCCCAAACGATGATCAAACCGTACTCAATCTCTTCTTCACCCTAAGTCACGGTTAGAAGGTATGCCAATACAGAGGTCAAACATCATACCTTCTTAGAATCCATATATGCCATTAATCCATTGAGAAGCCTTTCAAATGTTTTATTTTTCTCCCATATCCCAGGCGCTAGAGAGTGCAGCGACGTAGATGTAACGAACGGTGATGGACTAGACGGATCGCCGCGCGGGCTATGAGGGGGAGTGGCAGGATTGGGAACAAAATTATTCGAGCAAATAAACGCGATCCTTAAAAGGTCTTCAGGGGCCGCTGTACCATCATTAAGTTTGTTTATGTACAACTCGAGTTCATCAATTGAGCTGTTTATAGTGTTGCTTGTCGCCCGCGCGAGTACTTCGACAATGTTAGTGAGTAGAAGAACTTCAACGAAATGTACTTACCAGTTCTACATTTTCGCACCCAAGCAGATTCAGATTCTTCTCCTTTCAAAACGTCCAATAGCGAAGACGAATTGCCTTTATATGCTGGACTATCTTTGAATAACGCCGCCTGTCGCAATATAGCAGTACTCCTTTTATCTGGCGTAGCTGGTAGGGTGCTAGTATGGTTAAGTTTTATATCATCCTTGTCTTTGCTCCTGATTTTCGGAGTTGGTTGGCCGTTGTTATCACTGACAAGTAATGATGTAGGAAGTATGGGTATAGAACCTTGTATGCCTTCATCTTCAGGTTCTACAAGTTCCAGCAACCTCTCCGCAGCACTCTCTGCCTGCTCAGCTCGTGCCCTTAGAGCGTCTTCGACAACTGGAAGCTCATTTCCTGGGTTTGTTACCGAGTCAGAAGAGAGAGCATTAGAGATAGAGTCTGGATTTTTGGAGCTGATGGATCTCGGAGTTGCTAGGCCAGTTGACTTCACCACTGGCTTCATGGGAGAGAAAGTCTCCAGGGGAGCTGAGAAAGACATAAGATCGACCGAATCATCATCTCCCGAGTCGGTACCATCAGGAATGGGAACAACTTGCGCAAGTAGAAGGGACTCATCAGTTTCACCGAAGAGTTGAGGAAATGTGGTAGAAAATCGAGACTGATACAGGCATATAGGGAGCCGTTTTGTTGTTCTTAGATGTAGGTGATAATTGACCTGTTGAGTGGGGCGGGGATGATGGAAGAGCAACCTGCATGGCTTTGCGTAGTGTCGAATTACTCTTCGGAGATAAACTTCTAGTAACAAGAGGGGAGGAGGTGCGCCGGACGGACGTTATCCTTTCACCTGGTGTGGGCGACGGTGAACGTGTGGAACCTCCCGACGTAGTTCTGCTACGCAGGCTGCTCACCGCACTGCTGCTCACCGACCTTCCCATTCCAGGATTTGTACGTGTCACGGACGGAGAGGTTGGCGAGGGAGGCATTCGAGTGATAGAGTTAGTGCGTGATCTAGGGGATAAACTTGGGGAATCACTACGTTTCGAAAAGGGTACATGAGAGGCAGCGGTTGCCTGATGTCGTAACGTCGGAGGTGCACTTGCAATCGCTTTCGCTTTCGCACGACTAGCAGCAATTGCTGCCGCGACACTCGACTTTTTTGTCGCCGATGGTGTTGTTGGAGGTATATCGGCAGTTCGACTTACACTTGGACGGACCCTTTCCAACTGTTTCCGGGCAGTAGTATCAAGATTTTCCAAGAGTTCCTGAGCATGTTCATGCCATATACCATTGAAGACCCAGTAAAGAACTCGTGCTGTTTCTCGAACAGCTGGATTTGAATCACCCAAAGCTTTTGAAATGCACTTTTCTAGCAAGTCTAGATTCCCCCCATTTTCAAACTGGCTTCTTAAGCGATGTCCATGCAGCTCCATGTATTGTTTGAGATGCGCGACGACGAATGTTCTTGATTGGGCAGTCTTCTCTTGAAGTGTATTCCAAAGGAGTGGTAAGATAACGCGCGGTTGTGGTGAAGTGCGTGAAATTATTGTGGACACGCATGCTTGTGATTGTTGCGCAGTGATCTTTTTTGTGAATCCAGCCATTTTCAAGAGATTCGTGAGTAAAACTTCGCAAAATGGATCTAATGCTGTCCCTAATGCAATGGCCAGCTCGGAGTAGAGAGTTGTAGTATTGGATGCTACTGTCGTTCGCAAACTAGCCAGCTTAGCAGGCAAAAAACATGAGCATTAATAAATAAAGAACAATCCCACAAAGGCCTACTGACCGTTTTCAGTGACCATTGAATGAAACCGTCTTTTAACAATGATAAGAAAACTTCTGCATATCGAAGGTGAACATCTCCTTTCAACATGCCACGAACTCGGATAATGGCTTGCTCTCGACCAGCCCAATTATGTTCTGTTTCTTTGCCCTAGAAAATAGTCTGAGGCGATAACAATAAACAATATCTAGAAAACACACCTCAAAGCTTTTTGCCATTGCCATAAATTCATTTTCCAGGTCTTTCACAGATGCAATCTTTGTAGAATTGTAAGCGACATTCTAAGAATCATGACACAAAAAGGAATTGCATACATAAACGGGACGAACATCCATGCTTTCATCGGCAGAACTAGCTGGAGGAGATGTTGGACGACTGATAGGTCTAGCAACTTCCTTGATATTAGCTTGGCTTGACGCTTTCGAAAGGCCATTCTGACTAGCCACTCGTTGTTTCTTGCCTTGGAGAAGAAGGCTCGGAGGGACATAATCCCGGGGTCCAGAGGTAGGTGAATCACCGTTTCCAGAAACTTCTTGGCTGGGTACATTGTTGGGGGTTCCTAGTAGTTTGGAGAGTACACCATCCACAATGCCCTTCCGAACGCCCTTTTTAGACATTT
Source organism: Floccularia luteovirens (assembly GCA_009739215.1). NCBI lineage: Eukaryota > Fungi > Basidiomycota > Agaricomycetes > Agaricales > Squamanitaceae > Floccularia > Floccularia luteovirens. The sequence continues at coordinate 2,103,560 of VSJF01000004.1, forward strand.
CTTTTTTTAAATCTGCACGAGCTGCATCTGTTACACCCGGACCAGAAAACAGCTCTACGACAGATTGTCGTGCACATTCCCGAACATGAGCGTCTGTGTCTTCGAGACAATCCACAAGTAGCGTAAGATATGGGCGAATTGGAAATTGGTGATGAGCACGCCTAATATTAACAAGCGTCAAGATACACTTGAGAAGGATGAAAACATATCCTAAAGCAGTGAAAGTCGTACGACATACCTGTTCCCTTACTTTCCACTAGTTTACTACCCAAACCAACCTCCTTGAAAAAACGCTCAAAAATAACTATAGGCGGTTCGGGGCCTTTATTGTCCTTTGATCTTGAAGACAGTTGTACTTGACGCTCCAGAACGAAATGCGTACCCGCCAAGAATTACAAGAGCCTCGCGTGCTTTAGACTGAGCCTTTTCCTTGTCACCCAATCGGTCGATAATTCCCCCGGAAGACATAAACGCAAGAAGGGCCTGACGCAGAACGGAGACATCAATGAATGCAGACTGGGGGGTGGACGGTGTGGACGAGGAAGCTGAGTGAGCAAGGGAAGTAAAGACCGAAGGACGCGAAATCAAGCGAGGAAGTAGAGATGGTAAACCAGCGATTGCTGCATTCGTCAAATGTTGATTGGAAGTTCTCAAAGAAGTTTTGAAAATGTTTAGGAAGCATTCGGGGTCCGTAAGCTTGCAGATATGTCATTTTTACAATACAGGACAGAAGTTCAATAAGAACTGACCTCTGCATCTGCTTCGAATTCTGTTTGTAGTTTTGTAAGAGCATCAACTTTAACATCAACGTCTATTGAGGCAAGGTGAGTTGTTAAACATGACAGTTGACAGTAATTAAGAAATTGCTACGAACCATTGCTTTTCCATTGGTTGACAAGCCTTTCAAGATTTGAGCTGCTAGCCTCCATGAAAAGCTAGTGGTTAGTGTTGAATCCAACGAATGAAATCGCTTCAGTGCCAGTAGTAGAGCAGTTATGAAAGAGAATGTATATGTATGAATGACTAAAGAAGCTGGAAATTCAAATGTTCAATGGGCGTGGATCACTGATTTTGCCGATACATAACCATATCCCCAAATGTATGGCCGCTTGTTTTTTTTAATTCAGTTTTTTTATGTATATTCTCATACAAAACTATACGAATACATATACTCGTATTTGTTTGCCTTCTTTAATAGATACTACAATCAACCTAACAAGCCACTTTTCAAGATTTCTTGTCCGAGTGTCCTAATGAAATTCCAGGCTGTATGTGGTCACGAATCCGTTGTTTCTGTTTTTTTTTTTTGCGTCGATTGGGATCATTAATCAACCAAATTTGAGAATATATTGCATACCAAGATCTTCAGCTCGGGAAAACCTCCTTCAGTTTTTCTATCCCAAATAAGAATGCGTCGAGAATCCATAGAAAGCCACACTCGGAAGCGACCTGCAGTTTCTTCGGTATTCAGCGGAATAAGAGAGATGCTTCCAATCGCAGGAGGGGTGAACGTTAGAAATAGTTCAGTCTGAACCCATGCCGCCCGATGTAACCTTTAAATAAACAATTAGACTATCTGTTGATAGGTACAAAAGATGTCCTTACCAACGGCATCTATCACAAAATTCAACTGTTATTGTTGTTATTGATGACGTATCGGGAAAGGTGATGCCTGACAGGTTTCCATCGTGTTGGGAGGCCGCGAATGGTGCAGTGGTAGAATACGATTCTGCTGGTTGGATGCTTGACATATCGTTGTGTAGCGATAACAAATCGACCGCCAGTAGTAAGTAGACCTGGGTAAAACTGATTAAATGTGTTTATATATCTTAATATTCCGAACCCAGTCACCAATTGCATATCTTCTATATCGGGTATTATTCTGTGAGCCAATATTCAGGACAGTCGAACATTCAGCACACCAAGACTAGGCATACAAACTAGAGCTCATAAATTATAGATTAATGCAACGCTATAATCACAGTGCTATTTCGTCGAACGAGCCAAGCAATCTCTGCTGCTGAAAAAGCCAGCATTGCACTCTAGTATTTCGGTGGGCCCTTCTTCAGACAATACAATGCAGTTTGCAAAATTTCCATTATTTCAGCTCGTACAAAGATCTAGTCCTTCTCAGCGTATGCAAGAAGATGATGTTCTACTTCGGCATTATCCATCACTCTCCATTTCCCTTTCGTCTCTTCATTCTCACCTTCACCCTCCGATACAATTCCAATCTCAATTTCTCCTACTTTGTAGTCCGTTGCGTGGACAGTAGACATTGCTTCAATGGCCATCTACAGACCGGGTAAATCATTGCATATATAGAGCCCTTTACATCAAGAAACTGACCTCAATAACTTCGTTTCTTTCAAGTGTTCTCCCTGCTTTTGCTGCATTATCAGCGCCTCTCCCTGAATCTAGCTTTTTCCACTTCTTTTCCAGATGATTCATGGCTTCCTGCTGTTTCTGACCCGCAGCAGTAGCATGGAAACCGACGAAATACCCAGCAGGATCGAGCCTGAAACATTGGGGGCCAAATTCTGCATCAATCCCTATCAATATCATACCTAAGAAATTGGTTTAATCCACCATTCAATACGAGAAATTTCCACAGAATCTCTTACAAATCCCTAAGGGCCTCATTGCCGCTCGTTGTGTGTATACTTGGTTGATATTGGCAAGCCGACGGGCAAGCGCATCCGGTGTAATTTCGTAACCAAACTTGTATCTAAAGTCAGCTGCCTCTGCCCGAGCTCGAGCGACTTGAGCTCTGGCATCCGCTGCAAACAATTAGCACAGAAATATACCGATAAGTTTGAATAAGGATTACCGATGAGCCCAGTCATAACACATCCAATATAAGGTGTGATACTAAATAGATGAGTGACAGTTGAGGGATCGAGAAGTTTATCCTATGAGAAATGAGTCATAGTGTAGCCCAGATTAAAATTAAATCGCGTACTGGAACTTTTTGTTGGGTGATTACAACAGCGGTGTCTTTACCTCTGACAGCGATAGCAGTGTGTCCAGAGCCAGATATTGCTTTGAAAGCATATTCTGTAAGGAAAGATTCATAAGAAAACTTATGTGAAGAATTGCAATACTCTCATGACGAACCAACTTGATAAAGTCGACCTTCAGGTGAGAATACTGTCAAATATCTGTCATTGGATTTGGAAGATAAGCGAGTGAAGAGGAGCGTAAGAACATAATTAACCTGTCATAAGATGTGCGCGACATATTCTACGCAAAAGCTTTTGGGGAAGAGCTAGAGGATGGTGTGTTTTGTGTCTTGATTGTACGCGACCAACATCAAGATGGACGCGCAATTCGTCACGCGTGGGTTACGTCAGTCAACATTTATTATTTATTTAATTTTGGCATATCAGAATCAGTTTACTACATACCATGAACACTATCATAACTAGTTTCCAACCCAATCCAAGATAACATGAAGGAAACTGTACCTCATCACACACCAAAGGTCATGTATGTTACCTGTTGCTGATTGGCCCAGCATTTGTTGACTTCGAAACCAGAAAAAAATTGCAGTTCAGTTTACTGAACGCACAAGATACAGTAAAAATATCTGAATTTGAGGTTACGCATCGTGACCTATACACCGCGTCAGATAGACTTCCAGTCAAAAATGGAGTGCTGGATCGACGCTTGGTATGCTTTATCCTACTCATCAGTTGATATGGATATTGATTATTCAGGGAACTACGGACAAAAACACCTTTTGTGAGACTTGCGGACAGTCATCTGTTAGCTGCGTAGGCCATTATGCATACATAAAACTAGTTGTCCCCGTTTTCCATATCGGATACTTTAAACACACGATTGCGATACTTCAGGCAATATGCAAGGTGTGTTAAACGTCCTTCTTTACTTTAACCGTCTCCGGTGCTAACGTATGTATCACATAGACATGTGCACGAGTACTGTTAGAGGAAACTGATCGCAGGTCATTCATCAAGCGTTTCCGCCGACCAAACTTAGAAAACATGCAACGACAGTCGCTAACAAAAGCTGTCAATACAATAGCTCGTAAAGTTGTGTATTGCCCTTATTGCTCCGCAACCAACGGTGCTGTTAAAAAGGCTGGTGCACTTAAAATTATTCATGACAAGTTTCGCGCAAGGAAGACCGCAGAAGAAATGGAAAAGTGGAAGAAGACGTTTGCTCCAGCTCTCGAAGCTCAGAAGGAACTAGCCATGTATCTCAATAAAGCCGTACCGGAAGATCTCAACCCTTTGAAGGTGCTAGATCTGTTCAAAAGAATATCGGACGAGGTACATATACCCCAGCTTCCACTAATATTCGCGCCTCAGAGGAATCTTCTTACATAGGATTGTGAACTCCTTGGATTGCACCCATCTTGGGGTCGACCTGAGGAATTTATCTGGCAATATATCTCTGTTCCCCCAGTCTGCATCCGTCCATCTGTGTCTCAAGATGGAGCCTCTAACGAGGATGACCTCACAGTGAAGTTAACAGAAATTGTGTTCACCAATGCTTTGATAAAGCAAGGCCTTGCAAAGGGCTCGCCTACTCCTCAATTCATGGTTAGCTTATCACTGTGTTCACAGACATCTCTGAATATTGACACGTCCTCCAGGAGCAATGGGAGTTCTTACAACTCTCTGTCGCCATGTATGTAAACTCGGAACTTCCGGGTGTTCCCTCTCAGCCTGGGCAAAAGCCCATCAGAGGTTTTGTTCAACGTCTAAAAGGGAAACAGGGCCGTTTCCGAGGTAATTTGTCAGGCAAACGCGTAGATTTTTCCGGGCGCACGGTCATTTCTCCGGATCCTAATCTGCGTATTGATGAAGTAGCAGTTCCAGAACGTATTGCCAAGATATTAACCTATCCTGAACGAGTTACTCCCCATAATCTTCACAACCTCAAGCAAGCAGTACGAAACGGACCGGACTTGCATCCAGGAGCTAATTTTGTTGCACGGGAAGAAACCAAAAAATTCCTTCGTTTTGGGAATCGCAATGCCATAGCAGACACTCTTAGCGTTGGGGATATTGTGGAGAGGCATATAATTGACGGGGATATTGTTTTGTTCAACCGTCAGCCAAGTCTGCATAAGGTTAGGCTTCTTCAATCGTTTGATTTTTAATACTAAACTGCGTGCCTAGCTGTCTATAATGTCTCATAGAGTAGGTCTTTTTCCAGCCGAAAGGAGTAAATGTACTAACCTGTTTTAAAGGCAAAAATAAGACCCTGGAGATCTTTCCGGTTGAACGAATGTGTTTGTGGCCCTTATAATGCTGATTTCGATGGAGATGAAATGAACTTGCGTATGTTTCGACATATACATTTATTTTAACATTTTCCTAACCCCTAAATTAGATGTTCCGCAAACCGAAGAGGCGAGGACAGAGGCTCTCGAACTGATGAGTGTAAAAAATAATCTGGTGACACCGAGGAATGGAGAACCAGTGATAGCAGCCATACAAGACTTCATCACAGCCTCGTTCCTTCTTTCCCGCAAAGACAGATTCTTGGACCGTCGACAGTTCATTCAAATATGCTGCTATTTTGCTGATGCAAACTTTCAAATTGATATCCCCCCTCCCGCCATCTGGAAACCTGTCCGTCTCTGGACCGGAAAGCAATTATTCGGAGTATTGATGCGACCAAATAAGAAGTCAAATATATTAGTCAACGTCGAGTCCAAATGTCATAAATGGGAAGAAGCCAAACCCGAAAACTATCCCTTAATGACAAAACCAGCCCAAGACTTATCGCCCAATGATGGATGGCTTGTTATTGTAAATAGTGAGGTCATGTGTGGGGTCATGGATAAAGCCATTGTAGGAAGTGGAAAGAAGAAGTCGATTTTTGGAGTCATTATGCGCGACTACGGACCGCATGAAGCAGCTGCTGCAATGAATCGATTGGCGAAACTTTGTTCCCGTTGGCTAGGTAAGCGAATTATGTCAAAGTTATGACGCAACTGATAGTGGTTATCCTAAGCAAATTACGGATTCTCCTTGGGAATCAACGATGTTATCCCTGGCCCTTTGTTGACACAGAAAAAAGACAATTTGGTGGAAAAGGCCTATGCCGATTGTCTAGACTTGATCGAACAAGCTAAGAAAGGGAAACTCGAAAATAAACCAGGCTGTGATCAGGAACAGACTCTGGAAGCTCTGATCTCATCCGTTTTGTCAAAAGTTCGTGAAGCTGTTGGGCAAATTTGCATGAAGGAACTCAGTCGTCAAAATGCTCCTCTGATCATGGCGACCTGTGGGTCAAAAGGTGACTAGACTTTTCTTTGCATGAAATATAATCATAACGTGCAAAATAGGCTCTGTTATCAACGTATCTCAGATGGTAGCCTGTGTTGGGCAGCAGATCATTGCTGGGCACCGTGTCCCTGATGGTTTTCAAGACCGTTCACTCCCACACTTTCCTAAAAGATCAAAAGAACCCCCTTCCAAAGGTTTCGTGAGGAACAGCTTTTATTCTGGACTCAAGGCAACAGAATTCCTCTTCCATGCTATATCAGGGCGTGAAGGCTTGGTTGATACCGCTGTCAAAACTGCAGAAACTGGGTACATGCAACGGCGGTTAATGAAAGCGTTGGAAGATCTTACTACGCAATATGACTTATCTATTAGAAACTCCACAGGTGGGGTTGTACAATTCCGATACGGTGATGATGGCCTCGATCCTGCATGCCTTGAAGGAGACGGCCAACCAATAGACCTAGAGCGAGCCTGGAGCCACGCATGTGTATGTCCCAGTCAATATAAAACAATTTTCATTGTGATTCATTCGAAAACAGGCGATAGAAGGACGGTCTGGTCGTGGCTTGCTTCCTTATGAGATACTTGAACTTGTAGACCACGAATTGTCGACTCAGAGGTTTCAAACTGAATGTACAGAGACATACATTACCATTATCAGATCATTCGTCTCGCAAAATATTGTACGCAAGCTTAGTGAGCTGCGCACGAGTAGAGGGATGTATGGAGCATTGGATCGTAACGACGAGTGGGATACAGACACAGATCTTTCTATGGGAGCTTCAGGTAGGAAGGCATTAGCATCTAGATACACAAGCTAAACAATCCTTTTCTAGATGCTGATAAAGCAATTGTTGATAACAAATCAAAAGTTACGGCAAACCAAGTACGCAAGTTCTTGGATATCTGTTGGGTAAAATATGTCAAGGCTCGCATCGAACCAGGTTTGTCGATTCTGTATCGCAAGTATATATACTTAATCTTTGTTTGTAGGATCCACTGTCGGTGCTGTCGGTGCACAGTCAATTGGTGAGCCAGGAACTCAGATGACCCTCAAAACGTTCCACTTTGCCGGTGTAGCATCCATGAATGTTACTTTGGGAGTACCAAGGATAAAGGAAATAATCAACGCTGCAAAAGCAATCAGCACACCAATCATTAGCTGCAAACTTGTGACCAACAACAGCGAAGCTGCAGCCAGAATCGTGAAAGGCCGATTGGAGAAAACACTTTTACGCGATGTACGCAACCTCGAAACGGAATATGATCATGTATATTTATACTACCTTTGTTCGCAGATAGCCAGTGTCGTTGAAGAAGCTTGGGCACCTGGATATACTTATATCGGCATCATTGTTGATGTAGAGGCCATCCAGAAACTACAGGTGCGTTGAGGACCTGTCAATATTATAGATAGATATTCACCCACTTCAGCTCGAACTGACGTTGGATGATATAAAATGGGCAATAGTAAACATGAAAAAGCTGAAAGTCAAACAAGAGGTATAATTTCGTCATGATTCTTCCTTCCTATGTCTCATACCACGTGTAGTCTATAACTATCATCCCACGCAAGCATCGCCTGAGGATCTACATAGACGGCGAAGATAGTTATTATCGCTTACGAGAACTAAAGCGAGGGATTGTAAATGTTGTAGTCAATGTAAGTCTCTCAATCTCCTCTAGAGGTTATTCACCTTCGGTTCCAGGGTGTATCAACCATTCAACGCGCGGTGATAAACATAAAAGACAAAGATGATGATAAAGGTAAAAAAGGAGATAAGGAATTGTTGGTGGAAGGGTATGGATTGCAGAAATGCATGATTACCGAAGGTTCTATCTATAAGCCGTCCCCTTGATGGCTGAATTACTCATATAATCTTGCAGGAATTGTTGGAGAATATACTTCATCGAATCATATTATTGAAGTTGCTCAAGTACTAGGCATCGAGGCAGCCCGACGAACAATTATAAATGAGATACAATATACCATGAAATCACACGATATGATAATCGATCCTCGCCATGTCATGCTTCTCGGAGATGTTATGTCGTACAAAGTAAGGCAATCAAATTCTTCGTCAGCAGGATCGATACAGTGAAACTAACCCCATTCTAGGGAGAGGTTCTAGGAATAACTCGCTTCGGAGTGGCGAAAATGAAAGACAGCGTCCTTATGCTAGCATCTTTCGAAAAAACAACAGACCATCTTTTCGATGCTTCAGCATTTGGCAAGAATGACAGAATTGCTGGTGTTTCTGAGAGCATCATAATGGGAAATCCAGCAGCTATGTGTGGTACCTCAATGTAAGTTCTTCGTGGCAGGGGAGGCTACGCGATGATTTATTGTCTTCCCATAGGCCGGCACTATATTCCAATTCGCCAGTCATCAAGAACAGGCGAAAGCTGTTATTTGAGGATGCACTTAAAATCGCCGTGATGTGATTGTTACTTTGACTTGGTGTATTTTATTTTATGATCACTACGACATATGTAAATTTGAAATTACTAAATATTCCGTAGAGTGTATCCTCTCTCCCTTAACTACATTAATTTAGGTTGAACATCCCATCCGGAAACCATAAAATTCCCGGAACCGAGGAACAGACTGGTAATATTAAACCAACCTGTCCGAGGCTTCAGGTTGGTATATTGACGCCAAAAAGGGGGTCTGTCAGTATCATACGTAGCAACTTTAGAAGGTTGATGATGATCAACATATAAACCTCGTCTCGATCTACCAGATTTATCTCAGGATTCAAGGCAAAACCGCGAACCCCGGGTTTGGGGAATCAATCCCGGGTTTTGCACAGTTGAAGAGTGTGTTGTCCGAGGCAAAGATCTTGAATTACCCAAGTATCGTAAAACTTTTGGAATGTCCAGGAGATTCCCGCGGATTTCAATAATCTGTAAGCTTCGCCGGTGATATCTCTTGAAATATGTCGCGACTGTTGATGGCCACTTTTGATCTGTCGGTGTCAGGCTCCCAGATCTCCAAGTGACTTGTAAAAAAACCCTCGGCTCTGTTGAATAGATCGACTGATCGATAGATGATCTCTTGCAGATTTAACTTGATTACTATCACGACGACAATGTTACATGTGCTCTTGTCGACTTCTCGGATCTTTGTCGATATCCTCGCTCATAGTACACAACTTTGTGGTGTACTCACGTATATCTTGGACGTCGGCCGGAAACTTGCACCTTAGCAACATCTGACATCAGTATGGCGAATGTGGTTAGTACAACAAAGTACTCAACTTCTAGTATGTAAGATTTATCATTTCGAGTTTTAAGTAACAGTACTGGGTGAGCTGCTCACGTCACTTGCTGATGACGAGATGTATCCGTTCAGTATATGGAACACTCCTATCAGTGTGGGGTAGGTGTTGGTGTAGTGGAACTTTGGGATGCAAAGAGTATTCAGGAGGAAGGGCATATATGCTATCTTGTCGAAAACGTCTCTTATATAACTTTCAGAATGTCCTAAGAAAACCCTGTTCACACAGTCTCTTATCGTCCCCGTCTCCTAGGACAGGGAATGACCTTCTGCAGCTTTATTCCGGAAAATGCAACTTCGCCGAGGCTTGCCCGCCACAATCAACATACTTTAAATACAAACCCCCCTGAAAAAGTTCGTCAAGATATTACTTGCTGTGCAGGGACTTCTGAATCAAAGTTCAAGGGCAGCTTATCCCGGCGACTGTCCTCGGAACAGAACCATGTACTTGAAGAAATCACACGCGACCTCAACCTCAATTCAAGGAAGTAACATGGAGGTATTAATTATTTAGCGCATTTATTTAATCATCTCAGTTTTAGATGTTGGTTGTTCATATGCATATTGCCTTGCGAGGGCAACGAAAACTGGAAATTTACTACTTAAAGACTTTTATTCAGGTGACACCCTAAAACAAAAATCTCAATTTTGCCGAGGACAGAACGGATCAGGCGCTAATTTCTGTGCATGTGTACATTTATGTAACATTTCCATGTTAGTCTTGAACTGGTCTTATGCTGAAAATATATGGATTATAGACATTTCATCACACCACAAGATAACATATTCTGGGGACCTGGGTCCTGGTGTATATATTAAAACCTCTAACAAATGCTGCAGACCCTTGACGCGAAGTCAAATAAATTGCAGGTGGACATAAGGTATATTTAGTGAGAAACATAAAGTGTGTAGACGGAAGGACATTGCATGAACGCATGGAAAGGGGTAACCGATTACGATACATCTTATTCCACAAAAAAAAGCGACAGCGAACCAGTAGACGAACGTACGGCAGGAAATATTGATTATGCGCCCTCACCCCCACCATTGCCATCACCCTTTGTTGCGCTGGTTTCATTATTGCCTCGGTGGCCATGTCCCCTCGTCAAGCCTGCAGCCGATAGTCCCCTCGCCGCAAACCCGCTGCCACCACGCCCACGACCGCGGCCTCCGAATCCTCTGTTGAAAGGTGATTCACCACGAGATTCACGGTCGGTTGCTTGCTTGACCTCTGGGGTGGCGTCTTTTAGTTTCTGTAAATGTGTAATAAAAATTAATAGGTCGGAAAATATAATAAATTGAAGGACGAACCTCCAAGTGTTTTTCTAGCCCTGCTTTCATTGCTTCTTCATCTCCGAATTCAACATAAGCTAGTTTTGCTCTCCCATGGATAGTTGGAGGACAATTGACCCGGGTTATCTGTAAACCATTTTTTTAAGGAAAATATTCATGTACCTGAATCAAAGTCTAGCTTACATCATTCTTAGCTTCACCGAAAAAGTCCCTAATTTCGGTTTCTGTGACTTGTAAATGCCCTGGCATTCTCATGAATATAGTCCAGGGATTTCTCGGAGGTCTCCCTGTTTTTGGGGTTCGTATTCCAGTACTTCCCTCTGTCGGAGATTTTAATTCTTCGCCATCAGCTTTTGCTGTATCTGTAGACGGCATGGAGTTGGAAAGTTCAGGTATACTCGAGATGGAGTCGGATTGTGGGATGTCTGGTGTGCTTGCACTGTCTCCAGGCGTCTTGTCTGCCCTGTCCTTGTCCTTCTTTTCCTTTCTGTCCTTTCTTTTTGGGTCTTTCTTGTCTGCTTTTTCGGGTGAACTGGTTCCATTGACTTTGGAGCTAACCGAGATTGGGCTTTGTTTTCCAGATTGGGCGTCGGTTGTGGCATGTGGGGGCGTAGATGCGACTGTCCTATCATTACTGAAGTTGCGATTGTTTGGTAGTGGGCCGTTTGGAGCAGGAGTAGAAACCTTTGTGGCAGGGAGGGCGGACGTTATTGAGTTTGGAGTGGGCACGGTTGTGGCGTTGCGACGGTACGCATAATTGAAACCTATCATATGCTCAATGGATCTGATGCTATAGATTCCAGTTCGAGCTCACCTTGACTCTTCAATTCAGCACTTACTCTTCCTTCTTTCACATCAAGTACTAATGAACCGAAAGCAGCGTCGCACAGGTTCCAATTCCAACAATTCTTCCAAGCAGGTTCTTCGCCCGTTATTGTGGTTCCTGGTCCACTGAGTGGTTGTGTTGGTGGCAATCGATGAATTACACTAAAAGCTTTGTCCAGAAGTACCCGTTGGTTGTCGTCTATAACAGCATCTACTTGACTTTTTACATCCTCCCATACTTTTTCAAAGCCCTCTTTTCCTATGGCTAGCTTCTGACGGAAACCTTCGAAGTCACCTTGTACACTAAACTCGTTATATGACGTGGCGTAGCGGAAATGTAGCCCAGCAGAGATTGTGAGATCTGCTTTGAGAACCAGAGCTAGCTGGGCGATAATGCCTTCACGACCAGGACTAGCGTGAGTCACCAATAAACGTGTCTCGGATTGGTCAAAAACACGTTGTGCAGTATCAACTAGTTCACCAATTTGAAGTGCTGTTGTCCACATGGTACCTTGTCCCCCAGCAATAGTAGCATTACCGTCCCCATTATCGAACAATTTACGAGGCACCAGTGCGCCTCCGAGTCCCAGCAAGCGGAGCTTTACGCCACCAACATCCAAGCACCGAGTCGTTGCTTCATCAAGAACATGGAGATTATCGATAGTGTAAGTTCCAAGGCGAAATTTTTCAAGCACTAACACGTCCTCGCACGCCCCCCATACCGTGTAGATTGGAACTTGAAGCTTTATTTGTCCTGCGAGAAGAAGGGGAAATTCTGACAAAAGCGCAATATTGACTGTTGAACGTATGACAGCGGGAGGGTTTTCAGGGGCTAGGAGGTGCGTTCGTTGTGCAGATGGGATCAGAGGCGAATACATAGTGAGATGTCGTAAAGTGCGGTCACTGATCCTTTCTAGACTGTCGGCCTCTGTCGTGACCATAAATAAGATATACTCATCAGAAAAGCAATACATGAGACTCACCAAAGAAGCCAAAGTCTCCTGTATGAATTATTGCTTGTGCATTAACTTCGCGAGCGAGATCATTGAGGGCCGAAAGCCGACCACGAATATCTGCAATGCAGAGAATTCTTCCATGTGTTGTATCAAGAACTTTAGTTTGCGTATTGACCTGATGTTGTTGCTGGTGTCGAGGTAGTGGTGAGAGAGCTGGACGCGTCGATGTTGAAGCTGGTCTAGAGGAGTTGGTCATGACGGAGAGATTCTAAGTTGAATAAAAATTTGGAAATCAATGAAAAAAACATTTCGGCTTTTCCCGGCTTTTCACTAAATCAATAATTAATTAAATAATTAAATATTTGATGCCTTTCTCTCCATGAAGCCGCACTGGCTCTGGGCCGTTCACTGGGATTCATCTGTACAGTCCCGTACTTCGTACTCTCAACCATCATCTCGGGGGCTGGTTTCATCTCAGTCCCCAGGCCTCCATCCCAACCAGCATAATCATCAGAGAGCCTGGTAAAGTTACCGGGCCCGCCAACTCACGGAACCACATTCATGGCATCCAAGGCCACTACTGAACGCTCGAATTTCTTTCATCCACAAACTCCCCCTACAATATCAACTTCCGATAAAGTGCTAGCGTCTAGGATATCTTTACCTGCTAATTCACACGTCATTTATTCCGTATTCAAAGCTACTGGGAATACCTTACCACCTCATGAAACGATCGAGCTTGCCAGGAGGCAAATATTAACTCGGAATGGATCTGCTACACTATTGGACTCATTGCTGACTAGCGTTGACATTGGCAAAACCTCACTTCTCTATGTGTTCGTGATATCTTCCCAGGAAAACAACTCCGAGGCTGGGCAGTTACTTGAAACTCTACATTTTAGTGAATTGATTGGTGAGTCGCAAAATCTTTCTTTGTGCTCTTTCTCTCCACTTGGTACTCATTGTTTTATTTTTTGTATGGAAGCCACCGATTCGTCATCATTTTGTTTGCAAGATTTTTTCACTGACCTCCAACACGATCAGAAACAACACCGTATTCACACATCTATCCCCGTTCTCCAATGAAAAGTTACACAGTCACTTTCTTGACGCACTCCGACTCCGTTTAATAGATGACATTGTCAATACTTCCTTGAAAAGTCCTCAAACTGAATTCCCCCGAAGACAGATAAAGCGATTTAAAGAAGGAATACTTATTAGCTCACACTTTTTAGGAGTAAATTGGGAGTCTAGTTGGAACTATAAATCTATAATAAGGTTTGTATTAATCATCTTACACTTTTACGACTTATCTGATGGTTTTGACTATATAGGCCTTTAATATATACTCATATTCAGGTCGCTATAGCCCCCCAACAACTGGAAAATCCATCTCCTCAGCTTATCATCCATCCCATCCCTACTCCAACACCCTTTCTCGAGTTGTCGACCACCCTTCCACTTCCTACTGGATCACCAATAGTACTTCTTCCGTTTGGGACCCCCGCTTATTTCTTGTCTGTGTATACCGGCCCAATAACCATTCTCATCAAACAATTTCGAGAATCACTCCATGGATTGGGTGTTGGTAATTGGGAAAATCTTGATTCCCCCTGTGGAACTACATTCACGGACCAGCCTGCCACACGAGACATCCCAGGAGGCCGGACATCATTTATTATTGGCTGGATAAAAGTTGAAAATAAGCAAGGAGAAGACAAGGGAATGACTATCATTTACCCGGCACGTCTCTGTCTTGCTTACTGTGCTATGTCTCCTCCACGTCCGTTATTGGACCATATTCCAGAACTTCCTGTGCAGCTTCAACCCTCCCCACAAGTACCCCCCACAGTTCCTTTAATCTCTTCCTCCATACAGTCCGCTAGGATCAGTGGTAAACCTATATCCTCACATTCCTTCTGCCTGGGGCCCTCGGAGCTGAATAGTCCTACTACAGAATCTCTGCAAGCATTCCGCATGATGACATTATCGAAATCCAAGGATGTTCGGAAAGTTGCATTAGAGGTCGGAGGCTATGTTGAAGCTGTCGCCAGAGAACGCGAAAAGGAACGCGAACGGTTAAAGAGGGAGCGGGAAAATACAAGCGCTTCTCCTAAATTAGCTCGGACCACAACTACCCCAGGGTCAGCCCCGACCCCAATTTCAATAGGCACGCCCACTCCCGTCCAAGCTCTAGCCCCACCACCTACTGTCCAGTCTGCAAACTCCATCCAGCCATACCCACAAATATATGGGTCTACCGAAACCTTCTATCCTTCTCCACCTCAATCCAACACCAATTTTATTCCCACACTTGACGGCAAAACATCTCCAGCTATAGAAGAACCCATTGCTCCTTCCACAAATGTACCAGGGTCTATCTCACACGATGTTTCTTCCGAACTGACTCTCGACACCCTGAATTCCGTACCACCATCTTATGATCCCCTCGGAAATATTGACCACTCATGGTCTCAACCTGCTCAGTCATACCTCGATATGGATTTTAGTATGAACATGAGCTTAGGATTCGATATGGGGTCCATGGCTGGCGACAGTGGCAGTGGTGGTGGTGGTGCTTTCAATGGTCGACGCAACGAAGTGGATTACGAAGACGCATTTACAGATGACGACTTCAGTTTCTTTGACAGACCATCTCGCACCACAGTAGAGACCTTACCTCTTTTCTCTAGCAATATCCACAATACACAGGGCCTTACCGGGCTCGGTCCTTATACTCATCCTATGGTACCCAAATTTGCCAATGAGTCATCCTCCTTCAACGAAATGCAGCCATGCCCAGTACCAGGTTCGACCATTTCAAACAGCAATGCTCAGAATACAGCCTGGACTCCAGCAGGACTTTTGGATGGTTTTACCCCTCGGTCTATTGATTATCACCCAACAAATCTCCCAGATCTGATGCCATCTTCTCCAGGGCCCTCCCCCGACAGTCACTCAACTCCGACAACTCCCAATGTTTATCTCGATACAATATCACATTCAAGAGCAAGCTCGATCTCAGAGTCTAAATCATATTTATTTGACCCAATCCCTTTTGCCTCCTACCACAGAACTGTCGATGGAAAATATCTAGCCGGTAAATTTTCCCTGCCAAGCCCTCCTGCAGTCGAAGACATCAAAGTATCCAGTGGTGGGTGGAAATGCAGATACAATGCAGCTACAGATCCCCGTATTGGTTTGGTTCAAAAACTAATTGGGGTTAAAAGAAAAATGCCTTTTGAGCAGGGAGGGAGGGAAAGCTCTCACTTTCCGCATTGGAACGATGAACAAGAAGGATGGCAAGAGACGGAATCGGACAAACAAGATGATGATGATGCGAATTCCGAATTGTCCGAGGATGAGGACGTTGAAGTGAACGAAAGTCCCCCAATTTCACGTCCCAATACCCCACCGCCTGCATATCTACCGCTGGGACCAACCCTTCTTCATTCTAAGTTTCAACACTTACAATTGCTCCCGCTATGTACTCCTCTCCGTCCCCCAGGCGCAGCTGTTGCGCCAACAAGTCTTGTGAATGCTGCCCCTCTTGCGTCTGTACCCACACCAGTATCGCCGGCCGCAACGTTAGGTGCGGCTTCAGAACAGTTCAAGTCATTAGAAGCTGCTGCTCTAATGATAGCTAACGAGATTGTTGAAAACTGTCTCTGGGCAAAGTCTTGGAAATCCATCAGCTCCCGTCCAAAATATGACTCCGAGGTCTGGTTGGCAGATATCAAGACTGTCGCGGATCTACTACAGTCTATTCCCTATCTGGAAAGTTCTCTTGACATGAGGACCCTCTTTGATCTTGGTAAGGCTCGACAATAATATTTTTTCTTCGTATTAATTTTCTAACAAAATATGTAGACCCGAAGAGCAAAGCAATGCAAACACTCGACCCACCATTACTGGCGGTTGGGAAAGGTGATGCCGTAATACAAGTATTGCCGCCGGCTCTGCGCTTTTGGGATAAACTTGGCCTTGGACCTAAAGCGGGAAAAAAGGACGTAACCGCTTTCGTACTGTTCGAAGATGATGGCGACCAGTACCAAACTAGTGTTGAAAACTGGATTTCCAGTTTATCTACTGCTTACCAGGTCTGTTGACTTTCAAAATTTCACAGGGCTAATCTGACACTATCTACCCAGACAAAGCATATGGGAGAACTTAAGCCAGGGAATAGTGGTTTTTGCGCGAAATCAGGACTAATACCTATCAGATTTGACTCTTCATTTCGAAAAAGCCTGAGTAATGAAACTATTTTCCATGTTAACCTACCCATCTCTAATTATTACTTTCTTAGCAACTTTTATTCGAAGTCTTTCAGAAGACGGATCCAATTTTGTATTTTTCATCATCTGTCCGATCACTGCTATGAATCTCAGGTCGCCCATTCTTCGCCAGATCACCTCTTCGATTCAAAAGGCACAAAAGAACCACCCCAACGGCAAAGTTTTATTCCAGTTCATACCCGAGAGCTATGTTTTGGGTCCAATGGAACAGACACAAACATGTGACCCCCATATAGAGAACCTCTGTTTCTCGCTTTACAACCGTATTCTAATTCCAGTATACCGGAACGTATCCCAGGTCTTTGGATCAATCCGAAGCCATTTTCAAACCCCTGCTTTCACTCTTGCTAGGTCTCTTTGTAGCAAACTGTCTTTTGCGCGCACTCCCCACGCCCCTGTGGATGTCGTAGACAGACACACACTCCTCCATGTTGGCTACACACTATGTAGTTCTGGAAAATGGGTCGTAGCAGTATGTGTTGATCAGCGTGGAGAAGCACATGATATTGGTGTTTGGCTCCATCAACCGACTAGTGATGATGCCGAAGGTGAATATGACGCCGAACTGAGCATTATCAAGAGGGTATGGAATTTTGCTGTTAACTTTGCAAAGAAGGCAAGTGTTGAGTGGAGGCTCGTAATATCAAAGCTTGGGGCCATGAACAATCGGGAGATACAAGGTAAGGCTTCGTTTCTCATACCCCTATCTCTTGTTGATGGTTTGTTTAGTGTGGGCAGAGTACTTGTCGAATGCCATTAGGAATCACGAAATAGTTTTCGGAGATGTGTCTTTATTATGCGTAGAACCAAACGCACCATGGTCCTTTGTTGATAGTCACCCTGCCTCAACTCTCAACAAGCTGACATCGTCTACCCGATCTTCATCATCTTCATCCAAACACCACTCACCCATGGTCTTTACTGACGTCTCATCCACAACATATGCACTGTTTCCTAATGTTTCCTTGCCGATCTCTGTACCAGCTACTCCAGCTGACCTCGGACTCAATCTTTCATTCATCCCCGAGGGTCCTCCTACCTCCAACCACTCAGCATCAAGCCCTATTGTCACAAACAATTCCTACCTAACTTCCCCCTATCCCCCAGTAGCTGAAGTAACCCCCGAATCTATCACTGCATCTTCAAAGCCTCATCTATATTCATACATTCCACGGTCCATGTCAACACTCATCCGTATTCCTTACTCACCATCATCGACATCATTGAGCATGCTTCATACATATTTCCTCTATTTCCAACAATCTTCACACTCGAACTCTCCCGTTCCCAACGAACCGAACCTATGCAAGACCATTACACAGAATTTTTATGAATTGTCTGTATTGGCCGGAGGATGTCGGAACATGGATGCAAACCCGATTCTACCATTCCACCTTGCTGCGGTAGAGGCCAGTCCAGCTTGCTTTGGATCCTGATCCCGATGTAAAGGGATACACAATGACCGAATAAACAGGTCCTTTTTACCTGTCGTTCTTGTGTCTATATGTACAAGCACGATTTTCCCCCACTTCTGTGTAGTTATCTCTTTTCTTGCGCACCCACATTCAACTATCACTGCCACAATGCTCTTTAGATCTATCATGCAATTTTTCTCTGTATTTGTATACCATTTCCATATTGTCTTGTGTTATTTTCATTCGCATTCTCATATCTTAATACTGTCGATGAAATGATTCCCAAAAGACTAGAATTTGCGCTATAAAACTACTGGTTCTTTCTCTCCTGAGCATTGAAGCCCTTGGGGCTTTCTATCCTCAACGGACTCTGAATGCTAGCGAGCGCACTGATCCCAACCCACAAGACAGGAAGAAGAATGAAAAAAACTACCAACAAACTGGTAATTAGACCAGGAGTTAGAAGTTGGTAACGTTTCAAAATTCCGCCTTGAGGTAAAGTCGTATTTGCAGAAGTTTGAGAAGAGGGAAAAACAGGCTCGAAGTCCGGCAGCCCCAAGTCATCTTCGTCATCATAGGGTGATTGGCGTCTTGACCGCAAGGGAAGGGGTGTGCCGGTGTAAATAATTAAATGATTGGGGTAAGTTGATGCAAGTGCAGAGAGCTCGATTTCGATGGTAGAGTCTACGTGATTCAGTCAGATGTCTTTGCAACAGGAAATCAACTGCTTACCATGTTGTGCCATAGCAGTTTTTCTATCAATGCCAGACTCGATCATGTTAGGCATATTCAAACAAACGACATGCTTCTTGCCATGTTCTAGTGTAACACCGCCTTGACCAGCAAGATATTCGAGAAGACGCGATTGGCAAAGAGACGCTACTCGTCCAGAAATCAAACTGGGGTGTAAGTTCTGTTGGGGTACATATGGAAACTGGCGTGACGAAGGGGAGAGATTAAGGCTTCTAGAAACATGACTATAAGGCGACAAGTTGCGGAGGTCGGAAGCGTGCAACTTCATGTACTTGGTTCAGCACAACAGTTTGTGTTTTTAAGGATGAGTTACAGACCCCTGGTTGGTTTATTACTATAACGGCGTCATAGTCGCATACTTCATTCTGGGAAAGGATGCTTTCCAACAGAGGAGATGAAGTGTCTGTATTGGAAAACGAATCAAGTACGGACGAACTTGGAAGAGCAAGTAAGAAACTCCCAAGCTACAAAAGAGCATACAAGCGCACCTGACGGACGACCAAGCCACCAAAGGATGAGTATTAGAGAAAGCAAAGGCGAGCGATGAGAAAGCTACAATCGCAAGGACTCGGTCGACCTGCCATGACTGCGACTGCGACGATGTACAATAATAATTTTAATTAATTATTATTTTCTTTCTTACTCCAGTTTCAAGCACACGTGACCGGATCATGCAATCACATGTGCCGAATTACGACTTTGCTCCGAAATCATTCATACTCATCACACTCTTGTAGCCCTCCTCATCATCAATCTCAACAATGTTCAAGTCTGCAGCGCATTTGGTTAGACCGAAAACTCACTGGGTACAGCCTTCAGCTATAAAACGGTACCATTCATGTGTCCTCACTGCTCAAATATTCATTGCTTTCCACTAGGTCATTTGCTGCTTCTCGATATGTGCGCTCGGAGGGCCCAATTCCAACTTCACTAGCCACATTCACTGATGAGGAAAATATGCTGCGCGAAGCTGGTTTGTTTTATTCTCACAGATAGTCTTGCATCTAGTAAACAGCCTCACAGTAAAACGCTTCGCGACTGATGTGGTTGGGCCCAAAGTTCGAGAGATGGATGAAAACGAAAATATGGATCCAGCTGTCATCCAAGGTCTTTTTGACCAAGGGGTGAGCTCACACGAACGCCGTATTTAATTCTATACAACAGCTGACATATCCGTCATAGCTTATGGGAATCGAGACAAGCGCAGACCATGGCGGTTCAGAATCTTCATTTACTGCAGCCATTATTGCCATTGAGGAACTGGCTAAGATTGATCCGTCTGTTTCTGTCATGTGTGACGTACACAACACACTTGTCAACACAGTAATGCGGAAGTATGGTACACAGGAACAACAAGAAAAATGGCTTCCACAGCTAGCCCAGTCAAAGGTACGTACTCTATAAATGATTCTATCTTAGGCTATACCTACACAATGCATCTTATTCTCTAGCTTGGATCATTCTGCTTGTCTGAACCAGCGTCTGGATCCGATGCGTTCGCATTGCAAACTAGGGCAAAAAAGGACGGTGATAACTGGATCCTTAATGGCTCTAAGATGTGGATCACCAACTCTAAAGAGGCTGACATCTTCCTCATTTTCGCAAATGTAAGTATTGTTCCACTGTTATAAATATTACATAGTTAATATAACTTGACAGATAGACCCCAGCAAAGGATATAAAGGCATCACATGCTTCATCGCAACAAAAGATATGGGCATCAAGATCGCAAAGAAAGAACAGAAGCTTGGCATCCGCGCGTCGTCAACATGTACACTGAACTTTGATGATCTCAAAATCCCTGCAGAAAATGTTCATAGGGGGTCAAGGTCAAGGCTATAAAGTCTGTCTTACTGAAAATGATTGTTACGCACGCTAATACTACGTCAGATTGCCATCGAAATTTTAAATGAGGGTACCAAACCCTGTTACCCTTAATCCCATTCCCTATAAATCTGACTATTCAATCTAGGTCGTATAGGCATCGCCGCTCAAATGCTCGGGCTTGCGCAAGGAGCATTTGACAAAGCTGTCCCTTACACCTACGAACGCAAGCAATTCGGACAGGCTATTGGGACTTTCCAGGGCATGTCATTCCAGATTGCAAAGGCAGCCATCGATATTGAAACTGCACGTCTATTGACATACAATGCGGCCCGACGCAAGGAAGATGGACTCAGCTTTGTAAAAGAAGCAGCAATGGCAAAATATTGGAGTAGTGTTGTCGCTCAGTCAGTGTCTGGATCAGCTATAGAATGGGCTGGAGGAGTGGGCTTTACTCGCGAAACAGGTATTGAGAAGTTCTGGAGGGATTCAAAGATAGTACGTCTCCTATTGTTTTCACGCCTGCTTGCTAATTGCTTTGTCAAATCAAGGGAGCAATTTATGAAGGCACATCCAACATCCAACTCCAAACAATTGCAAGGTTCATTCAGAAGGAATACTCATAGCATTCACACATTCAGATACTAACTCCATATTTACTTAAACTAAACAATATACAACCGCACACGTCAAAAGAGAGGTGATCTATGAATGAACGTGCAAGGTGTCTCTCCTCGGAGACCACATAAACCTTTACAACAGATAAACCTGTGTCACCTCTCTTCTCAGATATCTGTCCGCGCAGTGCATCATGGATATGAATGCTTTCTCCAGACATTCCCATGGCCAGACCCCGCCGGTTCGCCTCGGACTCGTGTGGTCGTCGTTATCCCGATTCCGTGTACCTGCATAAGTATCTGTATTTTTGGGGTTTCCATGTTAAATCTGACGTCCAGAATTCTATCGACGGGTACCACTCCCGATCTGTCGTTTACCCATATCCCAAAACCATCGCTATGTAGATCTGACGAGCTCGAATCTTAAGAACCATATATCCCATTTATTGAACTATAGATGGGAGGTACTTAGATACGCGGGTTCCCTACTAGATCAGGTTCCATGCGTTTGACAGTCGCAAATTCCGACGACAAAGGACCAGAGGTGACACCTCTGCCCTCATTTCTACCCCTTTTCCTCGTTTTCCCCGACGTCAGGAAGGCTTTTGTGAGTTTATATTGATAGCCTATCAAAAAAAAGGGACGACTCACCTCTCTCCTTCATTCCCCTCTGTCGCCGATTTTTCACGCTCGTTCATGAGTCTCCGACTCCTCGCTGATACTCCGTCGTGATCGCCCGCATTAATCACCGGAACCCCCATCATGATCTCCCTTGTCAATCATCTATGGCATGTCGTAATACGTATTCAGAATTGAACTTCAACATGTTATGGTTACATGATCTTCCTTATTCCTCAAACGCTTTTCTATTCATAAACCACCCCTCGCTCATAGTCGACGGGCATCTATTAGCAAGCCCACCATCGCTTTGCGTGCTATTGAGTTTAATCGAGCAACTTACGCTAATTAGTATGCTCCGGTACTCTCTATTTTTTTCAAGCCTCGCGTTCAGGTTTTTATGTCGTCCCTTTTTGGCGCCAAAAATTAATACACTTGTATTTCCATCTACCCGTGCTTCTAGGTCATCACACTGCGCACTTGCTTATGTCCACACATTAAATACCACTCACACGTGGAATCAATCCCCTACTCCCTCCTCAGGATAAAGTAGAACAACTCTATCAATAAACGGGAAGTGTTTTGCATAGCCATCATAGAACAACGTGTTAGGGGTTATTATTTATGCTGCCTGTGTATTTTTGGGGCCACCGCCAATCTAAATACATGAATTAGCGTGAAGACAACTCTTCCACCGACGACGACCGTGTCCGGTCCACCGCCTATCGTCAATCTTACCGACCTCATCACTTAAACCCACTACTATCAGAATTTACCGACATGAAGTAGTCAGATGTTCTTGGCTAGTATGCGCTTACCATTCGAAGGCCGAGCCAATTCTAGCCGTTCTGCGGGTAAAAGACCTTTATATCAACATTATGTTTCCGTCGTTTCACCCCTAGCTTCACTTAGATTAAAATTTCCTTTAAAAAGCCCTGCCGAGACAACCCCTAGTCGAGGTCTCAGGATTCAGTCTCTCATTGGCCCTTCAATTGGAATCCACCGCATGTGGACTTTACACATTCTTGGAAAATGCAAGGCGTCATCTTTGAAAGTATGAGGCTCCATGATTATTGCTGTCCACGCATGCGAGCCTACCGGGAATCTACTTAACCGTATGATATGCTTTCTTGAATAGGAGGTTAGGTTAGAAAAATTACGAATGACACCATTGGCGTAATACGCATCGCGTATCGCAAAATAAACGCACCCTAATCTTGTAGATTTGAATCCTGAAGATGAGGATCCGGCAAAAATTAGGCGAATACCCTGCGAGAACAGATGCAGGCCCTTCTTTATACCTCTATCACAACCAATAAAGGCAACCAAGTGTGTGTATGACAGAAGTCTCTCTGACGAGGGGAATAGATATACCCAATCGATTCTTCCCTAGAGTGGATTGGCGATATTTCCAGAAGGTATGACCGATAAGGTATACAATAGAATCGAGAAGCTGGAAGCCAGAGGTAATGGGAGCTGTTGTGGGAAATAGGTATCCAAGGATGAGGTGTGTGAATCAATACTAATGAGCAGCTGGAGAATACGAAAAGGAAGATATCGGCACTTGTAGAAGATAGATAAGATTGAATACACGAGAAAGGATCCAATACAAGTGGTCAGGAGGGCAAACCTCCGGATGGCTATGTAGATTGCATTTTCTGCGAAGTTAATCGTTGTGAGCACAAGGAATAACAAAGAAGAACAGTCGCAAACATAGATGGCATATGTGTGTACCCTGTGGAGCGTGAGGCGCAGCCATTGCATCAGCGGGAAGTCAATCATGGGAATTGGAACCTCAGGAGATGGATCGTGAATTGATTCCAAGCCATTTGAGACGTTGGATCGCATCATCAGACAGAATCAGTAATGAATATATAGAATGAAACATAGCAGAATACGGAATGGCCAAAAAGTAAAGATGATGAAGTAGCAGTCGTCACAAGATGATGCCAGAAGACATATGACTCGTCGCATTTGGCAATGGAGCAGAGATACAATTAGTGTGGCTAATGAATGTTGGAAAGCCAATCTCAGAGAACCGAAAAGAGAAACGTGGGGACTGCGGGGAAGAATTGAGGAAAGAACTGAAGGTCATAAAAGGGAACATGGTGATGAACCATATGTAGAGAACCACATATACTAAACAAACTCACCACATCATATCCACTCGATTCTCAATGCATCAACTTATCCGTTCATGAGCAACAATAGCAAACGAAAGGAAGGAGTGGATTTGAGTTAGACTTTATTCCCCACAAATAGCATATACATAAACATACACAAAACGGGAACCATCCAACCCCCAGTACCGCGTTCTCTTTATGTCTATATGGAACGGATCACAAGGAGCGCTCTTTTCTGCCTTATATGTCAACCCGCCGGTCAGTTCCCACATCTTACCGTGCTCGAAGCATCAGTATTCCTTCATATACCGCCCACCCGATGGCAGAACTCAGAACCTTACGCGACATTCTCAGCGACGCGCCATCAAAGTACCCTGCGAAGCCGCGTTGCTGTAATTAGCGTGTGACGTGCATTAGAATTGAACGACGAAAGGAAAGAAAACGATAGATCAGCATCAAGACATAGCTTAATAGGTTCTCCAATGACAAACCTGCCATATGGCCATAACAGTGCTTGTGAAACCGCTGTATCTTGCTTCCGTGCGAACTTGCATTTTAGTCTACAAAAATAAAAGAAGTAGGTGCGACAAATCAGCATAGCGTCCTGAGGTGAGACGATACGGGAAGACCATGGGAACCACATGGTACAACATCAGTAAATGATGAAGGGAACAGATGAGAGTAAAGCAAACTGATGAATCCAGCAGAGACCGTAGAATAGTACACACCTTGACAACATCAAACGGGTGGGTAGCCAGCGTTGCAAGCGCTCCAGCAGTTGCAGCGGAAACACCGTGTAAAACGGTTGCATGGGCGTGTGAGTGCGGAGGGAGGATGCGTACTATTGATAGAGTGTTTTGATCGAGATTTATGGATTTCATGGATTTTGACCAGCGAAGTAGAATGTTGTCCAACGATCGAGGAGCATTGGGGGCGACGCGTATAAAGAAATATGTTAGCATCAGATGGTTTAGGATAATAAAACACAAAAAGGGAAGGTAGAAAAAAATGAGAAAATAGTGAGGAGAAATAATAAAGTATTCTGAAAAAAGCCCAGACATAACATCTGACGTGGCTCCATGACATAAGAATAGTTGGAGCAAATTGATATGCATCATACCCCTTAGCCACTGGTTAAGCAACCGAGTATAAATTTACTGCACTACACGACCTAGAAAGAGAAGAAGCAAAGGTCGAACCATACCAGCCGGTGATAATAGGCGACGGTCATAAAGACAATAATGCAATGATGGGTGATGATGTCCTGTGCATAACCAGAACTTGATAAAAGCACAACTTGTATGGAGGGGGCCCCTGGAAAAATGATTTAAAAATTTGAATCGGACGGCAGCCAGATTGTAGGGGTGATCCCTCTCCAGATTGTCCGCACCAGAAATTTGGGGGTGCTGCCGACAATTTCTTCCTGCAGGAAGATGTGTGGATTGGATTTGACAAATAAAGATCCAACATATAGCGGACCGGGATCAAATGCCAGGTTAAGGTATTGAGATTCTCGAATAACAACTCAGGGAACGAAAACATAAACACCTGTTATGGTGGCGGTGGAGAATATGAAACAAGAACAAGATAAAAAGTGGGTTACCGGCTCGCCATAAAGATGAACGTAAGGACCCTGTGAAACCTCAAAACGGCTGCGTGGTGCAATGAATGAAGCAGAGAAAAGTTCCATCAGAGTGCAGGAATCACCGTGCAGGTGCTACAAGTGCCGCCGGAGAGAATTTCCTGTCTAGCCAGCATAGGGAGAAAGTGGACACACCCCGAATATGCTTAGGGAGTAGGACCCTACATCGATCATACGTGGAGGCTAAATAGAGGAGTCCATGGACCCCTGCTGAAAAACACGACGGGTAAGGAGGTAATGACCTGCACACACAGGAAAGATGTGTCCCAAGAAAGTATCCATATCCATATCGATGAATAGAAATATCAAGGGCCCACACAAAACCCCTCAATTCTCCAATACAGCAAAGGGACCCATGCCGAAAAAGTTGCGCACGGTCCTACGTACACCAAACGGAACATCCTTCATGCGAAATAGAACAGCATATCAGAAAACCAGGGTGCATGAAGGATCCATGAGTGGGGATCAGTCACGCAAGAGAGACGAAATAAAACAGAGGGAGAAATGGGATAAAAGAAGGATCGGAGGTAAGCATGAAACATAAAATGAAATGCGAGAATGGGATCCGAAGAAATCGTAGGACCGGAACAGTAAAAACTTATAACCGAAGAAACATGAAACAACCAAAGCCGGAAAAAAAAGACAGAAAAAAAGAGGGTAGATGAATGTACCCTAGGATGGCATGTGGTATATGGAATATCCTTGTCTCCATAGGTGGAAGCAGGCGTTCAAAATGCGCAAATGAAGCAGATTAACCATCCACAGAGGTATTGGGGGGGCTGGGGAAAACGCAGGACCAAGGGGAGGAAAGATAAGAAACTAACCTCCTTCTTTCTTCACCCATTCATAGCCAAGCACAAATAATCCAGCATATGGTGCGTCCCGGAGAGCCGATGCACCAAAACCGCGTAATAGTGCACGGGGACCCTCCGCAAAGAGTTGTACAAGGGCGCGTCGCATGGTGAGTGGATGAGTAATTGATGTATGGGAAAGGGGGAGAGGGGGGTATCGGCTTGTGGTGATACCAGGTGGTACTACTGGTCCTGCAGGGTTATGTATTGTGCTCTACATGACATTTCAACCTCGCATTAATCAACCTCTCCCTTCCTCAGGTAACGATAACTCACCTCAAACCGAGCTTTGAGAACTGAAATTGGGTTTAACAAAAAACCCACAGCGACTCTCGTCACTCCGCCCGCTAACAGGTTGCCTTGACTCGTAAGGGTAGGTAGGACAGACCTTCTATTATTATTATTATTAATTGGAGTGGTAGTGCACACCAACGCAAAATATGGGGATGTCGCCATTAATGTTCTTAGTTGTGTTAAACCTGTCATATACATGGCTACACCCGGTACATTCCTGTAAAAGGAGTCAAGTTATGAGCTTATGCTGAGGGACAGAAGGATTTAGTTTCAACTTACCGTATGAGAGACGGGGTCGTGCCGCGCCACAGACCCCAGATTCCACCGGCCATGACCACTTCGCGTGCTGTAGCAAGTATGATGGAGGAGCGTGGATTAGGGAGCGGCAACGACAGTGCACTTGCTGATCGTAATGCCTGTCCACTTCCCATTGCGAATAGTCGTCCGAGCTTTCGTGAGGGTGAGAGGTTATGCGAAAGCCAATGGGCGTGGGCGTTCATCGCCTTGTTGCATACGGGTTTTAAGGAGATCAACTATTGGTACATAAGCATCACTCTAAGACCAAAGCTTATTGAGAAGATGTCAAGCAAGACTAACAGGGCTGAAGACAAATCGTAGTTGCGAATCCCGAACACGCGCCTGCATAGAAAGTCAGTTATTGTTCGTTTACCGAGAGATTTCAATAAAACATACCCGACATGAGTTGGTTCCCGACATTGCTCATATGCACTTGTGAATGTTAACACAAAGATTAATGACGAACAACAATTCAAATTCAAATTGGAGCTGGTCTGCGAATGATGTCACGTGGCACAGCTTGTGCCTGTTTGAACAACCCAGTCCTCCAGATTTCAGTCCCCCAAGGTCGTTAACATGGCTGCTGCAATCCCTGCGACAGCGCGCTCTAAACAACTTCGCTCTTGTCTACTATGCTCAATAATCCAGCTCCCAGCAGACTTCCGCAAAAATGGCTGTCCAAACTGCGAAGAAATCATGCAGGTAGGTTCCTATTCCCCGCACATCTCTTGACTTTCCTAACATTGCATACAGATGAAAGGCAATCCAGAACGTATTGCTACATGTACTACAACCTACTTTGATGGTGTCATAGCTGTCGTTGATCCGGAGACGTCCTGGGTCTCCCGTTGGCAGCGTACTTGTACGTATCCCTATTCATCTTATATCATTTCTTCTCTTCACAACCTTGTTATCGATGTAGCAAAATACGTTCGTGGCATGTATGCAGCCCGCGTAAAAGGTCGTGTCCCAGAAGATGTTGAGGCTGAGCTGGAGAGCCGTGGCATAAAATACCGTCCCAGAGACCAGACAGATCAGGATTAAATCCAAGGTATACAAAGTCAAGGGGTCAAGCAGAAGCAACTCGGTGCTAGAGCCGCTATTTGGAGGGCAGGTTTGGTGGTTAATGGGATAAATGCTGGGTTACTGGCATGGTTTATATGCATAGCTCAGGGGTGGGTGCAATGTCCTGGTACTCGGGTACATGTCAGTTGGAAGCGGTTCACTCTCAGAACCGTTGTCATAAAAGCATGTTTTATAGTAAGGACACTCTGGCAAGATGGTGGTATTGGATAATTATCTGGTGTTTTTGGAGTATTAAAATTAGACTAATCCCTATTATCCCCAACTATATCATCAGATCACAATCACAAGTTCAATCACATTCATTACAGATAACTATTTTACTTACAAAAAGTTACACTATAAAATCTACATTTATGTTTACTTACATATAAATGGATTAAGATCACACAAATAGAGTAAACATTTCCTTTCTATCCGTCCTCCAGATATAACTTTACAACAGGTCATGCAACACCCGATCGTACTGGTGCGGAAGATGAGCCCTATATTAGTGGAAAGAATATCAGTATATGGCACAAAGCACTCAATAGAATAAGAACAAAAATACTCACGTCAGCATATTTCTGGCAAAAACCAACTGCGAAAACACCTGTTCCACATCCAGCACTTCAAATAGACGCAAATTATCTGGTACAGTTCCATTTTTATCACCTTCCCCCTTCGAGTCCTTCGTTCCTTCACGTCCACTCCTTCTATGTTTAGGGTGTAAATCACTTTCTCGCATCGCCCACAAAACACGGCCAGGAGGATACATATGCACGTTTGTCATATTTGCCTCAAGTGTCTTGCGCATTGCAATGAACTACAAAGTACATTAAATCACTTCTCAGATAAAGAAGAAAAAATAAGGCTTACCCAACGTGCATCTTCTGCATCTTCTCCACAATCTTCTCCATCAGCTTTCCGATTGTGAGCCTCTCTCCACCGTTTCGCACGGTGCATAACAGCAGCCCATCCTTCTCCATTCTCACCAGCATCATCTTTCGCCCAGTTCCAATTCCAGTCCTGTGCCCAATCAGTCCACGACTTTTCCTTTTCTGATGTTTGGGCCTTCCGTTTGCTTTTCTCAGCATCTCCTCGTGCTTGTGCATCACACAACCACAATGCTGAATTCTTTAGGTCACGCGTCGTGCCAAGCGACAGACGTGCAACAACGTCATGTGAATATACGAGTGAAGTGATTAATTTTTGTGTGAGACGGGCAAGTGGTGCAGAGGTTAATGTCCTAGGTAGGAGTTAATTATTTGCTTAATTCCGATATACGAAACTGGTACTTACGGTGGTCCAAGACAATACACATATGTCCTTCTTCCGACAGGTAGACCGCTTGAAGGGACAGTACGGCATGTATTTGGGTCAGCCCACATCTTTTTAAGAAGGAATAATATTAGTCCTGAAGAATATAAAAGAAGAAATTTAGAAGAACAAAGAAATGGTAGAGGGAAGCTTGGATGTAACACGTGAGATAGCATCCCGTCCACCCTTATCAAGTATAATCTCAAGGAACCAACACTCACCATACCAATCATCGCGGCCACACCCGCACCAAGACTATGTCCACACAAGATAAGTTCTGTGTAACCAAAGTATACATCAGCGTCTTTACGCAAAAACCGCAAAAGGTGATACATACCAAACCCCTCGTTCGCTTTCAAAGCATCCCTCACCGCAACTTGGACAGGCTTACCTATAGCACCCATGGCGCGCGCCAGGCGCAGCATTCCGCCATGCACAAGGTAAGGGTATTCTCCATCCGTGTCGGGTTCTCCGTCACCTTGAGTATCTGTCTCATTACAACCTGATTTGCCCCAAGAAGGCACGAACCGCACTGGGTCACAGGTCAAATCCACTGCAATTTCATTCAAGCTCATAGTTCCGCGAAGGACTACGATGACTTGTGAGCGAACGTGATCCGTGAGGACCCAGAAACGAGGGAGACGATGGGAGTTGGAGCTAGATACAATTGCTGTACGTTTGGGTTTATGTTCTGAAGTGCCGGGATGTTGATTCATATGTGATTGTCTGGTATACGCGTGGGTATGAGTGTGCGATTGGGTATTGGAGGGGGTATGTGAGGATGAATTATCTCCATGATCTGCACACTTCTGGAATATTTCACTATCATGTCTGCCAAAGAACACGTCCCACCATGAGTAACCCGCAGTGTAGGCTGCGTATCGAACGTCGCCTTTCATATTTGTGTCCACGTCTCGACGCCCCGCAGCTTCCTCTTCCGACGCGTCAACGGCGCGTGTAAGTTGTGCCTCCTCTTGGGCCTTGTCAACCCTTTGACTATGTCCCGAGCCCTCACTTTCACGCCATGGTGCAAACGGAGGCGGAGAGGTCACACCAAAAAAGAGCATACTTGCACCACCATACCCGGCAAGAACCATCTTAGATAATCGACGTAATCTGCTTTTCAGCTCGACATGTGATAACGGAAGTGGTTCGTCATTGGCAAGATTATGAATAGAATATGCGGATGGAATGTGGGGCGTTAACAAGGGAGATGAGATCACGAGAGACCGCGAACGGTGGGTTTGCAAAGTATGGGGATGTTGAACAGGTTCGCCGATATCGGCAGTGATAACTTGGGGACCGCGTTCACCAGGAAATATAACATCCGAAGTTACTCGGATACGTGATTTTCTACGATAAGATAATGCAAGTCAGCATACGAGATGATTCCGAAGGAGAGGATCAGAGAAAGTTTTAATTGGGGAGATCACAAGACCAGGGTAGGGCAGTCACGTTGATCAGGGGGAAAACGAAAAACACGGGAGACGTACTTTTTGGTTATACGAGGATGCGCAGCATCGGAGCTTGGGTCAGCTACATCGAGCTCACGGAGATGCTTGAGCCACCGTTGTTCCTGCCATTCCTGGGTGACACCCTGAAGAGCGACCCAAGCTACAACCGCTCGTGCGACTTGAGCAATCCCATACTTTCGTTCCGGGTGTGGTGCACCTGCAGCCTGAAGTGCCCACTCGCGACGAACAAGAGGGACAAATGACGCAAGAGAAAAAGACGCGTCGCCGGCACCTGGGCGGAGGACGGCAAGGAGGTTAACAGCTGCGTGTGCAGCAATGCGGGTAGAGGCTGAGACATATTCTGCAAGACGAAGAGGGGCCAAAGCGAGAACTTCAGCAGTATCTAGAGCAGAAGTTAGTGGTTGGGCAAGAGCTGGGGTGGCTAGTGGTCCTTTGGGGAAGAGAGCAGCATCGGCGAGAGCAAGAACGGTGGATGAAATGGAACGAGAAAGGGAAAAGGCTAGAGATGTCGAATGTTTAGCAGCAGCAATAGCATAAGATGATGCAGAATGAGCTGAGTCAATAGCGTGCCTAGTAAGATCCCAGAGGTCATCGTGAACGTCGACGGAGAGCTCCATTCATAGCAAAGAGCAACTACGCCGGCTAATTTATGCTTATATTTCCCCAGCTATTATCACGTGACCTTATGCCCCTCTCACTGTCCCGCTCACCGTTTGGCCAGCCAATCGCTCGCTCTCATCCCCATTTGCTCTCCTCTGCTCACCTCACCCCAGGCATTCCTCATGCTGACTTCCACCGCCGCAGAAGAGCTCTTCTTGATGCCTTGCCTCCGGCTTCTGCAGTTGTTGCCGTAGCTGCACCCGTTAAATTTATGTCAAATAGTACGTAGTCTGCTCCATCTCTCCACTCTATGTTGAGCTGATAATTGACACCTACCAGATATCTTGTATGTCACGTCAATTGGTCATCTGCTGATATATTAATCACAGCTTCCAGCTACAAGTATCGACAGTCTTCAGACTTTTTGTATCTCTCCGGGTTCCAAGAACCAGACTCCGCTCTCATCCTTCGTGAGTTTTCGCCGTGCCATATTACTCCACTCTAACACCCATCTTCAGAAAACGCTCCTAACAGACGCGGATACACCCTCACAATCTTCTCATCTGGCTCAGACACAGCAAGAGAACAGTGGGATGGAGCAAAGTGCGCCATCGTTCCTCTAGAAATAAATTGTCTATCACTAACAATTATGCCCTGCATAGAACTCCCCATCACAACATCCCTGAACTGTTTCATGCAGACGACGCACAACCCATATCTGCCTTCTCCTCAGCTGTCCGTTCCCTCCTCCCTAATTATTCTCAAATCTACCTCTCCCCCCCACCATCTTCGACTTCTCGCCCACGTCGCTCCCTCCTAAAATTCCTTGGTAGTACCACCTCACCTAATGTCCCAGATATTGACAGCATTCCTATCCAAAAACGACGCGCTCTCTCTCCCGAACTTGCAAAATTACGCGCCATCAAGAGTAAATACGAACAAGACGTCATGCGTGCTGCAGCTGATGTCAGTGCGCGAGCACACGCTAAGGTATACAATACTGCCATCTCAATACGCTTTATCACCTCCTGATCGGTGTTTACCTGCATTGTAGACAATGCGATTCACGAGTGCGGGCCTCTCCGAGGGTGCACTTGCCGCACACTTTGAGTACCTTTGCGCACTTGGGGGTGCACAACGCCCCGCTTACGTTCCTGTCGTTGCCTCTGGGTTAGCATTGATTTTTTTTAGTTGCATATATGCACTCAACCTCTCCAATCCACTAGTTCAAACGCACTCACCATCCATTACACCTCAAATGACCATCTTCTCCAGCAGGATGACCTTGTCCTTCTTGATGCAGGATGTGAATACAAGTCCGTCTCATTCCCTTACCTCCTTCAGTCCATACTGATGATTTGTCATCTGTAGTGGCTACGCTTCGGATATCAGTAGGTTTTTCCCTTGATCCCGTAAACCCTTAATCATCATAAGCTTCAAGCCCGTACCTTCCCTGTGTCGGGAACCTTCAGCCCCCCGCAGCGTGCCCTCTACGATGCCGTACTTTCAGCACAACGCAAACTCATTATTTCATGTTCACAGTCTGGGGTTTCATTACATAGTCTTCACCGCGAGAGCTGTGTTTCACTTGCACATGAGTTGAAAAATGCTGGTCTGGACGTCGGCCACGATGGCAGTGCACGCCTAGCCCGAGTCTATCCTCATTTCGTTGGACATCCAATCGGGCTTGGTATGTATCTTTTTCTTGTATAAGTAAACTCCTGAACACGTATTTCACAACAGATCTCCACGAATCAAGTGGATTCGACAGACATGCACCGTATGTATATCACATTACATTTTGCCCTCCCCTCACTTTTACACGGCAGGCTTCAATCCGGAATGGTAATTACCATAGAACCAGGAGTATATGTTCCACCCTCGCCAGAATTCCCAAAACACTTCCACGGCATAGGTATACGAATAGAGGTACTTTTCCTCACATCCTTCTCATTTTATCCACTCACTAAATATTTGTAGGATGAGGTTCTTATTGGGGAGAAATACGCGACTGTACTCTCTGTTAACGCACCGAAAGAGGTGGGATTTATACTTGTTAATCCACAATTGTCATACTCACTAAATCTAGATCGCTGACGTTGAGAGCGCTTGTCAAGGCCTGATAGGACTTGAACCATACTAATATCCATCTTGTTCGTTGTCTAACGTTTGACTTTACTCGGTACTACACACATTACTTTATTACATACATTTACCTCATCAGCTTCAAATCAGCTTCTCCAACACCTTAACTTGATTTCAATGTGGTTGTCCGTCATGTAAGGAATCACAATCCGAACAGAACAAGGCTCTATTGTAACGGAAATATCACCGCCCACTTTGACATTGATGGAGCACATTGTTTGAGAAATCTCCAGTGTTGACGTTGAACACTTGATCCAATGAATGGTTCAAATCATTTACTTGCCGTGATGTGCCGTGATGAAGCGGAACAGACATGCTCACCTGTTCCACCGCAACCCATTGAAGCTCCGCAACCACAATTTACCCGCATTTGACGAGAATTGAATATTGAATGGCATCACCGCTCATCATATCATGTGAATACAAATAAGTTATCCCGTTTATTCTTTCCTCCTCATCAGCTAGATCATATATGTATCTAGTTTCATGGAACTCTATTCGTTAACTTCATTTTCAAATATGTATCTTTTCGAAACAACTCCCCTTCAATAACGGGGAACGGAGCGCCTCGTTTGCATCACTAAGCCTAATCGCACTAGGTGCTAATCCATTCCATTGGTGTGGCTGCAGCATAGATTTCAACAGGCTACGAAGCTTGAAGGACAGAAATCCAAAAGATCCGGAAGGATCCCTCCATAACAAAGTTTGATAAAATGCACAACACTTTTTCCTTACGTGGACTCGGAGAGGGGTACTTATATCGGTTTTCGGGACTGAAATGATAAGATCCAGTTTCCCAAAGTCCAACGCATATAGTATCAGTCCACCTCAAAATTTCAAAAGTAAATTCAATGCATGGTATGGATTCACACACGCGTCTCAAAACACGACTAGATTATAATTAGAACATGATCTAGTTCAGGTGACACTTCCCGAACCAACTTTGACCAAAAACATACAGTTGCGAGGAAATTACGACAGGAAAATACATAACTACATACTAATCAACAGACTCCGTTGAACGTTTCTCCCTGAAGCAAAAAAAAATCCCTCAAACTACTCTCGCCTCGAACACTATGTCCTCAAGTTAGAATACGATCGACCGGAGAAATAGCACCTGTAGACTCAACAAACCAAGTCATGACTCACAAGATCATTAAAAAAATCCAGTTTGACCAAGGAAATTCTCTTGAGCTTATGTCCCCTCTTCCATCTATAATGACGACATATGACAATAACAATACTTCCCTGGTTTAGATTACATGGAAGTATATTACTCCATCAATACACCTCATTATCTGATTGACCCGAAAATTGGGATATCAAGTAATTTATGGAAAACCATCGGTTCGAGCATTTTTCTCCTGTCGACTTTTCTGTGCCATAAATCCGGAGGCATCATTAAAAAATGTGTGATCTACGATCAGTCAACTAATTAAGTTATTAGAACCGTTTTCTGCCCCTTTCTTTATAAATTTAACTCCTTTGAAAACCACGGAGACCGCACTATCAACTGCTTGACGTCAATAGTCCTGTCGTATGGATGTAGGCACATAATCATAGTCATACAACCTCCCCTGGCCGTAATCCATGAGGAGTAAGATATTCACACTGTAGTAAAGTTCCATCTTTCTGGGCCATACCAACTGCTGACATCTCCGAATGAAGGCTATATTTCATGTGGTTACTTTTCCATTTGTCTGCGGCCTTCCGCGCTCAAAGTTCTTGGCAATGAGTCATTTTGTTGGTAAGTATCATACTAATAGGCAAATTTTTCCTCCTAGCATGCTATACAGATCTAATAGAAAACCAAGTATGGTCGTTATCCGGATTCACTCCAAATGAAAGCTACTTAGCTGCAAAAAGCTATTCTAGATGGTACTATCCTATTTACAAATGGGGTCGAACCTTGGAATGGTTGTACCACCCTTGCTATAGAACTCCTGAGAACGGGCGCCATGACTTCAACTCAATTACCTAGTCATCCCGCCTCCAACACATGTTCATCTCAGTTTGTCTATCTTCCGACGACCGCCTTAACATGATCCAAATTACTATCTTAAGGTTGTCTATCTCAGCTATTGATCCCAAGGTGCTTCTCGTTCTCCATTACCTGGATGTAATATATCATTCCCAAAGTGGTGACTGTCTCTGTGTTATTGTGTTCCCATCTCCACATCCCACAAAACCGCCCTGTCACCTCAAAATTACATTATGTGAAAGCAATCAAGGACATGACACTTTTTTTTTTCCAGTTAACACCCCTCTTCCTTGGTAACACCGATTTACACATTCCGCTGAGTTCATGCAAGCGATCAATTCGAAGTGATATGTATATGCTATAAGGGGAAAGTCATTGACACTTTGTGTCCATTTTGTTTAGACACCGGTCTATTGACTTAGGACGTAGGCTTTAAATTTTCGAACCATGTATCGACAGAAGTGCTCCCTGTTCAAAGGCCCTATATTGGTCACCGTTAGAGTGGCAATATGAACAATCCCCTTGCTGTACATTATAGATACTGATATTAAGGAATGGGACATAGAAAGGTTTTTACAATATTTGAATTCAGTAAAGGTTAACATTAGCCAGGACACTATTTAACACACAGCGAGTACCTAGTAGGGAATGCCCCCTATAGTGCTTAGGATATCCCTTTGATATCGTAACGTGTCTCTACACATATCAAGCTTACTTGGAGCAAAAAACGGATTCATCCTATGTTGGTGTGCCAAGACCTTGTATTCGCGTGTGCAATGGGTGTCTTTGTATTCAATGTTAACCATGCTAACCATCCTGTAATCGATTCATAACAATCATGATTTCCTTGGCAAGTGTCGCCCCAACATCGAGCTTTCCCTAAAGGATTGACATCGATTATCTCATATGTGCAGCAACATGACCATGGCAAGAGTAGCAGCCGCTTCTCAGTCCAGAACATAATATCATATGCTTTCCCACCAGAATGTGATTCACAGCCTACTTTACAACCAGTTCTTATCAATATTTCCCCTATCCCATCCCTATATGTGCTTGTCAAAGTCGGAACTTTCGTCATTCATTCTTTACCTCCCCCTGGTACTCGTGTTGATCGCGACTACACACTTCATACCATAGCCTGGTCTGCTTTATATCTGATTATCTTTCATATTGTGATGTCCGCCGCGAACACTCCCGGAGAAAACAGTACTCCCACTCAGAGTTCGATTCCCCCAAGTGATCACTCTCCCCTTTCACCAACCGCCAACACTGCAGTGCAAGTGTATGTATATATATTCGTCGTAGTAGGGGCGAGTATTATTCTAGGCAGCATCGGGTACGCTATTTACGGGATTTGGTTCAAAAAGTCCACCCCGTCTAAGCATCCAGGAAAAGATCTCGAAAACGCTAAAAAGGTGCGCTTATTTTCCTATCCACTTTCTATCTGCACTCGAATTTAAACCTTACCTAGGACGACGGGCCGCAAAGTTCGGACAATTATGACAACGAAAAGTATACACCAGCACCTCAGCGCGCACGTTCTCGTCAACCTCTGCGCAAGTCATCCATCTCCTCAGTTTCTTCTATACAGTTCATCCCACACAACTCGGAAAGGAAACCAAGGGACTCGGTCTCTTCATCAAATTCTGATTCCACACTCACCCAAAGCCAGGAAGGAAATTACGATGATAAGACAGAAGCAAATCTTTCAGGCACGAATATTGGAAAGCGAGTCTCTTGGGCGCCGTCTACATCCACCGTCAATGCAGACGGAACCACACTCAGTGTTCCGATGCCTACAACGGACCGTCCGTCCTCGCTCAGTCGTCGGACTTCTTACAAGTCCGACCCAACACTCAGTCCTCCACCACGCGCAGTCACGTGGGGACGCCGCTCTTCAGGGGGTCGCATAACATGCACATGCGCGACAGACCCAGTATCTCCACTCGATTCAGTCTCTCTACATTGCCCTGTTCACGGACAATTCTAGGGTTCCGAACAATGCATCATGTTTTCTTATCTCTGCGTCTCTTGTGGTCTGGAATTTTGTTTAAACCATATAAGTCTTATAATCACTTCTTGGCTATAGCGGCTTATAAGTCTCCAACTTGATCACATGTAAATCTGTTTTAAAAAAACACACGATAACCAGGGCGTCTCTTAACTCCATCAATGTTAACAATTCGGCGCCTTTGCATAACCAGCTCCTTGAAACCAACTTGGACAGCATTGTCCCTTTCTATCCTTTCACCCTTTTGTATGCTACTTATAACTCATATGGAACAATGAATTTGAGTTCGCCACTCCCCGAGCTTCAAGGTACACTACAAGCAAAGGCCATTATTGTGGTCTTAAACAAACACACGCAGTTGGTGCATACTAAGTGTCATGTCAAATGACGCAGTTAAACAACTATATCAAGTTCAGAACATCAACAGCTATTTTTTGCTTGAGAATCTTCAGTAGGTGGGGCTGAACAGAAATAGTTGGTCGCGCGTGTGGATAATGGGTTATCGATATGTGCAACTTCCCCTAATAATCGTCTTCTACGTTTCCCACCTATTAAGTTGGTACAACTTCATCAAACAAGGAAAGAGGGAAACTTCTAATCAGTCATTCTCATACCGATATAAACTTCTTCATTCTGACCCTTGGATTGTCAAAACTCAATCGTTTGTCCCTCTGTTAAGCTTGAAATTAGTTGTCGCTCACCCCTTAACCAAAAATTTTAAGGATCTATTAGGGATGCACTTTCAAGCATTTTCCAAGCGTGTCGTTCCTGGGCGCTAGCTTCCAGATCTGCAACGGTGTTCTTCAGAGTCTAGTTTGCCGAGTACGTGATGTTGAATCCTACAAGTAGTAATTCGTACCCACGGATATAACTTATCAGATTATGCTTTTATTCCGAGTCTCAAATATTCCCTAGTGGATACAAAATAGTTTAGTCTCGAATATTCGATTCGAGGCTTCGACCCCAATCGTATTATGTATGGCTATGGCATATCG
This sequence comes from Floccularia luteovirens, assembly GCA_009739215.1. Taxonomy (NCBI): domain Eukaryota; kingdom Fungi; phylum Basidiomycota; class Agaricomycetes; order Agaricales; family Squamanitaceae; genus Floccularia; species Floccularia luteovirens. Next base: position 2,142,498 of record VSJF01000004.1, read on the forward strand.
TTGAACCCGTTCTCTCGGCTCCCATATCTGATCGTTGCGCAGTTGGCCGCCCCCCGAAAAACTCAAGCGCCGTTATGCGGTGATAGTCGACTTGCCTCCCAGAAGGGTTTACCCACGCATTCATAACTGTAAAAATATAAGGATTCCTTTGCTATCCCGATTCTAACAGATTCCTTCAGCATGAAAGATACTACGGTGGCATGGCAACATTTATTGGAAGAGGTATTAAGGGTCGATGAAGGGAAACGACCGAAAATCTGTGAAGGTTTCTTTATAATTTACTATATCAGACGTTGCAGAAGGCAGTAAAAATGGGGCTTCATATGCCACAAGATGATTTCAGATTTACACACCCATTTATACTAGTTATGGATATAGTTATAGATTTTGTCTTTTGAAAGACATAAAGAAAAAAATTTCATATAAATGATTCAGTACCACGGCCCGCAGCATCATCGACTTGTACGTCACAACTAGAATCATCAGGTGGATTGCAACTGAATATCGTACGGCATTTTCTTATGTCGGCGGGCTTTCGCAAGTATTTATAAACGTGTTTCAATTACCCTGTTAGACTACATCCGCCAAAGATGGCACATATTGTATCAAACCAGATACTTGTACTCTCGAAATGAAATTGCTTTAGATTTTGTCTGCACCCAATACTCCTGATTCCTGGAGCTGTTGTAGTACTCGAATATGTTCCGGCGGTAACAAATACAAACTGGTAAGTCTAGCCGGAAATAACCATGATATATTTTAGCACTATATGAGTACGATTCAAGTATGCGAGGGTACCTTACATATTCACCACACCAAGACGGTAGCGGTCCAACTTTGGTCGGACTGGATCATAAGTCATGCTCTGGGCCAGGGTTCGTCGTCGTATCTGGTAGCTATTAAATGAATTATGAGCATGTGGCCAATTCATTATATTTCTGAAATAAATCATTAGCTTTAGTGGCAGAAAGGCTATTGAAGGTCAAAACGCAGAAATTAAGAAGTAACATGTGTGCAAACCAACAGGGTGACGTCAAGAGATTCTGTAACACACATCCTGGAATCTTCCATCATTCAAGATGAACATACTCAAGGGGTGGGTTGAGATTATCTCATTGTTCAAGTGATCATCGATATCTTCCAGTGCCGCGGAAGTAGGTCATACACTTACCTAGGGTACGAACCCTCGTAACATCCAACCTGGCATTGCACCGTATAGATGAGGAGTATACAGAACCTTCATGGGTAAATTCACTGAAGACCGCATTTTGATCTGATAGAGACACATTGGAATCAAATCATAGTTGATCCCTGTAAGCATTTTCCAAGGGTCGCTGTGTTGATGAGACAAAACTAAGAGATACCCTTCGAGGTGCTGAGGATCACTATTGAATGTTTCAATGATTATTGGCCATTTTTGTGAATACTGAAAGCGGCGACATACGATTGAATACAATTTGTTAGCATTTTCGCCAACCAGAAGGATCATCGCTACAATTTCGACGTCATGAAACAGCCGGAATACACCCTATCGTTCCCCTTGGGATTTTCATTGGAGCCGTACAGATTGCGGATCCTACACATCTCATGAGCTGAAATCTGAGCACAATCTATTATTCCAGGGTTTGGGCTCATGAAGGGTAGGCTCGCATGAGATTCTTGTGGGAAGGTACATTGACAAATCTCTGCTTGCATGGCCGTAGTGACATGTATGAAGAAGCCGACGGAAAGATAATTTGCATGCCCAATTTAGGGTGTTTGAATAGTTTTGAAAATCGTGATCGAGTAGCGCCACCCTACGCCCGTCAAAACAGGACGCAGAGCACCCTTTGCACTGACATGACATTACTGAAAACGCGCATTTTTACCGCATACGGCCATTCATTCACGCCTCTCTTTCACCGCACCAAGATTAAAAATTTTCCCTGAAGCTGGTCTGTACCTTATCAATAAGGCCTAAGGTATGACCACGCCAAAGACAGTTTTTACACGAATCCAGTCCATCCGAAGAGCTTCTGTAGCTGTCCCATCGCAACCGACATTATGCAATTGGTCAATTTATCGGAGGTGTGTGCCGCAAGGTGGCTGCTACATCGTTGTCCAAACCGCTTCGTGATGTTCCAGAGAGGGTTACTTACTCAGGCTGTACTTAGCGATTCCATTGCTAACCACAATTATATAGTACCCTCTGTAAAAAACCATCGTTCTTCCTTGTCATAAACATCACTTCAGAAGTTTCGACTGCGTGCAACTGCAAGGAAATTTCTGCCGAGTGAGTGGTTCGAGAAGACCCGTAGGGTGAGGGCAAGCATACAGGGTCGTTGTGTGCGTGTATATGAAATGGAGCTGCAACAACCTCCGCCGTCACCGTCAGTTGAGAAAGTATGACAAATGCAGTCCAAAAATAAATCTGTTTCCGCCTCGTTGTGTACTTATCTTCAATAACTTTCAAAATTGAAAACTGCGAAGCGATGTATTAATCACCGAAGCACCATCATTATCAGTCTCAGAATGAAACAATAACATCTTTCAACCACAACCGCGGAATCGAGTCAGTATCGTGAAGAAGCAGACTATACGATAAACACTGAACAGTGTCCCAAACTGTCTTTGATAACCACGTATCTTTTGATAGGCTGGATGATTGATATATACGGGCGCGTTTACTTATTGGAAATTTTAAGATTCTAATCACTGCCAATCCGTTATCGTCACGAAGAAGCGTTCTCTATTCCTATATCCACCACCTTGAACTACCTCCAGTGAATTACTATGTTACAGATGCAATCAACCTTCGCTATGATGTTCCAATCATTTGTGAATTCCTCGTTTCTTGTCCAACCAAATACTGTCCATCCCTCGGATATGAAATTTCAAAGGGTATCAATCCTACCCTGGAGGGTTTCAGTGGATTATATTGATTGAATGAAAACGCGACAAAGTTCTCTTCCGTGCAAACCAAGGACTTTATTGTGACTTAGTTTTGCTATCGAGATTTAACTAAGTCAAAAGGAAACTGCAACGTGTATTGACTACATATATATGTCAAACAGGTACTTTCATGAAAGAATGGGATAGGTGGAATGTAATGACGTATCAAAGAAATTCTTGCAGCGTTGCGGACTAATTTTGGCAAATTAGAATTTGTGCTTCAATAGTTGTGCTCATGTTCGGTGTCGGCAGCATGCATGGCCTCCAGGATATGTTCCCTGCGGAGCCACTTCTCCTCTGGTGTAAAGTACCAAGTAAGTATTCCAAACAACGTTACACTCCCGAAAATAACGCAAGCCTTTGAGTGATAAATTAGCAGGTAAAATGACTAGTGACATACGGACATACAAAGTTGAAAGTTTCAGCAGTCACGGGGAAGAAGAAAGGGGAGAGCATAACCTGAAAAACAACGATTAATACATAGTCAAGGAAGTGTTTTGTTTAAGGCAATGACCCACGCAAACTATAAGACCATTGAATAGAATAGCCACAACGTAGAAGGGTTTGGCAAACCGGCCAAGGCTGAAGTAGGAAGATTTGAAGTGATTAGGGGTCATCGTAAGGCGGAGCAACGCAATTAATCCGTATGCCGCAATAGTTGGGACTCCACCAGCGGAGACAAGTGACGTGAATGCTACCTGACTCGGCAAGATAGTGCAAAGAATCAAGGCTGCGAAGACATAAATCACAGTGACAGCGTTTTTGGGTTGACCGGAATCATCCACTTGACCGATCCATGCCGACATAGGAAGTACACCGTCACGAGCAACGGCATATACAAGACGAGATGCTGCAACGATAGCGATACTTGTATTCTGTAACGACAATCAATCTAAGTAAATTCAAGTTCAGAAGGGAATTCTTACCAGTATCAACCCAATAGCAGCGATTATGGTCATGAAAACACTTCCGCCCCTCCCTAAAGCCAGTGCGTAAAGCTGAACGAAAGGTTGGGGGGCATCCAAGGCAAAGAGTACGTCTAAGTCGGGGGTGCAGAACAAGAATAGGATAGCTGTAACGAAACCCAACACCCCAGTAGCAATGGCACTCGACAGAATACCTTTACTGGCGGTCACCCTGTACTTATGTAAATATTGCAACGAACAAAGATAGGACGATAAAACTACCTTGCATTCTTTGTCTCTTCAGCAACATGACCTGAAGCGTCAAAACCTGTCATTGTTCCTGCTGTGAAAAGGCTATTACAAACATATATTTAGCAGATGTTATAAAAGAAAGAGCTGAGCATACAATGATAATATCCAGTTCCATCCTGCAGGAGCACCAGTACCATTATCTGTAAAAAATAATAGTCTATACCAATTCACTTCGTAATTCGGGAATATTCGGATACGCACATGTCATAGTGAAAACATCTTTAGCGGAGCGGAAGCCGTAAGTTTTTGAAACTCCTATTGGAAGCCAGATGACGCAAAGGAAGAAGTCAAGCATAATCAAGCCTATGGAAAATTTGAAAATTGCAGAATATAGTCGAGGAGGAAGGTAGTTGATTGCAACTGAGACAATAAGCAATCCTTCAGACAGCGCCCAGATAAAAGCCCTCCATTTGACATTGTCATTTGTGATCCCTCCAGGAAAATCAACCTCCCAAACAGCAAGTTGTGAAACAATGTAATTGGCAGTGGTCTACACACCAAGTTAGCCAGGAAAATACAAAATTTAAAATAAAAAATCTCTTACTTGACAATTGCCGGCTGTGAAAGTCATCCAAGCAGTGCAAGACCACCAAGCAACGACGAATCCAAAAAACCTTGCATATTTCGGTCCTGCACTTTCAGCTGCCCAAATATATATTGAACCACTTAAAGGCAAAGCGGAGCAGATTTCGGCGAGAACAGCTGCAGTTATCGTCATAAAGACGATAGTAATAACATACGACGACCTTGATTTTGTTTAAAATTTGTTTGCAACCACAAAAAAATGTTATCTACCATACAGCTGCTGGACCTCCAGCAAGGAGTCCAAGGAAAATAGCAGATCTTTTACTCATCTATCAGCGCTGTTCGGAATGTTTTAAAACATATCAACTCACCTCACGCCACCAATAAAATTCAAAGCACAGAAACTTGCAGCAAAATTTTCGATGAGATGCCAAGTACGATGAAGTTGCTAGGGTTTTTCTCCTTCAGAACACGGAAGACACCTTTGTTGAGAACATACCGGTTTATATCCTAGATTTCGCTACATGATTTATTAGCTAAAATATTGAAGCCCCGAGAAAAGGGCTGAATAAATGGCAGTAACACTGGGGGCTTCCCTACGCAGGTATGAGCGCTGTTCAGGTTCTAGCGGTATGATCTCAATCCTCCTTGGTTCCATAGGCTCAGTGATGCGATGCACCAACGAGCACACATGAAACAGGAGGATACCCGCAGCCATTCCAGGTGTTATTCCAGAAACAGACGTTACCAGAATTACAGCTCCATCGCAAAACGCAGGTCTTCACCCAGGCTCTGTTCACAAAATGTTCACCAATTGAAGTTCATCCTGATCAAGAGACTGCAAATCATCTATCTTGCTATGGGTCGACTTGTTGTCTATAGACATGATGCAACAAAAAGCAAGATATCGAGCTGTGGAAGTAAGAGTCAGGGGATGGGCCAAAATCAAAGTCTTGCCCTCGTCCTAATTTAAGTATTCTGACACATGTGCCTCAATGGCCAAATTGCCATATGAAGTAATCGCTATCATGACTACATGCGGTTCCTGACAGATGAAGGGTTGAAACGTTCGGGTAGAAGTACCGACACCTTCTCGCGCGCTAAAAAACTTGGAAAGCTGATAGAATTAGAATTACTCTAACTTCAGTTCGCTGGGTGATTGAGCTAAGTGACGCTATGTTTCTCCTTCATTCATGAATTGAAAACATATGGAGTACAGGCAATGGAAATCTAGGTATTACAGAATTCCTGGTTATCTTCCGAATCTCATATCTCATGCGATATTGAAACGCTGTCAACTTATTTTAGTAGTTGAAGGAAAAAGGTTAGCGCAGGTTACGTACCGGTTTTAGGGCACGGATAAGCAACCATTCCTCATTAGATACGTCTGCTTTGAATGAAGTCTGTAGGTCCGATTATGATAAATATGAAAAGAGGAACACATTCATAGAGAATTTTACCTTCAATACGTCAATGCTTTGTCGAGTGATATGACTTAATAACTCGTCTTTTTCGTCGAAATGTCGCCCAAACATTTTGGCTGACTGATAAACAGCATGCTCTATTTTCACTGCAACACCTCCACCTGCTTGTGATTTTTTGACGAGCTGGAAGAAACATTATATCACCCATGAAACCACATAATGGAGCAACTCACGTCATATGTTTTGTGATTGATTTCCAGGGATGTTCTTTTTTGAGGTAAGGTCAGTAATATGCCCCCACAAAATATTGAAGAAGTGGTTACATTTTACCAAGGTCAATTATATCCTTCTTGCCTGTCACAGCATCAACTTTTACAACAGCCAGAGGTGTTCCCACTCGTAATGTACCATCGAGAATGTCAACACCAAGGATGATGGGATCACGTTTACAGAATACGGCAATAGTTTTCAATCTACATGGCCAGACGGCTTGTGGTGCGGCATCCTTCCGCTTAGCTTCGGTGATTTCGGCGTTGTAAGCCTTGAAAGCGTCGAACAAATGGTAGATAATGTCCGCTATAATCATTATCAGATATCTTGGACTTTTGCTTATTGCATTTTTCATTTGTTCCTACCTTTGAAGAGTCTGATACCCATTTCTTCGGCCATCCTTTCTGCATCTTTATCGATACTGACATCAAAGCAAAGAATGCATGATAACTCTTTAGCCTTCTCCAACATAGTAGCGGCACGCATGACATCACGTTTATGAACGGGGCCAATATTGATCCCTGACACTGGAATCTTGCTGGATTTCAGGAAATCTAGTAGCGCTTCAAGCGAACCTAAAGTGGATGCTTGGACACAAACACCGCGACCTGACTTGTCAATGCTATTTAGTAGGGACGTCAGGTCAGACATGACCTCCTCGCGTAGATCGTCTTCATCGTCGTCAGGACCGACCACGAGTAAGCGAGACCCTGCGATTGCCTTTTCTAGATCTGGCGCAGTGATTTTCACACCCAAAGCGGCTTTCACCTCTTTGTGGTGGACATATGCGGACTATTAACATTTCAGATAGTAAGCCACATTCAGGTGCATCAAGAAAATTCCTATACCTTTATGCGCAGCTCCCGAAGCGGCTGCGGTGTAAGTAAAGCCCGCACTTGTGTAACAATCGGTCCATTTAGTCCGCAAACAACAATTTTGTCACCTTCTCGCAATATACCATTAGATAGAACAACATCGATAGTTGTTCCTAAGCCTTCAATGACCTTCACTTCAAGTACCGTGCATTCGAGTTCGGATAGATACATAAGTCGATCACTCATACGCTGTTGCGTAAGATTGACGAGTAATGTTATCATGTCAGGGATGCCCTCTCCGGTGATAGCAGACGTCGGAACAAGCGAAACGTTTCGGGAGAAGTTAGTGTTCTCGTAGTAGAGGCAGGCATTCAAACCCTCTTCAGCGAATGCTAAAATTGTTTTTGATACACGATCTTCAAACTCGCGCTGAACAGAGCGTTGCTGCTTCGCGAGCGATTCCCTGAAAGCACCATCTGGTGTTGCATTCCAACTGTAAATGCGGTCAATCTAGGTGAATCAGATATTATCAGAAATCAGCAAACACGAAACGGAGATAACGAATGCTGGCCTTGTTCAGGGCAACAATAAACGGGGTCTTTCGATCCCGTAGGAGGCGTAGGGATTCTAATGTTTGAGCTTCCAATCCATGCATTATATCTACAACGAGAATGGCAATGTTACACAGAGAACTTCCACGAGAACGCAAGTTTGTGAACGACTCGTGTCCAGGTGTATCGATAATCAATAAACCGGGAATCTTGTATTCTTGTAGCCCATCCTGTGGCATTGTTATGATATCAGAACTAATTGATTAAAATATAGGGATGAAGAGATACCTTGTTCATTACAGCAGTCTTTGTTTTGATGGCGTCAACAGGAAAATATGTCGCACCAATTTGTTGTGTAATTCCTCCAGCTTCGCCTTCTTGTACATTTGTTTGTCGAATCTTTGATAAACCGTTAACTGATCAAAACATTTCTTCAAAAGGTGCCTCCCACATACTTTATCCAAAAGCTTCGTTTTTCCAGTATCGACATGTCCCAAGATACAACAAATAGGGCTTCGGAGATCATCCTTACTTCTTGCAGCAAGTGCAGCTTCTCGTGTTTTTGCACGACGTTCAGCAGCCTCTGCCTTCCGTTGTGCTGCCAATCTCTGGGCAGTTGTAAGCTCCTCACTCCCGGATGACGAGTCCGAAGAGTCATCATCAGAGTCTGAATCTTCGGACTCATCCGACCCTGACTCTGACTCCGACTCTGACTCTCCAGATGACTCCTCTTGCTTCGCAGGAGGTGCTGTCTTATTAATGTCAGGCTTTGTTGGAGTAGGTTTCTTTGTATCATCTTTAGTAGCTGGTTGGGCTTTTTGAGGCTGTGGTTGAGGCTTCGGTTGATCTATAGTTTCACGTTAGATAAATGTGAGTACTTCAAAAATAGAGCACCATACTTGGTTCCTTTCCATTTGTCTCCGGTTGGAGGTGGAGAGACTTTCTTTTCTGTAACTTCTTCGTCGCTAGATGCATCCCAAGAGTCTTTCACAGCTACGACAGGTGATGGTTTAGCCTGATCGTCACTATCTGCTTCCCAGTCCGACTTTGGTTCTTCCTCCACTACTTTTTCTTGCGCCGTCTCAGCTGGGGGGGTCTTTGCCTGGGCGGCAGGTTCAGGAGTCATCGCTCTCGGCTCATCGTCTTTCGTGGCTGGTCCCTTTCTCTTGCGGTTGCCATAAACAACCTTTTTAGGCGCGTGTGCCCCTCCAGCTTGTTGAAGCCCCTCGACCTGTACCCCAGAAGCCAGTAAAGCCTGTTTTCGGATCTCAGCCATTTGTTTTTCCTCCCGTTGCTTCTTTGTCAGAAGGCGTCCTTCCTTCTTGGCTAATTCGCGTTTCGCCTGGTAGAATTCTAAATGTTCGTTCGAAATGCATGATGTCAAGAAAAATGGATACCTTTTCTTTATCTTTTTTCCGCTGTTTCTCTTCTTCCTTTCGTCGCTCCTCCTCTTCCGCTCTCCTTTCCTCCTCCTCGATTCGTTTTCTTTCATCCTCCGCCAGACGACGTGCCTCTTCCTCAAGCCTTTTCTTTTCTTCCATTAGTGCCTTGAGGGCACTAATACCGCCCTTCTTCTTAGCTGGAGCTGGAGCCAGTTCTTCCTCCTTCTTCCCCTTCTTCTTTTTCTTTTTCTTCGAGTCAGTTTTGCCCTCCACAGCATCATCCGCGTCGTCCTCATTCTCTTCCGCATTAGGTTTTGAAGCGTCTGCAGCCAGCTCTGAGACTTCTGGTGGTTTTGTTGAATCTCCGCCTTCGGCTGCTTTTTTTGCGGCAGCTTGAGCTTTCTTTTTTGCCTAAAGTACAAACCATATAAAACACATGTTTTATTTAATTACACATGACGCACCTTTTCTCGTTCTTTCTTCAGTTTCTCTTTCTCTTTCTTAGAGAGCACTTTTGTTCCTGGCTCTCCTTCAGCTTCTGCACCTTCCTCCTCTTCGGCTTTCTCCCCATCCTCCCCATTAATCTCCGCTGGCGGTTTGGCTACCTCAGACTTATCTAATTAAATGTTATGGGTAATGACACAGTAATTGAGAGTATCCTTGACACACCGGCGTTTGATTCGTCTGGCCCATCCGACTTCTTCTTGTTCTTCTTGTCTTTCTTTTTCTTATCTTTCACAGGACCCCACTCTTCATCTGCCAAATCATCCGCTGTCACCGACACAGGATCCTTCGCAGCATTGATAACGTCGTTGTCTGCATCATCTTCTGGTGGCTTTGGTACGTCTTTGGATTTGGATTTCTTTTCTTTCTTAGATTTTGTGGTAGCTTTAATAGCTGCCTGGAAGCTAAGAGTGAGCTAAGTCTACAAAATTAGTCAATAAAGTGTGACTCGCCATCAGCCCTCCAAACTCCTCTTCGTCATCTGCAACACCTGTAGGTTCAACTCCTAATGAAGTAAAATCTACAAAACCGCTTGTCGACTGTTTAGGCTTGTCATCGACTTCTGTCGTGGCGGTGTCTACTATTAACAGATTCGCCAGCCTTTTCCCTAAATCAGACAGATAAGAGATCAGAAAGATGAGCCAATCAGAGGAGTATTACTGACCAAAAGTCATCATCAGTTTTCTTTCCATTTTTCCCCTTATTCTTAGGTGCCATGTGGACTGAAATTTGTAGTGTGCTGAGAGACTCTGTTACGTGGTATGTCCTTTGCAAAGAGTCACCATTCGCCGACTTGTTAGCACGGGTCCGAATCCGGTGAATTAACTGATAAACCATAATTAACCCCTTCAATCACATGACCTTCAGTCCTTCTGAGTCTTTCAAGTTTGACTCTTTTGACTTTTCTCTGAAAAACAATGGGTCTCCTTACAATCATCCGCAAGAATCGTCAAAAAGAGAAGGAAATGCGTATCTTATTTCTGTAAGCCGAGGTAGCGCTATGACCTCGTTGCATCCATGACTTTGCTGCTCGCAGTGGTCTTGATAATGCGGGGAAAACCACAATCCTCAAGAAGCTCAACGGAGAAGACATCATGGGTATCAGCCCCACATTAGGTTTCAACATCAAGACCTTTGTTCATGGCAAGTGAGAATCACGTTTGTTAGTCATAGAAGATTCTCATTCACGTCAACTATTTTACCGCATGGGATAGATACACGCTGAATATATGTGGGTCATCCGATTTTCGAGATACCGAGCCTGTGATGAACTATCCGTGATTCTGACATCCGATGTCCAACAGGGGATGTAGGGGGCCAAAGAACCTTGAGGCCTTATTGGAGAAATTACTTTGAACAGACTGATGCATTAGTTTGGGTAGTGGACTCTGGTGATAGGATGCGCATGCAAGATTGCAAGTCCGAATTACACAGCTTGCTAACCGAAGATGTAGGTGCCCCGATCTTTTAGCGGTGTCGGTACTCACCAAAGTACTCCATTTAAACGCAGCGTTTGGCAGGGGCGTCTCTCCTTGTCTTTGCAAACAAACAAGATTTACAGGGTTCAATGAGCGATACTGAGATTTGCGATGTGCGATCATCTTTCCTTCAAAATTTGATTTTGATTGATTATTGAGTCGGTCCCGCAGGCATTAGACCTCCAGGCTATCAAGTCACATGAATGGAGGATTTGGCCATGTAGTGCAATGACTGGAGAAAATCTTGTGTCTGGTTTAGATTGGGTCGTTAACGATGTAGCCGGGCGGTTATATTACAGTTCTACGACCCAAACCCAACCACTATCAACTACGGTTTCTGCATGAATGTTCATCTCGCCAGCTTAAACCTTCCAAGCGTTACTTTTGAGCAAGAAGTCAACCTCATCTTTTTGTTGTTGAACTTCCTCTGTAGCAGTCCGTTCCCTTCCGTTGAAGCATATTCACCCTTGTTCCAGAACTCCTCATAACCCTCAAACTAACGCCTCCTGTGTAAAGGATAACTCTAATAGTCTCTTATGGATATCTCCGTCTCTCAGGCATAATATCTGCGCAAGTTTGCGAATCACAACCACCTATGGTAGTTTACGTGCTGCCGGTGTTCATTTCGATGTTCAACGGCATTCTCCCCTTAGTGAGTTATGCTCCTCTGATCTGATTGAGAATACTTGATCCTGCTTCTGTGGGTTTGCAATCAAATGACTAGATCTGACGGTCATCTCTGAAACTTCAGCACCCGGTCTTTTTACGCTTGGCCTCAGACACGAGCACCATATCAAGCGTTGGATGACTCCGCCAGCACCACTCACATAAAAACCAAGTTTCAATCATGAATCTAGTACTCACGGCCTAATAGATGCTTTTATTCCCAGCTGGCGGTTTTACGTACAATTGTATGCCGCGCTCCGTCATTCTTTTCTTCCTCAAGACCTCATGCTACTGCACCACATGCGATTAGAGAAACTGCAACACCCCGTGAAATTTCCGGGAAACGTTGTGGTGAAAAAAAAAGTATCACCCAAGGGACCTGTGCCTATGGATGGATATGTTTTTACTCGTATTGTTCATGCCTTCTTTTATATTTATAACACTCAGCATTTGCGACAGAAAGTGTGCTCTAGACGGCCTAATGTTCAGCCAAGGCGATTCTTAAACACCTGGAGTACTTCTGATAACCCAAATACGAAGTCTGTTTTCGGGCGATCGATGGCCTGGAATTGACAAGATCCAGAATTCGACCCACCTGATGAAGCAATCAGAATTGTGTTTGACAGGAAATGCATGACAAACTCAGAGTTTAGATTTTTTTTACACGACTAACGGGAAATTTGTTGAGTCTAAGTGATACATATGCTTCTCAACCAAGCAACATCGGTCTCCTGCAAAAAAAAATAGGGGGAAACTCCGACACATCGCTTTCGTACCGCCTAATCATTCCTTTCGGACTCGCAACCCGAAGTTGTGAGGAGCGTTACCAATCAATGGAGTCTTTGGACTGGGTGAAATTTAATCAGGCTTATTTATCTAGAATGTGGTCTTCTTAATCTGTCATTTTCTCAATATCTTGGATTGTCGCCACGAACCCTCCCTTTTTCCACCAAGTGAAAAAAATTTCATGCGGTGTTGCGGATACAGTTCACACGATCTCCCGACTTATCACCCCTATGATCCATAAATTACAAACGTGTAAGTCAAAAGTAATTTTCAATATAAATTATCTGAGAAAACGTGGGGCAGGTATTGCGGAGTATTTTCTGGAACTATGAAACATAATAGCTGAGTTGTATAATCAACTCGTAACTCCTCGCTGCATCCAAACTTAACGTGTTTTTTGACACTACCACCCGAATCGTTCATCCCAGACTACTTAGGTGGTTGGCAGGTGATGCCAGTGATGCTGCCACACTATGTCCTCGGTTATGTTCTGTTGGGATTGGCAAATAGAAAGAGAGCCGAGGAGGTGACAACCCTTACATAACTACTAAATGGTTGGCGAGTTTCATCTAGTGATTGAGACTGAATATGCTCATAAGGCATAAGGTCGGATAAAGCCACAAAACGCTCAGCATTGTTGATCTTCGTGTGAAAAAATTGTTGTTGCAGTGCGGAGGTATCCATCGATGGATGGGAGCATCACTTGTTCGACAATAATCAACACCCCACATGGCCAGACAAACGTCCGGTGTTCCCGGCCCTGTGTCCTTCGGCCTCTCAACTCTGACCTCACACACACGGATTGCCGTGGAATTTGACCTACAACAGACATTGTAACTAACGTAGTTAGATCTTCGCAACTCACGCTGTCACTTTCTTCTAGGCTGGATGCTCCAATGCTAATAGATGCACAAGGTCAATTACATACAGGCAACCTGGCGTAGAGTCGGGATATAATTTTTTCTTTGAACCGAACGTAAGATACTGCGGGCAGTGTGTAATGTGAAAAATGGGAGAAATTAATCGGAGTCAAAAAGTTATATTATATTTTTTCCTTTTGCTAGACACCGAGTATTTCAAAAAGATTGAAAGAGTGTGTAGTTGTGGTTACCACGTGATATAATAAACTCTTTTGCGGGAGATAGACAATTGATTCTTGATAGCCTTGCTCTATGGTTCGTGATACTTCTTTTTCGTCTACCTCATTAAATGGATAAGCAGAACAGCAAACGGAAAGTGAATTTCTGGAATGTTTGATCAGAAATGTCGCACTAACGATTAGCGCAGGTACTACATAGCAAGGAACAGACTCGCATCTGAAGATTTATAATATGAGTAAGTAAATTGGAAAGACTCGGGCAAAATCGCCTGGAGGAGGGAGCGGAGGATGACGTGAAGAGTGAGGAAAGTTTGGACAAATTTGGGGGAACTTCGAGGAAAGAGTAACAATCTGTTGAATGTTATTTCTGGAACGTTGCAAAAATAAGCTAATCTAGGGGATGGGTTATAGGCTATCGAGATTAGGCAGCAACGGCTGGCCGATACGCCATTTGTCAAGGTTGTCGGCGTCTGTTGTTAGATCTATATCCCAAACTTTTCCCTGCTTGGGATTGCGGGGAAGAACAAATCCAACGAAATCTCGGGATTTTGATGGGGATGAACAATGTAGATGGATTCCTTACTCGTTCGAATCTCAAATCTCGTCTCGTTTGAGAGTCCACGTGGAAGTAATTGAGGCTTTGAATATTCCGTTACAACGAGGCAAACGAAAAAAAAGAACAAAAAAAAATTAAAAAAAGTTAGCTAACCTCCGCCTTGGTGAAGAAGCATGGGGTTCATTTCTTGCATTCTTCAACAAAGCTTCAGTGAGCAAGAAATGGCAAGACAGTATTCAATTACGCCACGCTGTCGGTTATTGGGGGATAGTAGAGGATCTGGAAATTCTGTATTCTGCGCTGAGAGCCTGTGATGTGATCAGGGTTCGCGCGTGTGGAAGCACACACTTGTGTGTACAGCTTCCTTTGTACGGGACCACCCCCATTCAGGTTTTCCATATCGAGAACGAGGAACGACCCTGTAGGATGTGCAAACTGAGACTGACCACTGGTATGGACACGCTTTCATGTATTTCCAATCGTATTGTGGTTCCTATGATGTCTCCTCTTGGGTTTGACGTAGATTTATCTGCCATTTTGCCGATCTTCATCCACCCATCCAGTCTTCTACCACGGGAATTCCATCCGTCGCGGGTCCACAGGCATATAAGACTTGTCCTTCTTCCTGCTTTTTTCTTCACTCATCCCAGACCTGTCTTCTCTACCTCCTCAGTAATCCTCAGTAACAATGCCTACTTCTACTTCGACCATCTGCGGCCCATTCCCCGCCTCGACAAAAGCTCTCCAGACCACCTCTTCTCTCTTCCTGCTATCCACTTTGAACCCTCGCTCGTGGATACTCTCATTTGGTACCCTCTATGACAATATCCCCCCTACCCCTACTAACTTGTCTCCCTAGCTCGCAGCTCTATTATTTCTGTTCTTGACGATGCCATTACCGTCGGGCACCTTACAATCTCCGATTCCGAAGGAACCCACTATTATGGGAAGTACCGAAAGGGTTGCAATGACGTTCACCTCAAAGTCAATAACGATAACTTCTGGCTACGCATATTGTTGTAAGTCAAAAAATTTTCTTGGTTTATTGATTCTTTATTGATCTATATCAACAGGTCCGGGGACCTTGGGTGTAAGTAATCATTGGGCTATTGTAAAATCATACTCACATGAAACTATAGTCAGTGAAGCATACATGATGGGAGACGTCGATGTCTCTTCTTTGCGAGGTGCAATGAACGTATGTCAATTCCTTTACATCTTTGCGTTCCTTACCTGATGTATGTGCACTGTAGTTATGGCTTGACAATCAAACTGGTATGGAGGACACGCTGTCATCCACAGTTGCCAGAATCACAGTCAGCTGTCACTGGGTTGTACAACTGCTTCCTGGGTCAAACACGTTCGCAAGCACGCCTGAACGCCATTGCTAGTTATGACCAGTCGAATGAACTATTCAAGGTGAGAAACACCGATCGTGTCCAGCATCAAATACTATATACTGAGAATCACATTCGAACAGTCCTTCTTGAGCAAGGAAATGATGTACTCATGTGCACTTATGGTCTGAAGAAGAAGGTGGTGTTCGCGGTGATCTCGAGAAAGGTCCTACCCCTGGAGACCTAGAAGCTGCACAACTCCGTAAGATTCATCATGTCCTTCGCAAAGCACGCGTACAACCTGGACACCGCGTTCTTGAATTCGGAAGCGGGTGGGGAGGACTCGCCATAGAGGTATGTAACTTATATGTTGATTGAACGATGCCTAACAACTCGTGTCTACAGGCTGCTCGCTCCTTTGGTTGTGAGGTTGATACCTTAACCCTCTCAATTGAGCAGAAAAACCTTGCCGAAGAGCGTATCAAGGAAGCTGGACTCGAGGGCCGTATTCGAGTCCATCTCCTAGATTACCGTGAAATCCCCGCAGAGTTCGAAAAGGCTTTCGATGCCTTTGTCAGCATTGAGATGCTCGAGGTAAACATACCCATTTGCTTGAAGATGTCGTACCTTTGCTAAATATACTCATTTAGCATGTTGGTGCCAAGTATTATCAGACTTACTTCAACCTCGTCGACTTTGCACTCAAACCAAACAATGCAACCGTTGTGGTTAGCGCATCAACTTTCCCAGAGTCTCGGTTCTCAGGTTACCAGTAAGGCTACATCCAGTAGTTTGCCGTCACTCTTCGCTGACAAGCTGTACTCCAGAGCTGAAGACTTTATGCGCAAATATATGTGGCCCAACTCTTGCCTTCCCAGTGCTACTGCCCTCATTACCGCAGCTCAATCAGGATCGCAAGGTCGCTTCACACTAGAGGCCGTTGAGAATCACGCAGCCCATTATCCTCGTACCCTCAGAGAGTGGGGTAGACGTCTAGATGCCAACATGACTCAAGACATCATCTCAAAAGAGTACCCGGCCTTGAGAGATCCGGAAAGCTACGAGTCCTTCTTGAGGAAATGGCAATACCTCTTCGCATATGCGGGAGCTGGATTTGCAAAAGGCTACATCACATGTCATATGCTCACTTTCATCCGTCAGGTTAGTATTGTATCCCCTTGTTTACTTCTGCAGGACTTGTTCTGATGCTGTATTCCAATAGAACGACACACCGGAACTTTGTGATTAAAAATCAAAACAGGAAAATCAAAAAAGAAAAACTCTTAATATTTGGAGGAAGATACCACAAATCAAATTTTCATATAATATCATTATTGAGTTTATCTTGGAGGAACTCTTAGACAGATGATGGATTATTTATCAGGAAGAACTTACCTTATCGGAATACCGTTGTATTATGCTGTATTCAGCTCATGGTTCTATATACCAATTTACTTTTTTCGAACTCTGAGATAGCTTCGCACTCTGGATTTGTGACATCAAGATGTTCGTCATGATCATTCTCCGCACAGGGTGCAACAATGGAGTTCTGATGAGAAGGAAGTAAATGACTTCAGTGGCAATGTTGAGCAATGATGGAGAGAATAAGATTGCATCGGCTCGCAAAGCTTGCACTTCTAAAAATAGACATGAACCACGGCAACATCTCGCCAGATCACAATTTGTATTACACCAGGCACACCTTTTTGGGTTAACCAAAAACAAACAATTATCCTATTTAGTTATCACCGTTATGTATCCTGGATCCTGAAAAGCCCAGGATTGCCTTTTAAATTTAGTCAACATTGTTATCATTATGTTCCAACACTCCTATAGTCGTGAACTAACTAGCTTGATCATACAAAATAATGCAGGTATCTAAATGAGAGTATATAGCGCTTTACGCAGGGAAAGAGGAAAGACACAGCAATAATGGAATAACGATAATGAACAGTCTTCACAATTTACGAGGGTAAACGTGTCGGATCTAGCTTCAACATCCATGACTGAAGTTCCTTAAGATTCGGAGCAGCGAATGCATGTGTGTTTGATGCTGTGAAAAGTGTAAAGGACCAAGGCTTCTAGTAATCAGGTATGGGCGATCAAAATTGATAGATCCAGCATGAAGGAATATGGCCTCGCTTACCCCTAGGAGTGATTCTTTATGTGGGTCATGCTCAACATTAACACCATTTAGGCTAATGACCCCGGTTTCCTCCAGTTCATTCGAGTGGGCATACATATAAAGGTGAGGCCTATTGGTTGAAGTGGGTAAGATACGGTCACTAAGCAATGGGTCTGCTCCATACCTTTTAAGGACAAACCATCGCTTCTCCCAAATATTTTGACTAGCATCTACAAGAACCAACAGGTGTCCTTTCTTCGTGGCAGTCTCACTGTAAATTTTCTCAGCTTTGCATAGCCGACACATAGGCAAGGGTTCAGCTGTACCTTCGCGGGATCAGTTTAGTTTCGGAAACAAACTTGAAGCCTTCCAAGATTTCGCTCAGAGATTTATCTGCAGTTCTTGTGTCTTCAGGGTCATCACGACCCTGACTCAATTCAATCTGAATGAGAAAGTCAACAATGAAACATTTCTTCAATAACACAAGATCTCACCTTCCCATGATGACCAAAGCGCTTTTGCCACAGCTCTAGAGATTTACTTAATAGGTCATCTGCTCTCCAAGCGATTGTTTCTGGAAGTACTGGTTTTGGAGGTGAGTTTGCTAGAATCACACGAATGGCTTGTACATCAGCAGCACGGCGTTCTGTGGAAATCAACCTGGTATAATCATCCACCACCGAGATACCTCTAGCCTTCCATGAACCCAAAATCTCTTCACCCCGAACATACTTTTCCGAAGTATCAAGCCGCCATAGGTCTTTAGGAGAGCGTGTGAGGGGAGGAGATAGCTGAACATTAAAGAGTGTGCTCGTCTTTGAAAGAATCTTGTTTGATCCAAAGAATGATAAAAGTCTCGAGGGAGGGGAGGCATCTCTCGTCTGCATTGATATAGCGACGTCCATACTGAATTTCACTGGGTCAATGCAAGTTTCTACCGCCACACTCCACGTGAGCTGAAGAAGGATCCGTTGGTTTGAAGGAGTCACACGATTTAGTAGAATAGAGTCATGTATACTGGAATCCCATAACGCTTCGGCTGCCAGAACTCCCGTTCCATCAGGTCTGAATTCTAAAGTCTGTTCTTTCAATAGCGGGAGTGTGACGAGTGCCTTGTTTGTCGATTCGTGAACACGACCCCTTTGATCGAGTAACCGTACGTTCCCTATCCGAACTTTCGTAAAATCTATCCACGGGAGCTGTTGGCCAGAATTAGACGACAGTGAAATGTGAAGCCGTCTTTGTAGTCCTTGATGCAGAGAGAAAACTCCTGGATCGAGCGAGTTCTGCGAGATTACCGGCACCCCAAGATATGACCCATCTGGTCCAAGCTCACAGACCTGTAACCATGCAACTACATCGTGCGCTTGCTGGATAACAAAGTCATTCTCTGAGCGACGCATAGGGGGCAGTGCAACCGGCCGATAATCTGGGGTAGAAGAGGATGATGATGACATGGACGGTGCATAGTTTTTATGCTCGCGCAACTCGTCCCAACGCTCCAGGCGTTCAAGGTAAGTTGGCTTTAGTGCCGCGAAAAACTCTACAGGAGCATATCCCACCCGCAAGTGATGTAGGACTTTAGAGTTTGCAACGATAGAAAAGCTGCGTCGGAACTTTAGTTCCGACAAGGAGGACGAGTCTATATCAACGGCCGATGTGGGAAATATCTCTTCTGCTGAGAGAGTCGTCCCGACAAATGACGACAGTCGTACTTGGAGGTGGACTGCGGAGAAATCATGGGAAGATAAACCCTTGACGGAGTCAATGGTCAGGAAGAAGCTAAGTTTGGTACCTGGTGGCACCATTCCTGGGACAGGAGAAGATGGGCGTGTGGATGATGCAGAGCCGTTGAGATGTTGATGCTTGTGTGATAGAGTTACGTTCACAATCTTGATCTCAACACGACAAGAACCTATCGCCTCTGCGGTGTAACGGCAGAATATGGGAACGGTAGAATTTGATGACATCCTGCGCGAAAGGGGAGCAAGCGAAATGAGGCCATTTCCAATAAACGAGTATTCAGGGGGAGGTGAGTCATAGAAGGGTTCATCTGATGAGAAGTGTTGTGTGTACGACGGCCTGTCGATGTATGTTGTAAGGTTTCGCATCCGCTGCAGCTGTTGCTGCATACGGTCTAGTGACCATGCGTATATCGCGTTATGACGTTTGTCAATAACCTTCACTGCGACTGACGGCTGCGTTGCGGAGGCCAAAATTGGATCTGCTACATCGCCAAAGTGGTCCAAGCCGGCAATTGTATCAACGGCAGACGACGGTGCAGCAAGGGAACCGCCTGACGAAATTGTAAAATTATATGAAACCTCCTTCCCAAGTTCCTTACTGTTGTGAGTCTACATTAGAATCTCATGTACAGTAGACATCAACGGGAACTTACCTGATTACATTAGCTTCTTTAACCAACACGGCAGTCGTTAGTACATTTTCAGCCATAGAAAATGAACGATGTGCCCT
Source organism: Floccularia luteovirens (assembly GCA_009739215.1). Taxonomy (NCBI): domain Eukaryota; kingdom Fungi; phylum Basidiomycota; class Agaricomycetes; order Agaricales; family Squamanitaceae; genus Floccularia; species Floccularia luteovirens. The sequence continues at coordinate 2,162,639 of VSJF01000004.1, forward strand.
CCATCTATCTAGCACTTTACGAATTAATCTAAGTTGGCGTGCAGAATATATCACTGGCTCGAACTCCATAGCGTCCAGATCCGTTTCACCACGCGCACGTGCATCAATGAGACGTTTCATTTGTGCGCGAACGAGTCGTAGCTGGTGTTCCATGTGGTCTTTCTCTACCTTCAGGTCTTCTGCCTCTGTTGACGACTCTATGATTTCTTGTAGTCGGTTTTCTAGTTGATTCTGAACATCCTTCAGAGAGTCGTCTAATGGTGGGCTTCCTTGGCTAGGACCAGTGTATAAACTAGTGTCATCTGTCGTAGCCTCACTAGGAAGTTGTCTTCCGGTCTCACTCCATACGTCATCTGCCTGGCTGAGGCTGCTCTCTGGACGCGACTTGGAGTTATGATCGCGCAAAGTTTTCACTTTAGTTATCTTCTCAAACAGTTTGTTCAACTCCTCGTCAGGAAGGTTATCTAGAGTTGGATCCAGGCCCAACCTAGCAAGGGCTGCTTCACGTTTCGCAAAATTCCAATCGACATCCGCTTGGTCATCGTCCGACGGTACAGGGGAATCGGGCCGAGGCGAATTCTCGCTCATACCTTCAACATCGCCAGCGGATATGCTTTGATGTAAGTTTGATTTCATCGTGGCGCGGTCCCGCTGCTTGCGAACCTCTTCTGGATTGTTGAATCTGAAAACATGATTGTCGCCTACCCAAAATAAGAGTGAATACATTATGGGAATCCAACAAATCTCACCAAGGATAATACGGAAACCAGAGCGTAGTTTATAAGGCTTAACAAGGTCGTTAGTACGTTCAGAGAGGTATTTCAACTAATAAATATATACCTGGTCTGATGATATTTGTTTACCATTTAGAAACTACATCTTATGTGAGCTTTATTTCTGAAATAAAAATAACCACTTACAGTCACACTTCCGGGTAGACAATAAATTACAACCTTTCCATCAGTATTCTCAAAGTAACAATGTTCTTCCAGAATATTATCCCCGCTGAGTCTGATAGCCGCAGGCTTGGAGCTGTTCATCCTTCCTATCTATTCAATCAATGAGGATTGTGCACTTTGGAAGAGATTGGATAAGTGGTTACTTACTGTAGTCTTCCCAGGCTTCAGTTGATAAATCAAGCACTCGCTCATGAGAGGATCTACGTATTTCAAAAGGTTACAAGCCAGCTGAAGGGTAAGAGAATCTTCGCTTACCTTCATTCTGATGAAAGGGTGATGTCAAATATATTAGATCAGGTTCAGCCAACATAGAAGGAGCTATGAAAGACGTACCAGATTAACGAGATGTGGAGTCTGATCAAGAAGCCCTCAATCCAAGCATAATAATTAAGGAGGCACAAAAGGCTACACACCTTCTTTGGAGTGTGTACTCCAACCAAATTCTTTTCCACTGTAATTCCCAGCTCCTCCAGAGCCTTTTCTCGTTCCTTTTGTACTTCTTGTGTTCTTTGCAATTTCTCCTCCCAGGTTTCGTTCAAACTTTGCATAAGTTTTTCACTAGCCTCCATTTGTTCTTGGAGCTCTGCTTTTGTCACAGTCTTTATCCTACCATCCTTTGTTTTATACGTGACCTTTTGCTTCTCGGGAGGGACCTTAGGATCATACGTATCCTCGCTACTCGATCCCGCCACACGAGCTGGCATATTGATCAATCACATGGACACACGCAATAATAAACACAATCATAGCATACCTCTAAGCATTTCAAGCTCTTCCTTGAGCTCACGCACAAGCTTCGCGTTGGGATCCTCGTTGACCACAGCTTTGTTCTTAATCTTCTTCGCTTGATCGGCATATCGCAGAGTGCTCAAAGTTTCTTCGTAATCAGCAGGTGATATAGCAGCAATCATAGCAGTCTTTGAGTTGCCGCCCAAGCTGTCCTTCAACAGCCAGGTTAGAACCTAGAGCGAAGGTAAGCACGATCAGCATGACAGCGATATGTAAACGACCCACAGAATCACGATAAGGAACGAATTCATCAGCTTTTCCTTTCTTGCCTTTCTTCCCTTCGGTTTGACTCGCCATTGCCAAAGCAGAAATGACTTTTCCCAGTGTTGTTAGAGATTTATTGATATTCGCACCCTCCTTCAATCTTTGTCCAGTAGCGCCAGTTGAGTTAGCTCTTTCTGATCCTGCCAGGTCAACCAAACTTTGAGAAGCATATATGAAAATGGTGTACCAACAATTTCCAAGAAAAGCTAACCTAATTCGCGATACTTTCTCTGTATCCATGTTTGTATCCACATCATGCCTCTTCATGGTTAATAGAAGAGTGAATACGGCATGAGAACGAGATGATCTGCACATAGAATTTGGGGACAAGCTTTTCAGTCAGGGCTATAGTTACGTACGTTTCATTCATATTTGTTGCAGCAACAGTTCTTGCTTTATTCCCTTCATCCATGAGAGTCATCATCTCTTCATAGTTACTCACAATCAACTTCGACAGATCCTCTACGTAAGGTCCTAGACTCGGATGTTCGCGAACCCTAAGATTCCCCGTGTTCTTGGGATTCAGCAAGTCTCGCACTTTTTCGTTATAAATCTGGACAAATGTTAAATCCGCACGCGGAGCCGCAGGTCATAACTGACCTCAATGTATGAAACCTCAACAGTGAAACTTAAATTTGGATCTTCCGCTTTCTTTGACTCTACCCGATCAAATAGCTCCAAGCAAGTGAGAGGAATAATTCCTTTGTCGGGTCCATCTGTAAGAGGAATCTAGGTTATTGAATTGATCCTGTAGATGAGTTGCAGAGAGTGACGAACATCCCATCATACTGATAAGAATTTTATTTGTTATTGAGCGCTAATCGAACAACGAAATGCTCTGACGCACCTATACGATTTTCCAGACCCTGTTTCAACGTTAATCAGCAATATGAACACCCTCAGACACGAGAGCCTTACCCGTCTGCCCATCTTATCACCGTCAAGCAAGATTAGAGACACCCCAGATTATACGATGCAAGCGAAACTTACAAGCAAGGATACATGCATTAAACCCTGAAAAACCGTGGTCCAGGAGTTCCTTTCCTAAATCATCGTACAATGTCTGTTGCGAACAATACCCGGGTTCGTCTCGCGGTCCAGCAGACCAATAGCTCTTATCGAAGCTAAAAGGCATAGTTTTTCTTTCTGTGGCGCGTTTTGAGTCTTGAGCTGAGCCAGCCTCTGGGGGATCTAGGAAAGTTTGATTCCCCTGCATTCTAATGAGTGGCTTAGCGCCTCTAGCAAGCTCTGAACATATATGAATTGAAATTAATGAGTCGGACCGTTGATAACGGTACGTTGTTATGTTGATCAACGCGCACCTCGAGAATTGAGTGGTCGACATCGAACAACAACCTTGATATTGCCATCTCCAGCCTCCGCCATGGCTTTAACCTACAACAGCAAGAGAAGTAAAGGCTACGCCGTACGGCGAGCTGGACGTCTATGGAGGTGATGAAAAGGGTAACAATGAAAGAGTATACTTGATGGATGTCGGCGCGTGCAGAATAGCAACTGCAAAACACGCGCAGTTTGAGTCATTGAATGCTTTGTAATCAACTGACACAAGCATTTCCTTTTTCGTTCTTTCTCTTTAAAACTGCTCATGACAACATAGTGCATTTATCGTCATTATTAGGATTCTTTGGATTTCACCCACGAATCCAACATAATTATGAACGTCGGTACTACAGAAATGGTCATATCCCATTCAGTACGGATCCCCCAATGGCGCTGAGACCTATCAGACCCTCGATCGAATCCCTAAAACCCTCGTAGGTACCTCATCACAAGGTACCTCACCCTGCGTCCGCGTAAAGCTCAAATTCGATACCAATATGAATCTGGCCATCCTTGGCTGAGGAGTTTGCACAGGAAAATACGTGTCACATCAGAGAAGATCGAAGTCATCCAGCTAAACATCCAAGTAAGTAGGTCAGGAAGTGATCGTGTGGGGAGACAATTAAAAAGTAAATACAAACCTCATCATTATATTGCATAATGGTTCTTTTCATCTTCGACGTATCCACCCACGTCACGAAATCTTCCATGTGTCTATTGGGTAACCGTCAGAAAAGACGTAGTTGACAACTGGGAAAGATTGCATACCTTGTTACCAAATATGCAGGGTCAGTAATGGTGTCTGGACCAACACGAACATGGCCTTGCTCAATGAATTTTACGGCCTGGAGATATGAGTATTTGAAAGTAGAATGATCCAGGTGGTGTGCATAGAATACATACTGCACTGACTGTCTCTGCCATCTTTGACATACACATGAAAACAGCTAACCGTCTCCTGCAGAAGGCTGCGACGGTAACTTTATTTTCGACATCACTTAATTTCGCCGAAGTATTGAGGATACCCATGTCATAGAGCTTGGAGAGCAGCTGACCCTCCATGCGGGGTCGGAAAGGGTCTTGTGCTGGGAGCAAAGAAATGCGATGTGCAAAGGATCTAAGAGATCCACATAGTTTGTTATATCTGGGAGAGAAATGTGAGGTTGTAGTTGTGCGCAAGAGATATGGGAAATACTTGTGATAGTCTTCTCTGTCCTGGATGTGATATCTACGCATGACTTTTATTTCTCGGAGATTGGCATCTTGCTTCCACTATATACAGCAAGAAAGTGAGGTAACCCAAAGCGAGGACTACGAGAGAATGCATACGTTAAGAAAGTCTACTTTTTTCAATAGTTTTTGTTCATGATATTTGAGCTTTCTAACCATGATTTTGATTGAAATGACAATGAGAAAACAAAAAATTTTAAACAGACACGGTAAAGTAGCCCCTTTGAGCCAATTGGGCGAGCGAAGCCACGTGTGGCACACAAACCGTTCAACAGAGCCGCTCACACCCTCTGCTCGTCGTCCTTGCCGTCCAACTCCTCTTTCTTCCCCCGTCAACCCCAAATTTCACTCCCTGTCGACTACTAGACAAGCTTGAGGCTATCTTCTTTGGTTGTCCGGTACTCTTCAATTCCGATCGCCTGAGATATCTTGTTTGACAACGAAAGCATCCATCATCGTCGTCTGCTTCTCTGAATTGTATTCAATTGCAATCACAAAGCTACCCTCCCAACCTGTCTATGCTCGCAACCGACCGCAGTTCTGACCAATATCTTTCTTGGACTTTACTCTAATATCACACCCATACCAGATTGCTAGATGAACGCCAACGCTCGTACAGACATTCTTCGACAGGGTGGGATTCCTCAACCTTCGAGTATGCTTGGAATGGGTAATTCCCCTTTCATGCAAAATCCCGCTCAAGGAGGACAACAGCAATTAGGTCCGCTCGGGATGCCACCCAATGCAAATAGCGCCAACGCTCCCATAGGAATGCTCGGAGGAACGCCAAGTAATTCGTTGGTCAACTCCCAAGCTCAGCGGTATATGATGCAGCCAAACAGTCTCCAGCAGCAACAGCATCAACACCAACGTCAGATGATGTTGCGAAACCAAGGTGCTTCCGCCTTGAATCCAACTGTCGGTTCAGTATCTGGTCCTCATATTGGTGGTCTCACTCCCAATCAGCTGCAAAGTATTGGTTTCACAGGAAACATGATGCCACAACAGGGAGGTGGAAACGTTGTCCGACGTGTTACTTCTCAACCGCAGCTCAATCCTAGCGGACATATGGGTAACCTGCCTCCTGGTGTTCCAGGGGGTAACATCGGGATGAACATGAATCCTCAGAATAACGTGCCTGCACACATGCGTCAGACGCACCCTCCACATCCGCAAGTTCGAATGCAGCCACAAACTATGCAAGGGATGACTCCGGAAATGACAATGATGATAAACCGCCAAGGTGGCAATCCGGCGATACCACAAAATATGGCTCGGTCAGGATCAGCTCAAACTCAAGCAATGAACAGTCTAGCGCAGCCGCCATCAATGGGATCTGTCCCACATCCTCCAGTCATGCAATCTTCCCATCATCAAAATAATTTTTCAAACAGTGGACCTCTCGCTACGTCGCATCAACCACCACAAATGAGTTCATCACCGCGCCCGGGGTCCCTCCCGCCTTCGCATACACCTAACATGTCAATGGCAATACCTGGTCCGTCACAAACTCCGGTGAATCGTGCAAGGATGACTCCGGAAGGCAATAACCCCATGGCATTCATGAATTTCCAAGGTCCTCAATTCTCGCAGGGCAACCCTAATCGGCTACCAACGAATAATGGGCAATACCCTTTCGTCCCATCCTCAACTCCTCCAATACAGATGACAGACATATCACAACCGATGCCTAACTTAATGAACACACCCAACTCTTCAAACCGGCCGGGGTTCCAACTAACACCAGCGCAAGCATATGAGATGAGTGCGCCTTCGGATACCTTTAATAATAGCTTCGGGATGCACCCGCCCTCAGGTCCCCCGCGACCTCCATCACACAATAACCACCATCCCCCACTACCCCAGCAACAACAAACATCACAGCATTCTCCCCACCACAGCGCTACCCTACCACAAGATCAACACGGTCCGCACCCCCAGCGACCGCAATCTCAACCACAGAATACTCCGGGACGTCCCCCGTCACAAGCGGGTCCATCCCAACCTCCCCATCCTCCACAACCAAACTTTCCGAGTGGCCCGCCTCTTACGGCAACTGGCAAAATTCCCAACCCAGTTACAAACCCGCCAGGACAACAACCGCCCCTTCAAGGGGGACAGCACCTCCCTATTGCTCCTAGACCCCCGGGTGCAGCGACCATGCCTCCTGCACAAAACAGCACCGCCCCGACGACCCAACCCCCTTCTGATACACCACCTACTAACCCTCTAACACTGAGCCGCCCGTCCAAGTACGTGGGGTTTTATTTAATCTCATTTTGATTTGCTTAAACAAGTATTTAATGTTACTTCAGTATTCCTCTGGGAAATGGTCAAGGTTTGATTCGAGTGCTGCAGTTCAGTGGTATGCTTTCAAGTGAAAACAATTTGGTATGTTATTATTTTGATATTGTTTTTCGCATATTTGTGACCCCCAATGAAGCAAAAATTCCAACTTTCTTGGTGGAATGATCTCATAAAAGATTACTTTACCCCTAAAGCTGTCATGAAATTTACCCTTTGGAAGGATAATCAACGGAACGAAGCAAAACCATTTGGTCAGTGGTGTAACAAGACTTACGTCCTACCAACTATAAATAACCATTAAAACAGAGATTGGCGTGCCAATATTACCTCGATTTTTTCTCGTGACGACACAATCTGGGGTTAAATCTATGACACTATCGATTGATGGCGCTCGGGAACGCATGTTTGCACCAGGACACTCAGTAGTTGAGTGTGTCGGTGCCATGTGGACATACAAATATCATAATGGTTATACCGTTACACTTCGAGGGCCCCTAACTGTGCACGTAATCCTCACCGCTCAACATCCGCCGTCAAGTACCCCTTCAACACAAACACCACAATCACAATACCTATTGAAGTTTGAAGAATTCCAATTTGATGCAAACTTCCATGATAAGTATATCGCTTTGGAATCAATCACGGGGCCAAGGTCCATCGAGGCACCTATTACACCACGAACGCGGAATGCGCCGACACCAACATCGACTGGCACTATCACACAACAGCAACAACGGGAAGAAGATAAGAAATGGGAGGAGCCCAGAGTCCTTATTGAAAAAGCATCACTACCTGGGGAACCTGTGAACGCATTTGGAATTCCCCAAGCGACGATGCGATGTTTAGAAGTATTTGTTTATTTTCTTACTCAATTGTTGATCGGTTCTGAACAAGTTTCCTACAGCTCGCAGAAAGTGTGGGGGCCATGGCAGATCTCATAGCATTCTCAAATGAAGCAAAACTCGGACCCATGGGTAAGTTGGTATCATAATTGCCACCACTGGTATTCTTATTTGTTCATCAGATTCCCTGACTCAATTTGCACGCAACCTACGCGATTCACAATCCCTGAGCTCGAATATTCAACCACCAATGATCAACGGCTCAAACAGCAGCATCATCTCCCATCTTTCACACCCATTTCATCCCTTTCCAACCACTAATGGAGTAACAGCCTCGCCAGCGGTCACCTTATACTCAAACGAACCAATATATGGAACAAACTCAAATGAAGCACCGCCTCCCCAATCAGTGAACTCACCACAAAATACACCGTCATCCGCGGTAAATTCGCCTCAAAAGCAACACAAAACAATTACTCAGTCGGCGCAGGGGAGCTCATCGTCTACTGCGACGTCGGTGACAGCGTCGTCACCTACAGTATCAACTGGTGCGGCGACGAACACGCCTGCGCTCTCGAATGCGTCACTAAAACGCAAACAGGCATCTGAAACAGCATCGCCGACGACGTCAAATGCCGAACAACCCCCACATAAGCGGCTAACACGTACTAAACGAGGGCGAACACAAGGCGGCACATAACATCCATTTCATCAAACGATGATTTTGCAAACAAAAAACTACATTCGATGTCAATTCTGGCCCAAATTCCGAAACCCTCCCTATCGCATCTTGCTGTCCATTTTGTGCTAAGACCCGAAATTTCCGGCATCCCTTAATTTTTTCTTTTTTCTTTCTTCGTGCTCTTTGTTTTGTTTTATTTTGCATAGATTGTACCTTACATCCTTTTTATCTATACACATGGATCTCTTTCAGGAGACAATATGTTTTATAACTGAAATATTTATTTTTTTTGCTTGTACTTGTAACACCGAATATATTCCGCAGCTTCTGCTCCTCTTTTGGTTGTCTATAACCAAATTTAGGTTCCGTGTTGTGTGGAACATTGTCCAAAGAGCTAGATTTGAGCAAAACCCTTTGGTTATTATGTTATTGTCAAAGGGAGATACTGCGTCTCATGGATTATAGATAGCCAAAAAGGGCCGAAATTGGGGTGCCGATAGAGCACATGATCAACCATGATGGCGGTGTATCTATCCTACTGTTCACATGGCTAATATGATACAATTTATACCGTTCCCCTAAGCAAAGCAAGAACAGGCGCAAATAAGGTATACTAGAACGCACTAAACGGGATCAGGATTGAGGGATGTCATGGGCAAAGTCACATTGATCGCCGTATTTGCATCTGTTAATTCCGGAGGTAACATCAGTCTCCGTCTCATTTTTAGACATTTTTAGATTCAATGCTCGCCTTCCTGCTGCAAAGAAACTGCATGGCTTTTTATTACGTTTATATCCATCATCGCCACCTCGTCCTCGTCCACGGCCCCGTCCCCGCCCCCGTCCCCTACCAATTTCTCCCCCCCAACGTGTCTGATCAACACCATCATCATGGTACTGTGATCCTCCGTAATCTGCCGAATATTGGTTAACGTTCGGCCATCCCTGTTCCATGTCACCGCCACCGCCGCCATATCCCGTAACCTGCCCAAATTGGCCAAGTCCCGGCGTCGCCGAAAGTTGTTGCAGAAGTTGTTGCAACTGCTCAGACGGCAGTGATTGTACAGCAGCTAAAGTAGCACTGGGGTCAAGCCCCATTGCTTTTAAATCCACGCCAGGCGCAAATGATGCTCCATCCAACGTAGTATCCATATTTCCCATCGCAAGCTGACCTACAAGATCCGCGACCGAGGCCGATTGCGTTGCAGGTAACGCCGGCTCTCCATTCCAAAATAAGGAATCAACTTCCGAACTAGAAACCATGATTTTAACATCCTTGTCAACCTCCTCCTCTGATATCACGTTTTCTGGTTCAGCCGGTGAGTCGGGGATGTGTGCTGTTGACATATACAGTGCCCCCAGAGCAGTTTGTTCGCGCTGCTCCTGCGTAACCTTCTCTTCGCTCGCTTCCCCGCGAGGCCGCACCTCAAATTCTGTTGGCATTTCGATAACTATTATCGACGACCATTAGTCGGTCATTTGTATACAATTTTTTTCGTGTGCTTACGCAGTGGTTCAGTCCAATCAGCTGTTTCTTCAAACAAGTGTGCATGGAGCGCTGCTCCTTCTCCTCGATCGAGATCCCGCAGACTGTGTGACATTTGTACACCCTGAATGAAGAAAAAAAGCATTTCGCAAAAGCGACAAGAAAAACATCAATGTACAGTACGAAAACCATAAAAGAATAGCGTAGCTGACATCTACAGGATCATCATCATAGATAGCTTTCTCGATCAAGCGTATCGACTCAAGCTTGCCATCTGCAGCCCAGGTTACTGACTTCTTTGGCTTACCATTCTTGGTCAGACTAGTTTGCGTTGGTGTACTAGTAACTGGCGGAGGCGTAGGTGCCGCAGGTGAATCCTTCCGCCCTTTGGCCATAGACTTCAGCGCCTCTTGAAATGGATCTATTGAAGATGGTTGAGCAATATTTGCGTCATCTTTTTTGACCTGTGACACAGGTGCCTTCTTAAAAGTCGGTAGTTTTGGCTTTGGTTTAGGTGCAGAAAAGAAAGACGAATCCGATTTGGCATCTTTCACAGCAGTCACCACTGTTTTTACTTCCTTTTTTACGACAGTTGCAGGTTTTGCAGATGATGCATTCCCCACAGCAGGCTTCTTTTGCGGAGGTAGTAGTTTCGTCGCTGGAGAATCAACTGTTTTCCGTTTTTTTGACTTCACATCTAACGCAAACAGTCATTTATTGCTTTATATTTAAAATTCGGACTGACATGACCCACCCTCTGTAACTTCTCTATCAGGGGCCTTGGACGTCCCTTCTGCACTAGAAACCATGTGACGCCATCTTCGTTCGACATTCGAAGCCATGTCCTTGATCGCTGTGATTCGCAAGAGAAAAATACAATAAGTTAGATACATGATTTTATTATACGTAACTCAATCCTTCAAGCAAAATGCTTGCTCGAATTTTAAAAAATAAGATAGAAGATAGAAGACCGTTATTTCGAACTCAGATGGGCATCAAAAGACATGGGTGGAATTTGACGATGGAAGCCTGGTAGTTAGGAGCCAAATTGAAGAAACCTCACCTGGGGTTGGCGGATCTTTTACCAGCTTTACAACTATTTTTCCGAGCTTGGAGATCTTAAGGGACTCAAGGGTGAGCGGTAGTCGATCGATAATCTGATAGCATATAAGGAGGTATTAACGGGACACATGATTGTACACTTACATGCAACAGTGGCATGATTGTCTCTACAAGAGACGAGTCATTTTTTGAACCATAAGCGGCCTTTAACCATTCCCGAGTTATGTCTACAGCAGTCGAATTCTCAGACCAGGCACGAAAGTAATGGTTACCTGCACCATCTCTTATCTTTGTCAATATCTCTAGTCGGGTGGTGGCATCCACTTCTTGAGAACCATATTCAAATATTCGGTCAACTAAAGTATTGACGGCCTGAGCGCCGGTAAAAGCAGATGACTGTAACAAAGGTTTAATGGAAGTCAAAAACTGTTGTTTCCGTTCTTGAGGTGATGGTCCTTGTGGAACCTGTGATGTTGAAGCCGTGGGAGAAGCCTGCGAAAAATAGGGTGACATTGGCGAAGTCATCAGTCCAGCCGCAGATGCATGTAGAGCTTGAGGAGAAAGAGTTCCTTGTGGAGATGCATGTTGCTGCCTATAATATGGGGATGCCGTATACGGGAGGATATGTTGGGTGTACTGGTACTGTGGTCGTTGTGATGGTTGAGATGACTGCGAAGGGAAAGTGGTCGCTGTTTGTGTGAATTGTTGTTGTATATTATTTGACGTTGAGCCGTTCATGGAAGTTAGGGAAGGACTATAAACGCATTTAGGATCATTCCACACTATAAAAAATACAATACAAGACATACTCGATATTTAGATGTTGATGCTGCAGTGTCGGGGAATGCTGTGGCTGTGGCTGCGCCTGTGATTGCATTTGCTGTTGCGAGACCTGCTGCTGCTGACCCTGTTGCGACTGTTGTTGATGAGTCTGTTGCTGGGACTGAGACGATGACGAGGAAGAGGACGAGCTAGTGGCTCCATTCAAGCTTGAATAATTAGACAATGGCACATGGGATTGATTCGTCCAAGAGTTGCTGTACGACATGGTTGGATATGTTGTTTGCATAAAGTAATTTCCGGGATGAAAGGGAGCATAGAATGTATGGGGCGAAGATGACAAGATGGAGGTGGATGATGTAGGACCTAGTTAAGCGATTAGGGATCAGTACCAGGCAAAGAAAATTAGATGCGCAGAACGTTGTGCACGATGAATAACGCACCAGAAAGGTCGCCCAAAGTCGTGAAATCGCTCATTTCCAAACCAGATGAACCAGCGGTAGGCGAAGAGACGCCGACAGCCCCGGTTTGGGAAAGTGAGGTAGGCCGGTCCTTTACCCAGTCATCACCTAGTGACGACGACACTCTAGCATCATGCTGAACATGCTGTTGAGTGTCTGACAACAACTGAGGTTGATGTAACCACTGAGGGTACAAAGTGGGGTCCATAGCGACTTTCTCTTTTTTTTATCGGGGGCTCAATGGTTTGTGTAAGAAACTATTAACGGCTTATTGGGACTTGAAAGTTGGTCCACGACAGCACCTGTCCGCTACCGACACGCTCAACAGGCGTTGCTGGGAGTGAATAGAACACCTTGTCAGTGGTCTGCGCGGTCTGCAGAGTCGTTGAGGCCTGGAGTTGGTAGGCAGAAGAGATATTGAATTGATAGTCCGATTTAGAGTCCGCTATTCCCACGGGGTAAGTGAGACAAATGAATTGAGAAAAAGGAAGAATCAACATTGAAAAAAAGCCAACCCAAGGCTGATTTCTCTCCAATTTTATTATTCACTAACATGTCGGATATCACATCCTCTTTTGATTTTCACAAAACTCAGGTTTCTCTTTTCTTTTATTTATTCTCCCTCATCTTTCTAATCATTGTCTAGCTCGCTCTTAGTCTCAATGCTGTCGCAGATTCCATGCGCGCTTGTGCCGACATGGTCGACTCTTTTGCAAACTTGGTCAATAGCTCAAATCTTGCTTCAGATGCTTTACAAGGTATCTCCATCAATCGTCACCACGTCGCGTTTTTCTAATCCCTCGCTAGTCGATGGGATAACCAAAGGCAAACGCAAAGCAGCCACATCTCCAGAAGAGGGCGAAGGTGCCAAAAAGCGTAAACGAAATACTAAACCCAAGGACCCAAACGCGCCTAAACGCCCCGCGTCCTCCTATATCATGTTCCAGAACGAAGTTCGCAAAGCTATCAAGGAACAACATCCGGACATAACCAATGCCGAGCTCATGGCGATGATTGCAGAACAATGGAGGAATATGTCCGATGAAAAGAAAGAGGTGAGCCACTAACGCTTCTGATTCCTAATCCACTACTCATTATCTTCTGTACGCGACAGACATATAATCAGGCCATGAAACATGCAAAGGAACAATACTCTCAAGAAAAAGCGGCCTACGATAACCGCTCGCCTGAAGAGGTAGAAGCTGCAAATGCTGCCACTGCCGCCGCTGCTGCCGTATGATCTTTCACCGTGATCCGAGTTGTTGCCTTTTCTGAGTTGATCCTTCTAGCTGAAGAAGTCCAAACCAAAAGCTCGCGCACAAAAAGCGGCCACAGCCACACCATCAAGTCCAGCCATACCAGCTCGTCCTCCGCCACTGGCTCAAGCCACATCACCTAGCGCAAGCTCAGATGTCTCGGATGATGAAGAGGAAGATGAGGACGAAGAAGAGGAAGTCCACCGCGAAAAAGAAACAGATGGTGATTCAGATTCCAGCGAAGAGGAAGAACAACCGGCACCGAAGAAAGGACGAACAGTCACAGGTGTGACCAAGCCAGCATCGCGGAAAGCAGCTAGAAAAGCTTAGGAAAGTTCGTTACGAGATAACTGTCAGATTTTTTAAGGAAGCAATCCTATGTTTGGTATACGGGTCTTTCTAGTATTCTATTCAGCACTTAATTCTCTCTTCCGTCTTGGTTTTTTTTTATTAAATCGGACGTTTATGTTGTTGTTCTATACTCTTCAGAGGTGTCACGATTATTGTTGCTTTTGGCACCCATAATTCTAATCTTATCATGATCTTATTTCTTTCGGCCGTACGAATTGCCGATGCATGCTGCGTGATGCTGTGGACTTACTTATCTAGGTATTACCAATTAAATTAAATGAGCTTGATTTGCTGTTGCGAACTATCAAACTCTTTCTCTCTACAACTACAATGTCGAGTGGTCCCCCGTCTTACGAATCTCAGTCAAATCCAGATACAAGGCCTCTTCCTCAAGGTTGGATAACACAATTCGATCAAAAGTGAGTCGTGCAGACGCTTATCACGATCTCTGCCTGACAATTTTCCTTGTAGTTATAAAGCCTGGTAAGATCATCTATACGCAAAGCAATGTCCGCTGTACTAATCAAAGAAATAGGTTTTATGTGAACACACTAGTGCAACCCCCAGTAACCACCTGGATCCACCCTCTGGGAGCCCCTCCTCCCGTAAATTCTCCCCCTCCTGGCCAATACGCCCCTCCAGCGGGATCGCCACCGCCAAATAATCCAGGTTACAACCAATCTCCTAGTCCTGGATATGGATATAACAACACTGGCTACAATGGGGGAGGAGGTTACCCACAACAGCAGTATGGTGGCGGTGGTGGTTACCCTGGTTCTCAAGGGGGCTATGGGACACCAAATCAGCAACAGGGCAACTGGCAATCAAGTCCCCCCCCTCAACAGTCCGGTAAAGGTAATCCCAATGGCACTTGTAACGGTGGAATGTGACTAACCGCACTAATTTAGGTATGGGTGGCATGTTAGGAGGCTTGTTTGGTAGCAAGCCCAGTGGTAGCGGTGGCATGATGGGTGGTATGGGTGGTATGGGTGGAGGTGGATACCAACCTCAACCCCAAGTCGTTTACCAACAAGCCCAACCTAAGAAGTCCGGATTTGGTGCAGGAGGATTGGCTCTGGCTGGTCAGTATCAATAACTGTAAACCCTATATGGTTGTTAATTTATATTTATCAAGCTGGTGGTGGTTTGCTTGGAGGTATGCTACTTGAAGATGCTCTTGATGACGACAGTGAGTCTTTCCATTGTCCATATGTTGTGATACTCAGTATTTGTTCCAGACGGCGGTTTTGACGATGACGGTGGTGGCGACTGGTGATCAACGCAGCCACTTCAATATAATGTCAGATGAAGTGGACAGAATATTGATTTTCTATTCTCGAGCTTTCTTTTCCTTTGGATTTCTTGTAATTCTCTGCTCTTGAACTTGAACTTGCAATACCATTTATCTTGTCTACCTAACAACTTCGATCAGCTCGGTCCGTTGAACAGTCTTATCAAACGAAGGTGACTGTTGCACAGTGATAACTGTCTCAGAAATATCTGCATGGGAAAAGCTCGGATCCTTTAATTGTAAAGTCGAGTCATTGAGTGATCAGGTTATCTTTAGGGTGCCTGAATCCGTGGTTTGTCCGTCGAAGCGTGAAGTGACTCCAAGTAACGCCTATATGCACAGGTCGACCCGTAGTTATTTCGTGGTAAGTTGATTTCTTTTACTACATTGCATCTCTAACTACGTCCGACAAACTGATTGGAATGCAGTGTGTCAGATTTTGGATTTTCCTGTAAATGAAATACAAAAGATTATTTTTGTTGCTGTTACATTCAAATTCACGCACACGTGACATTGATGTGAATCAGTCACACTAATTTAATGTCACGCGTTGGAGAAAAACAAAAACTTCTTTCTTGCTCGCCCAAGACGCGCCAAAAGCCCTCAGGCCCCTTTTCCTCAATATGACGAGGGTAACTCGCCGGTCAGCTCGCAACTTGCAAGTTGACACTGCAAGTGAAACCCCTTCGACGGCAATATCTTCTGTTTTCAGCTCCAGAAAAGCTTCAGTTGCAACTGACGCTGAAACTTCAGTCACATCTGAGTTCGAGAATGAGGATGATGTGAAAGTGATTGCCAAGGATGAAAACGTTGCAGCCTCCATCAAAACTGCATCTAAACGTGCAGAAAGCAACAAGTCATTGGAAGATAATTCAAGTGATGAGCCCCTGGTAACCAAGCGCCGAATGCTTTCAAGGTCCATGTATGTGGAAGTCCAGCCTTTCAACTTAGGTCAAAGGAATGCGAAAGGGAAAGAGAAGGCCAAGGTATTGTGTTGCCGCACTTTTTTGTTCTGGTTTCTTATCGACACACGCACAACATAGGAGTTTTACGGAACTCCAAATACCATGAACAAAAGGAAAAGAAAGGCCCAAGATCTCCAGGCATCACCAACAAGTGATCCTCCCTTAGAAGACCTATCAAGTGAAGAAGTTGAATATGACGAATCAGACGATAGTGGCTCTGAGTTCGTTGTTTCTGCAGAAGACAACGAAGAAGATGAGGAAACCATGATGAGTGCAGCAATAGAGATGTCAATTGAGACCTCACGTCTTTCTGCAAACGCTGCCAGTTCTTCGTCCATGAAATTACCTGTGCCCAACCCTGATGCTGTTCTACGAGCGGCTGCAGCTGAACGCCGTCTTGCACGCAAGAATGAGGTTATCGATGTCGACGGATTCATTTTACCCAGCGACACAAGTGAATCGTCTTCGGAAGATGAGCCACTCATTAAGACCAAGTCACCTCGCAAAGTCCAGAATAAGAACAAGGCTCCTAGAAAAATGACGTTGTCTGAATTACAGGAAGAGACGTCGTGAAGAGAAACTAAAGGATAATGAGGGTCGACGCGCAATCAAGAAAGCACAAAGAGAATTACAAGATAAGCTCGGAAGAAAACTGACACATGTAGGCTCTCCTGTATCTTCTATCTATCAAATCTGAACCTGGAGAAACAGGCTGAAAGAACCACTTTGCTACTTCACCGACACCACCCATCTTTGAAAGATGTTTGGGGTGATCTTGAAAAGAAAATAGCTATAGTCACGCCCATTAAGGCGGCTCAGCCTGCGAACCTTAAGCTTACACTACTTCCCTTTCAACAAGAGAGTCTTCATTGGATGTCAACTCAGGAGAAAGGAATCTGGCGTGGTGGAATGCTCGCAGTAAGTTACACCCACTACATCTAACAGAGCCAAACTCATAAAGGCTATATCCACCAGGACGAAATGGGGTAGGCTCCAATCACTATGATTTGAATGTTAGAGTGCTGATGATGTATAGTATGGGTAAAACGATCCAAATGATTGCTTTAATGGTCACAAGTGGACAAAAACCCAACTTGATCATTGCGTAAGTCAACATAATTTCTAGTACCCACCTTACCCTAACTCGAATCGATATTTGTTATGCAGTCCTACAGTTGCGGTTATGCAGTGGAGGAATGAAATAGCCACTCATACCGATGGTCTTAAGGTTATCGTATGGCATGGTGCCTCTCGTGAATCAGACGTCAACCTTTTAAAGAAATGCGACGTCGTATGTGTCCATGTCACTCGATTGTACCAAAAATTTTATTCAATGAGTAATATAGGTATTATCGACGTATGCTATTCTAGAAAGGTGGGCACCACCTTATTACATTCATTACTACATTATTCACCCGTATATTACTTACAGTTGCTTTCGAAAGCAAGAAAGCGGTTTTAAACGCAAAGGTCATATTATTAAAGAGAAATCCCCACTTCACCAGATCAATTGGAGTCGAATTGTTGTGAGTATTGAGTCCCCCCCGTTTGAGTTGCTTGTTCTCACGTAATGAATAATATACAGCTCGACGAGGCGCACAACATCAAAGAGCGTTCTACCAACACTGCCAAGGCTGCCTTTGAATTACAAAGTGACTATAAGTGGTGTCTGTCTGGTACTCCTCTCCAGAACAGGGTGGGCGAGTTATATAGTCTCGTCAGGTTCCTTGGTGGAGACCCATTCTCCTACTACTTCTGTAAGGGTCCTTGTTTATAACTTCATATCAACCCGTTCTTATAACCGATCACGTTCTAGGTAAACAGTGTGACTGCAAGTCTTTGCATTGGAAATTCTCTGACAAGAAGAGTTGTGATGGTGTGTAAACGAGCAAACCCACTTTTTTTGTGCTTTAATCCTACCTGCAGATTGTCATCATAGTCCAATGCAACACGTTTGTACACTCCGTCATGTCATTTGTCGTGATCCTAATGGTTGTATTTTGTGACTCAACAGACTTGCTTTTGGAATAATGAAATTCTCACGCCAATTCAGAAGAACGGAATGTCAGGCCCTGGGAAAGACGCTTTCAAGAAGCTCAAGATATTATTGGACCGAATGATGCTTCGTAGAACTAAGGTAAGAAAGATGTATCCAATAGTTTCAATGGAGATAACTTATTCTGGCTGCAATAGCTTCAAAAAGCAGATGATCTCGGTTTACCTCCTCGAACAGTTACTGTCAGGAGAGATTATTTCAGCCCCGAAGAAAAAGAACTTTATTTATCATTATTCTCTGATGCTAAGCGTCAGTTCACGACATACCTGGACCAGGGAACTGTCTTGAACAGTGAGTTTCTTTTTAATACATAACCTGATTTGCTAATCGAAACCAATCTACAGACTACTCAAACATTTTTAGTTTGTAAGTCAATTCATTAACGCCACGGGTGCCATAGTTATGATTATTGCCCAGGATTACTCGGATGAGACAAATGGCTTGTCATCCTGACCTTGTACTACGTAGTACCACCATCAAAAACAAGATCATCATGGAGGATGCTGGTGAAGCCACTGTCTGCCGCATTTGTAATGATATTGCGGAAGATGCTATCCAATCCAAGTGTCGTCACATCTTTGACCGCGAATGTATACGCCAATATCTTGAGGCAGCATTAGAAGAGCATGTTCGTCTTAATTCCCTTTCTGTTTCTCCACCCTAATAGCTCTATCCAGCCCGCATGTCCTGTATGTCATTTGCCCCTTACCATAGACTTAGAAGCGCCTGCTCTAGAATTCGAAGAAAATGTCCCTAAAGCTCGCCAGGGTATCCTTGGTCGACTCAATCTAGATACTTGGCGCTCATCTTCCAAAATCGAAGCTCTCGTGGAGGAGTTGTGTAATCTTAGGATGGAAGATGCGACAACCAAGAGCCTTGTGTTTAGTCAATTTGTAAACTTTCTTGATCTGATTGCGTACAGGCTGCAGAGGGCTGGTTTCAATGTATGTCGTCATCCTTATCTTTCGTAAGCTTCTTAATCCTTGATTTTTAGATTTGCAGACTTGAAGGGACGATGTCACCTCAAGCAAGAGATGCCACCATTAAACATTTCAGTATGTCCATATACTTTACTCGGTGTTTTTCCAGTCAAACCAACCCTGCCACCAGTGAATAATGTAGAAGTTACTGTATTCCTTGTTAGTCTGAAAGCGGGAGGTGTCGCGTTAAACTTGACGGAGGCATCCCGTGTGTATCTCATGGACAGTTGGTGGAACCCTGCAGTACGTCCCTTTTTACCTGTCACATAAGCCTTTACATATAATTCAATCTCAGGTCGAGTTTCGTAAGTCAAACATTCAATTAAAAAGGTCAAGTGTTTTTCTGATTGATTCAATAACCCATCAGAGGCAATGGATCGAATTCATCGACTTGGTCAACGCCGCCCCGTTCAGGCCATCAAACTTGTAGTCGAAGATAGTATTGAAAGTCGTATTGTTCAGGTATTTAGCAGATCACACCCCTTATACGAATCTCATCCTGACCCTGTATCAGCTTCAGGAGAAGAAAAGCGCCATGGTTGATGCAACTCTTTCCGCAGACGATTCGGTATGCATACATTTATTGTACCTACTTCGATGATTACTGATTATGAGCTGATATCAGGCTATGGGAAGACTTACACCTGAAGATGTATGTGATGTTATCCGGTATCATTTTTCAATATTCCCGATCATTATTAACTTTATAATCAGCTTGGCTTCTTATTCAGAGTGAGTGGCGATGTTTTGATTATCTTTATTCAATCTGATTTGTGTTCAACATATAGCTTTAACACGGAACATATATTTTACAATTGACATCAACATCAAGGTGCCACTCGGTCTTAATGTCTGACGTCTATTTCTTGAGAGGAGTTTGTCATCAGCTATTGATTGTGACAAACTCACGGAGGAATCAAACATCAAGACTGAGGTTTATTATATCTTTTACTTGACTATATATTATTAACCATCTATATGGAAACAAGCAACAACACACTGCAGTACTAGTAACTATCCTACGTATGGCTATACTGTAACACTTGCTTATTAACATGAAACCTTCTATTTCTACTCACCAACGGTGGAGTGTGTGGGTTTCGTGCGTACCAGCAGTCTGACTGTTGTATTGATTTGCTTCTTGACCAACATTCATCAATCCATCCATCAATTGGAGCCACTTGTGCGCAGATGTCCCGCGTGAGGATCACAATTTAATTAATCAACCTTCGCTGATATGTAAAGGTTCCGGTAAGGACTTCTGAAACGTCTTTATTTCTAATTTTTAACCATTAATTAATGTCTTTTACTCTCCAAACGTCAGTCTCTAACTTGAAGTACCCTGCTAGCATTCGGGTTACTTGCTAAACTTGGATAGATTTATAAAGTGCTGTGCTGCCGCGTGACGCAGCTTTCCCGACTACGTTCAATATCAAACCATATATGAGAGAACTGGCGTAAAAATACAACCTTCGCCTGTAGTTGACCTGCCCTGATGAGCACAGATTCTGCCAGTCCTTTCCAAATCATTTAAGAATTTCACCAATTCCGCTCATTCTTTCAACCGATACCCTCAGCTCTTCTTCTTTCTCTACCAGAAATGATTCTTCCAACTTTTTTTGTGGTGTTGGTGTCGCTGCACGTTGTGAGCGCATCGAGCCTAGGATTTGAAGCATTACACAGACGTCAAACTGCCATACCAGCACCCCCTCCCGAATGTGCTGCCTCATGCAATGCCCTTAACTTTGAATACGGTAACTTGGTCCCTGTTTAACAATTCGTTTTCCGTATCCTTACCAGCTCCTCACAGTGTGCTACTGACCCGGCTCCTTGTTGCACAACCACCACCGCAAACAACTTGAAGACGTGTTATATCTGCACCGAAAATGCCACTGGCTCTACAGACTTTTCTACACCACAAATCTCGCAGATGGTATGATATTCCATTTGATTTTGTCTTTTATCTACTCAACTCACACGTTTGTTATAGAACTCTTTGTATTGTGCGCAGCTCTAGGGCATTCAATACCAAAAATCGATTTCCCTGGTCAAGATCCGAACCGGGCTTTACCAACCAGTATTCTTCCATCCGGCGTAACTCTTCCATCTACATCCACGTCTATAACCGCAACTGTCGCAAACCCCTCAAAGACTCAGACATCTTCCTCTGGCCCAGCAATCTCGTCTAATGTTGGAACGGGAACAATCTCCATTCGTTCACAAAGTACCGTTTCAAGTCTAGTTCCGACAACATCAACACCGCTGTTCACCCAATCGATCGTTACCTCAGTTCCTTCAAATACTCCACTACCTTCACCTTCTAATCCTTGCACCGAATGGTGCATCAAAGACACAGGCAGCAATCTTGCTGCCATTCGTCTTGTTTGTCCTGCCGTATGCTCTGCTTTGAATTGTTCATCAACATATACGAATTAGGAACAGGGCCATTTTCGTCCATTTTATGAATAACAATTTTTTTTAAAATCATTATTTAGGGTTCAAATACGTTTAGCTGCAGTAACAGATATACGTACATGTACATAACTTGTAGTATGTGCTTATTTATTTATTGAGTCTATACTCACAAACGTACGCCTCGCGGCATTTTCTTGAGAGCCTGACGAACACCTAAATCACCTAGGACATCCTCTGCACCTGCTAGGACTAACAGAAGCAGTTAGTAAGGGTCAAAGGCATGGAATATATAAAACCCTCACTGGCATCGAATCCCGAGGTCCGATGGTACTAAACCAATGTGAATAGATGAAAAGATATACTCAGGAAGCCAAGCTTACGTTTTCTATATACTTTCCCATTCCAGTGACTGTAAGAGCACGACCCCCAAATACTTGAGTGGCGTCTGAACAAGAATCGACATCTCGATAAAATAATTCTTTCAAATACATGTGCTACGCACCTTCTGCGGTTTCCCGACCAGCTCGAGAGACAAACCTTGACCGGTAATATTAATAATCGAGTACCAAAAAAGTATAGATTTTAATGATTTACTGCTTCAGAAGACCAATAGGTCCAGCTAGTTTGTTTGATTGTTCATTATAATCCATCTATATGGGTAATAAATACAACTACATCAAGCTTCAGCAGAAGACTGGAGGTAGGCTCACATGGTTCATTTGATATGTGATTGATTCAAACCAATTCTGGCAGGCTTCTACACGAGATATCATGCTAGCCAGCTTCGCGCGGATGACAGCCTGGGAAGGTCAGTGGTTTACCGAATACTATTCGTTGTGTTGACCATCTGTTTGATATTTGGGTTAGCTTAGGACCCCCAGTTGATGACTGATCTAGAACACACTTCAGACATTCTTCAACGGCCCGGCGTTGAGCAGATATTGAAGTTGCAGTGACCATCCATCGTTCGTGATTGAAGTTACTCAATATAACATGCATACCATTGCCGACCTTGCCTAGCGTGTTGGACACAGGTACGCGAACCTAGTAGACACATGGTCAGTCACAGTGTCCGGAAACCTGGTCAAATTCTTAGAAGACCTTATCGAAAACCACGAATGCAGTTCCTGCAACAGCAGAGTATGCTGTTTTGATTGGTTTGGTAGACACACCCGGGCCCCGTTCGATGAGAATTGTAGTGAATCCCGACTGATATATGTGAATAAGTAAAACGAGTTGATGTTAGTGGGGTCAATGCTTACTTCAGTTCGGCATCCAGTAGTGAAATAGTCTGCAAATGTGCCGTTTGTGATCCATCTTTTCGTTATTGCAAATCAGTAAACTGAACGAAAATTGACAGTCGTATTTCACATACTTCTTAGTACCCGTTACAATCCAGTAGTCGCCATCCCGAACAGCAGTAGTTTGCAATCCACTGACATCACTACCCGCAAAAGCTTCCGTGATAGCCAAAGCAATATATTTTTTGCCAGACAGAACCTGGACCGACATGTCATCAGAGGCACTAGGAATCCAGATCATTCTAAAACTTACCTCTTCCGAAACCTTTGCACTCAACTCTGGGTTACCGTAGTTCAATATTGGTGGTAAGCCAATCACCATTCCAGCAAGCAGCCCATCCACAGAAGCCCGGCCACTCACGCGGGCCAGCTCAGCGTGAATGATACTCTGTCCTGACAATCAACTGGGATCTAGGAATTACGACATTAGCACAAACGAACCTCGTAGAAGTAATCAAATTCTTCAGGTTTGACAATCCCACCCATCAAGGTGCGGCCCTTCAGATGCTTTCCGGGACCCAGCCGCATGGCTATGATATTAGTCTCACTAAGTCGTTCATTACCCTCTTATGCAGAAACTCTTAAAATGACACAAATATTCACCTCATCTTGTCTACCACCTCTTGTGAAATCCTTTTCCCGCTCTCCTCACACTTATTTGATTCTGGACCTACCACTGTCTCGAAGAATTCTCGCACAACGGTCTGGAATTTGCGATGGTTATCCGAATAGTACGGGCTGTGGTAGCCTTTGCTTAACCACGTCGGTTCTGCGTAAGGCACCTTGCTCAATTCCCCAGGTTGAGGCGCTTTTATAAGCTCTTCTTGACCAGCAATTCTCCCAATTTGCAGGCGAGCATATTGAGGTCTTAGAAGTACTTCATGTTTATGAAGTCCAAAGAATATTTTCGTCGCATCCTTCCCGGCTGTGACATTAGGTGAATTAGTGTAAAGCACTCAAGACAGTGCGCTGATACTGACCAACAGATTCCATGTAAAGTACATTTGAGCCACCAGGATGAAGATCCGCAAACCTCGAAAGGTCATAGACTTTCGAGTCTATAACGATCCACTACAGAATTATGAGTTCGGACCTCCTTTGCTGACGCGCATGTACACACCAGGTCGCCTTCTTGGTTGTGCTTATTGAAACGATATGGGAGCACTGTGTATAGTATATAACACATGAAATACCTTGTCAACTTCCTCCAATGAAAACTCTTTTATGGACTTGGAAGACATAGTTAAACCTGTAACGCCTGCATATCGGTTCGTATTCCCATAACGTCCTAGACAATGAAAGAAGATTTACGAACTTTGATGATTTTGTAAGTTGCCTCGTATTAAAAGAAATCACGCCGAATGTAGAAACTAGTAGATAATGAATGAATGGATTCGTGAATACAATGTTCAAAGTGACAGCAATGAATGTGTTTGTCGGGACCCGGCATCATTGGTATTCCACTCATTCCGATTGGATGGTGTTGTATGAAATCTTATCTGATACCATCCAATATACATTGCCAAGTACCCGCTCATATGTACAATGCAGTAAAAAAAGAATAGTCCCATGTCCTTGAGAACATCCAGATTACCCAAACCAGTACACAACTATACACTTAAGATCCAAGCAGAAATACAACTCAATAAAATTGCTACAATGTTAATATCGATATTTTTTGAACTGATTCCACTACTGACGGCAGTTGTAAGAGAGGGAGGTGCTGGACTCTCGGAAACTGCTTGGATGCTTGCAGCAGATGTTGTGGGTAGGTTTACTGTTGGAGTGGGACTGGGTACAGGGGTTAAAACAGGATTGATCGATGACCCAGAAGAGGAGATGATAGAAGCGGAAGAGGGGTTGATAGAAGCGGGAGAAATGAGGCTCGAAACTTCAGAGATGATGGAGACTGAATTGGACGAGACCAAAACGCTAGGGCTTGGCGTGGGCACAGTAGATGGTGCGGACATTGTTGATAATAGTCGATCTGGGTTCTGCCCAGGTAGGGTGAGCTTCGGGAGTGAGAATCCCTTGGTAGAACAATCTTCAACTAAAGCTGGATACAGTGTAAGACAAATTATCCAGACCAAAACTCAAGGTATCACTTACCATCCAAAGTAAGTTGGGCAGCCCGGAAGTCTGTGAAGTGTGCCGCAGCTCCCACACATTGGAGGCAGTTGAAATAACTGGTTTCAAAGTCAACCTTGCAACACTGTGCAGGAACACATGCCTGTTTTCGTATTAGAGTCAGCATTCAACGGACTTTTAACACCGATACGTACCTCGCCCGATCTGTCGTTGACGACATCACAATCGCTTTTGCACTGAGGCGGGACTGTAGGCGCTTGACGAGCATTCAGCGCACTGGCAAGACCTAGCCGGATTGTGCGACCTGAAGTAACCGAGGCAGCTCCGGCAAGGTCTACAACCAACAGAATTGATAAAACCATGAGTGAAGGTGCCATATAGTGCATTTTGTATCGTGAAGTCGGGCGTATGCGGTTCGTTTGTGTCTTGCACTACAAGCTTTACAGCTCTTCATTATAAAACTTTCTGCATGAGAAGAACAAACTTCTTGGCAGCTTCCATAGCCATGGAGTGAGAATGGGGGGACATCTCAGCAAACAACATCGCACCCTCCTGTCAACGCGTCCGCGAAGTTCACGGTTAAGATGAAGGCTTCGCCTCGCGCCTCGGAAGATATGTATATATTTTGGGTTAGGGTTATATCGTATATCTTCCTAATTACGGCTGTCTCCGAGGTGACAGGATAATCATCGGCGTCAAAGACTGCGTTTTGGCTCAAATTGACTGTGATAGATGACTGTTTAAGTTGAAACCTGATAGAAGAATTAACCTCAGGCCCTCTAGGCGACTGGTGCATATGGACAATCAACATCTTCAATTTATGAAAGAGGCGGTGGTGATGGCAAGTTCGACAGTTCCTCACTGGCAGTTCTTCTAACTAACAATGGCGGCATCCAGGCAGAGGAGGCATTGGAAGCTGGAGAAGTACCAGTCGGATGCGTCTTCACAAGAGATGGAAAGATCATACAAAGAGGGAGAAACAGAACAAATGAACTACGGAATGTAATCACTTTTCGCCCTCAATAATTTCGAAGGAGAATTGAATGCTGAGATAGTAAACTATTGTTAGGCGACAAGACACGCCGAGCTGGAGGCAATTGATAACATCTTCGCGGATAAATCCCTCACCCCAACAATGTCAAATTATCCTCTATGCAACACAACGCTCTACGTGACCGTTGAGCCATGCATTATGTGTGCTTCTGCTCTCAGGCAACTGGGAATTAAGGAGGTGTTTTATGGATGTGCCAATGATAGATTCGGGGGTTGTGGTAGCGTTCTCGGGGTAAACGAACAGTATGTAATAGAATCTCCTCCTTCCCGAATGACCTTCCAATTTGACCGGCTGAATCAGGCTCAGTCATCCCACGCACCCATCCTACAAGGCCAGGGGAGGATACTGCCGGGAAGAAGCCATTTTGATACTGCGGCGTTTCTATATCACAGAAAATTCTAATGGTACGCAAAATTTTGTCGATTGCAGAAATTCAGACTATAAATACTTACAAAAAAGGTCCAGCTCCAAATCCAAAGTCTAAAGCAAAACGGGTGTTAAAGACGGAGATACATTAGATGACAGCGTGACCATATTTCGTTTAAAGCTCCCGTCTGGAATTTTCAGCTACCATTTCCAAAAAGATTCGAGTTTAGGTTTTGAATCTAGGCTCATTGGACCTGCTGACAGTTTGATGGACATCTCACCCATATATATGGGGTTACACTGAAGCAGTTCGTTATTTAACCGCCTATATGTTACTTTACAGGATGGCGAATTTGAACGGCTGTAAAGACTGTTTTATAGGAATGGAGCAAGGGAGAAGTCCATAAAATTCCCAGGGAGAGATAGTTGCCAAGTCACCAGATTTAGCTGGTGCTCAGAGATGGTGCCCAGCTACTTTTTCGGTTCAAGGCCCAGGGACTGAACAGCGAAGCCCCACTTATCTGCAGCTTCTTGAATTCTGGAAGATCGGTCCATTAGAGGCCGACTACCAAAATTGGGGATGCCCGAAAAAAATACCACTTACTTTTTTTCTGTCGATTTACCAGCACCATGGCCCGACTTCTTGTCTATCCTTATCAGAAGCGGATGAGGGTTGTCTGGGAGTGTATGTTGAAGGGTAGCAGCATGTTTAAATGAGTGCATGGGAACCACACGATCATCATCTATGTTAATTATTACATAAGTGTTATTTATGATTGTGCAAGAAACCATATACATACGATCTGCGGTCGTTAACAATAAGGGAGGAAGTACCCTGTCTGTTGGAATGTTGTGTAAAGGCGACAACGGGTAAATGAAGTCGAAGTCGTGCGGGTCATTTGGGTCGCCATAATCGCTTACCCAACTTCTTCCTATCAATTCTTTGGTTAAATATCGACCTCCGAGGCAAGTACATCACTCACCAATGGTAAATTTATGGAACTAGCCAAAAAAAAATGCTTAGATATGTTATCCAGATGATTTGAAGGGTCTTTACCTTTAAAAGATCCAAGACACCAACATCTGCGACCGCAGCGCCAAAGGTACCTTCGGGAGCACGATTCACGCATGCAGCAACCAGTAACCCTGATATTACGCTGAATGAATGGAATAACGAAAAGAATAGAAAGTTCACTAACCTCCATTGGAACCTCCATTGATAACCACCTTTCCAGGTGCAACATACTTGTTCTTGGTAAGAAACTCCCTACGATAAAGATGTACATTGACGATATTCTAGACCACGAACTACCACGTACGTTGCTGCGATGAAATCATCAAAGCAGTTGAACTGTGTTTGCCATGGGATAAATAAAAAATACGGTAAAAATAACAGACATTACAAACCTTCTCCTCTCTAGAACCAGCTTTATGCCAATCCTCACCAAACTCACCTCCACCTCTGATGTTTGGAACCGCCAAGATTGCACCATAGGTTTGAAGAAAGGTGAGTATCGTTGGACTGAAGAATGGGTCAATTGAGATGCTAAACCCTCCATAACCTAGTTAGCAAAAAGGTCAGAGTAATCAATCTTAGCGCTGCTTCGTTAGGACGGGAAAGGGATTACCATATTGTATGGCGGGTGCTGTCCCATCAAATGGCGTGTCTTTATGTCTAACTATGAACATAGGGACTTTGACTCCATCCTTGCTCTCGTACCATACCTGGGAAGGGGTAAGTAGCGGAATTGATATAATTTTAGAAGTACTTACTTGCTGCGCTTGGAAGTCTTCGAGACTCAACCCTTTAACCTTGATTGAATCAAAGATGCTCCATCTCTGCTCCTCCGGCGATGCAAAGTCGTACCGTCCTATTGTACCTGGGGTATTGAAACCAGTCATGGTCACGAAAAACCATGATTGGCTCTCACGGGAGCCAATGGTGGCAGCTCCGACGAAATCCTCAGCAAGACGTGAAAGCCTGGAACCTTCTTTCGAATATATGTAGATCTCATCTTTGACCTTGTGGAAACATTAGATCTACCCAATTAACAAGCGCGAAAAGCCGACTGTAGCTCACATTGCGTTTATATACCACGACGAATTTATCTTTATCGACACACGAAGTTTGTGATAGATTTGCATTAGGGTCTTCAGCAATGAACGGCCTTATCTCCTTGTTTTTAGCGAGATCGAGTGTAATTACTCTATATTGAGGTGCTGATTCGTTCGTTCGAATGTAAAGCAGGGTTCCATGATTTGCGATACTAAAAGGAAGGATCAAAAAACACAATTCTGAAAACACCCGAAGATGACTCAAAGGTACACACATATTATATTCTGCTTCGAAACCTTCGAATAATTTTACCCACTTGATGTTAGGGCCGATTTCATTTTGTGTGAGATCAGCAATCCAAAGGTCGTTTTTCTATTTATCCTTGAGTCAACTGATCGTCTTCCTGAAGTAGAACGTAAAGATTTACTCTTGAGCTATCTTTTGCCACATAAAACGAGAGATATCTTCCATCTGTACTGATTTCTGTACCAAATGTAAATTTGGGATTTTCTTTGTCCCTGTAGACCAAGATATCGTCCGCTATCACGGCATAAGGGCGTCGTATAATAAGAATTGATTTCTAAACATACACTGTGGAGTGCCAATTCGGTGATAATAGACCATGGCGTTTAAATCATCTCCTGTCTCAATTGGAGCATCGTCCAAACCCTTCCCAGATTTTTCTCGAGAAGGAAAACGCTAGTTTACCGGAAACAATCAGTTGTGGACCAGATTAGTTCATCAAAAATAGCTTTACTTGATAGAAAAATCCCTTCGAATCTTTCGTCCAAGTGATGGAGGAGAACTTGACATATTTGATTGTTTCCGGGAATTTTTTATCTTCAGTGCCACGGACCAATGGGGAATCCGTTGAGCGAATATTAATTTCAGAGAAATCACTTCCCTACAAACGTAAGTTAGCACATGCTGAAAATGAGACAAAGAAGTTTGATACCGAATAAGATATGCCGTAAGCAAAGAATTTTCCGCATTTCGAGAATTCAGTAATAGTTAGTGCTGCTGTTCCATCACTAGAAAGGACATTGGGCTTTTAACCAGTTATCATAAGCAATGAAACATAGCATGAATGTAGAATTTAACCAACGTCAAAGAAAATCTCTGTCTCCTCCTTATTTTGCAAAGACACACTGGGCAAGGTATGTCCTTTGGAGCGATATAGAACTATATTTACCACTGGAGTCAGAAAATCAAGTAATACAACTAATGTTATTAACACACTTGACTGAGCTTGGAGTCCACTGTTGTGATACCAGTACCATCGGCGATCATCGTATAAGGTAGGAGCTGAAAACTAGATAACGTGTTCACCTGAGTTAAGAAACTCAAGAATCAAGAAGAAATAGCATGGGATTACCCTCGAATAATCCATATTGGAACGAAAAATTTTCTTCCAAACGAGCCCGATCCGCAATTGCATCCAGATAGGTTCTTGTGAAAGATTCTTGAGCAGATGTCCAATCATTTGTCTCTTTCGTGTATTCTTCCAACCACTGGTAAGGATCTGGAACACGAACATCCCCTTTGCTTTCGCTTCTATATTTGTCTATATGATCGGAACGACGTGCCGGTGGATATGTTCGCAAAGTTGGAAATGATTTGTTCCACGACATTGCAGAGTTGAACCTCGAAAACAGTCTTTGAGATGAGAATTGGCTCAAAGCAGGGCGGATAACGCGGTTGGGAGTATATCTTAGCATCTCAAGGCATGCCCCCCTTTTATGTAAGGTTGGTGTTGTGTGGATCAAGGGGACCGCTGATCGATACGTTGAGATGTTCTTCAACGTGACTTGAACAAAATTACTAACTAAAATTATATACACCTTGCTCTGTACCCTCTTATACCCTCCGTCGCACATGCACCATGGATCTAATCTCAAGTTAGAGCCTATGGTATGTACACCTGATGTTGACCAGATGAGGCCTCCCCACCTGATTCTAATTTTCAGCCTGATCAACCCGAGTCCGAGTCACTGGCCCACACGTACTTCCTCATCTACAGGGTCCCAAGGTCTTAAGTTCAAGCTCAAGGCCTGGCAACGTCGAATGCATGATCTTCCAACAATGAAGAATGCAAAAACAAATAGAACAGCCAAAATAAAAATAAAAAACTTTTCTTGGAAAGTTTGACGCCTTCGAGGTCTAGATATACTCTGACTCTGCACATGATGTGCTTATTTACGAGATGCACTCTCCTGATGGCTGGGACTTATTTACCATAACCATCCCAGCAGTATACTAAAAAGACAAGTTCTCCCGTTCATGATAAATGAAGATCAATGCGACTGCGGAGGAATGTAGCGGTACATTTCCAGGTAGAATTATCACACTCAAGGTGAGTTATTGGCCAGACGCAGTCTATCTATCTTGCATATTACGTGAGTGCTGACTACGATTGCACTGATAAGACGTTATTTCAACCCCAATACTATCGGCCACTCTCAGCGACTCAGCAAGCATTGCAACATAAGCCCAACGTAAGCCGACAACATTTGCAAGGGCGAAAGAAGATCATGATAAGCCCAAAATGCTTAGGACGTTCAGTCGCGTGCGAAACACTATATGCATCCGAGGGTCCGCATTTGTCGCACCTCTCTTTCCACGCATATAAGGACCATCTATTTATCGCCTTCTATTCAATTTATGGTGCAGTTGAGGTCCGCTGACGGTCCGTGCTTCCCTTCTTTTCGAATCAAGTCTTTGCATGTTAAAATTACCAAATAAATAGAGATTTGGAATACTTCCGATTCATCACAGAATTCCTTTTTATCGCTTCCAATCAATTCAAGACACAAGGTAAAGCTATGAACGTTGTACCATCCTTTTGCATAATTGGTATTCATGGCTTTCTGGTCATAATTACCTAATGTGGCATATGTATATTGATCGCTACAAGCATAGACGAGTTATACGGATGACTATGATCCTGGAACACATTGTCTCTACTTGGATCCAACACACGCTGGCCACTCTCCGACTACTTTCCCAGGTGAATACAGGGAGATAGAGTCAGTCTTACCCACCCCCAAGATTCTTTTCCGTATACATCAAAAATGAATCGATGGTACCTATTCTGGTATGCCACTTGGTAAGTTATTCAGATGCTGTGTATTCTCTCGTACAAGACGCGACCCAGTCATATGGAACTTCAACTACGGCTTGATGTTTCATGTTTCTGAGTTTCGTTTCTTTAACTTCTTCGCGGGCATATGTGTGTGCAAAGGTGAGAGTAATATATAATCCCCACTGCCAGTTATCATGACATCTGAACAATTTTCGGCTGCAGTGCGGTAAATCCTTCTCCACCGGCCCTTCTTTTCCAAGAAGCGACACTGCCACGCTAAAGTGACACGAAAGGTCACAACCAGCATGCTTTCATAGATCATAGAGGAGTCAACGGAAACATACTTACAAGTATCCCAGAGGTGTCACGCATGATGAAAAGAATAGGTCTTCGTCGTCATGGATAGCATCCAGCATTTGCATCTTTAGATCTTCGAATCGAAGTGATCTTCTTTGTCATGTGTTATGAACACTAAAACTACGTTAATGATTTGTGGGAACTTTGTATGGTAACGTCGCACGGTGTATCCCTGGAAAAACCGAGATCCCTACACTTATAAGTGTATTCCGGGACTAATTTCCCCATGACACAGTTATCACGTTATTCACTTTTGCGGCAGTTCTTCAAAAAGGTGCGTAATCTTCTCCTTTCCTGACAGCTGCTATTGAATTTTTATCAGATGCCGCTTTGGACCCTCAATCATCCATCTTTACACACGCATTGAACATCACTGCCTTAAAACCTACAAGGAGGAGCTCCGCAAACTGACCCAATTCAAAACAAGAAACGAAAACTAGCGGGCCGAAAGCAAAGTTCAATCCCGACTCCCACTGTCAACTCCAATTCAACAGAACGTGGTCGGAATCAAATACCATATTTTGGATCCCTTGATTAGACGGGACTTATACACTTGAATAGTACCGCCCTTCGCAGATGAGATCGACGATCGGTATTGCATAGTTCTAAGTTAAAGATATTGCATCGAAAGAAAATATCGCACAGCCTCGTCGTTCTCAGTCAAGAAATAGACTCGGACGCGAAAACGGAACAGTTTGATGCTCCTCTTTATTCTATGATTAGGAGTGGGATCTGTTCTTCTGTAATGACTCCATGAACTACATGAAGGCAAGTCTGACGTATCATGGGATATGATCGTTGCTCTGTGAGTAGGACGTTACTAAGTAAGTGTTTCCATGCATGAGAGTGGAGTGTTGATGCCGTATTGCTCTTTCATTCTTCTGGTACCTTCGACAAGTAGCAGTCTATTGTTGGAGTTAGTACGAGATGGCCCACATGCTTCCTATGTCATTAATCGCAGACGCTTTCAGACTGTATCAAAAGCCTCCGTAGCGGGTTATATATCATTATGTTTGAGGTATTCTGCTACATCTGGTTGATGATTCCGGACCTCGGTACTACAGGCCCGAAGTCTACTGTGTTCATTTTAACTATGACCCTTGATGAAGAGAGAACAGCTCTGTCCAGAAAGAGCATTGTATTTTCTGATAGTCTTCAAATCTGAACCACTTTGGATTGAAAGTTACTTGCTCTAACCTAACCTTATAAACATGAAATTACTATCGGGTGGAGTCGGGAGTGTAACGTAAAACATATGTGAAATGTGTACCCGATGGACTTCGATGATTTCTATGAGAAGTAAAGGTCGCATTATGAATGAAAGTATAAGCGTCTTTTCACAAGTAAAGGCTGATTAATAATTACTTTGAGTCACGAGTTTTGGGTCATGTTTCCAAAAACATGAAATATGTCCCATAACCGCAATGGAGAAGTATGCAATGTGTGGGTTACGTAGGGGAAGATATGTTGGTGGCGTTGAAATCACTACATTTTATAGAAAAGCATCGAGACGTGAGACTTGCATCGAAATACCTGAGAAAGGTTAAGTCGAGATCCTTTGGAATCCATGCAGAGATAATGCTGGAGTTTGGTCATAGCTTGCATGATCCGGAGAGATATCCGGTTTCGACAACATCGAAGACAGCGACACCTTGATTTTGAATCCGTCCGATGAATCTGTCCCACAGCTCCCATGAGAAGATACAGTGAAATCTCGCTCTCACCAACCGGCACTGTGTTACAGAAGGTTGTCTACTATGCAAGCACATGTTGGAAAAGTATCGTGGGATATTTTGTGTTCTTTGAACTTTGTT
Source organism: Floccularia luteovirens (assembly GCA_009739215.1). Classification (NCBI taxonomy): domain Eukaryota; kingdom Fungi; phylum Basidiomycota; class Agaricomycetes; order Agaricales; family Squamanitaceae; genus Floccularia; species Floccularia luteovirens. Next base: position 2,196,274 of record VSJF01000004.1, read on the forward strand.
AATATATAACAGAGCTTGCAGTCTGGTACACCGATGGTATGGTCATGAGCCGTGCCAACTTCTTGCGAATAATTTCCTTCAATAAGAATCCACACTATGGCATACCAGAAGTGTATCGCTAGATATCGGCTGTCGTTATCGTCAAGATCTGGACATTCGAATCAGTGAAACATAAGAGCTCCAACAAGACGGAACAATGAACGAGCTTTATGTTCTAAAAGTGTATAAATTTCATCATAGATAGGGCCAGATAGTTGATTCAGGACTTACATACAAAAAATGGGGCACATCTTATTGAGGGTTTGTCGACACGTTCATGTAGTATAAGTGCACGACTGCTTGGAGCCTGCGGAAGTTTCCGTATGGTAGATAACGGTGCTTCGTCGGTAGTTAATACGTTTGTACTAGCTCTCGAACGTCCCATAAACGATAGTCATATCGTCGCAATAACTCGAGGTAATCACACGCTTGAGCTTGGAGAAAAAATACTCGTCAATCTGATTCAAAATTAATGAAACCTAGCTGTGGATGGTACTGCAGCATTTAACCTCTCTCCCCTAGAACATTCGAAATCAGAAACGGTAATAGCCCATAGGCTTTGATTAAGTGACAAGAGGGTCCTTGTGTGTTCACGAAATCTGAAATGATTAAAACTCATCTTTAATTACGCAAACCATACCAGTCTGTTCAGACACGTCTGGAGTTACCAACTGTTGGCTAGGTTTAAGATCATATCGAGCATTGTGTTGGGTGGAGTAATTTTGACGAGGTCATGCGAAATACAAAAATATTTCCATTTTGGGAAAATATTCGGGCGTTGTCCGATGACATGGAGTGGTGACTTCAGTGCGTTCTGTAAAGCGACTTCAACGTTTTCTTGTTCAACGGTCGAACTGTTGACTAAACCCAGCTACTTGCTGGTGAACTATGACTGGCGACTCGGTCAAAGCACCGGCCAGCTTCTTTCCTACAACTGCATTGGTATGTATAGCACAAAATTTTCATTCAACTGACTGACCATTGTACCTCCAGGATCATGCTGCTGCAGGACTTGGGGCTGGTATTGTCACGACGTTATGCATGAACCCTCTGGACATGTTGAAAGTCAAGCTTCAAGTTATGACTTCGAATCCCTCTGGGCAACTCGGAAAGCAGATCTGGCTGTCCTTGAAAGATGTCCAGCAACAGCAAGGGTGGAAGGGTTTATACCGTGGGCTTGTCAGTAATGTTGCTGGAAATGCGTCTAGCTGGGGACTCTACTTTCTTTTGTAGGTACAACAATATTCTGATTATGACGTGTCTGCAATTGACTTCGCAGTACAGTTATAACATGTTGAAGAAAAGAGCTTCAGGGGATGACATCACAAAACAGTTGTCAGCAGCACAGTATCTCATATGTTCCGCAGAAGCAAGTTCGCAATGTTCTCTCTAGCTGTTATCCATACGCTACACTTACATATACACTGTTCTCACAGGTGCTGCAACAGCAATCATAACAAATCCTCTATGGCTTGTAAGAGTAAGGATGTTTACGACTGGCGAGAACTCTCCCGGCGCATACAGAGGGCTATGGGGTGCGTCATTAAATCTATCTTTCTACATTCCACTGTCTAATGTGTGGCAATGCTTAAAAGATGGGCTATCAACAATCGTGAGGACTGAGGGCGTTTCAGGTCTATTTCGTGGGACGTCTTTGGCGCTTTTTGGTGTCAGCAATGGTGCTATCCAATTTGTTGTCTACGAGAAAATGAAAGCTTGGGGATTCGATCGAAAAAAGCAGCAGTTCAAACGGGAAGGGAAAGAATGGACCCCTGAAGTTGACAAATTGGTGTGTATCACCCACATTATGCTGTTTCGTGTCAAGGATTAACTTTCTGCTTTTCTCATAGTCGAATACATCATACACAGTCATGTCTATTTCCAGTAAACTAGCTGCTCTATCAGTGACCTACCCTTACCAAGTTGTGAGGTCAAGAATACAAGTATGTGAATATTGTAATACAATCAAGCTTGCTGCTCACTTCTTGCACAGAACAATGCCCAAATAGAACAGTTCCCTTCGATTCCGGCAACCATAGCTCGAACTTGGAATCGAGAAGGGTTCCGCGGCTTCTACCGTGGGTTAGGAACCAATCTTGTACGGGTTCTACCCGGCACTTGCGTGACATTTGTTGTATATGAAAACCTTGCATGGTTATTGCGAACGACAGCTGCGAAGCGGCAATCCAACTATAGATCTTCCTAATAATTATCAATCAGACTCAGCTAAACCAAACCCCCACTGCATTTTTTAAATCATATTTTCAATTATTGGCTATAAATCATTTTATAGAGATGTTGTATAGAACCAGACGTATCCGTATATCATCTACACGCACCTCTACATATGTTCCCATGTTGCAATATTTTCAGGATAGTAATAGTTATCCAATTGTGGAGACCAGTATACTGTTTACCTGAGCCGTTGGAAATAAACACGTTATCCAAGTTTAGTCCATTGCACAACACTTGGCCTTAACTTTTTTGCAACATCCTATGCAAAGGTAATCTCATTTTGTAATGGTGTTCACGCTTATACTAATGCTATAACGACCCTTTTAGCGTATGAGCGCAACACTACAGCTCAGCCGAGTCTCTCAAGCAGTACGCGTCTGCACACGTTATGTTCATGTACCGACCCGGAAAGTCAAACCAGTTGCTAAGACCCACAGAAACGATGCTATCAAACATAAATTCGTGAAATTAGTGGATCCGGAGTCAGGCCAGCTTCTTCCCTCACAATCCCTACGCAATATCATGGACTCCATAAATATCAAAACACACGCTGTCGAGCTAGTACAGAACGAACCCGAACCCATTGTCAAGATCGTGGATAAAAAGGAAGCGTTTGAAAAAATGAAGGAGGCTAAAAATAAAGCAAAAAATACGAAGGCAATTTCAAAATCGGTGCAGTTGACTTGGGATACTGCCACTGCCGATCTGGCACATAAAATCGGAAAGGTTAGGGAGATTCTTGAGGAGGGATTTCGTGTGGACCTTGTGTTTAACCCGAAGAAAGGACGTCCTGCTCCCCGCCGCCCGGAAATGAAAGAGAGGTTGGATGAAGTTACATTGCAACTCTCTGATATATCGAAAGTGCGGAAACCAGCCGAGTACCATAGGGCTGTAGCATATCTCTTCTTAGAAAGTACTGCACCACAGAAGGTGCAAACCCAAGTAGAGAAGACAGGAACACCAACCATTTCAAAGTATAGACTTCGAAATACAAGGACAGACTCCGGACAGGTTTTAGATTTATATCAGGATTGAAAACAGAATTATTTTCATTGGGATATAGCTATTGTACAGATAATCATTTTACACAACGCTTGCAATATGAAGGCGTCCAATTTGGTACCGAGGATTTATTGTTGAAAACATGAAGCAATAAGGAGGACTTATGCCTTCGACGATTGCGACCCGCAAAAGGCAGGGGACGGCGATCTAGTACATGGAACTTGTTCAGATGCCTCCTTTCGATGGATCGCCCTACGAAAATGTGCTTTAAGCCAGTTGGAATAGGGTGGCCGGTTCTAACCATCTCCTCTACAACCTCATGTAAATCCTCGTTCCACAGAGTGGACAAGGTACCATCCGTTGCATATGACTCTTGGGCCTTACGGTATAGAGTGTCATAGTAAGCCTCACTTTCTGCCTGACTTTTGAAGTTTGCTGGTTGACGTGGAGCAATAACATCAAGCAATGTATTAAAAAACCGGCCATCGAGCTTGAATGAACTTGGCCGAAATTTTGAAGGACGTGCTAACATTTTAGCTTCTCGGAAGATGGCCATGATCATATGACGTGCTCGCCCGTCGGCTTGCCAGTCGCTCATAGAGACAGGCGTCCAGGGTGCACCGTTCGGTAGCTCTATGACAAAGCACTTGACCATGATGGTGTACGCATGTATGGGGAGATGCCAAGGTTCTAGGGATGATTGGCTTTGTACTTCGGCCTCTCTCGCCCAAAACCATAATTTATGAGCGAGTCCGGTGTTGCCAGCTTTAGTCAAGCCGTGCAAAAAGGATGTCACAATCTGCGGTCCCAGTTTAGCAATGCGGTCTAGACACTTTTTACGCGTGAATAGATTGTCCTTTGTGATCTCATGCAGCAGTGACTTTATCTCTGGTATGACAATAAAAAGCAAATCCTTCACAGCCTCTGGTTTACCGGATGATATCAAGTAAGTGATGTAGGTTGTCAAAGTATGAGGTTCCCATTTTGAAACGCTGAGCTCTTTGTATTGTTCGAACCCTTGCAGAGCAGTCTCGACTATGGTGGAGTGGCGAAGTAGCGAGCCAGATCGGAGGAGTATATTGAGGGTTGTGGTATCGGGAGCAAGTGGTTCAAAGCGTATTTCCGTCATATGATTCAAAATTCTTTCAGCAAGAGGTGGAGAGAGTCTATGGCGCAAAGCATAATGTATAAGGGTGTTATATGCTTGGATATTAAGCGGCGGTAGGGCGTCATATTTGGTCATCCATGACTTGGAGGGATTCGTGAAACATTGCTGAGCACCAGATGGTTGGTCAGGGGGCTTTGTTGGAAGAGTATCAATCAGTCGTTGAAGAACTTCATGAAAATACTGGTAAGCCTTCATCTTGAACGGTTTGTTGTCTTTCATTATCCAGACTTCGTTCTCCAGATTTGGGCAGCTTGTGAGAGAGTGGATCAGGGTTGAGATATTTCCGAATGGTATGAGACGGTTGTCGAGGAGGGAAGCAATATTTGCAAGAGCCTGTAGTGAGGATTGTATGGAGTCTTCATGTGACGGATCGACTCCATCCTGAGACAACACCTTGTCGATAAACTTGAGGATAGAAAACATACTGTCTTTCGACAAGGCAAGGTTTTCAGCACGCATGAGGTTGTACTGCGTTCGCAGATTATTGCCTGTGTTTGTGGCAGCTGTCTCTTCAGGTAGTGATGTCAAGTGAGCTGCAAGCAGTTTCTTCTTCTGCTCATTCTGGGCAACCAAACCAAAAATCAAGGAAGCAATGATAATCTCTCCATTAATGATGCACAAAGCGATTAATCTTCTGAATATAGTGTTCGTACGGTGATTCTTGTGTTTCCGAGCTAGGTCCAAGAGTTGAAGAGCAAATCGGGTACCGCCATCCTTAGCCATTGAAGGATGAAGTTTCAAACAATTAGATTTGCTAGTCTGTCCTGCGGTGGAAACAACTGGATTTTTGCCTTGCGGCAGTATGAAGGGGGTTTTCGAGACAGAGTCGGTCACTGCTTCTAACGTTTTGCTTCGAACCTTAATGCCGCTAATCATCATCTGTTTCACCAGATTACCAGCTTTTTTAGAGAGACCAAGGTGTAAAAGACCATGGATGAGAGCATGCCAAGATAATCGTGGAGATATATCGTGCGGAAAATGGATAGACATTTGCTCAAAATCACCCAATGGCATTCCTATCCACCGAAGATTTTCTCTTGTAGTGTCTGTACGAAGACTGGCATATCGAACGGAATTTAGAATCAAGTATGCGTCCGGGAGAGCTTTATTCCGAATTGATACGTGAATTGCACGAGCCGCAGCCCTTGATATATGCGCGGTAGATAACGAGGTCGCAGAATCAGACTCATGTGATAGGAGAGAAGACAACGGAGGAGCAGGATGTCCAGGTGGGTAGAAAAATCCTGTGGGTGGCGTCGAAACACGCATAAGGCTGGTTGCAGTTGAATATTTGGTATGCTGGGTTGTATCTAGTTCCAGAAGTGATCTTCCACTGCAAATATTTTTCCTCAACCATGCTGTAGTATACCCGGGGACGCTATGTCCAATTATGTAACGTTGGCCAAACACGCAATAGCGCTGTGTAAGTCTGGCTGTGCTTAGCCAGTTGCATTGCATGTGTCACATTACTGAATAAGTTGGATTAGAGAAGTATTATATGTTTAATGGAAAACATACCCAGGACCAATGAAACTATTTGCAAGGATGTCGGCGTCCGGATGATGTCGCAACGATTTTTCTTTGGGTGCACGTGGTTTGGATGTCCGCTTTTGGTTATTTTAGAAAACTGTTGAACAGACTCTTGCAGTGTCTGCGACGACTTGGGGAATCAACGTATAACAGTTTGGCGCAAGCCTGCATTTATACTTTTCGTCTTATTCTGAAAGAATCTGAAAAATTGCCATGAGTCACGAACGGCGCTCAGGTGGTCACCGCAGACGGCATAGAGACAGAGGTGAGGAAAAACTTAGCGGAATTTCTTAAAACTACAACGCCGTCTATATATACAGACGACAATGATGACCGTAGGCGTGAAGTTCATGAGACTCCCGACGAAAAACTCAAGAATACAATCATCAAATTCGGCGAAGTCGTACGTCGAGCACTTCTTTTTACTAAGGAAAACTGACTCGTGTCACCACTACTTAGGATGCCGTAGAAGAATTACCTCGCTTGGACAAGCAAATACGAGAACATACACCTCTTAACGTTCAGAATCTTTCAGAGGCTTTCCGCATTGGGTACATGCGCAAAATATCTACTATACCAGATACAGCGACTGATTTCACACTTCAGAGTCACTGAACAACCCTACAAGATCCCATACTATGCTGCATTACTTCTCAGTCTTCATGATTTCCGCGACGAAGAACCTTCAACTACTCCACCACTTGGTAGATTGATATTGGAGGATTTTTGGAAGGGCTTCCAAGGTTACTTGGATAAGGTTGCTTGGAGGGAAACACGTCTTTGTGTGAGTGTCAAGTTTGATTGTGTTACGCAGTATAGGTATCGAAAGCAATTTAGATTCATTTCTTCGCTCACCTCACCATGGCTAAATTGATTTCGCCGGAATCTATGTTTGGCCTTCTCCAATCTCTCACCGCCGTCTTTGACGAGTTTGGCGTTTCGCATGGACGAGCAAAAAAGGCGGCTTTGTGTGCAGGAGAGGGTTTAATGATAGTAAGCTTTGAAATTCTTCTTTTCAACAAGTGTTGACCATAGTTGTAGGGCGGTCCAATCTTGAAAGCCACCTCACCAACAAATGTAGCCGAAATCATGGATGCTATACAAACTTACAACGACAGTACAATCGCACAAAAGTGGCTAGTAGCCTCCACAGGTAATTTACTTTGCGATGTTTCCTCTTTTGAAGGCGGAGATGAGGTTCGTAAGATTGTTTTTCTGTAGCATTGCTCACATGGTGACTTATGGTGACAAGATTATCGATATTCTTCTGAGCTCTTTGCGAACCCTCGATGCTTCCGACTTCGCTGACACTGCAGATTGTTTCCCTCGGCCATATACAATGCTTCATGATATTGATGTCTCAATCCTACCACCCTATCACCTACCTTCAGTCTTGGTTCCGCCTGAAATAATCGAACTTGATGCTTTGTCGACAGCCTCTGGGGAAGGAGATGCTCAAGTGAAAAGAGAAGAGTGGCCTGAATTCTTCATACGCCTTTTCACGAGTGATGTGTGTTCTTTTCGTAGACCTCGCGAGCATCAACAATTCTCACAGTCACATCTGTTCAGGTATCCCCAGACACTCATAATGCAGCAGGTTATGTTGTTCGCACTGCCCTCCTTGATATTATCGATATTTTCGAGGTTAACAGGAAAGAATGTGCTCGTCTTTTGCTAGAATACCCTAAGTGGTCCCTTGCGGGTACATTCAAACCCAAGCCTGGTGCCGCGACTGAGACAGAACCAGTAACCGGGAAAGATTGGCAGTTAGAAAGCACCATCATTGAGGTACCTCCTTTCTTCTGTCTGGAAATCTCGAAACAGAAACAAAAGGCTGATTCAAATTTAAATTTATAGACCATTCTCGGAGCTTACTTGCTGTTACCTGAATCATCTCATAAATCGATTTATTACATTAGTCTTATCACAGAAGTGTGCAAGCTCTCTCCCAAAACTGTTGGACCAGCTCTCGGAAAATCAATTCGAAAATTGTATGTGGCGTTATCTGAAGGCCTGGATGTCGAAGTTGCCCGCCGTTTTGCCGAATGGTTCGCGGTGCATATGAGCAACTTCGGCTTTCAATGGGTTTGGAACGAATGGTATGGAGTTGTTGATTTGGACCCACCCCAAAAATCAACTCACTTTCGTAATAGGCTGCCTGATCTTGCATTAACTGTTCAACATCCCCGGAGGGCATTCATGAGGAGGGCCATAGAATTTGAAATCAGGTTATCGTACCACGATAGGATCATGAAAACCCTCCCAGAACAGATGCGATTATCAGAGGCATACACGATTTCCGAACAAGCTCCTGGACCTGACTTTGAATATGATGATCCATGTGAGTTTATATCTTTGTTCTTGTGATAGTTATCAGACCGCTCGTCTTTGTAGCCAATGCCCGCCATGACGCCGCACAGTCAATTTTGAACCTTTTCCGAGGACGTACCAAGGCAGAAGACGTTATTTCTCATCTGGACACCCTTAAAAGTACATTAGAACTTTCTGATGAGGGGCACGTTAATGTCGATTCCACCCTGCGATCCATTGCCGTACAATCACTTCTACACATTGGGTCTAGATCCTTTTCCCATCTTTTGAACGCGATTGAACGCTATCTGCCACTTCTACGAAACCTTGCAAGCGATGGTTCCTCCAGCACTGGTGGAAGCGGGAACGCCGAGGCTAAGGCGGATATCCTTACCGCGTCGGCTGCATTCTGGAAGCATAACAGGCAAATGGTTGGAATCGTCTTCGATAAACTGATGCAATACCAAATTGTGGATCCAACTGATGTATCGGCGTGGACATTTTTGCACGGTTCGGCAGTTGGTCAGTTGAGTGAGCTAGCAGGGCCTCTGAACCTCAGCGCTTTTGAGTGGGATTTGCTGAAGGCAGCTTTGGATAAGGCTAACGGACGGGTGATGATTGCTAGGAGAAAAATTGCTTCTTTGAGAAAAGAGGATGATGATGCCCGAGCTCGTGTCAAAGCAAGCACCAACGAGAACATGGAAGTAGACGCGGAGCCAAAACCAGGTGTGCAAACAGCGAACCAGCACCTTTAATCTTATTCATCCTTATTATCTTGTAGATGATACACCTGCTGATGTAGACAACCCTGCACTAAGCACTGCACTCAAGGCGTTCTCAAGTCTTACACGGGAACAAAAGGCAGTATTGTCACGGACATTGGAAGGCTTTATCGCCTGTCTAGCACCTTCAGCTACTGATGCGAACCCCAACCCACATGCACGCACCGTCATTGCTGAAGGCGCTTGGGAAAATCGTGCGAGCTGGGGCCGTAATGAATGGAATGCCTGGGAGACTTGGGGTTGGTATAAACAATTCTGTAGAGCGGTGAGTTTTTATGATTATCTCTTGAAGATACATTTATTGATGTTTTTCTATCAGTATCCGCCTTACCTTAAGGCTTACTTGAATACTCTTCAAACAGTATCCTTTGCTAGGTTCGAAGGATCAGATGACCCTGCTGCCCTGTTGATACAGAAAATCTGGAATGTTGCGACAGGTCAAGAAGCATAAGCAATGTACTTGCAACTTTTTTCCTTTCCATTTCTATGTGCATAAATTCGATTAACTTTGTTTACGCGTGCTTTCAAGTCCGATAACCAGAATGCAATGAACTTATTTATTAATTAGTGTTAGTAAAATCTCGGGTATTGCTGACCTCATTGTTTGTATCTGATTATCAATGGCGTCTAGTACTTAACAAGATAAATATAATATTTTTCCTTTTTTCATAGATCTGCAATGCCCGAGCAGCCTTCTGATGTTGAAACTAACAGTCATCATGAGAGCGATTCCGAAGGCAGACAACCAACTCCGTCAGAAGGTCCGGGTGCCGACGATTTGACGAATCCAAACGAAAAAATTGTCAAACCGTTGACTGCTGAAGCGCTTGCTGCTTTTAATGCCGCTCAAGACCTTGCTGGCGTGATTTATATATCTCGAATACCTCCCGGAATGCGACCAAGTAAAGTACGACACCTGATGAGCGCATACGGCGACATAGGTAGGGTGTATCTGCAACAGGAAGGTATGCTATCTAACTCTTTTTTCCAACTAAGACTCAAAAATCAAGTTGGTAGATCCTAAAAGGGCGTATCTCAGACGGAAATTCACAAGCACAAAGAAGGTGCACTATACCGAAGGTTGGGTGGAATTCAAAGATAAGAAGATTGCCCGAAGCGTCGCTGAGATGCTAAATGCCCAACCTATTGGTGGAAAGAAGGGGTCTCGCTGGAGAGATGATATCTGGACCATGAAATATCTGCCAAAGTTCAAATGGAATATGTTGACTGAGCAAATTTGTGAGTTTTATTTCGATCCTTCCCATGCAGTATTTTAGCTCATTATTTTCTCAAGCGCATGAAGCTGCAGTGCACCAAGCAAAATTGCGTGTTGAGCTGTCCCAGTCCAGATCAGAGCAACAGGAATATCTCAGGAATGTTGAACTAGCTCGAGTGTTGGATAAACGTGCAGCTAGAAAGAGAGAGAAAGGCGAAGAGCTGCAACCTGCCAAAACTGAGAACGTAAAGAAAAGGAAGATACAAGATGATACGTCGAATTCAATGAAGAAAAGTAAACGGATTGTGACTAATAAACCTACAGAGTCTTTATCTGCTGTACTGGATAACATATTCTAATGTCAATAATAACTTTAAATCTAATTGTATGCGCACGGGCCCAGCTGTAGTTATGCAATAAAAATTCAAGCGGAGCTTGAAAGTGTTGTTTCTGCTACCTTTCTGGGTTGGTCAAGCTTCATCGCGAACACAGCTGAGCGTGTTGGAAGTTTAGTTGAGCTCATCACAGAAGCCAACGTCCACGCTGTGTATCGTGATCCAAGAGGTCTGTGCTTCACTATGTTCGACCTCTCTCAGACAGGCTCTGATCAGCCGTTCTTGTTATATGTTCGCTTCTCTTTCTACCTCAGTTCTTTCTTCTAAAAGATGTCTTGGTCTGCGTCTTATCCCCCTCCTCCACGTCGCTCCCGCTCTCGTTCTCCTCCACGCGGATCTTACCCACCAAGGGCACCACACCCTGACCCTGCCTACCCAGACCCATACCGGGCAGATTGGGATGCTTATGACAGGGACAGGGCATGGTATGAACGAGAAAGAATGGGTTTTGATCATAGTAGGCGAGGACGAAGCAGAAGTCCACCTCCAGACGAAGGTGGGTCATTTGTGGATATGACAAGTTTTTCCAATGGGCTCATTTTCATTTAGCCGGTAGGAAACGTCGGAGGTCTCCATCGCCTTACGACAGGGATAGGTACGATCCACGGCCTCGGTACAACGATGACTACGGTTTGGTTTCTTTATTATCCCACCTCTTATGTGTTTTTAAAATTTCAGAACAGATGCTCATTCTCGTGCCTATGGTTATACGTCGCCTCGACGAGGTCATCCTGCACCTTACCCCCAGTCACGAAGAGCACCTCCCGACCCCCACACGTTCGATTATCCCGCCTCATTAAAACAATACGCCGAGTGGTTTCGTTATTATTACCCACAGCAAGCAGCTGAAGAAGATAACGCGGACAAAGCTGCTGAGCAAGAAGCAGGCGACGGTACAAAACCTCGTAATGGCATCAAAAGCAAATGGGAGAAGTATAAAAAAGATTTTGCTGCTACACAGGTCAGAAACTCTCTCTTTTGCCTCAAATACCTATTTCTTCCCGAGAAACTTCATACGTTTTTCAATGTGATGACTGAAACTATCGTTTTTACGTGTATTTTAGCTTCAAACAATGTTTGAACATCACAGGAAATCACCATGGTTTGCGGAAAAATATGACCCTGCTCCCGAGTTTGAAAACTTGCGCATAAGGGTTAGAAAAGAGGGCTGGAAAGGCCGGCTTGAGACTTTTCTTCATGATCTTGAGTCCGGAAAGTTTGATCTGGATCTGAACGAGCCGGAAGTTGAACCATTAACACCTGTGAAGGAAACTTCCACGAACGCTGAATCCACAGAAACGAACGGAAATGCTCCAGCTGCAACAGCTGAAGATGTTAAGCCTGGAGGCGACGATGACATGCAATTTAATATTGATGTTGACGAAGACGCTGGTGATAATGACGCCAATCGGGCTGACATGAATGGCAGGACGGCCTTCGACAATCGGCGAAACAATCGCGGGGAAGAAATATCCGCACCCCCCGAAGGTAATCAAGTGATGATACGGACAATTCCTCCTGACATTGGAAGGGTTAAACTGGAAGAGGTACGATTTCTATTTTTTGCTTCTATATACTTAATTCATCACAATGCAACCAGGCATGTTCTATCATTCCGGGCTTCATGTATCTCGCTTTAGGCGATCCATTACAGAGGCGAAATTACTACCGTGCTGGTTGGCTACGATTCCGAGACGACGCAGATATGACCACTGTAATGGCCGAGTTGTCAGAGAAGAAGGTTGGTCAACAGTTGCTTTTAATTACAATCTACTAACTGTCGTACGAAGATTGAAGGCTTTAAGCTTCATGTTACTCATAACCTCCGACCGTTTGTCAACAAAATTCGGTACACACCAGAAGTAGCCAGTAGACCTGAAAGATTGGAAAAAGACCTTATGAACGTTAAGACTCTCGCTTCAATTTTGGAAGAAGAAGCAGCAAAACTGCGTGCTGCCAATGTCACTACACTACCACAAAATGGTATCAGTAACGGTTCTGAAGGCGATGCTGCTATGGCTCCCCCGGAGTCCGATGACCATGAGGGTTATGAATCTAAGGAACGAGGAAGCGAAGCAGTGGAAAGAAGAATCGAAAAGGTTATGGCTGACTTGCGCGATCAGGGTCTTATTGATGTCAACAACGAGAAGGCATATGACATGAAAAAGGTTGGTTACAGCATGGATTCACCTTTATACGAGATACTAAATTCGTGTTTCAGACTGAGGTTTCTTTGGACATGTATTTGGCTTACCTTCGTGCCGCTTTCCACACATGTTACTATTGTTCTGTTGTGACCGATCATCTTGAGGAACTGCAGCGTAAATGTTTAAAACACGCCAGGAAGCCACTTACCAAAACACTTGTTCATGAGTTGAAGTCAGCTGATGGGGAAAGGGTTGAAAAGGAGAAAAAAATAGCGGAAGATGATACGGAAAAGATTGAGGTTGATAAAGAGAAGGATAAAGATGCTAAGAAAGATAGTCAAGGGAAGAATCCTAGTGAGGGTAAAGAATGGAAGCGCACTGGTACATATCATTCTCCGAAATCACGATTTAGATATTCATGCCTCGTTTTTTTATAGATGAGAGATGGTTGGAATGGCTGGATAGCAAAATAGCGCTACTCATCAATCGTGATGGCGTAGACCCACGCGACTATGGCGGAAAGAGTTATGAAGAGTATGTCTGCTTTTTATAATGGGATTGATTGATTGATCAACAATGTTTATCTTGATAGGGAATTAACTAAAGCTGTGGAGCCACACATGAAACAAGAAGACGAGGGTAAATTCAGATGCAAGACTTGTCAGAAGCTTTTCAAAGCAGTGTCTTTTGTGGAGAAACATATCGCGAATAAGCACCCTGAGCTGGTTAAACATCTTGATGAGGTATGGCTTAGCTACTCTCGGGAAACAATTCAATAACCCTGTTGGGATTAACAGATTCCGTACTTCAATAACTTTGCACTAGACCCTCATCGTATTCAACCCTTTGCACACCCACCCCAGACTATCATTGGAAATAGTAGCCAAGCGCCTCCCCCCCAAGCTTACGGTATACAGGGTCCGACATTTCATGGAGGAGAATATGGGCGCCCAGGACCTCCTTATGCTGGTGCACCGTATCCTCCAGGTGCTTATCCTCCGCACTATCACAATGGGTACTGGGAAGGGTATCCTTATGCAGGAGGGGTATATGGACCCCCAGGTGCATACCCTATGCCACCTGTACCGCCAAGACGAGACGAGTTCTTGACTGCAAGGAGATTGAGTGACAGGATTAGTGGGTTTGCACCCGAAAGTTCAGTAATTCCGGCAGCAGCCGGGCTACCACCTAAACCTACGCCCGCAGCATTAGATTCGGCTCTTGTGAGCGGGAACGGGAATGGGCGGAGAATTAGGAATGGGGGTGGACAAAATAATGGGCCACCACCGCCACCGCCCCCTGACGCTAAGGAGGACCCCAGGGCGAGTGCGGGAAGGAGAGTAAGTTATCATGACATGGATCTGGTAGCCGAGGGAGATGTAGAGTTATTTTATTAAAGAATGAAGTACATATTGATATGATAATAATTGAGACTTGAGAAGTTATAACAAAAGTGGTATTTGTTCTCGTTTGAATTTTCAGGCGTCGGGTTCCACATTGCTGCTTTGTACACTCGACCCTTTGCTCAGCTCCGCCCGCATTTGCGTTCATCTACTCCCTCTCTTTTCCCCTTTCTTTCTCTCTCTCACTCTCTGCCATCTCTCACAATATGAACGGCCCAAAACTACCTGCTGTCCGATTACCAGCTGTCAGTGGCCAAGATCCTATTGTTCAGGATGCTGTTGTTTTGGATTCAGATTCCCCGAATGGTCTCATCTTCTCTTTCGTCTCAGAACCCCGTCCAAACACATCAACGTCAAGTTTAGACCATCAGTTTGCTGACGAGCACGGGTCGCAGAATAGTTTTAGTGAGGGGTTAGCCGAGGCTTATATGACTGGAGATGCTACAGATTCTCCAATGGAGGATGTGAATCCCGAGGGGGACGTCCTCGAGCGCAGTATTCCATTTTCTAGGATACTTTCCATGCCCCTGCCTTCACAGCTTACGCAGCTTCAGAACCCTCACAGGTCAGGATCGCAGAATATGCTTTCTGCTGTTTCTAATGTGCCCCATAACGACACCGGTGAACCATCTCAATACCGTGAACTGTCCGTGGAACTTGCGGATTCCATACAGCTGATTATTCAAACAATGCTTCAAATCTCCCCTCCACAGGTCTTGGATGCAGCCAAAGAACAATTCTCTGCTTGTTCTCTCTCCATTCCTACACCATCTATGTCTGCCTTGTTCACGGCTATGAAGAACCTGAATTACATCTCAGCCAATATGGAAGCTTTCTGCCTCGAAACTCCAAGACTTAAACAGCCTGGATATATTCCAGAACTATCTCCTGCCCCTGCAATACCCAATGACTTCGATATAGGAGAAATGCTCCAGAGCGTCGGTGATGCTTTAAGTGGTGCTGCGGCCCAGGCAGGCGTGGATCTGGTTATTTATCATGGTGATGTTGGGTTGAAGCACTTTATAGTCTCTGGTGATGAGAGCGGCATGTCTTATGTCATTTCACATGTGAGTTGGTGCTACACTTTGCATTGGGTTTTTTCAAATATTAAATCATCTGGAAGATTGTCCGCCAAGTATTGAATACTGCAGAGTCGGGCGACTCTATCGAACTGGGGCTTTTGATTTCCCCTCTTAGTCCTTTCCCCCCACATTTTCCCCTAAGTACACCACTTGATCCTAATGATGCGGCAGAAGCTACATTACCGTCATCGCCAATGGAGCTGGATAATCCTCTACAATGTACTATCAGGATTTCACATAAATACCGAACCCCTGAAACACCACGCTCAGAAAGTCTCTCAAACGGAATTGAAGGCGAAAGAAGGCCCAGGCCTTTGTTTTCAACACTACTTCTGCGTCGCCTTCTTCGTCAAGTAGGAGCTACTCTGACACCAGACCTACCCCCGCCTGAAGCGTTTACAAATGGACGTACTTGCGATCTCAACTTCTCTCTTAGGAGGGGAACTTCTCCATCTGGTGATACTTCAGAGAAAGGGGGCATATCCGAACCAACTCTGAAGACATTGATATCATTCGTTGAGTCATTAAAAGGACGAAAAGTTACTCTCTACGCAAGCTCAAAAGGTTCATTTGCCCAACACCTTACCAGTTATCTTACTGCATGGGGCATGGATATCACCCATATTTCTCCGGACGGCAATACCGATGGCATCCCAGACCCACCTCCTAAACGTGCTCCCAACGGAGATCTGGTTTCTGGTTTCCCTGAACTTTCTATGCATGGGTTGGCCACAATGACTTCCTTGTCTGGTACACAAATAGACGAAATTCGGCAACAGCCGCAAGTTGGACCCCAAGATCTTTCTTTCATTGTCATAGATGACGACGTTGATGTTCTTAGAGAACGTCTGGAAATATTACGTGAAGAACAGCAACCGCAACCAATGAACTTGAATATACGCAAGCGTCCATCCCTGGCTGCCCATCACCGACCGCGCTCATCACCCCAAATTGCCCGGTTATTAGGCCAGACTTCTTTTTTACGACCGGCGCCTGTTGTGATCATGCATTTCACTAGTTTATCCAACTACAAAATGATTCGAGACGTTTTCCAGTCCATGATTATTTCCTACGCAGCATCTTCCACCTCATTACCGGAGGTTATGATCATTCCAAAACCTGCGGGTCCACGGCGCTTTCTGACAGCGCTACATACTGCAGTCACAAAACCTATGGTCGACCCGTTCTTTACTCCCATTGCGACATCTCCGACTAGTCCAGGATTACAGAACCACGGATCGTTCTTCCATCCAATGAGTGAGCAAGCCGGACCATCTGGATCCCAAAACCAGCCTACACCCAATAAATCTAACCGTCCTCTGGGGACACGTTCTAATTCTGATCGTTCAACAAAATCAGGCAAGGATCTAATGGAAGTTTCACTTCCACCGGTATCACCGCTAAGGCCTGAAGGTGTTGAATACTTCTCGGAAGCGGCTGTCAAATTGGGTTCATCTCCGTCAACTGGGCTTGTTATACAAAGTCCAGATGGTCAACCTGCTGGCATTTTCTTTCACCCGCGTGGTAAGACCTCCCGTAATCCCTCTAGCCAATCAATGGAAAGAGACAAGGGTCAATTTTATCTCACTTCAACTAAGCGAGGCACGCCTTCCCGGTTACCTTCAGCATCCAAAAGCGAAAATATGTCGTTTTCTATATTGCATGAAACAGCTGTTTCTACGCAAATACCACCAACTCTAGTTGGAGCTAAGGCACAAAATGCACCTGAACCGTCACCTACGATCTTGACGTCACCTAATACTTTGCGCGGAAAAACAGCATCATCGCCCCCACGCCCGGAGGAAATTCCGACCCAACCGAAATTAAGCCCTGTCCTTGCAAGAAAAATATCAATAACACCAAGTTCACCTGAAGAGGTAACCCCTTCGCGGAGATCTCTAGGAAAACGGCTAGCATACGAAAGTACAAGTGCTTCTTCATCTTCAATACCCAATAACAAGAAAGTTTTGAGTGCGTCGGATGGCAATATCGTTCCACCTATTAGCGTGTTGATTGTGGAAGGTATGTAAATTTCATCTGTTTTATTGCTGTTGTTCGGATGCTAATATTTAAATAGATAATCCTATTAATCAAACTATCTTGTTAACATTTATGAAAAAGAAGAAAATCAAATACGATGTCGCGAATAATGGACAAGAGGCAGTGGAGAAGTGGAAGACCGGAGAATTCCATCTGATCCTAGTGAGCGCTTATTTTTGAAAATATGATCAAACAAATTAAACCCAACACTACCTTACTTTTAGATGGATATTCAAATGCCAGTCATGGATGGTATACAAGCAACCAAAGAGATTCGGCGACTGGAAAAACTGAATGCGAAAGCTGGATATCCACCTTTCACACCATCTGACGAAAACCGTACACCACCACTTCATACACCATCTGATTCGTGTAATAGCACAGAGACACGATCGGTCTCGTCTCCGTATCGTTCTTCTGTGATCATTGTTGCCCTCACTGCATCTTCATTACAAAGTGATCGAGTGGCCGCGCTCGCTGCTGGTTGTAATGATTTTTTGACCAAACCAGTGACACTGGATTGGTTGAATAATAAGATCATTGAATGGGGTTCAATCAAAGCTTTACAGATGTGGGCCGACGTTCGTCCGGATGCAGTGAAGACCATGACAACAGGTCAAGCTGCACAAGCACGTTCAGTTGCACAACGATTACACGTACCGAAAGAACGTGGGGCATCGACACCAGGTAGACGTTCCTTGACAAAAGCAAATCTGTCTTCGATGCAAAATCAACAATCGTCATCATCGTCAAGTAATCAACAAATCACTTCGCCGGTTTCTGGAAGTTTTATGATTGGCGGTGGGAACTGGACCAATGATTCCTTATCCGGAACTGCATCATCGTCATCTTTCGCTTGGGATTCGAGGAGGCCTTTGAAGAATTGTGTTACACCCTCGCCTATGCCTGTTATAAGGACAAACTCATCAGATAGTCCTCCATCTTCTGATGTTGAGCAGTCTTCTACGACAAGACCTTTCTTCAAACACAACGAGAATTCTGAATGTAAGTGATCGATCCTATTCAACTTATCATAGGAAAACTTTGTCTGATGTTCAAAAATAATGTTTTTTTACCACATTTCTAGCTCTCGGTAAGTTTGCTTAATAAATAATTTTTCTCTATTCGAAACTAAATAAATGTTCTGGAATACAGACAGTGACATTCCGTTCAATAAGCCACTCACGGCATCATCCACACCATTCTCAATTGTCCCATCAGGACATAAAACTCACAATAAATTACCATCACCAGCGGTACGAGAGGCAGAACTTCGAAAAGCCTTTGAACCATCTTCGACCTCATCATCTTCTAATTCTAACAATACCTCACCATGAAGCTTTTGGGCAACCCTTCGAATGATAGGATGGCTCACACTGATGTGTCTAACATATCCTGTCCTTCGCAGGATTGCCGGGTTACTAACAGCTTCGAAATGAGCTTCATCAGAGTTCTTTTTTCTTTTCTTTCTAAATAACGAGTTTCTCTTCGCCCCGGCATGCCCCTTTTTTTCTGTTTCATTTTAATATGCTGTTGTCATTTGTCACTATCATTGTCATTGTCATTTTTGTCAATCGTATCTTTCTTTTTTTTTGGTTTTTACAGGTTGCCATACTCCTCTGCCCCCCCCCCCCCCTGCGGAGTTTGGGGTTTCTCTCCCCCCCTTTTTCCCTTTTTGGTATAAAAATGATATTTGGACGGTGGTCATTTTTTTTTGGGTGGTTGCAAACTTGCATAGCATTCTTGGTTTTGGTTTAGTTGCGTTTGGGTTTCAGAAACATGTTTTCCCTTTTGTTCTCTCCTCCCCCCCTTTTTTCTTTGTCATACTCTCTATACATGCATATGTTCACACACAATGACAATCGAGATGTATTCTGTTAGATAGCATTGTACACTTTTGTTGTCTTGTCTCAGCAATAAATGATTATGCTCTTTATGGAACGGGTCCCATGGGGTATGGTTTTGGTTAGACAACGCAGCTTTCCTTTGTTTTTTTTTGGTACCATACCAAGTCAATGTGAGGACTTATGCATTAATGCGGTCCCGATATGATCCATATCATGGGAGACCCAGGTGGAAATTAAAATTTAACCTTTCCACACGGTTTGCGCAAATGACTGGTTATGTTTTTTTAATAGACTCCTATTTGTGCTGGCGTGCTGGGGTACTAATCTCCCTCTCTCTTTGTGTACGATTCTAAGATATGAAACATCTTGGAAGCCGCCCAGTTCAGAGATGTAAAGTCTAATGATGCTTGAACGTCGGGTGGGTCAAAAGGAATTGTATTGACCTAAACGCCTGCCAAGAGACGGCGTGCCAGCCCTTCCTATTCGGGTAGATCACCTCACCAGAGCGTGCGTGCGTGCGCGTGTAGCCAGACCCACGAAAAACCTTAATCCTTTTCATTCAAGATAAGACAGTTCATTACGGCTTACATGTTACATCTCGTTGTTCTTGTACCAAGTCAAGACACCACACACCGTAAAAGTAAATCCTTGGAAAGCCAGGAAAAAAACAGCAGTTCTTGATCGTAAATTGCAATTGTTCCCGGACGGGGAAGATTAATGGAGATGTGGCATTTTCAGGGGTTTTATTTTTTTACTTTCAAAATAGGCCAATGTTACCCACCTTTGACGCCCAGTTCGCGTATTAATGAAAAAGCGTGCACAACTTTCGCGCAATTGTAAACCACACAAGTGATAACAACTAATTTCAAATATGTGCCCCATTCCGCATGTATGATGTTCTTTCGTATTTTGCTAAAGATTCAAAAAATCACATAGAACCAACGGCATTTGTGCGAACGATATTGTGTGCGTGGGGTTGAGGGAGAGGGGTGTGTGTGCGTGTGCCATGTGTGAAGAGTTTATCATATTATTACATGACATGACAGACAATGCATTGCTGTGAACAAGAAAAGAAACACCGCTCTATCCGGCATCTTCAATATTTTAACAAGCGACAGCGAAGGGGGTGAAGTGGTGGGAGAAATTTCTTTCCTTTCTATGGAATCTGTACATATGTATGTAATTCACTCGAATAAAAAAGGTTCGGTAAGGGTCCCGAAGTCAGGCTTTTTATAGGGGGATAAGGCTCAACTATATAGAGACAGGATGTATCATTTCTACAGTAATGTAACTACTGCGGAGATGTGTGACTTACAAATGGCATTAGGAATAAGAACGATAGAAGGTCAACTTAGTGAGCGCGATGCAAGATAAAGTGGCGCGGGCCGGGAAACCAAAAAAGATGATTCACACCATGATGGTGTTGCAAGGTTCGAGGCGGAGGCAGGTAGTTGAGACTACTTATTTAAGGGATCGAATAGGGATAGATTTGCATCACTTGATGAAGGCACCCAGTACTATGACTGAACTCCTGGTTACCCTCAGGCTGGCCTCAAGGGGGAGAGGGATGAAGACAATCTAAATCTAGAATCCAGAAAAAAATAGAGAGAAGATGCAATGTAAATACGTGTGGCTTGCTCGTGGCATGTGAACAATGCTTCCACTCACAAGAAACATGTTATCTAACAACTCATTGGATGTGCGTGGAAGTTGTTCTGGACGTGGGGAAGTTGGGGCTGATTTAAGCTTAGGAGCGCGATAGAAAGGGACGCCCTGATGAATGGAAGGTTCGCGCAGTTGTAAACGATTTACCCCTTGTGGAAACTGACTTCGCTTGCGAAGAAAAGATTCCAGAAGGAAGTTTATTGTGGAGTTGTAAGCATTTGTAAAAATAAGGACAAGTACAAGGACAAGTTCAATGTATACGCGATGTGTCATTTGGATTGGACAATGTAAGCATGTTGTCAAAGTCTATCAGCCGAGTAAATTGATCATGATGCGGCGATGGAAACCATGCGCCGCGTGTGTCATGATGATGCAGTGGGTATTGTAGAATGCCGCGCAAAGGAGCGCAAAGATGAAGAGTAGTGTGATTCATGTGTCTGAACGGCGGTGGTTGAGGGGGATTATAAGGGAGGGGTTTGCTGTTGAGGGTAATAAAGTAGCAGACGCGAGATCACAGATTGGCTGTGAACACGTGGTCAAAAGACCCCAGGGAGTGCTAGTATCTGGTATCTGGGGTCCACAAGTTGTAGGATTTCAGCTCCGCGATATCTCTTTGACCTGCTCAAAACGTGAACTTCCTCATTTCTGTCTTCCTCTCCTCCGTTCATCATCCTGCTCTCCATCCTCAATCTTATTCCTCGGCGTCGTGCTCACCAATGAGCGCAATACAAGACCCCTCAAAAAAGACGTCGATCAACTCCCTTCTCAATCCGCAGGTCGCTTCTGCTGCTGCCTTTCCCGCTCATTTACCAAATATCAATGCTTCCGTCTACTCAAATCAACAACAATCCCATGACCATCACCAAACCGCTATGTACGGATCGTCTTACACTGGAAGCGCTTCTTTTAATCTAAGAGCCGCTAGTTGGGACTTGGCCGATGATTCCTCAAAACGCAAGGGCGAAAGCAGCGCACACTCTTCAGGTCACTATAGCCACTCCCACATGAGTGCGCCACCCATGTATCCCGAAGGAAATATCCAACGTGTGATCAGAACTCGTCCTGATGTACAATCATCCTATGCGATAGATGGCAAGGGATGGCACCCTCATCAGGATGTACCATATGGCCCATCTGTCGCCGCACCCATGTATTCGCAAGAACGTACAGGTATTTGCCACTGCTGACTTCATCGCTTTATTTCTAATAAAATATCTCCAGTATTACCTGGTGACAGTTATCACAATAGTTGGTTCCTTAATTGTTTTTTTGACGCCACTCTTACATTTTTGATACAGGCAACTACCCCCACCCTTTCTCGGCACAAACCTCCCCTGCTGGTTCGTCATTTTTATAACGCAGACAACCATGTCATTGAATAGTTTTGAAAGTAGAAATGCAAGTTTCCGAAAGAGCTTCGGTGCGACTTGCAGCTCGCGAGTCACAACAAGATCCCAGATTTCCGCCTCCACAATATTATGCACAACCTAATCCTGTATACAATAATCAACCCGAACCTCACTCGTCCCAACAACTACCGCCGATCCAGCCCCCAACCCTCAAGAGACCGGTGCCTGACAAGACGGCGAGTGCACCGGCAACGAAGCGGGCTAAATCTTCGAAGCCAAAGACAAATGCGTCCGAAGGGACTGTTGGTGCGTGTGCGCGCGACGCGCGTGTTCTTTTCGGTTCGACGGTTGGGCTGACCCTAAAACGCTTCCTTGTCCTTCATTTCCTATTTTGTAAATTGTGGGTCTAGGTCCTTCTAAGCGGGGTTACAATTCTAGGAAACGCATCGAGGCAGCGCAGATTGCCGCTCAAAACGGTACTTTTCCCACTGCCGTAATAATCGTCTTCAGGGTACTTACGTATCTATTCTTGTTCCTCTAAGCGCAATTGATGCCGTCAGTTTCGTACACTCAAATGCCAACCGAGAAAGGGAAGGAGAAAGCGTCTGACGGTAAGTGTTACAATTATGTAGAACATATTGTTCTGACATTACTTTGTTATGAAGCCCGTATGATAGTGTCTAATGAAAACTCAAATGGCGGAACGGGGGGCGAGGGGTCCATGTCATTACATCCTGAGTTGCAGTTCGCGCGTTGTATGTCGAATCGATACCGCAGTGACCAGTTTCCTCGATGTGTTTCATGCACGCGCCGTTGGGCCGGGGATACTTGTCGTTTTCAAGGGATTCGATTTTTCCTCAAAGACCACGACCGAAATATTCGGGGTATAAGCTTTGTTGAGAGTCAGAAAGCGGATGCACCGACAATGAACTTTCCTACCCGTTGGAATATAGCTCTTAGAGCCGAACATATAAAGAGAACGAAGGTAAGACCTCATTCCTGATTTGTATGAAACTCATATTCACATATTAAATAGCTAACTATCGCTCGTGCCCTATTACCTACATTACATCAAGAGTTAAAACATCTAAGTGTGCCAGAGATAATTCGTCGACCTCGGGAGAATGAAGTGCGCGCTACGTGTGGTAAGTATGTCGCGTTCTCTCATGTAGCCGTCGTTCCTTAATTTTTCGTAGACACCTGTATGACATCAATCTTTTCGTCGTCATGGATGTGTCGGTTATGTGGTCGTGAGGCTTGTGCCGAGTGTTATGCACAAGTACGCGAGCTAACTGTCGATACTCCCGGTGTGAGCCAAGAAGAATACATGGCGATCATTGAGCGTCGCGAGAAACACGCTCACAGCAACCCATTCTTCCTCAGTTGCACTCGACGTAATGAGCATCAAGCAAATGACTTTTCGGCTATGTCACGATTCTGTTTTAAGGAGCTGGAGGAGACGATCGCAGCTATGGAGAAGGTCGTGGAGGAGAATGATGCAAAGACGAATGAGGATAGACTTGATGAATCATCAGCTGCGGACTCGCAGCGGAATAAGGACACAAAGGGGACTGATGGGAATTCAACAGGTTCACGGGACGACTTAACGGTTTCTGGCAATGCATCGCCTCCATTTGAGCCGACTAATTTGTCTCAGGTCACGCTTGAAACGCCATCACTCACGATTCGACGATTCGCGGATGCTGATCTTACGACTGAGGTGTTTGCGAAGGAATGGACCCGTGGCGAACCACTGGTGGTGACTGGGCTAATGTCTAAATTCAAGATCCAGTGGACCCCCGAATACTTTGTGAAGACATACGGGGAACAGAGTTGTCTGATTATCGAATGTCAGACGGACGTTAACAAGCGAGTGACTATTGGTGAATTCTTTGGTTGGTTTGGCAATTATACAGATCGCACCGAGTGCTGGAAATTGAAAGTATGTAATATTGATTATTATTATGATGACTCGAGTTCATTATTGCTTGCATAGGATTGGCCACCGTCGACGGACTTTAAAACCACCTTCCCAGAGTTATATGAAGACTTTAGTAGGGCAGTGCCAGTGCCAGACTACGTGCGTCGTGATGGGGTCTATAATGTTGGATCTCATTTCCCTTCGAACACCATCGGGCCCGACCTTGGTGAGCGTCCACAATTTCTCGCGTAAGTCTACCACGCTAACCATCTGGAATCTACACAGGACCCAAGATGTATAACGCCATGGCATCAACATTGGGTTCGGGGAGCAAAGGTTCAACAAGACTACACATGGACATGGCAGACGCATTGAATATCATGACTTACGCGGCTCCCTGCGCAGATGGTTCTCTTGGCTGCGCAGCATGGGATTTGTTCCGGTCTGAGGATAGTGATAAACTACGGGGGTTCCTGCGCAAGAAATTTGGGGGTGGGCAAATCCACGACCCAGTCCACAGCCAGCAATTCTACCTACACGAAGACCTACGAAAGGAGTTATACAACGATTGGGGTGTTAAGAGTTATCGGGTATACCAACGACCTGGGGAAGCTATATTCATCCCAGCTGGATGCGCACATCAGGTTGCAAATCTTTCGGACTGCGTGAAGGTTGCGATCGATTTTGTTAGCCCGGAGAATATTGAGAGGTGTGAAAAGTTGACGAGGGAGTTTAGGGAGCAGAACCAGAGTATGATGTGGAAGGAGGATGTTTTGCAGCTGCGTACTATGATG
This sequence comes from Floccularia luteovirens, assembly GCA_009739215.1. Taxonomy (NCBI): domain Eukaryota; kingdom Fungi; phylum Basidiomycota; class Agaricomycetes; order Agaricales; family Squamanitaceae; genus Floccularia; species Floccularia luteovirens. Next base: position 2,221,199 of record VSJF01000004.1, read on the forward strand.
TGGTTTGCGTGGTTGTCCTGTTGTCAGCAGGAGAAACGGATGAATGAGGGATGACATGAAGGCAGAGTTGTTTGTTGCCCCCCAAAGCTCAAGGAATGTTTTAGCATTTTTGTAACTGGACTATCCCTTCATCCATATTTGCTTTACGGAATCCTTTTGTTCAATATCATTGCATCTGATATCCAATATATCTTTTTTTTTTTCAAAGTTGAAAAAGAGTCGGGTGCATAGTACAAGGGAGACATGTTTATGATACCATATAAGGAAAGTGTCATCTACAACAGGGATTTTGTTGGCGTTACTTCACTCCCCCCTTCAAACAAAAACCCCTTTTTTTCAAATTCCTCTCGTCGGCAAGACGGAAGCTGACGAGCGAAGAAAGAAGACGGACCCATGGCGAAACCTACGTTACTTCAGACTCTTCTAAACAAACCATCCCAGTCGTATATCCATCCACACCAGAAGGAATATCACTCTAGTCGACAACACATGTTGCATGTGGCTTCACAGGTTAATGCGAATGCCCCGCCGGTACTTCCTACATCCGAGGACGACAGGTGTGAGGATAAGGGTGGATACGTGGCGGGGTTTGGACAGCCGTTATACTATGGGTATCTGGAGAGTAGTCAGGAGCGGATAGGAGAGGGTATAATGGTATGTCAAACTTGATTGACTTTGCATTCTGGGAAAACGGTTTCACTAATGGGTCCTGACTATTTTTTTTTCTGTTTATTTTTCTCTTCCTGACCATTTGGGCATTGTATCGTTACGTTGTGGGATTATTGGGTGGGGATGTGTTTATGGTGTGTTTGCAACATGGTGTGTGTGGTGGTTGCATGTAGCAGGACAGCAACTCTCACTATTATGACGACTCTCACTCCCACGAGAAGCACCAAGACTGTGATGAATTGGCAGAGGAACGACCGTATTCAACGAAAATGGGACAGCATGATGACCAACGTGTGTTGAAACCGAGAGGCAAGAAGCAAATTACTAGAGAAACCCAAATGGTATACGACCATACGAATATTCTATTATTGAGCGGTGATGAAGACAAGCAATCTTCTTCATCTGAATCAGAGGACGTCTTTTATACACCGAATACTAGCCCACAGATAAGTTTAGCGCCGTCGCTATCCTTCACGGAACCCTTATCAACTGGACACCAACCTGAACGGAAACTAAGCCGGAGAACTCTGAAATTACAATCATCCTTGGAACAAACAACCCTTGACCTGGAAATGGCATCTCGACAACTCGCTTCCACCACGTCCACAGATAAATATATTTCTCAGCCTCAACAACAAGGGCATTCTACATATAAGCAAGGCTCAATGCCTGCCGTGGCTGCAATAACCTCGGCTCAATATCCCATTGATGCTACGACATCTTCAAACTATCCCACGCATTCCACGCCACAGCAGGCGGTTCCATCAACACGAACACCAACCCGTAGCGCATCTCTGACTCAAAACCGCAAGCAGGTTACCTTGTCGGCATCCTCGATGTCGTCTAATTCTCTTGATGGACATTCGGTTTTTTCTGACCTGGTTTCTGACTCTACACCTCTGACGACGCCATTACAGTCCGACTCCGATAGCATCATGGAGTCGTATCAACATCATCATCAGCATCAGGAGGATCGTCATAATAAAAATCAAACATCACCAAAACGGAAGAATTATGCATATACAGATGAAGATTGGGCGAAAGATGTCCGTTGGCTTGTACCACCATCTAACGGACATAACAAGCAACAACATACTCAACGGCATAGATCCGCCGCGAAAGCCACAATTACACCCAAACGCCGACAGGGCAAAGCGGGATCGTATGCAGCAGCAGGATATTACTTTACAACCACAACCACAACCACAGTCAACGCTGGCAACGTGAAGACCATGGCACCGTCACGAAGAATCAGCTCTGCACGGACAGCTCAGAATATGATGATGAATATGACTGCGTTAGTTGAGGAAGACGAAGAGCTGGTTGGTGAGGAGCGTAGACTACCATCGATGAGACCAGCACCAAAAGGAAGTGGAAGCTCACTGCGTTCATCCCGGTCGCGGTCGCGGTCACGACAAGGACTAGACACACTACGTCATCGAAGGTCACGTTCTCTCGAGACTGCTCTCCCTGTTCCGTCAGGTGATCTCCCATCCCAAGGCACTCCAGGTTACACTTCTCTACTCCTTCCCCGTGCACCCGTCTCCGTTCTTTCTACCACTGATACATCCACCATCGCAGATGGTCGCGTCGATCTCACTCGTAGTGGCATAGCACAGACTACCATGGCCAGCGTAGAGGTTGTTCGCGGTCTGGGTTCTCGTCGAGGCTTCATTGGCATGCTCAAGGGTCTTGGTGTGTGGAGAAGAGATACAGTACAAGCAATCCCCAGAGAGCGCATCGCAAGCAGGAATGCGTCTGGTGTCTTGGGATTCACTAGTTATCGTAAACCACCAGAATACGTCCCAAGCGGAAGTGTACTAGTCCAAGTGTGGGCTGTCGGTGTGGACGGCGTTGACGGGCGTTTGGTAGGAATCAAGATTGGCATGGGAGGAGGTACGGCAGAGACTGACAAGGAGTCAGAGTATCCAGTGGGCAATAGCAGCCCGGGCCAAGGTTTACAACGTAGCGTCAGCCTCAAAGAAAGACTGACACGTGCCGGAAGCATTGGTAAAGCAACTGGACGAGAGAACCAACCTTCACCCCAGGCACAAGCAGGAGTGGGCTACATACCTGGTCGCAGTTTCGTTGGACGTGTCCTAGAATGCGGTTGGGAGGTGCGTGAAGAAGTGGTTCGTAAAGGGGAGTGGGTTGTGGGTCTTTTAGATGTCAGAAAGGTGAGGGATTTTATTTCGCTTCTCTCGGCCAGGGTCAGCCTTTGTCTTCATTGACTCATACATACTGTTACAGTGCGGGGCCTTTACAGAGTTTCTTGTTGTTGATAGGCATCGCATACAACGTGTTCCACATCCCCAAAAACAATCTCTAAATGATCCCAATCTCATCAGCTTCTCTCTCCCGTCCCTTCCGTCCCTCCCGGCGCGCTCGCTCACTGATTCTAGAACTACACCCAGTTCTACCCGCAAAACACCACCAAACTTCTCGCTAGAAGAACTAGCTCTCCTTCCACTGTGTGGTGTCCCAGCATATCGCGCGGTTAGCACTTTTGTGTTTGCATTCTCCTCTCGACGCGATCTTCCGAGTACCCGGCCACATTTGCCCGCATTCGATATAGATTCTGGATCTGACAAGGATTCAACTCACACTGGAAGTCCTCGCGGAAACGAACAGGAGCAGGAATGCCACGGAACGCGACCTAGTATCCTTGTGTTGTACGGGCACGATGGGATTGGTGGTCTCGCAGTACAAATGTTAGTCCGTCACGGATTCCGCGTATGCGTGCACGCACCCTGCGCACCTACAATTGAAATGGACGCCGACGCAGGAGAGAGATATATGACAGCAATCGAGAGGCGTGTTCAAGCTTGGGGCGCGGAAGAAGTGATATTTGATGACGGTGAAATAGGCCCCGAAGGAGGACGTGGACCTGTCGTGCGAATGATGGAAGGATTGCGCCATGATGGAGATGTGTTTGATGGTGTTCTTGATACGGTTGGTGGGCGAGATGTACGGGAGGTTGCGGAACGTCTACTGCGCTCACCGGGGACGGGTAATAGCAAGGATAGTGTACGAGGGACGGGGAAGAAGGGAGGAGGACAGTTCACGACCCTTGTAGGGGACGTACCAGAACGAACAATCCCAAGCGCGGGAGATCATTTCCGTGCAGGACTACGCTCATTGAGATCCGGTGGCGGAACGGACGGCTCGACTAGATCAGACGAATCAGGGGGAGGACGTGTAGGGTATGCGTGGGTGAGCGTGGCACAGGATGTCGATTGGGATGGGGAGGATGTGAGAGGAAGTATCGGAGCTGTTTTAGGCCTGGCTATGGAAGGACATTTGAGGCCGTGGGTTGGCCCAACTTCGAATCAAGGAAATGTTTGGGAAGGAAAGAGGGTCGTACCGTTCGAGAAAGCCCCGGAGGTGTTCGTCGAGGGTGGTCCACTAGAGAAAGGCGGTACAGTGGTTGTCAAAGTTGTCGGATGACTACGAAAGACACCAGGGAAGCATTAAACTTGACCGACATCGTGATTAATTATCAAGCATCAAAGCATCTATAACGAACTATGAACTGTTTCTTTTCATCCCTTTCCCTTATTATTTTTATCTCATTAATGTGTGCAGGGTTATTTGCGACATTCATAGAGGCATTCATCATCTTTCAAACAACACATAAATTTGTACATGTACGTTTATGACATTCCCGGACAATTTCCTTTCTTTCTGTTATTTATCTCAACCATATTTTTCCTTTTCAAATGAATTGTATAAACGGGAATTCAGGAAAAATTGTGTGTATCAACTTAACTGTCATTTTACCTAATCTCCTTAAAATTTCATTGCATCAAACTACGGTGCTCCTTTTGCTGTTTTTTCATATACAATGCAGTGAAACCATGTTTCATTTGAATCAAACCAATCAATGAAGGACTCTATATATTGACCTGAGGTTCTTCTTCCATGACGCATTCATATAGAGGAAATAAATGATAGAGATTATAATAAAGTCATACAAGTTTCATTAAAAATACATCATCTCTCATGAAGGAGCTTCGACCGTAATCAATGGTTTCCCAGATGGAGGTTGAAAAATCGGTATCGTCCGCATATTTGTAGGTGCTGGACCTCCAGCTTCCAATTTCTTTCGTCCCTGATCGGTCTAAACCCCCCGCCCAATTTTAAGATAAGTATTGAATATACCATACGAAGAAGAAATGGAGAGGAAAGGTCAATATGGAAATTGACTTACGATTCCAGATGTAGCTATTCCACGTTCGAGACCTTCAAGCAACGTGCACGCCTTGCACAGTGTGTTACTCGACATATACCCACATCTCTGACACGTCTCTACAACCAAATGGGTCAATTGAAAAGTCCTTATTTAGAGAAGGAGAAGATAAGGAAAAGGACATACGTTGAACGTGCTGAGTAGCTTTAACCTCATCCTTCACCTCAAAAGCTTCCCCAGAATGAATGATATCGATGATCGCACTTGGTCCTTGCAGCTTCTAGGTCCTTCAAGAATGCACGCGCGTGTCCTCGGTAGGCATCCGGTGAATATATGCATTCCGTAGAGAAGTAATCGAGTTGTTTGAAATATGCATACCTTGTGTTTATCCAAAATAAAAACAAAAAGGCGATGTGATGGATATGAGTTTCGGGAAAGAAAAAGATTTCAAGAGAATGGGACGGACGTACATGACAATCTCCTTTTCATATGCATATTTGAAAGGTTTGGATCGAGGTATCGAGTCTTCTCCCTGCGTACATATAGCCGTACACCTTCCCAGCCTTGCAATATCCCCTCGCATAACTGAACAACAACAAAAACAAAAACGGTAAATGCCTTCGCAATAAAAATAAAATAAAACGGGACCTCCTTACTATTCATCAACACAGTCTCCGCAATATCATCTGCATTATGTCCAGTCACAATATGATCCACATTCAACATCGCCGCACCACGATCTAGAGCCTGTCTTCGGAACACCCCACAAAATGTACAATTGTTCTTCCGACCCACTTGCGATACGATCTTATCCATGGTCCAACCATAGAGCTCCTCATATGATAGGATTTTTAGTTGCATATCATATTGGTCTTTGTTCCGTTTGACTGTCTAGATTGTAGATTAATTTATTATAAGTTTGTTGTGAAATGAGTAAAATCCAGTAAAGATACCTCGAGGGAGTCGTCTCTATATCCTGTAATCCCTTCATCTATCGAAAGCAATGAAGAGTTCCAACCCATAATCATACCGTTCGTTCAAAGTCTTCATCACATACGCCAAAACAGTCGAATCTTCAGGAAAAAAAGAAACAGTTATCATCTCATTCATTTCCATTAGAAAATAAAATAAAAAACGGAAAAGTATATCTACCAGCCAGAAGACACTTACCTTTCCCTCCAGAAGCCCCTATAGCTACTCGATCTCCAGGTTTGAATAGGTGCGATTGAATTATTGTATTATGTACTTCGGTTTCGAAAACATAGAAGAAACAATCTCGACAAATTTGTTGTCCAGTTTTTGGCCTTCTTAGGATAGCTTTTGAACTCTCGCAAAGGGCGCAGGGGCGAGGGGCCATTGAGGCAATGCGATATGACAAGAAAGGTTGCAAGAGTCACCTTAAGGTAGGCTATGATAAAAATTCATTATGTAAGCATGACCTTCACGGTACTCCCCCACTTACATTTTTTCCCGTTTCTTGAAGGACGTTCATCATCATGGTGGTGTATATATTATGGTAATAATAAAATGCGTGTCTAGATATAGGTATAATTGAACAGTTCTACTTGGAGTATATCTTGAAGCTCAAGATTCTGTTTCTTTACTTTTGAAAGTCATATAAAGCGCTTCACACTTATCCACCAGTCTTTCGCCCTCACTCTCATACCTATCCCATTCAGCAATTCGTAAGAGACCGACACGTGCACCACCCCATCTTCCTGATTCTGCGCTAAACTTCACAGGATAAGGGCCAAGTGCCATTGTGCTGCTCAGGCGGCCGAGATATCTGCGTGTCCGGTGTGGTTGATTCTGGCCATTGAAGGTGATGAATTGGATGTTGACAAGAGCTATGTGGACGTTGGCAACGGCGGCCACTAATACGGTCATTGTGTGGTAAGGAGAACCGAGTAGTCGTGCCTATATCCATATGAAAAACTTTCAGTATTGCTGAGAAGGCTCATCAAGAGGTTACGCACCAAGTAACAAAGCAGGATGAGGAAAACATTAGAGATTGCATTGGTTAACTCATTGCTGATATTTGTCGGACACACCCCGGGATGTGTAATAAAATGTCGTATTTGTTTTGATTCAGCCCGTTTATCAAGGCATGTCGCGATAAGATCAATTTGGAACTTGGTATTTTCGTATGAGTTCGCAGTCTTGAGTTGTTGTGGGTCCTCTGGATCGTAATATTCCGGCAGTGCTGCAACAGACGATGACCAAATCACTCTTGATATCTGAGGACACGCGTTTAAAAGGTGTTGTATGGATCGAAACTACGCGTTTTGAGGAGGGTTATTAATGAGATGTTATTTAAAAGGAAAGTCACTTTACCAGAACATAATGCCCAAACAGATTACACTGCCATACCAGCCCAAGCCCATCTCCCGACACCTCTCCCTTACGCTGAAGATTGAAAAGCGGGAAGGTCGCACAATTTACGAGTGACTCCCCCAGCTGCCGAAAGAAAAGTAGGTGATCAACCCGACTAAAGCTTGCCATACCAGCGTTACATATTAGGTGGGAGATGTATGGATATCTGAAAAAATTATGTTCGAATGTAACGTTCGCGTAAATCACTCAAGCACCTACTTTGATGATATCTCCCTCGAAAACTTGAAAATACTTGCAATTTCCCCCAAATCCAACTGATGCGTGAAAATCTCGACATGTTCTCGGAACTTTTCCGCGTGTCCATCGTATCCAGCCGTATGCTTGAGCTTTTCGATGTGTTGGTCAAGAAGATAATATAACTTCGTACGTGCAACTTCTGCCCTTGACATACTTCTGCATGCCATAATTAATGTAATACCTTCATATCTCGTAGGTTTTGAAGCTGTCACATCGCCCGAGTGGAACAAGAACCCTTGAGGTTGGGCATCCGGAGGATTTATCTCGCACAGTTGGTAAAGAAGGCGTTGGCAGACACCGAATCCAACCCCACTTCAAATTTTTTTGACAATTAGTTATGTAGAGCAGGACACGGAAGTGCAAGTGATATACAAACCTATTGGCACCCGTCACAATTACTATAGGTTTTGGAACGAAAGACATGGGTTTTTCTCCAGTTCGTTGGAGAAGGAAGCGTGGAAGCAACGCCTGCCGGGATGATTGGAACTTTATTGACAATGTTCACATGCCGTTTAGTGGGAGACCCTGGTGTATGCACATGTGTACGCGATTTTTCATTGTCGTATGATGTTTCAAAAATGGTCTCACACACAATTTACTTTGTAAATGAATCGATGATAGTTCATGAAAATACAATTGATATCTCAATAAGAGTCACTTGGACCACTATTCCATGACTGTACAAAAAGGAAATACAAGTGATGGATCACTCTTCCTCTTTCTTTTTTTTCTTCTTGATTGACACATTTTCTGCTTTCACACCTGAGGTAGCACCGGCAGCAGCAGCAGCAGCCTTTTCCTTCTCAGCTTTCTTCCTTGCCTTCCGCTCTTCCTTCGTTTCTTCCTATAAGTAACAATATGAACAAACCAGCAAAAACTAAAATGAAATAAAACATAGAATTGACGAACCTCCACTTTCGGTTGGACGGGCTCATCCTCTTCCATTGCATCAACGGTATCACTTTCCCTCCGTTTCCGTTTCTTGTCTTTTTTCTTGTCCTTTTTCTCTTTCTTATCGTCAACCTCCATTGCATCAGAATCTTCAACGCTCTTTTGCTTCTCAGCAACCTTCTTCGCTTTACGTTCTTCTTTTATTTTCCGTTTTTCCTCCTTGACATCAAGGGCAGCTTTCACAGCAACATCCACTGGACTATCGCGCTGTGTAGATACCAAATCCATCGCATCTGCCTTGGTATTATAGACTTTTGTCTCGCCTGACATCTGGAATCGCTGTGGTTTCCCGTTATTTTCAGCAAACCTGCGAACGCCACCAAGATCGTTTTGGTGTTCAAGAGCCCGTAGTCGTGATTCTAGTTTGGCACGGTTCTCAATACCTATTGATGCTGCTGCTGACTCTGACTTTCCATCTGAATCAGTGAGCGCATCTACGCGAATTGACAAGGCTGCTTTTGTGGCCACCATACGCGCCATCTGTGGAAGCGTTAAACAATGGCAAATCATGCTCGGAGGTTCCACCCACTTTTCCTTTCAGCTTGGGAGGGGCTTGACCAATTAGTGACGCCTACAACAAAATAAGAGGTTGGAAGCAAGGTATGAATGCAACAAATTACATGGTATATCAGGCCATATTTGGGTGTATCATGTTTTGTTTTCAGTGCACGGAAAAGGGCCTTCTCCGCACCCAGAATCTGTACTGTACTTGCAGGATGTTTCGCTAAGCTAAGCAAACTACCAGCATGACTAATCAGACGTGCACCAACAAGTTCCCCTACGAGGGCAGTTAAATTGGGTGCAATTGCGTTCATTCGGTTGCGCAAGTATTCAGCAAGTTGTGTTCGATACTGAGAAATCGCAATCACTTGATCGCATAGAGAGTGGATGTGGGCAATGTCTGAATCCGATATCTCTGTGCCCATTGATATTTCGGCAGATGCTTTCAGAACGGCTTCGAGATCTTCTGGTAGAATTGCCGCAAACGACGTCTGAGAAGCATTTGTTCTGAAACCTATTCGCGGTCTATTAAAATCACGGGGCCTTGTTTAAACAATGTGAATCAGTTGCATACCCATGAGCCGGATGGTTTTCGCATAGGCAACGTTATCCGAAATGATTTTCGCCATCTCAGGGAAATGCCAGCCATACCATTCCTAAATAACAAATTCACAAAGACAATACGACACATGTATAAGAGATGCATACTTTTACTCGCATTGCGTAAATGTTGATTTCTTTGTCAAGGTCATCGAGAAGAGCAATAGCTTGAACTACCATAGTGTCAACTTTATCCGGCGAAAATTTGAGTTTAAACCTTGACAATGAAAATATATTGAGATCGTATTCCAAGCAAAGTTTCTGGCTAGCGTACCGTGACAAAGAATGACTTAAACCCAAGCTCATTGTAGCCAAATCTTTGGGATCAAGTCCATCTAAAAGCGCAGCAAGCTGGCTCCTAATTCCACGCCAGAGCTCAGCACCTGAGCCTTCGGGCATTGCATTTATGTTGATGCTCATTTTTTTCGAGATTGCGCGTCCTTGATAATATGAATTCTTTGAAAACACGCGGATAAAAACGCAAAAAAAAATACCGACCAATATGAGGATCAATCACCACTAACGATTCCTTACCCTTACCCTTCCCAAGGACTTCATCTGTCAAGAATTTCTTTAAACCCTTTCCAATCTTCCCGTTTTGTAGTGAAGTAATATCTTCCACCGCAGTAGCAGTAGATGTAAACCGATGTAGGGCTTTTAGTTTTAGTCTATCAAACCACATGAATTAGCAATCTCCCCTCTCTCACATTTGAAAAATTAAGATTAAGATATACACACAGTTTATTTGCTCGCTCTGGACTCTGAAACTCCTTCCACAAGTCTGCACTCTCGATTTTTGCAGTGTCTGAAACCTTGAACAGACAGTATCCCATAGCGGTCTCGTATAGTACGAGCATTTTTTTAAAATGTTAAACAAAAAGGAAAAAAAGAATAGATTCTGGTTAGAAGTTTTTAACCAGGAAACGCCAGTATCACCAAGCACGATGAACCTCGAAGGAACTTTTTTGTGGACTCGCAGAATTTTCGACACCACGTGCGCCCTTGATAGCACCGTGGGAATATTTTTGAAAGACGAGAAGAGAATCATATGTACATTCATCCATCTCATACAGGACAAACCCTGCTTAATGCTTGCAATTGAACGAGTAGGGCATTGTTCTCACCTATGCGCCGCTACCGTAATTTCGGCAGAATGATTCGTGCTTGTACAGCAGTAGGTTTCTAGTAGTCAGCTAGTTGGCGGGCAAATTGAATACTCTCAAGCTCAAGAACCTCAATAACATATATTCCAGTTCTGTATCCCGGATCTCGATTCTACCATATTGCATAGATCTGGTATGCCAAAATGTCGAATTTCTATGTCCAATACACGTCACTCACTCGGACAGATCCAAGATGCGTTACTTAGTTGTTATCTGGGATCCAAGAATTTTTAGTGGAACTTTCTCTCGTTCGGAATTTCTCTATCTCTGATCTCCAACAATACACAAATTTTCTTCAAATTCACAGCGTTGGAAATTGAATTTTGTACACCATCAAATACATATTCGCAGTCAACAAGGGCACAGTTACAAATCCCGGACACATTCATGTATCATCGTACAATCTTGACATTAATAATAGCTAAGATCACACCATCAGGGCTCTGTTCATAGAAATCTCCCGCAAAGATATATAGGGAAGCTTCATAGCCGAATCGGAATGAATCGAGATCGAAGCACATAGGAGACTGTGTTACCCTCATGTATTCACTTCCATCCGGCATGATGCCGCAGTACTATAAAATATATAAATTAGCCATTATCATTCGAGAATTGCAGAAATACATACAAACTGTTGGCTGGTGTCTGCGTAAGTAACTGAGGTTTGGGGGCCAACGATGGAATGTGTGACAGTCGAGCTATTTGATTCGCCTTAAGTAGGTAGCAGGGTGTAATTTATGAGCAGTATATAGTGGCTAGCAACGTGATCTGTACTCACCAAAAATTGCCACGAAGCTGTGAGGCCCAGAAGAGGAAAAATCAGACTCGTAAATCAACAGATCTTGAGGGACTCGGAGTGCAGCCGATTCATCTCGTGGTTTCATGGTAGATGGTACACTATATACAAAAGCTGGGATCATGGCGGCCATCAAGGCTACCGAAGTCGTGTAAATGAAATGCATGGTTTAAAAAAGGCTGGTAGAAAAATAACGTCTAGAGCGGGCAAAAGTCAACAAAAAAAACCGTGAGTAGAGAGGTATGGACTCACAAGAATGAGGAAGGAAGATAGCTGGGACGGTTTTTATACATATTTCGTTGCTCGAATTATAAACCCAAACCTGTACAAGCATAGCATCACCTTTGGTATTTCTAGTGTGCAGAGATGATACCTGGTGAAGCTTGAAGAACAAGTGTCTAAATTTAGACTTCGGGGGTTCGTGATAACGGATTGATCGATTTTTCGTTACGGGCTATGCATTTGACAACACATCGCTCAGTCATTATGAGACTGCCGTTGCAGTTTGTCTTCGGCCTTCCTGATTGCCACAAAAATATCTTCCAACAACTCACCCAGACGATGGTTAACTGCGTAACATCAAATCTATATTGATCTACGAAAAATCAGCGCCTGTAGGTTAAGTTATTCTCAATCAACGTCCTCGTGTTGTGTAATACCGTTACCTTTACTTGGGTAGTAGGTATTTGGGGACTGAAATTTACAGGTTTCCCGGCGTTTTTGTGATTTTTAGTAATCACTGCATACTATATCGGTCAGTACGTTTTTTCTTTTTTCTTTGGTTCAATGGTACAGCCTGCAATCTTACGTTGAACAGTATCAAGTCATCATGTAGGGCTGTACTATAACGTGAACACGACTTCGAATGTTAACTCAAATGTCAGTAACCTAACCGAAACTTTTGATGTTAACTCTACCAAAATATAAACTGATGCAGAAGGCGACATGCAACTCCCTGATATTCTGACTGCTGGATACAAAAAGATGGTACTCTTACATGTTTAAACACTTTCTACTCAGTACAATCACCACATTTTTTTTCACTTCTTTGATTTATCATCCCAAAATGACTCTACTTAATTATACTTCAAGTATCACCATCTCATGAATCACTTGACAAATTCTCCAATTGTCCTTGACTGTCCTTCATTACAGTCTTATCAATATCTTTCACTAAGTAGCTTAAATAAATGATACTCTCAATACACTTAAAACGAATCCCCGTTGCCGTTCCACGTTTCAATTTTGAAACAATATCCCTTAAAATAGTAGTAGCAGGCACTACCGTGACTAAATCCGATTCATTGGGTCAATTCATAGCGTCAAAATCGAAATTAAATTAAATATCATATATCAGGGTGTACCCCATCAAGTACATATCAGCAGCCACTACAACAAGGGCACAATTCCAAATCCCAGACATGTCTCACTACCCTACAACTTGAACATAAATGCTAGCAAGGATATGATTAACGTTGTACGGAGAGAAAGAAGTACTAGTCCCTTCGTAGATGCTTAATATAACGGTTTCGTTGAATACTTGGGCGCCTTCGAAGCACATAGGCATGGGTGTTGCGGTTATTGCAGCTTGAGTAATTTGGAAGTCACTCAATGACACAGTACTATATCAAAAAAATCAGTCATCAAGTAACGTTGAATCGTAAAATGGCATACAGCTTGTACGGTGGGATCTGGGTAAGTAACCGAGGTTTTGGTATTAACATTAGCTTGTGTGACGACCTCGCTTGTTGACTCATCTTAGGTGGAAGGAAGAAGTATGAGTAGTATGTAGTGCCGACTAGTAATGTGGGACTCACCATGCGTAGCTACGTAGGGGGGTGGCCTGTTTATACCATCAACGAAACCATTGTATATCACCACCTTGAGCGACTGCAGATGAGTCATCTCGTGGTTTCATGTTGAACGGGACACTATACACAAGAGCCGGGATAGCAGCTATCAAAGCAACTGAACTGATAGAGAAATGCATGGTTTAATAGGTATTGGTAGAAAAAAAAAGGATATCCAGGCTTGAAAGAAGTAGAGATCTCCAGTCATAAAAGTCAATATTTTTTTGTGAATAGAGGGATGGAAGGACTTACAAGAGCGAGGAGGATTCTGGAGGAAGAAGAAAAGTGAAGTTCAGACATAATAGGATGAGAGACGGTTTTTATATTGTTTGTGCGCACTGTAAACCTATGTATATGCATGACATTATCGATTGCAACCACTATATATAAACTATTATTACTAATCGACGTGGATAGCTTTGGTACTCGGTCCGAAAGTGTTTGAGTATCGAACTTTGGGCCTCGCACGTAACTTTCACATTTCTTATCTTTTCCAAGATACGTGCTGCACGATATGTATCACTTTACGGCAGCTTTGCTCCTCGCTTTGTTCATTAGCGGGAGTGTTGCCGGTACTGGCATAAATTCTCGCGCTCCAGAAGTACAGAAGTCCTATTCTGTAAATACTCGAAGCTTGGCCTCTATCTCATCTGGGGGCTTCACTACTCTGTTGCATCCACATTTTCCGAACCACCAAGTGCGGGTGAAAAAGACGAAATTCTGCGACTCCACTGTGAAGTGAGTTCCGACCTTCCAACAATCTAATGGTTGTTGTCGCATGCTCAAAGTTATTCCATCTTTGGTAATCAGTGTCTATACAGGATACCTCGATGTAGATGAAGGTGCGAAGCACTTGTTCTTCTACTTCTTCGAAAGCAGAAGGAATCCTGACAAAGGTATGTACCCATCAATCAAGGTGAAAGTATATACCTGATTTTATATCTATCTACATTCACAGACGATGTGGTGATGTGGATCAATGGAGGTCTGTTTTTGGTGTTAGTAATATATAGCCATCATCCTGACCTTTCCCAGGGCCCGGTTGCTCGTCTTCGCTGGGACTTTTAATGGAACTTGGTAACCCAGTATCTATGTCTCACGCATGAATACGAACTGAGTGTGTTTTCACAAGGCCCTTGTAGCATAGATATGAAAAAAGAGTCTCAGAACGGCACAATTTACAATCCCTACTCTTGGAACGAAGAAGCCAACATCTTTTTCCTCGATCAGCCGTGAGTATCCTGGCTTATTTTTGGCGTAATCACGAATTCAGAAGGAAAACTCAGAGTTGGAGTCGGTTTCTCTTATGCGGACTTTGGAGAAACAATTAGTACGACTGAGGACGCCGCAAAGAATGTCCACGTTTTCGTCTCCATCTTTTTCGAGACTTTCGAACAATTCTCCGGACGGCCCCTCCATCTTTCCGGGGAATCATACGGTGTAAGTATTTTTGATTCGGATTATGATTGCTTCTGATGAATAAAAATGGTTAGGGCCGTTACCTCCCCGTGTTTGCAAGCGAAATTTATGACCAGAACCAAATTGCAAGTCGGGAAGGACGTCCAACTCTCAACTTGCAGAGTGTGTTGATTGGTAATGGCATAACCGATATCTCGACGTAAGTTCATTTCTTGCATCTGGTAAATTAGTTACTAAGAAGAGTAACCTGTAGGTTATATCCAGGTCGTTATGAGGTTGAGTGTGGCACTTCATCTCTAGAAGTGCCCTTCCAATCAATATCAGCATGTGTCCGTATGAAAACTGCAGTATGCCATAATCCCATGAAACACAGAACATGACTAAATCCCATCCACTATAGCTTCCACGTTGCCAGAAGGCCATGCAAAAATCTTGCATTGATTCTTTCGATTCCATGAATTGTCGCGCGGCCGTTAATTTCTGTGACAGTGAAATGTCCACTTCAATGTGGGCAAGCGGTATGTGGGCTCTGTACACCTGGGCTGACCTACTTCCTAACAAACAATCAGGGAGAAATGTATATGACATCTCGAAGGTAACTCCGATAAACACATCATCAACCTTTCAATGAACTCCCCCTCTACAAACAGATGTGTGAAGGAACCCTTTGTTACAGTGAAAATGATGTTATCAAAGCATACCTGGATCTTCCTGAGACGCGAGAGCTGCTGGGTATCGAAGCTCCAGCCAACTTCTCGACCTGTTCTGATACTGTGGGCAAGAGCTTTAATGAACATATGGACAAATACGCTGTTCCAACTCAGAACTATGTTTCTGGACTTCTGGAACGGGGTGTCCGTGTTCTCATATATGCAGGTAACAATCGTTCTAAGAATGTCTCACTGGAATAACGGCAATTTTGGCTGATGCTTAGCTTGATACTAGGAACGTACGATTGGCAATGCAACTGGGTTGCGAACAAACTCTGGGTCGACAAATTAGAGTGGAGCGGACAAGCCGAATACCTAGCTTCAGGAATGGAAGAACTGGTCCGTAAATGGGAAAGTTGCGGGAGAGGTCGTACAAACACCTCTGCTCACTTTTGTTACTGTGAGAGGAGCAGGACATATGATAAGTACTCCAATTTCCTTAAAAAGTCAACATTCTGACATTTCTCTGCTGATAGTTTACGTCCCACATGACAAACCTGCCGAGGCTCTGAATATGGTTTCTCGATGGTTGTCAAAAACGGAATTCTAAAACCTTAAAGTTGTTACGAATAAGGCGATTCTGAAGCATATCTTCTTCATGAAGCGGAGGTGTGTATGTAGGCTTAAAAAATCTCAAATTTCTCGCTGTTACCCTAATTATGGACCCATGCAATTCACATGGGCGAAATACACTCGGGAAAGGTATGATATAAATGAATGACACGGTAATGCGATAAGTAACATCCGCAACCGGAAATAGCCAACCATATGGATGGTGTACAAGGATAGTTGTTAACTATCCAATAACGGCTTCCCTAGTCCAGAAAACGTACAAGTTCTACTCAGCCGTGCGCATTCATGTTTCCGATCAAATGGGGGCCAATGAATCGCCAATGAATCAATGTTCAGCGTTCAACATCAACTATTTATTCATACCAGCCTACCTGGTTATACTGATGCCGAAGTACTGCTCTATGATTTGGTAGCTGTGGAGGAATTCCATTACTCTGGGAATTGACCGGCTCTACTTATGGCGACCAAGTTTACCAAAGCTGCACATAAACAACAACTTCGTTCTCCAAACAGGCTAATCTGCTTCTGAACCAGTCGTAACTTATGAAGGTCTCTCGACGTGCGAGACATCGTTCTCTTAATACTTGGCAAGTTGCAGTTACAGCTAGTCAGGATTACCAAATCTACTACAAGCTATTTTCCAGCTGTACCCCAGCTCCCGACTACACCTCCTTGTGATCCATGGAACAATCATTGAGATGATCCCCACCCCCACCACTATTCCAGCCAAGCTTGTAAATTAAGGTTACTCTTGCAAACAGGTCTTAGGAATGTTTATTATATTCCATGCTCCAAGCGAACTTCGCAACCATCCAGGGCCAATGTCCAATAGAAATATTACGCACGAGTGGCAAAATAAACCAGTTGATTCAAAAATTTTGAGGCTTGGATGAGGCTGCACTGAGTGCAGTGTCAATAGAGAATCTACTATTCCTTGATCATAATAAGAGCATCCAGATGCTCGACCACTTTCTGGTGATCCTGGTCATGCCGACCAGTTCGACTACGACATCTAAAATCATTAACATAGACAATCCCAGGTGTGTAAAAAAACCCATCTTATCATGTTTGAACTTCATTCAATTTCTTACTTCAACCTCTTGTGAGTCCACACGTTCTTCTCCAAGAATTTATATTGACATGACCATTTTAAGCATTCATTTTACTGCCCGGCGCAGATACTTCTTCAACTTCTCCAAACCACGTCAAATTCTTCAAAAGTGTTTCGACAACGATCGAGATTTGTTTGCTTGGTTCCCGGGTAAGGCGAACCTCGTGGTAATTATAGAACGCAGCGAGTAGGCGATCCTGGCCAGGGCATCAGTACGTTTTTAAAGCAGTGCAGGGGTTACTTATAAATATCTTACGTAGTAGGTGAAAACGGGCTATGTCAAGCTCAGTTATGGACTTGCATATAAGTTTCAGATCGACCTAATAATATATCTCAACCGCCTATAAATTCAAATGGCATATGCAGTAGAATGTTACTAACTTCATTCCTTTAGACTCACACATCACTGCCTGGCGCATAACCATAAAATAAATTTCAATCATCAAAAAGACATGCGTTTCTTCACGACTTCTATAGCCTTGATGGCAGCCATCCCAACTTTGGTGTACGGTGCACCTCCACACATACAATCGCGTGACTCCAGTTCCAATGCCATTCAAATCTTAGTATCGCCAGGAACCGCGTTGTTCCAAGCCATCTTTAGTGAGTAATAATTTTGATTTATTATTTGGGACATAGTTCTTATACCCTTCAGCCCCGTCAGGTGATGTCAGCAGTGTGGTGACAGTAAATGTTACAACCGAAACCGAAGTCTTTTTTTTGAGCAACGGGATATTTGTGCGTTTGTTAGAGCTTGATAGACTTGATAAAAATAATTTTTGCTATAGAAATGTGAAACTACATTCCTTGGCAATGATGATCTGGTTTCGGGGACTATACCAAGCTGCTTCAGGGATGTCACTTCGGGAGACTTTGGTAGATCTGCAACATTGAACATTTTTGATGCAAGCACCCCCAACGGGGATGTCGTGGGTACTATAAATGTTGTGGTTAATGAAGCGCAGTGATTTTTTTTTTCATTATCTTTGCTTAGTTCGTTACTTGTACGACCTTTCTATGAACGTCAGATTTTTGAAATATATGATTCATTATACACCCACTCCTTCAGTTGGTATTGTGTCATTAATCGTGTCAGGTTGTCCTGTTGTGTGGAAGGCCTTCCTGAGGAAGTTATCTGAGGAAGTAGTGCTGATTGTCTGGAGTAGTCACTTCGGGAATTTTGTCTAACGGGGAGGTCAACTCGCGAAATATTAGATGTGTAGGTATTTTTTTTGAATTCAATGCTTAATCTGTTAATGTCTATCGGTTGTCCTATTATAATGTTGATGTCCGCAAATTCCAGTGCATGAGGTGACCAAAGCTAAGTATATACATATCGGATTTGTGCTACCATTCATAATAATACAACTTGCATAGGTTTGCAAATAGGGACCGCAGGCCCTGCACAAAGCACAGCTGAGTCCCATATTATTTTTCCGTACGTGTGGGGACGTCATCGAAATACAGTGGAACAGCGCAAAGCTGACCTTGACAAATAGATGAACTGCTCTTGATATCTATAGTATTTTAACAGTTGTAAAAGTAATGATACAACTACTTAGATGTACCTACTGTAATTCGGAAAAGAATAAAGAAGCAAGATCGGAAGAGAAAATTTAGACCGAGCTAGCCAAATTACATATCTGCATTTGGACTTGAAAAATGGGGGTCATACCAAGTCGTGCAGAAACACAGTACAACAAATCGACATCATGCATCAGGTCCAGGAGCTACCGTAGTGGCCGTGTGGAATGGCTCTCAAACTAGAAGGTATCAGCCGTTTAAGCTGGAGGAGTTAGTTTTTATTTGGAATTTGCTGCCTGTACTAAGCTGTCTATGGTTTGCTTTTACGTGTTTCGTTGACATAATCTGTGCTGCACGGGTTACACGAACACTTCATTTGTTGCACTGGATCAAACACTCAGTTTGAAAGCTTAAAGGCGCCCTAACATTTAACATCGGTGAAAAAGACCTCCAGCCATCAACGACGGGAGCAAATGCGCGCTCTAATTAATCGAGTACTTAAAGTTACTAGCGAATCCTGGCCAAGGTGATCAAGAGAGTTTGGCAGCGGTAGGTTTCCCTTTTTGCACCGACATTGCCCGATCATGATGTTGATGTTCCACATCGCAATCATGCGATAATCGATCTGGACTCTTTACATCAGTTTACTCATGTATGCCGTAAGTAGAATTCAATTTCGAATTCCAGTGCATGAGCTGAGTGTTACCAAAGCTATTCATGATAGACCACACTAAACCAGGAGCCTAAAAAAGTATCCCCGCGAACTGAGAAACTTTCAGTAAGTACTGCCTCCAACATTTTGTCTCTGCCACAGTCCCCGAAATTAGAAACGGACTATTTTTATGCTGGTGATTACGATGCTGCAACCCAATCCGGTAATAATAATTGATAATCCCTACTATCATGTCTGAATATTATTCAACTTCGTCTTCTCCTTCCTTACTCTTGTAAGTCCTTTCATCTTGTTAATCAAGAAAGAAAAAATTGACTAGAGATTTTTTACTTCTTCGCCCAGTGCAGATGCTCTTTTTTTCTAACAAACCCTTTTGAAACATACATTTCTTCACGACTTCGATCGCTTTGATGGCAATTATCCCAAGCTCTTGTATCTGGTGTGCCCGTTGACACGAATCCCCGAGATAATTCACCTCGAAATGCAACTGCGAGTGCATCTTCGAGTGCAATTTCTAGTACAATTTCTGGTGCTTCTTCGAGTGTAACCTCGAGCACAACCTGAAGCATAATTTCTAGTGCAACCCCCAAGCATAACTTCGAGCACAGTTTCTAGTGCATCTTCGAGTGCAGCTCCAAGCATAACCTCGAGTGCATCTGTGAACGCATCTACGAATGCAACTGCGTCCACATCCACACATGGACCTGGGTCTACGGATGTACCTAGTACGTTTACATTTGCGACCTTTGACGGGTTAATAGTATATACACATGATATCGAGTACGTGGCCATTTATGGTGAGTATCGCATTATTGGTCATTATGTACTGGTCATAATTCATCCTCCTACCCAAGACAAATTAACAAGCCACAGTGTCATTGAGACCAATGTTGACGAGAATATCTTAGTCTTTTTGGCAAGCAACACCGAGCCATGTGTACGTATTTCTACAATTCAAAATTACTTGATGACTGACTGATTGTTTGATATAATATTGTATTACTTCAGCTCCTGGTACACACGATGGATCGGTGTCACCCATGCCTGGCTGCTTCAGTGAAATCAGTCAAACAGGCTTCAACCTCAATTCTACGCTATCCATCTACTTAGGGAAATTTCAATGATCCCCAAACTTCCGATACACTTATGACTGAGGTTTCAGTCACAGTTGTATCCACTTCCTAAATGTATCCAGGATTTGCAATTGTGCCCTATTGATCGAACCCAATCAGAACTGGACCTGGATATGCATTTCCTATTATGACACCAATTGCAGTCACAACAGCCTCGATATGGACTCACGAAAAATCAGGACGTCGTACTTCTCACTAGGGAATTACCAAATTCCCCAAATTTACAGTTAGTATTAATCAACTCGCCTCAATCTAGCCCGAGCGTGTTATATTGTATAAGGCTTGGACAGTATTTATTAAACAGTAGGACCGTTGATATTAATACCACGGTTTCAACTTCCTTTCTCAGATTTCTGAGGTTACTAGAGCTGATGATCCAATACAGCATCCTTCTCAAATTCAACTCTAGGCTACTTCTATGTATTTGGCAAGGAAGCTACGCTCTCCATCTTTTGATTGCTAGGGCTGAAGATTGGAGGTTAATTGACTTGTATTACTCGATCTCTTGGATGTTCAAAACTACGCCATTCATTGGAGAGGGTAAAGCATGATACTTGTTACGTCGTTTCAACTCCTTCATCGGATACAAATATATATTTATCTCAAGTATTTGTAAGTCACATATTGCCACGTTGGTATATTGATAGGCCTGGTCATCACCTTGCAATCTCTAATTGCCATGGCCGGTCGGAACCTTCGGAACTAACTACAGGTGCTTATGTACCCGAATTTGATTTGCGATGAGACAGGCTTCAAGGTGTTAGTTGGCTGAGATATAGACATGAAGATCCGAGGCTATCCAAAATCTGTGCGCTTTCCATGTTGCCGGAGGAATTTTATTCTTGGTATATCATACATGACGATCGTTGCACCATACACTAAGTATACGTACCCATTTATGCAGCAGGCGGTGCGTGCTGTGCAGGACTTCTAAACATTAATTCAGCCGTAGTCGTTTTATGTATAAAAGAGACCCCTTTCGTCATGTTGATATTTTCGAAGGCCCCTCTTCGTTTCATTTTTTCCCGTACTGTAAGTGCCCCATCCCAGCAATCCGTCATGAAACGTCGCTGATTCTATTCGTAGACTTATCCTTGACTACCTGGCGCACAGACTTTTACTTTTTTTCTTCACAAAACAATCGAACATGCATTTTTTTACTCTTTGTTTGCCTTGACGGCAGCTCCCAGCTTTGGCATACAATATGCCTCTATGACTAAGTTCAAACATAACAGCTACGCAAGAAGTGGCATTTTTTGCAGGAAGTCCTCCTGGTGGTGCACGACCTTTTGGCCATTTATGGTCAGTATCTATTGATAGTCCATCTTGAGCTTGAGCCTTCTTTCGCTTACACATATGCTCTGCAGACATAACAACGTCGTACCTACATTGGAACCTGCACCTGTTTTACTAAACACATCGGTTCCGCTGGTAGGCTTTGATGCGGAAAACCTCCTATGTTATCCTGTACAGTTGACTTTTAATGGCTGCCGAGACTGATTACAGACCTGTGTGATTATTGCGAACGACTCATCCATTACATTGCCACCAACAAGCGTAACTACTGGTTGTTTCAAAGGCCGTCAAATAGTCGGTAAAGAAGTTGAGATGTTCATTTATTCGGCTGCAGATTCTACGACTATCTTATCAACTGCTGCACTTTCCGTCCTCAGCCCTGCAGACCTCCAGTAATTCCGCTCTGGTGTGGACAATATTAATTTGAAGATGATCTTTGCATGACAACGATTTTACTGTGTGAAAAATACGTGAAAATAAGCAAACTGTCATAGAGACCGGTAATGAGTAAAAGGGAATCGACCGTTGTTTCGGGTCTCAGCCAAAATAACATAAAACCACACTTTCTTTCTTTTATTCCCTTTCATTCTTTCGTTCTCCTACTACTGTATTGTCTGTCTCCGGCTTGCCTGGTTGCAACCTGTCGTTCTTTGGGCTAGCCTTCGTTCATTTACAACTTCACTTCCGTTTCAGCAGGTCTTTCCCCTGAACATTATTTCAACATGCGTTTTATCACAACGTCTTTGATTGTCACCACTTGCGCTATAACTTTCGCATCAGGTGCACCCACTCACACTTATTCAAAACGGGATGCGGCTACCGACATTCTTGTTTTGCGTACGTGATTTGGCCATAAGAAGATGGTACTAGCGTATTGACTGCATTCTCTTAGAATTTGCCGATGTCCTTGAACAATTGGAAACCCAGTTCTATACTGAAGCACTTGCTAAATTCCAGGTCTCAGACTTCCAAGCTGCAGGATATCAGGATGTAGATGCTGTGGTTCAGCTCTTACAAGTCAATCAAGCGGACGAGAAGACTCACTCTACAGCGCTCCAGGTACATAACTAATGTCTATTATCCCTGGCACATATGAAATTCGCATTGACACTACCCGAATAGGATATCTTAAAAGCTTTGGGTGCAGAACCCGTTACTAGCTGTGTTTTCAATTTTGATTCCGTGCTCACTAGCGTGGACACGACTATGGCTACTGCTCGTGTTGTCGAAAATACCGGTGTTGGTGCATACCTCGGTGGTTCCGCCGTTGTCAGCCCTCTTGTAGCTTCAATTGCCAACACAATCCTCACCGCAGAAGCCCGCCATCAAACTGTCCTAAACATCTTCGCCGGAAAAGGCAGCATCATACCAAATGCCTTTGACCTAGCGATGTTACCGCAGGAAGTCCTTGCTATTGCTGGTGGTTTTATATCTGGTTGCGATCTTGGTATTCCAAGTAAGGGACTAAAGATAACAGCTACTATGCCACTATTCAATATACTTTTTTTTTTCAGGTAACCCACCCTTGTCAATTACAAATACCGGAACTGTAAATGCTGGGACACTGCTGAATTTTTCATCGCCTGCACTCAATGGCACGGTCGACCCTAGCGTAGGTCTTCCGTGACTCTCCTCGATTTAAATTCAAAACTTACGCGGTCTAAAACCAGACACTCAGTTGTCAGATGATGACAGGTGGCGCACTACCCGCTCAGGTCTTCCCACTTACGGAATGCGTAGTGCCCTTAGGCCTTAATGGACCAGTCAACATCTACATTACCACCGACGGCCAGCCACTTTTGACCGGTATCACTGATCGCGCAACCAACACCGTCTTCGCCGGCCCAACTATGGCATTCATTGACAGCACGAACGACAAGCTGTCAGGCGATGTACGGAGCTCGACACCTGTGCAGTCATCTGAAACAACCGTAACAACAACGACCATTTCTCCTGGAGAAGCATCATCCATCATCTCTATGGCACAAACTGATGTCGTTGCAGGATATTCATCTCCAATTGGAAGTGCTTAAGTACCACAGTCTAGTCTTTTAGAACAATATCTTTAGATGGGATTAAAAATGTCGGTGTTAACTTGACGGGTTGGACTTCATCTTAATTATATCCACCAATGAGGCTTGTTTTCTTTATATTGTTGGTTTTTAGATTGTTTGGGCCATTTCATGCCATTGTTATATCAGTGTTATATCAGTAGCAATGTATGTATGTGTTCAGATGAACCGCCTGGTGTGGCTTCGTATTTTGTTGGAATTCTTTTTTTGTGGTATCTGGACGAAAGAAAAAAATACAGAGAAATGAGAACTATATTTGGAGAAGCAATTACAAGCTATCAAAGACTAGCAATACACAGCAATAACATAGCACACAGATAGGGATAATCCATCGAAAATTCTACTAATCATCGTCACTGTCATCACTGGATGAATAATCGTCCTCACTAGCATCTCCTCCGCCAGCTAGCTGGTTCAGTGAAATAGGTTGCCCAGTAACGAGCGGCGTCTCTGGCTCAGGTGTAAATATGGCAGCCTCCAAAAAGTCCTCATCAGATTCAACTTCCTCCATTTGTTCGGTCATTTCCATTTGCTGGTTCAACTCTCTCTCGAACGCAGTCACATCAATTTCTTCTCCAGGGTCATCTCCAAATATTTCGCCCTCATCAATAGCCATGGGATTGAGCTGCGTGCTTCCGTTAGGTTCCACCTCATCCCACTCCTCTTCCGATTCTGAAGCCACAGAGGCGGGTGGTGGAGATAGCACCGGTGCAGTGCGTGTGGAGGCTGAAGGCTTGTATCCCACAGGCGGTGGTGGTGGTGCAAAAGCAGACGTCGAACCAGGCAATGCCAAACCACCGCCACTACTACCACTACTTTTCGAAGGTTGAGGTGGGGGTCGTGCTGGTTGCGCAGGAACACCAAACTCCAAGTGTTCTTCATCTGGGTCTGACAGCACCACAACTGGCTCTGGTTCTTTTTTGGGTTTCTTGGCTTTTGATTGGGCAGGTTTAACTTTTATTGTTGCTTGCGGTGCTGGTGCTGGTGCTGGAACAGGGGTAGGAGCTGGTACGACAGCAGGTTTAGGGGCTGGTTGTTCTGCCACCCGAGGTTTTGTGAGGGGTTTTGTAACACGAGCAGGCTTGGGTTGTGGTTTTGCTTTCGCTGGTGGGGGAGGCTTGGGCGATGGAGGTTTTGGTGGTATAGGAATTTCTTCTTCCTCTCCTTCCTCCTCTTCTTCGCGCTGTGCGATAACCTCCTTTAATAATTCTCCGAGGTCATCGTCCGCTTCACCATCTGCGTCGGCGTCTGCAGTAAGCTCTAGCAAATCACGGTCTAGATCATCAATTTCCATGTCATGCGTGGCGTCTTGGGAAGCAGAAGGTGTTACAACAGCTGTTTTTATATAAATAATCAGACCTTGCGTGGGCGAAATTATTAGCTACATACGAGAGGGTTGCCGGGCTGAGGAGGCTGTTTTGCGTTCGTAGGTGAGGTTCATGTATGAATCTAATTTTTCCAATGTAAACGTCTAGATCAACCATGCAATGAGACGTCATTCTGACAAATGTAAAATTGCATTTCGACATACTCCAGTCTCCTCATCATATATCAAAAGACAATCATGCTCCTTTCCTGGGTGTTCTGTTCCCCTAAAGATATGGTTCTCGCCAGGCTTCCAGAGTCAAGATGATTAGTATTAACTAGATTTGATATGATATAACTCACCTGTGTACTTGGGTGTTCCACTAACACACTAGTAGAATCCTTCCCTTTCTTGACTTCAATGCTGCCAGGTTTGTTTGCATCTATCATAGTGGGTTTGAAATTATCTACACCGTACATTCGTAAAAACAATCATCACAAAAACTCTGAATGAGTTAGCTTACACCTCAAGGCATAAAAGTCTCTCTCTGGTAGTGCCGATCGTTTCTTGTTCGTGGCAGGAGCTGCGCCATTTAGTTTACGAGCTTTAAGGGTCTTTGCTAGCGAAGAACCTATGTTGACCTGGTGACGCCCTTGCATGGGCATCCAAGAGTTGCTGGAGGACGCCATGAGTTGGAATAAGAAGGAGACTAACTCGCAGCTGGCCTGGTGCTAAAACATAATTTAGGACCGTCATTATTCTTATTATGGCCGCTGACTAAGCACAACAGTAGTGTATCATCAGCGCCAGCCGATAGTAGTCGAGCGCTGCAAAACATTTATTCGAGGCATTCGTTGATTGAATTAATAGACGTGAAATATATGCGATGAGACGCATCGTTTTATTCGCTATGGAGCTATGCCTCCAGTAGTAGGTGTGAACACATGTGCTGACAGTTCTACTAGAAATTTGCTAGGGCAAAGTCAACTGAAAACCCTTGTGGAACCCCTCAAATTATACAAATATATCTGTATGTTGTAATCAAGTAGATGAAACAAAAACAATACAGTCTCACGCAAATATCAAAAGATATACCTAAAATTGACATCCCCAACTTGATCAGCTATGTCGTCCAAAGGCATATTCCTAGCTATCCCAGCTTTGGGATCTTGAATTACCAACTCACCAGCATTGAATGCTGTGAACCATGAGTAAACATCAAACCCTCGCCGTGGTACTGACATGGGTAACCTCGGCACAAATAAACCGGCAAGGACGCCAGCAACAAGGACCCCTGCGAGGGTCAAGATCATTTGCAGTGGATCCATTATAGCGCTAGCAAGTACGAGATCTGGATACTTCCGGGCAACACTGTTGCCTGATCCGACGAAATAGGGAAGCACATTAGTGGCATCCGCCAAACCTCTGGCTCGGGCAAACCGTTGTGAGGATAGCTCTGTATACCCATATGCTCCATAACCATCCGTGAATGAGATAACCTATTGAGTATCATTCAGAATGAATACTGAGTTAGTATTTAGAAAACATACGGTTTGTGACGGCGCGTAGAGTGCATCTCTCCCATTGTCCTACACATTCGATCTCAGCAATTGGATTCTGATGAAGAAGTAAGGGAATTGCTACCTTCAGAATCTGGTTGACACTATTTTGGTGAGCTACAATATAGCTGAAAGCAGCATCAACATCCCGAGACTCTGGATACGAATAAACCCACTCACACATCGCTAAGTAGAGACGAGCTTAGCTGTTGCTTGATGGTTGTGTCGGTCAATTTGTCGCCAAGTCTCTTTTCTTTGGATTTCGTATCTTGGATCGAAGCAGATTTGTCAACAAGCCTGAGAGTTTGTGGATCACCAATGGTACTGTTGTACGTATCCACTATCCAAGGCTCATACAGTTCTAGACACACAGCAGCGTCATACCCGACATTGAAGAAGGTTCCAGGGGAATTGGGAGCCGAGATATTGGCAGTGAGAGGGAATGTTCCATTGGGTGTGAATTGCGTGTTGAGCCTAACAAGAACAGTTTCTATGGTGACCCATCCCGTGCCTTCTTGTCCTATAGATTGTTCAGCAAACATACTGCCAAGGTGGATCCAACAAACCTACCGAGTGTTATGGGACTACTGAATAAGCTGTGGGCATTTCCATTGTTCCCAAAACCCCCTGTTATCGGAGCATAAGTTCGGACGAATGTGTATCTAACAGAATTTGTTTCTCACTTCCAAGAGAGATGGAATTGAGATCCAGAGTACTAGGCAAGATATCGACTGGGTCAACAGCATCACTCGGGGCGAACGGCTTTGTCAAAATTGTAGGAAAATCCATCTCGAAGCCCTCAAAGAGGGAACGGAGTGTATCCCGTGGAAGAAATACATATGACAATTGCGAGTTATTGGGAGGGATACTAAATTCACGATTAAGTTAGGGCTTCATCCTGCAAGGCAACAACTACTTACATGTACTCTGTCGGAATTTTTGAACATTGTATTCTAATACCCCAGCGAGGGTGTCTGCAAAAGAAAATCTTGATTTAGCATCAATACACCAAGGGGATGTTTAATATGTACACGTACCGTATAATAGACCCAGGTTCTACATCAGCAGTTGGGTCGGGCATGTCAGTTGGTATATCAGATTCATTCGTAGGTGCCCATGTTTCTCTCTCAAAAGTGCCAAATCCCGATCCTTCTTGATGGAATTGTGATGACGAAGCTTCTGCGAGATAAACGTTGCGTCCATCGAAGCGAAAAGAAACAGGGGGTGGCAGTCCCTCGTTGGCAGCAAATGGGGCTAATGTCCATGTAAAAATAAAATTCTATAATGAAATGAATCAGAGAAAATTTGTATTTGTGGACAAAGAACCGTACATCAAATTCGCTCTTCAATTGACTAGCCCGAAATAGGTCTCCGTCAGAGAGGTCACCTTTTATCGAAATTTCGTTATACTCTGATCTTTGATTCTTGAAGAACGGTTGATAAGGACAAAACACAGGACTGAAAACGAGTAAGTACCTTAATCTCAGTCTTCATATCTACGATACGACCGAGAAGGAAAGAGAATCCCGAAGAAATTGCCCCAAGGAGAAGGAAAAACACGATATAAAGTGTCCATGACGTTCTTCGGCTGATGGAAAGAAATTGCTGTCAAATTTTACAAATATGATGTAGTTGTATACTGATGACGCACTCATAAACTTGACGTTCACTTCGTTTAGCTCCTGGATTCCGCAGGCGATCTAGTAACAACTTTCCAACCATCCATGGACTGTTGGGACCATCTGTCTGAGCAGCTATATCTTTCAATTTCATCCCTGGATTCTCAGGAGCATTTGATAGATGGATTATAGTCGCCCATGCTAAGTGAAAATTCATTTCGCTGGATCAACCGAGGGAAATAGACATGACACTCACTTGTGGCTTCATAAATCGCTGTCGCGAACGCCGATAACGTTAAGCTCATAGCAAATCCAACTAACCAGCCCCCGGCTGCAACTGCGAAACGTGTCCAAAATAAGGGCCTCGATTGTGATGCAATCACAAACGCAAACATGACTGGGTATGATAGTACACAAACCATGATGTGTATGATTATGAGTTTCCAATCTGGAGCTTCAAAATTCTTCAGAAATGGGTGTTTTCTGCGAGGTTGTGGTGGATGGCCCTGAGGAAACAAAGTCGGGGAGTCTTTGCTTGGAAATTTCTGATAATCACTAGTTCCCACTTTGGAATGGATCGTAAAGGGGCATGGTACTAGCATCCGAAGCAGTCCTTTGATGTACATGCCTTTGCGAAAACTGATCTGGTATAAATAGGGTTGATTCGTCGTCTCTTTCTTCATGATGTAGAATAGGCATTTGCTGGAGCGCTACCTCTTCGCTGAAGCCGTACGGTGTGGTAGGTGTGTATGCACGTGTCCTGGAGTCACCACCGATGGGACGGGTAGGTGTGGATGACGGCGATGCCATCTATGTTCTACGAGTCAGCTAAAAGAATCTTAGCACGTTGTATAGCAAGCGTCCATAAATTCTGGGGGAGTAAGTGCAAGTCTACATAGAGCCGCGCCGGTTTTGTTGGTAAATAAATTGAAAGGGACACTCGATGTGCCTGAACAACGTTACGGGACACCGCAGTTATCCCTTCCTGAAACCGGCAGGTAGCGATTAAAACGGAATAACAGAACGGTTTAACGCTGTAAGCCTCATGGCGGCCCTGCAGAGCAAAGTAACGAAAGGTAAAAGGAGGAAACGGAAACGACAGAATCTCCAATACCATCGTGGAGAGGGCTCCTACCGGGGTTTCATTCAATTGTAGGATGGAGCCTATCAATTGATGGATGGATAAAGTTTACTGAAAATATATGTGGACTCCATACACCAAACATCTGGTGGCAGTTCTGACTCAAAAGAAGCTCCAGTTGATGCCATCGATGGATCATTGTCAGGATCGCCAATATAATGAAAACGTCACATTGTCACCTAAGTAAACGCCCATCTAACAATGTACCCAGTCAATCATGTTCAGTAATTTTGCTCTTGCGCCTCTTTTTCCTTCTCTTCTCGTTATTCTCATTCTGTCCTTCATCATCGTTACTTATATCACGCTCCACAACGGTCCGTTTTCGGCGACGTTTCTCGTCTACAGTCTGTTCTGCCTTTTCATCAGGAGCTTCGTATACTTCAGCGCGTTCCTCGCGACGCTTAGCAGACGTGTCTGCTTGCTGTTGGGAAGTTACTTGGTATGCCTGCGGTGATTTGATTGGTATTCAACGTACCTTTTGTTTCTTTTGTTGCAACTCCCTAGCTTCTTTTTCCCCACGTTTGAGGAAGTATTCTCCGGATTCCTAATTGCAAATCGACCTAGTTTCATTCTTATGTCAGAACCGGACATAGGTTAAAACCGAAATAGCGCTCACTTTCCGGGGCTGTTGAGGAGGTGGGAATGGCGTATATATTTTCTTGGCAGGTTTTATTTTAGTCTCTTCAGTATCTAGGCCGGCAGCTTTGCGTCCCTCCATTTTATGTCGTAGTTTTTCATTCTTTTTCGAGGTCTTCTCTGACGTTTTCAAATGAAGCTTTTCTGAATTGAGGCAAAAAAGCGATCCCATGACTCCGAGGCTAGCTTCGGATCTTTAGCCAGTTCCCGCCGAATCATCAATTCCTAAGGCCAGGTGGCATGAGGCGGTAATATGTATCTAAGGTTACTCTTATTACGCACTTTTATTCGATATATGGGGTGGATATTCTTCATACAGTCCAGAACAATTCGTCGCACTTCCTTCAAAGACTTGTAGGGCCCCATAACACTGACAGTACTTCCTTGTACCAGAACGTAACAATTTGTCAACAATTCAATTGCCTATGTGTTATGAATTAACGGTCAAAGCATATTGGAATTAATGAATGTATGCACGCACCTTGAGTGTGCTCCCATCAGGACCAATGATCCGCTGTCTTCGCTTCACAAACCTCTCCTTATTCCGCACCAAGGTCCCTATTTTAATGATATCACACGCCATGGAATCCTCCAAGACTTTTACAGCTTGGTTAACAGCCACACCTCTTGCCATGAGTTTGATCATATCGCGAGCTTTCAGTATGATATACGGATCATATGTCTTTCGCGTAGTTCGCACAGACATTGAACCGTGAACCAAGTCAAGAGTACATGCAACACCCTGATAGGTGAAGATCAGTAAAACAATCGAGTATCATGTAAGAGCATTTACAAACGGACATGAGTATCTAGGGCTTGGGTGACTGCGCTCCATACCTCGCGCAAATATTTTTCTCTATATTTCGGGAATAAAGTTGCGAACGACGATTCTTCGGTGAATGCTCCCGCTTTGTTATCCGTCGGTTGGAATGGATCAATCTTCCACTGTGTTTGACTTGTCAGAAAAGGTGTTTTGAGCTCTCAGACTCCTTACACTAAACATACGAGAATTAGATTGGAACAAATGGCATGCAGAACGATAATCTTACTGGTCAATATCATCTGTATCCCAAGCTGCAAATAATTTAACAGAGCCGAAGGACACAATGATAAGTTTAAACTAACGTTTGTCTTTTCTATGGGATTTGTGCTTTTTGGCGACTGGTTCTCCAGAGTCTGACATGGCGGTAATACTAACAGAAAAGATTTTGAAATGACAAGGTCTCAAATCCTACGATTACATAATATTCCCATTTCTCTTGTTTTTCGAGTATTAACCACGTTCACAAGAAGCTTCCATCATCCAATTCTCGTCCTTGCATATCTCATAACTTATAATGGACAACTTTCCTGAAGACATATCACCAGAAGCACCATATGCTCTTTCATATGATGACTCCGTTCCGTATGAAGAGCAAATCCAACCAGAACCCTCTGAGAACAACGCGATATCCTCATTAGCAAATCGTCTGGGAAGTGCGAGAGTTTATCTTCTTTCAGAATCCACGGCGACGACAAGAGTCGGTAAGGTGCGCTGGCAGTATATACTTGAAGACATGCAACGTTAGGGCCTGATGTGAAAGTTATGTTCCCTGCCTCGTTTTGAACCATGGCTAGCGCAAACACGGATCTGATGACGAAAACTCAGCAGACGAGGAGGAAGGGATGAGTGAAGGTGCATACCTCAACTTGTCTTCACTAACACAAACTCTGACAACTATTCCATTAGATACCTCATATCGAACAAATGCCTTTCTCCTTCAAGGCTCCCCGATATCTTACCTTCCAACGGCGCGAATATTCGCATACGCTACACATTTTGACACCAAACCCATGGGGCTCGAATGGGTGGACGATAACACATGTGTTTTGGTCTTCAAATCAACAGCATTGGCCCGATCGGGCCACCGAAATCTCCAAAAATCAGCTACAGAAGAACCAGATACAGACGGGTTTATTACAGCCAGACCAATACCAGTCGCACTATGGCCGCCAGAAAAGCGTATCAACAGCAGTCTTGGTATGAGTGAAGGTTTGAAGGGGGTAATAAGGATGCGTTGGGCCTTACAAAATGACGTGAAGAAGAAAGGTGCCAACAAGGAGAGCGAGTTTTACAGACGACATGGAGTAACTGCTGGCAAAGAACTGTTTGATGGGCGTGACTTGCCACCTGTGAAACGATCAAGACATATACACAGTATAGACGAGGAAGAAAAACGGGCGCAACTAGATAATGAACTTGATGAATTCCTGGCAGAAAACGACTCCGATTCTGGAAATCCACCATCACCACCGTCGAAGATGAGATCAGATTACATTGCGAGTGACGGCAGGACGTTATTGGAACGAACATCACTCATACGGATTCACTCTCCGGTTCCACTGGAGAGCCGGCTTGCAGATCCCCCTCCTCAAAGAAGACGAAACCAAAAGTATCCGCTGGAATCGGATTCAAGTCATTTCACCATCCCACAAGAAAAGCTGGAGTGGAAAAGACGCGCCAAGCAAGAGAAAGACTCTGGTCGCAGGCGTGGTAGAGGTGGTGGGTCTGGGCGCCCGGAACGGACAGAACGTCCCAGAAAAACACAACAAGAATTAGACGATGAACTAGATGCATTCTTAAAAAAAGACGAATAGTGATTTCGGTCGCCCTTTCGATATTTTTTTTTGCAACCGGGTTTCGTTACTCCCCACTCCCACTGTTTATTTAACCCCAACACAAACTATATATCTAATTTTACTGGTTCCAAAAAACATGTAGCTTGAACAATCCCAGGTCAATGAGCTTAGGCATCACTGTCATATGGTCCATGCGGAGTGAGTATATACGATCAGAAGTGTTTGTCATTAGACCAGTAAAGGACTAGTCAGTTTGGCTATCATCTTTCGGTTCAAATGGACTCTTCCACCAGCCACAAGTGATTCCTGCAAGCAACTTCCTCCTCCCTTCTACTTCAGAAAAGATACCAACGGCAGTAACAACGCCCACCACCGCCACTCCCCCTGTTATGCCATACCTGGCCATCAATCCCGCTCTCGATGGGAATATCCTCAACGATTCCGCAATAAGATACATTGCCGCCACTTGGAACATCAAAGGTATCCATGCGAATACTCCCACGGATACACGCACCAGCCGCTTGCTCCAACTACGAATCTGCTTCTCCCTGATGATCTGCACGATGACGAGTTCGGTATACAGAAGTTGGGGTGCGACGATGAAGACTAGTGCAATGATAAAGCAGGACGCCGACCATGCCAAGAGGTTGGCGCTCCGACTTAAGGCGTCGAGTGAGGCTTGTGAACTATCTCCAAACAATGTTTGACACCCGATAAGAGAGAATGAACACGAAGCCGAGGTGGCAAGACCTATGGATGCAAGGAAACTGAGGACTTGTTGGAACTCTTGGAACGGCAGTTTTTCCTGTAAACATTATCGATATTCCGAAGCAGCATTAATAGAATACTTTAAGTGCGACCTACATCTGATTTTGTTGGTGGATTATATCCATTTTGAGGATTATATCCATTTTGAGACATGTTTAGATACTGAAGCTGCA
The DNA here is from genome assembly GCA_009739215.1 of Floccularia luteovirens. NCBI lineage: Eukaryota > Fungi > Basidiomycota > Agaricomycetes > Agaricales > Squamanitaceae > Floccularia > Floccularia luteovirens. The sequence goes on from VSJF01000004.1 coordinate 2,254,881, forward strand.
TTGTCTCGAACCTCTCCTTCTCTCCCTGTAGACACGCATAATCAAGAATCGCATTCTATCAGTTACTATCAATGTGGAACTATCGTGAAATGTCAACCGACCGGTGTCATGGCCGAACCAGGTGTGATTGGGGACATAGGCGGACGTTGTATTGTTGGCATAGTCATAATAGCGTCGGAATGGGGATTAGACATGGGGGGCATAGGCATCGACATCGCTGGAGCAGACATTTCAGTTAGTAGATAATGCTGTTGAGATGTACCCCACTGTTGGGAAATATACCAGCATCCTCTTTGAAGCTCATTTATCGTGATTTGGGGACAGTTCTTATATATACGGGGGTAGCTCCTTGGTAAACCACTTAGTGTGAGATGCCGACACGACGATCAACATCAAAATTTCAGGTTAGTGAGTGTGACAGAACTGAATAGAGCTGTCAACGGATAGGCGCCTTATTATAAACAACTGCCATAACTGGTTTTATTTGATGCCCTAGTGCCAACCGCATTTCATGATCTCGACTTCTTTTTCCATGAATTGTGAAGAACATGCCCGATTTGACATCGAGCTTGCCTGTACACTGTAATCGTTTCTTTTGTATAGAAATGCAGGATGTGATGTGACGAAAATCATGCCCCATTAATCCTTGTGAGAGCCGGTGCTTTCCCTTGTATCTAGGGTCCGTCTGTCGTGTTTGAAAGGAACGCCCATTTCGGTGGCTCAAACAAGGCCCTCGAAACTTGTATAGCCTGAGGAAAGATTGGGTCCTCTGCAAAGATGGTACCCTTATCAAACAAGTTAAACAATTTCTGGCTGGCCATGAATAAAGTGCACCGCACTTGTTCATTATGTTTTGGGGATAATAATAGAGATGAGAAAAATTCAGGAACAGTGTAGTCCTCACCTCAGAGTACCGGTATGTGTTTACTCCATTGTCGAGAAGAACTTCTGAAAGGACTGTCAACTGCAGTGGTTAGGCGAGGTGTTTGTCAAAAGGATAGTGTAAGATATGGATCATTATGGACAATCGCGCGGTCCGCTCGGAGACTTCCTTTTATATCATTTGTGAAATTACTTGATGTGACAAGGACCTACAAGAGTAGTCAGACGTTAATAAATAATTATCCAAACCAAAACATTCGAAGAAACGAACCGGTACCATTAACTGGCAATGAACAATACGTAACTAACTTAGCTCGCAGCGCATATATATAGGTATGGCCCTGACTGATTGAGAATTGCGAGGGCACACTTCATGCTGGAATAAATGCCCTCAGGCTAGTATAAATTTCTCCTTGCATCTCTATAGGTCCTTTCAGTCCTACTGTCAAGGTCAGCTGTTGCGAAAGCATGCATAAGGTGTACTGACCAGCTATGTAGGATTCCTACAATCATTCGGGAGATCAAAAAAAAACCAGTGCAAGAGAAATATACAGAGGGTATATAAGAAAAGAGGTTTATACAAATTGTCAGGTCGGGAAGACAAGAGGTGCGGAGACTCACGTACCGCTGGGTTTAAACCTAATTGAAAGGACAATGCTGAACGCGATGTCCTTTGCACAGGATGCACAGCAATGTCCGTGCAACCGCAGCACAAAACAAAGCTGAATGATGTAATATGCGAGCAGCATCCGCTTACTTGGCATGAGGAATCCTCATTATTCATAGCCACCACTACCCACCCCCCACCAAGGTAGCCCGCCAGAGGGCTGTCCCAACAAAGTACAACATGACATAGTTCTGGTGACCAAGCAGATACAAACAACACCTTTGAGGTAAATACCATGGAGGTGCCAAGTGCCCCTTGCACGTTAACAATCACATTGCGCTACATTCCTCCTCTTCTTCACTATTCCCTTCTCCACCATGAAATTATTTCGCCTTTTTGCTAGATCATCATCCAACCCACAATTAACAAATGAACAACGCCAAATGTATGCCTCGGAAGCTACAGAGAACTTTCGCATTATCCCTATGATATTCTCTACACCTGCTCCACAACCATTATCCTCAGGAGATCTGGAACGAGAGGACATACACTCTTGTTTATCGGAAATTGGACAATTCGCAGAATTGGCACACGGGAAGTTGCCCGTAACATTTATGTGGAAGAACATGAACCAGTTGATGCAACCCAATTTTCCGCTGGACGGTTATGATGCCTTAAAGGATTCCAAGTTGGTCCAACACTTCCATGGGAACGTAGCTCAGGTTCAAGGTTATGTGGCTTATCAGCCCAGTAACAAGCGACTTTACCTTGCATTTTCCGGCACCTCATCACCAAAGCAGTCCCTTATGAATGCCCGTACATTCATGACTCGTCATCCAGAGCTACAAGGAGCCAAAGTTCACGAGGGATTTTACAAGATGTATGACGGGCTGCGGTCAATTGCTTTCGATGCTGTTGCGACTGGCTTGAAAGAAAATCCAGACACGAAAGAGCTGGTGGTGACTGGGCACAGCCTCGGTGGTGTGATGTCATGTTTGTTCACTCTGGATCTACTGCTGCGCGGTGATACCCGTTTCGATTCCATAGCTCTGAAAGTTGCAATTTTTGGGTCTCCAAGAGTTGGCAATGATGAACTCGTGAAACACTTTCGTCGGCTCGTCAGCGAACGAAAAAGAAGGGAGAAAGCAATCGATTTGTATTCAGTGAAAGCTTACAATGATGGTCGGTTACATATCACCTCTTTGACTTCAACTCTAACATTGATATTATCCAGGTGCTACTATGATTCCTCCTTTCCGTTTAGGCTTCCGTCATCTGATAGAAGAAACACTCTTCTATTACCACAACCATCTCTACAAAGTCCCTCCCAATCATTGCGAATGGTCCATATTCACAGTCAATACGGACGGCAGCGAGGATGCAAAGCAGAACCTTCATCCGAAAGGAGGTCATAATTATTACAACAACCGAGATATGGAAAAACTTTTACGACGCATGCAGTGGGTTAATCCCGAAGATGTATCATGGGCTAAGAAATATGAAGAACGTCGTTCCGAGGAAGAGATTTCATGATAAAGGATTTGATTTCCTCCGCGTATACCCTCCTATATTCGTATTTCTAGTATGACTTTATGTCTCCTGTACCAACAGTCGCGCGTAAATAGTCAACATCTGTATCACTTAATTCATATATTAGACTAACCTTTCTACAAGCCCACATTAATATTATATGATCTGATGTTGTAGCTGATCTTTTGTATGTGTTATTTTCCTTTGCAGAGGTTACCGGGTACTGGGGACTCCTTTGAATACCACTTGGTAGCTAGAGCTTCAAAATCAAACCTCACCAGGATATATTTTTGGCACTGCAAATTGGACCACACTTTCAGCTTGTTCCCAGTTTGCATCCTCTATTCTTTTGTCGCGCACCATCTTCTTTCTCTACTATCGCTTAGTCTCGCTCAAGTTTCCATTGTATCTAAAGCTCAATAATTTGACTTTTGCTTTCTCCCAATCTTCTGTTGTACTCACTTATGATGTTAGCTTCTTCAACACTTCAAGCTCTCTCTCTGCTTGGCAAGAAAGGTTTTCAATCATGGTCATCCGAAATGAGGTGACAAAATTCCCGCTACCTTTAGGGTTCCTGCTCGGCAGTATTGTCATTTGTATGTCCTTTCTTTGTCTTCCCCTTTTTTTCATGTCGTATATACAAAGTTCTACGTCATAAACCAAAGCTGTATGTAGTATTCCGCTACGATACATCATGATGATGTTTTTAGGGTTTTTTGGAACAGATGATGTGGTTAACTTTGGCGATTTGTCGACGACGTTACGAAACTTTTCCAAAAATTAGAAAAGATGAATAAACATGTTATGAAAAATGTTGCTGAGCGTCATGGCTTAACTTTTCTGTGGTCATCCAGTACCAGTCTCATGAAAATGTGTTTACAAACCAAAATAACTGATGAAAACAGCTGCAATCATGACATCAAATACATGATGTTCCAAGTCCAACGGCAAAGGGAGAAAAAAAGGCTCGGTCAGGACATTAGTTTATCATTAAGTCGAAAATAATGTACATCACTACGTAACTACTGTTCGTACCGTACAGTACATAGCACGGATATAATACTTCCCAAGATTCCAACAAAAACTGTTGGGATCAACTAATGTACACAACACTTCAACCAAAACCCCAGAAAATAACCCGCCGGTAGACCGTAGCGGGCACTGCCGTGCAGAAAGGACGGCCTTGTGGGATTATGTGAACATGTCCGATTGTACGGTACAGCGTTAACTTTACTCAAGCACTGTTAAGCGGCGTGGGCGCCACTTCAACGGTGTAGCCTCAAATCGAAGCTATGCACTGCTATCTCTATGCTATTGCTTACTACACGATTAATTCCAGTGCATGAGGTGGGTGTTACCAAAGCTATTCATGTAATAATAAGAGACTGCCACTAAATTAACCCCTAAACTAAGAAATCTTCAGTACTGCCTCCAACATTTTGGCGCTGCCGTAGTCCTCGAAATTAGAATAGACTATCTTATGCTGGTGATTATGAAGCTGCAATCACTGGTCTCCATTTACTGCCTAGAAACCAATGATGGTCCAGGAATAATGCAACTTCCATACTATAAAAACCGTCCCTCTATCATGTCTGAACTTCATTCAACTTCTTCTTCCTTACTCTTGTAAGTCCTTTCATCTTGTTAATCATGGAAAAATATATTGACTTTATCAGCAGAGATTTTTTACTTCTTTGCCCAGTGCAGATACTCCTTTTTTTAAACCAAACCATTTTGAAACATGCATTTCTTCACGACTTCGATGGCATTGATGGCCATTGTCCCAGTCCTTGTATCTGGTGTGCCCGTTGTGGATCCTCGAGATGATTCACCTTCTGCAAGTGCATCCTTGAGTACCGATTCGAGTTCTAGCGCAACTTCAATTGCAACCTCGTGTGTAATTTCCAGTGCAATGTCCAGTGCATCCTCGAGTGCATCCTCGGACACAGCCTCGAGCGCGACTTCGAGTGCAACCCCAAGCACATCCTCAAGCACAGCTTCTAGTGCAACCTCGAACGCAATCTCGAGCACAGTTTCTAGTGCAACCTTGAGCACAACCTCGAGTGCAATTTCAGGTGCATCTTCGAGTGCAGTCCCAAGCATAACCTCGAGTGCATCTGTGAGCGCATCTACGGATCCAACTGCGACTACATCCACACATGCACATGCACCAAGTATGTCTACATTTGCGACCCCTGACGAGTTAATAGTATATCCAAATGATATCAACTTCGTGGCCATTTATGGTGAGTATCGCATTGTTAGTCATTACATACTGCTCATAGTTCATACTCCTACCCAAGACAAATCAATAAGCCACAGGGTCAATGAGACCAATGTTGACGCCAATACCTTAGTCTTTTTGGCAAACAACACCGAGCCATGTGTACGTATTTTTACAATTCAAAATTACTTGATGACTGACTGAACATTTGATATAGTACTGTATAACTACAGCTGTTGGTACACAAGATGGATCGGTGTTGCCCATGCCTGGCTGCTTCAGTAAAATCGGTCAAACAGGCTCCATCCTCAATTTTACCCTATCCATCTACTTGGGGGATTTCAATGATCCCCAAACTTCCGATACACTTATGGCTGAGGTTTCAGTCTCAGTTGTATCCACGTCCTAAATGTATTCAGGATTTTCAATTGTGCCCTTGTTACTGTGGACTATTGATCGTAGATATATATTTGGGGTGTACGCCACTATATTCAATCTACAATTAAGTTTAATTATTTCATTCTTGCCTTGCGAAAGCAACGTCGTGAATATATAAACTTGCTTGAAGGGGATGAAAGCATTTATTGTATCGTAAGTATCATTGAAAAATTAAATGATGCGGATGGTGTATAAATTATACAACCTCACCTTAATCCCACGTGCACCGCCTCCTTGGGGCTTATTATTTTTGGCACTGCAAATTGGGCGACATTGTTGAAAAAGCTAATAAGTACTTTTGTACGTCAAATTGGCGCGCCAGCATCTCTGGCATCCGTCTATATGTCTCGAGACTTGTTGTTCTCAACCTCTACGCTTTTTTCTCGCGTCGTCTTCTCTCTCCTTCTCTTGGTCCTGCTCGAGTTTCCATTATATCCCAAAGCCCTATTTGACTCTGCTTTCTCCCATTCCTTTCTCCCAATCTTCCGTTGTACTCTCTCATATGGTGTGAGTTTCTTCAGTATCTCAAGCTCTTGCTCAGCTTGGCAACGAAGGCTTTCAATCAATTCTTCATCCTCGAGTTCAGAGAGTTCTTCATTGTCATTAGAATTGCCCTCGAAATCCGACCCGTCTGAATCCCAATCGGACGGAATAGTGTGATTTAGGCCACTAGTCTATTTCGTGCATTCAATTTCGGAGTCGTGATCCTCGTTTCTATTGGTATAGAGGTCTTGGATCTCACCCGGAGAGGACGCGTTCCGGAGGTTGGTACCACTCTCGGATTCGCTCACGTGAGACGTGTTGGTTTCGTAAATATGGTCTTCATTAGCAGTGTTTTTGTTTATGATTCTGATTCTGCGTCGTCCTTCTCGGGCTCGTTGAGCGGCGAGCTTCCAGCGGTTGGAGGTGCGAGGCATACTGTACTGTAAGTACAGGAAATGTAATTTAAAAACATGGTTACCATACCATCAAACTCATTACAACTAGCGCGCCCAATTTCGGCCACTGTCCAAAAGTAACTTAGTGCTCACTAAAAGCGGTCCGCTCCGCATACAGTAAGTTAAGTCGAAGTGGACCGAAGTGCAGATACTGAAAATTTAATCATGGCTCAAGCACTCACTTTCCTTTTGGGCATCCTATTTTAGTACACACATGCAAAAGATCGATCGGGGTGATCTTTCTTAATTTTTGCTCCCGTGTGTATCAGGACGACCTTCAACATTCAAAATACTCGTGAGACTCGACATGATAGGACCAGCCTGTTAAGTCGTGCAATACTATTGAAAGTTCGCTAACTTCATGTGAAGACCCACGTGTTCATGTCAATCTCTATATATAATGCGCTCTATAGATCACGATGCTCCAGACCGTCCCCGACGCCTCGTACCAAGGTAGTTTGGCAACCTCCTTAAAACAATGATCTCCATATATACAGCTATCACACAATATAAGTGGAAATTTCACGATTCCTCATGATTTTCATGCCAAGTTACTTACTGGGAGCCAACCTCGGGTACTACTTATACTTATAAGTCATGCCCCCCAAGATTATGGGAGACTCCCATAGATATTTCAGTTTCTAACCAACTTTGGGCTGATTCAACGGCCTATCCAAGGTATGTAATGAGTGGATCTCGCTGACTGTTTGTTTAACATATGATTTTCTATCAGCAATACATATTGCATTAGATCTTTCTTGGACTAAACTCTCTGATTCAGTTCATCAGGATGTCATCTAAGAAAATCATTCTTGTCATCGGGGCGACTGGTGCTCAGGGACTCGAGGTCATTCCCGCCCTACTTCAACCGAATAAGGATGGCACGCCTTCCCCATTTGCAGTCCGTGCGTTGACAAGGAACCCGGAAAATAGGCGAGCAAAGGAAATTGAGGCTATGGGGGCTGCATTGTTCCAAGGTATTATGAAATGGTTCTTATGAAGAATAAAAATTTTGATAACTTCTCTAGGCTCATTCTATGACCTTCCGACTGTCACTGAGGCTTTCAAGGGCTGCTATGGAGCTTTTATCAATACAGATACCTACACAGTTGGTGAGGAGAAGGAGATCTGGGCTGGAATCAAGTTGTACGAGATCGCTCGTCGTACCCCAGGTATGAAACACTTTATCTGGAGTAACCTTGACTATGGAAGCAAGGTATGTTAAATTTCTAAATATAAAATTTCTTTAACCTAATACCATAAAGCTCGGTGATTACAACCCAATATACAAAGCTGAACATCACGATGCCAAGGGAATTGTTAATGAATTCTTGAAAGGACAGCCATCTTTTCTTGGCGAGAAATTGAGCTGGACTTCTATTACGACTGGGGTCTACTTTGAGATGCTGAAATACGTACGTATGCAATTCATTCTTACTCCATAACATCTTTGCTAAGATATATGGCAGCCCTTGTGTGGCCCACTGAATGTACGTGCAGACGGGACTGTCGTATTTGCCAGCCCAATCCAGGATGGCCATATCCCAATGATTGCTTTGGAAGACCTCGGATGGTGGACTAGATACTCTCTCGAGCACCGAGAAGAGACCTCCGGGAAAGACCTTCAAGTTTGCAGCGACTACGTCGGGTGGGACTACCTCGCCGAGACATTTACAAAAGTAACCGGCCAACCTGCAGTCCACAAACGGCTGACACTAGACCAATGGTTCGAATGCATGACTGGCCATGACAGACCAATCGCCAATGAAAAAGAAGTAGGCGATGGTTCAACTACGATCAGGCAGAGTTTCTCTGGTTTTTGGTCCTTGTGGCGGGATGATATTATTAAACGAGACATGGAATGGGTGCATAGCGTGCATCCGGAGAGATTGACACTAGAGAAGTGGTTCAGAAAGAATAATTATAATGGAAGGATTGGTTCGACTGCTCTTAAAAATGCAGAAGATGGGAAAGGGCGCCTCCTACCCAACAAAGCAGTCACTTCTTTGTTGTAAATTTAATGACGTATTTTAGTCATGTGATCTATGTCACCAAATTGAGTCGAGTATATTAATATTCACAAACCTTGAGCTCAACAATTGACTAGAACTATCGAACAAATTTTACACAATGGATCAAGATATAACAAACTGGAAGAAACCAATACCAGGAAAACGACTAGAGACAGAACGTCAATCTGCAGGCCAAGCACCTCTGTTATCTCGGATTCGTAATTTGGGTACTGGCATATCTTCCCTGGGCTCTCTATTCTCTGGTGTACAAACTTTTGCCCCGAAACTGGCTTCAGGCGGACAAAAAGATACAACAACTGCTGCTGATATTATTGGCTTTGCTGGTAATACTGACAATGTTCGGACACCTTGTGCTCAAGAGGAAAATCAGCGTAATGCTCAGAGTTACTATGATTTCAAACCTCACGAACACCCCACAAGCTCCTGGGAGTCGACTCCACTGGTGCCAAGTCAATATATGGAAGCTGAGAAACCCTCCAACCGCGATGTCCAACAAACTGAAAGACGGGATGTGGAGAGTGGCAAGAAGCGATATCATCCTGGATCTGACTCTGTTTCTGGCTACATAAGTTCTGATCCTGATACGCCGCCTCTGACTCCGGATACTTTCTTCGAGCGGAAACTCACTTCGCACGGGTTGATAAATAGTTACAATTTGGAATGTTTGAAGTCTGCTGGATATAATGTCAATACCCTAGGAGAAGATATACAAGAGTCACATGCAACACCCATGGAAGTTATGAAAGGGAAACAACCGGATCGTTCTATAGTAAGTTTACTACTGTTTAATCTGAAGAAGTCTCAAAAATAACCCGCAATATAGAGTCCGAATAAATTGTCTGAGGACCTACCCTTGAAGGACGCAGACCAAAGAGAGCTGAACCTAGATGATGAAAGGGATGGATGGTACGGTCTCGAATACACGCTTGAAATTAGCTCTCGAGAGCGCCACCCCTCTGATACCCAGTCGGCCTCGGCTGGAGAACATTCAAAGGCCTGTTACTTCAATATTTCCTGCGCATATATGCACTATATAATACTTATAAAGTGATATTTATTATATAGAGTCGCGAATCATGGGCCGCGCTGCACAAAGGTAGAATACACCCATTTTTCGAGGACGAGAATTATTACCAGTGGAAGAATTGGCACAAGTACCTCGACCGACAAGATGAGCGGCGTAAACATCGTAAAGGTTTTGAGTTTTTGGAACAGTCAAAGCACCTTTCATGGTTGTACTTGAGTGAAATGAGAACTCGTGATGTTATGTATTGGCAAAAGGTAAACACGTCTTTGGGTATCGTGATAGATGTGATTTACAATTTGCGATGTAGGAGGTTTTTGGTATTATAGGAAAGGACGTCAAAGGGCGCCTCGAGACACTGGCGGAAAACAGGCAGGTATGTTGTGACTCTATTCCAGATGTATGTTCGGGAATGACTCCAATATCTGCAGGATCCTTATAACCCACCGCAGAAACATAATCTTGGATGGTACCTGAAGCGCTCCCGTTCAGTTTGTTGTATGCGTGAGCTTACATACAAGATCAGTGATTAGAAGTTTATATGGTCTTATTACGCCTCATACTTTTCATTGTCAACTTTGTAACAATGTGTCAAACGTAATTGAACATTGTGATACATTGGTGTATGTAATTTGTCTAACAGAAAAAGTATTGGGTCAGTACAACATCAAGGTCTACACCATCTATTCTATAGTTATTCATTCCTCTTTATTCTTCCCTCCGTCTCTTCCTTTCTTTCCTCCTGTTGCAATCGAATAAGTAACAGTACCAGCAAGGACCATCCCTGCACCTGCCCACATCATACGCTCGTCCACACGGGAAGCTCGCGATCCACCAAGCATGCCGAAGCCAAGGACACTGAACACCAGACTCACAGCCTTGCGCACGACCAGTACAAGGGTTACACTAAGCGCGCTTACACGTGTAGTGAGCCGATGTACGCCTGCAACACAAATGAGCTGTGTGATAGTATTGAGCAAGAGAGGGAAATATGGAACGGGGATTTGGATAGATAATTTGGAGAAAGAGGATGATGAAAGGGGAAAGGTAGTATTGGGTAAGCTCAGTGCAATTTGTGGGCCAGCATTAATTGTTGACAGCTGCGTAGAGAGGTCGTGTAGGAGGGGAATGAACATGGGAAGCGCCAAAATGTGCAAGTAGAACATTGATTCCTGCCAAGTCGCTGGCTGGGGACTAGTTTGGTCGCCTTTCGGAGTTGAAGGGGTTTCACGTTTAGATGAGGGAGGTACTGGTCGCCCATACTTTGAGTAGGTACGATCTTGCACGAGTCCTAGAAACCCAGAGAAAAGCAGAGCTAAGGAAAGGATACCAATACCGCTAGCATAAGTGTAAGCGTTGAATTCTTGGTTCTGTGCGTTCTCTTTGGTAGAAACTTGGGCTGACAGAGTGGTCAGCGCAACGCCAAAGGTAACGAGGAGCACGGATAGAATCTGGGTCAGTGAATACCTGAAAAGAGGCTTGGGCAATCAGCAAAATTCAATGATAGTGGATAGAAAAAACACGCGCTTTTTGCCGGATATTAGCCATCCCAAGATCATGCTAACGATCAGCCCACCACTTCGGAAGATGATATGAACCGGCATTGGTATACGATAGGCGAATGCAGCATTGTTAAGCAAGGAGATAAAGTAGAATAGAGCAACTTGAATAAGGTAGGATGTTAGTGGTATGTGACGTGGCTTGAAGCGAGGACCTGTAGAGGTCCATGTGATATGCTTAGGGAGGCCATGCAGTGAGATTAGGATGAATTGAAAAAAGGTAATTAGTGACCCAGTGTCTGGATACTGCGAGGTTAGTTGTTCGAGGGTGATAGCGTTGCTGCAGCAACCTCCGAAGATGAGGGATAGCGTTGTGAGCCAATCGGAAAGGATGGTGAGCAGCATAGGCTGCGTGGGAGAATTGTGGTTAGATGTCAATGGATATAAATATAAATAATAATAACATATATAGACAAGTCTCCACAGGACGAACGCTGGCTAATTAGCGCGTCTAATGTCTCGCTGAAATCACGATCGAGACGAGTCACTGTTTGGCCGTGCTATGCGGGAACTATACAAAAGGACAGTTCTCTCATTTCCTCTCTCATTTTTCTTTTTCTTCCTACTTTACATTTCCCTTGACGGGTTATTAGTATAAATTTATATCATATCCCCTCCTCAGTCTATACCCTTTCTTTACAACATGTCCGCCCAGGACTATTCTACCCGCCGTCATCCTGCTTCTCTCCTCCCCATCGCCGCCCATCACCCTCAGCTCGTCCGGCTAATGAGCAAGCGCGTGTCGATGGATATGGATTGATTATGTTGCCCGCCAAGCAGCAAAAGTCATCCGTATTGACGGAGAATCTAATGCAGATGCAATCTCAACTCCAGTACCTACCCCGCCGCAGACATCACTCCATGTATCGTTTGCCGAGTCTGGAGAAAAGACACCTTTAATATCCCTCGCGAACTTTATTCTCCACCTTGTAAAGTGCTCCGGTGTACAAGTATCAACTCTGCTCACTACTCTTGTATATCTTGAACGGCTGCGTACAAAGCTACCTCCTATGGCAAAGGGTATGTCAGCCACGCTCTATTTCTCGGGCATTCCCTTTGTCTTTATTTAGAACACGCTTAACCGAACAAATTTGTCCCACAGGCATGCAATGTACTCGCCATCGCGTATTCCTCGCTACGCTGATAGTAACGACCAAGTACCTTAATGATTCTTCTCCTAAAAATTCCCATTGGGCGAACTACGCAGTTCTGTTTGATGTAGCCGAGATCAACCTCATGGAAAAGCAGCTTCTGTACCTGCTCGATTATGACCTCCGCTTTGATGAAGCTCAGGTTTTAGCCCTTTTTGCACCATTTATAGGCCCCGCTGATGCTTCCACCCGCGCATCGGCTGTTGACAAAGTCGCAAAGGCGGGCCGAGCCCGTGCACAAGCGCAGCAAGCGACCTCACAAGGTACGAAACTACAGGCACAACCTTCTCCGACACCACCAGATGAAGAAGCGCCACAATCGTCAGCCACCGCCACTTCAACATTGTCATCAGCTGTGCGCGTCATTGCCCGGCGTCTCTCCACTACACACCTTTCCCCTCCAGTTGGGATGTACAGCACACTCAGCACTGATTCCTCAGCCAGCTCAGCCTCTTCCTCAGATGTCGCTTCCCTTGTTGAGGATACCGGCTCATCTTCATCTTCATCATCTGGCTGGCTAAGCAATGATAATGAATCTGATGAATCTGAGGCAGAGGCTGAGCGAAGGGTTTCTCAAGCAACCTCGACCCAAGTTAAGCGCCCATTTGCCCTCAGGCCTGTACCTGCGTTTGCGAACAAACAACATCAACATTTGCAAAATCGCCCACGTAAATCGTCTGACACGTCCTCTATCCATACCGTTACCGCGACTTCTCCACCTGCATTACGTGAGAAACGAGCAGTTTCAGTGTCGGTATCAGTATCTCTTGCAACGGCCACTGCAGGTATAACATCCAACACCCAGGGCCTCGCAGCTAGCAAAACGATGCCGAGTATTGTGAGGCAAGTACATGGACATAGTGGAGGTACTGGGTTCCTTAGCAGAATGTGGGGAGCAGCAACAAAAGTCGCTACAGGCGGAAATCAAGCCTTCGTCCCGGGGTCTCGTGCTTATTCAAGCCAACAACATCATTACCTAGGACACGAACGAGCAAATGAAAAAATAGGATCAGAAAAGAATCCAAGGATGCATAACACCGTGGAGGTTGTGGAAGCTGATTCACATCCGGAACATCCACAAAGTACATTCCGTCGGCTTGTTTTGGTGAATGCACGCTCTGGCGTGGTTCGTGCAGGTGACATTTAAGCGGGTTTATTTCACATCATGATTCAACCATTCAAAAAACTGTCATTGGGCGGTACAGTATTATATGATTCAAACGACCAGTGCTTCTATGATTTTACACCATCTTTCTTTTCTTTTTTACCTTCTAATCCATGTCATTTTTACTGCAGCATTTTTTTTACGCACACACAACTATCAACTGTTCTCTTTTTCATCATACACCCACAACCTTCTCTTGCTTTTTCCCCTGTTTGGTTTACTTGGATGGACCTGTGTATCTTTTTCTTTCTATCCCATGTCTCTTTGTCAACGTCACATTTCCTATCTCCCAACAACACATTCTATCATACCTTGTATATCCTTTCATTAATGCCTGTTGACGATCATCATCATCATCATCATCCCCATGTCAACATACCCTTATATTATTTACATTAATCTATCCCCTAATCATACGAGTTACCCTACATATCATACATCCATTATTACAACCACATCACCATTTGCATACCTCATGTCTCTTTTTCTCTGTATCTGTGTACCTACCAATAATCAGTACTTTATACTATCAGTTTGGTAGGAAATGAAGGAACCACTTATATGCCCGGTTGGGGATGAATCTTATGGTATGTATTACTTACTGACCACATATCCTGTATGGTTAATATTACGGTTCTACATATGAGTATGTAGTATATAAAATGTATGGACCCTATACCGTTCCTGATCCTATGTAATAACGGGGGGCTTCAACCCGAACGGATAAAATTTAAGTTCATGATCAAGTGGAGACTAAGCTAATATTGGAATGCGAAACGAAAAATCCATAAGTGCCGAAATGAATGGGAATTTGACATATACTTCATGAAGACTTCTCAATCAGAACCATAATCTCTCCATGCTCAGTGGAGATAGACGCATGCATGCCATTATGCCTGTCCACAAACCGCACACTGTGACAATGGAAATTTGGAATCATGACTGCCTTTTCTTCACCATCACACATACTTTATGTAACCTTTGCGCCAAGCGGTCATCAAAAGTAGATGATATAAGAGTTTTATTTACTGGGTAGCGAGCATGTGAAATCGGGTGTTGAGAAAACAGCTAGGTTCGAGGAGACAACAACCACACGGTTTTCTATTGATAATACTTAGAATAAGTTGGGAGGACCTGCTCCAAAGCAGCGGAAGCTAAGCAGGGTCACCTAGATGATAAAAGAGGTTCAATTTTATCAACCTATCCTATGTACGAAATCATAATTTGTGGATTAGATTAGTATTATTGCTCTATGAGAACATGAGCAACGAGATAATGCTCTAGTAGTGCCAGAAGCGAAACTTAGCAGTCACTCACTGAGACGAAAAACAAAATATTTGGTATAAAAAGTGCAGAGTACATTCTAGTATCCACCAATACATCTAAAGCTCTGATCATCAGCTATATCATCGTTACTGCTGAGCATGGGTACTCATTAACATTGACAACAAATCTAGATTTCCTGGCTTGGAGACGCGTTCATTGATGGCTCTGATCAGCCATATTCGTTGTCGATCATGGAAAACCCCGGGCCCTCAGAATAACATAGCTCATGAAGCATGACTTGAATAAACCACATATGATGGGGTATGTAAAGTAAGAACGTGCCAATGATTTGGTTTCGGATCAGCTTTTTCAACGCCCTTTGATGAGAAGTGGTCCATGGCGAGTACGACCTGAGCAGTCGGATCAATATCACATGTAGAGCATCGGTAGAACAGGGTAGAGTAAGTATGACCGATAACATCATAGCCTAGAGCAAGTTAAGAGCAGAGACGCGAGTAATGAGCTTGAGCATTCGTTCATTGCTTCATAATGAAGCAATGAACGAATCCTTAAGCCGCGTCATTCCCTCACCCTCTTTTCAAGATTGCTTCCAACTCCAAGAGGACAAGCCTATCATACTGAGTTTCCACCAACAACCCGTATTAAGGTTTTAAAAGTGGAGAAGCTTCGTCAGGTCCTAGTGCCGCATTTTGGTCAAAATTACTAGGGGTATCGAGAAAAACAATGGGGAGGCCTTTATTTGGACAAGAAACGGTAAAAGATCAGTTGTGCAAGTTCCTATCTGCAAAGGAAGGGTTTAGATAACTAAGCAATACTTGCCTAGTCGTCACATACAAGGTTGTCACAGGCACAACGTCCTCAGGACTTATTGCTCTAGGTCAGATGCTAGTGAGACTCGAAGATTGTGCGGCACAGCCTGACCTGACCCGCCCCATAGCGTGATGTTTACAATCCCGAGGATAACAAGTAACTTATCGCGTTACTTTCGAACGTCGACCCACTATCGTAAAACCGCATTTGATTATCAGTGGAAAGCCCACGGAGCATCCCCATCTTCTGATGTTTGCAAAGTTCTCCCCGTTAAATAGTCCAAGGACCCAGAACGTCCGAGCAGCCCCGACTCACAATCTGATGCATCAATGCTAATGATCTACTTGATCCTTAGCAGAAAGATATCAGATGTAAGAAGTGATGCCACAAAAGAATGAATGCCCTTTTAAACTACGGGAAAGCGCTGAAGGACAGCGCGTTAGGGTGTTTGCAGTATCGTTTGCGGAACTTCACGTTCGATCGGAGGAGTTACAACGGATACCCCCATTCTTATCTCTGAATTATAGTAGACATTGAGTGGGTGCTGGTGTGAAGATCGAGATCTGAGGTGTTAATGCACATTGTGGGACAAAGTACCCAGCGCTGTTGTCATTTTAACTGTTCATCAATCAGCCAACACCTTATGATTGACAGTTACATACATACTTATTTTAGGCAAATGTCGAAGATTGCCAATTGAATAGGAGCTCCGGGTCCGGGGGGTGCGTGGTTTAAACCTTAGCACAGACAACTCCATATCTTGCATCCTCGGAGAAAGAAAGAAAAAAGAAAATGATGAGAATCATTAGGTAGCAGAAAGTGACCGAAGGGCCGCGAAGAATACACAGATCTATACCACGCGTAAAGTTGTATCATGTGCGTTCTGTGTCGTGGAACCAAGATCATCAATACATGCGCCAATCATTACTGCGATACAACTTCGAGCTTGTGACTTGTTATATATACATGGTAGATGTAAAACAGTGAATCTATGATCGTAATGAAATTAATAATTTCAATACACAAGAAACTGACACGTAGGGTGAGAGATATGCATACCAGGTCTAACTACAAAAGATTCACATAAGATGCGGGGAATAATCCTTTCTTCCCGTTCACCTCACCTGTCCACCTACACAAAGAAAGTAAGTTCAGGTATCTTCTGTGCCTGGTGCCTATGACAGCAAAACGGTAAGACGTACCAATCGTCCGAAGTCCTATCTGTGATCAAAATCCTTTCTCCTTCTTTGATATTAAGATCACCTGGTTCCTAAAAAACGTGTAGGGTCAGAAACAATTCAATACAGAGCGATGAGGGGGAAATTGAGTGGCCAAGCCAGGGGTACGACGGTAAAAACTCCCCACCTGTGAATCATAGTCATACAACGCCTCTGCCCACTCCCCCTGCTCCTCTTCCTGTTCCTCTTCTTGCTGCTGCTGCTGCTGATACCGAGAAACAGGTGGAGGTGCAGGAGCGGGTGGTGGCGGTGGTGGAGATGACATATCAGGAGAACTCTCTGCAGATGGCATTCGACGAGTCGGTGGAGGCGCGAAATTGTTCTGTTTAGGTGTAAAAGCAGATGGTATGACGGGCGGAGGTGGGGTTGCACTCTTATTCGCTGTCGAGTTTCGAAGAGATCCAAAGAGGTTCTTTGCAGATGAAGTATCCACGTCTGAGCCAAATTTCTGTCAATACAAATATTGAGGAGTTGGTAGGTCAGTTACTGCATATTATGGAAAAGAATAGGGGTAGCGATAGCTCACACGGATAGATTTAAGATTAGCAACGCTAGAAGATGGTTTATCTGCAACTGGCGGTGCGGCGTTGTTATTTCGACCCGAAAACGCTGCCACTCGTCCTGCTATACTTGAAATTTCTGATTCCCCAACCTGCACACAAAGTCTATAAGTTAGCATCACGACATATTCCCTCATCCGGATCAACATCAGATCGAACACAACGGATAGTACGCACACCACTACCAGACGAGTTCGCATTGGCATTATTCGATCTAGGTGCCATATTCCTCATACCCGCTGAAAACAGTTTAGCAGCTGTCTCGGGGTTGTTTGCCAACGTTCTCGTTACACCCGCTACTGCATCAGAAGCAGCCGCCCCCGACGATGCACTAGGACCTTTTGAGGCGAAGATCTCAGGTCGGCTTGTAAAGTACCTACATGAAGGGTTTCATTAGGAGGTGAAATACAGATGAGTTCTGATTCAATGGGATAAGATCACAAAACACTCAACTCGTCTAGCAGGTTGAAAAACGCATCTTTTTCGTTCGATTGCAGATTCGTAAACACCATCTCTTATCTTTCCCCAGATATCTATATTCCGGTGTTTCAATAGCTCCCGAGATGCAAAAGAATCAAAAATGCAACAAAAGAAGTTAGTAGTGGTGGTTTAAAGTAGAAGGTAAGTTGTAATGTCACGATGCTGCTAACTTTATCTTACAATTTGTGACAAATACATATGACGAAAAATCAAATTTAGGGGGAACACCATTTCCTTTCTTTTATTTAGAAAAAGAAAGCGGCTAACTAACTAAACAGATTAAGCAAAAGAAAATGGACAAAATTGCGACGACCAGTCTTTAAAAAAACACGATGATAAAAAAAGAAGGAAAAATTGCTAAGTTAAACAACCTGACCTGCCTGCAATAACAACAATGACCAGCTAATCAACATAGAATATGGGAAGTCATGATTTTAATTAACAAATGTGGAATGACTTTTGTGAAGATCGAAGTTGGGGGAGGTGTATTGTATGTATATAAACCGAATGAAGGCAAGGTAACGTAAGGTACAGCGTTCGAGTTTGGAGAGGTGAGGGGTGATTTTAGATGGAGGGGTCGAGGAAAGCATTGTGGGCAAAGCAGTGGATGATGTATGGTCGCGATAGGATCCCGACATAACAAGTCTCCGTTGAATGACAGCCAGGGGGGACGAGAGGGGTGATAAGAGCTACAAGCTCATCAAGATCGGGGCTAGTTCCGTCCGCTCACATATATAAATCTCCGAAAAAAACACCAGTTCAATTTCATTGCGATTGCGTCCAGTTAAACAATTCAAAATCTCCCGGTAGAACCTGGTCCACAGGTGAGCCTCCCCCTACACCTTGCCCCAACATCTGGTTACCACCTCCCATGCTAAGACCCCCTGCAAGACCACCAGCAGATACAGGCGTAGCAGACATACCCCGCAAATGACCCTGCCCCTGTGCTTGCTGAGATTGCAAATCACCATGACCTGGTGAAGGTGCAAACGGGAAATTCCCGCCCCATTGGCTATTTGGTGAAGACGGTGCACCACCACCTTGTTGCATTTGCATCTGCTGTTGCTGTTGCCAGCCTCTTTGTTGAGCTTGCTGCGCTTGTTGTTGGTGCATCATCATTCTTTGATAGTCATCTTGTCCGATTGAGGCTCCTCTTGTGGGCACACGTGGGGTCATTGGTGAAGGTGCATTTTCAGATGGCGATCGTGTACTGCGTGCGATTCCTGGTATTGTAGAATTTGAGCGTAGGACAGGGGGGAATATTTCTCCAGCGCCACCGCCTCCAGTACTACTACCACCACCAGACGCAGGAGAGCCGATATGTGTAGGTGATGATGCTGACATTTGCTGTTGTTGATTAAGCTGCTGCTGCTGCTGTAACCGCTGTTGCTCTTGCGCCTGTCGAACCCGTTCCTGCTGCAGCTGCTTGGGCAAACGCAACTTGTCTTTGCGGAGTCATCATCATCCCTGAACTTGAGCCCGGACCCGGACCTCCCACCATGCCCACCCATACCTCCACCAACTGCACCTGCACGAGCTTGTTGTTGTAGTAATAGGAGCTGTCTTTGTTGAGGTGTCAAGTTCCCACCAGCTCCCATCATGCTCGCTAACGCTCTTGGATCCATACCGCCACTAGCACCAAACATATTACCACCACCTTGCCCGGGCCCCGATCCAGAAGCAACACCCTGCACCATGGATGACTGATGTTGCACTGGCGAAGAAGGTGAAGTTCCCTGAAGTGCGAACTGTGCATTACCCATTCCACCCATTCCCATTCCGCCCATTCCTTGTTGCTGCGAGAGATGCTGTTGGTGTTGCTGCTGCTGCTGCTGTTGGTGTTGATGTTGCTGCTGTTGCTGCTGCTGATGTTGTTGCATAGCCGCTAACTGTGCATTACCAATTGCAATACCACTAGGACCTGCTGTACGATGCATTTGACCTTGTTGTGCCTGTTGCTGTTGCTGTTGCTGTTGTTGCTGTTGCTGCTCATGTTGACGTTGTTGTTGCATCGCTTGCTATTTAAAACAGAGAAGTATCAGATATGTCCTCTCACAACGTTGAAGAGCACTCACCTGCATAACAATCATTTTCTGAATCTGCGCCTGAACTGGTAACTGTTGGAACCCAGGTACATTCCTCAGCATATACTGTACGAATGGATGATGAGGGGTCTGTAACATTTGATATGCAAGTTGTACCGGTGTTGCGGGTCCTGAAGGATTACTTCCGCCACCACCCGCTGCATTTCCCAAGCCAATAACGCCAGCGCCGCCGGGATTGTTGCTACCAGAGACTCCAGCTATGTTGACGTTCATGGGCATACCCATCCCTCCCCCTCCGCCACCACCATTATTACTTCCGGCACTTCCACCCCCCGCACCACCACCGCCACCACCGGGCATCATACCGGACATCTGCTGAACCTGATTTTGTTGATTCTGTCGATCCAGGGTACCTTGAACCTGCTGTCCGTGTCCTTGCGATTGTCCCATAGCCTGGGGTGACATCTGTCTCGTAGCGGCGGACTGTTGTCTTTGCTGATGTTGCTGTTGGGCTGCACGTTGCTGGGCTTGTTTCATACGTTCCCTTTCCGCCATTGCCATCTGTTGTTGTTGTTGTTGTTGTTGTTGTTGCTGCTGCTGCTGGACCTGTTGTTGTTGATGTTGCTGGGCTTGTTGTTGAGCTTCCGTTGAACCAAGCACACCTGGTATGCCTTGCCCTTGCATGTCCATTTGCAATAACTGTTGTTGCGTATTGTACTGCTGTTGGTGGTGCTGCTGCTGTTGCTGTGGGGAAACAGTATTTGGGCCGTTCGACATAGAAACTGAGAAATGAGTAGAAGTTGGTGTGGTAGCAGCAGGTACTGCAGAAGGCGCTGTGGCTGGTGGAGGCATCATACTACTAGCAGAAGGGTGTTTGCTCTCCCCTGTATCACGCCTCTTGCTCGTCACATCAGTATGAGCCTCATCCGGCCTGTCTCGTTTCAAGGTAGGCGTGTTGTTGGTATTAGCGTTGATATGGGTGTTTATAGTAGCAGAAGCAGAAGACGTTATGCCTATCTGCTGCCTCCGGGCAATTTCCTTTGCAAATATTAATGGAAGTTCCGCATATATCTGCCTTATCCGATCTGTCGATGCAAAGTCAATTATTGGGGGTGGTTCCATGCTTGGGAGCAACATGTTGCTATGATTCTGTGAGAGGGATGAAATTAAAAGAAAGATCTACATGGTAAGATATTGACATACTCCTTGACGACTATGATCAGCGGCAGCAGCAAGCCAAGCAAGATTAGATTGAAGGCGGTTAGAAAATCTAAACATCTAGTTCAGCAACTGAAGCTAGAATGCGAATCAATTGTCAAGGTACCCACTGTTGGAAGCGTTGGTCAGATGCTGTCAACCCCTTTCCTTGAAATATCATACATATCCTAGGAGAAACAATAAGATCGACCAAGAGCAAATATAGAAAGACATACCTCAAAAGTTCGGCGTTCAACTCTAATATTGATACGACCTTTGCATCATTCTGCTGTGAGCCCGAATGTGGAGTTGACGGAGATTCGACGACAGGGGAGATCGTGGCAGGTGATTGGCGCTGAGGGGGTGCCGCAGCAGCATTTCCAGACGTCTTGCCTGGACTGGCAGCATCATGTTTGGGAGACTCCTGTGCAGCTGGCACCTGATGTTGCTGCTGCAAAGAAGCATTTTGCTCCAAGCCTTCATCACTTTCACATTTCTTCTCTTCCACCACACCATTCACCTCTTGTGTAGTGGTGTTCCTCGTTTTTGAGACCTCATCTGAGTTACTCACATGGGGCGAGGTATGTGATGGATTATCCTCCACTATACCTGACGGTGGTTCGTCATCGTGTTCTGGCGGAGGCGACAGCTCTGTTAGAGGAGTAGATATACGCGAAGCGGTAGCTCCAGCCGCGTCTTCTTCCTCTTCTTGTACAGCGCGCGTAGGATTATGGGCGTCTACGGGAGTTGCACTATCGCTTTCTGCGGCAGAATTGTTGTTGTCCTGGGCTTGCTCTGGCGGTGGACTGCGAGAGGCGGTAGCTGAGAGAGGTGGGGGGGACAAAGAGGCGGTATCTGGTACAGGAGATAATGAAGAACTCGTGTCGCGGGGAGGTGGGGTAGCAGTGATGGGTACGGGGGTGGCGGATGGCGAAGTCAGCGAATTCAGGGTTGGGTTTTGATGTTGAGGGGAGAGGACGGGTGAATGGGATCGTTGGATTTGATGTGGAGACGGAGAGTTGTGGATGAAGTCTTCGTGAGGGGATATAGGAGACCAGGGAATGATTTTGTGGTGGTCTTGGATGATGGGCTGGTTTTGGTGTGGAGAGAGGGGATTTGAGTGGTGATTACGATCAAGATGAATCATTGAAAAGGGGAAGAGGACGGAAGGGGAGACGGAGGAGAAGCGACGGAACGGAAAGAGTCAGCGAGTGTGCTGAGCTGAGAGAGTAAACAGCGTCGATGGTGAAGAGCGTGCGACTATCGGAGTCTTAAACTGTTCGCTGTGTATTCCTTTAACTATCGTTAGTTGAGCAGTAGTTTTAGAGTATTTAGCAGCTATTTAGTCTGCTGAAATCACCACATTCTGCCGCGGGTTTCACCAATTGGTAGCAACAACAGCATAGGCGTTGATCTTTCTCAGAGGAACACACCTTTTCATTATGTAATCTGTTTGGTTTGGCTTGCAATGTCCATCCTCATCATCCCATTAACGTCTGTGTTCTCAACAGACTCTCAAAGACACCAACAATGTGAGTATTGCCCTCTGCTGATCCCCCAAATCCATGTCCGTAGTGTTCCAGAGTGTCGCTGGGCCAAAGATGCATTCAAAAATCCCATTTTTTTGGTTGGATGCACTCAGAATGGATTGGATGTTGTGCTAGGCTACTTTTCTGTTATCATGGTACTTACCTCTCTTTTCAGAATACAATGGGTCGTGTTATTAGGGCACAAAGGCGGTCCCACACAATCGTATGTTTTTGATTTTCTCCCAATAGCCTCAACTAAACTAATCTCGAAATCTCTCCAGTTCAAATCACACACCCACCACAACAAGAACCCTGCCAAACTTCGTAATCTCGACTTTGCAGAGAAGAATGGTTACATTCGTGGTATCGTAAAGGAAATTATTCACGACGCAGGCCGGTAAGCCACAATTCCATTGTCCTTTTACTACCGCTAAGCTTTACCCACATAGTGGTGCCCCCCTCGCCCGTGTAGTCTTCCGCGATCCTTACCGTTACAAACTCCGTTCAGAAACCTTCATCGCAACAGAAGGTCTCCACACCGGCGCGTTCATCTACTGTGGTAAAAAAGCAACTCTCACAATCGGTAATGTCCTTCCGGTGGCACAATGTCCAGAAGGTACAATCGTCTGCAACATCGAAGAAAAAGTCGGTGACCGAGGTGCACTCGCACGCACTTCCGGAAACTATGCGACTGTGATTGGACACTCTCCTGATGATAACAAGACAAGGATCAGACTGCCTAGTGGCTCCAAGAAGACCATCTCGGGTAGTGCTCGTGCAACGATTGGGATTGTGGCTGGTGGTGGAAGGATTGATAAACCTCTACTCAAAGCCGGTCGTGCATACCACAAATACAAAGCGAAGCGTTACAAGTACGTTCCATTCGTTTGATATTTCTACATATTTATGAACGAATCTATTCTAGCTGGCCCCGTACCCGTGGTGTGGCTATGAACCCTGTGGACCATCCTCACGGAGGAGGAAACCACCAACATATTGGAAAAGCATCTACCATTGCTCGTTCTGCCGTCCCCGGTCAGAAAGTTGGTCTCATTGCTGCTCGCAGGGTACGTCTTCCGTCTTTTCACTGTGCTTCTCTCATTAAGTCGTTCCTCATAGACTGGTCTGCTACGCGGTACAGTCAAAGTCAAGGAGGTATAGACATATCTATCTTACAGCCTTCTTATGTTCCCGCCTTGCTACACCTACATATTACGTGTACATACTCAAAAAGACCAACTCTGTATGCTTTTGCGTATGCCTTATTGCGACGAATATGCCTCTACATGCACCCTGGTCACTAAGTGTTATTTGCAATTTCAACGGATAACAAAGACAGGCAAGTCTTCGCATCTCTTTATCAATTAGATATTGCAGCATTCATTTCCTCGCGCCATCTCTGTTGCAAATCCGCCGTTTCTCGGAATATTTTATACTTCGCGCTAATCAACTTCCTCTCCCGTTCTGATGGGCGTGACGGGATTAATGTACCACGTGGTGTCATTTCAACCTGCAGGTAATGTAAAAAAACTAAGTTGTGTAACAGCACAAAATAGAACACACCATGATATTCCATAAATCTTGTGCTTGAGTCGTTGCATCCATTTTGTGTGAAACTTCTTTATCGTTGCGGGCCGCAGTAGCGTCTGCCGCGAAGCGACCCAACATAGCAGACCCTCTAACGACCGCATCTACACCACCACCACCACTGCTATCTGGTAAGACAACCCCAACACCTCCAATATCAGCTAACCGCTGGACGAATCCCAAACTCTTTGCTTGACCACCACTTATAAAGACAAATGAAACTTGATGACCTGCTTTGTTTAAAGTATCGAGTATGTGTAGATTTTGGAGGCAGAGTGATTCGACGGTTGTATGGTATAGTTTACAAAGGGAGGGGAGGGTTGAATCCTGTTTTTTTAGGAGGCAAGGATGGATAATCATATTTGGGGAGAGAAGCGAGTGGAGACATACCAACTCGAGACCAACAATCGACCCTCGCATCTGTGGATCTGCTATCGGGGACCTATTACCTACCGGAAAGGAGAATAAACACTCCATTTAACACACTAGCGAAGTTCGGGATACCATGAAAATCGGGATAAACATGTAAATGTCTCGTCAATTCTGTTAAACTTTCCACACCAGCCTGTCTTCGCATATCTTCCAACATATCTTCCAGCACTGGATTTAAAGTCACCAAGTTAGTATGGAACTTCGTGAACAAGAAAGGCGAAGCTTTCCTCACCTACGTAGATATTCTTCCCTTTCTCCTCAGCAATTTTTTCCAGCTCAGGATAAGCAGGGTGCGTTGTGAGTATAAAATCGATTAACTAGAAAGTATCAGACATCCCTGTTGTCAGTAGACTGGTCGTTCCCAAGAAGAGAAAGATTATGTACTTGTCCAGTGGAAGATTGACCACCTTCGTTCATCCACCATTCATTAAAAATCGCGTTCTAGTTGTAGTTTATGAGAGTCGGCCATTACCATGTAATGATAAGATAAAAGCTCACTTTGTATGGTCCCCAGACTCCGTTCACAAACACACCCTTCGGGCTCTGATAGCTGGTTCAACAACCGGTTTATACCCAGAAAGCAGCAAAGGACACAGACCTGGATAAGATGACAAGTGCTGGTCCCAGCAACTAGCGCAAGCCTATGTCCTGATTCTTCTAAAACAGGAGGATTATCTCCAGTCTCTGTTGGTGCAGATTTATTTTCTGATTCTACGGTATATTGAGCTGCAACTGTCCCCACCCATCCTGAGTACCTACATAACATCAGTCAATTATCATCAGACGATAGGATATATTTACACAAAGCAGAACTTACGCGTCAATGAGTGCACTCCCTACTGGTGTGCCTTCCACCAACCCAAGCTCCTCTGCTGCCTCTTTGGATAGCCCTTTCCCAACCGGCATACCCGCCATCAAAACTTCCCCTTTTCCATCCTCACCTATCTTCCCTCCAGCACCAACCTGTGCGTACCCCCTTTCAACAAGATCTCCAAGTCCAATCTTCTCAAAGAAATCCGCTTGCCATCCATCATCACTACTGGGTACATACCCACATTTACAAGCCAAAGAACAACAGGAACGTGCCCTATTCCCTCCTGTTGCTTTATATGTCAGCCAGTCTGGAAGGTCAAAGAATTCGCAGGATGGGAACAGATTTGGTGACATGTGGGTTTTCAACCAGAGGACTTTTGGAATTTCCATCTCTAGCTGTACGTTGTCGCTTTAGTGTTCTTCATTGCAATGCTGGGAGAAAAAAAAGAACGCACACTCATCTTCCCTCCAACATAATCAAGCACCATTGATCCCGTACGATTAATCCTCTCAGCCTCCACTTCCGCACGATGATCAGCCCATAAGATAATATTACGCGGACCGGGTGAGCCAAGTCCTTCACCACGCGTCACACAAATAGGGGTACCACTGTGGTCTACGACTGCTAATGAACAAGTAGCGTCGAAGCCGAGACCTTTGATTTGATCCCGGATGATTTCAGGGTTTAAAGATATATCTTTTTTATCTTATGAATTGATAATGGCCGTATATGTATAGGAAGTACTTGGCTCACCTTCACTCAAATTGTCTATACATATCCTCACCGCACAACAAACTGCACGCCAGATATCTTCTGTGCTTTGTTCAAAGATCCGGTGATCTGTCGGATCTCGCCAAGTCTTTGTTTGAAAGATGCTTGACGCGACTACTGCACCGTCTCTAGTTACGAGTGCAGCGCGCACAGAGCCTGTGCCGACGTCAATACCAACATAATACTCGTCAGTTGGCATTTTTGGTGAGTAATCCGATAGTTGGAGTCTTTCACGATTTCGCACTTGGAAGCCGGAGCATACGGTCCGGTGCATTCATGATTGACTTGAGCTAAGAATTTACCGTTTGGTTTCGTTCTTGTCCTCACGATATCTTTTCAATGGCATACTTTCTATCAGGCTTTCTCTACAATCCCCCGCTTTTTTATGATTCAACTTGCTTCTTTATCAGAGGAAAGTGCTCAAGACAACTCCTCTCTTTTATCACTCCACAGCAGCACCTGGAACATGGATATAGATAATAGTAATGTCAGGGCCAGTGTAAATTTCTTACTATTTCCTCTCGACCCGGGCAATATTCCAATGCCTAGCATGTCACGAGGAATGAACATAGCCGCATTCACAAAGCCTGCTCGTTACTCCACATACATCGAAGAAGAACTTGCCATGCTTGTTCGAAAATCGAAAAGCTCCTATCCAGCTTTGCTCTCCAATCAGCAGAAAGGTGCCACTGGAGCTTTCTCCCAGTCTGTTATTGCCGATCTCTGTGGTAAACAGCATTTAGCCGATGGTCTCTGGATTCACAAATGTCTATTCCTCAATTTCGACGAGACCAAGCTGGACACTCAAGATAATCCAGTCTGGGACACTAATAATGAGGCATTCAAAGTTCTCCCCAAGAAATTATCGGAAGTAGCTATTAAGAAGTTTCTTAACGGCACTGTTGATCGTCTTGGTCAGGCATATGGGCTCGTTGAACCGAATGGTGATATCAAGGCGCCATACTTCGACCGTGCATGGGACAATAGCACAAAGAGCACTGCCCCCACAGGTGGGTCTGTGTACTGCAAACCGGATATCTCCCTCCTTGGTAAAGCTTGCCGCAGTGACCTCAAACAACATGACAAGTTCAGGTGGCCCCTTGTCGAAGCTTTCGCGGAAGTGGCTGGTGGAAATTCTGACCAGAGTTTGAGAGTTCTACGCATAATCGCTGAGAAATCCTCCTTGATGCTAGAGAGTCAACCCTTTCGCCGTTTCGTCCTAGCACTGGGTTTTTATGGCCCTGTCTCTGGACTGAAGTGGAATTTGGTTCTTTGTGATCGTGCGGCATGGTGTTTACAACCCCTTTCAACTTTAACGGTTCTGGAGGCCTGACGCTAGCACGAGTCTTGTTCTACCTAGCCTATGGTAGTCCAGAAAGTATTGGCATTGATCCCACTATGGAATACAATCCATCTACTGGCGAACTCACCGCCATCACTGTCGAGTCCACTCCCGAAACTTCTCAGCAATCCATTGGTCGCACCTTTAAACCCATCCGCCTTCTTCACAATGCTTCCCAGAAATAGGCAGGGCTACACGGGTGTGGTTGGTCCAGGAAAACACCACATATTATATACTCAAAGACTCTTGGGTTCTTGCCTCCCATCCTTTCTCTGAAATCATGACTCTCAAGAGGATCAACGATGCTATTAACAACAATCCTTCTGCAAAGAGGCGCCTTAAACACCGCTATCCTATTCTTGTTATTGGTCAAGACCTAGGAGACTCGACTAATTCTCGTCGCAAAGGGATCCCCAACAAACCACCTTCGCGGGTTCACCGCCGGATCGTGACAGGACCAGTTGGTGATCCACTCACTTCGTTTCACAGTAAAAAAGAATACTGCTCGAGTATTCGTGATATTGTCACTTGTAATGTATTGACTAATTACTGCTTGGTTATCTATTGATTTAATTTAGATCTTCGTTTCATTAATGTCGAGTGTGGGATTATACATGGCGACATTTCTTTGAATAACCTCGTCATACGCAGAGTGTGGCCTGAGGATGTCGATGAAGACCTTGATCATTCCAGGCCTGACATGAATTCCTATAATGAGCCCAGCGACAATGTTGGTGCAATCCGTGATGCCTCTACCGTTCGGATCTCTGCCGCAGCGGGAAATTCTCTTGCTGCCGACAAGCCTTCCTCTTCGAGCACCCTAGCCGTTGAAGATGAAATTCTTAGTTTCGGGTTGGTCATAGATCACAACTACTCATTTGACATAAAAATCTCTCCGTACTACCTCGGTAATCCCAGCAAACATCTACCTAGGTCCTAAACTCAACTGATATTTTCTTCTTTAGGGAACTCTCCCTTACATGTCTTTCAATGCGCTCTCAAAATCGCCAGACGAGTTTGTGCATACTCCAGTAGATGACCTGGAATCTATACTTTATGTCATGCTTACGGTCTGCATGTATACAACTGCACCAGGCATCCTTCGCAGTCCGATCCCTGATGAAGAATCTGTTCCAATGAACAGATGGTTTTGCCAAGACTCTCAACACGAACTTGCCCGTCACAAGAGCTGCCTACTTAACTCCTTCGAGAGTTGCATCCAGTCACGACTCCCACCGTTTTGGTATGACTTCGCCCCTTATTTCAAGCAACTTACTAATGCATGCTGGGTGCAACCTGTTCCCCCCTTCGATCAACCCAACGTCGCCACTCATGAAAAATTCCTCAACATTCTTGATGAAGCAATCTCCTCCTATGAGAATGACCAGCCTGTCCTCTATGCCTGCATCCCCAAATTCCGTGGAATAAAGCGATCTCATGCCGACGACGATGATGTTGATGAGGACCAACCGGATCCCAAGATGCCTCGTTCAGACGGAGGTGAAGTCTGTTGAGTTGGCTTACTGCGTGACTCGAAGGTGCATCATAATGTTGTTTCTCTCTCTGGACATTCGAATCATTATATTCTCTCGCTGTACCCCTACTATTATCGTTTTAATGTACATACTCCAAAAGTCTATTAATGAACAGAAGACGCCCATCGGAGTGATGGGTGAACGTTACCCGTACAAAATTGCAACATTTCGTGAGAATCAGATGTGAGCTGATATTGACTGGGATACTTAGGGCATTCACACAGTTAGATTACAAGTGCTGGCCAGAAGCATGTTATTTTAATGTGCATGGTGTGGGTGAATACATTTGCCTAACAAGCATAATGAATACGAAAAATTATTTTTTACTCTCCACCCGTCGATCGTGCTGATAGGTTGTATTTGACATCAACAAAAGTTTATAAATCCGTAGCAAAGGATCCACTCACTGTAGATCAACTGTGCAGAGTGGTGTGTTATACGCTTGATAAGAGACTCTTTCTCTAGATGTCTGATAGCAATACGGGCCAAACTGCCGTTGATTTTGAGTCGTTCGATTAGGATGCTCTGGCTGATGAATTTGAAGGTAGGCACTTCCTTTAGGATACGGTCGTATGTAGCTTTGTCGAGTGAGACTGAGTGTTGTGCCTTGTCCTTAACCTTTCCCTTCGACCACTTCTTCTTTTTTGCGGACTTGCCGCCGCCTGACGGCGCTGCTGCTTTTGCTTTGGCCTAAGGAGGGAGAAGAAGCAAGTTAAGATAAGTCGTCTAAAGTCATCCAAGATATCTAGGGTGCATCCAGCTCATAAATCCCATTATAGCCTTAAAAAATGCAATGATACACCCAGTCGCACACCTAGATAACATTGGAACAGCAAAAGGAGGGAGATGAACTCACCATGAGCTAGTGTCGACGGTCGATGTAGTGTGTAGCAGTTGCAGCGTCTGTCTAATCCATCTTTTGCGTGCCTTGTTTGTCTGATTCTTACGTAACCACGCATTCGTGCAACCACGTCGATCAGAAATATTATGGAGGCTTAGTTGGCCAAGCTTTCAAGTGTTCTTAGCAATTATCATATTCCTCCTTCAAGGAAGGGCAAATGGTCCCCTGGATACTCCTCCTCATTCCCCTGGTCTCACCCGTTGCCGCCGGCGTGGATAAAACATTTGGCGTCCCACCGAATCTGGTTGCTAAATACGTTCCTTTAAAGTCTGGCACTTGGAAATGTTTGGATGGATCAAAAGAAATACCATGGGACTTTGTCAATGACGATTCGTGTGATTGTGCGGATGGAAGTGACGAGCCAGGTGAGAATGCGCATGCCGCCTCGATATACAAGCTCACTTGACTTCAATTGTGTTTATGAAGGAACTGGAGCGTGTCCGAACACTAAGTTCTATTGTCGCAACGAGGGACACATAGGCTCTAGCATTCCAAGCTCGAGAGTCAAAGATGGACTATGTGGTTTGTCTAAATTATACAACTTACCAAATGTGTGGCTTACGTGTAGAACAGAACCCGAATGTTGCGACGGTTCAGACGAGCGGCCAGGCGTTTGTGAGAACATATGTAAAGACATTGGTGAAGCCTACAGAAAGAAACGCGACGAGCAACGCAAACTTCAGAAAACTGTGAATACCCCCACTCTATCCGCGTATGATGTGTTTCTGATGAATTGAAATATATCAAGGGGTCAAAAATTCGCTCATCTTATATTGCATTTGCTAAGAAGGAGAAAAAACGCTTAGAGGAACATTTAAAGACCCTTTCTCAAGACATTGGAGCCAAGGAGAAGGAGGTAGAGAGACTGAGAGGTATTTTGGGAGATTGTTTGATTTTTTGACTGTGCTAAATCATTCTAGATATTGCCGAGCGAACAGAATCTATATCGCAAGCTGCTCTTGAACATAAGAAGGAATCTCGTTAGTTTTCTCTATGAAATGACTTGAATAATCCACTGACGTATCTGTTCTCAGCTCTCTACAAGTCATTCATGATACACCATAACGCCCTCAAATCATTACAACGCGAACATGAGAAACATCTTGAACGAGAACAGGCCCTCGGCCAAATTCTTGACGCTCTCCGGTCTGGATACAACCCTAACTACCAGGACATGGCTGTCTTGGAAGCTGTTCGAGGGTGGGAGGAACTTGCAGGATTGCCTCATATCAATGACGTTGGTAAAGATGACACCGAGATTACTGACGAAAGCTCGGAAGAAAAGGCGGAGGACAAAGTAATAGAAACGCCAGCAGAGGAAAAGAACCCCGCAGCGTGGACTGAAGATCAACTCAAGTATCAATTAGACCCTCTGCTCAATACCGACTATGTGTCGTTGCTATTAGAACACGAGG
The DNA here is from genome assembly GCA_009739215.1 of Floccularia luteovirens. Taxonomy (NCBI): domain Eukaryota; kingdom Fungi; phylum Basidiomycota; class Agaricomycetes; order Agaricales; family Squamanitaceae; genus Floccularia; species Floccularia luteovirens. The sequence goes on from VSJF01000004.1 coordinate 2,286,375, forward strand.
AACACATCCGTGCTCCAACGGAGGCTACCCTTAGTCAGTGTAAAAATTAACATCCTGCTATTTGATTGTCCTGACAATCCCTAGTCTTTGATATAGCTTCATACCTTCCAGACTCTCTATTGTCCCATTATGATGCTGTCAAAGATACACTCTTAGAATGGCTCGAATCCCTGGGTGTCATTCGTTCAGATACTGATAATACTGCTGGTAACTACGCCCTGCCTTCTTTCTCTCGGTAACAGAAAACCTGAATTTCCTTTGCTGCAGCTGATTCTTCTAAAGCTCGCCAAGCCCTCACTAGTGCTGAGAACACGCTCTCGAAGGCTAAGAAGGAGATAGAAGAAACCGAGGGTGAAATTGCGGAGATCTTTAACATTCATGGATTTGGTGCTGAAGGTGAATGGAAGAAGCTCGATGGAACATGCTTCGAAAAAAACACTGGAGAGTATGTATTTCTTTCATTCCTGATCCCGCGATGATTTTCTCAATGTGGTGTTATATCTCAGCTATACATATGAGCTCTGCATGTTCGATGAGGTGAAACAAAAACCTAATAATGGTGGTACCACTTTCAGTCTTGGGTTAGCTCCTTGATTACTCTTTCGTTATGTAACATTCTGACAATTACGCAAACAGGAAATTCGATTCATGGAACAATTCACCTGATATCGAGCCTGGATCACCAGAGTTCTATTCAAAGCAATACTATAAGCATGGCACAAGATGCTGGAATGGCCCCGAACGTAATGTTGTGGTATGTACCCTAGTGTTCTTTTGAGGTATCTCCCTTTTCACATACTAATGCACGATCTTTGTATAGTTGAAATTATCGTGTGGGATCGAAAATGCTCTTCTATCCGTGCAAGAACTTGAAAAGTGCGAATACGAGTTTATCGGAACGTCACCGGCATTGTGCCTACCCCTGGCAGACGACAAGAATTCCAGGGACGAGCTCTGAAAGTGCGTGCAAAATAGGCATGGGCTTCATAACGACATATACTGTGGTATTTCGTATTGTTGGATTGAATGGTCTCGATAACGAGCCGAAAGTCTTGGCCACATTTTGAATGGATGGGGTAGAACTCCACTCTGATGAAATTACCATAGAAATAGTATGAAGACATCAATAGGTAATAATTACGCTTGAGGGAAACTAAACTACACCCATTGAAAGTTTTGGAGTGTTGTCGTTAGTGACAAATTTCCATTAAGTGTACAATATATTGGTGAGTGGGTAAGTTGCACCCCTGCAATACTTCCAAAGCTAGGGCCTAGGGACAAATTGCACCCGCGTTGATGTAGACGACGCCACTTGACTAAGTTGTTTGAATGACATTTCGTACGGCTCCCTGTCCTTTACTTCAGTGGTGTTGCATTTCTCACCATAGCAGATACTTCTACGTGTTCCCACCTTGACAACATGTAAAAATTAGACTCTTAATTGTAGCAACTGCCCCATCCATACCCCGATCGCGTGGCTCGCTTTCGTCGTAACAGGACCCAACCACACATTCTTTTGAGTTTTTGATAAAAACGGTATCTTCAAATAAGTCGCTTCATACATCTCTAAAAGGGTGAAGTATAACATGGACCTCACCTTACATTTTCCCAGAAACTGTCAGGACTTGAAGTATTTAAACACGCGTTCTGTGCGGATTTGGCGTCGTGTGCTTGGCAGTGAAAACTTGCGGAGTCAGGATACGACAACGTTATCATGGCGGCCGCGTATTTGGCTGCGGCATGTGAACCAAACAGAAGAGGAGGAAATCTCCTCCGGCTGTTTTTGTACCTATCTGATGAGATACTATAGACCCAATTCTCTTTGATACAATCTGGGCACTACAATTGTCTCCAATTACGAGAGAATATTCATTCAATCTGTACTTGCCATCCAGCGAACCAAGGAAACAGAGGATGCCAGTTTCGGGACACGGCTTACTTTGCACATTTATCAATTTCACATGCAGTCGAAACATTACCAGATGGAGATGAGGCGGAGATCTCGGAATAGAAACAGAATCGAACGAACTCTTTTCCCATGTAGAACTCACGATCGTAGCGGGGATTTTTTAAGCATCTGAGAGCTTCTTGAAGCGCTGAAAACACACTTGTGCGTTGCTATAACTAATAAAGTGCCAGTCGTCATGCTAGATAGGTACCCCACAGTTCCTGATATGATTGGAATTCGCAAAAACCCACATACTTTTGTCAACTCCATTTCGAGATCAGGGAGATCGCGATATGGATAACTATGTCCAAATTGTACTGGGTCAGGTGTAAACGTTATTTGGGAAGTATATACCTTCGGTTGTGAAATGAGGACCCGAACTGGAACGAGAAACCTCGACATAAGGGTCAGCTGCTGTCAAGATGGCAGCGGACCCAAAGACCAAGATTTTTAACGTGAGAGAACTCAAGGTACTTGCTCATACTAATAGGGAAAATCATTGATTCCTTCGTAAATATACAAATGTCAAGATTATCTGTCTGCTTAGAACCAACCCCCGCAATCTAACATCACTTCATGACCGCAACAGCTCCCGAACCCTTTGCATTGTTCCCGCTCACTGTTTTTGACCGACTATTTGAACGAACGACGTTTGTTACCGGATGGCTCGTGAAAGGAACTATCGATGCCAAGGAACTTGGATCTGCATTAGACAGAGTAATTCAAAAATGGCGTACACTAGCTGGCAGGCTGCATTCTGAAAAATCAGGAGATGTCTGTATATTGGTTGATTAACTTAATTGGCGTATTCTGATCACATTTTATGGCACATTACAGGAAACAAATTGGTATATTCGTATACCACTGTCACCACAGCTGCCCGAAAATTATGCAACATATTCGCTCACAACACATACATCTGAACTATCCTTGTCACATTACGTTCCCATTCCTCTCACCACAGTAACATCTTCCCTTCCACAGTCGTTGTTCATTGACTCGTCGACACCTCGGCAATATAGCTTATGGGAGTCGACCAGTCACCCACTGACATGTTGGCATCTTACTTATTTTCCTGCTAATTCTATTGGCCAAGATGCATACACATGCATTGGATTCGCTCGATGTCATGGAATATTTGACGGTGTCGGAGCGTCATTGGTTATGAATGCTCTAGTAGCAGAAATGCATCAAAAGGAATGGGATGTTCCACCCCTTCCTAACGCAGGTTATCTTGAAAATCCTCTACAAAATGCATTGAATCCAATAATACAGGCTCATGAACAGTCGCAACAAAAATATCCAGAATATGACGGATTCTCGGTATTAGGAATAACTGGAGCTCTAAAATTAGCGGCATGGCATATGAGGGAGAAGTGGTGGAGGGGTGCCGAAAGGAAAATTGTCCTTTTTCCAAAAGATGCACTGTCTGCCCTGGTCCGCGAAGTCAGAACAGAGTTGGAGGAGCACATACAAAATGGGCAACATATTACGACAGGGGACATTCTTGTTGCCTGGGTTATAAAGGTGGTTTACCTATATTTACATACAGCGCTTGAAGTTGACAGGATTCTTAGACTGTATATGCCCATGGTACAAGCCCCAACACGATTGTACACTGCAGCAATGTCGCTTCTTTTCGTCCACATATGTCCACAGGGTCCAACTCGTTACTCAATTATCTTCACAACGCGTTCACTCCCTTACCATACCCCGTTATCTCCGTTGACGACATTCAATCACTTCCACTGCATAAACTAACGAAAATATTTGCCTCTTCCCGGGAGTTGCTGTTACCTGCTCATATCGCTGCCTCTCATAATTTGTTGAAAACATCCGTGACATGCTTTCCCAAACATCCAGATGCAGACGAGACACTTTTGGTTTCCAATGTTTCTGCATCTCGTATTCTTGAATCAGATTGGAGCGCCGTTGGAGGGGAACTGACGCTCTGTGGATACAGGTATCAACTGACACCAACCGATTTTCTCTGGACAAACGCTGTATTTCTAGCAGGACGACTGGCAGATGGAAGTGCTGTTCTAGATCTTACCTTGAGCAAAAACCGACTTCAGCTATTAGTAGATGAAGTGCAACGTATTGTTGCTACTTGCTGAGTATCCTTCATATTGCTGAGCACAATATATTTGTTAGCGTTGGTATCATTTACCTAGTGTTGCAAAATTCCAAATAACTCATTTTGTGGTATAACTGTGTAACTTGGGAGCTTTATATGCCTACTACAGCTCTATACATATGTGTTGAATATATTTCTATGTTACTTTGGATGCATTCCGCTTTCTAGGACTTGCCAGAATGGCATTTATGCCAAAAAATCACTAATAACACTTCGGTTCAATCACACATTAATTTCCTCATGGCCAACTTTTTATAAGTTACTCTAGATGTACCACCAATCATAAAAATCAATTCTCCGAGACAATTTATCACAAGAAATCTGTTCGAGGAGAAGCTGAATTTTCGAGTGTGACAATCTGGACGGCAGAGCCTTATTTCGGCAACTCCGCTTCTGATTGGACTGAACCTACCCCAGTCATATTATGCAAAAATGGAAGATTGATGGCGGGGAATGAAATTCATCCGTGACCACAGCGTGACAGTTTTGCAAAACTGTGTCGATTTATAAAACTTGAAATCTCTACTCCCATTCAAGTTATAGCTAGAAAATAGGTTGTAAACCGAAGTATTTCAACATATTCCTATCGATCTCTTCGCAAGTGTGAGGCAAGTTAATCGAGCAGTTGCTGGGCTACATAAAGTTTTGCAACTCTAGGTAAATGAATATAATAACAATGCACATAGTTTACTGATCGGCTTTTAAACTGGGATTTCGGTCCGGCTATTCTGCTTACTAATACTACATGTAAGTAAGTTTTTCTAAAGAAATAAATATGCATCGTACGAGATGAACAGAACACCTTTCTTTCCTCATTCCAACGAACTCAACACGCGTAACGCATCGTGAACATGACAATAAGCAAAAAATCAGAAAAAATCCAAGAGTCCAACCCAACACAGGATCCTTTTTTCAAATGGGCAGGTCGACTTGGACTCTTCCTCTTGTTCATCGCTACATGCGGTTGGCTTGATAATATTAAAGTAAGCCACGTTCCCTTCGAAGAATGACCTTCGACTAATGGAGGCATAGGATCGTTGGTATGTCTTCAAACCGACGTTCCTCCACGAACTCGCAAGAGAGGCCATTGCTGTCTCTCCAAATGATACGAACGGAATGATCCAACACATTGTCACCAATTTGACGCGTACATATCCTTCGAATCAGATTAGCCTCAACACCAACTCCAAGGAGTGGGTTTTCAACAATGCAGGGGGTGCCATGGGTGCAATGTATGTTATACATGCCAGCATTACGGAGTATCTCATCATATTCGGAACACCTCTCGGAACTGAGGGTCACACCGGCCTTCACACTGCTGATGATTACTTCAATATTCTTGTTGGCGAGCAATGGGCTTTCAGTCCTGGAGCATTAGAAATGGAGAGATATCCTGCTGGTAGTGTGCACCATCTCCCTCGTGGAACAGCGAAGCAATACAAAATGCATGAGGGATGCTTTGCTTTGGAATATGCCCGAGGTATGTTCAGGGACTACCATGTTCCTTTCGTTTCGCTTACTTTCAATCTAGGCTGGATACCTTTGATGTTACCTTTTGGATATGCCGATACCTTGACATCTACTCTCGACATTCCTACTCTATACCTCACCACAAAAATCACTGCAAGGGAGATCATAAACAACCTGCTCATCGGAAAGATTTAATGCTCTGGGATAATTTATTTAGAAGTATCTACCTAGTCGGTCCATAATTAATAGAACTATTTAAATTTCTATCATTCTCACCTTCCCCTTATCACATTCATGAGGAGAAACAGTTGGAATGCTCAAGGGTTTTGACTGCCTTGATGTTGTCTCCAAAGTGCACACACTTGGCTATCATTCCTGGAAGAGTAGACGGAAATTTTCATCGACTTAGCCTAGAGATTTCTGAGCTCCACCTGGCAAAGTAAGGGCATGATACAATAGCGACCACATAGAAACTGACTTTATGCAAAAAGTTGAGGATTTAAACGATGCATGGCTCAAGCTCAAAACGGGACATGTTTTTTCTATTTTCAGTTTGTCCGGACCGATTATCGCGGTCTGTTCAGCTCGTGCGGAACACTGGTGCTCCGCTGTAGACGTGCTCCGCGTGCTATCACCATTTAGCTGTGCAGAAGTCCAAAACATTGTATCCACGAGAAAAGATCGGTGAAGAGTCGGGTTGAATACTGAGCCAAAATATCCGACTCAAATCAATCCTTAGATCCTCTTTTGTCCCGGATTGGGCTCAAAAGAAGTTTGAGTTACAAGTAAAAGTATGCAATGACTGCGCATTGATGATACCGTAATCCTTTTGGTCAGGCAAGTTATTTTTCACTTACCAATATTTTTCACGGCAAAGTATGATCAAAGGACCTCCGGACCATCAGGGAGCATGTTCCAGTGAGCTCAGGTTAGATGCCACCTGGCAGATACAAATGTGCTTTCGAAGTGAATGGCAGGCCCCATGATTTGATGTAGGATCAGTAACTGGTCCCCTTTTACCTTTTGTATACGTCCTTTTTCCCATCCACCGGACGTCAAAAAAAAAAATCGGCTAAGGTTGAACAGGGAAAAAAAGGTACTAGAGACATCATTATAATTGGTGTGATTGTGAGCAGAGCATGGCAATGGAAGATTTGTAGACGATAGGTTGTCAAGGAAGGTATAGAAGAAAGGAAGAGGGATTGGTATAAAGTACAAATGGAATTATAAGACTTGGACTCGATTAGATTATCACGTTATCGAAAAAGATTACCACGAATGAACAACAACTTGAACAAACGTGTGGACCCACTGCTCAACTCCTTCCCTCATCTATCTCAGGTCTCTGTCCGCCGTTCTTTTCGACATGAAAGACTTCGACGCCGTTCCAGATGACATATGGATCTCAATTTTCGAGAATGTAACAGATCCCTGGCAGCTGGCCCAGATTGTAAAATCATGTCGTCGGTTCAGAGTCTTGGCAACAAAGCCGCTTCTACGGGATCTTCAGTGGACCAGGGATTCAACAGCGACCCAGAACGTTGAGCATTGGAAGACAGTATATAAGGACTTGACATCTCTACCTCGAACGCTAGTGGTTGGGCTAGATTATGGACCCAAACAAAATGGTTCTGGGTTTGAAGCTCGGGTGAGTGTCCAACCATCAAAGAGAGATATCAAGCCACGTATAATAGCTAATTGCCTGCCAGGGCTTCGAGTTTCGGACCTATGACAAAATACATCATCAAATTCCGTCGTTTACGATGCTTCAAGAGCTTGTTTTCAAGGATACTACCTTCTCACCAATAGCATACTCCGTCATCGCCTCACTTCCAAATCTCACCCATTTAAGCATCACTGACTGCCTTTTTGTTCCTCTAAACCGATACTGGGCTCATTTACCACTACTGGGTAGTGTCACGACTATAAATAACGACTTTTCTTCACTTCCCTTGACGCATCTCACTGTCAGCAATAACCGAATACCCCCAGATTTGCCATTGGGCGACTATATACCAGAACATCCACTTCACCTATCCACAGCTGGCAACTTACGATCTCTTTCCGTAACATGGTCATCTAATACGGCTTTCGTGTACAATTCATCAAAATGGAAACTACAAAAATTACAGGAACTTGAAGTCGTCGTAGCTACTCTTTCACGGGACTTGGTCGACTCCCTCATTACCTTTGTAAAAAACTGTACAGCACATCCGCGGTTGAAACTGAAGGTTGATCGACATAACATGCCGGACTCACAAATGAATGGTGTCCACTTCCCTTTGCGGGGAGTCAATATACTTGAAGGTCCCTTGTCCATCGTTAGTATGCTATCTGGGACCAACGATATGGAACATGTAACAGTAAATGAAGCAATGGATCTTTCACCTCTTCTTAATGGACTAGAGCGACTCTCAACAAACCTACGCAGCCTCGATATTCAAATACGAAAATGGGACATTGAAATCCTTTTCGCTGTACGACAACTATTCCGCAACTTGCAAACATTATCTATTAGATACGGGAGGGGTGTACTACCCGAGGTATGACTATTAATATAATGTATAGTATGAGGGATTTAATGCGACTTATCTTCACTTTTAGAACTTTATGATAATACTGGGTTCTGATATCCTTCCCGACCTCCAGTCACTCCGTGACATCAAGGTTGTCCTAGATCCATCATGCGCAGCACACCCTAACAACGTTAACGGACGAGTAGCGAGTCACATCAACTTGTTCACATTCACTAACGAAGATGATAGTATTAACATTGAAACGTATTACTCGGATTCCCACGCTCCAAGTATGGAGTACTCAGATTTGAAAGACTATCTAGTAGGGTGGAACAGATATTGCCCGAATCTTCGGACCGTACAGTTGACGCCCCAGGGAGCATGGCATAGAAGATTCCAAGGAGACGATTGGGTCGAAAACGTGACGAACGTGTAGTGTAGGATATAAAAAACGACATTCTTGCAAGTGTACCAGTTCCTGTTTCCCTCTCGACCAATGTATCCCGTGTAACACTCTCACTGGCAACTATTGATACCATGGACAAGATGGAAGGGACCTGTGATAGCGAGGAATATATGACTGTCGTCATACCGTCCAGTCATTCTGTGTCCTTGCGATTGCCACTCCTCTACTGTTTTTTTGGTTTTCTAGGCAATGATGTAACTCCATGTTCAAGACGTTTTGAAACAATGTTTTTGTAATCTAGCCTTGACCCGAGGATCCAGGTACCCACCTTGAAATGACTCGAGCAGTGCATGTTGTGAATCTTTGTTTCTACCTAACCTGGAAATTTATTTTAGTGTTTAGCTTGTTTGTCTGTTGTAGGTGAAACCCAAAAGTCATGACTTTTACGAACTCTGTTTATTGTAGACCAATGTGATGGATTTTTGTCTCTCAGTTACTTCCATATGTAAAACTTCAGCGTTTACGAAGAAATGGTGCAATGCATGCGTAGGAAGAACTTTTCAGAGCATTGTCATAGCCTCGCTGCCTTCCCTACTAACGACTCGTAGTATGAAACATAAAATTAGATTGTCAGGCTTAACTTGGGGGTATGGGCCATTGCTCTGCATGGCGTATCCGAGTCCATTATTGGAATATTACAATTATCTACTAAACTCATAGCATGGTATTTAGGTCATAGAATTTTAGTTACACACTTAGCAAAACATACAGTTGTTTTTTTAATCTTGAAAATAAGCATCTTTGAACTGCCTCATTTGGATATTCATATCATAGTTGGATTGCATAATACTTAAGATGTAGATCAGCTAGTTAAGGGACTAAGCAATGCACATAAGGCCTCATTAAAATCATATCATTTGTATTCTAAGATAAAGGAAGAATAACAATGACAACAAGGGAATACTATGTATGTGAACAGAGCTTTAAAATTGATTTTTTCCTGCATGAAAACATATCAGCAGTGCCATAATAACTTACCAATTCAACCAAGTCATAGTCAGGATGAAATGCGAATCGATCCAAGCATAGAAACACATCAGAATTGTCAAAAGCAACTTAAATCTGCTAAAAGACAGTCAAAAATGCGAAGACATGAAGGAAAATATACCATTTCTCAGCCAAAACTTGTCCAAATCTTTTAGCATCAAATTCTACACCTTTCAATCAACTAGAAGCGTCTCAGATCCACAATGTACACAGCAGGGATCACAGAGGAAATGAAGAAAACATGAAATCCGAAGGTTAAAATGCATTTTCCCACGGTCGCAATACTCACCACACTCACTACGATAACGCGAAATCAAATCAAGCACAGCTTTTCTGATCGCATCAAAACACGCATCAAAGTATTTTAAGCAGTGTACAATTCAAATTTTGCAATGTAAACACTCTACAGACTGCATTTCTTGACGCTACCTTTCGCAAATTTGCATATAAGTTCTCCTCAACATCCTCTTTGGATCTATACCAAATGCGAGCATTTCTGTCCACTCGTTCTCTTTAAAATCGACATTCATTCAACGAAACGTTCCCTAACTAATCACCTACATTACTTGATACACCAATACTATCATATGTTACAATGTACCTCTTCTCTAATATACACATATTCCCTATACAACAAACCTCCTGCCTTTTGCTCTCCCTTCTCTACAATCTGTACCTTTTTTACACTAATGTACCAGATACATTATAAAATTAATGGTTTTGAAGACAAGTCAAAACCACTCAACTAACATTCTCAAAACAAAAACAAAACAAAAAAAAATTTCCTCACCTTCTTCCCAATGAACCATAGCAGGTTTTGTCATGCAGAAAAGATAGCCTTACGTCCCTGATATATAGTAAACAGCACATTGTCTGAGGGCATACACACTTCAGCAGAACCATTTTTCCCACATCAAGCTTGAGATGAACACAAAATGTGTATGCCAATTATCACGTGCACAATTCCCACGTCAAGCTTGAAACGAACAAAAAATCCCGGTTATAAGACCGACTCCTTACGGACTCGGAACTAAGAACCGGGACAGAAAAAAACTGTGAGGAGTATTTATATATTTATGGCTCAGGTCAGTGCCATTGATGCACATCCACGACAACACTAGTTATGTACTCACGGACGAGTCATTGCCTTTGGCAACTGCCAGCACTAATAAATGAGGGCCTAACTTCCTTACGTAACTGGATTCGTAAGCCTCATGTACTGACATAGCCACCCTGAAGGGTCATTACAAGCGCCATCAATTCAAAATTACATCCACTCAACCACCTTGACAGATTGTATTTCGTCTCTGTTCCAGTCATCCGCTCGTATAATTAGTGACTGCAATAGTCTGTTCTAGATCTCTCCAGATTGACAGGTCTTGAAGGATCAAGTACCTTCTTTCTTTTCTACGCAGTGAGTGCAGGGACAGGACAAATAGTAACGTGCTATTTTTAGAGATATCATACTAATATATAGCAGCGCCCTCGAAACACCTCACATGCAACTTTCATCCGGAGAAAGCACCGGATTAACAAATAATTTATTTTTGATGGGCGTTATATAGGACCAACGACCCCTCCCTGAATTCCCTGCATATTTGTCCTCAACCAACTGAATACCATGGCTCTTGGCTCCATATCTTCTAGCTCTAATCGGGCAAAAAGGCTTGGCTTTAAATCAGCTCAGCACAAACAATTAGCATGTGTAGCCTGTTTTGGCATTGTATCTATTGTGACGATCGTGGTGGGGATTTTGCTTGGTTGGTTTTTGCGTGTTCAGAGTTTCAATGGGATCGACGCAGATCCGTCTAGTAATGGGAAAAGAACTGTATGTTCTTTAAGGCTTTTCCAATATCAAAGCGCTCACGATCCTGGTTATAGATTACCTTGTTCGCAGAACTCAAACAGGTCGATCCGATTGCTGGACAGTTGATCATGAACTGGGAGATCCTGGACGATAGCTGCTTCTCTTCAATTACTGACATCGACAACGCGACTCCGAATGATGTTCCAGCTGCTTGTACCACTGTCAACATCTTCTTTGATCAGTGAGTCAAACCCGAGTTTAAATTTCGCTGGTTATTTCTCATATGATTTACCATACCACTCTAGAAATTTAATTGTTCAACTTGGTGATAACGCTCAAACAAACCGGACAAATGGAATTCCAACAAATCCCGTTTTCATATGGGTTCCACAGGCAGAATTTGAACAAGAAGGCAGTTTGGCAGCATTCAGAACGACTATACAGATGTTTGCGAAAAGCACAAAGTCTGGTCAATCACATACATTACAGGATTATCCTTTTGATACGTAAGTTATTTTTGTGCGGTTTTCTTTTTTTTAATTGATGGGCGCTTTATTCGAAAGGTATCAGGCTTTCATTGCTTTGGAAGCGAATGATACAAGCAATACCCCTGTCAATCTGTTCAAGAATGAAACAACTGGTGTTGCTGTGTACGTGCGAACGCACTCTTTCGATGACTCACAGAATAACGTGTATTTAGTGGATTCTCAACATCATTCCAATCATTCCCAACGGATGACGGTTCTATTGAAAACCAGCTGACTTTCAGTAGAAGTTCGCTGGTGAAAGCATATGCTTTACTCATCGTTATTGGTGTCTGTGAGTACAAGCATATAATTGAAAATCATCCTCGCGAGGTTTTGATTTGGGATTGCATTAATTTCTAGGGCTCATCGCACTAGCGTTCCTTGCCTCTGTAATAAAGGAGCTCTTTGGATACAGACAACAAAAGGATGTGTATGTTGTTCCTATGGCTACTTTGTTTGCAGTCACCAGTATCAGAAGCTCCATGCCTGGGGCACCGGATGGATTTGGTGAGCTTTTTCCTGTTCTTGAATAACTCGATATCTTAACATCTACGGTCTTATAGGTGCAATCATTGGTAGGAGTAGCTCTGCACCTTATACTGGAGCTTACAGGCTAATCTATTGATGCAGATTTCGTTGGTATTCTTCCATGCATTGGAATAATCACCGTCACTGTAAGTTGACTTTTCTATTGACGAAAATACTTGTTCTGACCTGTTTTCCCATTATCAGGGTGTTATACTATTCGCAGTCTTGGTACTTCTAGATCCCGAAGGAGTAGAACATAATCCACCGATTTTTAAGAGGGTAAACACCGGATCTGGGGCTAGTTATTCTGGCGTTTCGATGACCGACTAAATCATTGAGTTCCAAACATAAAGCCATCCCAAAATCACTTCAACTGATGGATTAGAATGCCACACCCATGTAGCCGATATCGGTCAATTGTAACCCTAATAATTTTTTTCTTATCGTGGCTATAGTTTTTTGGCAACAAAGATTATATATCCAGGGAGAGGAATTCTCCAGAAATAATTTCAGAGACATTTTATTTTTACCCAAATCATCATTCTAAATATCTCTCATACCTTAGACAATGTCGTATTTTATCCTGACATTGTGGAACATATAAAGCTCGTGGGGAAAAATTCGGAAGAATTGCTGAATACCATCTCTCTCTCGTATTAATTTTAATTGTTAGATGGTTATAAGAGCCTGGTATTTATATATTCCAAAGTATTAGTAGCTACGGATATGCCCTCAGGATCTCAGAGTTGCGTGCACTCTTCGGGGCGTCTCACGGTCGGATTGGCAGATTGTACATCCACGTGATGTTTTACACTATACATCTCACAGTGACAAACAATCTCCTGCTTAGCTACTCCAACTGAGTAACAGAGCCAGAACATAACTGAGCGGCTTGCGGTACCTATTATAGCAACACCAGCAAAAAACTTGTGTGAACTTGGGTAGGTAATTGGCCAAAAATCACAGTCTAATCGGGCATTTTACCACCAAAAGGCCCAAAGAGACCACTTTTTATCCAGGTATAACATATTAGTCATTAGGATATACAGCCAAGAGACTTCCGGGGGTTCATCTACACTGCAAAGGATCTATTACAAACAATGAACATTTTTCTGGAAAGTATTCGATCACAATCGTATGGGCTCGAAACTAAGATCTCGCCGTCATGCACCGCGACCGCCTCAATATGTCCTCATTTGCAGGATGGAGCAAGTGACAGCTGCCTTTCTTACTATTCTCCGGATCTGCAGATTTCCAATCAATGCAGGGACCAAAACGGTGCTTTTTGGGCAGTGAAAACGCCGTGTTGCAGAAACAGCCACAAAGGACAAGTGTCGTGTGCTATTTTTGGACACAGCGCCGGACCCTCGAAACAACTCATCCGGGTTTCATCTAGGGTGGAAGCAGCCAATTAATGATTAATTTGTTTTTGATGGGGGCGTTATATACATGCAGCGACCAGTCCACCCTCCCTAATATTTCCCTCTTTCATTTTGTTTCAACTTCACCTGACAAACCAGATATCATGGCTTTTGGTTCTATAATGCCTGGTGCTGATAGGGCAAAACGACGCGGTTTTAAATCACCAAGGCAGAAGCAAATAGCTTGCTTTGGGTGTTTCGGTGTGGTAGCGGTTGTGACGATCGTAGTGGGAATCCTGCTCGGTTGGTTTTTGCGGGTTCAGAGCTTCGACGGGCTGGACTCAGATCCTTCTGGTAACGGACAAAGAACTGTTCGTTTTCTGACTTCTGGCAATTCCAGAGCGCTCACCTCCTGCTCATAGATTACCTTGTTTGCAGAACTCAAACAAGTCGATCCAATAGCTGGACAAATGATTATGAACTGGGAGATCCTGGATGACAGCTGCTTCTCTTCGATTGTCGATATCGACAATGCGACCTCGAGTGATGTTCCAGCTGCTTGCACCACTGTCAACATCTTCTTTGATCAGTAAGTGGCCCCAGTGTTCGATTTTCTTTTTTGATTTCTCAGATAACTTACCACGCACACTAGAAATTTAATTGTTCAACTCGGTGATAAGGCTCAAACAAACCGGACAAATGGAATTCCGACAAATCCCGTCTTCATATGGGTTCCACAGGCAGAGTTTCAGCAAGAGGGCAGTCTGGCGGCATTTAGAACGACTATACAGATGTTTGCGAAAAGCACAAAGTCTGGTCAATCACATACATTACAGGATTATCCTTTTGATACGTAAGTTATTTTTGTGTGATTTTCTTTGTTTGATTGATGGGCACTTTATTCAAAGGTATCAGGCTTTCATTACTTTGGAAGCGAATGATACGAGCAATACCCCTGTCAATCTGTTCAAGAATGAAACCACTGGTGTTGCCGTGTACGTGCGAACGCACTCTTTTGATGACTCACAGGATAATGTGTATTTAGTGGATTCTCAACATCATTCCAATCATTCCCAACGAACGACGGTTCTATTGAAAACCAATTGACTTTTGGTCGAAGTTCGCTGGTGAAAGCATATGCTTTACTCATCGTCGTTGGTGTTTGTCAGTATAAGCCTGTATTTGTAAACCATCCCCGCATTTGACACGGTATTGTATTAATCTTTAGGGCTCATCGCACTAGCTTTCCTTGCCTCTGTAATAAAGGAGCTCTTTGGATACAGACAACAAAAGGATGTGTATGTTGTTCCTATGGCTACCTTGTTTGCAGTTACCAGTATCAGAAGTTCCATGCCCGGAGCGCCAGATGGGTTTGGTGAGTCATCCTCTTGGCTTACTATTTGGGAAGAATTAATATCTGGACGTCTTCTGTTCTATAGGTGCAATAATTGGTAATATTGTTTTATAACTTAGCTTGAAGCATACCAGCTGATATACCGAGCGTAGATTTTGTTGGTATCCTTCCATGCATTGGGATAATCACCGTTACTGTAAGTTGATCTGTCCAATGAATACTTGTTCTGACCCAATTTTGTTTTTTTAGGGTGTCGTACTATTCGCCGTCTTGGTGCTTCTAGATCCCGAAGGAGCAGAGCACTCTCCACAGATTTTCAAGAGAGCGAATTCCAGCATTGATTCGGGTGCGTCGGACTAAATCTCACCAAATTGCCAAGTCCCAGATACAAAAACCACCTCTGAACCAATACACGCCGATATCACCGAAAGCGGTAGTCAAGTTACATATGACGCGAAAAATTTCTCTCTGTGAGGCACCCCTCAACCACATAATTCGAACTATCGATATGTTTATCTACAATATAAGTACACACCACACTCAATTAAATTAGAATGAAACATTCCTTTTGTAGCAGAAATCCAACGTCCCAATCTGAGGAAGCTTAAGGCTTTATTGTAGATTTGCAGCTGTCCGCAAAGTCGATCTGAGGTAGTGTAGTTTCTTCAATCATTATCATGTCTTTCCAGACAGTGTTGACATCAATAGTTATAAGGAAAGTCTAGCCGTTTACCCGAAATTATTGTCAAAGATGCTGATTATACCGTATCAATCAAATAGCCGGTAAGCCGGCTAGTAAGAACGAATCAAGGAAATGTGTTGTTTCGCATGTCGGTCACGTTCTGTCTTCTCAAATACATTCACGAACAATGTCTCTATACAACCTCTCAGGGATTGCATAAATGGCATTACGATAACGGGAAGGACTGGGAGTGGTAACACCCACAGAAAACCACGTTGCTGACTGTTCCTGGTAGATGATTTGGCCTCCAGCCTCCATCCCCATTGGTCTAAAATGTGCCCTTTCATCACTCAAGAATTTGCAATACAGTGTACATGTACTTATCTTTATCTAGCCTAGTTTCGATTGAGGGACTATTTGAACATAGCATTCGGTAACTTGATCAGTTTGACCAGATATAAAATGGACTCGTGACTCCACGCGCAGCGTTGGACGGAAGAACGAACATTAACATACACATATGTTGGCGAATCAGCCCAGATTCCAGTTTATGGAGGCATACAACAACACGTGAGCACGGAATTTCTTTCCCTCGTATATATAGCTCACCGCCCATTCTCTCATGCAATTCAGGTTTAACACGCCACTCTTCATTGTTTCTTTACAATGTATGTGCCAAACGCTACAGAGGCCCTAGTCATTATTGCATCTGCCTGGCTCTTTTATAAGCTCGCACCACGCTTCTTTACCTCTACTAGCGGGACTGTTACTACGGCACTAAACGGACCACCAAATAAGAGTTTTCTGTTTGGCCTCCGTCGGTATCTGAGTGAAGTCGAAGATATAGGCGCTGTACTCGAGGGATGGGCGACGGAATATGGACCCGCATATCGGTTGCCCTCTGGTATGGGGTCAAGCAGAATCATATTATGTGACCCCAAAGCAAATGCGCACTTCTACGCAAAGGAAACATATGGATACGTGCAGACTAAATTAGCTAAGATCTTTCTCGAGAACCTCGTAAGCATTACTCAGACGAGGTTGATGATAATTGAGATCAATGTATCTTGGTTGGCAGTTCGGTCGTGGTTTACTATGGGCGGAAGGAGACAGTCATAAAAGGTCAGCTTAATCTTTTGTATGGTCGATGTCATAACACGCGGTTCTCTTGGAAGACAACGCAAAGCATTGTCTCCTGCTTTTAGTAATTCAGCAATCCGACGGCTTACTGCTGTCTTTTATGATTCAGTTTACAAGGTGTGTATAGTTGATTCTAACGTTCTATGAGGTATTAGAGGTGACGTGCTTTTTGTCATTAGATGAAAGCTACGTGGGATTCGACTATACTTGCTCAAGCAGACCATTGCGCACTAATCGATGTCCAACAATGGTACGTTGGCTTTGGAAGGAATGAAGTTTGCTTAGCACCTAACAATTATTTTGTATGATCATTTAGGATGAATTTCATCTCGTAAGCTGGAAGCAAACCTGCATAATGCACTAATATTTAGCTTTGATCCTAACAGACTCGATTCCATCGGGATAGCTGGTTTCGGACACGACTTTGGCGCCTTAGATGGGAAACACTCACCCATCGTTGATGCATTCGAATCATTCGGTAGCAGCACTGAAAAAAGCATGATCGGCAATATCATTTTTCTACTTGGTCCCATCTTTCCATTACTCCAAAACTTGCCCACAAAGAGGAATTTGATTTTCAGAAAATTACATTCTACGATGAGTGAAATTGCCAATGAGCTCCTAGCAAGAAATGAAAGGGATAAGGCGGTTCAATCGTTTGGTGATAAGACAGAAGATAAGTCCATGATGGGAGCATTACGTGCGTACACTTCATTTTAAATTTGATTTCACAACAGCGTTTTGATCACCAGCTAGTCAAGGCTGAACTTTCGGACAATTCGCTGCAGATGACCCATGAAGAAGTTTTGGCACAAGTGAGTAGTAACCTATAATCAATGGATCCAACGTATTAAAAATGTGATAGATGGTGAGGAAGCAATTGTACCAGTTATTACTGTGGTTTTGATCGCGACTTTGTATCCATCAATAGAAAGTGCTATTAGTTGCTGGTAAGTCAGCTCTGGCATATTTTAACTACAGGAATTAACCTTAGCTCTTTTAGGATATGAAACGACTTCCAGTAAGTCATGATCACTACTACACTTGCTCAAAATTCCTTTTTACTCATCTATCCACCAGTCAGTCTTACGGTACGTTTTGAGAGATGTTCCTACATATAATTTATTGACAATAACATAAAAAGTGGTCTTTAATTGAACTCGCTCGCAAACCAGAGAAGCAGAGAAGGTTACGAGAGGAACTTGCACAGTTTGCAGGTGTAGACCCATCATGGGATCAACTGACTTCCGACCTTCCATATCTCGACGCGATTGTACATGAGGTGCTGAGATTGCACCCTCCGGTTCTGGAGACAACGCGTAAAGTAATGCACACATGGCCTTACTTAAGAAACACTTACTTATATCGTAACGCAAATAACACAGGCTGCTGAAGATGATGTAATCCCATTCAGCAATCCTATCGTCACTAAATCAGGGGAAAGACTTTCGCATCTCATTGTGACAAAAGGGACAACCGTAACCTCACCGATCGTAGCTATAAATCGTTCAGAAGCATTTTGGGGACCAGATGCGAAGGAGTTCAGACCTGAGAGGTGGTTTGAAGAAAACAAAGGCCTGGCAAAGGATATTTCTGGTCATAGACATTTGTTGTCATTCTCGGATGGACCGAGGATATGTCTGGGGAGAGGGTTTGCTTTGGCTGAATTCAAGGTCAGTACCCATTTGGCTTCTACTTTTTGACCACAGAATGATGTACAATTGGGATTCTACAGGCTGTACTCTCGGTGCTCATACGGAATTATATGTTTGAGCTTCCAGATGGACCTTCAACGCAGATTGAAATTCATAGGTCGATATTGCCTAGACCTAAGCTTGTAGGCCAGGCATGGGCCAGTTTTGTACATGAAGGTTAGGCCGGTTTAGGTTGTGGTGTATATATACGTAAGCCGCGAAAATTCGGTTTCTTTGCAAGCAATGTCATCCCGTCCACCTCTCATAAAGTATATACTGTAACTACAAATGTTATCATCGAGACGAAATCATCTCAAGAACCTAAGAAGAGCTCAACTCAATTTTTTTTCGTGTTAATAAGTCTGATCAATACATTTGCAAATAGCAACAAAAACAAAGCGAGAATTGATACATTAAATGAATAAAGCCCAGTATGGATGGGAAGTGGTATCAAAGGAAAGGACAACAACACAGCAGGACAAATGTATCATACAACGACATTACCTTAGAAATACAGTAACGCATAGCATGCTTTCTTCTTTTTCATGTGTGCGAATTATTGGACATGTGGTTCATTGATGGGTCGTAAACGTTGATACCTATTTCAGAGGTGTTTAGTTATGTAGAAACAAAGAACAAACCGCAACTGACCGTTTTGGATGGAAACATTTCTTGACGAAGGAGCGTCTAAAACACACGATTTAAGAAAAGCTGCCTCACAAAAAAAAGTAGAAAAACTACAGGTGACTTACTTTGATTTGAATTTTGAAGAGAATCCATGACTGGCTCGTCTACACCATCATGATCATCAGGTTGTTGCCGAGAATTAGGGTTCTCAGAGCTATTCATATTCGCAAGGATAGCATTAGGGTCATTGCCACCTTGAGCGTGATACACGATCACACCCTGTGCAGGTGACATGGTTTCAGTAGCTGGTGTCCCTACTTTCCCTGGGGGTCTTCCTTCAACACGTCTGACAAATTCACCCCAACAAGCACGTTCATCACTTCCCAAGGCCTCGAATTGGTCTCTTAGAGATCGATGTGCTTTTCGCCAGACTGCACGATGCCGACATACTGTGCTCTTTACGTATCTGCTTCCGAAGACCCGTTCGAATGCGGTACGTTGTGTCATACTAGCGCCGGTAGGTGATTGAGCTATTAGTGCATCCATGGCATGAAATCCAGCGGAAAGTTCTGAGACGGTGTAGTCATTTGGCCATCTTTTGAGTGGGGGGTGAGGATGATAAGGTATGGGAAGTGGTTGAGATGTTGACGAGTTGCTATTATTATTATTAATTTCTTGAGCTTGAGAAAGCGAGGAGCTGGATGGAGCCGGGGGATAGAACATTGGTTGATAATAAGAATTTGTCGAATTAGAATTGATTGTTTGATTTGCGCTTTGCACAGAAGGTGTAGGTGAAACAGGCAGGGGATTTGTGTTGTCGTCAACTGGTGTTGCAACAACACTTTCTGAACCCGAGGGTTGTGGCATATAATAATTGTCCGGTATATGGACTTTGGAAACGTGCTCTGACTCTACTTGTTCTTGTTCTGAAGCACGACGTTTTTGACGGCTCGGCGTTTTATTTGTAGAAAGTGTATTGGCGGTGGAATTATCGGAGTTAGAGCCCACGCTGGGATTGGTGGTTGAAGAGGAAGATTCTCCAGTTTTCAACTGTGCGTCAACTTCTTCCCGCAAACTCGGGCAGACGTCTTCAGTTAAACCTTCTAAAAGACTTTTTCGAACCTTGTAAAGCAGTCGTTGTTGGGTCTTTACAAGTCTGACGGTGTTTATTATGTGTTGTTCCCATTTTCCCGACGACGGATTGAACGTATCGAGATAAGAAGAAGTAGTTAAACCAAGATCACATGTTAGAGATGGGAAATGTGAGAGCTGGAAACAAGGATATGTAGGTAACAGCTGTTGCAGACGAATAGGTTCGGTATTTTCCTAAAGTGAACATGATCAGCTTGAGCTCGCATACGGGGATGGTGATATAGAATAGAACATATGATTATGTAGGTCTTACCCTATACCAGATAATAATAGTCACAGATCTGTTGAATTCGTACATTTGCCTGACAATATCCTGATGAAGCGGATAAGCTGAATCAAAAGGTGATAAGCAGGAGCCAATAGCTAGTACCTGCTCAGGAGATGATATAGTTTGATGACTTGGATGTAGGCCATTACGGGTGGTAGACACTGCCAAGGTTGTTGGACCCAAAGAGTTGATGTCATATGGATCCATTTGCTGGATCTGTTGTTGAGCATGCTCATTCATACTCATCCGCACGGACTTTTGCCTGCTCAACCAGGAGACGACGAGCGAGAACTGTGGAAAGCAGCATAGGCGATGAGGAAGAGGTGGAGATTGTACGTACAAACGGGCATAACGCACTCACTAAACTGAGGAGTACACTGGTCTCTGATCCTGAACGATGTACCTGGCTAAGGCAAAAGGGAAGGACCGTCGGTGGGACCCCTCTCATAAACATTCATCAACAAGGACCTTCTATTATCTAATCATCGGTCCTTTACTCTCACGTGCATATCTACCACCTCCTTTCGACACCACTCACCAACCTCCGATCCCATTGCTGCTCTCCACACAAGCAGCCGACTAGTCAGTAGTCCCCATGCATTACATCTTTCTTCAAGTGTCATCGCAGCTCTCCATAAATTCTCTACACTATTCCCCCAAATAGATAATTCCCGGGTGTCTGCCTCTAGCCGCCTCAAGCATGTGATGCACCTATCGAGCAGGTCTGACAGACCCGACGCTGATTTACCCGGAAGCAAGCTCAACCGCAGAATGACTGGCACTGCCAACGGGAATTCCACTAATAATTCTATTACGATATGTTAGAGAGAAAGAAGAAATAAGAATGGTTCGCGTACGAGGGTTATTGTCATCAAGCAGTAACAAAAGACATCGGCAGATGGTTGAACGCCACTCTCCCGCTGTGGAAATTTCTATCTTTCCCGGATCAACAGTGATGAGGATTGACTCCAGTATCCTGACCCATTCCATTGAATAACTCTTGGATCGAATCAATTGCATCTCGATCCAAGCTAACAGCCCATTCTTCAAGATCAAGGTTGTCACAGCAAGTTGTGAGTTGATAATCAATTTTGCAAGGACCTTAAGATATTGTTAAAATCCATCGACCCGGAAAGTGGCTGCAACGTACCTCAAGAATACCTCTCTGAAGAGTATGATCCTTGTCAGAGCTCTGAAACAAACTTGCAAGGAGCTCCCACGTATGCCTCCTTTTGAATATTCTCCAATCTTCTGTACTCATTAACCCATCCGATAAAAACCGAATGATCCAGCCCCGCTCTTTCTTCCAATCATCAGAATTACTGTACAACATCCCATACAGCATAGGAACGTCTGTAACGTCTAATTCAGGACGTTGAAGTAAGAACCTTGACGTCAAAGGATAGATAAAATTGGACGGGTAGAAGATGCCTCTCAAAGCATGGGCGAGTATGAGTGTAGTGAAGGATGGAAGCTGTTTAGGTGAATCGTCTGAAGGAGCAGGTAATGTATCCTTCAATATCTTCAAGATGTAAGAAACATTTTGCCTTTCATGGAAGTCTGCAGACTATTTTTGGATAAGTTCAATACTTGAAAAGCGTTCTGCACCAGAACTCACATCGAGCTGTTTCCAGAGTGCAGCAATTTGAGATAGAGCAACTTCTCGAACATCGCCATCGCCAGATGACAACGCCCGAATCAACAGACTGACAACATTTGTCCGGAAAAGTTCTACCCATGAAAAAGCAGTTGCGGGCGGGCACTTGAAAAGCATCTGACCGAAGAGTAAAAGTACAAATACGGGATCATAAAGTAGTGTATCCTGAGACAGTGCTGGTTTGTTGTAGATCACCTGTCCTTGCAAGCGTCGCCATTTTGGAAAGTTGGATAACGTGCGGAGAACTAGGGTAGGATCAAGGCTATGTAAAGCTTCCAGATGTGTTGAGGATAATGCATTGTAGGATGTGGACCAGCGACTTATAAGAGAAGATACTGATGTTTTTCGCTCCTTCTCAAACAGCTGGAATATCGATAAGATCTGCGTGTCTGAAGGAGCTAGCGTGCCATTGTAAACCTTGATGAGAGGTTCGATATGTGTGACTTGACATGTATTCGCTGGGTGGAGATTGAACAAAATATAGAGCAGATCTATGATTGCATCTAGTGTAGGAGATGCGCAATATTTGAAAAAATGGGAATGTTGTACAACACTTTGGAGGAGACGGTTGACAATGAAGTGGCTAAAAATCAGACCAAGTTAATGTTTGTCCTTCGGTAGCACGATTTTGTAATTACCTTGAGTGAGGCTACTTTCAAACAGGCAGACAGTAGTTTGAGAGAGGCAATGTCTGACAAGCGATGTTGAATTACAACAGATGCGAGAGTTTCGACAAGATGTGCAGTGGCAACTGCAGTTTGTACAACTAGTGCTGCTGAAGACACAATGTTAGAACTCAGTTGCGCCTACGGATATGATCGATTCATGGAAACATACTCAATTTGCTCAATTATATTAGTAACATTCTTCGATTCATCTTCACCCCCACCTCCAAGATGTGGGATAATCCACTGAATAGCCTTATCAGCAAGTGTAGTAACCAGAGGCTTGGCATCGAATGTAGTATGTCTATGCAGAAACTGTCCAGCGAGCAGAATCTCCACAGTGAAGACAGTTCGAGGTAGAGACTCCACCTTGGTTTGCAAGTTTTCATGGACTGTCACAGCGAGGTGGGAATCCAGTTTGGACAACAGAGTGACACATGACAGAGCGGTCTTGCGCATTTCTGGTGTTTGGTTACCGTCCACCAGAACATCAATAACTTCTTGGACAATAAGAACCCCAAGTTGTTCGTGCCTCTGAGGCCAAGACTGCTATCGTTGCATCGTTTCCAGAAGAACAACAAAAAGAGGTGTCCAAAACGGCATCAAATATGCGAACAAGACTCTCACTTTGACTGCCGTGCACAATTTTCTGATAGTAGCCACGAGCTGAATCGTGAGGCAGGAAAAGGCCGACTATAGATGAGTCCACAGATAATATTGATCGTAGATTCGGAAAGGTTCTCTTGATGAAGAAGCTCCTCGAGGTTTAGATTTAGAGGGTGGGAAGCTTTAGAGAGGGCTTGGGCCCATCGGGTTTCTGCGCGTTTAACCACAGACACGATATCCATAGTCTCCAGTGCGCTTGTGTCTACTTTTGAAAGTCGACCATCAGTAACAGCTAGGTAGAGACATATCGATAGCTTTGGATAGTAAGTCCTCCAAGATCGCAGAACCAGGTAACAAGGAGCGTAAAGGAAGTAATTGAGAGAGTCTCGTATTGAGGGACGACTCAAAAGAAGGAGATTCGAATGTGGACGAAGCTGCGATTGTGGACAGTACGACTGTGGCTAGCTCAAGGAGGAATCGGTTGTGAAGGTTTGTCTGTTGGGCTTTCGAAGTGACCTCATCTAGAAGCGTGAAGAGATCTGAGGGATGGAGGTACTTAATCCATATAGCCCCTTGAAGCTACCAGAAATCCCTTTGTAATCAGCAAAGGTATGAAGAAGAAAAAGAAAGAAAGAAAACCTCAGTACTAGCAAAGTTCGATCGTAAACCAATTTTTAGAAGATTGAGCCAGTGAATACTTATTTCGGAAGCCAGTTTCCTATCACTCGCTTTGATTGGATCAAGGCAAGTATCGATTAATACCACAAATCCTGCAAACCATGGTAAGAAACGGGATAATTGAAGGAATGAATGAAGAAATTTCGGACCTCTTGATATGACCTCATCGACACTTTCAGACATCATGGCGTCTTTTAACTTCCCCGGATGTACCAAGATATCTTCTTTCAGAATTTCAAGATCCCCAAGCGATAGCGAATTTGACGAAATCGCGGATTTCATGATAGATGCAAGTAGTAAGATGTGACCTTCTTGCACTAATCTGTTTTTTTCATCTTGGCTTGAGCCGGATATGTTATGGGTGATGAGGCGAACGGCACGTCTGAGATTTGTTATCGGTAGCACGTCGTTCGCGGCGGTAAATAAGCAAGACTGTAAGAGCTTCACGAGAAGATAGAGAGAGGATTTGGTCTTCTCCCATGTGCAGGTACAGATAGGCAAATTCAAACCTATGTATGAAGATAGTTTCAGTTCTATTGGAATAAAAGTTTGGATGAGCTTAGACAACGGACTCAGAAAGAAGGTGGGGTGCCACATCCAGTGCCCCCCAAAGTGTGGAGTTTAATGGATCCATATTCTCCACCACATCTCGCAGTGCGGTTGGAATGGAGATGTTTCATGATGGCTATGACGCGCTCCAATTCTGCGGGTCCTAGAGACCGTTCTTCAATTCTCATCCAATCAACAACCTGATGTGCAATGGACATTGAACTACTTTTCGATTCGGCTGTTTATTGGACACTGAGGATTTTATCCCATATAAAAAAAGCAGAAATAACTGACGGACAGCATCGAACTCAGGTTTCATCAGGAACTCCCTGATCTCATTCATAGAATTCCCGGAGATTCTAGATTTCTTTTTGACAAAGGGTGGGAGACTGTGTCTCATCATACCAACCTCACGGAGGATTGCACCCTTAACCATTGGATACCTAGCAGAGAGGCTATCGATAGAAAAGATTTCGGCCAATTTCTCGACGATGTTTCGTAGGATTTGTAAGTCCTGGACCTTGCTAGTTAGCCTGAATAGGAGTTTACGAATAAAAGACGCTAAAGCCAGAGTTTCAGAGGGTGTCAACAACTTGTTTCCCACTTTGGCTTCTAGTTGCTCTAGGATGGTCATAAAGAGAGGGCTAGGATAAGTTTCTAGCCTTCCTGTGAAACCAGCCTCTGTCACCAGATTTATCGTTTCTTGCAAGGCTTCGACATATTTGTAGGGTGTCTTGAGGCACCTCTGTACACATTCATCCAGAAAACCAATAACACTGTCTGCTTCAGTACTAAGTATAACACCATCTGGGGTTTTAACAATATGACCCCTTTGTGTCCTAGGTAGACAGGCTAGCCATAGGGAAGGTTCATCTTCGTCTTCTTGAAACATGACGCTTCGTGCTAGAACGTGTTGAAGGAGGGAGCCAAATGCAACGCGTGTAGCAGACATTTCGGTTGTAGTGTATCTTTTGAGTAGGATAAAGAGATAACTATGTGACGAAGATCCTGATATGTGATACGTGATGTATTATGTATTATTTTATTGTGGAAGACAAAAGAAATGCCTACCTGCCTTGCCACTCCACATGAAATTTTGGTTCCCTTCGAGGAGTTTTATTACGTGGAGCTCTCTGATCCGGTTGAAGCTCGACATAGATCTTAAAGTATCGTCATTGACAAAGTCATCAGTATCATGTTCCTGATCCTTGGGCGTCGCATTCATACAAAAGCTTTCCAACATCAAATCGAGCTTCAGCAACCACAGATGGTAGACAGCGTTGGTACATCAATAAAAGTCTTTGAGCACTTTCTGATAGTAGGGTAGCCTGGAGAGGATTTATTGACCCGGATGGTGCATCTTTCGAAGTGGCGGGTCCGATCTTTAGCTGGGAAAAAGCTACGATCACCTGGAAATCGGGTATACGTTTCCGTATCTCCCTTTCGAGTTCATGGTGTCGTCTCAACCATTGACCGTCATCTTCGTTCTCTTCTAAAGTAGTTTCAACCAAACGAAACGCCTTTATTACAGATTCGTATTTGGCAAGACATTTCACGAGAGCTATAGCGGAACAGTGTTGAACGAGAGCAGATGTTGACTGTAACCCTTTTGAGAAGTGATTTTTGGTGTTTACAGAGGGTAGGATGTTCTCGATTATGGTAGAAAGCGGCGGAGGTGTAGGTTGGTATAAAACGGAAGTCGGGAGGAGGAAAGAGTATTCGGGTACGGGAAGGGAGATGATAGAGCCAAAAAATGAGATATTTGTAATCCATTTAGAAGATAAACGGGGTTCTAGTGTTAATGCTGCACCAGACCAGTATCTGTGAATAAACGACTTCTGAATACTCTTATGTTCAATTTGCAAAGAAGAATAAGCACTAACCCAGCTACGAGCTCGGGACACGCTGACATCACTCTCAAAGCAAGTTCCTGTTGCCGCGAGTCTTCATTGACTTTGAGGGTTTTGAGGATGTTAGATAAGATTCTGTTGTGTATTCGACTACCCCCCTTAGAGCCATGTACCTCCTCATCCCCACCTTTGTCCGTTATCGATAGCTCTGAATCTGATTCACGAGGATACCATCCATGATCCTTGAAACAAATGCCAAACCCAGGTCGGGTGCAAATTGCCAGTAGAAAATGATGAACGAGGTCTGCAGGAATGTGCTGTTGATCGTCATCCTCGGGTGTTGCGCGATCATAGAGTTTTAGTAGCTGGAACAGGAGGGTAAAGTGAGCATTATTGGATATGTCAAATATGCAACATACATGTCCTATTGTAGCTTCATTGAAAAATGGGATTTTAAGCGTCCGTCTAACTTTAGGATCTGACCATAACCCAGCCCAACATACTTCAAGCACTTTATGTAAAAGATTGTAGGGGTCTTGGTCTAAACCTTTGAAAATGGATAAAAAGACGTCACGATGCTGTTCTAAAAATGTTGTTTTCACTTGTGTTGTGCTGCTGGTGTCGATAAATGATAAAATGAACAAGATGTAAAGGGTCCGGATGTCTTTTCTTGGTGAGATAATGGAAATGTGTCAAGACATAGTTGACTGACCTGGTTTGGCTAAGATATCCGACTTCTCGTCGTTCTTGTTGGTTTTACGGCGCAGCTTTAATAATTTTGGAAGTGACTATAGATAATATTTTAATAGACAATATCAAAGGTATAAAAAAAAAGCACACCTTTATCTCCCATGCGAAATTTTCTAGTAGATTTCTTTTCTCTTTCCCTCCAGAATAAGCCGAGAGAGTATTGAAGAGTTTCATTGTAACAATTATAAGTCCATTGTCTGAACCGCCTATATATGAATGCAGGCGCCGCATATTTATTGGATTTAGTAGAGTTCTGATTATAGGTTGACCGAGTACTTGATTCGTATAATGAGACGTCAGTAGCGTCAGAATTGATGAAAATAAAGAGATTGTAACCACAAGCAGCGATGACTTGATTGGCCCTCAGTTCACAATGTTTTATGATATTAAAACGCAACGTGCCTGGTTGGTACCATTCTGCCAGATAGAAAACAGTTCAGTTGCTCCAGAGTCGTGTCCTAACCAGTCCTTGACGAGAATAAGACGTTCATCTTGGGGTGAAATATGTGTATCATTTGATTTAACAGTAA
The DNA here is from genome assembly GCA_009739215.1 of Floccularia luteovirens. Taxonomy (NCBI): domain Eukaryota; kingdom Fungi; phylum Basidiomycota; class Agaricomycetes; order Agaricales; family Squamanitaceae; genus Floccularia; species Floccularia luteovirens. The sequence goes on from VSJF01000004.1 coordinate 2,314,324, forward strand.
GGTGGTTTCTTAGAGCCGATAAACCTAGTAAGTAGTAAGAACAGTATCTTGTTTTATGGTGTTATGGATGGCTAACCCTCAAGTAAGCTCTGAGAATTTTGTCTGTGCAAAACAGATTGTATATCGTTCAGATTGGAGAATCTCGTGGCCCGTTTTGTTGCTGCCATCATGCTGCGTCCTAACTTACAATCTGGCAAGTACACTGCCAATCTTTTTTTTTGTGCCTATAAAGTTACGTAACACCATATTTGGTCACGGGAACGAGCCTATGAGTCTAAATGGTCATGCACATGACTCATATGTTCCGTGTACGTAGTCTAAGTCTATTCCACAAAACAACGAGCATATTTGCTTTCTTTCGTTCTTTATTTTCACCTATCATACCCAGGGGTTCTACCTCAATATCAACTTCATAATTCGGAATTATCGTCGCTAGTGTCTTTAAGACCATACTTCGTTATAATCACATCTCATAATATCTGGTAAGCAATCATGAAATCTGGCGTGGAATTGATGATTGACGACACGAGGAAGCAACGTTCTGGCCTGCTGAATAAATAACCCCAAACCATACCTTGCATTAACTTCATTAGTCATTAATATGGCGCTCTCTACCTCTGAAGATGGACAAACCACTGAACCACCGACCTTACTGACCCGTTACTTGAAGGATCCAATCCATGATTACAGTAGGCATATACATACATATATGTGTTTAATACCTCACGAAATGTACTGCAGTTCCCATTAGTCCTCTTCTTTCTAAGATTATTGATACGTGTGTCCTTTCAGCCCACCGTTTAATGATCTTAGCTAACAAGTATTGGTCTCTAGGAGGCAATTTCAGCGATTACGCGATGTTAAACAGTTGGGTACTTCATCGTTCGTGTGGCCAGGTGCTTCTCATAGCAGGTTCGAGCATTCGCTCGGTATGTCACCCAGGTTCATGGATCCAAGATAACTTCACTAATGCCTTTCACAGGAGTGGCGTTTTTAGCTCGTTTGATGGCGGAACACCTGCAGAAGCTACAACCTGAGCTAGGAATTACTGATAGGGATGTTGACTGTGTTGAGATCGCGGGACTATGCCATGATATTGGACATGGACCTTGGAGCCATGTCTGGGATGGCATGTTCATACCAGCAGCTTTGTGAGTCTTGTTACTTTTTGAGATCGAGCCTATTTGACTGTGGACCAGAAAGGGTAGAAAATGGAAGCATGAGGACGGCTCAGAGATGATGTTCGATTTCCTCGTTCAGGAAAATGATGTGCCTCTACCTCTAAAAGACATCGCATTCGTCAAGGCACTGATTGCAGGTGATCCGAGCAAGTGCAGGTAAACTCAACAAAGTAATATTGCTGCTATGGATCTTACGATCTTTGCAGTAAAGATGAGAAGCCATTCTTATTTGACATAGTCGCCAACAAGCGGAATGGTCTAGACGTTGACAAGTACAGCGTATATATTTACTGCTGTTACTCAAACTCAACCAGTATCACAGGTTTGATTATATCCACCGTGATTCGCATATGATTGGGGATCCAATCCATCTCTCGCTTCCACGGTGCGCATATATCCATTTTTTCGATCCACTAATGTAACCAATACACTGTCTAGTATAATTAATTCCGCTCGTGTGCTCGACAATCAGATCTGTTACGATATCAAAGATGCGAACCAGATCTATGAGATCTGCGCAACGCGCTTCAAATTGCACAAGTTGATCTATAATCATAAAGCCGGTATGATGTGCATCTTCCGGAGAATAACCAATTGACGCTGAGATCGACTTCCTCAATTATACAGCGAAGGCCATCGAATATATGATAATTGATGGACTCATGGCGGCTGATCCATTTATGAAGATCGCTGAGCGTGTCTTTGAGCCGGAAAGATTCCTTTATCTCACAGATACGATAATGCCACAAATTGAGGCATCCGTAGAACCTGTGTGTTTTTCTGTCGACCTTTGTTAACCTGTAAATAATTGATACGATACTGTCAGGAATTGGCTGGGGCACGAGAAATCTTCACCCATTTGCGCAAGCGTGAGCTTTACAAATGTGTTGATTTCAAGGTCATCGATTGGCCTATGCGCGACTACTTTCGCAGGTCCATAACCCCGGAAGAGATAGTGGAGGCAGCCAAAACCTTACACTCCCCAACAAAGAGTCTCTCGGAGTTGGCAATAGAGGATGTAATTGTCGACTTTTCGACAATGCATTACGGTATGCGCGAGAAAAATCCCATGGATTTTGTCCAGTTCTATTCGAAGCGCAATCCAAATAGTGCGGATCATCCCATTTACTTTCACCAGCTTATTACTCATTTCTTCTTTACTTTTTTAGTGAGCTCTAAAGCAGAACGTGGTGTATACTCCAACCTGATGCCACAATACTTCTCTGAGGACCTACTCCGTGTTTATACTAAAAAACCACAATTCTTTGGGCTAGTACAAGCAGGCTATCGAGCGGTGTTGGAACGTCTAGAAAGGTCATCCTCTCCCGATCCATTGTTCATGCTTGGTACAGGACCGAGGACTTTGACTCCTCCAGCTACAGAAGCACCGTCTACCCCTCGCACCCTCTCCCGTGCGGTGAGTTTCAGTGCGGGAGGGGGCGCTACGCCGTTCTCTAACAATAGCTTCACAACGGTGTCCCTTACCTATGCCCCAACCTCTCCGACTAACAAGTCAAAGAAACCCCGCAGCACCAAAAGGGGCAGAGAAGATACGAATGATGTGCTTACACCTCGTAAACGGAGAGGCTAATGCCCAAAATATATCCTTATATCCACCAGCGCAGAATTGACCAGCTCTGTCGATATACATATATCAGCCATCGCTTATTAATCATGGATAGCATTGTTAATTGGCGAGTTAGATACAATAGTTCTGATAATTACTAGCTGAGAGTGCTCAGTCTTTACATAAAGTAGTTGATTGATAAATTTTCACATAAAACTGTGTAATATTTTACATTTTGGAAGATGGAGGTTGTTCGGAAGATGTTGATAGAACTTGGTATATGGTGGATGCGAGCAGGTCTGGAACAATTTGGGGAACCTAAGGTATCCTGCATTATGTACTGGCACTGCAAAGGAATAAATTCAGGAATACCAGATGTCCCACATTTTTGATTTACTGTGACCGAGGCATACTTACGCCCTGATTGAGGGTCGAGCATGACCCGATGGACTTCATTAGGTCTAGAAGGGAAGGGATATCAGCCAAACTCCATGTATATGTTACCACCTAACAGGGTTAGCAAACTTACATATAATCATGAATAGAACCAAGTATGAGATGTACAGGGATAATGTTCGATAACCTCGTTAGCTCTGCAACGGGAGCTATCGAGCCTTCCCTATCCATATACATAACCTAAATAGTATTCAGACATCATACGCAATATCCAGTTAAGGAAAAGGGTCTTACAGTTTCCTGTTGACGCGTGCAAGCTAATGTTACATTTGGATGAGATCCTGCGGTTTTCACGATAGCATACGTCTGCACACAATGGGATGGAAAGCATTAAGATATGAAAGAGACTAATCCCAGGGGATGAAACCAACCGCAAATAGGTTTAGCACTCGAGGATCCCATTTACTTGTCAGTTCTCGTTTTTGCAAGTATCTCAGCGCAGCTTCTCTGTCAGGCCACGTATCATTTCGTCTTTGAGCCCCTTGGACAAGTCTATCTCGTAATTTGTTTAACACGTGGGGACCACAAGGACTCATCATAGGTTCTACGATAACCAGTGATGTGAATTTTAGAACTGGCTCTAATCCTTGTAACAGGAGCCTAATAGTTCATGTTCATCTTTGACCAATCTAGACACGCCTCTAAATTGAACTCACATGGCATTGCCTCCAAGAGAATGCCCAATACCCACCAGCCGTCGTCGCTGAAAGTCGACTTGAGCTCCGTGTTGTTTCCCAGCTGTGAGGAAATGATGCACAGCCTCGGCATATTTCTGGCAAGAAACTGTCGTACTCGCGTCAACTCTAAAGCATAGGAAATAACGCGGCTATATTCGACAGCCAAAAATGAAGCGAAATTCCTCCTACTGACAATCTGCAAACTTTGGAAGCTTGAGTATCTGTTCATTCAACAACGCTGACTCTCCATGATTTGGACAATCGATAGCCCATGCTTCTCGTAGCTTGAAATGATTGCCTTCTCTCTGTGATGTGACTGCTAGTTGAAAGAGCCGTTCGATAGTAGGTTCCCAAGTTTCCTTGTGAAAGCTGGTAGAATGGAGAATGATAAGAGTCAAGGCGTGTGTATCATCGATGTGCCTTTCAAACTCCGGTAGCCAATATCTTTTCGCGACGATGAAGAACGGGTAAGTAGGCGTTGGAGAGTACCTTATAGTTTGTTGGAGCATTTCTTCACATGTAAAAGCCTGAAATTGCAACGTGAACCTGAAAAGTTTAAATTATCCAGCAAGGAACCCTGGCCCTTCGAAGATTGCCGAAAATAGACTTGGAACGGATACATAGAACATTTATAATAATAATCTTCTTTTGTTTTCATGTCAAAAGTACAAGGCCGTCATATAATCATTCAACTCATAAAATACAAACAGGTGTGTAAACTACATAGTTTGTATACCCTCCATTTACAGGACATGCATTTTTATCATCCTCTAGAATGAGAGGGTCTGTCCGGCACTGGCGACGACGGATGTCCTGACACTGCTGACTGGGAGGAGGGAGTAGGAGTATGGTGCCTGGTTGAAATTGCCAACTGGGGCGGTGTTGGGAGCACCGCCAAAGTCATTGCCACGAGCAACGGCGAAGCCACCGTCGGTCGAGTAAAGTGGCTGGTTAGTACCTAATTGGTTGTTAATTCCTGCGAGTTCGTTGCACATTATGCTATCAACACATACCGGTCCACACATTGTTTTCAACAAGGAGTTGAGCACCTAAATCCAATTTAGTGTCATGAATATCAACTAACGTGGAAGAATACGCACCATCACGAGTGTTAATTCCGTCATTGTTGTTGTCGAATACGTTGTTGAAGATGTGACCATGGCCGAAGCGGAATGATGGTGTGCGGGAGTTGAGGTTGTTCCAGTTGTTGTTTGCGTAGGTGACGGTTATGGGGGTGTCCTCAGCTCCGTTGCTGTCGGAGTGTCCAACGAGAGATGCCTTCCAGTGAGTGTAAATCTTGCTGTTGCTGACTGTGACACCAGTGCAACCGTGAGTAATGTCGAGAAGACCATCGTAGCTGTGTCGTAGTGAATGTCTATCAGTAATTAGAAAAAATCGGATTTTTGCACGACTCACAAGTCCTGGATAAAAATATCACATTTCAGCTAAAACCCTTTTGGAGAGGCGATTAAACGTACCTTGTCATGGTCCCTGTCACTAGAGAGGTCGAGATGGTCGAGCCAAACTTGGTGTGACGCTTGAATACCAATGGCATCTCCAACGTCTGCCAAAACCTTTGAAACTTTGACGTTACGGATAATAACGTTGCTTTCTTCTAAAACACGAAGACCAATGCCGTTGAGGGCTATTAAAATAGAAGTTAGATTTTACTTGTACAAATGGAGAAAGTGCGACTATTTACCTGATCCCGACTTTCCAATGACGGACGTGTTAGAGCCAACTTTGACTACAGCACTTCCAGTAATTGTGCCTGCTCAAAATGTCAGCATTGCAGAAACAGTGAGAGAGTAAATCATACCAGAAATGATGACGATCTTCTTGGCATCGCCAGTGACTGCACTAGTCAATGCAGCAAGAGTGGTAACGGTTGTCGTGGTTCCGCCAGAACCACCAGATGTACTTTTTTATGTGATTAATTGACCGTAAGTTAATGCTCGGGAGGGTGAGGACATACCCTCCGTTTAATGTGGCATATCCAATATTAGCAACATCTCCAGTAGATGCGCGCTTGACAATGCCCTCAGAAGGTGCAGCCTACAAAAAAAAATTAAGATGAAAATCAGTCATGACGCGTCGTGCTTTCGCGTCTGCAAGGTAAAACCCACAGTTGCGACTTGCACAGCGGCGAAAGCAATAACAGAGTAGAGCCACTTCATTGTTGTGTCTGAAAGAGTTGAATAGACGATGTATTCTGCTTGAACATGGCTACCAGCATCGACATTTTATAGGACACGTAGAGTCTTGTCGGAGTACCCTCGGATTCTACAAGTCAATTCTAGCATATCAAAACAGGGATTGTGAGGAGAAACCGGTTTTGTTGTGGCGGTCCGTCGGTTCCGCTCGGCCCATTCGATTGTGAGTATTGAACAGCAAAACGCCATCCTCAGTGACGTTGAGACCACCAAGAATGAATGTCAAACAGGCAGATAACCAAAAAAAAGGACTTAGACATGGAACCTGCCAATCCAGGGTACAAGGTTCTTCGTCACATGTGATCGTGTTTTTCCTTCCCAAATAGAGACCCACTATTTTCATCTAGTTCGTGATTGGTTAGAGTGTTTGTCTCCTTCCAAGACAATCCAAGTGTTGCTGTTATGATTGCGCCCGAGTTTACATAAAAGAGTTGTAATAGGCGTTTCTGCGTCTTTAGAGACATCGGTAAAAGTTAAAACTATTTTCAACCCCAGGGTGCTTGCAAAATATCATGCAACGCCGCAGGAAATGAGAAAATACTGCCAGCTGAATACCACTTGCAATGCGTTGATGGAATTAATAATTCATTGCGGAGGTATTAGGTCGATCCATGAAACGGCCCGTCGATGGTGTACACATGTCTCCTGTCATCGAGGGCGGAGTATAGCGTAGAGTAACTCTCCTGTATCTGGTCGGAAGAATTTCTGGGGGTGCGGCAAAACTAGCCTCACAGCTGATCATGAGGGGCCGACGAGAGAAAACATTTTAACTATTGTTCGCTCGGGAAATCCGCTTGTATTATACCAACATAATGGAAAGTCTAGCTCTTTGCTGGCTTTGAAGTTACTATATCTACACTTTCAAAATTAAGTTTTTGCTTACGAAATTAGGCATGGTAGATGACCTATCGGCGGGGATAGCAACACCCAAGAGAATCTTCGAAGGGAGCCAATTCTGATTAATTATTTCCATCATGGAGACTCCCATGAGGCATTCCAGTTTTGCAAAGCGAGAACCTGGAGTATGAAAGCCTAGGAAGGGTGGTTGACCATCATGGCACCTTGTAAAGCGGCGGCCCGCGAGGCCCGTCAAGCAATACGCATATCACATCCATACCAAACATGTCATTCCAACTCTAGTAACTTGAAGGAGAGTCGTATCACTTATTATACCTCAGCATCTTACTGCGATGTTGGCAGGTCATCGGCCATTCTTCAACTCGGGATATTCGAGCGGTAAGTGTTGATACGCTCTCTGAAGTTTTGAAAGTGACACGCCAAGACAAAAACCAGAAGGTTTAGGTTTAGCCATCGCATGGAAATGAATGGAAAAAAACTTACTGTTCTAATGTCACATCAGCAGATTGTTAAAATAAGAAGAAGCCAAACATATCTGATTCATGCTGCATCCTCCCATCATATGCTAGTATCAAAGGGTGACCGAATTGTCGGGCACCGCTGAAAGTCACAATATAATATATAAAAGTCAGCACATTAAGAAAGAAGCCTCCGGGCCGTAAGATCTTCCAAGTAACATGAGGGAGGGCATCAAATAAACGTGAAGGAAGAGCTTTAATCATCCTGATCCACCTGTAAAAGTAATGTCACCTGAAGTTGCCAGGTCACACCTTGCAATTAGCTATTTACTGCAGTTACTCGCTGGCAAGCTCATGACAATACTTGTCTTGCCGATAGGTACCCAGTAAGTGGGGTGCAAAGAAGTGCATGCCTCTTTAGTTGTGTCTGGTCTGAAGAAGTTCTAAATAGATACAAAAAAATTACTATTAGTCTCATGATCGTTTCACCTGGTAAAGTTCCCAGCCAACGTTCTCCAATGTCTCCACTTTGCCAAGAACCTCTTGTTCCATTGCTTTCATATAGCCTTCCATGGCAATAATGAGTGGTGGAATACTCGTGGAAAGTATCCGGACTGCAAGCAATCCGGCATTAGTGCTGTTATTGATGGCCACCGTCGCCACGGGAATGCCCCTCTATAGTTTGGGATGAATATATGCAATTTAGAATGAGATGGGAGTGACAGGTTCTTACAGGCATCTGTACAATACTGTGTAATGAGTCTACTCCATCTAATGTGCTTCCTTTCACGGGTACACCAATTACAGGCAACGCCGTCATGGCAGCGACCATACCAGGTAGATGGGCAGCACCACCGGCGCCTGCAATGATCGTCCGTAGGCCACGAGTTGCAGCCGACCTAGCGTACCCGATGAGTCTGTCTGGCGTGCGATGTGCAGACACGATAGTCAGTTCATATGGCACTGTGAAGCGATCCAAGATCCTCGCAGCAGCCAACATTACTGGCAGGTCTGAATCAGAGCCCATGATGATACCAACAAGAGGATGCCGGCTCGAGAAACCGGAGCCTGGAGCCGCAGGAGTAGGCGCATACAAGGACAGCTCCTCGGGTGAAGTTGATGGAAGAGATTCAAGAAGTGGCCTTAGTCGCATGCGAATCTGCTCATCAGATTCAGCGACCACTGTAATATGGCCCATCTTTCGACCTTTTCGGCATTCAGCTTTACCATATAGATGAACAGATGCACCTGGAACTGTCAGCGCAACATTGGTGGTTTTGAGTATTTCCGACATAGATGACGAGTGGCCGATCAAATTTAGCATAACTGCGGATGGTACTTTGAGGGCGGTAGATCCAAGTGACAGTGAGAGAATCGCGCGGAGATGGTTTTCGTATTGTGATGTTTCACAGCCCTCTATCGTGTAATGCCCTGAATTGTGAGGTCGCGGGGCAATTTCGTTCACATATATGGTACCTACAGACCCATCAGTTATTCTGTATAGCTGCTCAACTATGACTGCTTGCCATCCTCCATAAGAAACATTTCGACACCAAAAACACCAGCTCCAAAAAGTGACCTCACCGCTTTTTCAGCTATAGATTGCGCACGCCGAGAAAGGTCAGGATCGCGGTTGCGCAGAGGTACATATACCAAATGGCAGATATTATCTTTATGTACTGTTTCAACCACAGGATAAGATCGAACATCACCCTGAGTCGTCCGAACGACCATGACGGCGATCTCTTTCACAAAAGGCACCCATTTTTCAGCATATAGGGGGCGATTGCCAAGGGTCTGAATGGCATCCTTTGCTTGCAATAATTCTCGAACAATGTAATTCCCCCGTCCATCATATGCCAGCGTCCTGCTTTTTAGCATGAATGGTAGTCCCAGTTTTTGTGCAGCATTGTGTATAGAGTCTTCTGTCGGTTCTACTTGAAAGTACTCTGAGATAGGCAATCCGTTGGCGAAAAGATGGTCCTTTTGTAGAAGTTTGTCTTGGATGATCTTGATGGTTTGTGGGCTTGGATGGATAACAAGTGCTTGGTTCTGAAGAGCCACATCTTCTAATGTTGCAACATCAACGTGTTCGATTTCCACTGTTAGGACATCCACTTTGTTTGCCAGTTCACGTATTTTCTCTGGATCTTTGAATGATCCATCTACATGTGAAAGATGTGGGACTGAATTGGAAAGAATTTGTTTCGCTGGTGCATCCTGTCCCACGTCAAGAATAATGACCTTGATATTGAGTAAGGATGCAGAAGCTGCTAACATGCGACCCAACTGGCCGCCTCCTAATTAAAAAAGGTTTGATTATATCTAGACATGGGACAACAGGATTCTGTGAATCGATTAGAATGAGGTTCAAGCCAATGGAAGCAGTAAGGCACTAACGCCCACCAAGAACTCCGAGAACTTTATCTGACATTTGTGCCAGAAAACAGAATCTTTGACCAGCGTGGTGAAGAAAAACAATCTAATATGATGGAAAAGTCCGATCTTGTGGTTTATAATTCTTTATCTAATCAGATAACCAAACTTTGTTTTCTTTTTCTGCATTCTAACTTCTCGTTTTTTTTTCAACCGGACATGCCTCCCCCTGCGAAAACAGTGAAACCAAAAAGGAGAAATAGGAAAAGAAAGAGGCGTGCAGCAACTTCTTCAAGTTCTTCTTCATCAGACGCGTCCTCAGAATCAGAAGATTCATCTCCCCCAAAAAACTCAAAACTACCAGTTCTTGCGAAGGCTCCTGCAGATACATCGTCTTCTTCAGAATCAGAATCAAGTTCATCAGAATCTGATGCCAGACCCCAGCGCCGAACTACCAAAGTTGCGTTCAAAGATGATCCCATGACCAGAGCAAAGGGGACCGCACAAGACGTTTCTAGGTCACCATCTCCTGCCTCAATGGCGATTCCATCGTTTCTCCCAACCGATGGTGACGTGCAAGAGCATACAAATCAAGAACAGGTGTTGAAAGAGAGATTCAGGAAGTTTTGGATGGCCTCAATTGCGGATGGGTTCAAGGATGACCTGGAGGAAATTAGAAAAGTTTGTCCATTTCCCTGTTATTTGCATGATTTTTGTTAATTTTTTTCTACTATTAGGAACCCAATTTAAACACTGCGCGTCTATCCTTGCTGATAGACTCTTTAGCCTCTGGCGCTGATGTATTTAATTCTTCGGCTGCTCAAAGTAGTAGTATGAACGAAATGCAAGTTATTTTGGAGTAACTCAACTCGAAGTTCCTGGATCCTTGAATCAGAACACCTTTGCGGGAACTTAACTCGAATGTACAATTTGTGGCTAGAACTTCTTCCATCCGGGCTCGGCACTCTGGTAATATGTTGTTGGGAAAGGACTAGTAGTACCCTATAAAATCTCCAGTTTGTATATTTTAACATCTTAAGGGCCGTTTTAAGCGTACTTCATTGTCAGTAGGATGGCATCACACTAGCTCTAAGGTAACTTCGAGTTATATAGTATGGTCGTAATCAGTACGTTAATTAGATGTATCAAAAACATAAAACATTGGGTATCAAGCGACGAATAAATTAAAAAGATATTTGTGAATGAGCAGGTGATTGCCCACGAGATTGTTGCAAGAAAGAGTCGAGAACCTAAGCAGGAATCCCATACAGTCGTTAGCAATATTAGGAAGCAAAATCAAACCACACACCTTATCTATCTCTTCGAGTTGCTTGAATCCATTAGCATATATACCCCTCACACTTGGATGTATACTGTCCAGATCCAAGGGCCATCCGAACAGCATAGCATCAACAGGGTCCAGGGGTGTCTCAACTTGACGTGGTTGTTTTGACTTGTACTCGATTATGGCCATCATATGAGACAGACCATAGTCCTCAGGTGGTATTGGGCGCATGCGTTGCTGTCTACGTGGAGATGCCTCTCGTGGACTTTCTGATGCTTGTAGAGGGGGGGTTGCGTATCCGGAAAAGTCAGACATAACAGACGCAATGGATGGGTGACGACGGTGTGAGGAAGTCGGCTTATTGGTGTTAGTGGGTGTTGTTGTGCCAGAGTTCGTCCCACGTTCTTCGTTGCTTCCTTTCCTGGTTTGGGATTGATATTGTGTTGCGCTGGGGAACCTCGAAGTAGATCCTGCCGATCCAGGCGTTACAGATCGCGAACGCGCTTCAACTGCCTCATCAACGACAGAATACTCGGAGGGTATAGATGAACGGCGACTATCCACGCTCACTTGCAAAGAGAGATGGCGGTCCTTCTGTTTCTCCATTTTTTCAACTGATTTCTCTATTTTGATTTTGTTCAGCACACGATCCAATTTTTCGTTAATACCGTCTCTTCCGCGCGTAATTACACCCTCCAGGAGGTCTCGCTTGTTGACAGGGTTATTCTCTCGCCATTCTTCTTCTACGATATCACTGATGTCATATGTCTCGCCATCAGGTTCGACATACGAATAACGCATGCGATCTGTTGACTCGAAACGGGAGCTACGCAGCATTACGTTGCCGGGCAGCAAAACATCCATTCCTCGCACGGAGTTGGTCTGAGCAGATAGGATAGCCCTTTGGTTTGCTCGCGTGGCTGCGCGCTGGGCAGCGATCAGCTCTTGACGGGAGAGTTGTCTCGGTTTGCCTTCCTCTATAGGACTGCTTGCATCATTACTGGATGCTGATTCGCGATGCAAGTGCTGCAAAGCAATCTCATCAAGTGGAGCGGAGATGCGGTGGCGTGACGTCGAGTTGCGATAAGAGATAGAGCGTCGTAAGACAAATATTGGATCATCTGGGCTGACATCTTCCATACCGCCTAAAAGTTGGGTTGAATCGACGGAGCGTCTTTTAGTCATGGGATTCTGACGTTCGACCGCACGATATGTTGGGGGTCGAGGGAAAGCATCAATAACCTTACTTGAGGGTGCTAGCTCACGTTCTGTGATAGTACCCTTTGATTACTAACGCATCAGTGGCATCAAAGAGTAACACATACCGTGATTTCCTGTGTTCACAACCAAACCGTACCTTACTCGACTTGAACTCCGCCGTTTAGCTAATTTATCCTCGATCTCATCGCCTCCATCCACCACACCTTCACTGATTCCGAATCGCTCCAGACCGAGTTCAATAACTTCCGCTACAGTGACGTTCTTCGGGAACATGAATACTTTGCGTCTCAGAAGTGGGGACACCGTAGGTGTCGATGTCATCGTAGATTCTCTTAATGTGTCTTTGAATACGATAGCTTCTGTCAATGGGTGGAAAACCATATCGTCTGGGAGATCTTCCGAGTATATAACCAGTTGCAGCCCAAATCGGACTGATGGGGTGATGAAGCGTTCAGGTGAGACATTAGAGTTTGGTGACAAGGGAGAGGATACTGTCAAATACTGAGACCGCAAAGGGGATTGTGCATCTGCTTCTCCATGTGATGTATCGACAACGAGAGTCTGATCTCCCTCATGCCCGCTATTACTGCTATCCAGGTCATCTCCACGCCTATTGAGGTAGAATTTGACTGCGGAATCGTCTGAAAAATCGTTCATCGGCAACTTTCTGATCGCTGGGTGTGCAGACAGGTTGCTCGCAATCGAACTGATACTCCCTACACTACTCCTCTTCACCTTGGGTAGCTCCATTGCTTCCACGACAAGTGACTCAAAAACTACTAGAGGGTTCTCCTGGGGCATCAACACAGCTGACGCGCCGCCTTCTATGCGTTTTATGGTAAGGTAATACTCGCCAGGATCTTCGCCGGCTGGTAGATGGAAACGCTGGATAGCTTGTTTTACCAGGTCTGCGGAAGTTGTTGAAGCGTTCAATAGTACTGTCTTGAATGTCGCTTCCGTTTGTAAGTTCTTCCCGGCGAACACACGAATGACGCTGAGGTCGGGTACATTTGGGCCTTGTCCATCTGCAGTGGAGGATGGCAGAATGATAGAGCCAGGACGAGGGCGAGAGGCGGGCGGACCGAGTCCAGATCCAGAACCCGTAGAACTGGCGGAACTATGGTACATGTTCGAACCTGCCAATATGGCAACCGCAGACTGGAGCCCGTGTGCTTCAGGTGGCGAGGACGGGGAACGATTGAGATACTGCTGGTAAAGAGCTTGGTGTTGCTGGTCACGTTGGCGAAGCTGGTTTGCATGAGGTGAAATCCGTTCGGGAGTGACTGGTGTCGGCTGCTGTTGCTGTTCATGTTCATGTGTGCTCTGCGATTTTGATTCACTTGACATCCTCATTGCGATCCCCTGTTGTTGCATTGCAATGACCGTAGTTGGAGAGACTATGCCGTCCGGAATAGAGTTGTTAGACTTATGACCTGATCGACCCGACTCCTCAGAACCACTGATATACTCTCCGCTCTCGAGCGACCCAACGGATGCGTTTCTATCTTTCGGTTTATCCTTCTTCCGTCCAAACAATCCTCCGAATACGGAAGATTTCTTCTTTTTCTCCTTGCCGTCCTCGTCTGGTTCGCGTGAAGGTTCTTTGCGCAATTTCCCTCCTTGGTTGGTTTTGGCCACTGGCGTAGAGCTAACGGGGGTGGCCATCTTCTCCTTTCCTCTCGCTTTTTTCCTCGCCTCCTCTGCTGCCTCCTCTTCACGAATTCGTTTTAGGCGCTCCTCCTCTTTTTGGGTATTAATAGCGGCGCTTGCATCGTACTCCTGTACGTCCTTTTCACGCGCGATATTAGGCGTAACTGTAAGCTTTTTGGTCTCGGTCACATCAATCATATCTATCTGTACGGTAGGACCAGCTGTGTTGAGTCGTTCACGGGAGTTCGAAGGTCTCAAGGATTGTTGTAATTGTTGCTGTTGTAGTTGTTGCTGCTGCAGTTGGACTTGTTGCATCTGAGATCGTTCTGCTTCTAATGCAGCTTGCTGCAGTTGTTGTTGTTGTTGCCGTAACAATTCCTGTTGTTTCTCTTGCATTAGTTGCTGCTGTTGCATTCGGAGTTTTTGTTGTTGTTCCATAGCCCGTGCTGAGGCAGGTTGGAGAGCATCTGGAACCATCAACGTCTGCCCAGCAGACCTGGCCTGCATGTCTTCGGCGGCCGCATCATCCCACTGCATACCGTCGTCAGGCTCCATACCCATTGGCCCAAGCGCCTCTTCTCTTCTGCGCTGCATTTGTTCGTCAGCCAATCCTGCATCTTCATCTTCGTATCCTTCGTCATCCCATTCTATACCTTCCTCCTCTACTTCATCTTCATCCCAAACGGCAGGTGGATAGCGATGCACAGAAAGGGCAGGAGTGAACTGAACCCCTTTCGACTGCCGTGAGCGGCCTCTGACATCTCCACGCCCGGCAATTGGTGATGGAGTATGATTGGAACCCGCACGCGAGTTCATGTTGTTCCGGAGACGATCTTGGGATGCGTTAAGGTTCTCTTGCAGTTCAGCTTGCGTAGCGGACGCCAACTGAGATAGATGGTGAGATGAATGCTAGGGCAGTAAATTGACAGCTTACATCAACATTACGGTGCTTGTTAAGGCGTGCTAAGCGCTCGAAAGGGGTCTCGATATTTTCAGCAGGGATATATCCAACTTCTTGCGTCTTCAAGACTCGCACGAGCCACCAATAGCTATTACTATCATCCATTAAGAACAAACTGTCTCCTTTGACGACATTTGCTTGACCATCCACAGTTGCAGCAAAGCTGTGCAATGAATATACAAGATCGAAGTCAATGGACTCGTTCGGGATTGACAGTGAGGACGACCCGTCGTCTTCGTCATCCATATAGTCATCACGTTCTTCACCCTCGGAGTCATCCTCTAAAACGGAATGCTCCTCGTCGTCAGTATAACTAGCAGAAGCCGCTTCTGCGTGAGCCTGGATATGGGAATTTTCATCCGAGTGAATCTGGTCACGCAGGTCAAAGGTATCTTGGCGACCTGCCCTCCGAGGGTCTCCCTGCATTAATATCTAGCCTCGCGCTACGGAATGAGAGAGGGGACGTTTAGGAGGAACAGGAGAAAAATGTAAACTTGAACGTGGTTGCAACGATTTCCTGATCATGATGGTTGTTTGTGATCGAGTTGCTTATGTTTGCCTTAGATGTCATTGCCCAACAACCCACAAAAATTATTTTTCATCATGTTCACCCCTGGACAGCATTTTGATATTGGGTTTAAAATGGGTATGTCTGATACATGATGCGGCTCTCATCATCTACTGCCTGAGTTCAGGATGCTCCAAAGGGAGAAGCCAATATTTCAAAAGTATACATGTATATACCTGCACTCAAGTGAATATATATACTGTAGTGTCTGTCAAAATTCCATTTTCAGGACCCGTTACCGAGTCCATTAATGCAATATCAAGTAGTATTTCTTGCCAATCCTCAATAATAGGGTCTTTCAAAGTTGTCATTAATTATCCCATTATTTGTTCCATTAAGTCGTTTTTCCCGCAAAATTTCGATAATGGAACAAATAATGGGAATATTAATGGTCAACTTTGAAAGACCCTAATGGAACAAAAATTAATGTCTCAATAATGAAGAGATTATTAATAAAACATCGGCCATTATAAACCCGTATGAACCCGGATTTTATGTAAATCAGGCAAGCTTCAGGGTAAGCTTAAAGTACATATAATCAGTTGAACCAAAAAGTTGTACTTCAAATTTCAGGCTACGTATGCAGCCGCTCATTACAGCATGTTCGCGTCGGGTCCCCGAAAGATTCTGGCAAGGTTCAAAAATTATTCTTAATACGACTTGTAAAAGTGCGTCCACATGGTCACCAGCTTGTTTTATACAAAACGCCAATCCGGTACACAAAAGCCGACTCCGAAGCCGAATGGCTTTGGGTCTTTTATCCAAGCAATCGATTACATCGCGACATTTATCTCAAACCACCATGTCACCTTCTCCACCCCAAGATGAATACCGTCTCCCAACCAATGTGAAGCCCACACACTATGATGTAGCTATTCAAGACGGATCTTCAGAAGCTCACGTTTGAAGGGTTTGTAAAAATCAAGTGCGCGCCTTTCTAAAATGGACATCAGTACTTGGGCTTATCATTTTTAGTTTGCTAGTGCAGCAGGATACGTCAAAGATCGTACTCAATACTTCAGAGTTGGAACTTGGAAAAGCGTACGTCCCGTTTACCTGGTAATGATATCACGACGTCTTCAATCTTATCTAGCTTGTTGTCCTCCAATTCCTTACCTACCGAAGAAGTCGTTTCTACAAGTTCTTTCGACCAAAAAGCAGAACGGGTTACATACGAACTTCATAATGCTCTCCCTGCAGGCTCTACGGCTTCGCTCAAAATCTGGTACACAGGGAAACTCGGGGATAATATGATGGGGTACTACCAGTCGTCTTGGAATGACAACGGGCAGACACGATACTATGCGCTTACGCAATTTGAAGTATGTGGATGACTGCATAATGTGCCTAACTGTGCTAAGCATTGGTGCAATAGCCTACAGCCGCTCGTCGCGCATTCCCTTGTTGGGATGAGCCCCTTCTCAAGGCAACTTTTTCAGTTACCCTCATTTCGCGTGCAGACACTGTGAACTTAAGCAACATGCCAGCCATTTCCGAACGTGTTGTCGCACAAAATGCTTCACACGAGGATCCTGACATCTCCAAATTACTTGGAACAACAAGTCCCAATGATGAATGGAAAGTCACGTCTTTCGAGCGCACACCACCAATGTCAACTTATATCGTCGCGATTGCAAATGGCCACTTTGAACATCTTGAGTCATCTGTGAAAATGCCACTCAGTGGGAAGACTATACCGTTGCGTATTTACGGTTGGTCATCTTACCATGATATATCTATACTGAACCTCACAGATATACGTTAAGCTACGAAGGACCTTATCCACCAGGCACAATTCTCCTTGGATGTCAAAAAAGCAGTCTTACCGCTATATGAGAAAGTATTCGATGTCGAATACCCACTGCCTAAGCTCGACACCCTCGTTGTGAGTATATCTGTCATTCAGTTCGAATCACTACTCAAGATATCTGTAGGCGAACGATTTCGATGCTGGTTTGCAACTTACATTTCATTAATAGCTGAAAGTAATAATCCTGAGACTAGGCGCAATGGAAAATTGGGGTCTTATTACCGGTCGCACGAATGCGTTTTTGATTGACCTGGCAAAGGCAGATACACAGGCAAAGAAACAAATAATGTTTACAATGAGCCATGAGGTCGCTCACATGTGGTAATTATCCTGGATTAACACTAAGTTGTCTGGTCAAAAACTTAGAATATGCGTTAGGTTCGGGGATATTACTACCATGGAATGGTGGAATTATCTTTACCTTAACGAGGGTGAGTCCTAGTTTTTCATCCAAATCTCATGGATTAACCTCTTGAAAGGTTTCGCTACACTGGTAAGCCCCCAATAATGTCACTATTCTCTAGTCCCAATTAATTTTAAATCTAATTGTTAGATGGGTGAGGTGATCATAGCAGGTGCGTCTCTACTATTCTGACATTCTGTTAACTCACCACATTTCTTTAATGTAGACAAGCATGTCTCTTATTCCATTGCATCATACAACACTAATTTTGTATAATCTCCAGAGTCTTCCCGGAGTGGAAAGTGGATAGCGAGTTCGTCGCCGAGCATCTCCGTAGTGCCCTCGAGCTCGATGCGAAACTTTCATCTCACCCCATCGAAGTGGATTGTCCCGATGCAAACCACATCAACCAGGTAACGTTTTAGCTGCTTACCATTATGTGGGTGGCTACTTACAATCTATGCATCAGATCTTTGACCGTCTATCATACTCCAAGGCTGCTTCCGGTAAGCATTGATTCTTACTCCATTGACCACGTCACACCTAATCCGCATTCTTGAAACCCTATCCGCCCCTACAATACGTCATTTCAATCTTGTACATTGGATTATTCCACACAACTCCCGACTACTGCTCCTGCTCGAAATACCGGCATTCCTTTTATTAATCAACCCGAACAATGTAATGCCTCCGCACATTTCCCATGATCATACCAAATATTTGGTTCCACTTTCTGGTGTCTCCTTGGTGTACCGTACTCACACTCCATTCTCCCCATCATTTTTAATCCTCTCGATGTGAAAAATCCATCTCCCGGGGGAAAACCTCTGAAATATTCGCACGCCTCTAATTTCAAATATGTTTAGTTCTTCGAATGCTTGCAAATTACGTCGGGGAGGAGCATTTCCTTAAGGGTGTCTCGATATATCTCAAGAAGAAGCTATATGCCAACAGTGTGACGAAAGACCTTTGGGATGGGGTCAGTGAGGCGACAGGGATTGATGTAACGAAAGTCATGACTAATTGGGTAGAGAAGGTTAGTTGAACATTTCACTCATATTTTGTGTCACTGAACTAGTTTTATTCGAATAGATTGGTTTCCCCGTGCTGACTGTATCAGAGACAAAAGACAGTATCACTGTGCGGCAGGACCGCTTCCTTACTACCGGAACTGTAAAACCTGAAGAAAACGAAACCATCTGGTAAAAACACATATATACTACTTCTCTCGAATGTCATTTTGATAAATGAAACTCCGCAGGACCGTGCCTTTATCCTTGCTCTCCACCGATAAAGATGGCAAGGTCGCAGTCAATACCTCAATAACGCTTGCGGAGCGGGAGAAGACATACCCTGTTGACACTAGCAAGACGTTCAAGCTCAACGCAGGTACCACTGGCCCATGTGAGTTAAACAACATCCTTGGTCTATGACGACTTGACATATCCCACTTATCATTTAAGATCGCGTATTATACTCGAGCGAGCGACTCTCCAAGATAGCAGAAGAAGCTGCACGTGAAAAATCTGCGTTTTCTACGAACGACCGTGTTGGGCTCGTTCAAGATGCTACTGCTCTAGCTCGATCAGGATTGGCGCCACTGAGCGATGTTTTCACTCTGATCAACGCGTTGAGGCATGGTACCGAATGTGCGACAACTTCTTTTTCTCCCTCCAATATACTAATTTTAACAACGAATGGGCAGATTACGTCTGGAGGACCGTAACGGGAAGTCTTGGTGAATTCGACGAAATATGGTGGGAGAATGCGAAGATTAAGGAGAGTTTGGATGAGTTCCGTAGAGTGAGTTTTGGTATTTCCTTTGAATGTATATGTGCAATTACTTATTCATAACAACTTCAGTCTCTCTTCCGACCCCTCGTTGATAAACTTGGCTTTGATTTCTCTTCTAAAGACTCCTTTGATACGACTCTCTTGCGTAGAATCATCATCACCAACGCAGCGGGTGCTGGAGATGAAAAGTAAGCACTTGTTCTCATTGATAAGTTCACTATATTTTAGCTCTTCGCATCAGAGTCATCCAAGAGCTCAAGCGCCGCTTTGCGAAATTGGCCGAAACAGGGGATAGCTCCGAAATCCCTGCTGACTTAGAGAGGGTCACTTATAAAACGGTATGTTCATAAACTTTGCGATTCCTTGCTTGCACATAACTGATCAGGTCACAGGCTGTGAGATATGGTGGTGTTCGAGAATATGAAGCTGCTATACAGTTGATAGAGAAACCAAGTTCTCCTGCATCTAAAATTTCTGCCATGTATGCGTCTTCATTTCTAAGGCTCCTTTCCTCAGTAACTCACCAACCCCATGCTCAGATACGCTATCTGCGCGACTGAAGACTCTACTCTCCTTCAACGCACATTTGATTATATCAAGAATAAGTCACGTAATCAAGATGTAGCCTACTTCTTCTGGGGGCTCTCTGTGAATGACTCAGGAAAACGAACCTTTGCACAATTCTACAAAGATGAATACAATACCGTAAGTCATGCAATTATATTAGTGCAGAATTTCACTGAAAATCGCTTTCTGAAGTTTGAGAAACGATTCAAGGGCAGTTATACACAGCAATCTTTGATCTCCGTATGTTATTAGTGATATAGATGTCTGTTCAACTACTTATTCGACTTCCATTTACAGCCAGCACTTGGTTCGTTGGCAACAGAGAAGGATTACCAAGAGATTGTAGATTTCTTCAAGGTAATAATCGATATTAATTATGTACAATCCGACGACGACTAAGTCTTCATATTTCAGGACAAGGATACTTCGAAATATGATCAAACGCTAGCTCAGATGCTTGACAGCATACGTGCAAAGATTGCTGTCATCGACGTAAGTAAAATCCAGGTTTGCGTGTTGTTCTATGTTATTAACGAATTGAACGCAGCGTTCGACCTGATGATCTAGAAAATTGGCTGAAGAAATGGAAATCTGGAAGTAAATTGTAGTTTAAGGGTTTCGCAGGGTGCTAAAACTTGCCAATTGAACATGTAATTAAGGACTTTTCGGATTTAAAGAATAACAAAGCTATTGTTTGGTTCAGGGGTTCTTGCATCACATTTATTTATTATCTGACATGCTTAAGCTCAAATGTAAGCAAGTGCTTTAATGCAATACATGGATACCTTCTCAAAACAAGGACCCCATCTCATGTCATGTAAAGTATCCAAGTTGTATGGCAAATTCTGTCATCAATTAAATAGCTGCATCGAAGACGCATAAGCACACAAGTCATGGAATTTCAACCAACTATCACCGTCTTCGCATCTAACTCCAAAATCATGCTTCTACTCGTTTGAAATAATCTTTATGGGCGAACTGCAGCCATGCACAATGCCGTGCTGGGATTCAGAAGATCACTGCCCTCTCGTCCGATAAGTCCAGGGAACACAGTTAATTTTGTGCATGAACCCTTCAAGTTGTCTGTAATTCTCAGAACTGTGGGGCGGTGCCAGTCAGATTTTCATTCGATGTCCACATGTTTACATTTCACTCAGGCTAGCCTTCGCGAAACCAGTGAGTTTTCTTATGATTAAACAGTTGAACAGATTCGTACTTTGTTGGAACAGATACTTATGCGTTTTGGGGGGCGGAAAAGTATCATCAGCCTTTGTCCAAATGGGTATGTATCTCCAGACTTGTTTTTTGTCCATGCCTCCACCCAATATGTGTTCTGTCATATGGCGTCATCAATGGTTACCTCGGGGCAATAGTAATAGCCGTCCAGGCCCCTAAAACAGACTTTATAACTTCCCAACTGAACCAATTTACGCTCCTATTACAATCCTGCCTCTCCCCACACCCTTCGCATCTATTACTACCGAGTTCCCCCGGATTCTAATCCCCACCCAAAAGCAACTTACCATATAGTTCACTTTCATACTCACACTTATAACCGTCCATATCTTCTCACTAACTCAGACAGTTGCAATACCTCTCCGATGCTCCATATTTGCCAGTGTGACATGTGCCTCTCTATTGCACAGATCTACAGCAATTTTAAGAAGAGCATCCGCCCACATCGAAATTTTTCTTGCTCAAAGAACCTTTTTCTCGAATGATATATTCCCCCGCGGTAACATGGCAAGATCTGTGTAAAGGGTGTTAGTGCGCAAGCGGTGATGGTCTGCAAAGTTAAGCATGCTCCGGTTGGAAAGTCGAGTTCTCAAGATCTTGTGTTGGTAAGAAGGTGTAATCAGAAGTGGACTTAAGACGCCTACGCATTGCTGGCATAAACTAGCGCAATTCCTCGTCAGTCCTTGATCGAAAAAGAAGCATAGTATATCGTAATTTCCACAAGGTTTAAAGCAATCATTATGGAAGCTTTGTTCTTGTTGCCCAACTACAAAACCAAGTTCGGACACCTCAGATCTAAGTCATATTATCACCACACTTTTAAGATCTAGTTTTTGTTCACGAATCTCTCAAGAAGTGGAGTTCATCACGACTGCCCAAAGAAACCGGTTTACGTACTTGCTTAACCTGGAACGTTAATAGGCTTTGACAGTTCATATGATTAGTTGTTATTTCGAAATGAACTTCGAATCGGAATGAAATATGAAATACTTGCTCTGACACTGTTTTCGAAATTCACGCTACTTGAAAAAAAAAGACACAAAAAAGGACTCTTTATTCGATTTACTCGAATACACCAGCTTTGGACATCATATACATGCAAGAGGGAATTTCCCGTTTAAGGGGAAGCACGAAATAAACCAAAGATTCCAAACAGCAGGAAAGAGATTGACATATTTAAAAACAAAACCAGCCCATATTTCTTTGTTGTTCAATCGTTCGCGACACGCTTATCGATCACTGGAGGTCGGGTGGCAAAGCATCGTACTGGTCAAGTATAGTCAGTCAATGGGGGGGAAATCAGAAAGATACCAAGCTTACGGCAGGGCAGAGGTTGCGCCATGCTGCGGTGGGATGGATATCATTGCGAATTTCATCAAGACCAGAGGCCATGACGGTCGCCAAACCAGCTTGCATGTGCCAGAAGATGTGGCAATGGAAGAACCATGGCCCTACGAAATCCATAAATGCGTGCAATGGAGGAATATTGATAGAAGGTAACGAACCAGGGTTGTCAGTGGTGAAGCGCAAAATCGTTCCAGCGGCACCAACACCAGCAACCTAGAGGAAGTGAGCATCGGATGAGCATTCAGAAAACAAATGCTTACATCACGTCTAATTGGGTTGACTTCATTGATGAAATCGGAGCTGTTGGACTTGATCAACCAGTAGTTATTCTGTTGGAATGACAGTAAGTAATCGATACAAATCCTCAAAAATTGCAATAAATACCCCGTGCAAATGGAAAGCTGTTATTCGTAACGTCCATAAGTTAGTTCTAGCGCAAGGTAGACACCAAATACTCACGATGGGCTTCATCATCATCACTAGAAGCTCATTTGTCAGCAAAGTGTCAATTTAGGTGACAAAGTAACGAACTTGGGAGGGAAAGTAATTTGAACGACCTTGTTTGCTGGAAGAATGAATGTGTTCTCGGTAGCGTTGAAATCGGCAGCTGAGTTAGCTCCGTCCAAGACCTTCAGAAGAGTAGGGGTGGTAGGGGGCAGGTATGAAACATTGTTGACATTCCATTGGGCTTTTCCGGCAGTCTGGTTGAGTGAATTAGATTGAAAGCCATTGACTCGATAAAATATAGCTGTACTTACCACGACGAGGTTGAGAGTGATGTTGATATCGGGAGGAGGGGGCTGCAGAAATATTAGTACATCATTAATGCTAGATAAACCAAGTGAGATGCATACAGTTACGCCGTTGAGGGGCTAAAAAACATAGCGTCAATATTGCATCATAGAATTAGATTATCAGTCTTACACGAAGGTTGGCTTCAACGAGAGCGTTTGGAACAGCTGGGCCGAGGTTCATGGGAGTAGTTGGGTCAACAGCTTTCGCGCCAGCGTATCTCAAAATACCACGTGAGAGGGTTGCATTTTCTAAATTATTGATTTAACTACGATGCCACTGAGTAGGTGTTCACAACACTCACGGTTAAGATTGCGGGAAGGTGTACCACCGACGTATGGAGCATTGATCCAATAGTTTCCGACAGGTTGGTTGGCGTGGAGCTGTGTCTGATTAAGGAATGCATGGATTCGCGGATATCTGAATACTTACAACAACCGAGTAGCGCTGGCCAGCAAGTAGATCAAGTTGGTTGACGGTCAATGGCTGAGTGGCTTCACCATCAGCTTCAATGATAGCTAGTTAACAAAGTTAGTTTCTATATTGGAGGTAAGATGACAATAAACCGTACTCAGGTCATGGCCGTCAACGGACATAGTGAAAACGTTGCGAGCAGAAGTGTTGATGATGCGGAAACGGTAACGGCTGCCAGAAACAACATTCTGAACGAAGAATGGTACTGCGGGTCCTCCTTGGAAGCGTCCGTGGCCGTTGAAAGTACCGGTATCAGAAACGGGGACAATTCCAGTCGCAACGTACCCAGCGAGAAGGGGGAGAGTAGTGTTGTGCCACCAATCACCTGACAAATAAAAAGAATTGAGGATGGTGAGAAACAGAAGACCGGGATAGGGCCTTACCGACTTGCCAAATCTGACGTCACATCACCACAAGTTTAGTGTGAGTTTACAGAGCAAAAATCTCACTTACTGTGGACTCATCATCCACGTCATATAAGTGACGCTGTGGGTCGTTGGCATCTAGTGTGAATAATCAGGAATACAAACACATAAACTTTGAAAATTTCTCCGTACCATAGATGACCAAAGGTCCACGGAGACCCTAGGTAATTCTAGTCAATACAACCAATACTCAACTGTTTATGATTGATATCTCACATCGACGTATTGGAACACTCAGTTGACTGTGATCAATGGCATGTTAAATGTTGTTTCCGCTACCTACAACTGGTGAACATACCTGTGGTACCAGAAAGTACCAGCTTGTTGGCCGAGAGGAACAACGTGAGTGAAGCTTGCACCGGGAGCAACAGGGCAAGTTGTCACGAAAGGTGTACCCTCATTGTATGCATTGGCGGTGTTGAAGAAGATTCCATCAAAGTCCTAGAGATTTATATATATAAACCTGTGACCCTAATTGGGTATAAATGATCGCGCTTACAATACTGGTGCTGCGGCGCATAGTAGGATCGGTCTTTCGACAAAAGTTAGAAGTTGAAAAAAAATGGCAGCTATGCTTGGTTGCTTACAAGTTTATTGTTGACTGTCACTCGGAGGGTATCGCCCTTGTTTGCTTTGATGAGTGGAGCAGGATAACTGTTCGATAGACGTGGTCAAACATTGCATAGCAACAAAGTCCAATGAGACTAACACTCCGTTAGCAAGAACCGCACCTGTTACAATTATTATTAGCATTCATTAATGTTAGGAAACGAGACAAGATGCATACTTCTCTCAAAGCCATCTGGCGCGACTTTGCCATTGGCAATGTTCAGAGTGATATCTCTGATTGTGGAGTCTGCGCGCGCTACGGCTGCATGTACAGGCAGGAGGTGATAGAGAACAGTAGAAAGTAGTATAAGCTTCATGATGGGCTTCCACTCACTGTAGAACCTCTTCTTGTTGACTGCCTTTTGTACTCCTCCAGCCCTGTTGATTTCGCACCCGCAACAGTGCGCCTTGTAGCCAAAACGAGCTATGTTTTCGCCATGAGAACCATGCGGTCCGCGATTTTGGGGGTGGTCGAGGCGGTGGGAGCTAAACAGTGCCCAAATGTATGGTAAAATGGAGTGTCCGTGTGTAATTACAATAAGTCAAACAACAGGATTGGACTTCAGGGAGGCAGTGTTTTGAACGGTTACGAGAGATGGACAGACGACGCACGAATTGCAAGACAGCAGTTTGTTCGTGAGAGGAGGTTATTAGTTTCAGCCCTACCAACAGAAGAAGAAAATATCTTTAAGGAATGAAGCGAGAGAATTGAGTGAATTTTTAGCCTGCTCCACTGAAGAAGAATTCTGTGACTTCGACGACAGCTATATAACAGCATGCCGGCAGAATGGATGGGAATCTTCGCAAAGACAAACTAAAAGCTGGCATATGTACCGTTAAAAGCTTGAAAGCATAAGAAAAAAAATGACAAAACCTTCATTGCTCTACAACTGAAGAGTTGTGGACTTGCGGCGGAAATATTAGGATTGATCAACGTCATCATTATATGACTCTCCGACCTCCGGCTGGTGGAATGATGCAGATACAAAAATAAACGATCTAAAAATATAGAAACATCACATTGTCATGTCATGATTGAGCCACTAAACAGTTTATCGCTCCCGAAACTGAGTAAGTTTTCGTGCCCATAAAATGATCCATCAACGTTTATTATTTGGTTTATATTGTCTTTCGCGCGAACCACAGGGTAACCTCTGATCTGGGGCATGAGGCATTTCGAGCATTAATTGTAAGTCAGGGACATTCTTCCGACCTGTAGACGTTCTATGTTAGTAAATGCCAAATCCGTGGGTTCGGTAGTATCATACCTCCACCAGCTCCACGGAGAGATGATCTACATAATTGATATATACTTAGTTGTTTTTAGTTGTTTGAAAATATAATGCCATGCCAGGTTGAATGTACGCAGAAAATTTGCAACAAGAAGGCGTTTGTAATATTGCTAAGGACTTGATATGAAGGGGTGAAACTCAATGGGGAGGCAACGATTTGCCGATAAGGAGTTTCCTTGAAACATGTACCGAGCACGACCAGGTCACGAACGTTCCCTCCTATCACAGATTTGGAAAATTGTCTTCAGTCATGAGATATCCATAAATATCTAGATTACCATGTGATTTTGATATGATGTAAGCTGTCCATACAAGGTGATTGATGTACTTTGAAAAAGCTATGTATAAGTTCCTTGGCAAACTGGGTGTCTATCAGCCAGAGATCGATAAACATGAGAATGATTTGCCTAATTAGAAACAGACGCTGCAAACTCCCGAGTTATTTTGCACTATATGTCAGCTGCTAAGCAAGTGGGTTCTGATGTGACCATGATCACAACTTCAGTATGTGCGAACATCCAAAGATATCAAAGATATGAAGAAACTTAACACAAAAGAAACTAGGTAAGGAACACGAGCCATGTAAATCCTAAGCACATTATTTGTCGTCTTCCCGGCTGACTGGTCGACGGTGCACACAGCATATAGCCCAATCTTCAAGGATGAAAGGACGATGGTCTGCATACGATGTGGGTGTAGACGTTCGGAGTATGATACTCCGTGCCTTGAGCTCACATCACGTGGGAAAAGTGACTCCGGTAAACGTAGGGTCCTGCTCATTGCCAAGCCTCCTATGGTGCACTTCGAGCAAAGTGCTCCCACAAAATCCAAAGCGACCAACGTTTATATTTGAATACCTCCACTCTGTTTCTGTTAAAAACTGACAAGACTGAATGGGTTAAGGATACAAGTTTCTTCGCCTACTTCACCCATCTACCCTCCGACCAGTAGTTTTCCGTCTTGTTAAACCTCACAAACATACAAATATGCTGTTCGGCATTAAGGTTTGTACCCCTGAGTCCTGTGTGTTTTCTACTGACTCTCCGAAATTTTACCAAGAAAACTATCAAAGCTCCAATAAATGAAGACCACCAGCTTATCTCCATCCAGCTGTCTTCTTCCTCTTCTTCAACTGTCAGTTATTCAACTGGTATTGGTATCAGTACTTATACTCAATATATTATCAGTTATCACACACATCAACTACAACACAGAGTAGCATGAACACAAAGTTTTCTTCGGATGGAGTCGTAAGCCCTACCCGAATACAGATTTCCATCGATATCTCTGACATTTGATTGACATGTGTAGGCAGAGATGCTAGATGATGAAAACACTGCATGGGGACGACCCAAGCGTTCGAAACGTTCATGACAAGCTCCTTGCGTCCCCATAAGCGGCCAGAACTTCACATAACTGGATTGTTTCGGTCGTAGCACAACCATTGTAAAATATGCCTTAATTTATATCTGCCATAATGACAATGAGTCATTCCGGACAGGTCCTTTTTGCCTTGGCTTCGTCAGGCAATGATAAATAATTTATAATTTATACTACCAAGTGTTCGAGCTGTTTTCTAATTGTCGCTTGGGCGGTGCAAATGCCTTGCTTAGCGGGACAAGAAGATAGTGGTCCCTACCAGCTCCTACCTCATCTTCGTGGCGTTCATTATGCGCCACAAGGTGGGTGGGGCCAAACACAGGAATTCTAAACCTTATACACTCTCTAAAATTAGAACTGCGTTCCTTTCCCATCCCTCAATCATGTTAATCTCACACCTTCTGTTTACACTCGGATCATCGGATTTGGCTGGCTATTACTCATTTTGACAGGGACCTTGCGAATCATTACTTTGACTGTGGTAACGGTACCAATTTCATGGCTTGGAGTGTGGCTTATGGGAAGCAGGAAACACGTTCATCTTCTATGTAGTGATTGCCCCTCGCAAACCTTCCATTTTTGAATTATCAGTGCCCACTGTCTCCTACCTTCTGTAAGCCATTACCGGTACCTTCGTCGGCTTTGCGGACATTTCAAGTGCAACGGCTGACTATAAAATGTTGTCTTTGCCCGGTTAAGTTCAACACAGAATCTTACCATTTGTCTTCTCCTTCATTGAAGGTCAAATTAAATACTCCTGAATTTTCATCCTCATGTCTGCGAATAATAATACAAAGGCTGCACATGGAGGCGTGGTTTGTCGCTTCCCGTTTATGGCCAAAGAACTCTCCTCATCGTTCTGTACAGAAAGATCCAAATATGGATATTCTCTCTGCTACAAAGTCAATCCTTCACAAAAAACTCACCATGAGCATGGTTAGAAAATTTTTCCCTTCTTTACGCCATTGTATTGGTTACTGATTCCTTGGGATTTATATTCTGCAGGACGCGGTGTTCGGAAGAAAAGGCGATGGCATTCAACAAAATGTAAGCGAAGATGCAGATGTCTTCTTTTCTCCATCTTGTGTGATGAATTTTAATAGTGTGATCCCAGGCAGTGTCAGGTTCGCCTCAGCCCCAGAAGTCCGTGCCGCGAACAAGGATTCCGGCAGAGTGTATGTATACGTTCCAGTAGGAATGCCGCGGGCTGATATATATGAGAGAGTGGCGTAGAGGCATGCCAGTCATTGTGTATCATATTTTGCGTATCGTAACTTGTAGTACCAACATCATGTGCATATTTTCCTTGGGGTAGTTTCCAAGCTCGCCAAGTATAAGACCCCGCCAGACAAGGTGGTTCTGCATCAAATCCGCAGTTACATAAATGTGAAGAGCAAAACTAACTGATTCGTACCGCGGATGAAACAGTATTATGAGAGTTGCTTCGAGGACTCTAGTAATGTTTCCAAAGATAACCACATATTGAAAGAACAACTTTTTGCTGTCTCATAGTGGAGCAAGCTGTGGTAACAATCCGTCCTAAGAAAAGACCGGGATATTATTATCACATCGGTTCCTTCGTCCGTCCTTGATAACAACAGACGACTTATAAAAAGGGAGTTTTTATACAGTAAAGACCCTCTTTGAGTCATCGCTAAACCTGGAGAATGCTGTCATGCAATCGTCGTATCCCTCGCCCGACCACATTTCAGAACATCCAGGTTCAATATTCTATGGTGCATAAGTTCAGTAAGTTCCATGACACAATCGACAGGTACTAACCGGTTACCCACCATCAACTTATTCATTGACGAACACTTGCATCGCGTCGTTGAACAACTTTCATTGCTCAATGCTGTCAATAGCGATTTCCAGGTGTATAACAAAGCTGTTGCATGGAATTGTTTGCCAACGCCGTTTATAACAAGCATGAACACGTCCGTATTTATAATGATTCATCAACTCTACTAAACAAGGCATGTACTACGTTTATTGTGCTTATTCCACCCAACTCCCACTGGTTTGGGTTCCGTCGAGTCCCATTGGTGTGGATTGTCTGCGGAGGTTAGTGGGTGATAGGGCGGTCTGCATTGTCGATGTTATCTCAGGTGCGTGAAAAGTTTCATCTTTTAATAGGTCGAAGCATTTACCTATACATCAGCACAGTCTAATGTATCCTATATGATTTGCTTGCCAACCAAGCAGAAACCAGGTACTTCGGGTTCGCTACATAGTCAACGTTGGGTGTCGCATGTCATACAAATGTTAAATATGATAGTATGCACCTCGGATTTACATGTTAATTTGAGTGGTTTGGTAGGCTTGACTTTAACTGCTTGCAACTGGTTCACTTTAGGAGATGGTGAGCTCTCGAGTGCCTTGCTGTGTACTTCAATCTCTTTCAATGATAACCATCGCTATGTTTTTTTTGTTTCTCACTGACACGCTCGGAATCTTTTATCCAGACTATTTTTAACGTCACAACATAATACGTGGGAGTGAAACAATCCCAGCAATTTGTCCCTATCGGCTGCATCATTATCCACCCGGTCTACTGGTACGGGTGATTACTGGCTTGGTGGCAACCTATCCTCTCCGCTCAATAGCTATTGGTCCTATCAGTAACGTCCTAACTCTCTACAATACTCTCTACGACCTTCACCATCATGGAAAACATATCAAAGTCGTGGAGGCACATAAAGAAGCATGCGACGTTAACGGGGCCGAATTTAACATTTCATCCACCCATTTCTTTGATGAATAAAGGCCAATGGAAAAAGACTCATTTCATTCTCTATCCACGAACCCTTTGCTACCGTCGATTCTTCTACCAATACGCGCGAAACATATATCCGAAAATGTACCTGGAACTGGCGTATTACGTAGGGCCTTAATGCTGTACGCTGCCTCTGACCCACACCACCTCTTGCTCTGCTGTGTAAACCTCGTGGAGTGACCCTGCTTCCGATGTGTTTGAGAATTTTCTGTGGGGAAAGGAAGTTGTTATTTCCAACAATATCCAATCCCAACTCACTCCTTATGCTATTCTTCACGCTCTCCGGATATTTTGGTTTGATGAACGTTTTCTTGGCAGGCCGCCCCTTGCAACACAATGCACACATGATACCTAGTCAGCAAAATGCCTCAATATCTTTGTCTTTGACACATATTTCAAAGTAGGGGACTACCTTGTTGAAAACGTATAAAAGGCGTTGGAAGTAGCTGGATTTCTACAAGTGATCAGCATGCATTTCCTCCTTGCTTCCACAGCTCTTTTAGCTCTTTCTAAATCTCGCTCTGCTCGAGGAGCAGCGGTTGTTGATGCCAACATCAAAGCCGTAACTCTCGACATTACCAACAAGGTTTTAGCTCCCGATGGTTTCTCTAGGAGTGAGTATGGCTTTTATTCGCAAATAAACGTATATTGAACGTCGCTTGCAGGCATGATCGTTGCTAATGGACGGTAAATTCATACGTTCTTGTCTTTTTCTAAGATTCTGAACTTGCACCCACTAGCTATCCTGGCGAGCCGATCACTGCTATCAAGGGTCAAACTTTGCTGGTCACTGTGAACAACAAATTGGTAATTATTATAAAACTCGAAAAAAATTCAAAATTTACCTAGTATGTTAATAAGACCGACCCGAGCATGCGCCGTAGCACGTCTATTGTGAGTAAACGCACGTTTACAACCAATTAACACGCTCATACTTTACATGTAGGACTTTGATGGGATCTTCTTCAAAACATCAAATGCTTACAACGAGGGCACACCTTTCGTGACTGACTGCCCTATTGCTCCCGGAGCAAGTTATACCTATGAAGTTCCTCTCACTAATCAAGCAGGAACCTTCTGGTATCACAGGTATGTCTCATTATTTGTGTCCGACACCAGTCACTTACCAATATGTCTTCAGTCAACTGAGTGTGCAATATGTAGATGTAAGTTCTTCCTCTAATCGACTTATGTGATAACCCTTGAACTATCATCATAGGGGCTTCGTGGTGCCCTTATTGTCTATGGTGAGCATTATGAGAACCGAAGTCATTATAGACGACTAATTGGAGCCAAACAGATCCCAATGACCCTCACAGGCACCTCTATGATGTGGATGATCTGAGCACTGTAAGTGAAGCGAAAATTCTGTGAAGCCAGCTAAAGCTAATATGAATCCAGCTTCTCCAAGTCGGTGACTGGTGGCAGAACTCCACTATCCCCTTGCTTTCTGGATACGAGGCAACAGGAATTGTACCAGTTTCTGACTCTGGTACAGTTAATGGTGTTGGACGCTACAATGGCGGACCCGCAGTACCATGGGCGGTCACTCATGTTCAGCAGGGCAAGAGATACCGTCTCCGTGTTATCAACCAATCTGCTCGCAACGTCTTCACTATGTCGATTGATAATCACCCTCTTAGTGGGTCTTAGTCCTTTTCATTTTCTTGATTCTCGAATGCTGATGTGCGACATCTACATTAGCAATTATCGAAGCTGATGGTGTATCCACCCAACCCCATACCGTTGATCAATTTGATATGCTTGCTGGCCATCGTTACTCCGTCGTGGTATGTTCATAAGCTGTCATATTTTGTCTGAAATCAACTAAATAATCTGGCCAGCTCAATGCTAACCAACCTGTCGGAAACTACTGGATCAACGCGCCATTTGTAGGAGGTGTCCCAGCCCGCAACTTGCACCGTAAGTTGTAATCTGATTATTGTACTTTCATTTCTGACTATGCTCCTCAGAGAATGCCACGCTCTCTAGGGCTATCCTTAGGTACCAAGGAGCACCTAACGCCGATCCCACTGGTCCCATGACCTCTGGCCCTGCTAATGGTGTTGCTCTTGTTGAAGCTGACCTCCGCGTATGTCTTCCCTTACTAAATATACGTCCATAAGCTTATTTTATACATGACAGCCTCTCGTTGCTGAAGCTGTACGGTCTTTCTATATCACATTGATCCTGTCTGATAGTTTTTTAGCCCGGTGTCCCTGATGTCAACATCTCTCTCGACCTTGAAGTTGTAAGTCACGACTAGTTGCATACTTCCTCTCATGAAGCTCATGATATTCGATAGATCGCTGGAAAGGCCATCTGGAACGTTAACAACATCTCTTACTTGCCACCTAAAGTCCCAACTCTCGAGCAAGTTTTGCAGGGTGCCACCACCGCAGCCGATTTCGACCCCACTGAGAATACTTTCGTTTTGCCTCCCAACAAGACTATCCAAATCTCTTTCCCTCCTACGTGAGTCATTTGCTTTTACCGAAAAATTTGACGTGCTCAACGATATCTTACACAGTGATGATGATGATGCCCACCGTATGTCCACTTATTCTTCATGACCACAGCTTATCTTATAACTGAATGCAAACCATGCAGCTCTTCACTTGCACGGAGTAAGTCTGCCGATACTAGTCATAGCCTAATGTCACTCATAATAATTTAGGGCAACTTCTTCCTTGTTAAATCCATGAGCTCTCCTGCTATCAACGAAGTTAACCCCATTAAACGCGACGTATGTGCTTACATCGGTAACAATTCGAATAGTCCGACTAAACAGCCTTTTGATTCCGCAGATTGCTGGTGTCGGCGGTTCTGGAACTATCATCCGCTTCAGGACTGATAATGCGGGTATGTCCTCATTTGATTCTGGATTACACACGTTGGCCTTACGAGTTTCACCAGGCCCCTGGATGTTCCATTGCCACATTTTCTGGCACATGCAGGCTGGTCTCGCGACTGTCATGCTTGCGAGCCCACCGGATGTCCGCAAGGCCATTCACCCATCAAAGGCCTGGGAGCAACTCTGCCCAGCGTAAGTCGTAAACTTTCTCTCATAGTATCCAACTTGACCGTTTTCTGTATCAGATACAACGCCCTTCCGGCAGAGCTCCAGTGAAGAATAGATAAACTGCTGAACTATCTCCAATTAAACTCTCCTTGAATCAGTCTCTTTTATTATGGTCCTTCATTTTGGTTACATGACGAGTATAAATTTGTTATTCCAAATGAATGGTGTTTATTGATCAATATATCATTGTGTTTGCCTTTGATTGGAAAAATGAGAGTTTTGAAACAAGTACAAATGCAGTTCTTCATAAACGTGACTTTCCACTTCCTTGTATGACTATGAGTTCTAACTTCTGCAAGGATCTTATGGATTTCCTTTGTGTAATCTCAAAGCAAACGAATAGTGCGCGGCAGATTACAACTCCTTAGAATGTCTCTTTTGAGTTGCTGATGATACACTAACAGATGTCAATTCTGTGCCGGCCGTAATCCCACTGCCGCTCTGAGCGCGGACAGCACTGGTCAATGACTTTCCTTTTGACACTTTCCAATCGTATTCAATCACTGGATGAAATGTAACACCGCTCACGATTTTGGAAAAGTAAGCTCCCACGATGATTCTCAATCAATTCCAGCTGATAAGCTCAGGTGACGACAGTTATTGGAGTGTATTCTTTGGTGTATCAAGTGGCTATTTTACAAGTATATACAGGAGGGTCATGGGTTTATGTTATGCCATTATACGGTCATGGTAAAATTAATACATCATCGTTCCGTTAAACCCTGAGCAAATCAAGCTCAAAAAGTACCACATGCATGGATCCGCCGGAACAGGCTCTCCGCGTCATATTTACCGATTGGAACATGTGTTGCACTTGAGTCTGTTTTAGACGTTCCTATTTCCACCACTTATAGTCTGCTTCCGATCCTCTGGGTCCCCACCTGGTGCCTCGGGAAATGCCTTACCAATCTAGAAAGAGTGCGAAGAGAGAAGTGCAAAAGAAGGAGATTTGCTCCCATTTTCACACATGTTCCCACGTTCCCACGGAAGTCAAATGCCGTAAATGGTACGATCAATGTTTCCGTACACACGGTAATGTAATACAATGTAATACAAAGATGTAAATTTAACGATCGAGCAGACATGTGAAAACATTTCAATTCTATATTTTGCTATGACATTCACACTTGCATCTAGGGAAAAGGTGATGACAGGTCCGCGAAAGCTGGAGATACTGTACTTATTACACATTGTTTTTATGATTCTACAGATGCTGCCTTACTCCATGCCCGTAGCCTAGGACCATATTTATAGAAAATAAAAGGCGCAGGACAACCAATAACCAGGCAGATAAGTGCCAAGACGGAATTTCCCCAGCCTATTTGCAACATAAGCTTCCTTATCGCATGACTTGTGCAAAAGTACCCACCGTCTCCCAAACGTTCATACATCTTATCTGCAAAAAGTGGGAAACCAAATCCTGCAAAAGCCCTGAAAGATGAAACACCTGCAATAGCACTTGCAGCATATAAAGCATAATTATCGACCTGTAGTAGTGTGCAGTGAGTATAGAAACAACATTGCTACGTTGATTGGGTATGTACCAGATATGTCTGTATACATGTCCAGTTCCCACCTAAGGTATCATCAAATTAGGCACAAAGATTAACACAGGTTCGATACACTTATTACGTACCAATACCAATAAAATATATAAAAACACCGATGTCTAAAATTTTTCTATTTTTAGTGCTGCACGAGTAAAGGGACGAAGAATATTCTTTACCTGGAACAAGCCAGAAGACTCGGGCATTGACAGTCCACCCATAGATGAGTAATCCAATAGGCAATGTCATGGCAGACACCATCAAGAGCGGCAGCCTAATATGAGTCAGGGATGATTTGTGAGGCGATGTCTGAGAACAACAGACCTCATTTCGGGTGTACCAACACCACCGTTTCTAGCCTTTCAACTCGCGGTAGATAACATTTAGCACCCTAGCTCCCACCTGACCGCCAACTTGGAATGTTTGGTTGGTGTGAGGAACCTCAGAAGGGAACAGTAACTCACCTGTTGAACCTAGGGCGATTGAAAGGTAATGAATTCCGGCAATTCCAGTAGATTCCCCGTATTGGTTTGTGAAAACCTTAACAAAGGCTGGAGCATCGTGGTCTCTTAGAATGCATGAAACAAATGAGGAAATGGAAAAAGCTTACTTGTCAAACTAAGATACAATACCCCATATAGGACAGCCATATAGAGGGCGAAAACTTGAACGATTGGTTCGGTGGCAAGAAACACAATAGGCTTTAGCATTCCACGGACAATCACCGCACTCCAGTGTCGATCTGGACGTTCAGCTGTTGAACGGAGTTTCTCATTCCCAGTAACTTTACGTAAATGTCGAGCTTTCCGCTTGAGTAGTTCGGGTGGATATGTTTCTCGCAGAAAAATCTGAGAAATGATTCGTCAAATATTGGTAGAAGAAGTGTGGAAAAAGAAAATAAACTCACAAATCCGAATATTTGTAAAATGGCGTCCGCGATGCTAACGCTCCAGAAAACCCACTGCCAGTGAGTACGCTCAGCAATCCATCCCCCTACAAGTGGCCCTGTAGAAGGGCCTACAAGCGGTGCAAGTGAGTAGACACTCATCGCCATTCCGCGCTCCTCAGGAGACCATAGATCACCCACGACGCCTCCACCTAGCGACTGTGGTGCTGCACCGCCGAAACCGGCAAGAAAGCGGAAAACTAGCATCTGTGTCGGGGTCTTTGCTACTCCACAAAGGGTGTTGAATACTAGTACCTCATGTTAGAGCATGAAGATAAAGAAATACGGGATAAAACTTGCCTAAGAACCATATATTTGAACATTGCAGAATAATCAAACGACCAAATAGTTCGGATAAGGGGCCCCATATCAAAGGCTGAAGAAGTCAGAATAGGTTACCGAGAATTGTTGGAAACTCACCCCCAAAGCATAAGCAAGCACGAATATGGAAAGAGACATATTCTCCAAGATTGATCCTGGGGCTATGTTCAAGTCTTTCGAGATGGCTGGAAGGGCAGGAGAGGAAATCGATGAAGCTACAGGGCTTATTTGCTATCATCAACAAGATAAATTGAAATGCATACATAATTATTTACCTTATAAATGTGAAGAGGCTCACAACCAGCGTAACTATCCACCGACGCTTGTTGCTCCAATTACGAGGATTGGCAGGGTCTTCGGCGTTATCCCAGCCAACAAGATTAGAGGTTGATTCTACTTTTTCATCTTGGGAAGTACATTTTTGGACGTCGGAAAGTTCTGTTTGAGTAGCAGAAGGCGAATGTTCTGTAGGTTTTGAACTGATGAAACTATGGGGTCTTTCGAGTTTCTCAATATCTGCATTTAGGTCAAGAGCATCATCGCTGGGGTGCACTAGTTCATAGGGTCAGTCAACGTTAAAAGCATATTTAAGGAAATAAAATACCTGTTTTCCTCTCAATTGATATTTGTGAAGGAGAGGTACTACGAGAGGATATATTTGTTGACATAGAATCCAACTGAAACTTGTTTTCCAGTGGCTTGACGTGAGTTAAAGAGAAGCACACTCTTGAAGACTTGATTCTCTATGAATCATCCAGAACCACAATACTATTATATGTTTCAGATTCGGCCGTAAATTTGCAAGTGCATGGAATCATAGATATAAGAATTGCCATGACAGCTTAAAGGGGCAAGTCTATACAAGTCCGCAGCGTCAACAACGTAAATATGCAGGACATCTGAAGAAGAGCTCACAAAGCGAAGACTTGGCATCCTAAGATTGTCTGAATCTGAATCCATGCGTGAGGGTTAGGCTAACGTATTCGGATATGCTCCAAAGCCTAGGAGTCCATACGCATGGTTCGATTGTTCATGTCGATGCTCCCACATCTCCATAGCCGCACCCTGGAAGTATTGGTTCTAAAATCTGGATAGGACCCAGAATAAGGGAGAGTATTTTTAGCATTTTTTGGACTTTTGTTTGGAAGAAGATGATTCATATCCGGTGCCAAGATGCTGATAGTGTTCTATGTTCTGAGCACAGTTAGAAGATTCGGCCTTGATGTCTGAGAAGTACAAGGAAGTACTCCCAGCTGGAAGGATCAGGCTTAAAGATAGAAATTATTTGCGGAGGCTGAAAATGACTGTCGAATCAGAATGTCCGCCTTGGGGAGCATGGGAATTTTGGCTGTGCCACAAAGCCTGTCTCATTCCATCACATACATACCATCAATACTTTACAATCTCAGTGTATGATGCTTGTTCACGATTGTCGCGGCACTTGGATACGAGTTATTGAAATTTGCTCTGCAATTATTCATTTCCCATTTATCGAGCCTAATCTCATCCTAACAATCAGTAGAATACCATGTCACTGACGTTCTCTTCCACCTCGCTCCCACTTTCCCGCCGCTCCAAAGTTTTTCAGATTACCAGAGATCTTGACGCTTCTTCCCAGTGGGCGTGTAAGCGTGGATACCTGTTCCATTCTCATAACTTCGGTCAAGAGCCTCCATAGTTGTTTTAGTACGACCAGAACTATTTCTGTTTCTCAACTGAAAGAGTGCCCTAATTTAGATCTACTGGGTGGACTTCGAATTGCTTTGTTATCCTTGGCTCAAGCGTTGCCGTTTACTGCTTTTATCCATCTCAGACTTCAACCCTCAATTGAATTGCTTCCTACCTTCATGGACCAACACGAAGGACTTGACATGGCAGGTAACAAGGTTCGTATCACATTGCATCGCATCGCATCACTCGTTCCGAAGATTAACCCCATACATTATAATACCCCAGAAGGTGTCGATAAGAACTTGCTCCGCTATTGGTAAAGGTTCCACGTCCCAATAATTCGGATAAGCGACGTACAAAGAAGTTATTTTCCTATCGTATCTACCATTGCGTCTATAAAATTCCCTTGGCGTCGCTTCGATCTAGGAAACAGAGACCAGAGATTGTGGGATGACTGCATCACTTTTATATCTGACCTTGCGTCAGCGAAACTTTTGTACAGGAAAGATACACGGTCTTTCGGCAAGCACATGCACCAGACATTTTGTAGTATGGCCTCGGAGCCTCGTCGCACGATGTCGCGCATTGGGCATTCCTAACCCTTGAACCCGTCATTCCAAGATCTTACTTCCTGCTCCGCACGGTCCACCGTTTGTGCTCCTGTTTCCATGCTATTTATTTCCAAACTTTACTTGCTGCGGAATCTACGGGCTGTTACTATTGCGGATGTGTGCTGAGAAATTTTAAGAGTGTTTGAGGTAAACGGCTAGGTAATAGAGCCTCCTCGTAAGTATTTAAGAGGCCAGTTCGGCCACCGTAACTTCTTCACCAGCATATTATCCGATTTGTACTCCTCCAATTATCATCTAGAATTTACACCACTGTGAAACCAAATTCTTTTCAAGATGCCCATGCTGTAGGCATCCAATGACCATTACAACTGTCCTATTCTAATGGACCACTGCAGGTCTGACCCTTCTTCAAAATATTTGCCATATCCAACCGTTCCTTTCCCGTCGGACCATGTCCGACGGTGGCCAACTAGGCGCACGACTGTTGCGCCCACATGGCTTTCTACGGATCTTCGCGATGGAAATCAAGCTCTTGTGAACCCAATGAGCAATGATACGAAATTGAGGCTCTTCAGGTAGGATACCATTCCTTTGGCATTGACCAGAATCTAAGACACCGTCTCCAGAGCTTTGGTTCAAATTGGTTTCAAAGAAATCGAAGTCGCCTATCCATCGGCCTCAGACCAAGAATTCAAGTTCGTTCGATCAATAATCGAAAATGGAGAAGTTCCTACAGACGTTGCACTTCAGGTGGGAGAATTTTTCTGTTTCCTCGATATCTCGAGGTTCTCCTCCTCTCAAGGGAACCATACATGTTTACAAAGCATCCGAGGAAGATTGGCTAACTGTGGCTCATACTAGGTTATTACTCCCGCTCGCCCAGATCTGATTGAGCGTTCTATTCAATCGCTGTCTGGGACTAAGAGAGCAATCATTCATTTGTACAATGCGGTCTCCCCCGTTTTTCGCGAAGTCGTCTTTCGTAATACGAAGGAGCAAACCATCGAACTGACTCTAAAAGCTGTACGTCTTGTCAAAAAGTTGACAGAGGAAGAAACAGCTCGTTCTGGTAATTCCCATCTTCTGACATGCCAGGATTATAACTGAAACGTTGTGTCAGGTACTCAATTCACGCTCAATTACTGCCTGGAGACATTCTCACAGACTGAGCCTGAGTTCACAGTTGAGCTTGGCAACAGAGTTCTTGCGGAATGGGGCAAAGCATCTCCACAAGACAAGGTCATGTTCAATTTAGCTGCCACCGTAGAATGTGCTCCAAGCAATCATTACGCCGATATGGTAATTTGATCTTCTTTTTGGGAAACAGATTATTAATTGTTGCCTTAGGTGGAATACTTTGATATGCACATCAACCAAAGGGATAGTGTTTTACTCAGTATTCACCCACACAATGATCGAGGTTCGTGGTTACCGAACAAGCCTATACAACTTTGCTTATTTATTTATTTTGCCCACGCAGGTACCGCAGTAGCTGCTGCGGAATTAGGACTTCTTGCGGGTGGTGATCGTATCGAAGGCTGTCTTCTCGGTAACGGAGAACGTACCGGAAACGTCGATCTTATTACACTCGCCCTGAACCTCTATTCTCAAGGTGTCTCTCCGAACCTTGATTTCTCTAATCTGTCCGAGATTGTGGCTCTCGTTTGTGAGTGTAACGAAGTAGCGGTTCCAGTGCGTTACCCATATGCTGGGCAATTGGTCTTCTCTGCCTTTGCTGGAACACACCAGGATGCAATTAAAAAAGGTCTTGATGCCCAAGCGAAGCGCTGGAACGAAGTCGACCGAACGGGGCAAGGGCAGAAGTATTGGGCGATGCCATACATACCTCTTGATCCAAAGGACTTGGGTTTCACATACGACAATCTTATCCGTGTCAGCAGCCAGAGCGGGAAGGCGGGTACGGCCTATATGATTAAACAGAACATGTCATTGGATCTTCCACGAAGAATGCAAGTCTCTTTCTACACAGTTGTACAGAACGAGAGCGAGAGGATCGGGAAGGAAATGACAGCATCTCTTATTACCTCTGCATTCAAGAATTCCTACTTTTTGAGCTCAAAACCATCAGGCCGGTTGTTCCTGCATTCATATCGTCTCTTCCCTCTCTCTCCATCGACCCGGGAACCTTCCTCACCCATGTCCGACTACTCGGATGATCCTGCACTTCTTACTCCACCAGACGAAGATCAAAGTATGATGCGGATAGAGGCAGAAATTTCAGTCGACGGAACAACACGTACGATTCGCGGCGATGGCCGTGGTCCAGTTCTAGCCACACTTGCAGCCCTTCGTGCAGATCTCGACCTAGAACTTCAGATAGGCGAATTCTCAGCACATACATTAAACACCGGAACACCTTCCCAAATTAAAACAGCAACTTATATTGAAATGTGTCTTTCCGGGAATACATTATCTAAATCGGGTGCAGGGAGTATCTGGGGAGTAGGGATTTCATCAGATGTTGCGACTTCCAAGTGTCGTGCTGTATTCAGCGCGGCGAATGGACTAGTAGGCGATAGAGTGCTCCCTCGTGCGAGGATGATCTACACTCCCCGACCTATGGTTTCAGATCGTGGCGACAGCTGGCTTGCGGAGGTCAAGTTAAGAGCTGGACGCTTGCTCTCTTCAGAAAAGGATCGCAATTCTTCTTTGAAAGTCGACACGTCAATCCAAAACTAAAAGAAGAGGAAGGTAGAAATGAGCATCAAACCAGAGCATCGTTTGTCAAAGAAGCCCTTTTTTTCATACTTGCCTTATACCATATCCAAATATTTCATCCAGAACGGTCTTTTAATAGACATCTTAATTAGACATAGTTATTGAATGTAACATGTATGAAGCATATGGAAGCTGTAACATTATGTAGAAACTAACTATGAATACACTTCTTTTTTTTCACTCATCTTTGTTTGTGTTAGACTTAAGAATCGTATCATGAGAAGAAGTAAATGATCAATTCATTGTTTTCATTCAATTAATCCGAAACCCCAACGGGGTGGGATATCTAATATCTATATTGTCGACTGGTAATGAAGATACTAGTCTTGTTGCGTTCAAGTGTACATAATAAACCAACATCCTCTAGCTTATTCCTGACCATTCTCAGCTGCGTCCTGGTCCCAAATCACTTCTCTGGGGATCCTTCTTGCCAAAAATTTGGACTTATGAATAGCCATCCTCCGTCTATCTCTCCAACCGGCCCACACACTCAATAGCATTGAGAAGAATGTAGCTGCAATCGTGATATACAACGTAGCAACGTAACACTCTCTCCCTAGAACGCAAAGTGGACCATCTTCTGCCCTTGGAGGGAAGAGAGATGCTTTGGGGCGTGCTTCGTGCGCGTCGAGGTTACGTCCGAATATTATTGAGAACACATTTCCTGCTAACATTGGAGACATGGATAAATAACCCCAGTTCTCGGAAAAGTGGGCTGTTCATAGTATGGATACCTCAGTAAACACTTCCTCACAATGGAAATCACCTGGACTTACGCAAGCCAAACCACTCGATACAAACAGTGGGAAACAAGGAAAACACACTTCCGTGCGCGAGTCCCAAAAGAGCCGAAGAGATCCACAGGTTGCTAATATCGTCAACATTCGCAGCAGTGACTTGGGAAATGAAGAAGAAAAATGCGACGAGTACAAGACAGTAGGACCGAGGCATGCCGAGTTTATTTTTTGTAAAGTCAGAGACGAGACCTAATTGGGTTAATCGGGTGTCAAAAACGACCATTGATTGACATAATGACGACATACCAATGAATATTCTGCCGGAAAAGTTCAAAAGACTTATGGAGGACACCTGAGTCGCTTGCCAGCGTGCGGCTTCGATTTGGTCGTATGACGAATTTCCTTTCGCATAGAGAGCTTGTGACATTGAGCCTACATTGTTGATGTCTTACCCTTTGGGGTTAACTGGTGTTGAAAATATGTTATCGTTTAATAACTCACACATAAGGCCGGTTCCGCTCACTTCATATTAGTGTCAGTAAAGAAACCACAAACTGTATTTTATATGACTCACACATTGATAATATACTGAACAGAAGCCAAAAGTCACCGCTTTCCCAAAGTCTGCGTCCATAGATGTTGGGTAGGCCATCGTCATCATAGCTTGTAGCCGTGCCCCTGCTTAAGCTCCTACCAGCACCCGAAGAACTTCTAGAATGGG
Source organism: Floccularia luteovirens (assembly GCA_009739215.1). Taxonomy (NCBI): domain Eukaryota; kingdom Fungi; phylum Basidiomycota; class Agaricomycetes; order Agaricales; family Squamanitaceae; genus Floccularia; species Floccularia luteovirens. The sequence goes on from VSJF01000004.1 coordinate 2,357,036, forward strand.
CTCTAGATGGACTTAGTTCTACGGAGTTATTATCTCGGTTGTATTGGAGGAGTGGTGAGTCCGGAGAAGCATTTGAGATGACATGCGAAACTCTGGCATTTAGGTCATCATGTTCAAGAAGTGGAGAAAGGCTTTCAGCTCCGTGTTCCATGTAAGGGCTGTCATTGGAGTCATGACCTTCATCCAGTGCTTTATGAGATTCAACAGGTGGTAAAGGGATCGGGCGGACTAAGAAAACGCCCATTAACATGGGAATAGATGTTCCCAGTGCTAGAAGAAGCAAAAAGGCTGAAGTATCTCCTGCATAGAATACATGCGCGATTGTGGAAAATAGGAACGCTGAAAGTCCAAAGCCAGATATGACTAGACCTGTCGTAGATGCACGCTATATGGATGCGAGTTAGGGATAGATGCGACTTGGAAGAAATTCGCGACACTGACAGCTCTATCTGGAAAGGACTTGGCTGTTGAATTCACAGAGCTAGTCAGTCCACCATTTCCTCCTGCCCCTGTCATGAAACTGCATGCGACAAGCAAATAGAAATAGAACGTGGCTAAAGTCGGGACATCGTCAGGCAGACCAATGTCAAACATGCGTCGAATTCCAGAGTACCCTGATAGAAGTAGAAAGAATGCGGATATCAACGGTAGTCGTGGACCTCGAGAATCGACAATTTTCCCCCAGATCGGACCACTACTATACACACCGACTAAAATAATCGAAAGATAAGAACGTGATGTGATAAGAGAGACATGTCGCACCATTTCCCGCAAGAGCAATAATGTTGAGCTGAGTATGTGTTATTCGAAGGCGTGCACCTAGTTGGGGAGCATACGCTATGTAATAGAATAGTATTATTATCGGTGTTAACCACGGAGATCAGCAGAGAAGCTGGCTTCATCGAAGCATTGTGATTTCAAACTGCTTTCATGCTTCTCTATGATACAAAGATCGAGGATAACTTACCAGAGTATACCTATGGGGTTATGATTAGCCAACAAGGCCCCAGAGTTCTAGATTGTTGACATGGAACATACATAGTTCGTACCCGAACTCAGAGTCACAAATAACGAAGAAACGAGAGTTGTTATGCGAGGCGCACTGAAAAGTGCGGGAAAAGATTGACTAGAATCCATTTGACGCATTGACAATTCAATGTTTGAGGTACATTTTCTTGTTGTATGAGGTGAGCTGAGAGAGAGAAGGGAACTTGGTTAGGATGACTGAGCAATGCATTCGCGGGCAACACCGTGCCGGTCTTCTAATTTTGATAGAATAGCTCTTATCACCGCACTGCAAGTGGATCCCGTCCACTATTTGATCTCCAACACCGTCGTTTGGAACAAGTCGACAACAATGTTTCATGCCATGATGACTAACTATTCAAGGAGAAACATTCTGATTTACTATGGCAGAGAGATAACTACGTATTCCGAACAATATAATTATTATCATGAGATTCTTCGGTCTGTTGCAGTCTGAAACGAAACGCTATTTCTTTTGAATGATTCGAGCATTGCGGTAGTAGTTAGGCTGTAAATATACAATCGTTGGAAGTATATGTGTTACAGCAATAACAAGGCAGTACAAATAATAGTAAGTGTTACTATTAGAGTATAAACACCCTTGTCATCCCAATCCTCCCAACGAACAACACACCATCACTGCCGCCAACCGCGTTGAGCATAGCCCAATTAGAATAACAACGGTGTACCGCCCTTTGTTATTTTAATCACGCGTGTTGGCCTGCATTCCGCTTGTGACTATATTCTGGTACACCTGCCGTCATATTTCAAGATCATATATCCTGGCGCCAATCACCATACATATCTTCTGATTCAGTGCCTCGCCACTAGATCAATTAGTAGAGGATGGCTTCCTCAAAAGTCAACTCAGAGTCTTTGCCCGCTGTGAAAAGTTTACGGTCCAAGTTTGAGCAGTTCGCCGTTGATAAAGATCACCAGCGACTAAGTCCAGCAAGCAGTCAGGGCGATCTCTTGTCAGCTCATGCACGGGATCCTCGACCACGAGCATCTTCAGGGACAGTAACAAGCACGCAAGCTGAAGATATCCAACATCTTCGTCCCTCGTCTTCTTCATCCGACCTCAAAGTGTCAGGTAAGCGACCCCCTCCTCCTCCTCCCCCTCCTCGCGGTTCGAAACCGCCCATTCCTTCGTATTCGTCGCCTACCCTACGCCCAGTTCCTATACCACACGGTAACTCGTTTTCAAATGGTGTTCAGAGTTCTCGTTCAAGGGGCTTGAATCTAGGTAGCTCTCACCGGTCGTCTTCTGTTCGTTTGGATTCGGAGGTGTCAGCTCAAACTAGCGTTGCAGAATTAAAGAACAAATTGTGAGCATCATCCTCAACCTTGCAACTGACCTCCCACATTTCTTACCACATTCTGTTAGCATTCCTATATCCCCTTCAACACATAGTCCCCGCCAGAGCATCTCCAATTTATTTCCTTCTATCCAAACCGAATCATCCTCCCCTAGTCCCCAACCAATTGCCAAACCTGTTATACCTCCACGTCCCCAAAAAACTTTGGATGTGCCTACTTCAACCTTGCCGAATTCCACCAACCGGCTTGTCCATACCGTAAACACAACATCTGGTTCATTGTTGTCCGAAGCCCGCGAAACTTCCTCCTCCAGTCCCTTCTTAGATGACGGCGACAGTGATGACAATAGTGAACAATACGATGAGAAACCAAACAAGTTCATACCTCCTCCAATCCCTGTCAGACGATTTGGCAGTGTTTCCAAAAGTAATGCAATATCCATCAGAAATGCAGGAGCACAAAATAGCGAAAACAGCTTGTCATTAGATGAAACTGAATTTAGTAATACGATACCTGCCATGGGTTCCACACCACCCACCTCACTTCCACCGCGACCCCCACCTCGACATCCGATCTCTTTTACATCTCCTACAGACGACTCATCGGCTTCTCTACCGCTACCTACCATCACAAAACTATCCGTTTCTCCCCCTCCATTACCTGTTCGTCGTAGCACTGTTGCACAATCGGAAGATATATCACAAAATAATATTCCCCCAACTCTACCAGGTCGCTCACGGCTATATGATTCCCCTCAGTCGTCCGCACAGGATGTATCACAAGTTAATGAACGCAAATCGGTGGGTTCAGGAAAGCTGCCACCACCTCCGACGCGAATCATTGGGCTAGGCGACAAACTTCCCCCAGCACGTCGCGCCACATCTCCTTCCTCGGATGAAGAATCTGGAGAAGAGGATGATGCGAAATTTAACATTGCTGATACTATGCCGGATAGTAGCACTTCATCACGACGGTCTCCAACCCTTACATTTCGCGATGCCTACGTTGAACCAAAGATTCCTGTACATCCACACTCCGGGTGCGTAGCTCTATCGGGCGCATACATCATCGTTTCGCATGGTCATCACATGAAAATATATGATCTCGCAAAATCTGATGCTCCAATATTCAACTTTGATACCAAAGAACTTGGGCTCAAGGATGCAAAGGTCACAAGCATGGAGTTTAGGTCTTGTAAAAATAAAGTAGATCGTGGGTTTTTGTTATGGGTGGGGACGAAAGAAGGACATTTGTTCGAACTTGATATCCGGACAGCAAATATCAATGCGATCAAACATGTTGCACACCCGCATCCCATTACAAATATATTCCGACATGGTCGTTGTATGGTTTCGCTTGACGAAGGGGGAAAGATCTTGGTTTTCTCTCCTGATGCATCAACAGATGACGTTTCCTTATCGCTTACCGTACCACGAGTGGCGCGGACGACAGAAAAACAAGACTTCGTGAAGATCATAGATGGCAAGTTGTGGACAGCAGCGCGATCAGAACACCATGGAAACAGCAGCAATAATTTACAGAAGCTACCTATCATTCGGGTTTATGACATACTCAATCCCTCAAGTACCGGACGTTCATTGCTGCCGACTGAACATGTTGGTCCTGTAACATCTGCTACGATACTACCTTCGCAGCCTGATTATGTATTTGTTGGGCACGAGGAGGGATTTATCACGATATGGGCACTAGAAACAGAAGACGGGTATCCCCAATGTGTTGAAGTAATTAAAGTTTCGGTGTCGGATGTCCTCAGTTTGGAGGGCGTCAATGACAGACTATGGGCGGGTGCGAGGAATGGGATGATTTCGTCATATGACGTTACGCAAAAGCCTTGGGTAGTCACCAACTGTTGGAATGCTCATCCCGGTCTTCCTGTGTCTAAGCTGATGGTCAACCATTATGCTATTGAACGGAACAACAAGCTATGCGTTGCTAGCATTGGACGAGATGAACAGCTTCGACTATGGGACGGCTTGTTGGGTCTAGATTGGGTTGGTGAGTGCTTATCTTGAAGTTATTTGGCTTTTCTCCTGCATTGACACTTGGGACTTCGTAGACAAAGAGCTCTTGAAACGGGAAACATCTTTCAGCACGTTCCGAGACATTTCCGTGCTGATAGTATCCTGGAATTGTGATTCTGCTCGCCCAGATGCTCTTACAGTGGACAGTACTAACTCCAGCTTCTTGAACAATGCCTTGAGCAGTGTAAACTCCCCTGATATCATTGCATTTGGATTCCAGGAAGTGATAGACCTCGAAAGCAGGAGAATGACTGCCAAAAATGTCTTGCTTGGCAAGAAAAAACCAGAGGACGCAGGGTTATCCGACAAGGTTACTGGCGCATATAAGAGGTGGTATGACCGCTTGATCCTTGCTGTTCGTGCTGCAATGCCAGCAGTGCCTTATTCTGTTATTCACACTGAAAGCCTCGTTGGGCTATTCACTTGTATTTTTGTCAAACAATCAGAGAGGACTTTGTTACACGATGTTGCTGTCACTACAGTCAAACGTGGGATGGGCGGGCGATATGGGAACAAGGTATATAGTCAGTTTGGAGTCCATGACATATGTGTTAACCTTTACGTGGAAGGGTGGTATTGTTGCTCGTTTGGTTATTGAAGACTCTTCTATTTGTATTATCAATTGCCATCTTGCTGCAGGACAAAACGCAGTACGCCGCCGAAATGCTGATGCCGCGGGTTTATTGGAAGAGAAGTCAGTGTTTGCAGCTACCGAACACCCTTTGGCATATGTAGGAGGTGGTGATGGGTCTATGGTGCTGGACCATGAAATTGTTTTCGTATGTGGTAGACTATTATCTCTCAATTGTGGTTTACTAAATTTATTCCATTTTCTAGTTCCACGGAGACATGAATTATCGTATCGATCATCGCAGGGATCCCATAATTGCTGCCATTCGGGCAGACGACCTAAGCAGTCTAATGTCATATGATCAACTCCTCCGAGAAATTAAGTTCAACCGTGGCTGTCGCTTGCGAGGCTTTAATGAAGGTCCCATTACATTTGCGCCAACATACAAGTACGATTCGCGTTCTGACGAGTACGACACATCGGAGAAACACCGCTCTCCCGCCTGGTGTGACCGTATCCTTTGGCGTACACGTGCACAAAATCGTGTTCGACAGTTGCACTACGAAAGATATGAAGTGAACGTGTCGGATCATCGTCCGATTTCTGCTGCATTTTTGGTTACTGTTAAAACCCTACAACGGGACGCTCGGGAGAAGGTTCACGCGAAAGTTGAAAAGATGTGGGTAGAAGAAGCAGCTCGCCTTTTATCAGGGGCGAAACTGTTCTACGTGCGGCAGGGTATTATTTGAACAGCTGGCCTGCCACGGCCCAATGTTTAAGCTGGTCTTTACATGATTTCGTACTATAAATACCATAATAATGATTGTAACACAAGGACATAAATTACTATCACAGTTCCTACTCATCGAAATGTATCTACGATACAACGCTGTATCCGTGTAGCATTAATGAATAAACTTTTTCTATGATTTAGAAAAAAATTTCGCTTTTGACAGCAATTAATTCCGCCGCTGTCAGTGAGAGAAGCCAGATAAGTTACCCTCAGGAACCCCGAGCGCGCTAGTTCCTTGGTGGGAGAGAGGAGACATGAATAAATGTCATTCAGTGATTTGATGGCTGCTGTCACTAGAATTAGCAGCATCTAAAGTTCTATTTTTATGAAGAATGTTTCTACTGTGAAAACATCTATAAGTATCAACGTGGCGTCATCTATATGCCACAAAGTTTTTCTCGAAGGATCTGTGAGGGGAAGAGGGTAATCTTGTACTTCACACAAGCATCTTCTCGCGTGAACAAAGCTAACAGACGTGGGGTTGACACCGGGAAAATTTGAATCATTATTCTTGCTGGAATTCCACCATAACCCGTTAGCGAGCTTCACGAAGTGTAGTGCTAGGCATAAATAGAGGTTAATGACGAGCGATAAATGTAAAAATCAATTCTCAACCTCGTTTTCCGAAAATGCGTTTCTCTTCATTGTTATGGCTAGCACCCCTTGCAGCTTTCGTTGCTGCACAGGACACAGATCTGAGAGCTGTAAAACAAGCATTTGATGCAGCTAATGTTGGTTGACATTTCATCTCGCTCGCTGGGAGTGATTGATAATTAACAAAACGAAATCTCGCAGATCCCAAGAAACCTTAACATAAAATTCGATCCAAGCGTTTTGCTCGAGGTGACTTTCCCGGAAGGTGATCGCTCCATCACTCTTCATGCTGGAATCCAACTCCCAAGGAATGGTACGTGGACATCTACAAGTTCTAAAAGATAAGAAATAATGAGTTTACGATTTACTTACCAGCCACCGCTGGACCTCCCACATTCAGCATTGCGGGTGATGCCCCAAGTGGTCCCTTTGTGATTGCTACTGTAGACCCCGATGCACCGACCCCACAAGCACCTACCAATGCCCAGATCCGCCACTTCTTGGGAGGCAACTTCATAGATCGGGAGCTCAACGAGGTTACACGCCTCGTGAACGTCACCCCCGCTATCTCTGAGTTCAGGCAGCCAACTCCTCCAGCTGGATCCGATCCTCATCGGTACGTATGATGTTCAAAAAGTGAATATTAGAAACTCATTATTTCAAATTTAATGTTTAGTTATATCTTCTTACTGTTCAACCAACCCAGAGGGTTCGATGACCAGGCATTTGTCACTGCGAGCACTCCAATCAATCTCTTCAATATCAGTTTGTTCGCTCGGGAGGTGGGTTTGGGAGACCCCATTGGTGGAACTTTCATGCTTGTGGGACCCGATCCAACGACAGCTTAGATATTCGTGCCCACAAAAGGTATCCGTGATTATATAAGTAATAAGTGCTTTTTAAATTCAACCATGCAATACATACAATTCTCCTTGCATAAAGCTGATACAGTGAGTTCAGCCTCCAGCATGGAAAAACCATTTGATTGGGTCAAATCCAATGTCAAATTCTTCAGAAGAGGTTGTGTTTGTGTTTGTGGGAGGCATCCCGTGTCTTTTTCTATAGCAACCACAGATCTAAATATATATGTAATGAACAAACACGTCGCAAGTTGTTAAGTTAGAAGAAATCCACGCCAAAAGCCATCAGGAGTCGTTCGCGCCGTCAGGAAATATGTTGAATCAGTTTCGTCAGTGCCTTCGAAAATGTACAGGGTCTGCACATCATAAATGACTTGAATCTATGTTGTTATTCTAGTGCCATGTCCGCATCTCGCTTTCATGAATGAATACATAGCATTGTTGTGTGCCATGGGTGCATTATATCAGATAAAGGCCGTACAAAGAGAGACATAGATGCCGGCTCATCAGATCGGGGCCATTTCGCTCGTCCACTGTCCTTCGAGGCTGTTATCCACTCCAACTACAAACATTCACGCAGCAAATAGCTTATACACGAAATGCAGTCTACACTTGATGTTCCTCCTTCAACCGTGGCACAAGTCGTCAACATGATTGACCTTATTGCACAGAAGGACAGTAGTATCAGTGGAGTTAGAATGTACCCGAATCACGCAGAGGTTACGCGTGTTTTCAGGTTTTCCGTAAAAACGGGTCAGAATCAAATGAACATAACCCATTTACCTTCAGTTATTGAAGACAATTCCCTCAAGTTCGTGTTTCTGTATAAAAGTTCAGACGTTTGTCATTTCTCAATGGAAGTTTTATAGGGTTGATGCACGGGGGGCAGCAACGATACACGATGTAACTTTAACAACTTTTAATTACCCTATTACATCACCCAAACTGGAAGCCCTCGAATTGGAAAAAGACAAGATAAACAAAGCGATCGAGATGTCAAAAAAGTCAACTGAAGCACTCCAAGGCTACTTATCGTCTCTGTAAGCCCCAGACATCGCAGCCACAGAACTCGCAAAGGTTATAAACTCTTACCAAACGATAGGAGGGCAGTTGTATGAGAAGCTTCTTGAGTTGGAAAGAAAGTTGAAGGAAGTTGAAAAGGATATAAATAATGAAGAGGACAAACTCTTATCTTTATAAGGGGATGAATGACGACGACGACGATTATAATAACGAAATCAAGTTCAATGCGAAGGCATCTATTGGCGTTTTGGCTTATTCAGAAGGCGAAGTTGAAATCGCATTAATCTATGGTAAGTCATAACTCACTACCCTACGGACTACAATGGTTGATGAGAAAATGAAGATGTCTATAATGTAGGATGAAAGGCAGCATACGACATTCGTGTCGATATGAAAGCTGAAGAAAAATGTGTATACCTCATCTACATAGCGGAAGTTGATCAGAACACAGGAGAGGTATGCCCTCATCTCATTCTCCAGCAGTAAACAATGCTTACCATCTCATCTCAGGATTCGAATGACGTGCCACTGACTTTGGAAACACCCACTCCCACATCTGGACTTGGTATTGCAAGACTTGATCCATGGGTAGTTTCTACCTATAAGCCCTCAGTATTGAGGAGAACAGCCGTTCACGATAGTGTTGCACCAGAGGCTCCCTCCCCGTCTTCTCGCCCACCTATGAACAGGGATTCAGACGATCTAATGGACCATCGCACTCTTGCCGTAACATCCAAAGGCAACATCAGCGCCACGTTCCAAGTTCCGGGAGTGGTCACCATTCCGAGTGACTTGACTACTTACAATGTAACCATAGAAAAATTTAGTTTGGATGCGACGATGTCGTGGGTGTGTGTTCCGAAGAAAGACACAAGGACATATTTGAATGTATGCTTTTCATTCTCGTTTTATGGGATCCTCTTTGACTAATAAAAAATACCTGTAGGCTAGGATTAAAAATACGTATGAATATACCTTGCTGAGCGGTCAAGCCAGCGTTTATGTTGATGGGAGCTTCATCTCGCAGTCCGATGTCCCAGCTGTCAATCCAGGGGAGTCTTTTAACTGTCCCCTTGGGTAAGTAATTTCACCCCCTCCTGTAGAACTTAATCAACCTCTTATCAAAGTGTTGATCCTTCTATCCGCGTCACATACAAACCTCGCTTCAAGAAAGTCTCCCCAGGCGTGTTCTGCAACAAGACTATCCATCACAACTTCTTGCAGTATATCACGATCTTCAACTCCAAGACAACTGCAATCAAAAATCTCAAAATCATTGATCAAATTCCTGTTTCAGAGGATGCTCAAGTCAATGTCAAGTTGGTTAACCCATCCCTTTCGCTGCCTTCCGGAGATTCTAGTGTATTCGAAGCTCCTGCTCCTTTGAAAGTGAGCAATGGTGTCATTGCGCAGTGGGATGGTGCGGACGAACCTGGCCATAATGTTGAATCTTTGGGGAAGGATGGAAAATTGAACTGGATTTGTTCTATCCCTTCGCAAGGCAATGTCAACCTAGTAATGCAATGGGATATCACCGGTCCTGTTCGCACTGAAATTACCGGATTGTAACCGAAAGTTTTTTCTTGGCGGCCAATAACTATGCTCAAATTCTGGTTTCGTACTTTTGTTGTTCAATGCTTAGTCCAACTTACACCATTCGGACGTTTTAATGAAATGGCGAGTTCGACAATACAGTTTCGTGACGCTTTAGTGTGGTGATTGATTATACATATTATGCTAGCCTGGATGTTACTATACACCCAACACCCAGTGGCATTCGTATGCTATTGACGTCACAGTAAGAACACCCCCATCCGATTCACGGACAGCCTCCACCTCGTGTGTATTGCTGGTTCTACTCACACAAGACTCTTCTCGCGTGAAAATACCCACCCTAGGGAATTATTCTTGGTTATTTCCACCTCTTTTGCTGGGAGAAAGCCTTTGATATCCCTTGAAACTCTCGCGGATACCTTCTAGCGGACTTTCAGAAGCGCACATATAAATCTATAAGACAGTACCTAGTTGGATGCGAGTATCGGACTTATCTCACCCCCGATAAACCCAAAATGCGTTTATCTTCGCTCATTTTGTTGGCGCCTTTAGCAGCCTTGGTTTCTTCCCAGGATACAAGCCTCAGAGCTGTGAAACAAGCATTCGACGATGCTAATGTTTGTTTTTGACTCTTATCAAGTTGATCCACTGTTTATGTAATAGGTTGAATTTAATCAAACAGATCCCAGAAAATATTTTTATCAATTTCAATCCGAAAGCATTACTTGAAGTTACTTTTCCAGAAGCTGATGGTCGCCCTATAACACTTCATGCTGGGATACAACTTCCAAGAAATTGTCTGTAATTTACCATTTTTGTAAAGTAACACAAAGGCTCATATGATCTCTTCTGAATCAGCGACGGCAGGACCCCCATTTTTCGGCGTTGAAGGTGCTGTTGGAAGAGGCCCTTTCGTAGTTGCTGCAGTAGACCCAGATGCGCCAACTCCTCAGACACCTACGAGCGCTCAAATTCGTCATTTCTTGGGAGGGAACTTTGAAGGACGAGCAGTCAGGGGTGTAACTCACTTAGTAAACACCACTGCTGCTGTATCGCCATTCAGGCAGCCCACGCCTCCCGCTGGCTCGGATCCTCATCGGTGTGCACCTAAAGTTAATGATATAATATTTTCGCATATTGATATCTCATATAGTTATATCTTTTTGCTATTCAACCAGCCCAGTGGATTCAATGCGCAGACAGTCGTTACAGCGACTACGCCTACGTCACTCTTCAACATCAGTGCTTTTGCTGCAGAAGTAGGTTTGGGTGACCCTATTGCGGGAACGTTCATGCGTGTGGGGCCTGATCCTGCCGCTTAAATCAAGAGCTATGCATGAGAGTCAACGTTAGTATAATGCATACTATGTCATTGTGGTTGCTTGAATTGCTACCCGTTCATGTAACTCGTCCCGAACAATAGTATGTGTGTCATGTAGCTTGGAACTGACTAGTCAGAGTTGGGCACCTATGAAATTACAACATACTCAACCTCTTAAGAATGTGGAACTAAAACGGCTATACCGAAGAGACAAACGGTGAGACTAGTTCAAATGTCACATTTCGACTTCCATCACACAGCTAGGTCTAGCAGTTTATGAGTACAGGCTGCATGGTTCAAGTGCCCCGTCTACGGTGGTCAACCTGTCCTCTCTCGCGTATTCGGTACTGAGATCACTTCTACAATGCATCAGTAAACTGCGAAGAGAAAACTGGAACAGGAATAAAGCACACGATACCTGGCACGCAACCCACTGCTTACTGATTCGGATTTTGTTCTCTACACTCCCGCACCTCTTTTAACGAAACAGTGTCTCAACACAACTATTTCACAGAAGAGGAACTGAGTCTCCTTCAGGCATTGAATCCGATGTCAACCGTTACCAATTCAGGCTTTTCTCAACTATTCAGGAAGGAGCTACATATTCTAACTGCATTCCCTAATGACCTTTTTCCCTATACCTCTGTATGACAATGATATCCAACTCGTGTTCAGATGGAGTAGTTGGCCTAAAACGGACTGACGGCTCTTCGCCTGGGACGCACAGATGAAGCACGTCGTCGTCTACAGATTTTCGAGTCAATTCGCAACTTGCATCTCCCAGTGAACTAATCAAAGCCGATCCGTCATTTCCCGGAGCCGCTACTCGCGATTCGAATCCACCGCATCAAGACGGGTATCCCGACTTCCCTCATGGAACCCATATCGACCCAATTTCTGACAACTGCAGAGACATCACGCCCATCTGGGATGATGTTGATTTCGTTCATGTGCTGTCTGGATCTGTCTCCGACACTACGAAGACAAAGGAGAAAGGTGGACTTGGGTGAAATCTCTAGTCAATATACTGGATTCAATAGTGTTCCGAGAGAAGTTAACACTTACACGACCGACGATGCATACATATTTGAACCATACATACCCGGATTTCAGGAATATAAGCCAGATCCAAGCAAGGACGTTGCTCTTCTGATAAGCGCCTACCTTCCAATTTGGTCGTTAAATTTACCCGCAAGTATCCTCAAGAAATTCATAAGCATTGTGCTGAGGGTATCGCTCCAAAGTTTTATGGCTACGAAAACGTCGCTGGCGGGTGGTACGTGGCTGTGATGGAAGTCATGTTCGAATTTGGATCTGGTGATAATCCCAAAAATAGCGGGTAGTGTCCAGTCAGCAGTAGAGAAGATGCACAAGCCAGACATGGTCCATGGTGACCTGCGAACATGCAATGTTCTAGTCTCGGATGATGACATGATCTCACGTCACAATATCTTTGTCGATTGGGCTGGTATTGCCGAAGAGGCCAGATATCCTCTCACCCTCAATCCCTTTGTCCCGAGGTATCATGAAACAACCGGCCGCTCTCCCATCTTCAAGGAACATGATAACGCAATGATTAATGCTTTGACAGAGCCTGGCATATTAAAGGCAAACTTTGATCTGCACGCAAAATGTAATAAGCCTCGCCAGCAGTTCCACTTGTTTAGACTTGTGCCATGAATCCAAATGCAAATAGTTAATTGATATCGATGAATGTAAGTTGTCGTAGTCTTAGTTACAGATCGCGCCTGCACTGCCATTAGTCAATATCGAAAATTTGGCAATCTTCAGGAATGCTAAGTTTTTTTCTTCTTCATACCATCCCGAACCATCTGAACAGACAATAGTTAACTACATAACATCAAATTCATGCTCGATACCCATGCTGATCAGTATTGTTAATAAGTTGTTATAAATCAACGCTCTCGCCCTGAGGAGGTGGTGGGTGATTAACTTGTCAATGGTACTTTCGATACAATAGATTCCTTCATCCCAGTCAAGCAAGTTTATTTATTCGTGTAATTTTTTTCACAGCGTCAAGGCAAGAATAACATAACTTGATTGTAAACTAAATATAATGGCGTACAACATCGAATTTATATTTATGATCAATTGTCCATTATGAAAGTATAATTGTAAATCCCCGGTACATTTTCGGCCAAAGTGTCATTTACATCAATGGGTGACCTAAAATGTTTTCTTGTGCGGAAGAATAGCAGGTTGGTGATTAAAAGTTAGAGTTACAACTTTAAATATAGTGATTGTACAGCGATTACATTGTTAAATCATTCGGTGAAATATACTGCGGCACTATTTGTCGATTCGCCACATGCATCAGTGCATGAGTCTCTACAGAAAACGGAGTATACAAGTGAATTGGAGTATTTTTTTTGTGAGGAAATTACTGGCCATTCATTAATTTTTCTAAGTCGGCCTCAACTATACGATATATATATGGCTTGAGGTAAGTATATAACTACTAGATACTCCAACTGCCTCGCACTCTTGAAGCTTACAAGGGGTGGCTCAACCTCAACTAACGATGACTAAAACCAAGGAGGGGCTGCCTTAACGGTGAGAGCGTCCGGGTTTTTGTTGGTCTGAGGGTTAGGGTGTGCTTTTGATCGTCACCATATATGCGGTAACCAATACAAGCTTAATATCTTCTCCCGGGTCTTCCACCACCTGGTCCTTGATATGGACTATAGTCTGGGGGAGGTCGACCACCTGTTAAGCAACGGGTCAGAAACTAGACATAGTGATATGAAGCAATAACTGACCGCTACGTGGTGGTATAGCAGGCGAGGGAGATTTGGCTCTGCCAGTACTTGGTATGACAGCATTACGGAACAGGTTCATCAGATCTTCAGTCCTGAAAACTGGACCTGATTATAACTGGTCAATAGACAGTCCGATCTTAGATCAAAAAAGCATACCATCGAATGCCGCAGGTGCTGGGAGCTGTCCAACAAACCAAGAAATTATTTGAGGAAGGGCAGGGCCCCTTGGTTTTTCTTCGTCTCTCTCTGGAGCACGAGGTGGGGGTGGTCGTCCACGCTCTTCCCTGTCCCAAGTTGGTGGTGAAAATCGCCTGCGGCCTGGCCCATCCCATCTGGTTTCTCGATCGCGATCAGTAACTCGTAAAGGTGATTGAGGGCGGGGACGCTTGTGACCCTGGCCATAATCTCCACTCTTACTATCATCTCGCTTGTTGCGGTGGTCTGGTGAGAGAGCTCTTTTATGAATGTTACCTGGAGTACTGTTTGATAGTAGAGATTGTTGTGTTTCCGTGCGAGAGAGCCCATTGTTTGATGAACTTGAAGGCGACGTCGCTTTTCGGGCCATTGCAAAACCAAGGTCCCGGGCAGCAATTGCGTCCGTACCAAGGTAGATATGGCGCTGAGCGAAGCGTTTGATAGGTGGATCTGTACGACGTCATATAAGTACAATAAAACATATTAAGGGTTACCAGATACAGACCAGAAGGATACACTTCGGATATTCTCTTCTCAAGCTTTTGTGCAGCTTCTAAGTCGCCGTATTGATATTCATATCTTGCCCACCTTTCCCATAGGGGACGAGCGCGTTCTGCAGAAAATGTTCCAATAACGCGCTCAAACAGAGCTCTTGCATCTATTCCACAATATCAGATTAGTTCACAGGTTATTTTGATCAGATACATACTATTATCATCATTTACCGAAATGAGAAAGCCGAGGTATCGCAGCACAAATTCAATTTCGTCACCGTAAATCTCAAGGCCTTTTTCGAAAATTCTACTTGCCACGTTCTTTTCGTCATAACAGTGATATTCCATTAGGGCTATAAACAAAGCGAATTAAAACGAACTTCTGTTGATATTGTGAGAAACCTTCGCACCAGCGGATTCATAAACCTCCCAAGGGGTTAAACGATCCTTTCTTGCTTTACCGAAGATTGAACGTAACGTCTTCACGCCTTCTGCTCTTCTTCCGAAGCGCATATACATGATCCATGCCAAGCCGT
This sequence comes from Floccularia luteovirens, assembly GCA_009739215.1. Taxonomy (NCBI): domain Eukaryota; kingdom Fungi; phylum Basidiomycota; class Agaricomycetes; order Agaricales; family Squamanitaceae; genus Floccularia; species Floccularia luteovirens. Next base: position 2,372,145 of record VSJF01000004.1, read on the forward strand.
ACTCAGTCCTGCGCTCAGCAAACTCTGAAAATTTCAGGGGCTTGTCATCCGAGGTCTGAGAGTTGAAAGAGGAGTTTGTTGATTGCACGATGCTGTCTGTTGGGACAAGCGGCGGTGGATTACTAGTAGAAGGGCCAGAGCCACCGTTATTTGACGAGGGTAATGTACTTGCCCCAGTTGATTGCTCCAGTGCTTCCAGACTTGTTCTGAGAGTAGCTAGCAGCTTGGAGAACGTCTCATGAATGTCGGCAAATTCTTTTTTGGATTCCTGTACTTCAGCATAGGCGAAGTTAAGTAAAAAACTATCGTCGGTTCAGCTTTATTGACCACGAAACAAGATCATTGGACTAACCTCGAAGGATTTGCTTCCATTCCAGCTTTCAGTATTGACATCGCCTCCTCCGCTTTCCCTACACTATTCGTCCATACATATGCCATGAACCTGATGGACTCACTCAGCAAACAACGGTCGAATGTATGTGGTTGAACTCACCATATTTCTGTATAGTAGCGCATACGGATTACGGCTTTCCGATATACTCCCTGTAAACGCGTAATAAGCGTCGCCTTATCCTTTTCTTCTATTTCCAGTGGGTTACTCTCCTCCCACTTCAAGTATGCTTTCCACTTTCCAACAAGTGTACGCTCAGACGCATCGAAGGTTGGCAAAGACGGAAGAAATATTTCTGGGTTATTTGGTCCTGAGGATGGATAAAGCGCGCTGAGGTGATTTGTAAGTTGTCGGAGAGTGGTACGTGCTTGCATATGTGCTGGTGAAAGATCGGTCATAAATTTTTTGGCAGTAATCTTGTTAAGGTTTGTCTCGAAAGCCTCCAGCTCTTGCCATAAGCTTTCAACGTTGTCCAAAGGGATTTGAACGGCACGGTGGTACACCCTGCGCAATGAGTCCATTTTTTGTTGTTCTTCCCAGGTAGTCGAGGTCTGAATATAACTGACGTTTAACAATAGATATAAAGGGTAACTTCCTTCTTTACCTCCTGTGATTTGAGAAATTGGATATAGTCACTCCAAATCTCCCCGCTGTCTTTGTCCTGACCAACATGATTTAGCGCAAACTCATAAGACTTGCGAATGGCATCGCGTGTAGCCGGGCCAACGTTAAGTCGGCTAAATCGCTGTCAGAAGGTTGAAACCTATCGCATAGATGAACTCATACCGAACATATGTCAAGTAAAACTTCCAAAGGTCCACACAAGGTGAAGTTCTTAGGAATTTGATAAATAGTTCTTCAGCCTCTGCAAAAGTCTCCCTATCGTTCAAAAAGTGCTTGATATATGCTATTTGCGCGGATGACTGTAGAATGTGTAAGAAACTTAGTTTGCCCAGAAAGGTTCCTCTTGACGCACAGTGTTCGGGTACTGTTTTAAAAGTGCGTCGTAACTCGCCCTAATTTTTTCAACTTCCCCAGTACTTTCTGCCAGATCCACCAATCTTCGCCAGCCTTCTGGATTATGTGGTGATTCAGCTAGTTGTGTCGTGAGGGATTCATATTCGGAAACTGGTGGTGAATCTGTTTGTGGCTTAGATTGTAACGAATTATTCAATTCATTCAGAGTCTCGGCTGTAGGTTGTGTCTGATCACCAGGAAAGTCGCCAGTAGCATATTCTTCACTTGTTGTCGGCTCAGACATTACTTTTTCAGAAAAGCTACTGTCATAACATGAGATGTTGTCCCCTGAACTTCCTCAAAGCAAGCTCGGTTAACATTTCCCACGACATTTTGCTGGTGCATTATGTAATCATACAGGCCTTTATGGAAGTCTGGCAACATCCGAGTCTTTTGCGTGCCAATGGCACTAAGAACATGACCTGTAACCACTCCAACAACAACTATCCCCAAATTCTAATCACAGCGTTTCATTTCATTTTAAGCTATACATGTTTACAACACATTGCCTAAATTTCAGTGCAATACATGACGCCAAGAAAAATCTAATTTTTGCTATGTGCGCAGGTCGAGGTACAGTCTGTACAGATTCGTTATCCGTGTCCACGACTTTGGAAGCAGCATTTTTGATAGAGCATTGATAACTTACGATAACTGGGACCGAATTCTACGTGGAGTGCGCGGTAATTACTAAACTCCTCCGACTTACAATACCTGATGGTGCCCTCAGAGAAGAGCGCCCATCACCCACTTAACATATTCAACCTATTTTAAGAACCTGAACACAATAGGCCCTCCTGTTATGCATATATTAGTAAGTACAACTGAACCCTTTACTTTTCACCGTACACATTGATCGATCAGAAATATTTTCTTTTCATTTCTTATCCGGTTGAATGTACATAAATAAGCTATTCATATTTACTCCATTTTGAAGGATTCAGATCTTCGGTTATCGCGTGACAACCAGCAGATGAAAATTTTGTTTATAGCCCCTGCATCTCGTCTCAAACTTTACTTTCACCTCTTCATTACCATGCTGGTAGTGCAAGAAAATAAAGCCAAGAATACAGTCTCTTTCTTCCAACAACAGCCAGGCCTACTTGTCACCCAAGAGCTCGCGAAAGCTCTGGATGAGTGCAAGGCCAGAGTAGAAGAGCTTGCAGATGAGTGCAGACGAAAGAACCGTAAATTCAGGTCAGCCAGGGACAACTCTGATATTCCAGTTTTTGATATTTTGATATTTTGTAGAGACCTAGAATTTGATTTGGAACATGATAAGAAGAGTTGTTTGTATGGGTTATTTGAGGAGGGAAAAGAGCGCTATGATCCTGCAGACGTGGATCGAGTAACCCAAATTTTTGATAACCCACGATTTTTTGTCGATGGTGCTGTCGATTCAGACGATATCAAACAAGGTGGTCTTGGTGATTGCTGGTTCTTATCTGCCCTTGCAACAGTCTCCACTTTACCTGGCTTACTTGAGAGCCTCTGCGTTGCTGTAAGATTATTATTTACTTGAATGATTTACCTAACTAATGGATCCAACAAGCGTGATGAGAGAGTTGGGATATATGGATTCATATTTTTCCGTGACTATCGCTGGGTAACAGTCGTCATAGACGAGTGCGTCTGTCTCGTTTAATAACTATATATACACATCATCCAGATTGACATCACTGTAGCCTATTGTACACCCGCGTACCGAAATATGAGGAACTTTCGAGCTCCGAGCAAGTCTTATACCATTTTGATAAAGACAATTTCAACTCTTCCGCGAGGAAAGGCGGTAAAACACTTTATTTCGCGCAGTCTGGAAAGCATGGGGAAACTTGGGTTGCATTGATTGAAAAGGCCTATGCAAAGGTTCACGGCTCCTATGCAGCACTCAACGGCGGTGAGGACTGTGAAGCAGTTGAGGATCTCACAGGGTACTTATAATCAGCTCCGATGTCATATATACTAATGAAAGTGTTAGAGGAGTCTCGACGATAATGATGACCAAGGTAATAGTCAAAATACCTCTCTTGGTTTATCTATCCCAACCTAGTTGCCTCAGGATATTCTGGACGTCGATAGATTCTGGAAAGAAGAACTACTTCTTGCTAATAAGGACCGCTTGTTTGGATGTGCATTTAATGACATCAATGCCGTTCGCAATGGGCGCTATGTTAGTAACATTCGAGCCCAGGGACTCATTGGAGGGCATGCGTACTCTGTCCTTAAAGCTGTGGAATGTAGAGGCAAGAAATTCCTTGTTGTGCGCAATCCATGGGGCAACACCGAATGGACTGGACGATGGTCTGATGGCTCAAAAGAGTGGACTGGGGAATGGCTGGAAATCTTACCACAGCTCGGTCACCGCTTTGGAGATGATGGACAGTTTGTGATGGAGTGTAAGTCCTTTGTACTATTGGTGACTATCACTATTATTATCGCTGACTTTACCTCATCATAGACAGCGACTGGCTTAGCTGCTTTACCCAAATCAACAGGACACGTCTGTTTGATTCTGACTGGATTATGTCGTCCCAATGGTTACAGGCCAAAACACGCCCACTCCCGTCTGCCTGGACGTATGGTGACGTTTCATGTATGTGCTTAAAATTGTAACGTGTTCTGTTCATTGACATCTTTTAGTCAACTTTGTTCTCCCAGCCGCTTCAAGCACTGTTATAGTTATCTCCAAACTTGACAAGCGATATTATCTGGATATTGCTGGAAGAGTGTCATGGTCAATCGACTTTGTGTTAGTGAAAGAAGGAATACCAAAGCCAATAGCATGGTCAACTTCCCCTCTGTTCTGGTCTCGCAGTACCAGTTTGGAAATAGACCTTGAACCAGGAAAATACCACGTATATGTCAGTAAAGAACTTTAACTTTGTATATGAACGTTCTGGCAACTGATTACCTTGTAGGTCCGACTAGATAGAAGTTTGGAAGATGTTGAGGTGATTACATGATTTACTCTCTGGACGAGTCTGGTTCTAACATTGTGAAAGAACCCCAGAGTGGACGATCGAAAACTTCGAAAACTTTCCAAGACGCTTGCCCAGAGGGCCAAAAGTCAATCCATTGCTTCCAGTGTGTTTATCCACTATACCAACCAACAACTGACCATCTGACTGCTGTAGATTATGATTCTAAGTGTGCAATGCTTTCTTACCAATATAGACCGTTAAAATGACCTGACCTTTTTTTCAGAAATGATGCTCAGTATATACCTGTCGATCTACATGCCCTGATTGTCCAAGACTGGGAGGTGATACAAAGGAGGAATACCTTGGAATCGCTAGCAGCAGCCAGAACTGAAGAAGGCACTGCAGTCGGAACTACTAGCGAAGAGGATGGTGATAGCGAATATGAATCTCCGGTGTCAATGACGGCCCCAGACATTCCAGCACCAGTATTCATCAGAATCCCTGCACAAAAGAATACTAACCCCAAAAAGCATAAGAGAAACAAAAAGAAAACCAAGCAGGCCCGGTTTTCTGAAGAACCTGATACATATGGCTCTGACGGTGGATCTGTTAGTGACACTGCGTTTGCGGAGTATATGTACGCAGAAGCGGATGTGGACGGAAGCAAGCCGACCTCTATCCTAAGCGCTGAGTTTGGCAGTATTCCTACACCACATGACGATGACAACACTTTATTCGTGGGCTTACGGGTATATACAAATCGCAACGTCCCAGTCGTGGTAGTCGGTCGCTTGAAGAGTGATCCAGAGGAAGACATTCCTCTGGGTGTAAAGCCTGATGGAACAAAAGCAGAGCCGAAACACACACAGCACGAACAACAGCTACATAGATATCTAACTGCATAGGTTTTTAGGTTTTTTTTGGTTTTCGTATTTTGTAACATATTGAGAGTGTTAAAACATGTTTGTTGGAGTTTGGATTGTATATTTAGGCTTCATTTCCGTGAAATAATTTGTAACATAAGAGTCGACGATTGCAGTACTATAGTGAGTCACTGTGATACTGACACAAACTGACTCCCTATTTCATCATAAATACACCCTGTTGTTCAAACAACTTCCCCTATCATACTCATTCATTCCACTATGACTACCCTCAGGTCATTCCAGTCCGAAATAGACGAGATATCAAACCGCGAAGTCACAAAGCACAGGAAGCATACGCTTGACAAGGGAAAAGAAAAGGAACAGTCTCATCCGAATGGAAACACAAGAAATGGCACGGACATGTTTGACACTGAAGATAAGATAATGGTTGCACCCATCATTGGTCGATCAAGGAGCTTGTTTGGCTGATCTACCATGCTCAGAAACTGTTATTGTCCCGCGAATCTACCAACCATGAACTTGCTCGAGACCTCGTAGCTGCCTTGTTGACCCAGTTCAAAGGAGAATATGTTTTCCGAATAGGAAAGCAACCACCTCACTCTGCTTTATTTTCCGGTGAACTCGCAAATGATTCGAATGTATGGGTCGGTACCGCCAGAACTGTAGAAGAGATAGGTTTTCTGAAGAAAGAGTTGGAGATGATAGTAGAAGAAGTTGGCGGAAAGGTCCACTTTATGTCCATTTTGAAGATTGTGTCGCGCTGATATGTTGCAGACATCCGTGTTGTTTGAGATACTGGACAAACACCCTCGAATATCCGTACTCCTACGGTTACCTCCTCCAAGTGTGTCCCTTACTCCAGAGGTTCGCTGCGCGGTTGTGGGTAATGTGGACAGTGGAAAGTCTACTACACTTGGTGTCCTTACACACGGTATGTACATTTATATGCTCTATAGTGCGCCCCCAGTAATCTCATGAAAATTTCATAGGCGCACTAGACGATGGAAGAGGTCGAGCACGTGTGAGCTTATTTCGACATAAGCATGAAATTGAGACCGGCAGGACATCGAGTGTTGGATCGGAGGTTCGTATATTTGCTTTCATTAACGTACAACCATTAAACCAGTGAATACAAGATTCTTGGCTTTGCGCCATCAGGAGAACCAATTCTACCAACATCTTCAAATCCTAATAACCCCGATAGTACAAGACGCGAAAAATTGACTTGGGAAGACATATCCATCAGGGCAGCTAAGATTGTATCTTTTATTGGTAAACAATACATTACATAGTTACGCCCTCCCACTGACAACATAGTCGGTAGACTTGGCCGGGCACGAACGATATTTAAAAACCACATTATATGGGTTAACGTCTGGCGCTCCATCTTGTGTCATTTTGATGGTCGGAGCCAACGCTGGATTGATTGGCATGTCAAAAGAACACCTTGCCATCGCTTTGGCATTGAGTATTCCTGTGGTTGTTTGCGTGACGAAGGTAATTCCCATTTATGGTATTCTCGAAAAATCTAGGCTTTTAACAAAGCACATAGATTGACATGACTCCTCCCAACGTCTTGGCAGAGACAATAAAACAGGTGGAAAAAATATTGAAAAGTCCCGGATGCCGGTTAGATTTATGCTTCTCACAAGCCCAAAAGCTTAAGCTCAAGTTGTACTCAGGAAAACGCCCGTTTTTGTCAAGTCTTTGGAGGTGGCGGTCGAACTTTCGACATCATTCGGGTCTGATCGGTATATAATCCAAATCTTGCATTAATTTAATCTAATTCAGCCTCCTGGCATAGAATATGCCCAGTTTTCCAGCTATCAAATGTCACAGGCGAGGGTCTTGACTTCGTATGATATTTATATCACCATTTTAAAGGGTACTAAAATAGCTGTTGATTACAGCTTCGAACCTTCCTCAATCTGCTCCCATCAAGTGAGAATAATGATGAAAAGTTCACTTTAATGCAACCCCTTGAGGTGAGGATAAGTTTATACAATATCAATCCCGGTATTGACAAATTTTGTCTATAGTATTCTATCACTGAAGTGTGGTCGGTTCCATACGTTGGAACAGTTGTTAATGGGATAATGAATGCTGGGAAGCTGAAAGCTGGAGATGCTGTACTCCTTGGTCCTGACTCAAATGGAAACTATTCTACCACCGTCGTCAAGAGCATGCAACGCAAAAGGTAGTAGCCGTACTATAGCTTTTATCGCTTCTGATGAAACATAACTCTGCAGGGCGAATGTGACATCTGCAGAAGCTGGCCAGTGCGTCTCCTTTGCGCTGAAGCGTGTTCGCCGTGCCGAAGTGCGGAAAGGGATGGTGTTGGTGAATAAAACCGAAGTTCCTCCACGAGGCAAGTATTTTGTATCTAAATCAAATGTGAACAAAAATAACTTTCAAAATATAGCAATACGCCAGTTTGAGGGACAAGTCTTAATTTTATAGTAAGTTGAGCTCCCATAGTGTGGATATGACGGTACTCAGTCCAAAACAGTCACAATACTACGTTACAGAAGAATTACCAGGCTATGCTACATTGTGGAGTGCGTACACATTCTATTCGTGACTTGATGCAATCGGCTCACTATGGTGATATCTGTAGGCTGTTCGTCAGACTGTCCGAATTGTAGGCATGGATCACCCTCAAGGCATTCTGCGGACTGGTGATCGTGCCACTGTACAATTTGAATTCATATCACATCCTGAATTTATCAAAGAAGGGATGAAACTTTTGTTCCGTGAGGGAAAGACAAAGGTAACAAATAGCCTTTTCTGCTCACTCCTATAAAACTGTTTAATAACATTTTCTCACAGGGTTTAGGGGTTATAACACGACTATTGTAAATTGTAACTATCAAAGCAATGTATTTAATGGGGATCTACTATTATATTTTTTGGACGACGTCGAATCTGTATAAAAGCCTGTATACCCTTATTCATTGATCTGACTACAGGAGACTAGTAAAATAAACATTGACTAATATGTGCAGAAAAAGAAAGAGTGTGGGCTCAAACAAGAATGCAATTTTTTTGCGCTCTCGCTTGAGCACAGGCAGTAATATAAAGACCAGTATTACCTACTGACTACATATACACCTCCGAGTCCTACCTGTCTAAACTGTTGTCACCTAGAACCGGGGATGTATCATGGACAGCCACCAAGAAAACATAATCGGTCACAGCCCAGTAATATCGGTGCGGACAGGACCAGTGACACTCCATTGTAATACTAAATTGACCTTACCTTGCGAAGGGACAGAACAAATCCAGTTCAACTTTCCATCCTTCCCCAAAGATTCAACATTATGACCAGGCTCGTCTGCGCCATCCCATTGCGCAATAACACCTTTGCTCACCCTCAAAGGAGCAGGAGTTTTCAACACACCACTAGATTCTCCGGAAGGCAACGAAAGGGATGGGTTAACCAACTTGACAGTAACTTGAGCTTCCTCTGAAATAGGAATTTGATCAATGATTTTAAGGTTTTCAATTGCAGTTGTTTTGGAATTGAAGATCATGATATGTTGTGAGAAGTCATAGTTGATGGTCTTGTTGTAGAACCCGCCTTGGGAGACTTTCTTGCTGCGAGGCTTGTATGTGACGCGGATAGAAGGGTCAACACTACGATAAGAAATTAGTAAAGATCTATAGGGGAAGATGTAGATATAAAAATTGCTTACCCAAGAGGACAGTCGAAAGACTCCTCTGGACTGACAGCCGGGACATCGGAACGTGAGATGAAGCTCCCATCAACATAAACGCTGGCCTGACCGCTCAGCAAGGTGTACTCGGACGCATTTTTAACCTTGGCCTACACATATTTTTTATTAGTCAAAGAAAATCCCATAAAACGATAATGAAAAAAACACACATTCAAATGTGTCTTCGAGTCCTTCTTCGGAACACACACCCACGACATCGCCGCATCCAAACTCAACTTCGCAATGGTTACATTATGAGCAGACCCGTCACTCGGAATGGTGATCAGTCCTGGAACTTGGAAAGTGGCGCTGATGTTGCCTTTGGAAGATACAGCAAGAGCACGATGTTCCATTGGGTCACCTAAATCCGCCTGTATACCTGCACTCATTCCGTACGGAGAAACTGGGGAGAATTGAGGTGGTGCGCCAGCTGATGGCATGAACATAGGCATGGGACCACCATGGCGCAAATTTGACGCCTTGTTCGTATAGTTTACTACAGGGGGCCTGTAGATAGAAACAAGCCATGGGTCAAGCGTTGCAATACCAAGCCCGAATGTAGGTGTAGCAGTTTCCAAAGTCAATTGCACGTCATTCCAATTCTGATTTGAGATAGTAAGCATCAGTTACTATATTAGGAGAGCAATATGAGTATGAGTGCGAACCTCTCCTGTGCTCTGCGTGATTCCTGCTTTGTAGATGAGGGACACGCATTTTTCTTTGGCTTTCATGTCAACGCGAATGTCGTATGCTGCTTCCCATGTTGCATTGTGGACAGCTTGGGGTTTCCCATCAGCCATGGTATTATATATAGGCAGTAACTTATAAACTCACCATAGATTAGTGCAATTTCAACTTCGCCCTCAGAACCAGCAAAAACACCAATGGATGCTTTCACATTCAATTTCTCTTCCTCATCGTCTTCATTAGACTCCCTCTTATCGAGTTTCAGCCTTTCACCATCTACTTTCTCTTCAACTTCCTCCAACTTTCTTTCCAGCTCAAGGAGCTTCTCATCCAACTGTGCTCCTATCGTTTCATACGAATCAATAACCTTTCTGAGGTCTGCGATGGCAATGTTTGGGATGTTTAAAGAAGACAGGTAGGACTGAAGTGCTCCGGTTGACTTTTTGCACCTCTCAATCGCTTTGGTAATTTTCTCCTTTTCAAGAATAGCGACTTCCAATTCTGGTGATGTATAGAGAATAGGAGATTTAGGGGTCGTTGACAATGTCACGTCATGTATTGTCGCAGCCCCCTGTCCCTCAACCCTATAACAAGTTTTCCAATAAGAAATCAAAATACATGTAGACTTGTTACGCAGACAAACAAACCTGAAGGAATCATGATCAAGAACTCGGGGCAAACGAGTTATGTTCACTTGGTTCTGACCTGTTTTCACGGTAAACCTAAATACACGCGTCACCTCTGCGCGACTCGAGTAAACGCTAACTGCACTAATCCTGCTGTCCTTGTTGGCAACCAGGTCAACCACGTTGATGACTTGTGTCAAGTTTGGCGGAGGAACATCGAGTTCAGCTTCGACCTTTGTAGATTGCATTTCGTGTACCTCTGTAGTTGCAGTAGAGAAGATGGAGTATTAATCGGTCACTGAGCTCGAGGTTTTATATATGAAAGACAGGCGCCTCATTGTACACTGCTTTTAGTTCCGTTCAGGGGTATGCTTTATCCTTGGAACCTCTTGGGCAAGTGTGCATAGCAATGCTCACAACCGTTACAGCGGATGGGTGGTGACCACACCATTCGATTGATAAACCTGATGGAATAATTCTGAGCCATTGACAGATTTTTTTTCTGTTTTTCTAATACGTAAAACTTTCAGGACTTTTGCATAATAATACAGCAGCACTGATGGAACTTACATAGCAGCTTGGATGCTGTACCCGCTTCAAGACACACTGGTAATGTCATTATTATAATGACATTTGAGACTTTTCGCTAAAAACCATGTACCCTGGAGGAGCATATCCAACGAGCAGTGTTAACTTTGCGCTATTTGAATCTGGGGGTTATAGAGGAACAAACGCGACATGATAAAATCACAAACTTCATAAATTCTCAACGTTAATAAGTGCGAATTTCAAGGCATACACTAGTTAGTTGTACAGATACAATTATCATAAAGAAGAAAAAACAAATTATGCCTAAATAGAATGTGACGAAAAAAAAGGAGACCAACCATCAACAACACAAAATTATATGGATAGCTCTGTACTAGTAAACCCACACACAGATCAAGGATCAAGCTTCAAGGCGAACCAGATTCAGAAAAGGCATCTGCAATCTCTTGAACGAACTCTCGAACTACATCCATCAGCTCCTTCACGAGTTGATCTCGTTCCCAGTCCGAACGATGACGCCAAACATTACCCAAGCAGGTTGCACGAAGCTGTTCCAATTGCTCGACAGTTAGGGAAGCGGTGCTATCACGTAAGAGACGTTGGAGGTCAGACACCAATTTCTCATCTATCCGGAATTCAGGAAGAGGAGGGGTTGGTGTTCTCTCGACTACCATTGGAATGGGGGAAGCATCCTTTTCTACTTCAGGAACCCTCAAAGTGTCTTCATTCGTAGTAAGGGATGGGGGAGTTGGAGTTCTCGGGACATTTTGTTGCTGCTCTATGGGATGTGAGGGTCTTGGTGGGAGTACAAATGGATCGGAAGCGTCGGTGGGTTGGTAAGGTGTTGGCAACATGAATTCGGGTTGTCCTTGCTGTTGAACAAATGATGGAGCGAACGAATTACCTGGAGGAGTCATGGGGTTCAGGAGGAAGGGATCAAATCCTGCAGATCGGCGAGGGCTCTCATCGACTACCATATCACTTAGTGCTGGATCTTGTCTTTCAGTAGGGTTTGATGCGGCAACCAGACTCTGCATAGGTTCGACCTCTTCTGGTGCGAAACGTACAGTGTGTACTTTGCCCGGGAGAGGTGACCTTGAACCCAGAAAGTCGAGTGGATCTTTCTCATGTTCATCTTCGCCATCCATTGCAACCAATCTAGAGCGTTTCATGTCTCTCACCGAGGCACCGTTTTCTTCTTCAGATGCATGAGAATCTCCACTATCTTCCCCGCGTTGACGCTTAAGCCGGCGTTCAAGTTTGACAGGATCCGTGATAGCCAACTCTGGTTGCTGGCCATTGTTGCGGGCGCTCCTCCTTGCACCAAGGGCGGCAGCATTATTTTCTGCGTTCTCTACGGCTTTCTCCTTTTCCTTGTTTTTCTTGTGCTCACGCCTTCTCTGACGTGCTCTAGCAGCCATACGCTCGCATTCTAGTTTCAATTGTGGGTCGAATTCTTGAATGCTGACTTGGGTGGCAGTGAACATTGCTTGAGCTTTATACAGTCGGTCGAGGTCTTCATGGGATCGGACATTGGCATTATGAACCATCTTCCCCACGTCATCAAGAAAATCTTGGGGTGTCAAGTATCGTCCTTTATAAAGTTCAGTATGCATCCTTTCTAGATCCATATTAAACAACGGGGGCCCTTGTGAAAATTGAAGTTGCTGTTGATGCTGTTGTTGCGGGATGTGCGGCTGTCCAAGACCTTGTTGCTGGTCTACAATTCCGTTTACCAGACCGTTGACTTGTGGTTCCTGAATGGGTATGTTCGTTTGTACCACTTCTATAATTTCCACGCTTTCGGTATGACCATTTTGACCATTCTCCATAATTCCATTCACTTCGATCAAGGGAGGTGGAATCTCATCAAAATTGTAATTATATTCCTCCTTTCATGAAATGTCAATACCACGAAGAAATATTATGCATCGAGATGATGACTAACCGATGCACGTTTAGTGAACCTTTTGAATTTCCGCTTGAGCTCAGTCAAAATAGGACCCAAACGATATTTCAACAGCGTAATCACACGCTGGTCAGCTTCTTCTTGTAAAGCCAATTCGGCAGCAGTAGGCTGCCTCGGTTCCGGTGGAGGAGCGATTGGAAGTTCCTCAAGAATTCGCTTTCTCCTTTTGATACCATCAGCAAACTGATTAGGTGGACGAAGAACGTCTTTGAGGAGTCCTTCGAAGAATGCTTCCCTCTTTTCAGCGTTAGGATATGATAGTTCCACACGATTGACTTTGGTGTGGCCAAACCATTCTTTCACGTCGTGCGGGAGTCCAGAGAAGTGACCATCGACGATGGCAAGGAGTAAGATAGGGTCGGTGGGGGCGAGGGTATCGAGCATTGCACGGACGGTGGACCTGGATGTTTCTGACACGGCTGCACACCATCCAAATAGGGAAGGTATATAAATCACGGATGGTTGGTGACGTTTGGCTTCTATAAAGAGTTGGACGATCGCGGCTTCCACTGTCTATTTAATAAAAGTATATTAATTTGAATTCAAGTAACTTGGAATTTAGTTCATACTCTTGTTGAATCACCCATGAGAGTGCCAAGTTCGAGACTTTGAATGTGATATCCTTCTAAATGATGTAGTACCGCTTCTGCAACGTAAGTTTGTCCCATGCCTACGGGTCCATGTAGAACTATACGAGGTCGATACACACGTAGCGTTTGGATTGCTGATGAATGACGTGAGTTATGGAATTATAATTCATTTATATGCGCGTAAAGTAACTGACATTGCATGATCATCTCACGTTCAAGTGCACCTTCTTCACCCCCTTCGTCCTCAAACTCAGCTTCTTCAAGTGCACTGAGCTTCTTGTCCATGGGCATCACACGCTCAATTACTGATTTGACTTTCTCGAGCGCGTCACTTAATAGCGAGACAAACTGAGGTGGTAGCGGTGCTGCTGCTGAGGAAGAAGACCTCGCAGATGATGGAACCAGTTCTACTTCCTGTCAAGCGTAGTTCAAGCAAAATATAGTACAACGCACTTTTGATGGATATCATGAAATCCCTCAGTCCTACACCAATGGTTTCAGGTTTGAGCAACAACCTGTCGTTTGATTTATAGATCTGGGGATATCGCCTCTGAATTGCGTTCAGTGTTGCTTCAGTGCACAGAGCCTATATACATTATAAGGGACATGTCGTTATTATCATTGAAAGGTGTGGCTCACCCTGAGATCGGCACCCCCATAACCTTTGGTTAGCTTAGCAAGACCTCTGAGTCTCTCTCGCCCCGCCTCACCCTGGCTCTCACCCCATCCCTCCCAGCCCCTAGTCATTATTCCCAGAATTTTTTCTCTTGCTTCCAAGCCCAGGTAGACCAAAATAAAATTCACGATCAAACCTCCCAGGTCTTCTCAGTGCAGGATCAATCGCATCAGGTCTATTCGTTGCCCCGATCACGACAACTTGACCTCTTCCATCCATACCGTCCATTAAGGCCAAAAGGGTGCTGACAATCGAGGCATGGATCTGATCTTGTTTCGAAGATCGTACCGGCGCTAAGCCATCTATCTCATCAAAGAAGATAATAGAGGGTTGGCACGTTCGAGCCTCTTCGAAGAGAAGACGGAGCTGACGCTCGGCCTCTCCGACCCATTTGGAGAGGCAATCTGCGCCTTTGCGCATGAAGAATGCTGAGAGATGATGGTTTATATGCATTTGTTGTCGGCAATACATTGTCACTTACATATTTGTTTACCATTTGATCTGCAGCTGGCCGCCAGTGCTCTGGCAAGCAATGTTTTACCGGTTCCCGGAGGACCATGGAAGAGAACGCCACGAGGAGGGGTTATGTTAAACTTCTGGAAGACTTCTGGATACAAAAGGGGTAGTAGAGTCATCTCCTTGAGCGAGTGCACATCTAGGATAATTTAATTTTCTCTTCTTGATGAAGAGAGTTGACATCACTCACGATCGTCAAGACCACCAACTTCATCGAAAGTAACGTTAACATTAACTCCAAGTGGGTCCGCGTCCGCCAAAGCTAAATCATATGAACATTATTTCATCCCAGACTACACAAGAGGACATACCAGCATCGCCAATTTTCCCGAGATTCGAAGGTGTTCCCGCAGCAGCCAAATCTCCAGGGAGCAATCCTCCTGCTCCAGCAGATCCAGCAACAGCTCCAGTACCGAAAGTTGCCATACCACCAAAAGGCTTCCTGGGCGTTCTTGTAGGGTAATCCGAGTCCTAAAGTTCATGAGTAAAAGAAGGATAGATCTGATATGAAGATACTAACAGAGTCGTCACCACCCATACCCATCCATCGCCCAAGTTCGGCACCTGATGCACTCCACCCCAGACCACGACCTTTGCCCCCTTTCCCATGATGCCCGCTCTTCCCGTTAGCTCGACCACCAGATGTTTTAGGCGGTGGTTTAGGTAGATCCTCTAAGGGTGGCGGGATGGCATAATTTATGGGTTGTCGCTGTCTCAAAGTATAATGCTTTCCATCACCCTCATCCTCTGGTTCTGGTTCTGGTTCCGGCTCTGGTTCCATATCGAGGTCAGATGAAGTCTGTGGCGCGTCGTCAAACGATCCATCGGCATCAGCTGAAGCACCAGAAGATGTCTGGTCAATATAAACATCTTCTTCCTGAGAGGCACGAGCTGCAGTCCGACGTGTTAATCGACGTGTGCGCTGGGATTTACTCGGCGAGCCATGCGCTGTTCCATTTCTTTGAGGTTCACCTTTTGAGGTAGGCTTTTTGCTCCTATTTCGTGTCAAGTATCGCCGATTCCCGCTTTCCTTCTCGTCGTCGTCAGGGACGACAAAGTCAGCAAGATGAGTTTCATTGGGATTGGTTTGTTTACGAAGACGGAGTCGTGTTAAACGCTGGGATCGCCTGCTGCTTTCATCTGAATGCTCGCTCTCAATTTTGACATCTTCGTTGAACAAGGCTGCAGCTTCTGGATGATCTGGAACCTCTTCGGGGTCACTTTCGAGATAAGTCTTTTTGAGTATCCTGCGGCCTGAACGAGTCGAGTAGAGAACAGGAGCTATGTTTTCAGGGTCTTCATCGTCTTCTGGTACATGAATCTCCATCGACTTTTCGCTCTCATGATACTCTGAGCCAGAGGGGCCAGCACTTTCTGAACCAGTCCTACGACGACTTGAGCGACGAATGCCAGGCCCTGTGGCCATGGAGGGTAGTTTGATAGTGAGCTGAGTGGAAAGATGGAAGTTGTTGTGGTAAGTTGGATCGGGGTTCTGGGAGAAGCTGTTATGTAGTGGCAGAAGCGAGTTGCCCAAATTTGCCGAGTGCATCAAAAAGGGTGAAGCAAAGATCACCCCGAGGTGGTTGTTGCCAAAAACCCTTGACAGCGAGCAAGGCAACTAGACGACGTGTATGATGATGAGCAAAGAGCAGACTCGAGTTGAATGAATCTTGCAAACTGAAAAGCTTTGTTTTCGCAGAGCAAAACGGTGGCGGTGCTTGTTTGGTTGTGTTTACCACGTCCCGGTTACTCACCTTCTGTTCAACCATCCATCCTCGCTCTAACCTCGCTACACTTTCAAAATTCTTTTAACCTCATTTGAAAGAACTTTTGCAGTTAAGAAGAGGACAGTAGATTTTGGAAATCTGAGCTAGTTTTGGATGTTCGAAATTGTGCGGCATAACCAGGCATTTGTCGAGGAAAAAAGAAAGAAGAGAAGAGAGAGAGGACCTGCGGGTTCTTTTGGCGGTGGATGTCGAAAGTCAAGAGCAAACGCAATCGTTTTGCTCTTTTTCTGCAAACTCCTTTGCCTGTAGGTTTGTCACGTCCTCTACAGCCGTGATGTGTGACATGATGTGACTATCACGGATTTTCCGCTTTCAAAAATCCGAACAATTTGATCCCGACTCGAAAGGCTTCTATCTTTCGACTGTCCAAAGCGTCAGTTTTGCGAAGACACTGAATGGTGTAGTGCAACTGATACACCACTGAAGACTGGGGATCTACAAGGATTTCAAGTACTTCAGCTTGTAAACCCGCTGAAGTTGGAAATTAACAAGCACGTTTACCGCACTACCAGTTCAACTGTTCAACCATCTGATAAAGACCGCGCAGAGTAAAAAGCGCCCGTTTGAACACTTCCGGAGAAATATAGGCTCATTAGGTCGATAATTCTGGAGTATAAACTAGTGGCATATAAATGAATAGTTGGAAGTAATAGTACGTCTACACTCATATCATTACTTTATATCTATTGAGCTCAGAGAACCACATGACAACAAGGTGATAAATTTTGAATTAACATTCCGCTAGTTACTTGAAAACCCCCGTAGCAAAGCTGAAGCAAGAATGAACAACCCCAGATCTAGTTCCCCAAATACTATGGTCGGACCCCGTATTGAATGTTGCTTTCGAGGTACACGCTTTCCGACGGCCGGCCAACTTGTAATTAGATGATATTTACATCTACTCTTCCAGTAACACAACCGGCACATCTTTATCTCTGGGCATCATAAGCAACTCCGCATCAAATGCAACCTGAGATACAAATCAATAGATCAGCGTTTATTTACCAACAATATCGCGGAAGACAGATAAACTTACTTTCTTTTGCCTTTTCGCAGACCGCAGAGTTCCGTTCAATGCCTCAACTATATCAGGGCAGAGCGTCGACATTCAAAAATTACCAGCTACTTTGTTTCCTAGAGAAAACTCACGAGTATTCGCAGTTTTCTCAAACAAAATACCATAGGGTATACTACTCTTTCCATCTGAGTCTTTCGTCCCGTACGTCTTTATTGCCTCTGGAAAGAACGAAAAGTTCAATATAAGGATTCGCTCTAAGGTGAGTCTCTCCAAATGCACAAAATTTCCTTACCTTTCAGCACGGTGATATCATGAGATGTGTCCATAACTGAAGATAATTCATCTAATCGTGATCAAAATAAGATCGAAGGGACGTATTTGGATCAGAGCGCCTTGACAAATATGTGCATATTCCCGCCAAACATGAAGGTAACCGTCAGGAAGTCCACCCGACCAATACATCACATGTTGCCAAAAGAGTAATAAATATGCGGGCTTCGGCCCACTCATAAGTGCTACAAGTTGTGTACTTGTCAGTTGACTGTCGAAGTCATATGATGTACGTTACCTGTTTAATCGTGAACAAGATCGACATTGTCTCAGGTAGCAAGCCCACCAAGGTTACAGAGAAATACGGGCCTACGGCTAATATTAACAGTGGCCCCCGCTACTAGTCTTAATAAAATACCCTTTTTGCGGGAACATTGCGCGCATCAAGTTCTCTGTTGGCGTACACCAACCATTCAAGAAGATCTCCAAGTCGGCAAGCGACATAGACCACAGATTTTTTGATATCTTTTGGCGAGAGCCGACGATCTTATTGTCTATTTAAAAATACAAAACAATAGATCGTCTATGTCTTGCAATAGGTGCTATATCAAGTGCTGCTTTCTTGCCCGACTGGCCAGCCCGCCTTGAGATCACTCTTTGCAAAATGCCGCCATTCGCCTTCCTGTGAGCACCTTGCTCAATCCGACAGTAACGCATTTACTTACCAGCAATATTGTAGAACAGGACCTCTGGTTAGTTTCTTTAACTTGGCTCATTGTTACGTTTATTGAATGCATACATATATAGCTCGTGGGCACCTATTTTCACTGCCTCCTCTTTGGTGTCTTTCTCGTCCAACTTTGTGCGAAAAATTTGTTTCACCTCTTTCTCGTATACTGAGCAACTATCCCAGACGAATATTACAATACTTTCAGAAACACCGATAAGAGGCTCATAAGAGCTGTTGGTATGTGCTAAATTCTATTAACCAAATCGGCATTGTGACTAAACCTCCCAACAGTATATTTTATCGCAGTGCTTGAAGTTTTGCAAGCGGTTTTAATCCCAATGTCAACATTTCAAGTATTGGTCATTGGTTTCGGTTCTTCGAGATATCTTGTTATTACCCCTTGGGCCTCCGCCGTTGCGCCGGCAATAAATGGGCTCAGTAATTCTGACCCAATTCACTCATAGATGATAACTGACAACAAGAATAGTTGCGTATACCGTTCAGGTATTCTTTGCATGGTTCGTTGCAAAACATAGTCATCCAAGGATTATCTTAATTGACATATGTCATCGTACCCAGGAGAATCATGACGCTCAAGCCGGATAAGATTGGTCGCCTCCTCGCTGCGATAGTATTTACTGTGCGTGCAGTAAATCGACGTCTCTTCGAAATATGAACTGACGCAGAACATATCAGATTGCTCTTATGCAGTTTGCTTGCTCCATCGCCGTTGTTATTCAGGTGCCCATGATCCTACCTCACATGTATAATGTTATAACGGTCGGCTTCAGTACTTCCTTATGCACAAAAATGCATCTCGTATAAAAGCCTTGAAGGATACCGGAATTGTATACTTAACCCCACTTAAAAATCAAGAGATCTGCTAATAAGTCATCTTAGACCTGGTTAACGGGAACATTTGCATGCGACCTGACCATTGCTTCATGCATGGTGTACCTCGTAAATAATTCCACAAGCCATAGGAGAATCATTAACTCATACGCTTTATCTATAGCTTGCACAAGCAAAGAAAAGGACTCCATTCCCATCATCTGCTTCATTAATCAACTCTCTTATCGTGAGTACGGTTGAGACAGCACTAGTCACAGCAATCTTCGCTTTCCTTTCGCTGGTCCTCTATCTCATCTATCCAGATAATTTCTTGCACGTATGCATGTAAGTTCCTTATTCTCCTCTTTTGTTACTCATTTTTATATCTTTGTCTTATCAGGGAATTTATTCTTGGGCGACTGTATGTTACCCTCCTCAAGCTCGAGTTTGGCAATATTCTAACTACAACCTTATCTTAGATTTGGCAATGTATTACTCGCATCTCTCAACGGTCGCGCCCGGTTCCGTAACATGAATACAGCTTACGACTCTTTGGACAAACCAGATTCTGGCGGTCCCCTTGCTTTCCCATCCGAAATCAGTACTCGCGCTTCGGGGAAGTCAGTTTCAAATGGTAATATTTGCCGCAGGTGTAAATCTCAAGGGCAGGACGGCTCTCGGGACCTGATTGTCATGAAATCGACAGAGACGAGGCATGATGCTTCAGATGTGGATATGGTTCTCTACTAGCGCTGTGTTGAATTGCACTGAGTTCTGACCTATTTTCATGTTTTTTAGGAAAAGCATTAACATTCGTCAACACCAACAATATTCTTTTTCCTCCACCTCATGCAAGCCACTCCACAGATACACCCTCAATCCTCTGTCCATTTTTGAAAAATTGACAGAAAAACAATTTCGAACGTCCTCAAATGCTGTCCATTGTGTTTCATTTTACATACGAACAAAAGGCATGAAATATGTCATGGCACTTCATTCATTCAGTTTTGGTTTTTCTGTGATGTTCTGTTTTACATAACCTCCCTGTATTGTGTTCCGTGTAATGAATGCGTATTATGTCGAAGTTGAAGGAGAGTCGCGGAATCCCATGAGATATTGCATGCTTTGGAACGCGGCCTACCCGAGAAAATTAGCCATGTAGTAACATGGTGCTCACAATGAGAAATACAAACCTTTGGTGAAAACTGGGGTACCCTATAATGAGAGAAGGGATTAAATTTTCGAAGAGGAAAATAGTTTTTGATGCCCTTACATGTGTCCGCTCAGGGCAACTTCAAGGAATGTCAAACCGCGCTCGGTGTGTGCAGTACCTAAAGCGCCAACACCGTCTACGATGAAGCTGTCATTGGCTATTGGAGTCTGGAATCCTTGTAATCCATTCCCTAAATGGTTAAATTTTTGTGAATACCTTTCAATATTGATAGATGACACAAGGGCTTACACGTCATACTATTGCAAAAATTATGATAATAATACATCAATTTGTGTCGTTAGGGTCGAAAGGTTAGTTGGGTCTTTACTCACTTCTGGATCACAATTCTCGTTCTAAATAATAGAATCCGCGTTATAAAACAATGTCTGTTGTCATAACGAAACATTACTTACCCTTCAGCGATAAGGATGAAATCTGCAAGTCCATGAACGATTACAGTCCTGTTACTCTTCTCGATAACATTGGGTAGAACTGACAATGCAGATGGAAGACTTCCATCTCCATGAGGGAATACATTTATATTGGAACATTCCGTCCAGTCCACACTGGTGGGAGCGTGAATGGCTTTCTTCACGTCTTCTCTATCAAAGTATAGTGGAGAAATCCTGGATTTGCTCAAACGAGCCCCTATTGTGACAGAACACAACCATTAGTCCCCCTAAAAGTCGAGATTTAAAGGACTCTACGAACGGGAAGCCAAGAACATCCCATAGTACGGGGAAGGTATCAAAGATACGATAAATATTGAATGCAGGGTTTACGAGGAGTGCTGCATTGAAGATATCGTCCCAAACATCACACCCTCGGTCTGCAAAGGTCGACCGGCCCGGGAGCGGAAAGACGCCTTTAGGGTGGGAACGTTACGTGCTTCTCAACATACCCGGTGTAGTTACAAGCTGCGGCAGTTTTGTCCAGCTGTGCCATGAAGGATTGGCTATACCGAGGGGTTTAGGTTAGACAGAAATGGAAGGGAAGGCTATGGGCTTTACTTGAATGCGAAGACACTTTCGTATTTGTGTACGAAATCGACTGCTGGGATTTGTTCTTGGACAACGTCCCATGACAGCGAGGCTAGCAGAGTAGAACAGAAAAGTCGGTATCAGTGCATGGGGGGTTGTTATGAGAGAGTAGTTGGACTGACGATCGGCAATCCAGATTCCTTGAAGCCTCAGGTCGAGAGCTTGAGGATTCTCAAAAATATGATTGGCGATGTCTACGATAGTTCGATACCGTATGTCAGAAAATCAATCTTAAAAGGATTCATCATGATGGGAACTCACAAGGGAACATATGTTCCCGCATACTGTAGATCACCGGCAGCAACGTCAGCACCCCAGATTGACAGTTACTCAGGGTTTTCAAAGATACATACACTTTCTCCTGACAAGTATAGTTTCTTATTCTTCAGTTCGGAGAAAACTTCTAAGAATTGCTGGAGGAATCCAACTAGTTGAGCAGCAAGGTCTTCTTCATTCTGTTGTAAAGCAGGTTAGTAAATCCCAGATCCAAAGTACCTACAACATTAACACACCTGAATATTAGGTTTTCCCTGAGAGAAACCTGTACCGACTGGCTGTTCAACCCAGAGAACACTGGAAAGATTAGTCCAGCCGAATTGGTTTTGTGTAGGTTTCGCTTGGCCTGTGCCCCAAGTAAATGGCTGTATGGAGAGTATTTGTCAGTTTTCTTTGACGTGGATTATAATTTTAGCAGGATATACTCGCCCCATTCTCTTGGAATAAACCTTCTAAGGATGAGCATCCTGGCCCTCCATTAGTCCTAATGAAAAGTTAGATTCAAGTCACGGATCGAGAGGATGGTTCATGTTACCAGAAGATAAGATCGTCCAAACTCCCTTCGGGTCCTGGAGGGAAGAACCAAAAGAATAGCTTTTGATCACGCATCAGTTTCTCTCACACTGCAAGAGACAATAAAAATTACTTTTCGTGTCTCATTTTCGTCGCCACTTATCGGCAATAGACCTGCCCAACTTGGTCCCACGTCGAAGTCGACTTCAGGTATCGATTTTCCGTCAACGAAGAACTCTGCGAGAAACGATATAGCAGCTACACACAAAACATCAACGAGGAACACGTACCGGAAGCCTTTGGGTTCGAAAAGGTTATGTTTTTTGGCGGTAATGGCTTAGCAGTAGTATTTGCTTGATTGAACTGCCTGGCAGCAAGGATTTGACGCGCTCGTAATTCCTCTTTTCTAATTTGTCGTCCATCAGCGCAGAGTACAGCTGTTGTAAGGACAGCTGCAGCTGCAGCTGCAAATCGTGCAAAGAACATGATGGTTCTGAGCGAGTTTTTTTTTGTCGCCTAGGGGTGATGAGAAATGCTTGAACGATGCTCCATGTGAGGTGTCAAAAGTGAACTATTATATACAGCGTGTATGTGATTAAGCCGATGCCAGCTAAACAGCAATACGGTTCCGGGGTGTCCATCAACAAAGTCTTCTTTTGTGCCACATGATGGTTCTGATAACACCATCGTATGGCGGATAAATTCTATAGAAGCCATCATTTTATCAACAAGCGCGCGGTTTCTTGTTTATAATTGTAAAAGTGTGAGTCGAGATCTATTGAGTACATAGTTAAAAGTTGAGAGGATCATTCACTTACAAGCTGTAACTTACTAGCGTCGGTTGTGAATATCTTAAGATTGCTAGCCCCGGACTTAACCACATTAGTGCAAAGAAAATATTGTTAGTACACTTATTGATTGTAAATTGTTGTTGCTGCGGAAAAATTCTGGCGATAGAGTCTCATATGACAAGTGACAAGGGAAAAAGGGGTTATAAGTAAAAACAGGTGCTCAATGTCAACGCGGGATGTAAATCACGGTCATATCGGTCTAACTATTTCTAACTCTTCGTATATCACATGAGTATCTACCACAATCTACGTTGCGCAATATTCCAATATTTAGCGAGAAATATTGGGCAAAACACATTCTCTAACAAAGTAATCATGAAATCTGGCATCATTTGTAAGTTCCGGATGGAAGGTGGTCAGAAGATTCAACCCCTGACGCAGCGCGACAATTGTCTGTGGGTCGTCTGTGCAATGTGGAGTGGCAAACGCTTCCGGAAGGAGATCAGGCGACAAGCGTGCGATAACTTGTAAAGGTGGGTCATCTGGAGCCGGAATAAGACTCAGCACAACCTACCAGAATTCTAGGGTTAGATAAGCAAGAACAAAAGAAAGCAACATACTGGTGCGCGTATAAAAACGCCATGGAAGGGTTTGCATGAGTTTCGCAGGCTAGACACTTTGAGTTCTGCTTCAAAAGATTCGATCTATGTATAATATCTCAGAACGTGACTCGGACATATTATCTATCGGACAGAACAATTACCTGGGAACCCCAGCCATTTCGTGCAATTGTAATGGACATCCCACCAAGGAGTTCTTGACCGCCTTTCTTTGCCCCCTCAACTCCCCTCGAAAGAAGTATTGCTCCGGCACATGTTCCCCAGACTGGTTTGGTCTTTACAAATTCTCGCAGGGGCTCCAAGAGACCAGCAAGCTTAGCTAGGAGGGCGATCGTAGTAGATTCTACTTGACGTCAACATCTGTGGGATAAACGGAAACCAGATAGATTTACCTCCCCCCGGGATTACGAGCGCATCACATCGTTTGAGATCACATAAACTGCGGACCTGAACGACCTCAATGCTTATTGGTAAAGAAAGTTGCTGTAGAACGGCCTGGTGCTCGATAAAGGCACCTTGCAAAGCTGAAATGTTAGATAGTCAGTCAGATCTTCGCTAAATTAGTGGTATAAGCTGTACCAAGGATACCGATGATAACTGCCTTGCTGTCGTCTTTGGGAGACATTCTAGTACCTGCAACGCAACATCTCGGGTCCAGGATTAAACAGGTTACCCTGCAGGATATATCTCTCCGATCCAGAGAGATAGTTTGATGTATATTTCAGAGTAAGGTTATGGAATCGTGAGTCCCGGACGGTGTAGCGGGTAGCCGCTACTTGATAAATATTTCCGTTGAATTGGTGACCATGTGCACTCGATAAATTCTCCGGAGCTAGCAGTTACGTAATGAGTCAATGGAGTCGAGTCAGCGTGACGTGGAAAAATTACGTGAGATGTGACTTTACAGCCTCATAGTCACGCTCTCAACAACAAAAAATTGCAGTTTCTTCTTGACTTGCACGATGTCTGACCTTGACGCTGATTTGTACGGTGGTGCGCATGAAAAAATATTTGCATTCTTATACTTAGGACTTACTGACACCGCATTTAGATCTTTATGGTAACGACGAGACTGATTTTGACCAGGTACTCGATGACAATGACACGCAAGCAAAGTTCGAACAGACAACGGCCGCTACCCCTTTGACCACTGAAAGTACCAAGCCTTCAGAGCCTGTGCCAGCCAAACAACCACAGTCTATTCCTACTGTGGAAAGTAGTTCCAATACAGCCTCCCAGCAACCGTCAGCACCGCCAAAACCAATTGCTACACAGCAACTTTCATATACACCATCCGCTCCTCAGCAAATTCCCACTTATGAACAACCCCAACCTTCGGAATATCGCGAAAATCAACAACAACGCAATGACGGTGGATACCAAAATATCCCTGTTAACGAGAGGACGGTACGCCCATCTGAGATGAAAGATGAAGGGTAAGACTATTTTTTACAAGAAGGTTACTCATAACCCCAGCAAATTTGTCTACTGTGGAGCCTTATCAGCCAGTCCAGCATTCTGGAAACGATGATTTTACATCTATTGCTTGACTTGACATCCGTCCGTAGATGATTGTCGCGTAGTCAGTCGCATCATCTAAGCTAGCTCTAGCGTATTTGCTGCCTGTTCTACGTCTAGGCTAGGCTAAACACCAATCTCAACGAGCACCACAGTAGAGTCTTCCACTTTCTCTTCACTGTCATAACTATTCTGTTTATAGCATACTGATGCTAATAACAATCCTTTTCATATGTCTTTTTCCATGCAATTCCTACCGTGCAATTCACGTCCTCCACACTGGTCTATATCTATAGCAAAATGTTCATCGGCGGTCTAAATTGGGATACAACAGATGGTACATCGTTATCTCTTAGTTATCTTAATGTAGCACTAAACTTGTTCGATGTAGATGCTCTCAGAGATTATTTCTCGCAGTTTGGAAAAGTCGATGCATGTACTATTATGCGAGATGCAGCCGGGCGTTCCCGATGTTTTGCATTCCTAACATTTGAGGATCCTGCAAGTGTAAATGCTGTCATGGTTCGGGAGCATTTCTTGGATGGAAAGATTGTAAGTTTTGATAGTGGCTAGGCACCTACGTAGGTCTTCACCAGCGGTATTTATAGATTGATCCAAAACGTGCCATTCCACGCCAAGAACATCAAAGAGCAACAAAACTGTTCATTGGTGGACTCGCTGGAAGCGTTACCTCGGAATCCATGCGTGAATTTTTCTCACAATTCGGGAAGGTTATTGATTCAACTGTTATGTTGGACCGTGAGACTGGGAGAAGCAAAGGATTTGGATTTGTTTCTTTCGAAGACACGAATGTACAACCCTTTTTGGGCTTTCGGTAACCTCGAGATTGACGGAAAGATGGTATGTAACTTATTTATCATGTCATAGTAATGCATAGAGAAATAAAACCCTCAATTAGATTGATGTCAAGCTGGCACAGCCACGATATCAGCGTGACAATTACCAGAACGAAGACGGCGGCAGTGTCAGTGAGTACACTCAGCAGAATGTAACTGCAAGTACTGGCAGGTTTCCAAATCAACAAGGAAACTTCAATGCCGGAGTTAATGTTCCGACCCCGGCCAACGTCAACCCCACTGGTGGTAACACACCGTTCGATCCACAGGCTCTTGCTGCCCTGTATACTAGGATGTTCCAGATGACTGGTGGTGGAGCTATGAACCCTGCAATGATGGGCGGAATGAACCCTATGATGGGTGGAATGGGTATGGGAGGCATGGGAGGCATGCGTCCCGGGATGGGTATGGGTATGAATATGGGTATGGGCGGCGCTCCAGCAATGGGTGGAATGGGTCGCGGAGGTACCCCTGGCATGATGCACGGCGCTGGTGGCGGCATGAATGCAAATATCCCTCGGGGTCCCAGAGGGGGATCTGGTGGCCCACAGCCAGGAATGGGTGGTAATGCTAGTGTTGGCCCACAAAGATCGGGCCAGAGAGGCCAGCATAACTTCCATCCATATGCCCGGTGATCCCATTCGAGTTTTTATTAGTTTTTCATGTTTTTTTTTTTGATGCGACGGACCATTATATGTTGTCGCGATCATTTCCCGAAAAAATGTATATACATACTTATAACTCTTATTAGTGTTACTTATCCCCCCTGGTATGAAGTTGTTTGTACTTATTCTCCCACTGCCAATACTAACTAGTCTTCCATTGTAATCGGATAAATAAGCTGGTAACTGCATAAGCCTAATAACCCAAGCAGAAAAAAGTTGTCAAATGGTTACATCTACATACGCACACCTATTCCAAGGCAGGATTTCTCCATAATAAGTGACACCTTGTACATAAAACCGAACTTTATCCGAGTCTCCATCCAGCTTCAAGGTAGATTTGAGATTCTCTCCAATAACCATGAAGCTATTCATCGAGCCGTACAACCCTGAAGTCCCGAGCCAAACAGCATCTGAGGGACCCTTTACAATGTACTGATCCGTATATTTTTGACAATAGATGTTGAAATATAAGAAATTACGAATCCAACTGCTGGACGGTTGTGGTCTCCATGCAGACACCAAATCTTCAGCTGTCGTTATAAGAATATCAGATACGAAAGGGAGTGATGCCGCAACTTCCCAGGTTAAGATACCTGACATGGGCTTGGATTGTAACGTAGAGCTTTGCTGGAAATCCACCCAAAGAATATGTACGTCATGCTCCGATTCCAGCTCTGCAGGAAGCTTGGGATACGCTCCTACTTTTCCAAGCAAGTAAGTGAATTCCAGAGGTTTCGAGGTATCTTCCGATACGATGGCACAAACTAAGCCAATTGCTGCTATGACTTGCTCACTTGGACAGTCTGTGACGGAGAATTCAATGGAGAGTTTCGTCCAACCTGCAAGTTGGGTATCTTTGGCGCCTTCAGGAGGAATTATAATTTCATACCCGACAGCTGGTGAAAGCACCTTGACGTTCAGGGCAATATCAATATCAACCCCACTATCCACATCCGCAGCTTTGTAGATGATCTCTGCCGTGTACGATCTGTTTGGGGTGACAGAAACAGACTGAATGGGAAGCCAGATACTTCTATACGCGGCTAAGTCATGCGAGGACTCTGGAACATTGAATGATAGACGGAGACTATTCCCTCCGTTCCAAGCATCATCCATACAAAATGACGGGGTCACTTCAGGTAACGTGTCTTGCCGATCATCTTCCCACTTAATGGTTGGACGTGGCCATACCAGATCTCCAACTGAGAACTGTTTGTCGACGTCTGTCCAGCAGTTCTTGCTTTGGAAAACTTGTGTACCATTAACGAACCAGGATCGGCCAACCCCAGGCGAAAAAGTGGTGTTGAAAGGCAGGAGATATGGATCAGGAGGCGAGATGCGAGGAAAGAAAGAATTGATCGCAAGGAACGGTCCGTGTACACATTCAGGTTCGTTTTTGCGCCGAGGTGCTTCTGGGACCTCTATGGTTCCCTTTACAGGGCCAACCCACAGCTTGCTTTCATAGTCCCACCAAGTATCCCAATTCCAACCTGGTTTATCCTGCTCGCTTTCCCAAGTCCAAGCCTGTCCAAAGAGGGCTACACTAAGTCCAAGTGATTGTGGCGAAATGTGGGTGATGGCTTTGTATGAGTCAAAGCCACCACCCCCATGTGACCCACGTCCCCAGACGTCAACGCCTACGTAAATGTCTTGTAAAGTTTTGTGATCAGTATTCAAAGAGGAATTGGGGCCATTTCCTGTAAGTGCCGGATCGAGACTCAGGAAATATTGAGCTGTCTTCGCGGTGTAATCAGGTGGCCACTTGTTTAAGGGTGTTAGGCTTTGGAGCACGCAATAAAGTATGTGACACGTACGAAATAATTCAAAAAAAGTCCAGATGAGGATAGGAAGAAAGGGAGGTTATAACTATTCAATCTATTCTGCCATGCCAGTTGTCCACTGAAAACGACACTGTCGTACCTGCCAGTGTCAAGACGTTTTAGATCCTACTTCATTAAATTGTTAACTTAATGGTGACATACCATATCGTTTCACCATGCGGGCCAACCTGAGATAGTATCTCATCTTGCAGCAGGGTAATCCAAGCAGCCAAGGCCCGAGTTTGTTCTGTTCCACCTCTCAAGGGACATTCAAAATTCAAAAGATAACCATCAAAACCACGTTCCTTGGCGAGATGGGCCAGCACCTTTGCGTAATGCGGAGATATGGGCAGCGACATAGAAGTGACAGGTTGTTCTACTGGTCCTGTCTTAGATTGGGGCATTTTTCCAACAATGAGCCGGAGACAATCGCTTTCCCCATCACCCTCGAATATCCTGGATGGTCACATTAGAAATCATGGAGTGCGGAGGAGAAGGAAGGGCGAATACAGTGTACCGAGCATCTTGGTGCCATTTCTATGGGCTGCACTTGTCCAACCTGGGGGAGGAACAGTAACGCGATGGTGTGAGAAACTGATGAAAGAAATAACAATGAGCGAATATAGCGGGGAAAACCCACAAGCATACTAGACGAAAGTATCGCAATATGACCAGAAGTTGAAAGTATAAGACAAGGCGAATGAACTTTCGGTATATCCTCCCTACAGATAGATTAGATCTGGTTTGTGATTGTCAGAGCTGTCAATACCCCACTTACCTTGTAATCATGGCATACCTTCAAGATTGTGCACGATTACAGTTAGCAATTGATTCAGTCAGTTCAGGGCGGTACCAAAAGTTTTCCCTGGCCCTCCAGCCCTTGCATCTGCCTGGGTTGTTGATTGTACCCCACAATCCCATCATATCCACTGCTCCTGCTCCGTCTAGTGGCATTCCAGTTGTCAAGCTCTTGTAAAGAACTGAAATATGCCGGATCGGATCTTGGTATTTCTATGTGTCCGTTGATAGGCATTCCAGTATGTGATGAGTTAGCTGAATGTAACTTGGGTTTGTTATTGGCCTTCTGTAATATACTGGACTTGCAATGATCAACACATCACTGATGGCTATTTTCGGTAGAATATTGTAATCTTGACCAAACACAGCATCCTCAGACTTGGAACCTTTAATTCAAACTTCCATCTGGTCTTTCGTATTGTGGGTCCACAAGAACATCAGAGCACCATAAATAAGCTATATCTCGCCCCGGAAGTCACTTCACTGTGCAAGAATGCCTCTAAAAAGGCTAGACCCCGAAGTATTCTCTTACAAACCTGTTTGCAAGGAAGACATGGGGGAGGCTCCGGTTAGCAAAGTCAAACTCAAAAGTGGTCCCACTGGGATAGTTGGAAGGCCTCCCGAAAGTATCGAGTACCCCACTACAACTGCTGAACGTGCGGTATATCGTACGAAGGCCGGAAAGGTTTGAATTTGATTATCAAGTATTCGATTTGCGAACAAGTTGATCACGAATGTATAGAAACTCACACCATATCAATGGGCTGTATATGATTTTACACTTTGTATTCCATCCGGCAAAGTCACAACCTACAAACACGTATCACATGTTGTAGGCGGCTCCCCTCGATCTGGTTAGTCTATTGATTCCATTGACCTCGTGTACCGCATGTTCCATAATCTCATCAATCGTCCGCTCAGCTGGAACGGCACTGAGGAACAACCCTTTCAGTCCCTACGTGCCTTGTCATCGTGTTATCGCTTCCAACATGTTTGTGGGCGGATTTTTTGGAGAGTGGGGTGAAAATCATAGGACAGGCTCTCAATACAACAAGAAAATCGATGTACTAGCTCGGGAAGGCGTTATCTTTGATAGACGGGGACGTCTCGTAGATAGCAGCTGTGTTCTTGCCTTTGGGACGGCATAGACCCTATTGGGAGGTAATTAATCACATACTCCGAATACCTTTTACATACTAAAGTTTCAGGTCATATGTAGGCATGCATCACCAAGTAAATTCTATATACAATGCTGAGACTTTTATCAAGCGCCCCTTGACCTGCTGGCCTCTCGGTTCGTGGATCTGATTGGAACATCTTCAAGCGTCATCTGCTAACTTCTTCAATAAAGGGCGCGGGATGTGCATGTGTCTTTAGATGTGAAGCACCAGTTTTTTGGATGGTCATAGATGCGAAACACTTGACCGCAAGGGAACCTCAATTACATATTATAACCCATTTATGTATTAGGAACGGACCAGCTATTCACTACTAGGCGCTCATACATTCGGTTGGGTTGATTGCCGTAACTATCCAAACCATGTTAAGCTTGTTGGCGGCATTCAGTGACTTATATTAATTGCCAGCGTACCATTCATAAACATTTATCAGAAACTTCATTGCAGAATACCGCCCACCTTCGTCATGTTTGACTACAATCTTATTATTATCTTAACTTTTGGAGCTCTCCTGCTTTTCTGTCTATCACAGTACAACGAACGTCACTCGCCACTTGCGCTTCTTCGCGGTCCCCCAAGCTTAAGCGCTCTTACCGGAGTGAGCAATTATCTGCAGGCCTCACCTGACCGAACTTCTATTATCACAAGATGGGTAGAAACATATGGATCTGTATTCAAAATAAAAGTCGCTATGGGTGTTCAGCAGGTTGTGGTTTGCGACCCTAAGGCAGTGGCGCATTTACATTCGAGAGACGCGTATGTATATGTCCGGTCCTTAGGGTTTAGAGCCATAGTGGAGACCCTCATTGGTAAAGGTGTGCTGTGGGCGGAGGGAGACAGCCATAAAAAGTACGTGTTGATGCTTCACTGCTTAGTCCTTGGCGTTGAAATTTTTTCAAAAGACAAAGAAAGATTCTCAACCCAGCTTTTAGTAACGTAGCGATTCGTGATCATACCAGAATGCTTTTCGATACTGCATATAAGGTATGTTTGAGAATTCAATCCGAGGTCTTCTTAGAAACCACCTGCCAGGTTAAATCTGCATGGGACGCAATCCTGGACTTTGATGAAACAGGCGATGGTATGATAGAAGTACAAGGATGGTAAGCTTTCCTCGCTGTAAGCAAGATAGTCAAACATACTCACATTTTTCAGGATGAACAAACTGTTGTAGGTGATATTAGACTCACTTGCTGATACACCTGACTAAAACTTGCACCATATAGTCTAGATTCTATTGGTCTTATGGCATTTTCACACGATTTTGGTACATTGGATGGCAAAACATCACCTGTTACTAAAATTCTAGACAATTTTAGTGATTCGAGGCCACTCTATGCTCTTGACCATCATATTCTACAACTTTTCATTCCTCTCCTCGCGAAGATTCCATCACCCCGCAATATGCACTTCACAGAGTTGTCCAATGCTACTGAAGAAATCATGGAAAAGCTCATCTCATCCATGAAAAATGGGAAGGACGAGGTGATCGAGGAATATACAGAAGATACGTCAGCAATTGGCCTTTTACGTATGAGGTTTGAAATTCATTTTTCTTGGTATTGATATTGATTTGTCTTTCTAACAAGTTCAAGCGGAACGTGCGGACCCGGCAGTCGGTATTAATATGGATGAGATTATTGCACAGGTGGGATCTCTGTGCGACCGCATATCGAATATCTAATTAATTTGTTGCACAGATGAAGGTTATCTTGCTCGCAGGTTATGATCCTCCAGCTAGTAAGTTTATCTATGCACAATACTAAGAAGATAATAACCATTGTTCTAAAAGTAACCCTCGTCGTAAGTACCTCATACTCAGTCGCATCATAGTCTTATTCTTGTCAGTGGGCATTGATTGAGTTATCTCGTCATCATGACATACAAGAGGCCTTGCGTCAAGAAATTTGGCAGTTTGGCAATACGAACCTTACATGGGAGCAACTTGAAATGGAGCTTCCACTGCTCGATGCAACCCTCTCAGAGGTTCTCAGACTCCATACTCCTTTAAACGAGATCCTTCGTCAGGTGAGTACCTGCGGCTTCCATTACCTATATCAAAGATTAGTGAGCTTGGACACAGGCCAAGGAAGATGATATTTTGCCTTTGTCGGAGCCGATTGTCGGTTATAATGGCCAGCTAGTCAATCAAATACAGATCCCCAAAGGAACCCTGATAACCATTCCTTTGCATTATCTGAATCAAAGAGCCGCGGACTGGGGAGACGATACTAGAGTTTTCAACCCATATCGTTGGCTTAGAAAAGCGACCAATGAAGCGAATATCCCCCTGAAGCGATACCTCGCATTCTCGGACGGCCCTAGGATATGCCTCGGCAAAGCATTTGCTATCGCGCAAGCAAAGGTATGATGCATTCTGACAAAACTCTGCAGAACTAGCTCATCGGAACTTGAATTGGATAGGCTGCATTAGTGGTTCTGATTCGTCATTACTCATTTGAGCTGCCTGATGGCCCACAAACACAAATCGAGAATCATTTGGCTCTTCTACCCAAACCTAAAATAAAAGGTCAAGAAGGAGCTAAAGTCCCTTTGCGAGTCAAGAGGCTGCTGTAGATGGACCATACCGCCATCCTGTACAGTGTTTCATAGCACAGATACCTGTGCCATGATGCTATGCCGCGCTTTGCTACTAAACTGTGAATAAATATTTCTGTGTGGTATGGTAATTGTGTACTTAGATATGGTAGTGTGTGTGTAAAATTTGGTGTGTACGAGCCAGTGAATTCACATTCCGCATTGTCTGTCCAGATGGTGTGACAATAAGAGTCACAAGATTGTGATGTACCTGTACCTCTGAGTTCTGGTGAAATGGGAATCTGGGATGCCCGCGCTAATTATTCGACAGTAGTCTGCTGTGAGCTATTCATAAACGTATAGCGGTGATGATGTGAATAACGACTATAAAAGAAACCCCCTCTCATGATTCCGCTTTCCACAATCTGTTACGCCAACTCTGGCAATTTGAGTATTTACCATCCCTAGTAACATCCAAACGTCTTCAAGAATGCCAGTGGATGATACACCCTCCCTCATTGAAGAGGTTCGCCCACCCTCTCAGGGAAATGACGTCGAAGGAGGACAGGACACTGGTGAGTCGCTTAAATATTACAAAATATATGCGCCAAGAATTAGGGATATATGCGCTTTGCATACATCACGACTCGGAGATGTAGCGCAACCGTCTCAACAGGTGTACACACCAGTTTCAACGGAATACTTACAATTGCACTTTTTAGGATCCAGAGAATCGAGGCAGTATATTTACATACCACCCTCGACAGCGTCTGCTGCGCTCTCAGGCTCTGTGCCTTTTCCTTCTATCGAAGGAAATACGTCTGAGAATTCCGGAAAACTTGTATCTAGTTCGTCTCTACATTTTGTTTTTATCAAAATATGCATGATTTAACATGATGTACAGCCCTTTCACGTATTCTTCAGTCAACAACGTCTCAAGACAGTCCAAGTTCGCTCATTCCATACACATCTCCCTATTACCTTCTTAGGTGTCTATTCTAGATTCTCAGACGAATACCGCCCCACAAAGGCCGCCAACTTCAAATACCAAATCATCTCCAAGTGAGAGTCCCAGGCTTCCAAACTCGAGTGGCCTTCGTAATGTTCGGCCGGTAAATTTTAACATAACAAATCTGGCTCGTGGCTTCCGACATAGCCTAGATGCTTCCGCTTCATTGCCTTCGTTCTCTACGACTGATTTCGAGTCACCTGCTTTAAGCACTGCTTGGGGAACGCCACATAACTTTAACTTGTATGGCGGTGCCAGTGTTGTGCCACCACTCCCCAGCACATCCGAAGATGGTTCGCCATCAATGGAGACATCTAAGCAAAGAGTATCATTTGAGAGTGACAGAGTGTCTTTACCCACGACGCGCAATATCAACCGAGGTATATTTATTATTGGATTGTCAGTAACATTCAATATAATTGGTTTATTAAATCACAGGAGTTTCGCGATTGACACGGGGCAGCGACCCTCCACTTCCCTCGTCGGTTCTCCGCTCTTCTCCGTTTATCGATGAGAGGAATAAATACAGGGACCCAGGCTCCTCTCGAGCGCATCATGCGCGTTCTAGATCACCTTCAGAAACACGTTCCAGAGCAACGTCACCATTGCGGATGCTCCACCAGTGGTATCGGGGGAGCCGTACTGCTGAAGAACCATTTGTTCCCGTTAATCCTTTTACATTCAAGAACAAAGTCCGTCCCACCTGCTTTTGTATACCCGGGGCAGAAGATGTTACCCACTCAGAATCGTCTGATATCTCGCAACACCACTGTGGATTGTCAGGTTCTACACCTAAATCTTTTCTTGGTAATACGCGTATCTTCTTTACCGACACTCTTCCGCGACAGTTATATCTCAATATTCTCTTACATATACCTGCCATGTATTTTTCTCGCGTTTCTAAAATATTCGAAGACGCAGAAGTCAGCAGGCCAGATATCCAACGCATAATAGATGAAGGAGGTGGCAGAAATGGCAATTTTAACCTTCCATTAACCAACCCTGGCGCGACCTCTACTCCTGTTCATGCTGCTCAGCGAACTGGAGGACAACTTCCTCCTAACACAGCGTCAGGTGTAGGTGTCGCGCTTCATGTTGGCACCTCACCTGCTGCTTCTGCGGCACATATAAATAGCTTGCCTTGTCCAGATGAATGGGCGCCTGGACTTGTTTCTCCCGCGTTGATTCGGTTCAAACATTCTTGGGAAGCATTTATAGACTCTTTAATGAGAGAATGGAAAACATTAAATCTGGTTTCAGCTCTATTGGCCTCGTACGTGACTATATCATCTGAATTCTGGTTTCAACGCTCAAAAGCATACATAGTGCGATACTCACCATATTTCAGGTGCCACAGGCTGCTAACGATCCGCTGACCCGCACGTCTGCCCTACTATCTTTAATTTGTGGTCTAATGAGTCTATCGTACGGATGTGTGTATGTGGTTAGGTTTGGAACCATGAGAAGTATGTATAGAGCTTCGAGATGGGCAGAGGTATAACTATTCCGAAAATTCAAAGTTTCGCAGCCACTAACTCCTTTCTAAAGGAAGCAAAGAAAGATGACACTGTTATTTGGTGGAATGTATGGGTACTATTAGCTATGCCGGCAGTCTGGTTGGCTTGGTGCGTTGGCAACTGTGAAATGTTTGGTTGAAAGACTCAATGATCTTCTAGGTCGATGCTTTTCTTCTTGTTTTCCATCCTTTCTTTTGTATGGAGGTCGGGATCTGTATCGGATCCTGATGAAAGAGCACCTCTCAGCACGCTTGCAATTCTTGGTCCTCGTATCGCAATTTCATTCGTGCTTTTTCTGGGGATGGTATACTTTGCTTTCATAGTTAGGAGCCTCAAAAGATATGGGACCCATGGTGCGACACGGGGTATCTTGGGAGTCGCTCGAGGTTATCGGGGAGAAAGAGGAAGAATAGAGATGAAAAAACCAAAAGATATAGATGGTGCTATGGAAACTCGGGGGAGGAGGAAGGAAAGGAGCTCATCTACCAAGGCAAGGCGACGCGAAGAAGCTACGCGGAGCACAGAAAGAGAGAATGTGAAAGGTGTAGAAGAAGCAGGGTCTGCGGAAGGTGAAAAGGAGAAGGGTGGTTTGCCTTCTTTATTGGGACTTGGTTTGACCCTCTTCACTTCTCGCGACTCAGGAGTTGAAGTCGATTTAGGAGAAGGGGGATCGTCAGGTGTGAGATACCAATATTGCCTCGAGGCATACCATTTCTTGATACCACCTACCCTCCTTTGCGGTTCCATATCAGCTACTTATACCCATTAGCGTAGTGAATTTTTAGCTAGCTATACCATACTTGCATTAATCTGTATATATGATAATAATAACTTAGATTATGCTTGACTGTGCACACTCCCCTTAAATGCGTTCGGATCGTCATTTTGGCCAGTAAGTACAGTCATGATTACTCACAAATCTAGGACAAGTCCTGATTACTTTCATATACTTTGGCATCGTTAGTGCCAATGTAACCCAACCCTGCGCTACTATAAGCGACATTGCAAACTTGTATGATAAGGAGAGAGCGTATATGGGCTGTCACTTGCAGTGACTAAAAATAGAAAACATTTCCAAGTTATAGCTGCAACTTTGTTAGGTTTCCAAAGTAAGGCTCGAGCGTCGCGTGTATCGTAGAAAAATCATCTTTCAACATTGGACCAGACAAACGAGGTTGTTTATTAGTTATAGGCTCATACAGCCATCACATATCAAGGTCATCGTGGTATACGGTATCCCCACTCAGTGACGATTTCCGGCCTCAATTGTGATCAATATTGTGTCGCAACTACGCTTCCGGGCGCCGAAGTAAATAACAACTCCCGTGTTCTCCTGAATTTTGAGAAGCGGAAATTTTCTACGCAGACCATCGTTAACACTTAGTACTTATACACGTGTTGAAAAAAAAACCAGTGACATACGAAGTAAACGTGTAACTATCGGCGTCTACTCACCATGTCCATAAAATAGTATCTAACATATTGTTCCTTATTCATCTAATCTCCTGCCGATCCAACAGCTCCCGCCCGGGAGAATCGGCGGTGTATAAGATACATACATATGCTACACTCGACGGGACGGAGATTGGCAGCTTGCACATTTTCTGATCCGCATTTAATAAGTAATAATAATCAAGATTTATTCAATAAAATCGCAGCGCTTCATTTAGATCTACAGCAGCAAGGATGCAATTATATTCCCGAATTCAATAGTGCTATGGTTATTCCTCCCACAGCCACCCTTATTTGAATTACGGCTGTATATCAATTTAAATTCGATGCACGAACAAACCTGAACCGATTGTATAAAACGATCCTGAAAAATTATACATAATAATGTGGAGTAGATAAGCTGTTGCAATTTGCGGGGGAATAACCCGGCGGGACCTCATACCAAAGAAATGAACTTTGCTACAATGTTTCGCTTCCGGACTTGTGCTGTGCATCCACTAAACTATAACGAGCCAAACGATTGACAGTAAGTGCCATAGAAGCGCCCTTACCAATCAGTGAAACCAACGATCTTGCCATCCCAGCTCCACCAAATCAATTCATCACCTTCATCACTGGGCGTGTTTGACGGATCCCTGCCAAGCAGAGGTTCCGCCTGGAGTCCAGATACACGACCGGTTATCCACACACCCTCCACCTTACTTCTATTACCTGGTCTGCTTCTGAACACTGGTGAAGGAACGTTATTTGAGAGACCAGACTCTTCTAAGAATTCAGCAAGCGCAGAAGTCATGGAAGATGTCAAATTTTGACGAGGAATCCAGGCGGGATGATCAAATCTACGAGGAGCCTGAATCAATACATGGACCTGGGTAGGAGCTGGAGAAGGTGTCACTATTAGTGATTGTAATAGAATAATAATATAGACAGAATACTTGCACATTTCGGCTCCAAGTCCATCAGAATCAGTAGTTGCGAGAAGACGAGAAAGTTGACGTTCTGCTGATTGAAGAAATCGCTGTTCTTCGGCAAAGGTCGTATAGGTCCGAATAGGTACGGGGGATATCTCTTCGCTTCCCTCATCAGTAGAGGATTCATCGCTGGCAGCATCACTATCCTCATCAGTGGTATCATCTTCACAAGAGTCAGGTTCGTCATCACTCTCTTCAGGTTGCTCTTCGCTTTCCTCGCCCGAGGACCCTTCTTCCTCGTCTGATCCCTTTTCGTTGCTCACGAAGAAATCTTCTGTTTCTCCCCACACACGCGTTTCAAGTCCATCTACCGCATAGATTACCTTCGATTTAGCGGAACTCATAGTTGGACCAACAAGAATCGCAAGATATGCACGAGAAGACACCCTCACCGCATCCTTGGTGCTGTGCAGTGTTGAGGATGCTAGTTGAGGTTTCGACCTTGCGAAAGCCGTCGACAGTGCAGTAAAGGTCGTGTTTAGATGCGAGGCTAGCGTATCAAATGATGATATAAGCTCATTCCTTCGCTTTGTTGCACGAGGGTTCGACTGCTCAGCAAAACAGTAAAGTAAGCGAGGGTGATTAGGTGTAAGGGAGGCTATTTTTACCTTGTTCGTTGGTATACGTGATAATTGCATGATAGGACTATTATTTTCGTTTCAGTTTCTGCTGGAGATCGGTAACAAATTGGAGGGGGAACGTCACGGTATAACGAAGTCGAGATAATCAATTGTCATTTGGGAACTTACAATGGTATTTGATTCTTCAAAAACAAGACATGTCCCAGCAAGCTTATTGCTAATCTTGCGGCAAGGGTATCCGATATGGAGGCTACGTCAAGCTTCAGGAGCGGTATCTTTCCTATAATTGCGCTGCTTTCTTCCTCACAGCGGAAAGCGGACGTTGATTTCGTATCGTGTGACTGTTGTTCTAAGACTTGTCGAGGAGATACTGTAGCTTTGTTGGATGAAGAACCATTCGAGATATCGACCGGTGGTGGTTGGCTTGTTGGTGAGATTAGTGGCATTCGGGGATGGCTTGAGATCTGACGTTGGCCGTTACAACTCAAACCAGAAGGCCAAAATTAAATCATGTGCGGACGCGTTGTGGTCACGCGTTAAAGTCCCAGATAAATAGCCACAAGCAGAGGCCATCCTCTGCCAACTTCAAGCTTCATGCATTCATGATCCACTGACAATTTGTTCATTTAATTCAGGTGAGAAAGAAAATCAATTGATCAGAAACCACCCAGAATTAAACACTCCTGAAGCTTGTTTATTTTCTCAGAGTTAGAAGAGGAACGATGTACTCTAAAAAAGACATTATCACACAGATGTACAGATATTCATTTTCTTGGAAGTCGTTAATGTAAGTAAACTACATATTCCTGGGTATCAATGCATTGCTTCACATATGGAACAGTGGACTACTGGTTGTAAAATCATGACAAACTTGGAGAGTAGTACTCACGTGAGAACGGGCTAGGCAAACAACAGCAAATTCTGAGCTGTGGCCAACCTTTCCAACTCCCTCACTGTTTCCGCGGCTTCTGGTTTCTCGGTAGTAACCTATCCATCTGCAGCTCTCGGAATTAGGCTTCAAGATGTGTGGTTACTCGGATATGCTGTTTCCTATGGGGTTAAATGGGTGGTCAATGTAGCGATGAACAAATTCCTAATTTCAAATCCAACCTATGGAACTGGTGGGGTACCATCTGCTCACTCTTCGAATTCAAATTTGTAGCCACGCTGATCCCATCACTCCTAGCATGTGAATTAGACCAAAAACCATGCCCAACGATTGTCACTTGATTAATTCGAAATCGATATGTCCTGAAACACTGAACCAGAGCAACAACTCCTGACATCTGATCTAATGACTGATGAGTGATAGTGGCGACGGAAATCCGTCAACCTGAAACATACTTTTATAGCCAGGATAGTGCAAGGGATTTGTATCTTCTTGTGAGCGCCTGCAGTGAGTTTTTATATTTATCTTCGAAGTCTTACGGTACTGGTTACAATTTATGAATCCATGATGGAATACCACCGATGGCCCACATGTTCACTCTTACGCCCGCAGTGCGATAGGAGCAGACTTCCTCACGCAACTTGCCAGATTTTGAACACCACTAATTCCACGTCCGCTGT
This sequence comes from Floccularia luteovirens, assembly GCA_009739215.1. Taxonomy (NCBI): domain Eukaryota; kingdom Fungi; phylum Basidiomycota; class Agaricomycetes; order Agaricales; family Squamanitaceae; genus Floccularia; species Floccularia luteovirens. Next base: position 2,412,252 of record VSJF01000004.1, read on the forward strand.
CCCTTGATCCACCCGAAGCCACAAACAAAACCACAAAAATGATCACTGGTAAAACCACGAGCTTTGCAGCCTTATCGGGAGCAAGTCAATGTTACACACCCTTTAGGACTCGTTGGTTGTCATCCTAAGCATTGCTCCGAAACCCCAGATCTGTAGTCCTATCTAAATAGTACAAAGTTCTGTCTCCTGCTGACACCGCTACGTGGTTTCCCCACACTTACTGGAAGGTTTAACATAGAACCGGGTCGATTTCTGCCTCATGGCAAGCCTGTTATGTCAGCCATTTAAACCAACCTGGCTATTGACACAAGCCTCGACCCACAGTCACACTCCCTGTAAGGTGCTATTTAGGCTACCCTATCATAGGCACCACCTTGCACATATCCCCAGTTTCTTTCAAAAGAGATGACATGTCTTGCAGAAACTAAAACACACTCTAGGACAATCAAAATGGACAAGAACAGAATAAACCTTCTACTCTCTTAATAATTAGCCGTTGAATACAGTCGCGGGTTACTTGAAGAGCAGATCACCATGGCTCCAGAGATGCAAGTGTGACCCAGAAGTTCGGAAATTAAAGAAAAAGAACTTGCGTCATGCATCTTTAGCCTGCACGTGTGTTGCCCATTTATCCCGCAAACTTTCCGGCTCATTGAAGATCCTGGACTCAACACGTTTTTTCGTGTGCAAGAATAAAAATATCAACTTGTCACCTAATCATTCGTGAAGGGAACGACAGTAAAGTTCTTCGTATCTACATACTTTGGGAATATCAGGTGTCTCGTAACGCATGCCCGAACTCGTGCCCAAAAGACCTCAGTCCATCATGGGATAGTTCGATCATTACCCTGACAATCATTCTCCCAGACGTAGGATTTGGAATTCATGTCCCAATTCTTATCTATGTATCACCCTAAAACTTCCAGCTTTTCCAAACACGAATTCAGGATTTGTTCGATTGTGATCGTGTAAAAAACGTTTAGTCAGATTCAATCTCTGCACAACATGTCGGATTTGTAACATTAAAGGCACAGATTCCAAGATTCGCTTTTGTATACACAGTTTACGTTCTGCTAAAGGGAGGGTGTAAATCGGGGATATCGTCCCTTCCAGCCAAACTCCAGGTTATCGTGCAAGAACCGAACGCCGAGAGGCTTTTTTCCATGCCGAGTACTTTACCCCAAGGGGTGTGCGTTATTCACATATAAGGGGCTGGCACAATCATCTATGGCCGAATATCTCTTGATTTTCGTTGAAGAGGGAGCCTTCGGAAGTCAACGAGCTCTATTTCACCCATGCTTTACGAAAAATGTCTCCAATGGCGGCCCATTCTCCTCGAAACGTCATCCAGGCTTCTCTACGACCTCACTACGTTGTTCCTGTTTTGTAAATCTGATATAAAAACTACACTTTTTCCAATGGTTAGTTCGGCTCCAGTTTCTTTATGATAAGATTCTGAAGATGTCACGATCATTTTAGAGTACATTCGCCTATGGATCTGCTCCTCTTTGTTCCGTTAACAGGATATCATATGCTGGTCAAGCTTTCTTGTGGACATGGCTACATCTACTCCATTTTAACCTCGCGAACCAGACACGAGATCCAGCGGAGGATCTACAGAATAAGCCATGGCGTCCCTTGCCCTCCGGCCGCATCTCACATGCAGATGCTAAAATTCTTCGTTGGGTCTGCATGGACGGCATGCCTATCAGTTGTCATTGTACTATAGTCTCGCAGTATTTGCTACGAGCCTCTTTTTCACCTTTCTCATACCGGCGTATCATGAACTGCATTTCGATGGCCATTGGCTAATGAAGAATATACTCAATGCTATGGGCTATAGTTGCTTCGCGTTAGGGTCTACGTTGGTGGCAGGTCAGGCAATTAATTTCGGTTGCTTTAGTATATGTTATTGATGATCCAACAGGGTGCGACCGCTCAAGCAGTAGATTCCATTGGTCGGATGTCGCTTATCACAATGGCCAGCATACTGGCCACTACAATCCAGACGCAGGATTTTCAGGACGTCGAAGGAGACTCTCTTGTTGGAAGAAAGACGCTTCCTATCGTGTCGCCCAACTTGTCCCGATATTCCCCTCTGCTCATGTTGACTATCTGGACGCTCTATCTAAATAATGCAGTGGAACCTCGATTTCTTGTCGGGTTCCGCCCTTATTGTTTTGGCGGTGGTTACAGGGATTCGCTTTTATCTTTACCGAACTGCAGGCAGAAGACCACAAATCTTATATATTGTATAATGTAAGATTATCTGGGCTATATTTTGCATGATGTTGATTGAATATCTTCCCTCAGATCTGGTTAGGATTATCCTTCGCTCTTCCAGGGTATTACCGCATTTTCAGGGCCACAGCTGTATAATTACCAGCCATCGTCAGGCATATTCATTCATTACAATTATTTCTAATATTCAAACCTTACTGTAACCGCCTAGTACCAAGGATGTCACTTCCACGAGCCTTTTCACGTTTTGTCATGTCTTCATATTGCCGTTATCACTTGGTATTACGACCTATGTCCCTTTGTACCATACTGTACGATACAATATTTCTCGAGCAACGTGAATACAACAATGACTTCAATCAACACGCAAAGATGCCTACCACCTAAATTTAATTATGAGCGAGGCACGTGAAGAATATCGCTTGTTTGGTTTCACCATCACCTAATCAGTCGCGGGAATTTGCTGGCTTGAGCGATTGGCACTATCAAGTTGCTTTTCTGAGTACAAATTCTTACATACTGGAAAATCTCTTTAGTAAGTCTCAAGTATCATCAGCTCAGGTGACTGTGATGGTTCTCAAGCCATGCGAAGTCTTTTTGTCATTGCCCAGAGTCTGGTGTGATTCTTTGACATACTTCATCGAAGCATGTTCGTTCACTGCAGAACGTGTTTCAAACTCGTGTTCGGCTTATTTGGCTATGGCTTGAGATGCTCTGCCGCTCTTTTACCGGTTGTGGTCGTTCCCATCAATATTTTACCCGGAAATACGTCTGGTAGATCAGGGACTGCTTGAAAGTAGGCATCAGAAGTGAACTTCTCGGGAACCCACATCACCTGAGTCGTAAACTCAAATGCAAAAATGACCAGTGTAGTAATGTGTGTCCCAATCCGCCGGACAAACCGTGATCCTTCAACCACGTATGGATTGAATGGACTGCCGCCGATTGATTATCCAATGCTGGTTAGAATGGGGGAATGGGGCATGGGTACCGGCGAGGGACTTCGATAAAAGGCCAAGGAACTACTTCTTGACTCCAGAACAACAACCTGTAGCTCTCGATAATGTTCTTTGAAGTTCAACTTTTATTACTGGAAACCCTTTCCGGAAAAGTTTCGACTCTCCTCTACAATTTGACGACCTTGTTTCATTTTACTAGGTCGGATTTTATTACCATGGTATTCCCCATCGTGAGTAACCTCAATAACAACCCGTCGCAAAACTCATGTTTTTAAGAGCGCGTTTTCATATGGTTCAGCCCCCCTTTGTTCAGCCAACAAGCTGTCATATGCCGTTCAGGCATCATTCTGGACCTGGTTACACCTTCTTCACTTCAATATCGCAAATCAGACTCATGACCCGAGTGAAGACGAACTAAACAAGCCTTGGCGTCCTTTACCTATAGGCCGCATCACCAGCAACAATGCTATGATGGCTTCGTTGGGCCTGTATGATGACATGCTTTGCGTTATCGCTTTATTATAGCATAACAGTATTTCTCACTAGTAGTCGTTTTTTCATTCCTCCTGCCGCTGTACCATGAATATCGTGGTGATTCGCATTGGCTGATGAAGAACATTTTGAATGCTTTGGGATATACCTGTTTCGCTACTGGATCGACATTAATATCTGGTACGTTGTACACAGCATACTGGTGTGCTAGAATATAACAACTGCTCAGGTTGTAATCGTGAACAGGGTCGATCAAATTGCTCAAATGTCAACGTTTATTATGGCAGGAATCTTGATGACCACTGTGCATGCCCAAGATTTCCGTGATGTCAGCGGAGACACTCTAATCGGGAGGAAGACGATACCAATTGTGTTTCCAGAGTTATCCCGTTACTCTATGGTGATACCGACCTTATGGTCTCTCTACCTAGTTCGTGTCTGGAACCTGGACATAATTTCTGGAGCTGCCCTTGTAGTTTTTGCGCTATATATCGGGGGACGTTTCTACTTCTATCGATCGGTAAAGAAAGACCGTCGCTCATATGAACTTTACAATGTAAGGCAGTTTTTGATATATTGAGGACCGTAATTTGTTCAAACCCGGTTTCGTAGATTTGGATAGGCATCTCGTTCTCTCTTAGGAGGGTATTACCGATTCTTCAGACTCATAACCGCTGAGTAACAAGCTACACCAAAACAGTTACTCTTGGACATTCTGGCATTGTTTCAAGTCGACTTATGATTGTATTCCGTTGTGTATGGGTCTTCATGTCATTGTAATTCTCCGGGTACTGTACATAAATGCCTCGAGTCTAAAATGCAACTTGCCGCGTTGATTAACTAATAAAGCTTATAAGGGCGGGTATCAACGGGAAGAAAAAAAAACTTATGATGGGTTTAGCTATTACGTTGAAGTTAAGTGGTGCCGTATGCTCACAAATGCCGGTATTCGCATCATTGTAGTCTGTTAGGGGTTATTTATTTTCTTACCCCATCCTCCTACTTATAGGGAAGTTAGTATGTGTAATACATACTTACTGTTGAATATACTTGGATTTGCTGCTTCCATATAAGGTGGTTCATCCTTTGATTATCAATTTTCTTGGAGAGAATGTCCGGTCAGCTCTTATTGTCCACCGATTAGAAGCACAGATAGCTTCTAGTTCAGTGCCTAAATCACAAACATTTGTGAGAACACACAGGTGGCGGTCTGTTTTGTGACAGAAAAAAAAATACATACATGGCTTCTCTTCAATGCTGTCCCAGAGTATCGGGCAGAGGGACAAACACCAGCTCTGGACCGTTTGGCTCCTCGGACTTATGGGAGGTTCAGTAAGACTAATGGCCGTATAAGACTGGTAATTGTGTGAAAGGTTGACCTTGAAGAAATATGTTTAATACCAGTCAACTTAGAGCTTATAGATTCCCTAGAACTCGTCATAAGGTTTGTATCACTGAAAGGTTGTGCAAGCTACTTAAGGACATTAAAAGGACTTGTTTATATATATAAGGTCCACTTACAAACGCTGGTGCTATATGTATGCTGACCTTATCACCTGTATCATCGGCGTTAGCTGTAATATGTGCAACAGGTGGAAATGTATGTCGCCGAACCGGGTTCGACCTGGGGATTTACAGAGAAACATTTGGCAGGGCAAAAAAAGTCAAACCATTAATTACAAGTTTAAATGAACCTGGTCCTATAGCATCAAGTCTGGTCGGTCATATAGGTGAATCAAGGTAGTTCCCAACGAAGCTCACTGTAGCCTTGGATTAGCACAAGGACCAGATTTCCATACCAACTTCCAAGTTACTTGCAGGTGTAAGTCAGTACTGGAAAGATGTTGAACGTGACATAAACGCGTTGTGTCACATGTGACCTGCGCGGTACCACATCAACTCTATCAGTGCGGACAGAGAGCTCAGTCGTACATCACATTCTTCAACAGCCATGGCACCAGCAGCGAAGCAAACGAAAGGCAAACAGTCTACAACTCTCCGAATGTTCTTTGATGGAAAATCACCTGCTGGCAGGGTGATGGCAGTATCCACACCAGTGCGTCATCACCAATTCCTATTTCTTATTTGGCGTGGAAATATACGAATTTTGGTAGCAGTCATCGAGCCTGGGCAGTCAAAAGGAGAAAGTTCCTCCAACTATTGAAATAAGTAAGTAAGAGTGCTGTAGGAGAGTATTCTTAAATCTCAATCCACCTGATTTCCGCAGGTGATGACGAAAGGTACGTAGTGTGTTAGCACACTTTCGAATACGGACTAGAAACTTGCCTTCAGCGTTGAACTCCAGCCTAAAAATCTGTATGTTCTAATGTCCCACAAGTGGTCTTGACTTTTATTTATTCTTCAGGACCAGTAGTCATCATGGAGCAGCAAATGGAACAGAGATCCGAAACCAGTCCGGATCTATCAAACAGAAGCAATCTGGTACCAAACGCCGTAAAATTACTACACTCGTTTCAAGTGATGAAGATGAGGAGACCTGAGAAATCACCGCCAAAGAAGAGGGTCGCGGTTGCTTCATCAAGTACGGTGAAGGCGAAACCTATGCCAAAGCCCAGAGAATCCAGTAGGGCTATCAAGCCGAAGGTATTGGATGACGACGACTTCGATGAGGAGCCATCTTCTGGAGATGTTCCATCCGAGGATGACGCTTATGAGGATGGCGAGGATGTGAAACCAGCGAAGAAGCGCAAATCTCCTTCTGGGAAGACTACAAGCAAAAGATTACAGTCAAAAACTAATGCTGGTGATAAGACTGCTGAAACTAAGAAAGCTCAAACAGAAGACTCAAAACCCGGGGGAAAATACAAGTTTGTGCAATCTCTTAAAGACACTTTCGTCAACCGTATCATTAACATGTTATCCAGCTGGGCGGCCGCGAAAGCAGCGAAAATGTCTGGGCCAGTTGCGCACGGTTCGAAGGAAGTGCCAGAAGGTGCTCATCCTAGTAGCCTTGCAGGCCTTTCATTCGTCTTTACTGGAGAGTTAAGCAGTTTCTCTCGGGATGAGGCTATTGATTTAGCCAAACGTTTTGGAGGGTGACTGCCTACTTCATTGATGCACAATACACTATCATCTGACAATCTACTTAGCCGAGTGGTTGGTCAGCCGTCTAGCAAGACGGATTTCATCATTCTTGGAGAAAATGCTGGTCCCAGTAAGATGGCCGCCATTGAGAAGCTTCAGCTCAAAACCTTGGACGAGGATGGCTTCCTCAACTTAATTGCAACCCGAAAAGGACTGGGAGATGGTAAGATCGATCAAAAGACAAGGAAAAAGTTGGAGAAAGAACAGGAAGAAATTAAGAAGGTCGCGAAAGACATGGAAAAACGAGAAAAGAGCGAAAAATCATCATCCTCGAAATCCATCGATCCCTCAACTCAGCTGTGGACTTCTCGATACGCACCACAATCCTTGAAAGAGATCTGCGGAAATAAAGGGCAAGTAGAAAAACTCCAATTGTGGTTACATGATTGGTAAGTCAATAAAATTTCGTGTCCTATCTCATTGGTGATCATTGTGTAGGGCTACGAGCTTGAAATCAAGTTTCAAGAAACCTGGAAAGAACGGGATGAACGTATACCGGGCTGTTTTGATCACAGGTTCCCCTGGTATTGGCAAGACAACTAGTGCCCATCTTTGTGCCAAACTTGAGGGTTTTACACCAATTGAATTGAATGCCAGTGATGCTAGAAGCAAGAAGCTTGTTGAGGTAAGTAATCCCATTTCCTTTAGATCACGATAGACAATACAACCACAGAATGGTATGAACATAAACAACACTTCATTGGATGGTTATATAAAAGGGAACAGTGTGAGTAATCGTGGATTGCAGACATTAGCACAACGTCACTCAACCTATAATAGTCTACAAATTCTGTTGGGGTTGAAATTACAGACAAGACATGTCTTATAATGGATGAGGTTGATGGAATGTCTGCAGGTGATCGTGGTGGTGTTGGTGCATTAAACGCGATGATAAAGAAAACGAAGGTTGTCTCTCACATACCAAACTTAAAACTCATGGTCTGATGCGGAGTTTTTTTAAAGATCCCAATCATCTGTATTGCCAATGATCGTGGTGCCCAAAAACTCAAACCCCTCATGTCGACCTACTTTCAGTTTACCGTTCCATAAGTGAGGCTCTCAGAAACACAACAGTAATTTTTAGTCCTATATTGATCTCCTCCCAAGGCCTCAAGTGAATGCAATCCGGTCAAGAATTCTGTCTATCGCGTTCAAGTAAGAAGCACGTAACTCAAGAAAATAGGCTAATTTTTTGATGTGCGATATAGAGAACAATTGAAAATACCAGCAAACGTCATTGACCAGCTAATAACCGGCGCGCAGTCAGACATTCGCCAAGTATTAAATATGATGTCAACTTGGAAGCTCTCCAACACCTCGATGAACTTTGATGAAGGGAAAAACCTGTATGGACCTAGTTGCTTGCATCTCCAGCTAATGATGATACTCATATTCCTCTACAGTGCTAAAATGAACGAGAAGTATGCTATCTTAACACCTTTCGATATAACATCGAAAATGTTGGGACCCTACTTGTTTTCTCCTACATCCAGAGAAACATTAGGGGACAAAATGGAGTACTACTTCCAAGACCACTCATTTGTGCCTTTATTTATTCAGGTATAACTACTCTTACAACATCCCTTGAATTATTGACGATGTTGCTTAGGAAAACTATCTGAAGACAGAGCCTGCTAAGCTCCGGAACTTGGAAGGTCCTGACAAAATTTTGAGACAACTAGAAATTATGGACCGTGCAGCATCTTCTATTTCGGACGGGGACATGGTGGATGCTCTCATACATGGGTAAGTTAAATACTTTCTGTCAGATTTTGACTCACTGATTCCTGTCTGTTAGGCCTGAACAACACTGGAGTCTCATGCCGCTGCATGCAGTTTGCTCAACTGTTCGACCAGCTTCATTTCAGTATGGCATGGGGGCACATTATGGTGGTGCTAATGCAATGATATTCCCTCAGTAAAACACATTTCATAATTCCAGAAACCTGGTCCCTGACTTGTTTCGTTACAGATGGCTTGGACAAAACTCGAAAAAAAATAAACTAATGCGGCAATTGAATGATGTTCAAGTCCGTATGCGGTTGAAAGTTTCTGCAGACAAGTTGGAAATTAGGCAATCGTACATTCCTGCTCTATTCCCATACATAGTAAATCCGTTGATGGAAGAGGGCTCTGTACGTCAACAACCTTGTCCATTGATCACATATGTTCTGCTGACGACATAACCAGAATGCGATAGGTGAAGTCATTGGACGCATGGATGAGTACTATTTGTCCAAAGAAGATTGGGACACCATTGTCGAGCTTGGTGTTGGAGATAAGAAGGATGAGTTCGTCAACAAGAAAATATCAGGCGCGACCAAATCAGCCCTGACGAGAAAGTAAGACATTTATAACCCTATGGGAAGGCAAGACACTTAATGAACACCAGATACAATGCATCTGAACATCCTATACCGTTCCATAAAGCGCAAGATTTGGGCAAGTTATCGAAGAAACTTGCCGGCGGTCCTGCGCCTGATCTTGAGGAAGCATTTGTAAAAATTTCAGTCTTGTTATACATTATCAAGGCGCACTCAACCCTATGTCCTCTGCAGATCGATGATATCACGGAAGACGTTTCAGAAGATGAGAGCAAGAAAAAAGATTCTGATGATATTAGTGGCGATAAGCTCATTCAAGTTTCAAAAAAGAAAAAAACTGCTGGTAAGGCAAAGAAATGAATGTGAAGAGAGGTATATTTTTTGTATAATTTGAGGTGTGTTTCCTTGCCAAAACTTTGCAATCTACGACTCAAAGAATCTGCTCACTTTTATTGGAAGGACACTACCAAGTTTCTATCTATCTATCGAGGAGTATCCTATGGTGGCAGCTACCCAGAACAAACGTTTTTCGCTCCGACGTATCATTACACTACCTACATTAGTACAATCGATAGGGCACAAATTCAGCCAGCCCGTGAAATATTGAAAGCAAAAGTTAAACATGCTCTCTATGGCCTATATATGGCATATTCTGTACTGTCTGATATCTTTTATCTGGTTACAGCCATATCATAAAAATGGTTCATAACCTTTTTCATTTCGTTTCTGTGCGTTTATCGCCTTTGCACCATGGGGTCCTTCACTTTGCAAAATAAAAATAAAACTACGAAAGTTGGTGATGGAGTTGTTTCCGTCAACGATCAATTACTATATCTTGAAGAACGAGGATAGTGATTGTCTGTCAACGAACACCCTTGTCAATTTAAGTTCTCGGGATTGTAATATTTTATGGCATAGCGGTACACGAATGACAATGACATCTCGAAGGATCAGAGATCCCAAATCCGCTGGGTATTGAGTATGGCGTTGAAAAAACACCCGAGGGCAAAAACGCCAATGTGCATATGATATAGATATAGACTTAACGAGAGAGGTAGAGGTAATGATTCTATACAATTGGTGATTTTGTACAATTTGCAAGCAGTGATTTAACAACTACTAGTAAAACAATTACTTCTCATGATTTCACTCGCGAGATCGTGGCAGCGATCGACCCGCTGGAAAAAGTATCAGTTTCGGACAAATTTGACACAGCTTGGTTACCACTGACCTTGGAGCAGATACAGGCACAAAGACCTCCGCTTGAGACCTAGAAAGGTAGATTTGGCAGTTAGTCCCGATTTTCTTATTATATAGCTGGCTAAAAGTAGTTGGCAGAAAAAAGGTACTCAACGGAGTGACGTTATCAATCCCGAGATACTTCATATCAACGGGTATATAATGCTTATTGGGGAGAGTATACGAGACTTGTTGTACGTCACTGTTTTCAGAAATTACCCGTTGGGCCATTTTGTGGAGGGTTGCCTGGTAATTTTAATTAGTCTGTTTTTTGAACGTCTTGTGAATAGCTGCTATAGAGTTACCTGCACACTTGCACTTTCGTCGAGCGCAAAAACCTCCAAGGTGGCCTTTCTTGCTCTCTCTGACACGTTTGTGTCCCAAACGCTGCCATGATACCCAGCGTCACCCTCTTTCAGAGGCACGATAAACTCGAGCTTTTTGTCATCTTTTGGCACTGGTAAAATGATTGGAGAGAAGTTATAGACAAGATCAATGGATGTTGAGAAAATGCGGTCATCTACAGGGACAAGTGTCGTGTATTCATCCTTGATAAAATTTGTAAATGAGGATCCAGATGATTTAAGGACTATATCAAGAATGTATCGGGATAAACAATATCAGTTAGTGGAGGGGAAACGTACCCAGTAGCCCCGAAATACCGGCAGATGCTTTACCAACAAGTCTTTCTGGACCTGCAGTTGCATCTACCTATGTCACAGACTAAGATTTAGTAGTTGTCGAATACAGGAGATTTCCACTTACCTCAACGTTAACAACTTTCTTGTAGTCTCCATCCCTGAAGAAAGAATGTGGATGTTCACGTTGTTGTCCCTCTGCACCTACAGCGATGCGCGCCCAGCGTAATTGTTCTACAGTAATGAAAGCCTTTCGTATATGCGCGTATTTTGATACAAAAAATGTGCCAAGGTGGAGAGCGAAGATTTCTGGGGAAAGAATGTGTGGAGAGACTTTTGCAAGATCTGGATCCATATTAGGTTAGTCGGATGCAGCCAGCATTCTAAGCACATCTAAATCGTACAATATGTTATGTTCTTGACTTCGAATAGTTTTGGAAGTCAGCTATGACATGAAGGATAAGGGAGATGAGGAGATAAGCGCACTTGAATCGGTAGCAACGATAACAGAGTTATCAGCATGTGTGTAGCTATTATCAAGGGCGGTGTTAGATTTAGGGGAACTGTTAATCAATAATGATCTTTCTATGCGCGCACCTTGGGGCAATTTCACCTTCCAGGAGCGCAGTAACATTGTACTCAACGACATTGTGCCAATTACCCTCACGTACCATGCGGAAGACACGTATATCTGCTTTCCCATAACGTGCGGCGGTTAGCTCTGACATGGTTGGAAATTAAGAGGGAAAATCCGGGTGGTTAGAAATGTTGGTGTGTTTTGGCAGTGTCCAGACCGGACTCGGGTTTAGTTATCATCCCAGATATCGTTATCAGATAGGGTAAATATGTTTAAAGCAAACTGTGGCAATGTGCCCAGATTCTTACATGCTGGCAATAGTGGTGGTGGCAAGTCCGTGGAAACGAGCGGCAAATATTCGGACCCCCATAAGCTTCCTCAGATGACGATCAACCACTATTTTCACTAAGTGACAGTCATTGTTTTGAACAACCAATTTTCTGTAACTTGTCCGGACCTAGCCTCAACTACTTTGGAATTCGCACTCATGCATGAGCCACACATCCCGGAGCACAGATGCGAAATACGGACTTTCACAGTAGCCCTGCAATGCCCATATTGATAGCATTTCGGCCGACAACTCTAAAGTACTCAGCCCAGTTAGAGCTGGTGCTAAATGTCTTAGACCCAAGATAGCTGAGCTATTCACATTTCCAAACTGGAGGCATCGTGTCCACCGGGGTTAGTGCTCGACGTTCGACGGCCACTGCTGAGCTTATTCGGATTGCTTGTCTACACATGACTGAGCACCATCATCCAGAGCGGAGCTCATTGTAATGGTAAGGAATGTTTACGTTCTAATCCAAGTTCTTTAATATGTACTAATCTCTATACTCAACCTAGGCGTGCACATACTTGGAAATCTTTGTATTTTGTTCGTCAAGCTATGTGTAAGGCAGTGCAGAAATTGGCAATGCTCTGATGATGGACGCCACCCAGGAGATGTCCATCACTGGAATTCGATATAATTGACCAAATAAGGCCGCTCAAAAACTCCATGTTTGGGTCCTTCATCAAAGATGTTCGTTAGTCATTATATTTCTGCGCAGTAGCCGGATTTTCATTATGTGTTTGACTGTTTACTCTTTCTCAGATCCTGAACATTTTTCATTGTGGATTCCCGGAAAAAAGAAGCAGAGGTGATGATGGATAACTACAGCAACTTTCCAGTTGTGCACGTTTTCTCGATCAGGCGATATTCCAAACAGGTACGAGTCCAAGCGCTGTTTCACCAAGAGGACATCAGAGAGATCTAGATTAGCGGAGCAAGGCGGTTATAGTACTTTGTAACTTGATCGCTGGAGTGATGCCACTTTCGCGTTTTGGTCGTAATGAATTGGCCGGATGTACTAAAGGATCCTAGCTCTAACGTTCATTAGTCTTTGATTCCTGCCCCATCTTTGACTGGGTGTAGTGCCATTGTTGATGATGAGCACAGAAACAAACCTGCCCCCCATTCCCAAGAACATTGCACTATTGTAAGCCTATCACATTCCAGAGACCTCTTAAGTTCTCATATTCACGATCATACAGCACCGGGCCACCTGTATGTCGTGGATGATTCAAGCTGTTGTATATTTTTGAACTTGACTTATTTTTATTACTTAGCTCGTTGGCATCAATCTGAATTGGTTCTTCTATGGAATTCTGGTTGTACAGTACTGTGAGCATCAACATACCTATTATCAATGTCACCTACTGAATTCAGATGAACCTATAGTTTTCTACAACTTTCGTTTCAAGACTGATAGGAGGTGGATCCGATATACAAGTTCGTGTCTAAACTTCATGGAAATGTCCAGAACTGATCAAAGCGCAAACGTAATAGTCCATGTACTGTTCTTGTTAGAAACTGTCCAAACAATGCTTGCTATGGCTGATGCGTTCCATTGGTTTGGTTACGGATTTGGCAACATGAATATGTTGGGGGAATACTTTCTTTCGACATTTGATTCCCCAATGATGTGTGCTGTTATCGCACTTATTGCGCAGACCGTTTATTGCTGGCGTATATGGTGTCCTCAGTAGATGGAAATGGTGTTGTGTTGCTATTGAAGTGGTAATTTGAATCAATATGGTGGTTTATTTGACCTGAGTCGTTCTTTCTCAGTGTGCCCTAGCCCAAGCAGCTTCGGGAATAGGACTTGGAATAATGGTGGGATAAACTCATTTAACAAACATCAAATTGTTACTGATCAATTCCTGATCAATTCACCATCAGAATCAAAAGGCACAAAATATCACGAAATTACAGCCTCAAACTATCCGATTTGCATATGTATGGTTTTATCTACGTGTTGATCATCCCACCGACTTCTGATATACAGCTTAATAACAGGTCTGGTTGATAGGAAGTGCACTCACCGATATTATGATTGCGACCGCAATGTCGTATTTGGTATGTTTTCGCAAAGTTGCAAGACCGCAAATCCATTTCTCAAAACCACTTACAGCTTCTAATGACAAATAATCCAGTATACCGTATGAAAAATAGTGTAGCAGTTCGTATTGCAACACTAACAGTAGAAACAAACGGGATAACGGGTGTGAACTTATTTAATTTTTGCTCCTGCTATTCCTGACCGCAACTATCAAACTACTTAAGCTGCAGGCGTCTGTTGTTCTTCTTCTGCTAGGGCTGGTCCCATCAGTTGCCGCTCCAGTAAGTAAAATTTTCATTGACGTTTGTTTTTGCTAACAGGGTAAACCACAATCAGAAAACGAGTCTATTTATTTGCCCGTAAGTCATCCTTTTTGTGGCCCTTCTATTCTATTTGATTAGCTTGGAATAGTGGTTATATTATTGGAAAATTGTGAGTATTAATCCTTCTTTCAACCTGTCGTATCTGATATGAGAAAATTGGATGAACCAAAAGGTATAGCAATTCATTCATGGCTATGCTAAACAACCGCGCCTTCTTCACTGGCGGAAATGATTTCCTCCCCAACACTTTCGAGATTCCAAATTGGCCAAACCAAGTTCATAGGAGCTCGGAGTCTACTGGACGAGATGGTACGAGACATAATGATGTATCTGATAATGCTAGCATGTACGACGAGGGTGTTATGAATATACGTGGGAAGCAAGGTGTCCCTTCTGTACGTAGTAAAGTATTTTTCCCGAGTTCTACCCACTGAACCTGTTGTTAGGTTTGATTGTGTGATATACCATAAATTATTTGATTGAAAGTAGAACATTGAACCTGCTCTGTTTGATGCATGGTATCATCTTGGATATCCGCCCCCACTGTCATTCGTTACTTCCGTGCCCTGGATGAGATATTTGGTCATATTGAATCGATACGGAATAATGGCTGTTGTTGCAGTCAATTGACACGAGGACAAACCATTATGTGAATAATAAAAGGTCCAGATAGCAGAGCAGTGGTTTCCACGCAGCCCAAGTGAATACTACTAGATATCATGATTTGACCCGAGACTATGGCTATTCACAGTCAAGGAATGATTACTGATCCCCAACCCAGTGTTAGTCACTACCGAGAAAAAATCACAAAAAGTAACTTCGAAATTACTTGATATCCGCAAAACTGGGTTGAGCCTATGAGCACTCTCCACATATGGTATATTCATATTTACAGCATTGTTGGTAACAAGGTTGTGGAACTGAATACAACATTTGGTCAGTGAGTTTGATCTCACTAGCTGCTGTGCATCTGCTACAATGGACTTGCACCTATTAGAAGAGTGGAGTTGTAAACGAAGTGTCATAGTTACTATAGGGGACCAAAAAACATGCAAACTTCCGAACTCAGAAAAATGATTCAAAAATCCTACGAAATTCTATCAAAAATCAGCCAAAAAAGGCTGCGTGAAACGCCCATGTATGCTCAGCTGACCAGAGGAAATCTTTGATATGATCAGAATCTGATAAATTTGTTTTATTAGTGACATTGTCAGATTTGATTATCAGTTTTATTGGTTCAATATACAATGAACCTTTGCTTGACTATTGTCTATCCATTGCCTTTAGCGCAGCTATCACGCACTATGACAATTATAGCTATAGCTTATTTTTGCGCATCGATGGCCTTGAAATTAGGCTGCCTCAAATGGTTGACAGCTCCATCCGTTGATACCGAACAACGTCGCGATTGCCAAGTTTTAAACTCCTAATTCACGGGTTTTGATTGAACATCCCACAGTTATCTGGGTCATCCCCAGTCTGTATCCTTACATGGACTGTCGTGCCCACAGGTGCAATATGGTAACGTTAACACTGTACACGATCAGATCAAAAAACATTGTAATATGATTCAAGGATGATCGATGAACTTCACATCAAAGTTGTCGCCTATGCTAGTGGGAGTAGAACTCGTATCAGCTGCACTAATTATGAGTTTGCAGAGATAGCAGGATTTATTTAAAGCGCTATCGATCTATCTGCTGTTGAAGCGTGTGGCTTCTGTAAACGGCACTATTACTACATGCCAACTAACTTCTGTTAACACCTCAGGCAGTCAGATTCGGCACTATGTCATCCAACACCCAACTACCCCCAATACCTGATAATATTGTATTGTTGTAAGTTCACACCCATCTTGTTGGTTTTTACATTCATTTTATCCCTTGTAGCACAGGACCTGCTGTAATTATTTTACCTGCTGTTTCTGCCTACTGTCACTCATGATTTCCAAAGCTCATTGGTATCAATCTCAATTGGTTCTTTTTCGGGATCTTGCTTGTCCAATACTGTATGTATCAATAGACCGGTAACAAGCTCATTATCCCTCACGCAGATTAATCAAACCTCTCCATAGACTTTTACTGCACGAGCTTTTCCAATGATAAGAAATGGATTGCTGCTCTAGGTAAGACGGGGCGTATATTTACCATATGCAATGCTCACAATATGTTTTAGTCCACATCATATTCATCATAGAATCAGCCCAAACAGCAATGACCACTGTTGACGGATTTCACTGGTTTGCTGTCGGTTTCGGAAATGTAAACCTACTCAGCGAGTATTACCTTTCGACATTCAACTCCCCGATGATGAGCGCGGTAGTTGGTTGCATTGCACAGTCATTCTTCAATTATAGAATTTTGTGTTTAGGCCAATGGAGAGTATTTTGTGTTATCCTAGAAGTGGTCAGCTCGGTTCTTTTGTTCCGTTGTATTACTTAGTTCAAATCACTTCCTTCTTCAGCTCATTGTAGCTGCGACTGTTGGAGGATTGGGCTCAGGAATCATGGTACTTCCTACCCCTCTTTCTCCTAACCGTGCTGACTTTCGTTCCCTGAAGAACCAAAAGGCACAAACTATAACCACGTTTTTCCCAGAAACCGTTCGCTTCGCATATGTACGATAACTTGGAAATGAAAAATGCCCATGCTAACTCGCCTTATAGTTGTGGTTGACCATATGTGCTGCGATTGATTTGACAATTGCCTCCTCGATGACATACCTAGTAAATTCTTCTTGATAAAGTTATACATTTTAATTTTTGCTAACGAAACAACTTTTAGCTACTGAGATCTCAAAAAGAGATGACTCGCTCCACGAAAAGCATCACTACACGAATATTGACACTAACAATCGAAACAAATTCTATGACGGGTATATTCACTTCATAATGTATATACCCTTTTCTCACCGAAATACTACCCCTAGCTGCAGCATCTGCTATCATGCTCTGTCTTGGCACCATACCTTCCATTGCTCCTCCTGTAAGTTAAATTCACTTATATGTCGCACCTTTCCACTCTAATTCACGTTCTGAATAGAAAACGAGCATTTTCCTTTGCCGTAAGTACAAGGAATAAAATTATACATGCGGTCTCTCCAATAAATGTGTAGTGGCTACATTCTAGGCAAACTGTAAATTTGAAATGTTTCTGGTTTCACACGCGGAAAATAATTGACGGAATTTTTACAGTTACAGCAACTCATTTATGGCACTTCTGAACAATCGAGCGATTGTAAACAACTTCCTGGGTAGTTAATGTCGAACACAAATCCTACATTTAGCCTGCAGATTAGGCAACAAACACAAACAGAGTCAACTTCCCCAGACTCTCACCACAATAAAAGGGAATCCGTCCAGCTAGGCTGGCCAAGATCTCTCTGAGCAAGAGAGCGAGTTCACTAACAATACTACTGTGAGTGTTCTTTTTTGATTCATGGAATATGAAATAATAATAAGGCCTCTCGTAGGTTTAAAAACGCTTTATGCGTGTTTTTTGAGGGATATGTATGTATATTCATGACTAGTCTGAATGATACGAGTTGTAGCTTTATCCGATAAGATATATTGATCATTAAGCTTGCTTACTGATGTTTGTATTTATGGGTGTTGAAAGCTAGTTCGACTTCTTCTGAAGTGACTCCAGACTTTCACCTCCTTCCTTGTACTATCTAAATGGTGATTTCTGGCTGCAAAATGAAAATAGAATCAAATATAAATGACAGCTATACACAAAGATCAAACCAAGGCCGATACAGACCTCCAACTCTACGGTGCCTAGAATTTACAAAGTAGGATTATTCAGTCAGTATGGTATACCAGGCTAACCCGTTTTTGAACTATGAGAACCTCGTTACCAAACTAAGGAACTGCTCTAGAAGCACAGCTTAAGCACGCCATCATACGTCGGACGGCACGGCCATTGATTTCTATCACAAAGAAGCAATGAGTTCCTTGATGTCATCAACACATTGACAGCTGCAGGATTCCCTGGTTTATAATGCTGTTCTCCTCGATTGAACAGAACACCCTTACCGCGATTTGAGCACTTGCAATGTCTTCATCATCCTGGCTGTTAGCCGCATTGTCTACGTGCTTTGGCTACGTTATCTACAGAGTCTTATCCACACCTAAGTACCGCGCTCCCTTGCCACCAGGACCGAAACGTTTGCCGATAATAGGGAATGCCCATGAAATACCTGCCGATTCAGAGTGGCTAACGTTTGCGGAATGGGGAAAGCAATACGGTTGGTAGTGTCATTTACAATATGGCGGAGTATGACTCAAATGTCGCATTTACAGGACCTATATGCTCTGTCTCTGCATTTGGACAGAATATCATCATAATCAATAATGCTGAAGTTGCGATTGAGATGCTTGACAAGAAGAGCTCTTTATACTCTGACAGACCTGTACTGCATATGGCGGGAGAACTTGTGGGTTGGAAGAACATGCTTGTTCTTACACGTTACGGGGAACGGTTTCGTATTATGCGTAAATTCTTTCATCACTCGTTTGGAAGCAATGCTTCCGTGAAACAATTCTTTCCTATCGAAACAGCAGAGGTTCACGCCTTTTTGCGTCGCGTTCTTCACAATCCAGGATGATGTTTATGAGCATGCGTATAGGTATGTCCTCTAAAGCAAAAGTCAAACCAGTCGAGTGACATAGATCTACTACAAGGATTTACAGCTAGTGTCATTCTCCGCATCTCCCATGGATACACCATCAAGGGGAAAGATGATCCTTTCCTCAGAATAGCAGAGATAGCGAACGATGAGTTCTCCAAGGCGTCCGTTGTGGGGGCTTTCTTCGTCGATCTTCTTCCCGCTTGTAAGTCAAATCAGATGAGGAATTTGTATAATCTCGATCTTCACACTTACTCAGTCCAGTGAAATATGTACCAGAATGGTTCCCAGGTGCAACCTTTAAGAGAAAAGCTCGAGAGTGGAGAGAAGACCTCAACAGGATGGTAGACCAAGCATATGACTATGTAGAACAACAGATGGTATACATCTTATGACATCACCTTATCACCCATTTCTAATTATTTCTACCTGTAAGGCTGACGGAACAGCTCAAAAATGTTTCACGACGGAATTGCTCAAGAATGAGAACTTGAAACCGGAAGAAAAAGCACTTATAAAATGGACAGCCAGCACCGTATATGCAGGTATGGAATATCTTTCTTAATCCATATATTTACTGATACTATATTGAATAGGGGGTTTGGACACTGTATGCCAACGAAGTCTCTGTTGCAAAATTGGACGAAACTGATGTACCTCCTTAGTCCGTTGCTGCAATCAAAGCATTCATTGTTCTCATGACTGTTTACCCTGAAGTCCAAAAAAAGGCGCAAGCAGAGATAGATGCCGTTATTGGAAATGAGCGTCTACCTACAGTCGACGATCGCGAACGTCTGCCCTACGTGAACGCGTTATGTCGTGAATTGCTCCGCTTCCATACTATAGGACCTACAGGTTAGTTAGCAAAAGATTGTATATTCCTTATTATCTATCTAACTATTGAATCAGCCGCCCCGCATGTGGTAATTGAAGACGATATTCATGATGGGTACTTTATCCCGAAGGGTTCTATTGTAATCCCGAATGTCTGGTGGGCAATTATCAAGTGGTTGTGTTATAGAATTTGCAAGCTCAAGAAGAAAACTGTAGGCAAATGTCCCATGACACCAAGTATTACACAAATCCCATGGATTTCGATCCGGAAAGATTTTTAGGCAGGAACGGAAGGAAGGTCGAGCGGGACCCTTATGACTTCTGTTTCGGTTTCGGACGACGGTGAGATTAATTCTATTCGCCTTCACTTACGAACCCTTTCTGATTTATGTTTTGTTCTGGAATCGTAGACAATGTCCAGGTAAATACTGAACGACATAAGTATTGGGAGTACAGGTTGAATTTACTTATTATTTCAACAGGAAAACTTCTCGCAGATGCCGCAATGTTCATCCTATGCTCGATGACTTTGGCAGTTTATGACATCTCTAAAGGGCGGCTCGAGAATGGAGAGTTCTGCGAACCTGAACACCATCAACTCCCAGGACGGATCAGGCAAGTCATTCTCATTTATCCCATTTTCCTCTCTTTTCGCTAACCAATCTATAGCTATCCTGTGCCTCTCCCTGCTACAATCGTTCCTCGCTCAGAAAAGGCTATCGCCTTGATTGAGTCGGTTAATGAATGAATGAATTTTTCATTACTGCGAGCGAGGAGCATGGTATTCAATACATTGATCGCGTTTTTTGTTTTCATGAACCGTATACTACTACATATACACATATGCATCGCGTTTTACACCGAAAAAAAGATAATCTCGGCTCAGAATCATACACTACTCTCTACAAGTCGATACGTACATAGTTCAACAGCAACATAAGAAGTGTACAGGAACTATATAATCGCCTGTCGTTAATGTTAGTGCCATTTTTTTCGCCAGCCTAAGCCTCAGGCCTTCGAGGCAAGCCGTTACTAAGGGGATGGTTTTCCCCAAGGACCTGCCGGAGGAGCAGTTCCACACGCTCTCGATCTTCGCCGACTCTTCGCATCTCTTCTGCCCACCTCGCCTCCCTTTGTTCATATATACCACTAAGTGCTCCGAGACTTCCAATTGCTGCCTCAAGTGCACGCCTCAAATCCTCCTCCCGGGATTCTGAACTATTATCGGAACCATCTCCTGAAGGAGTAGAGGGGACCAAGAATCTGTCGATCAATGATGCCTTATGAGAACGCGTGCTACGACGTTCTGAAGCGATGCGACGGAAACCAGTTCTCACGTCTTTCAATGAGGCAGAGTTGGCAAGTGCTGCCCGTCGCCGAATGGAACGTGATTTGATAATATGTAGCTTCGTCGAGTGAGACGGGGAAGCGAGAAGAACCATTGTCGCATCTGTCTGTCTGTCAAGAGTTTGGAACTAAAACAATACATTAGCACTCGAAGATCAGTCCAATGAGTGTGAATCTTACAGCCTGAGTCAAAGCTTCCCAGCCTATCTCCCATTTCCGTCTCCGTCTCTCGACGTTGTTAATATACGTGGGATGATATTCCAATTCAAGCAGCTCTTCTTCATCACCATCATCATCTTCATCTATCCAATCGCCACTGTCATCATCTTGTACAACTTGAGGCAATCCGTTCGTCCAGGTCGGGCGTTCTGCGACAGAATAGCGTTCTTCTCCGGCAGTTTCTTCTCCGGAGGAAGATAATTCAGGACTTGTTTCCCTCGGTTGTGTGCTTTCAACGCGGGGAGGGGGTTTAAGCTGTGAGTTATTACGATGTGGGTTGGTAAGACGATCCTTCTTTTTCAAACCAACATTTGGTGCTGGTGGAAGTGGTACGGGTTCGTGGCTTGGACTTGATTGTAGACTAGATGATTCATTTGGCCGTCCCAAGGTCCTATTTGTATGCAAGAATGCCCAAGGGTTATATGCAGCTTGAAAAGGCGTAGTTGAGGGTGAGAATGTCGAGTCTGTTATGTTTCCATGGTTGTTTTGCGCGTAAATTTGCCATTGTTTCGCCATTTGTTCTTGTATAACAGAAGGGTGATTAGGATCGTAGTTGTGGAACTGGGGTCTGTTAGGAAGACCAGCTAATTGTTGATTACGCCTCACATGTGTGAATGGATATGGATATGGCGAGCCAACAGGAGCTATGGGACTGAAGGGTAGTAAATCCTTCACATTACGGTTATACGCACTAGAGATATGTGGTGATGGGGAAGGAGCAGCGGTCTGGCTGTGGGGCGTTGGTGGTATAGGAGCATCTGGACGAGGGAGATTGCAGGTAGGCCTGGATGTAAGCAGAAGCAGCGTCTTCATAGGGGAAGTCATCAGGATAAACTTGTGGTGGATAATATTGTCCGCTCTGATTGGCACGCATATAGTTAGAATTTTGTTGATTTTGCTTGTAGATATTGTATGTGATCTTGTGACGACCTTCGAACATCTTGCTTCGGATCCTGATCTGAAGGTGTAGGAAGTTGGGAGTTTGTTGAGCTCGATTTAAGTGCTGGTTCGAAGACAGAAGGATCTAGAGTCCTTAGACCTAATTGATCGACTGTACCGTTTCTGCCTTTGGGACGCACTGTAGCTGCTGCTCGGAAGTTTTGATGGGATGGGAAGTGTTCAGGAGGATTATCGGGAAGACCAGCAGTCGGGGAGCGGGGTGTATAACCTCCCTCATCTTCTGCACGATCCCTCTCCATGTATCTGCGCTCCAAGACTTCATGTTGGTCATGTATGGATTTGTTGTCTTCCCGGTGGCCAGAGCGGCTGTCCCTTCCACCAAGTGGGTGGTTACCATCGTATCTTTTCAGACCTTCTTCTGGAAGGATATCTGAGGATGGGGTAGGTGATGGTTGAAGACGTTGTTGTTCATCATGAGATTGTTTTTGTTCTTTCCAATCGTCATGGCTCATGCCATTTTTAGTCGAGATGCTAGGTTCATCTTCTGGCTCTTCTTGAACAGGAAGAGACCTATCAGGAGTACGAGCTGTTATCGACTGTAATGGCGGTGATTGACTGGAATGGGATAACTGAGTGCGAGATTCAACACCAACAGTATTGGTTGGCCTCCTGTGCACTGGGGGAGACTCCCGAGTGGTATACTGAGTATAGTTCGCATGATGTTCCCCTGATGCGACATGCTGAGTATGAATAGCAGGAGACATACGACGTTCAGGAGTAAGTGCTTGAGCTTGTCGGAAAGAAGCAACAGTCGGTGAAGTAGGTTGACGATCGCGGGTCTTCGGACTTTCACGCATGGGCTGCTGCTCCCGTTGACGCCTTTGTGATGCTGTATCTACGTCTTTCGGGCTGGATCTCTCGGTCACTCGCACTCTCTCAACCCCAGGATCCTTTGGAGGAGAAGGTGATTCGCCACGCCCATAGTTCACATTATATGGATGGCCTTGAATAGATTGGTTCTGTGATTGTTGTTGATCTGCGGCCCTTTCAATATCCGCTAAAAGTTCCTCCGTCATCTGGAGGTTATCGTCCAAGTTCTGATACTTGTGAGAGGAACTGCGGTTGCATACGATTAATCGGGCGTGGGTAATGTGTGCTGACCATATTTTGACTCAGTGAATGCTGTGGTGGCAGTGGTGGGGAGATCCGGTGCTCTACCCCCGCATCGTGAATATTCGGATTTGGATGAGGCGGGGTTGGAAGCATCCTGGTGAATTTGTACACCGCTGGGTGGGGAACGTCCCGAGTTATTTGACGAAGTTGGACTTGGTTGTTGTTGAACTTGGGAAACGTTTTGTGATGGTGGATTGCTAGGTGAATACATTTGGCCAACTGACGGGACGAGGGGCATTGATTGTGCTTTGATTGCTCGCGGCCTGTCTCTGATGGAAGGAGACCGCGAAGTCTCTCTATTCTGGAGAGCATGCATTGGTGCTAAAAATTATAGTGAGCAAACGTTCTGATGAAGTTTTTTTTTTTGCTGTGAAATTGGAATGGAGAAATATGATGCTGACTCCTCCGTAGTCAAAGTTCCGTTGACGATTACGGGTGATGTTCACAGCCGGTGGTTGAATGTTTACATCCGGATGAGTGAACGATCATAAGAAGAAAGATATGCACCTTGATTTGCTTGATGGGTCTGTGGCCTACGAGAGCGTTGTGCAGGATGAGTAGCCATTGCAAGTCCAGGTTTTTCTGAATGGTTGGAGGAATAACTGAGAGAACAAAGGACAAGGTAATTGCGACAGGAGCGTCAGCTCTATAGGTCCAAGAGCGGTGCGTTTCCAACGTGGCGAACGTCAGTACAACACATTGAAGGGTGAACAACGAGGTCTGCAACCAGGTTAGGAAGTGGTTGCCTCGAGGCAGATTAAACACTGAAAACAGGCGCCGAGCCAGACTTCTGGCCTCATTGAGAAACTGATTTACAATTACCTTTACAATTTTCCTACGTTCATTACCGCCTGCCTGGATATTGTATACGGTTTACAATAAGTATTTCGGCAGAGAGTGATGCAACAAAAAGCATTTGAGAATAAAGAGATTGAAAACCAAGTCAGGCTAAACATAAAGAGTTGTTCCATAATTGGAAAGGAAACATGATGCAGGGCCAGTAACATGAGAAGAACAACTATTATAAGATAAGGTCAGTAACAGTCAGAAGTCAAACATTCGAGAACCATGCCCACTCCTGAGTGCGATGTCATGAGTATTTGAAAGTAAGTTATGATGAATTCATCAGCTAGTGATATTATTAGAGGAACGGCACCAAAATCAAACTAAAATGACACTTACGAAAGTTCAATGTGTTCAAAATTTCATCTATCAGGAGCAAACTTGTGCCGACTCGACTACCATCTGAGCCCGAAGCCTTAAAGGGTCCTAATTCAGATGGACACAAAAAACTGGTCTGAAGAAAGAGGAAACAGTAGCAGATATGTCCATGTGCGGGGAAAGTATATTCTTATCTTATCTTATCTTATCTCACATTTCCCAGGAGTTTGGCCAATCAACAAATCATGATATGACAGCGCATCGCATGTTCATGAGTAGGTAAGTAACAGTCATACTCCTTTATTGAACCATAAACTATAATATTAGATGTACAGATACAGTCTCAATCCAGAAAGGAAACAATAGACCAACAGGTAGCCTTTCCCCAGCTTGCCAATCTAAGGATCTAAAGGATACTTTATAACTAATCTAACAAACTTTCACCTGCACTGCGTTTGATTTTAGAACGGTACGAATTTCATTATATGCACTGCTTATTCACAGTTTAATTACGAACAGATGCTGATGCCGCTACCAATAAGCTGTCTATAATCTTTACTACCATGGTAAGTTATGATACCTTCAAAGTGACTGGCTATTGATATAGAACATGTCCACCAGGACGAATTTGCGCTAATTAGAGGATTCGCATCGGTTTGACCTACCCTGTTGTGACGATAAACATCATAGGCCTTTTCTAGGCTCACACGTAAACGCTTAAACAACCATCGTTCATCACAAGATGGGTGATACATGCACGTATAGCGATAATTCCCTGCGACTCTTTCATTTAGCTTGCCAATATAAAAAGGGAGTCGGGTAAAACCTTGAAGCTACGCGGCTTTCTCCCTTGAGGAATGCGTTGGAGCTATCCTTACGTCCTCTGACTTTGTGCTTATGGAGCGACTGTGACGTTGCTTCGTACGGTTCTGATAATGAAGATATGTGTTCTCATGCCGCGGATCCCCTGCCAACGTTTCGCAAACTCAATGATCATATAATCTAGGGAGTTTAAAGGATTCGAGCGTTACTTTACGCTTTAGTGATATGATTGCTGTACAGCTTCTCTCAGCAGTGGTGACTTGTCTTTAAATGACATTGATGATGATTGCGATATCGCAATCGAAATTTGAGTTGAAAGTCTAGCTGTTCTAACAGTTTGTTGGAATTATACCGTGTCAGCTGTCCCTTATCATTTGGCACATTGTTCACTTGTCGTAGGATGATCTCACATCCTGACATGCGCTCGCGGTACGTGCTGGATTCTCCTTTTTGGCAGAGTTGTCGGGGTTCTCGGCACGGCGCATGGGCTCAAGACTATTAAGGTCAATTATATCAGCATATACCAGTTCTACTTGTATGATTATGCGTCTTTAGTATTTCGATTTCATTCTTTACTCCATTAACATTTGTATCAACAGACACGTTTCTTGAAGATGCACATTCGGAAAAGCCTTTCAACCTTTATCTGTATCCTTGTAACACTTTCCGATGCGAAGGCCCTTTTCAGTCCATCCGAGTACCCCAAGCAAACCGCTGTATGTGGTGCCGCAAAACGAAGCCCGATTCAAGAACATGTAGAGATTCAGCTCAGTATGTTTCAAATGAAAAAAGAGATGTCAAATGGAACGCGATTCTGAGTCCACATATTCAGGTTACGTTGACATTAATCCAGAAGCAGAGACAACACTCCTAATGGTTCATGGTTGGCCTAGCTTATGGAGCTCATGGTCGAATCAAATTCAAGAATTCAAGGTGACATGAATGCGCATTTATGGACGCATATATTCACCTCAATCTGATTATACAGGGTGAATACCATATTATCGCACCAGACCTACGAGGTTTTGGAGAGTCCACTCACCCAGGGGATGTGAGATCTTCTGGTACGATGGGCGACATGGTTGGTGATCTTGTTTGCATCCTTGCGCATGCACGCGTTCGTTCCGCTATATGTCTGGGGTAATGTTTCCTATAAAGCATCATTTCCAGTGGACTCAAAATATTTATAGACATGATTGGGGCTCACAGATCTGCTATGAATCAACTCGCTTGCGGCCTGATATATTTACCGCTGTCATCGGGTTGGTTGTTCCGGTAAACTCAAATTTCTACCACTTTCCTCCCTCAATTTACACACAATAAGTATTTACCCAGCGTTGGTTCATTTGTGCCCATAAAGTATCTATTACATGCCCTCCCCCGTTTGGCATATCAGACATATTTCGATGCGCGCACTAGTGATGCTATTGCCGAACTTGATCAAGATATTCTCCGAACTATCCGAGCTACTCTTCGAACGGTCGCAAGCCCACCTCCATCCGGATTTTTGGAAAGCAATACGTCATTCCTAGCTGCGTGGAATAACATCGAAGTACGTCATTATATTGCACCATTGTCTATTGGCGATGAGCAGTATCAATAGATCCCACCTGTTGCATTCTTATCTGCTGAGGAAGAAGCTTATTTCGTAGATCATTATAGAATCCAAGGGTTCAAATATAGTGAGTATGGGTAATATATTAATGATGTCTTCGAGTGACCGTTCTAACTGACAACACTAATAGATTTGCAATTTTACACTACTGAGGTATTTTTCGTCACAATATACTGGGTTTCTCTGAATATTTCAAAAAAGAATCGATTCTTGTCTTGGGAGACAGCTAATACACAGGGAAACTTTACTATCAATAATCCTGTCCTGGCAATTTATCCCAAACAGGTACAAGAATTGACAATGTTCACACAAGATCATCCTAACTAATGCACACGTGAAGGACCCAGTAGCTGATTGGGGTTTGGTAGCCAAATTAATGAATTCTAGTAGTTTTACTCCTAATTCTATGACTGAGGTATGAGCTATATTATAGGTAGTCTAATCGCTGTAACTGATGTCCTTTAGTTTTTAGATGGTGCACATTGGGTTCATCTCGAATTTCCGGATAAGGTCAACGCGATCGTTCGGTCCTGGCTGGACAATTTGGGACAAGAAGCAAGGGGAGTAGTAAAAAGGCGGATCGGAAGCCATGGAGACGAGTTGTAGCGATATTCTTTGTAGGCAATGTCTTTATGGTCGACTAATAGATGGCTGGTATCATACGGTATGGAGTTGGTTCCCGAATTCTTTACGAAGCATATCATCTTCCTTGTCTAATCTTGCACCAATAAACTTGAACGCCAAACCAAATTCAAAGATCCAAACTGAAATGAATATAATACGAGAGTTAAACGTTAAATAGTAAACCTGGATAACCAAGAACTATCCAAGAATTCTGATTAAGATAACACATAGTTCCTCCAATAGCAGCAAGCATTGCACCTGTATAGCTGGGATGGCGGACAATTGAGTACGGCCCTGACGTCACCAGTTTGTGGTCTTTCAGGATGCTTAATTCGAAAGTGAAATGTTTCCCCATGACTTGATAGCACTGATAGCGAATGATTGCTCCAGCCAGAGTCAAAAACCAGCCAACCAAAAAGATATTGGTTATTCCTAATGATACATCCGAGGCGGACCCTTTGTTTATGAGTAACTGAAGAATGTATTGCGAGAGCGTGTGAGAAGGATATGCGGTAGCAATTATGATCATAACCTCAGCAATCCCTGCGATCCAAAAACCGGCCTGAATGATAGATCAATGGACTGTTATAAATTTGTGAAATTGGAGCGCTCCTACCTTGAGAAAGATCACTAAAAAATTAACTTCCCATTCTTTGTGTCCAACTTGCTCCTCTAGCTTTGCTGGAGGTCTTGGTGAGGTTAGTGTAGTATGCATGCTAGCGCAAACGGATAACAAGAATGGAACCTTGTACTTAAAGCGAACATCTTACACTGACAGACTGTGTTTAAGTACAGACGCGTTTACAAAAAGTTTGCAGCTCGGGATTTTCCATAATTTTAGGCTCCCACGGTATTCGACATGCCACTCACAATTTCTTTCAGCTTCCTTTATAAACACGTAACGATCTCAAAGTGAAATGACATTTCAATAAACTTTGGATTTTATACCCTCTTGAAGTATCGAATAATTCATATTCAAACAAAACAACAAGATTCTCCTATGGCAACTGACTTTTGGGCGAGCTCGCATTAGTGAGACTAAAGAAGAATATTCCAAGAACTAACCACCACTTACCCAGGTCGTATGTTTATAGTAAGCGTTGGATGGTCGACCGTGCCACTTTGAAACGGGCAAGAGCAGAAGACCTTCAATATGTGGATGATCTCGAACATTTGGATTTTTTGGCGATTTACTTTGCTAACGGTGCGTACGTTTTTCATTCCTGAGGAGAATAACCAAGTAATATTGAATGTAAATCGTAATAGTTATCACGAAGCTTGGGAAAAAACTGCAACTAAGGCAGAGAGCTATCGCTACAGCAACTGTGTTTTTTAGGCGCTTCTATACGAAGAATTCATACATGTGAAACAGACCCTTTCATCGTTATTTCAGCATGTTGTTACGTGGCTGCAAAAGCAGAGGAATCACCTATTCATATAAAGACTGTCATATCTGAATCGCGAGCACTTTTCAGTCGTATGTTACTGTTATCTATTCCAGGAATTATTTCTCTGACGTTCTTTCCAGAAGAAAACTACAATGTTAAGAATTTCCCCTCAGACAATGCGAGACTCGCTGAGATGGAGTTTTACCTGGTTGACGACCTTGATTGTGATCTCACCGTATTTCATCCCTATCGTACACTCCTTGCTTTGTGCAAGGAGTCCTGGAGATAGTTTGCTAAGTGATTCAGAGGAAGGCGAAGCGGAAGTAGTCCAGGTAGGTGTCGGTATCGGAGCTGAGGATGGATTAAGGTATTGGGGTACAGGTGAGGGGCAGCTCGAATTAACAGGAGCGGCCTTACAAACATGCATGGTAACGTGTGCAAATATGTTGTGTAGCGCCCTATTGACTTTCCCTGAACTTACAGGTTCATAATAAATGATACATATAGATCGGACATCTGCCTTCTTTATCCTCCTCATCTGATTGCCATTGCGGCCATCTACCTGACTTTCATAATTCATTTTCCCGCACATACCGCTTCTTCAAACCGTGCAGACTCTGAAGGACATCATACAGACTCTGGAGATCACACAAAGCCGCGTCGTTCTTCTCGTAAGGCAAATATTACCGCTCATTCAGCCGAGACACCAAAGAAACCTCAGGATCCCATCGCGTTTCTTTCCAAATTGAATGTATCCCTTCCCCTCATCGCGACCATCTGCCAGGAAATTTTATCTCTATATGCTTTATGGGACAGATACAAGGAAGATTCCATCCCGGAAGTACCCAAATTATCGCGCGATATTGCCCAATCACCTATGGGAAGTGGATCTGTTAGTCCTACAAAGCGGTCGGAACAAATGAGCAGAGGTGAAAGCATCAACATAAATGCGTTCAGCGCTGGTACCACACCTTCCACAGATATGAAAGAAGAGCCGGGAGATATGATGACGAGTGAGGAGTGTATTACCCCCTCATTTCTGTCTGCACTTTTGGTAAGGATGCGGGAAGCGAAGCTTGCAGATCTGACGCATGCGATGAATAATAACCGACCTGTTGCAGTTAACAAGATGTTGGAAAGAACACAAGCAGCAGGATAAATTGGTTTATGCAGTGTCCCAGATGTCATGTTGTTACTATATTAGTGTACTTACCATTCTTGTGTAATCTGCATTAATTTGTTTGAAATTGAAAATTCGCAGAGGCCATCCCCATGTCCAAGCTCACGTGTTCATCCCAGAGGTAAATATACCTATTCTAACACATCCATCCCCCACAGTAAAGACGGAAAATATAAGAACTATCATAAATCATGGTCATATGGCTACTTTTTTGCACCATGAGAGCAAGTCATGTTAGTGAGACTTAGACCATGCGACATTTCGACAATAGACAACGCTATCGCTTCTGAGGGATCCGATGACTCCCGACGGAATGACCGGTTATTTTTCTTCCCACGAAGCCTGCTATTTCATTGCTTGCCGCTCAACATCCCGAGAAAAAAAAAACATTAAACACCTCCCGTCACCATCATGCTCGCTCGTACAGCTGTCCGCAGTCTTGCTGCACCTTCCTCTCGTCTTTTCTCCTCCTCTTCAGCACGTCAAACGAAAGTAGCTGTATTGGGAGCTGGCGGAGGAATCGGACAACCACTTTCTCTTCTCCTCAAAAGTGACCCCCTCGTCACATCCCTCAGTCTGTATGATATCCGTGGCGCTCCTGGAGTTGCTGCAGATGTCAGCCATGTTGACACAGGAAGCGAAGTGAGTATGGTTCCGCAATTATTCATTTCTTTCATTGCTTATAAAGCCATGTGATGTGTAGGTTGCTGGTTATGCTGCAGATGAGTTAGACCAAGCTTTGGAAGGTGTCCAAGTTGTTGTAATTCCTGCTGGTGTCCCCAGGAAGGTGTGTATTAATATCTTCAGTTGAAAACACGTTTCTAACTTTGAATTTACAGCCTGGTGTGAGTCTTTTGTCAATACGTATTCATTGAAACGGTATCTGAAAAATATTTGTAGATGACCAGAGATGATCTATTTAATGTGAGGCTGCCTACTATTCTATAATCAGGATATGTTCTAATTTGTATGATAGACTAATGCATCAATCGTTCGTGACCTGGCGTCTTCGGTTGCACGTGTTGCACCCACCGCACACATTCTCGTTATCTCCAACCCAGTCAACTCTACTGTTCCTATTGTTGCAGGTACTCTCGAGAAAGCTGGTGTCTTTGACCCCAGACGCTTGTTCGGTGTTACCACTCTCGATGTTGTTCGCGCAGCCCGCTTCTTGGCTGGAATCTCAGGAGTATCACCCTCAGAAACCCCAGTAACAGTGATTGGAGGTCACAGTGGTGCAACCATCGTTCCTCTGCTTTCTCAATCACAATACGGAAAGGGTGTTACCGGAGAGACTTATGCGAAAATTGTGCACCGCATTCAATATGGTGGTGATGAAGTCGTAAAGGCCAAGGATGGTGCTGGAAGTGCTACATTGTCCTATGGCATATGCTGGTGCTAAATTCACAAACTTGTTGTTGCGGGGTTTGAACGGCGAAAAGGGCGTCGTAACACCTACCTTTGTGAAGAGCCCACTCTTTGCTGACCAGGGTATTGATTTCTTCTCGAGTAATGTCGAGCTCGGTGTAAGTGTTTTAAACTGTCTCATGATTAATTCGGAACGCTTGCTAATGAAATGTGCTGTCCCGAATTATAGCCTGAAGGTGTTAAAACAATTCATCCCATTGGTAATATCTCGGCTGAGGAGCAGAAACTCCTCGAGGCTTGCTTCCCTGAACTCAAGAAAAACATCGAGAAGGGCAGAGCTTTTGTCGCTTAGATTCTGTGACCGGCTAGATAGACCTAGAACTTTTCAAAAAGAACAAAAATATATATCATGATTATGAATTTTTCATTTTTTTCAACTCAAGGGTCGCATGTACAGTTCAGGCAAACCTTTGTTTGTTTCTCAGGTCCATAACAAACAATGCGATAGAAGTGTATTGGACATTCGAAATTTTTTTTTGAACTTGAAAATTGGTATTGATTATTCGCTACCGGATGGATTTTCCTTTCCATGATGTTCGGATCTCATCTCGAGTTGACTTGAGCGTAGAATCCGAAAGTGCGTTAAACAAGTTAGGGGAGCCAAATTAACTGTAACCTTGTAGGAGCATGAGAATAAGGTACAGTACGTTGCCAGAAAAGGTCTTTTGTCTAACTATAGTGGGTTTTGTGCAAACGTGTGATGGCGCCGCCATTTCCTGTCACCACACTTGGTGTTGCTCCTAGTCGACAAAGGCTGATGATCAGGCATACTTGCTGTTCTTGTATGGCTGGTGGCTGGTTTTATTCAATATAAGGTACCAGTTCGACACATGACATGCATGACACTAGATGCCTTAGATAAAGCGATAATCTTCTATACATGGTTATATTCTTTGTCAGATAAGACGCCGCTTTTTACGACTGCGATCCTGTGGCTGTCAGGTATACAAAGGTATGCATGGTTGGTATTCTTTTTTTTTTGGCTAGTTGATTGCTTGCTTCCATTGAATACATCGCTGGGAAAAAAATAGGTAAACCATTGGGTATTTCGGTGAAGGTGGGCAAAATATACTTGCTCTTGCTATCTTAGCTAGATTTGATGGTACAATTAGCCGAGAATCACTGTGGGGGGACGATAGGCATTCTTTCAACTAGTTTTTAGATATGATGTTATGTATACATGATGGCCACCTGTGGATGATAATTTTGGAATTCCCAGCATGTGTTAGTGGTGTGAAACTTGAGCTCAAAATTTGCCTGGTAACAGAAAAGTTTCTCAGTTGTTAGACAACCCTTTCTTGTGGCATATTCTGTGGATACGCGTATTTTTACGGGTGAGGTGATCCTTGTGGGTACAAAGCATAGTATTGGGGTTATCCTCCCTCCATGAAAATAGTCTAATGCGGATAGTGTGTACCCGAGAAGTGGAAGAAGAAATTGCAAAAACTTTAGGAGTATAACTTGCAAAAGGCTGTTACACAGAACTCATGGCTACAGAATCCTTATCAGAGCCAGGGGGACAATAATATATAGGAGTATCTATAGGATATAGGATATATGATGAAAAACAAGAGATTGGGAGGATATCTACCGATCTGCAAAATTATGGTAGTATGTGACGGATCTTGTTACACGCGTACTTAGCGGTTCTGATCTGGGGTTCGGTTACCTAATTGGGTGTTTATTGACTCCTTTTGGGACGGGATTAATATTGGAGCCGTTTTAACCCCGTATTTTTACGACTTATGAGCCGCACCGGCTAATCTTGCTGCGGTCTTCGTTGCGGTTTGGAGTTGATGTCTGGTCAAACTATGTGGTTACATAGCTTCAGTATGTACCATATCTTGTGCTCAAGACTGCACGTTAAGACGAGGAGAACACCTGTACTTCTAATACGTATGTCGTCCGTAACATAACAAATTAGGCAATTCTTAGCTTCCTTACAGCTCGGCAACTGAATCTACATTCATCCCAACTGGCATCAATTTAAAAAATATTTCAGGGCCAGATCAAATAATGACAATTTCACCAAGTGGATTCCCGCATTTTTAACACCCATACGGGTCACACAACACCCTCCCTTCTTGAATTTGAGCATGCAACCTCATTCCTTCGTTGTTTAAATTGGCCTTCACCATTCTTCTGACGCTTCCCCAATGGCATCCCCGCAAGATTCACTAGCACTTGCGGCTCTCCACTTGTGAGTGACAGGCTCGGATCAGTCGTCGTTTACTATGATGATTGCTGATGAAATATCACCGTCTACATAGGAGAGCCGGTAAGTACTTCCAAGTTGCTGCTTTTGTGATGTTGGTGTATGATCACAGTAAGTCATTTTACACATACACCAAATTCAGTAAATTAATACAGGCTCCCCAAGTCCTTACTCTACCGGATGAGGTTGGTCACCCATCATTTGATTGACTAGTATCGTCCATCTTACATCCCGATCACAGATTGAGCGCATCTGGGGCAAGCGGTTTTCAGGAGCAACGATCCTGTTTCTAATAAATCGATATGCCACTCCTTTACAATTTATTGTTATCCTCGATGGTCAGCGGTTTCATCCTTTTACACTAGATGAATGTTAAAAGCTTTCTTGATCTGTTAGCTTTCAACGATCCAATATGGACAAAAACTGTGAGTTATGGCTGCGTTGCTTGTACGCTTGCAATCTAATGATTTTGTAATCATACAGGCGTAAGTCTGGGCATTGATTTGCGAGCAATCCATCATCTAAATGTACGCATAACAGCTGTAAACGATTTGTTGCATTTGAAGGGGGCTCAACAATAGGCCTGGTAGCGGGTAAGTTATCTTTCACTGCCTGTCGTGATCTACGTATCTAATCAGACGTCGTAGTCTGTCAGGGTAAGTGTCATCGCTCGGAAGAACATGTCAAAAGTCATCTCGTTAACCCAACATCTAGTTATAATGATGCTTCGAGTATATGCGCTATATGGATATAAGCGTTCATTACTTATTTTCTTGGCGATCCTTTTGATATGTCAAATTGTTCTGTCTTCCGTTGCTATCAGCTCAGGTTTCGGTAAGTTATTGCGTCGTTCGTAATGAGCTGTTTTTGATTGGTCACTTCTCTAGCTGTCGACCTACCACCAGGTTTCGTTGGTGCGTGCTTCCTAATTACTGTATGCCTTCTAATGTAACCCTGGTTCATATGTATAGGTTGCATATTTACAGGGACAGGCACTTTATTCCGTGAGCTTCTTTAACTTAACTCAGATACATACTTGAAAGTCCTAATGGAAATAATCAGCGGCCGTTTGGGTTATGCCTCTGATTTCTGATTCGTGTATTTTCTTGTTGACGCTTTGGCGCACAAGAAAGTATCTAACGCATACAACATCAACCCCGTGAGTCTAATCGATGTTTTATTACCAAACCATGACTTATGAATCACGTTGGCAGAACCATCCATATTTTCCTACGAGATGGAATGCTTTACTTCTTCGCCATCTTCATAGCTAACTTGCTAAACACCCTCATTTATTTCGTAAGTCATGAATCATCATAATAAGAACATCAGGTTTTGCTTAGACTCTTTATATCACAGCTCGCAGTGCAGGATGTGAAACCAATCGGAGCCTCCTTCAGTCAACTGATCACTTCCGTTATGATTTCTCGCCTCGTCCTAAATCTGCGATCACTCGCATTCAACAGAAACAGTGAATCTTATCCAACAGACCACTCTGCTGGCAGGAAACAATCAACATTCGTCACACGCACACTCCATCACCTTGGCGAAGATTTGGAAACCTTTGACAATGACGATTCAATCGCATCAGAAGGTTACGTCTTGCATGACGCTGACTATAGGTCAAGAACGATAATCAACCGTGTCGCTGTATAAACTATTGTTATTACCATCACCAATTTTTTTCGTAAACCGATCGAACGATACTCAGGCTTCGGTCGTGCTTGTTCCTATGTCTTCTTGTTTTCGTGTGCCAGGCAGTCTAGTGTCATTTGCAACTGACCATTTGGTTATATGTACATATAGAGTATAGGTACATTCAGGGCATTATTGGAGATCTCAAAGATTGTAAGAGAGTGTTTCTACATACAAAAAATGGTTTAATTAGTAAATCCTCCCCGCTTTTGTGTAGATTCAAGGTTTTTTTATAAACTTTCTCTCTAACAATTCAAAAGTTAAAATATCAATGTCCAGTAATTTTTCTGTTAACAAAAATATATCATCATGATTTAGATCTATAATTGAAGATGATGACCTGAGTTTTCTTAAATAGTTTCCTATCAAAATGAGCCTATGATATATAGATGGGATATGTTTTACATACTTGGACAATACAATGAGGAAGTGTTTCTGGGTGGTTGCTCTTCATGAGCGAGGCTAAACAAAGTGAATTGTTGCAGGAAAAACAGATTCTTTATATGCAAATTGAATGAAGGGGCAGAAGATGTAAGATTTAGGTGTGACATACTTGCGCCATGCGCTCATCGAGAAAATGATCTGATAAGCTTATAGTTATATTACAGCTCTATAAATAAGTTATCATCGGGCGCCCCAGATATCCACCACAAGTACATGTAAATTAATTGCTGATAGAGATGGTCAAGTTAGATATATGAAATTTCGTTCAAATGTAGACGTACTTGGTGTTTGCAGGACACGAATGTGTGTCGGTTTTTCGAAAATTGGGTGTCCCAGACTCCTAACTGTGTGCTGTATTTTGGCTTTGCTCAACATACTGATATGTCAATTATCGGGGTATCTGATGTAGTTTATCGTGCCCTGCCACAAATTATATACTGCTCGAGCATTAAGTGACCTAATTGTATTGAGTTTAAATATGACTGCTTTTTGATAAATTAAACAAACACATTTTTCATTGAAAACTTACCAATTTACCATCAACATATAGAAATCCCAAGTACTTCATCTCACGCATGTCATCGTAGGTTGATTGGTGGGCGCGTCCTACCTTGTTCATATCATCTCGTCTGCGCTGAGCTGGTTACTTCGGGGTGTTATGCCATCATGTATAAATATACCTTAGAAAGGTGTCGTAAAAGTCCCTGGCGCTGTCAAACCAGGCCCATTAGCTCTTGTCCGGCAACAAAGGAGGTCGCTGAAGAGCGATTGGTTGTTAGCTTAAAATAGATGCGACTAATTCCGGATTGAGATCTGCTCTAATAATTTGTTAGTATTGGGGGTTCCGCACCTCGCGTGTATTATTTGCCAGTCACCCACAGCTATCCTCTGGAAAGAATCAGTGTGAATGTTGAGCAGAGACGAGATGATATGAATGATTCGGGCATTTTCACATTCAATTACAGGTCACTGCTCTGAATATATATTATGTGGAGTTTGATTCGTTCTACAAAACATGTCCGGATGGTGTATAGGTTCAAATATTTAATGATTTGATGTAGCAGAAGTCGAGAATTTGCCGATTCGAGCAGCTAGGATGGATAGTACATCGCACTGTAGAATTCGCTTTTTGAATACATTAACTATAACCTGAGTATACTTCGTCTAGGCATCTTCCACACTTTTCGCCTCTTCCATGCGTACCCACAAACCTCCCTTGTTAAAAAAGGAACAGGGCAATCAGAATCAATCATAGCGGAACAAGAAACTTAGATACCTTTACAAACATTGTCAAATGCACGCCAGGCCAGACCTTGTCTGTACCCTTCGTACCAGAGCAGCCTTTCCAGCTTGCGGGTGGGATTGTCTCTTGCGGCTGCGCTTCTCGAGCTAAAGTAAACTTGGAGAACTGTTGCAAAAGCCTAACCAAGAAGAATGAGGATTCATGGTACGCAAACTGGACCGTAGAAATTGCTTGCTGAGTGAAAGTTTAATCACATAGATAGAGAGAAACAGACCTGTTGTCCTAGACATATC
The DNA here is from genome assembly GCA_009739215.1 of Floccularia luteovirens. Classification (NCBI taxonomy): domain Eukaryota; kingdom Fungi; phylum Basidiomycota; class Agaricomycetes; order Agaricales; family Squamanitaceae; genus Floccularia; species Floccularia luteovirens. The sequence goes on from VSJF01000004.1 coordinate 2,449,740, forward strand.
CTGGGGCCAGCGTTGAAAGGGCAGAAGATATAAGGGTTAGGCGTGAGGTACTTGTGTACACGCTCATCAAGGAAACGATCCGGGTCAAATACCCCAGCTATGATATAAAATAGTTAATTTTTGTTGCGAGCGGAATGGAGGAAATTCAATTACCATCAGGTCCCCAGAGATCGGTACGGCGGTGTATCAGGAAGACGCCATATACGCATCTATGCAGAAGTCAGTTTGATTCTGCTAGATACTATGACATGGAGTGCGACGTACTTGGTGTTCGCAGGAATATATATCGGCTTTGAGCCCGGAGTTTTGGACGTCCATACCGTGGGCTTGATTGATGTGCTGGTATACGAGAATTGATATTTCAGAAACACTTGGTGTTGGTGCTAAAGCTTACCGGCTATCAAATGGTCTAGAGAGTAGTTTGTACATTCATTATTATTCATTGTGGGAATCGGAAATAAATCGGACATACACAGGGGGATATAATCTCAGCACCTCTGGATGCAAGGTCAACAAATTTTCAAGCAAGCAAATCGACATCAACTCACCATTGACGAAAGCTCTCAGGTATCTCATCTCACGCATGTCATCATAAGTCGGCCGATTAGTCGGTCCGACTCTGGCCAAGATTTCCTCTCGCAGACGTCGGGTTATTTCGGGGTGTTCTGCCATCATATACAAAGCGAATGTCAAAGTGCATGCCGTCTTGAATTTCAGATCATGAGAAACAAATCAACTTATACTTGCGTATGGACATACCGTGTCTCGTCCAGCAACAAGAAGGTTCACGAGCTTTTGTGAAAGGATGAGCATATATCATGGTTGAGTGTCAGTCGATCTAGTCACCTCATCCTTGATGATAGTATTATCTGACAGATTGTTAGGTATAGATCATAGGGTATGCGAATGTATATACCTTGAGTTTTGTTGATTAAGTGATCCAGGAGGTTTCCTGATTCTTCCCCATCAGCAACCTTTTCACCTTTTTCCGTGACTGTTGATTGTTTCTTGGCAGTGGCTCTTTCCAACAAAGGATCAACAAATTCATCTACAATTTTCCTATGGGGCTTGATGTTATCTGACCAAAATTCAAAAAGTGGCCAGCTTGGTCCATAACGGGATCGCAGGGAGAGATGGTGCTGGCCAGTGATGAATGCTTTAACGAATACATTTGAAGGATGGTTTAAAAATTTAGGAGTATTGGAAATCGGAGCATTTTCAGGGTAAGCTAATCCGGCCGAAAGCGAGCAGACGTCATGTCCGAAAAGGAATTCAGTGGCGGAGTCAAGTGTAAACCTAGAAACCAAATCCTGGATGTATGTTATGTTCACAAATCTTGGCCATTAAAACCCAGCAGCTTTACCTGGAAGTCGATCGGATAACCCTCAGCAAGTCTGTCCTTGGCCTGACTAAGAGCGTCATCGGCATGTTTCCCAAAAACTTCGAAGTCGCTGATGCGTTCCCTGCTAAAAAATGGGCGCGTGATTGACCTATGGAACTTCCACATATCACCTATACATGGTCTCAAATTGGTAGGTTATGGAAAAAAAGTGATTTAGATAATACCATCTGAATTGAAGACTCCCGTGCCGAGTAGAGATAAAAATTGGTCATATGAAACCGGACCTAACAAAGCTAAGGATACAATGCTGGCATGTATGTAATTCAGATCACACCTTTGATGAAACAGTCAAATTGGGTTGCAAGGATCGCCTGTGATAGTGATAGCACATAAGTGTTGTCGCTCGCATTTAGGTTTGTTACTAGATCATACTTTCACATGGTCAGGCTCGAAAGTGACAATCTATAATAAATTATCAGTGTCAAGCATTGGAAGGAAATTATATCAGCAGATTACTTACCCTGTTCTCAGAAGGGAATCTAAGTTCATACGTATTGCCATATTGTTCACGCCAGTCATTGAACACATCAGCTGTCACAATAGTTTAAAATATCATCTTCTGCACACCGTTATACCACTTACCCGGATACCCGGTTTTGAAATTGGCAACGACGGCTTTCAACAGCGCAGAGCTTGATAGCTCTACGTGAGGTGCTTGCACTGCACCAAGAGCAGCGGCATCATGTCGGTCACGGTATCGCTTGTACCGAAGCATAGTGAAGACGAGCATGGGCCTTGCCAGTATAGAAAGTACGATTACCAGCCATGTGGGAAGCGAAATACCAGCTTGCTGCTGCAATAGTCTGCAGAAAGCATATACGGTAGTGGAGGCGGCAATAAAGGGTGGTGAGCTTTTGGCGATATATAGTGGTCCAGGGGGGATTTCCATGGTCAAAAAAATTAAGATAGTAAAAGTGAGGTTTGTAAGAAGGTAGATGAGAGGAGAGTATGTCCAAGTTCAAGGTATAAATAAGAGAACATAAGACTGCCGGCATTGACTAAATGCACATGGCACCTCATGGGATAGAAAGCCGGAGGGCCTGAAACTAGCTCATTGTCTCCTAAAACTCCTCAGAGACATATGCCATGTGAATATTTCAAACGACGAATAGTACAAGTTCCCGATTTGTTTTAGCCGAGCCAAGGTGGTGCATCCGACTCCCCGCAGTTCTACGGCAGAATCGTCCGGATGCACAACTGGCGCCTCAGGCAGAGGACTGATCAAAGTTAAGTTGTCAGCTATTTCTGGAAGGTCTTCGGTTCCTTAGCCATATCAAATAATCAAAGGCACGTTGTACTTGTTCATTGCAGAGTTTCTAAGTGATTCTAGTCTAAACATATCCTCAAAGCACGTTGCTATTGCCACTTACCAAAGTGGTATTTGTCAACATGATGTTGTACACATGCACCAATCAATGATCTTCTGCGATACAATCAATCGGAAAAACTTCATTGGTTACTCTCTCAGGCTGCCTCCAGGTGCCATCGGAGGTGAACAAGACGCGGCGTGTGTGACAAAAGAGCTTTTACGATGCATGTCAGTAATCGTTACACTTGTAAATCCATTTTGGCCGCTATGACGAAATGACCGCGGCTATGGTAGCTTTCACATCCTGAATGTTGCTAAAACTTCCTTACACCCACCTGGTGTTAATGAATCCCTGACCAATTTACTCTGACCAAAGATTTTATTCCATAACTCCACCCGTGGCGTCGCATGCGATGAATATGAATAGAGATCCGATGCCAAGTGCTCTTTTCTCCATACATATGATTTACAACCGGTCTTGGTTTGTCCGAAACTTGCAAGGATAGCTTCAGCGGTTCAGACCTGGACCATTTGTGTTAAAACTGGAGAAGGGGGGAGCAAGGGCGAGCTGCCAGGAGTTATAGTCATTATTTACCTAATTCGTGTCAATAAATTAATAATAAGCAATATTGCGTACACCAAAAATTATTGGGAACGTCTTTGCAGAGATTCAGACATAATCTGTTTGACATCGTCCTACATCTTTCTCTATTTTCTACACTCAGTGTTCGCAAATACGGTAGCAACTACGCGTAATAGAGATGTCGATGCAAATATTCAACGAACAAGTACGCCCACATTTGTTTGACATGGTATCTAATCTCATCGTGTTTTCAACCCTAGGCGACGGAAGAGAAAGCAGAGCACGCCCGGCTTTCATCATTTGTCGGGGCGCTGGCCCTCGGAGATCTAGTGAAGTCCACGTTAGGTCCAAAGGGGATGAATAAAATACTACAGTCCGCGTCAAGTGGCGACATCAGTGTAACCAATGATGGTGCAACAATCCTGAAAGCAATTCAGCTTGACAATGCTGCCGCAAAGATCCTTGTTAATATTTCAAAAGTACAAGACGATGAAGTTGGTGATGGCACGACTTCCGTCACTGTATTGGCTGCAGAGCTGCTTCGGGAGGCGGAAAAACTGATTGCACAAAAAATTCATCCTCAGACGATTGTTGAAGGATATAGAATTGCGAGTCTTGCGGCACTAAAAGCCTTGGAGGCGGCTGCTATAGATAACTCGTGAGGATAATTTGCATCTTTCAATTTTATTTTCCAAAGCTCATTATCTTAGATCAAATCCAACATCATTTCGACGGGATTTGTTCAACATTGCCCGGACAACATTGTCTTCAAAGGTCCTCGCTCAAGAAAAGGATTACTTTGCAAACCTTGCTGTTGATGCTGTACTCAGGTTGAAAGTGGGTATCTGTTGAATAGTGTACTCGGACCGCAACTCATCAAGTAAAATAGGGATCAGTGGACTTGGAGCATATTCAGATAATCAAAAAAGTGGGAGGCAAGCTAACTGACTCGTATCTGGACGAAGGTACGCTGAACCTCAAGCAATCTGTTTGTCTGTTCTGAATGAAGTTTCTCAGGTTTCATCCTGGATAAAACTATTGCCGTCAACTCGCCGAAGCGGATGGAAAGTGTAAAAATCCTCATTGCTAATACGTGTAAGCTTGTTTTACATTCACATGAATTCTGTCTGACTTCTCAAAGCGATGGACACGGATAAGATCAAGGTGTTCGGTGCACGTGTAAAGGTGGACGGTACTGGTAAACTAGCAGAACTTGAGCGTGCAGAACGAGTAAGGATTTCCTCTCTTTCCATTAGGGAATTGGCTTAATTTTGGTTCTTTCTCTCAGGAAAAAATGAAAGCCAAAGTAGATGCGATTGCAGCACACGGCATCAACTGCTTTGTCAACAGACAGTTAATCTATAACTACCCCGAATCCCTACTTGCAGAAAAAGGGATAATGGTAATTGAGCATGCAGACTTTGAGGGAGTAGAGCGTTTGTCTCTCGTTACGGGTGGAGAAATTGCTAGCACTTTTGATCGACCAGACCTTGTTAAGCTTGGCCACTGTGAAGTGATCGAAGAGATCATGATTGGTGAAGACAAGGTCAGCAAATGGTTCATGCGCACCTATATCTAGCTAACTCATATATATACAGCTCATAAAATTCTCCGGGGTAGCTGCGGGAGAGGCTTGCACAGTAGTTTTGCGCGGTTCGACGAATCAAATGGTAGATGAAGCAGAACGGTCCCTACACGATGCACTTTCAGTTCTGTCACAGACTGTTAGGGAGACACGGACAGTTCTTGGTGGAGGATGCTCTGAAATGCTAATGAGCTGCGCTGTTGATGAAGCTGCGCGGAGGGTTCAAGGCAAGAAGGCTATTGCTACTGAAGCCTTTGGACGCGCCCTTCGACAAATACCAACGATTCTGGCCGATAATGCCGGGTTTGATTCATCTGATTTGGTCGCAAGGCTAAGAGCTGCACATACTGAAGGGCAATCAGATGCTGGATTGGGTGAGTGTTAGCTGTTTGCAGAATGTGAGCTCCTAGTTAATTACACTTTTGGTGATCATATAGATATGGAACTTGCCTCTGTTGGATCAATGAAAACTTTGGGTATCACTGAGAGCTATAAACTCAAGCGACAAGTTATATTAAGTGCTAGTGAGGCAGCTGAGATGATCATTCGGTATGTTCGGCAGTTTATTTTACTTTGTAATTTACTTATTTTATTTTTTTCCCTTAGGGTTGATGATATTCTGAGAGCTGCTCCTCGTCAGCGGGAAGCGGTATAAGAAAAAATAAAAGTGTAGCTGTTTAGGATATAATGCTATCGTACACGTTGTAATAAAAGAAGCATTTGAAGACATACATAGTGCTTATTCCATGTTGAACCGGAATTGGTGATCAATCAAGTGCACAGCATGGCAGCCGGAAGACACGACACACTCTCTTCTCGGCAACGTTCATAACTTTTCTCAAAGTCATTCATTCCTCCGACATTTCTTAATTTTATCACCAGTTTCTATCTTTAACATTCTGCACCTAGTGCAGTTTAATACTTTCTGACAGACATGTCTAGCAACGTCAGAGTACGTCGGCCACCTTCGCCGCCAGCTGGCATTCCGCAGACCAAAATGACCTCACAACGATTTCCTCATCCACGAGGGGACCATCTCGACGCGGATGAACGTAGGGCTGCAGCATCTAAAGGATACATACACGGTCGTGTAAAACATTTCCCACCGGGAGGACTCAACATCACGGAAGGAGAGTGGAAGCTATTGTTCTTGGTTGTCGTTGGGGCTTGCATGGTACGGCTTTACAGGCTATCAAAACCGGATAGTATTGTGTGAGTAATCTTATGCTGGTCTTCTTGTTTCCGTTCTCACAACAGTCTTCTGGGATTTAGATTCGATGAAGTCCACTTTGGAAAATTTGCGACGAAATACATTAAAACACAATACTTCGTTGACGTGCACCCTCCTCTGGCCAAATTGTTGATCACCTTGGCTGCTTTTGTATCTGGATATGATGGACAATTCGATTTTAAGGAGATTGGAAAGTGAGTACTTGGTGCTGATATGCTGTGTTGTTGCTGACATTTGTGGTGAAGAATGTATGAACATGTACCCTACGTAGCAATGCGCATGGTTCCTGCCGTGCTAGGTGTTGCAACTGTTCCCCTTGCCTATCTCACAGTTCGCGCACTCGACTGCCGCGCATCCTCTGCCCTCCTCGCATCTCTCTTCGTCACATTTGAAAACGGAATGGTAACCCAGTCAAGGCACATTCTCCTCGACTCACCTCTAATCTTTTTCACCGCTCTGACTGTATTCCTATGGTGTGGTTTTTGCAATGAGGATAAACACGAACCATTTACTAAATCATGGTGGACTTGGTTGACACTCTCTGGGCTTTCTCTTGGTGCTGTAGTCAGCTGTAAATGGGTGGGACTCTTTACGATTGCTACTGTCGGTGTATGCACCATCTACCAGCTTTGGAATCTACTAGGAGACTTGAAGGTTTCTCCGCAACTTTTCATCCGCCATTTCCTCGCTCGAGCGCTGTGTCTAATCGTGGTCCCAGTACTGTTTTATATGGTCATGTTCCAGATTCATTTCTTGGTCCTTGAGAATTCTGGTGATGGAGATGGTTTCATGAGCTCGGAGTTCCAGCATACTTTAGGAGGACGTGGAATGGCAGATACTTTCTCAGGTACGAGTCATGCAGACATTCAATTATTCGGTTTTTTTCTGAGATGAAGTCCATCTTAGATATCGCAATTGGGTCGCGTGTGACGATCCGGCATGTTAATACTCAAGGAGGGTATCTCCACTCCCACCCTCACCAGTACCCCGGAGGAAGTACCCGTAAGCTTTTTACGTTGGCAAACATATCTCAACGGCTTACTCACAACTTATACAGAACAACAAGTAACCCTCTACCCCCATCGTGATAATAACAACGACTGGCTGATACTCAACACCACACATGAGAACCCTACACAGTATGACTGGGCAAACCTGCCTCTTGAATATATCAAGCCTAAAATGCGTGTCAAGCTCCAGCATATCAACACAGAAAAACACTTGCACTCGCATGATTTCCGCCCACCAGTCTCGGACGTCGACTTCCAGAATGAAGTTTCAGCATATGGCATGTCTGGATACGACGGAGATGCAAATGATGATTGGTTTGTTGAAATCGAACATGGTGATAAACGCGACAAAGATTCTTCCAAGCGTCTCCGCACGCTCAGGACTATATTCAGGCTAAGGCATGCTCTTACCGGCTGCTACCTCTTTTCACACAAGGTCAAATTGCCAGAATGGGGATTTGAACAGCAAGAAGTTACGTGTAATAAAAATGCTGTCCGTGCCAATTCGTTGTGGATGATCGAAACTGCCACACACCCCCAATGTTCGTGTTATATGGCGATGTAAATTTACCAGTTGCTTATGGTTTTTTTCAGTGCCCCCTGATGCGCCAAAGGTCAATTACAAGTTACCCGGATTCTTGTCGAAATTCTGGGAGCTGCAACAAGTTATGTGGACAACAAATGCCGGCCTGACTGATCGCCATACATTTGACTCTCGACCTGATGCGTGGCCTCGACTCCGTCGTGGGATTGTGAGTAACATTCATTCTGTTCTTTGGAGGTTTGGTAACCTGGTATATTAGAATTTTTGGGTAAAAGATCATCGTCAGATTTATCTCATTGGGAATCCTATGATCTGGTCAATGAGCACATTTGCCGTTATAGGGTATATCCTTGTGAGAGGTATGCTTATTCTTCGTGAAAAAAGAGGCTACAGGGATTTTGATAGCAGTAAGTCTGAATGGTTACGTCCTTTCTCTCCTGTACTCAATTGCGTCTGCATCAACAGCCAAAGTTGTCAAATATGACTCGCTTTGTGGATTCTTATGCGTTGGCTGGGGTCTTCATTATCTCCCTTTCTACCTCATGGGCCGCCAGCTCTTCCTTCACCACTACTTCCCGGCACTCTATTTCGCTATCCTCCTTTCTTGCATTGTTTTTGATCTCGTCACATCGAATCTTCGACCTCGTGTGCGGTTGCAAATTGCTGCGGTTCTCATTATCTGTGCGATATGGAATTTCCAGCACTTTAGCCCTCTTGTCTATGGAACCCCTTGGACAAAATCACAATGTGAAAAAGCGAAGTGGTTGAAGCATTGGGATTTCTCTTGGTTAGTGAACTCATTAAAAAGTAATTATACAGATATTGATATTTCACTCTTACGATGTAGCGATTCGTTTTACGATGATGTGGGTAATTTTGACACATGTTGGCCCTCGTAACTGACATACTTGCCTTAGTATTCCCAATATTACCACACAGCTGTGACCACTTCTGAACAGGTCAGCTTGCCTGTTTCTACGATTGGTGGGGAACCTGGGGGTCGTGGAGCGATTGTTGTGGAGCATGAACCTATCCAGCAAGGAGTTCCAGTTGATGACCAAACTACAGCTATATTAGCAGGGCAGGCAGAACCAGGTCGTGATATATTTGCTGGTCAGCCCGTAAAAGAGATCAAGAGCGACGAAGTCCCACCCAAGGCAGAAAAAGACGAAGCTGTGGAAGAGAAACTAATCAGCAGTGTAAACAATCCTGCACCCAGTGATGCTCCTGCGGTTCTTGTTCCAGACCATGGTGTTAAAGAAAACTCTGCGGAGGGATCAAAGCCGTCACCAACAGACTCAACTTCAGACGTACCCACTTCGGATACGTCGGAATCAAAAGAAACGATAGATACTGATGAGAACCAAGGATCCGGAACTACAACCACCGAAGTAATTGCTACAGAAGGACCATTAAGGGAGGCTGAATTTGAGGCCAAAAAAGTTGCTCAGGAGTTGTATCCTGCAGATGTGGACTAGCCCTTGATAATCTCTGTATTTATTACATGCAAATTACATAATTGAGACAAGTCCGATTGAATATATTTGCAACTGTGTACGCGTTATTTGGTCTTCACTCAGAAAAAGCGCGTCTCGCAATATCTAACATTCCTTTGTTACAATCCACTACCACCGGTCTGCATGTACTCTTCTTACTTTTTTCGTCCTTCCTCACCCTCATTACTCCGGGGCTCTGGTTGCCATGTATTTGCTAGTTCCTCCCAGCCTATCATTTCCTCCAGCCAGAATGATTCACTCCCTGAGTGTCATCTAACCTAAGTATTTCTGGGTCGCTGTATATCCGCTTTCAGCTTGGGGAGGGTTTCTGTAGCACACCAGTGGACTTGGGGTGGCAACTGGGAAGACGCCTAGTTATTGACAGCTGAATCTTATGCGACGAGAGTCGTGCTATACCCGCATCTTCCGAAAACATTCGCTCGCAATGATTGCTTTGCCATTCCACTACAACTCCTTTTGAATGTGATACAACCCGATACACTTTCGACTCTTGTCTGTGCCACGTACAGAACCTCGTATGTGTCAACTCGGGACCCCGATCTTTTACAAGTGGGAGTACCTATGTATCCCGTACAGATGGCTGTTGTTGTACTTGTCTTTTGCGTCCCCGTCAGGCGTCTAAGCACCAGCAGCATGCCATCCCTACAAGGACCCTATTTGTTTAATGAAAAGGCAGCTGATACCGGAAACACGTGGGTTCATCTGGCAGTCTCGAATCGCCTGCGGTTGTACTTCTGGAGGTATCAAATGTGGTGGTTCAATGACGGAGCGAGTAACGCACATTCGGAAGCTTAGGTGTACTCGACTTCTCTTTATCCCGGTCACAGACAGATCTTTCTAGATCATATCCACCGATTATGCCACATTCGCATTTGATTCTTCCGTCTAGTAGTAACACTGGGCGTCTTATTTCGGTGCTACAGAAATGTCCTTCTCAACAAGCTTTCCATATAGGATATCTGTGATTCGAGCCTCCGGGCTTTTCCTTCTGGGTAGAACGAGTTAGCTTCGTTGCAGATAAGTTCTATCCAAACCCTGGTGATATTTAAGCATGTTTCAATCACCATGAACCACTGTGGACGTGTTAGATTCTCGAATGAGAAACCTATCCCTGCAGGAGAGGTTCAGAAGCGTCGGCGAACGCAAAGGAAACGTGTATGGCTACGGAAGTGATCCCGGGTCTGGAGTCGAGGACAGCAGTGCATGAAGACTATAAAGAGATGGCACAGGAAGGCTTATACTCGAGACTTGTACTACAAGATACGGGCGTGGACTTGTTTCGGCATCAAAATGGATGTATGTCATTCGGTGGCCTGCATTCTGCTTTTCAACACCTTACGGCGCAATTCAAGTCGATGATCTCTTGCCCCAGACATCACTTACGCCCCCAATTTCTATCCTTCTATTACAAGAAGGTGGACCACAAATACGCGCCATGAGTTAGTAAGTCAACTCCTATCAAGTTCTGTCTTCTCATTTGTTTGGTTTGGTTGGATATCTGGTGCCGACCGAATCACTGTCTCTGGCCTGCTCCCGTTTCTTTCTTGCAGGGATCCTGCAAAGACCCAACCTCTCTCGAGCATTTCATTTGTGAAGCTTGCTTTCTCCATCCAAGTCTGTGTATAAGCCACCTTCGGCCTACTTCTGTGACTCGTCACGTTTCCGGTCGTTCCAGATATTACTCTGAAGTTGGAACCGTTGGGTCTGTTCTGTATGTTTGTACTTCTGCTCACCACCAAAGTTACGACTCCTACGGGAAAAGGGCATCTTTAAATGTCTGTTGTAACAGAGATTTGTTCTCGAGGTTGAGGGTGACTGCAGCTCGGGTACTTGACTATGGGATGTCTCATTGTTTCTGCATGTCAAGTAGTACTCTCGTGTTTGACACGGAACGTGGCGACGAGGGCGTAGAGCTGCTGGATGGTCGCGGCTTGCGATACGAACAAGAAAGGAATTAACTCTTGACTGTTCTGGATACTAGGCGAGCAGACTGCATAATGGATTCTGAGTTGTCATTCTGTTCAGAGACAAGTTCGGATGATATATCAGCCTCCATTCATTTGCTGTTGGACTGCTACTTGATGGAGCGGAAATCCTTTGTTGTAATGACTGAGGAGAGTACAAAGGAGTAGGGTTGACCGAGCACATGTGGTGTTATCAAGTCATTTTGACTTGTGTATTGTGGCGGGGGTAGCCTTCTTCGGGCTTCGAGAGTGTGAGTTGGTGTGTTGGGGATTACCCTGGAGATTTATCTTTCGTGTGTTACGCTGTTTCGTGTGCAGTTGTTCGTTCCCTTGTGGCATTGATGAGGACTATCGTCTGATGAGTCAATATCCATACAAAATTTTTTGATTACCCTACCTTCGTGGTAGATTTGCCTAAATGATCCATGCTTAGGGAACAATGGTAAGCCTTATCGTCTTCGCTGAATTGTGTAATCGCTGACTCTCAGTTTTGTAGGATATAATATCGGTATGTCGGACTCAACTATCTTGATAAAATTATGCATTGCAGTATCACTCTGTATATAACGTATAGAGAGCAAATGATTTCTGGCTTGGTTAGACTTAAGATTCATTCCAGAACAGTGCAATGCTTTGATTTATGATAATGTAGAGATGTGGTCTTCAGACCTGATATGAAAGTGACAGTCCTATATAACCCTTTGCTTGTTCTAGTCCCTCGAAGAATAGAATTATGTGCAATACCTGAGCATCGTCAGATAATTGCGGATGAATGATGATCTGGGTTCATTACCTCCTCTCCCCAAAATCTCCCAAACCAGGGATGATGTAGGCTTTTTCATTAAGACCTTGGTCAATCCAACCCGTGATCTAAAATTTTCATATTTCAACCGGGATCCGGGAGAAGAAGCTGAAGAACTTAGACGTACAACTTTTAGAGCGGGATATCTTTTACAAAAAGTCTTTAGACCTTCTGGGGACGCAATCTGAAATAGGAGAGTGAGCATTATTTTTGATGTGAGGTGGAAATTATCCTTCGATCGTGTTTTACCAGATTGATGAAGATTATACGTTCTTCTGGAACGCCGTGTTCCATAAGAACTTCGACAGCTTTCATCGCAGAACCACCGGTTGCTGCAGAGAAGAGCCAGGTTAGATGTGTATTTAATTATATTAAATTTGACGTAAAAGACATACCAAGCATGGGATCGAGTAGTAATACATATCGCTTTGCAATGTCTTGTGGGAACTGGAATATGTAAAAAATGCTTGTCAATAGTGTTGGAAACTTCTTCGAAACATTTGATAGCTAACTTTTGAGTAGAATAATTTCGGAAGGGTCGTTTCTTCATCCTTTTGGAATATATTAAAGATGCGGTCAGAAAAAAAATGATGACGCGAGTTAATAAGACACTCACTCTTTGAATAAGAATTTTTCCGATCCGAACACTTCTGCAGACTTCGCGTAGACCCGCTTCCATAGCCTTACGTTTGTGTAAGAATCGCACGCAACGTATGTCATGTTCGGGGAGTAACTCACTTCGCCCGCCCTTAGAATAGAAACACCACATATTTTTCCCTCAAATTTGACGCCGTTGTATGAAGCCCCCTATCATGACAACGTTAGCCTCTATCTTTAGAGCGATTTAAGCAGAGTGATCATGATGGCTAAGGGAAAATAAAAAGAACGTCTGATGACGGCGAACTGTTCGTGTGCAGGGGCTCGCTCACACGTATACACCTTCCCTTCACCATCATCAGAAGATACAAAACTTACAGTGGGTGTCTCAACTTCGTGGTGAACAACCGGTAAATGGTTCAACCCTTCTTCAACAAGTAACCTGATAATCCGATCCGAGTAAAACAAGAAATCGCCTCGGGATGTCTCTTTGTCCCTTATGATCGTATATAAAGCTTCAAGTTGTGCCGTCTGACGGAGTGTGTACACTGATGGCGGGAGTGGGTTCAGATGTGCGAGATTGCTATTGCCCAAGTTGACTGGTTGTGGTGGTGCTGGCGGAATAGGTGAAGCAGCATTAGACATGACTTTTCTTGTGCACTAAATCTTTTCAAGAAAAGGAGGAAGATCCGATGGAAGGCGTCAAGATCAGTGTACAGTCTTAGGCACCCCCTTTTTATGAAAAGAAATATGATATGAGAGACTCTATGTACGTCGTAAGCAAGATCAAAGACATTCATCACACTCGTATAGACAAGAACATGCTTTCCCCGGAGATCAATGTCACTACCGATCTAGTTCACTCTTGTTACGTGTGGTGAGGAAGAGCTTCTATGTATTATGCATATCGGACTTTATTATGGGTCGAGAACTTGAAAGTTACACATGCCCAAAACATCTGTATGCCATTGTGATAATATACACCCAGGTAAGATGTCTAAGTCTTACATAAATCAACTTCTGGAACGCCATCATCACACAGAACGATAAACGTGCAACATGCTGCGCGAATTATGGTCTGCGCTATGTAAGGGGAAATCCCAGTATTTTCCGTCCATCTAATCCATATACCCTGCCTTCAACTTGGTCTAATAAGAATCTGTTCGGGGTTTTCCACCGGAAATATCTTACAAAATGGTCAAAACGGCGCTGACTGAACAGCGAAGGCCCGATTATGTCGGAAACAGCACCACCCACTTCACCTGTTTCCATGCACACAAAACTAACTCGTTAGTGAGTCGGCATGGATGTGTCGCATACACTTATACTTACACATACACCACCTGCTGAAGGGAGCAATGTACATCCAAACTGCTTGAGATCGATTCGGTGGCCGCAGCATTGCCCAGAGGCGTAATCAGTGTAACTTTACTTCTTTAAGGCGCAAGCGGGACCAAAAAATTTGAATATACATAGCCCCATCGATATCTCACACCCACTCTGCAGTACTGTGGTCCGTCTTCAATTTCGTGTTATGGACTATCGATCTTAGCAATACTTATGTACATGAAATAAACCATGGGGGATTTTGGACTGCCTTCGTTCGATGGCTCCCTCCATTCATCTTCCCTGAATCAATTCATAAAGGCAGTTTGATTGGCTGGGAAATTTTGAGGAAATCTCGCTAAAAGCAATCCCATAATGTGGGGTTGATCATGAGTCGCAAACCTGATGGGGCCAAGAAAAATATCTTACGAGGCACATACAGTAATCAGTACAAACTTCACAAGTTTGTTAATGAATGACTCTCCCTCTCTTTGACCTAACCGTCATCATGGCTGGTCTCGGGGGTATTGTAGGTGAGTACACATCCACTTCCAGTATACAGCCAGAACGCTTACGTCTCCTCTTTTTACAAAGGCCCGCTGATCTTGGGCATCTTTTGTCAGTTCCTGTCCCCTACACGCAAATTCAGCACTCATATACCTTCTAGTGAATTGCTATGCATATGGGTTTGCTGGGTTACAGTATTTGAAATACTTCTCCTCAGGTAAGCTCAGTAACCAGCTGATCAAGAAAGTCACTGAAAGCATATCCCTATAGACTACAAGGATAGCCTGTGGCTCAAGTCAGTGGAGAAGCAACACCAAAAAAGCATGCTCTCAAATTTTCATCAGGTTCCCAATCACATTCATGTGTATCGTTGATGTGATACAAACCGCATTGTAATGATTTATTAAAGTACTGTGTCAACATACACTAACACTCACGTAACGGAGCAGAGAAATCTACATGGCATGGGTCTTGTGGTAGGGATCAACGCATTCATAATATGGGAGAGGCTGACTGGACCATAAGTGTTGAAAATTACCTGAACACGAACATATTCCAAGGTGAGGAACACCATTAGATGCTTATCATTGGAGATTGTATATCATTTTTCTGTCGTCAAGCGGCCTTATTGGTTTTTAACATGACGCCCATATTTATCGCATTCTCCGGAATCTTTTCTCGCCTGATATTAGGATATCGGTGAGCAAGTTATCATCACTCTCCATACAACTCCCTCATCATGCTCACTGCAAGGATATATACCTTTAACCAACACAAACCCATTCTTGTAATTATTTTAATTTTCAGCTTGTTGACTTTCGGCTTGGCGATGGCAACAGGGATATATGGTGTCAGCCAGCAAGTTACAATTATGAAAATGTACGTGTTTGCGGATGCTGGACCAGCCCTTGAGGTTGAACTAAAGTGATGAACAGCCTTGATGAGAAAACTATACATCGTCCGGTGTCAATTGCCTGGTTTGTACATGAACTAGCTGCCAACCTTTTTATCTCAGGTAACATGATAATGTGACATTCAAACTGAAACGCTAACCTTTGCAATATAGTGATTCTTGTATACAACATTACGAGCCCTGATAAACGCTTTGTGACCAAACAATCAAGGTACATCCGCTTTCTGCGGGCGGTACTTCAAACGGGTTCGCTGGGCACGATCTTCTCCTTTCTCCAACTGGTGACATTTCTGGTCCTTTTCAAAACAAACCTTTACATGGCTTTTGCACTGCCCATTGGACGATTGTACTCAATTGTACGCTTCCAGCCTCATTGCATCCACAGGAACATTCCGTAATATTAATACCACTCAACAGACTACTTTGGATATACTTGCTTCCCGTAAGCCGACACGAGGCAGGGAAAAGTCGAAGCAATCCAAAATGGTATGCGCATTGTAAACTCATCAACGATCATCCGGCCTTTAACTTTATATTCAGCAACATTGTAGCACGGACGTTTGGGCACCTGGTGGAATAGACAATCCTGAACAGCTGAGAAGCGTCAGTATGCAAATAGTTCAGATTCAAACTGACCTCAGAGCCGAAGTCGTATCTGATAAAGAAGGGCTGTCGCGAAGAGGTTCACAAATGGACAAGCGAAGTCCAAAAAGTGGAAATTCTAATGAGACAGCTGTATAATAATTAGGTTCGGGAATACCACCTGTTTAAAAAACACTAGTGCGTTGCATGAGTAAATTGGGATATGATAGTTTGTGAATGACATCTATAAGGTTTTATCTTTGTTCCAGATTTCTTACAACGTGTTACATCGTGGTTAACAATCGCTTATGTAAGTAAGTAAGGGTGGAGGCACATTGCCTCGAGGCCACCCCTTATCCACGGGATCCTACGCATCAACATCCTCGTGGGGTTTAACGCCTTCTGGTCAATGTTCCTGCTGTTAATATCAACCCGAATGGTTTAGAGAAAGAATACACAGCTGGAAACGTTAGATTGTTCGAGAAGAACAAGATGATCAGTTCCTAAAATATTATACCGTTTGTGTCCGCGCACTTAAGATGTTCTCCCGGTATACTTAGTGTCATCATTTACAGCATACGGGTCTTGAGGCGTTCTGACCTTTACCGTCCCATCACTTACAATGTGTCCGGACCCTTAGACTTCCCGACATCCCATCTAGAACGAGGGCAATGTTCTCTCTTTTCGAATATTTTGAATAAGGGGAAAGCATGCTTTTGGCAGATTTGCCAATGCGGAGCTATTCTATATGTATAAAAAATTACGGTATTATGCAGTTGTGAGACTTTATAAGCCGTGGTATAAAAAAAACAAAATATTGTGCCCCTACCTGCCAGCATGGCAGTCTCTGGACCTACTTTTCCGGTGCTCTTTCTACTGGTTTTCCTAGTCCTCAGACTGTTTGTCAGATCACGGACTCGAGGTCGCTGTCCCCTTCCTCCCGGTCCTCCCAAAGATCCACTCATTGGCCATCTTCGCATCATTCCTCAGAGTGGTCAAGAAACAGCCTTCTATGAGTGGTCTAAAATCTATGGTAGGCTTTATGCGGTACTTTTAAATGGTAAAATGTTGCTAAAAGTTGTGCTCAGGTAGTGTTATGCATCTCCAGGTTCCTGGACGATCCATTGTGGTCCTCAATAGTATTAAAGCTGCTACAGACCTATTAGACAAGAAAGGACAAAAGTACAGCGACAGACCTAAGTTTGTGGTTTACGACCTGTAAAGTTTAAAACCATTCGGGGGATGTATCGGTTGACTTAACCCATATTTTAACCTTTCCCAGATTAGATTGGTCGAAATATACTGCCACAGTATTTCAATACGGCAAAAGATTACAACTGCATCGAAGAATGCTCCAACAATTCCTTTCCAAGTCCGAATGTGTAAAACACCAACATATAATGACCCGAGAAGCACAACTATTGCTCAAGAACCTTTCAAGAACTCCACTTGACTTTGACGAACATCTCAAACGGTACGTTCTGAGGTACGGCGGGTGTCGGATGGCAGGGCTGACTATGTTTGTCTTGAGTTATGCGACAGGCATAATTATTGACATCGCCTATGGACATACTATTGAATCGGGTGACGACCCCTACATGAGATTAGCTCATGACATTGGGGACGTTCTTAACACGTCAGGACCACCAGGCAACACCCCGATTGACTTTTTACCCTTGTGTAAGTGTTCTTGATTGGGTGGTTCTCCTTGTTCTAACGGGAAAGATAGTACGATACTTCCCATCTTGGTTCCCTGGAACATATTATGCAAATGTGGCAAAGAAACTTAGGCCGATTGGCAGCCGTGCCCGCGAGTACCCTTACAGTGACGTCAAACATCAGATGGTAAACGAGTCTTTCATAATTGTATATCCTATCTACTGAACCGTTCCGTGTTTTAGGAAACAGGAACTGCGAAATACTCCTACCTCGCACATTATCTCGAAGAGTTTGAGAAATGTGCACAGGAAAATAAGAAAAGTGAGGCTAGTCTTGGTGACATCAAAGGATCGGCTGCTGTTATCTATGCTGGTGGTGCTGATACCGTAAGTTTCCTTCGACCATTGAGTCTCATTTTTATCTGAATCCAAGTTCCAGTCATCTGCAACACTGTCAATCTTCTTGTTGGCCATGGTTCTCCATCCAGAATGCCAAATCAAAGCCCAACAGGAGTTAGATGCCGTACTAGGCCCGGGACGTTTGCCCAGATTCGAGGATAGACCTCATTTGCCATATATCAATCGTCTCATCCAGGAGAATTACAGGTATAGATGTTCCCGACTAGCTCACAATTATGTATCATTCTGATATGTGTCTTCAAGGTGGAATACCGCTGCACCATTAGGTTCGATTTTTATTAATCATCGGGCTTTACACCTTTTAAATGATGTTTTATTTTTAACAAGGTGTACCACATGCTTGCACGGAAGATGACATTTATAATGGGATGTTCATACCTAAAGGGACTATAGTGATCGCCAATACAAAGTTAGTCATGCCGTTTCTCCCTCTTGCATCAACTCTTGTTGAGTAAAAACAACCACTTATGTATACTCCGCGTGTTATTCTAGGGGTATACACCTGGATGAAAGTGTATATTACCAACCTCAGAAATTCAATCCGGATAGGTATCTACCGAAACCCGATGGCAACGATGAACCTTATCCCACCGCGCAGTTTGGCTTTGGACGGAGGTCAGTACTTTCAGATACTTCGCCTCTTGCAAAATCATCAGCTCCATCCTGACACTCATTCCTTATTCTCTCTTACTACTTAGGATTTGTCCTGGTAGATTTTTCGCAGACCCCACCATTTTCATGGCCGTTGCTTCAATTTTATCAGTCTTTACTATTACAAAGGCATTAGACGAGTATGGGATGGAGATAACACCCGAAGTTGCTTTTCTTTCAGGAATATCATGGTACTTATAATTCTTTAGACTCGTCCGATCTTAAAAAACTGAACTATTGTCTGATTCAGCCCACCAAAACCCTTCAAATGTCTTATCAAACCCCGAAATGAATACGCGAAGGCTCTTTTAGAAGAGCTGAATGTTTGAAGATGATTATGCGGTTACGAACGGAATGCAATGCATTTACGATTTCTAACGAAAAGTTTTTTAACGACGGGCAGATCATTAAAGATCCGAAACTGTCTAAACTAATGAGTGTTGTTGTGATCATCTAATGTATTATGTATTTCATACTATGTGCGGAATATATTATTCGAACCGAATATCATGAAATTGGACTTTAGAAAAACTATTGGAGTTTCTGGACTTTGGTGTATTGTGCCAAAAAGGTTATGTATGAGTTCCACTTGTTAAGATCCTGGAGTCATAGTGGGATTACTAAGTACCTAGGGAAAAAATAAATATCATACACCGAGGCGATAGAAAGAAGCGAAGAACTTCTTCAACTCCAACACCACAAACGACATAAATCTAATCGCTATCACTATCACTGCTATCTCCACTAGCCTGATCATCATCTGTGCTACTCTCATCATCGCTCTCCTGGGTACGCTTCTTCACAGGTCCGCCCCTCATCGCTGCCATCTGACCAGCTAGAGAATCCTCTTCCGGATCTGAAATGTCGTCTTCAGAAGGTTGTGTTTCGGGAGCCGTAGGTTCTTCTATTTTTAGCTATATAATAGAATGGAGAAATTTTATGAAAGTGAGCAAATTTAGTAGATCTTTTTTTTAAAAACGTTACCGTGATATCCCTGGAAGTATCTTCACCAACAAATGTGTCGCTGATCGCATAGATCTTCCACGTGAAGACACCTGTGTTTGGTGGGCCTTGGAACTGGATCTTGTATGAGCGATAGTCCCTATCAACATCGGCTCGGGCATATGGGACATCCATGACTTTGAAAGGAGGTACTACGACACGATTTGACTTGTCATCAGCAAGGACAATCCACCAAGATGGCTTGCGTTCCTATTGTAGGGATAAGTTTCCATACACTTGCAGGGATTTTCAAAAAAAATACGTACCATAGGCCATTGTGGAGCATGGGCAGTGCCGAATGCAATCTCGTCTGATGGAAGTTCCTCAACTTCAGATTTACCCAATAAGAATTTCTCATCTTTAGTCTCGTTAAGTTTGGCTAATCGTTTGGTCTCATCCACACTAAGCTCCTTTCGCTCGATCTTTGTTCCTGGAGGTAACAACCGTAATTTAATGTGAAGGTGGGTGATCGCGGACGGAGATACTACTCGTTCGCCAATGACTGGAAATGGCGTCCCAAAAGAAAACGTTAGCATTGTTAGGATGTTTAGTGCAAGGAATCAGGTTGGACTACTAACCCTTGAATGCCGCGTCAACGATCTCAATGCGGCCCCACTTTTCTAGTGCCTTCTTCATCTCCGCCGTCCTGTTATCTCCTTTCTTTTCTATCTCAGATATAAAATCATTTATATCAGTGATTTTGCTCGACACAGCGTCCACGTCGCTTTTCTGAATTCCAGGAAGTTGAGTCAGTCGCAAGCGTTGTGGTGCATCTAGTGGGACGGCTTGTGTCAGGTGGGCATGAAGGCGCATAATAGCGAGAGAGGGGAGCAGCCAATTCCGGGATAGAGATGTGACAAGCAAGGCATTGAGCAGGGATGGAGCTTGCAAGAGAATCTTGTTCTGTTCTGTAAAGAAATCGATTTAAGGAATTAATTAATTTTTTTGCATAGTATCCATATTAATTAACTCACCCTTCTGCAATCCTGCATCCTTGACTTCAATGCGCAACAAATGAGCTTGGAGTAGGATTAGTGCCTTTTTTTGTTTAGATTTATCTTTGACAGCCTTCTTCGCTTCCGTCCACCTAAGGTCACCAGCTTCATCTATATCCTTTTCTAACTTAGTAAGTGCTGAAGAAATCTCCACTTTTCCAGGAAGTTCCCATTGATATGCACCACTTAGGATGACAAGTATATCGTTGATAGTGGATTCTTCTTTGAGCGACTTGAAAAAATCTGCCGCCGACCGTGTTTGTACACCATCTTTTGTTTTTTGGCGTGATCCAAACCACCAGCGACCCTTAGAAGGGGGGTTAGCTTATACAAACAATAGGAGCTAATTTGTGACATACAACAAAGGCAGGTAATGCACCACCGAAAATGACGGCGTAACAACCCAGTACCCAGATATTGTTCTTTCCCTCGATAACCCATACTGGAAGCGCAATACCCATCGACATACGCTGCGGGCCATCTGGGTTATTGTATTTGATCCAATTTTCGCGAATGGTCTCGTCTGTTAAACTGTAACGAATGCATTCTTAGATGGTTGATGAGAAACAAATGGGCGTCTTACGCTTTGTATGCTTTCGTCAAAGTAACGAAACGGTCTTGAATTGCTTCCAATGTCAAGTTAGCAGTTGCTCGCACTTTGTCGGGGTGGCTAGTTTGCTGGTTCAGATAAGGAAGAACAGAGTGATTGACGGGTACTCACTACATCCGAGAGAGTTTCTTAAAATGTGACTTTATTTCTTTCTCTGGTGTATCCTAGATTTTAAATAAAAATATAGAAGAACGAACGGTTAATTACATTGAATCACTTACAGAGCTGATACCAAGAATATCGAACGGGTCATAAATCTTGCTGTCAACTTTTGCATGTGACACCTTATAGCAGACGAATGCGAATAGAGACCATCCCAAGGTCAAGAAATATGTCCTTCACACCAGACATCAGCAGCAATAAACCATTCATCTTCCGAACACGCACTTTTTCGAAAAATTTGGTAGGAAAAAGAGCCCTCCTTCACGTTGAGTGACACGTTTCCGCTGTTGGACACACGAGTTACATTTACAGTGATCAGGAGGTTTTTCTGCCAGATGACATGCACAACCATAAAATCAGCATTTAATAAAGCGTTTCCACACGTAAACTACTCACCAGATTTTTTGGTAGCCGCGGAGAAAGTCACAGGCACAAGAATTAAAGCAAGGAATGTGATCAGAAAGTAGGCGGCCATAACACCCGCCTCATCGTATTCATATGTCGCCATTGTGGCAAGGCCGTGGAGAGAAGTAGTTGACCAGACCTTGTAAGGTTTGTTGGGAGAAGAGAAGGGGAAGGAGAGCTTTAGAAAGTATTAAACCGACGTGTTCGATGTGCTGGCCGCCAAAGAATTTGTGGTCACGGGGCTTATATTGTTCTGTGACGTGGTGACAGCTTGCTTCATGTGTCCATCCTCTGCGCGCAATTCATTTTATTCAACGATAACTAATGTCGCATACGGGGTGTCAATTACAATTTCTCTCAATAAGTTAACGTGAAATTAATTCACTTACGCCACCATAGATTGCTACTCGCGTTACAACTTGGCTGTATTAAAAGGTAAAATTCTAATGCCTTGCACAAAAATCCGAGGTATACTTACGCCCATCTTACCACTGGGACCAATGTATTTGGCTAGATATATGGGAATAAACACAACCCATGTCACAAAAAGTACTCTGTATTTGATTTATGAGTTCGTAATTCTTTTACATTGAAAATTCGGACTTCTTTCTACTATGTTGCAACTAGCTCGAAAAACAAAATTCACAAGAACATTACAGACGGCTAACATTCCCAAGATCTTTGCACGCTTCTTTGACACGTTCAGCGAGTGTCTTTTCACCCTCGCGGACCCAAACACGTGGGTCATAATACTGGTAAGGCCGTATAGTCAGAAACTATCTTCCGCAAGTAAATTAAATATTATCTCACCTTCTTGTTCGGCTTATCTGCACCCTCCGGGTTTCCGACTTGAGTTTGAAGGTAGCCACTTTTCTTTTGGATAAAGTCCTAATTACGCATGAATTGTAAGTTAATTGGTAAGAATATTCATTTCCCTCTGTTACTCACTCTGATACCAGCGAGATATGCAAATTGGGTATCAGTATCAACATTCATTTTCACAACTCCGTGGTTGACAGCAGTGGTAATCTCTTCTTTAGAAGAACCCGATCCTCCGTGGAAAACCAGGTATCTGTGTACACGAGTTCAGTCGTAGTCCATTCGATTTTTAAAAGATTTACGTACAAAGGCTTTTCTATCTTCACTCCAGCCGTTTTGTGGGCGAAAACTTGATGTTTTCCAAGAAGATCCGGGTGGAGCCTAACATTACCAGGTTTATAGACACCATGCACGTTTCCGAATGCAGCCGCAATACTGAAATTTGGTCCAACTGCACTCAATGCTTTATATACATCGTAAACGTCTTCAGGTTGAGTGTAAAGACTAGCATTGTCAACACCAGTGTTATCGACACCATCTTCTTCGCCTCCAGTGATTCCGATCTCCATCTCGAGCCACAAATTGATTGGTGCCATACGCTTGAAATACTTCACGCAAGTTGCAATGTTTTGCTCTTTGGGCTCTTCGGATAGATCGAGCATGTGGGAAGAGAACAATGGCACCTGGTGTTCCTTAAAGTATGCTTCGTCCGCCTCGAGCATGCCATCAAACCAGGGCAGAAGCTTCTCGGCGCAATGGTCACTATGCATTACAACTGGGCTTTATGGAAATGTCAGACCCAAACTCGCGAAAGCCTCTATAATACATACACGCCATATTGCTTGGACATTAATCTGACATGGTGGGCTGCAGCAATGGCACCTGCAATAGACGCCTGTTGTTTATCGTTTGCCAGGCCTTTCCCAGCAAAGTAGGCACTCCCGCCTTGAGACACTTGTATGATGATCGGCGATTTTATGTCCCTTATTGCAAAGATTTCAGTTCAAAGCGTACATATATATGTGTTCTGTGGATGAAAACTCAATACCTCGCAGCTTCTAGAACTGCATTAGCAGTCGAGGACGATGTTACATTCTACAAAATCAAATTGTCGATAAATTTGTGAGAAAAACCGAAAAGAGTGGACTCACGATCGCCTAGCATAGTTACTCGGGGCTCAGTGCGACCTCATAGAGAGCGACAAGACTTACCGGAATCGCAAACTAGAAACGAGGATGTAAGCCCTCGTTTATATAGTAGACGATGTGTGAGAACAAACCTTGTGTTCTTTAGCATAATCGAATAATTTACGGACATCATTGCCAGTAAGTACGCCTGCCTTTCCGATCATATTAGCATCTCAGCATCGCGCCATGCTACGTCAGAGTCTTCGATAACATTACTTACGGGGACGATGTCGAGAACACCCATGATTGAATGCTGGGAACGATGACGATGGAGGTGAGAGAGAAACCAAGGATTTAGACAAAACGAGATGAATGCTTGGAGTTTCAGCCGGCGCGAAAAGATTCACAATATCACGTGTTGCCGGCTATCGCTATCTTATCTACATACCCGAATGTATATTTACTACTACGAGTACAGAGATGACCTGGAAGACATTGAGCTTGGAGGTTGCTCAATCATGCCAACCACAACCTCTGGATCTAGAGACGATCCTCTGTATGACAATACTCCGTCTGGAAGGTCCGTACTTTCAACCATTATCTTAGATACCTTTTCACACGACACTTAAAGCGACATGAGCTTATGTATTTGCGTTCTTCCTTTGTCTCGTTTAAAATAGCAGGGACTGAATGCGCAGTGAAGGCCGTACCACAACAGCGAGAAGTCAGCTGATTAAAATAGAAAAAGTGAGGGCCGGAACAGTTGATGATCGTATGCGAGAGCCCGAGGTGCCCAAGAACGAACTACTTGTGGCCAGATCATATACAGCTAGGGATCTACAAGGCAAAATCATATAGGGATTTTATACGCCATCTCAGACAAAATTATTACATTCACCCAAGGAATCGTCCGGAAAAACCAAGTTTCTCAATCCCCAGCCGTGATGTTCTCTGCATTAGATCGCGTTGATTGAACATTCGGGTTTTGGAAAGGCGAAAGCAGGGTTTCTTAGCATTCTGCCTTCCTGGGAATATCAAAGCCAGGTAAGAACGATTCCGCGCTATAACAATATCGTAATCCCCCCGTTCTTCTTCCGTTCTCTGCTTTTTCTTATGTATCCATCCGGAACACGTAGATACTACCGCGGTACCGTAGGTACGTCGCCCGTATACGACATTGCCAAGCATTTTATTCGACAAATGTCAGCGTAAGACGATGGCTGAAGGATTTGCAGATTCTATTATCATGATCTTGCTAGTTAGAAATAAGAGTGATCCCAGACATTTATTGGTGGTGACTATTAATGAGGCGAATAGATTCCCTAGTTTCTCGGGGTTCTGACATACTTATCGAAAATTGGGCGGGACAACAATTCATCGACATCATTCATTAAGATATCCGCACTCGACTATTCAAAGATGACTCATCCTTTCCGTTCAATCTTTTGTTTTTGTTTGATTGAAGGTAGCCGGCGTCCAAAGGTGCCTTGAAAACATACGCGCTCAAAGGACAGTCCTAAAAAGACAGTGGTTGGGGCGCTAATATATAGATGGGATGAATACTGCTCAAACATTTGGATGTAGATACACAACTACTCAATCGAAAAAGATTCCATAACCAATCTAGTCTTGCCTTTGTGGTCCAAAAACTCCAATTTCCCAGCAGAGCGCTTGATGGCATAAGGTGGTTTGTGTTTCGAAACCCACACAATTTTCTGCCCATCCTCGGTGCATACCCAACCATCAGGGTCGACGTGGTGTGCAGATCTGAGAGCATCAAAAGGCTCGTGGAATGTGATGATATTTGGTTTATGTAGATTATCGATGTCTTTGGGTGAGAGTGTCGGAAGAGAATTGATATCCCACATGAGAATCTCACCATCCCTAGTGCCAGCTACAACTCGTCCGAGGTCCAAACGAGCGTCTGCGCTCTCAACATCCTGATGTGTAATGAATCTAGTGATGTGACTATAATTTGGGGTATCGGTGTCCCATGTGTGAAGAAGGGTTACATCACCGACACCCGTAACCAGAGAAAGTTGATTGGCGGTGAATCTTAGAGATAAGATTGAATCAGTTTTGGCATCCAAGACAGCAATCAGGGACATCTGCTTTGCATCCCAGAGCAGTGTCTCTGTCGATGATAAAGAGGCCAATTTGGACCCGTCGACCGACCACGCAACTCGTTGGACATCGTCCTTATGACGATCGAGCACAGCAATGTGACCTTCGAGTTTGAAATCCCAGATCTCGATTTTATTGAATGACATTGTTGCTACTCGTTGACCATCAGGCGAAAATGTCACGCGTGAATGTATAAATGAACAAGCTCCGATTTGTCGTTTTCCAAGGACGTCGCCAGTGTCCGACTTCCATGTGATGATGTCGTACTCAGAGCGACTGAGAAGCTTTGAGCCATCGAGAGAGAATTGCACCCAATAAACCTCATAGTTGTGAGTCAGTTCCTTGAGTAGTCGACCAGTATGAACATCCCAAACACAAATCGTTTTATCACCACCGCTAGCAACCCTCTTTCCGTCAGGCGAGAATACTGCACACCAAACCACACTTGAATGGCCCTTCATCATGCGAACCTTTTCTCCGGTTGTTCCATTGGATGTAAGAACTTTCCAATCAAACCCACAACTGACGAGTTGAGAGCCATTTGGCGACAACGTAATGCTCAAAACATAGCCACGGTGTGGTTTAAAGGAGATAAGAGGATCAGCTTCAATCATTACGCTCGATGAGACCTGTGGCCTTTCGTCAATCACCTCTCCAATGTATGTCTTCTGAAGTAATGTATACGACGGGAACAGAGGTAAGGCGGAGATGTAGGTGTGCAGGTGTGCTTTCGATACTGTGGAACCATACAAGCGAAGGAAGTAGATAGCATCCTTAGTCATTCTACACAGCTCGGAATGTGATCTATCCTCATCATGGCTCTGAAAGTTGTGCAGCAATACATGAATCATCAGAACAGGCAATTCATTAAACAGAACACTCACCGAAATGTGCCCGTCAAGGAGCTGTAACGATGCACACAGCTTGTCTTCATTAAAGCATGATATCAAGCTCAGCACCTCAACCCAATGCAATAGATGTTCGAACAGCAGTTCATGGAGCTTCTTTTTCAAACTATCACTCAGATGTTGGATCTCCAGTATGTATCCTATCCAATTCGTGACGGTGTATTGTAGATCCTTTGGTATGTGCTCCTTGATAAGCCGGGTCAAATCATTAATCTCGGTGTCCAGATTGAATGTTGTCGGTAATCCGCAGATATTATGTCGTAGCGATCTGTTCATCCTGTCCAAGGATGCTTCAGCAAGGTCACAGAGAGTCCATTCCACGTATGGTATGTGATCAATCCAATGCTGTTCATTCATCAGATCCACAAGGACATCCTGAAGACTTGTGTTCGTAAGAGTAATGGTCGGTAATATTGAGGTCCCCAACCCGCATGTGATTTGGCAAATATCCTCAGTGCCCTGGTCATGGTTGATCACCATAAGAAAGGCACAGTCTGTCAGCAGGGGACGGAATATGACGGCCCAAGAGAGTGATGCACTGAGATTTGGGTTCAGTGCTTGGAAGATGCTAGAAAGTAACTGTGTCACCGAGTCATGTAGTGTCATGGGAGGTGGCTGCATGAAAAGAATGTCGACAAATCTGATCAATCGTGACTGGATAAATGCGAGCTGCAGAGCTTTGCAGGCAACAGAAGTCCATATATCGTTCCCTCCTGTCCGATGCAAGAACTTGCGACTTATCCTGTCTCTCCCATATCTGTCTAAGATTGGTGAATGTGAAGCCTCAAGATCGTCCAAAGTTTTCCGGATTAAAGCCTGGATTTCCTCTGTGTTCGGTAATGTGTGGTGGTAAACATGGTTTAGCGATATAAAGGTATGTTGAATGTCTGGATCACACGATGTGATGAGAAAGCGGAAATTTGGAGGGAGCCGGGTGATCAACGACTTATTTGCAAAAATAGATAAGACGCGGGAACGGTCTTCTACATCTTCGCATCCGTCGAGACCATCGATGATAACAAACACTGGTCCCACTATCTCCAAATTTACTAGAGGTGTAACAACCAACTTGTCAAATTGTCGTCCTATATCTGCCTGAACAATATCTGAGGTCTTGATTGGCGTACTCATTTTTTCTTTGATTGCTGGATTGAACTCGGCCAAGTGTCGTATAATAGTCCCACTTATTCTCTGCGAGTTTCGGTTTTCGATTCCGCCATGCAGGAATATTCCACACCCTAGTCGCTCCTCCTCATGAAAGTGCCGCGCAATAAAGTGTGCAGTTGATGATTTGCCACTTCCTGCCGGTCCGAGCAAAAGGAAGACACGCTTGGTGGCGTTCTCATTCCCAGCAGCCCAGTTCAGGATGTTATCGATAACAGTATCACAATGGGTGCCTCGCATTGCAGCATGGTCTGGATTGAAAGCTGTCCGTTCAAGGCATGGGAAGCGATTGAGATATATTTGAATATCTGTAAAACAAAACTGAATTAAACTGTTATTCGAACATTCATTACACATACCAATATTCATAACCTTCTCTAATATCCGAATCGAGAGCAAAGTTGTTTGTAAGCTGGTACCCAATATAAGCTCGATCCTTAACTGATCAAATGCTGATTGATACTGGGCGATCGTTGAATCAACCTCGGACACTATATTCACCAAGGCACGTTGTGCTGGGAGATTCACGTTAGCGTAAAATACAGAGATAAACTGATATACGAACAAAAAAATTTCGTCTCGTAATATTTGCGAATAAAATAAGCACACTCGGATGTCTGGCTCAACAGCTTTTTTACAGTCTTCTCGAAAGACATTATCTTCTCTAATGATCGTCCATCTTGTAACCAATCATACAGTTCCGCGAGTGTACAAGCAAGGTCACTGATCTTGTCGTCGCGAGCTATTTGATTGTTGATGATCTTGCATAGAAAAGTACTTAGCATCATATAACTACTCAAAATGGGAATAAACACCTTCACAATGGCTGAAACTGTGTACACTGCCATTTTTGCCCTTGAGTCAATCTATGTGCATAGATGAGGATGACCACGACAATAGTGAGGTTCGTATGACGCACCTCTGCAATGTCCTGGGCTACTAGGCAGAATGACTCGAGGGAACCCAATAGATACTTCCACCTTTCATTAATTATATGGAAATTCAGGCCAGGTGTGGGTACTTGCGCTACGATACCGTTGGGCAGTGACGTGACATTATTGGATGACGGAATTGCGAGACTCTCGATCTTGAATAGCAGCGTTATTGTGCGAACTTTATCCCGCGACGATTTTGGATGAACAGCATCTAGAGCATAGGCAATTTCTGGACAAGTTTTTGTCAATGCTGTCTCAAGATAGGCTGTTCGATCATTACCTTTATTGTAAGATATATTCTCCCCAATCTGCAAAGCTTCCTTCGTCTCACAAACAAGATGATCTTCTTTTGAACTCCCGGGATGTTTGCAATACACTTCGATTCGTAGGGTGGATGAGGTGGTCGCACTACTGTATCAAATTATTTAGATTTATGCTGTGACTGGTTAATAGATTGCAAGTAACGCGTACAACTTTAATTGTTCACCCCAATATGGTGATTTATTTCCTTTTTTCGAAACTTTAGTTTTGTTCTCAATGCCATCGACCTTGACAACGACATAATAGGATACGCTCGAGAATTTGTGTGTGTCCGGCAAGTTCTTGCCTTCCAAAACGGTTACTATGAGGAGTTGTGGGTAATGAGGTAATGCGCACGGACGGAGAACCACACTGTGACTTACAACCGAGATTGAAATGTATTTTCGGAGTACTGTATATATGAGGTTAGCACAGGATATGGATGATCAATGAGGAGCACTTACTACTTGACAACCGGCATTGAGTTCATTGCTGTTTTGATGACTGATGGCGGCAGGTAAACAAATAATTGTGTCCGGGTATTAGCATCGCAATAAGGATTGGATAGGTTGATTTGCAAGTACCTAAAGCAATACAGCACGGATAGTTTGGAGCGTTGAAAGTCAGAAAGACGGTTGGCGGGGAGGAGGGAGGAGTCTCTTATGAACACAAAGTTAACACAGTGCTGTAAAGTGCTGTAAGGTGGATCTAGATTGCACAATAATAGATGGTGACTGATGTTGGGTGCATCAACACGTGTTGGTAATAAAATGTTAAAGCAGACATTGCTAATAGCAGCGTCGGCCCGTCTCCTGACATGAAGTGACACATTTCATAGACAAACGAATTGTCAAGAGGATACAGACACGCCGGAGCACACGGATATGAGATGGGATGAATATTCACCCACGGTTGGTCAACCATAGCGATCAGGTGAGCAAGAGGAAATATTGTTGTTGAGAAATTTAGCTTATTAGATGAGTGAGTGGGAATGACGCTCGGGTATCATGCGGAGCGGCACCTTCTATAAAACCATCCAACTTCCTGTTAAAGGAACGTCCCCTTCTACTTAGGCCGCCCATCGTCTAGAACGTGATAAACAAATGCAGAGTCTCTAAACCACACATGAGAACCACAATGCGGCTGTACATTCGAGGAATAATTTGGTCTGTCGCAAGTTCCTTTTTCAAGGGTAGGCCTTCTGACATATTGGACTTTAAACAATACTCAAGACTTGTTGAATACAAATGCCATCTTGACACTAGACAGGATGTAGATAATGCAGTAGGACTAGAGGTAAGGGGAGGAGGCTGTGATGGTCGAGTATATGATGAAGGACGAACAAACTGATGGCTTCCCCGGAGTGTCAGTTATATGTTTCGGATCACAAGCTTCTTCCTTGCGTGGGCTTGGACTGACCTGAAACTGCTGCGGAATTTTGTCAGGTATAATTAAAAGAGGTATTATCCAACAATCACCTTTGACATCGTTTGATTGGAACCTGGTTGATAAAGAGATTAAGCACGTGCGTGAGCTAAAGGGCGTTATACCATCAAGAACTATTATCAGTCCTTATACTGAGGTCGGGCAACTGAATCTCCTGGGTAACTTCTGTAGACTAAATCGGTATGTGGCAATGCAAATGCTGCATGAATGTGCATGGAGGAACATATGTGCAAGTCCTAAGCGCACCATAAACTTTACTAGCCATTGAACTCGTCGGGAGACTTTCTTTTGGGACCTGATCCATTCGAGCTGTCTTGTATACATACATGACTTGGGACATTTACATTTACACAGATCAAGCATATTGCCTCACAAACGCCTTCAAAAGGTCAAGGTTACGCTTACCCTCAAAAAGTGCAATAGCTTGTCCGTTTACAATGATTCCTAATGATGGATAACTCGCAATACCGTCGCAAAGTGCTGGATAGAATTTGTTAGAGTCATGTGGTATATTAGAAAGAAAGTACACACCCATGCTTTCAGAGCAATCTACTTGTGCAAATTTGACGTGCGGCACTTCCACTTTGGAATCTTCGACTAATCTCTTCCAGATTGAAGCAAACATCTTAGAACGCTGCGAATAGGGGATAAAGTATTGGATGACGGAGATACTTTGAGCTGTGAAATCTGTGAAGTTTGCCGATGTGAGTTGAGTAGGATGGTCGCAGTCTTCACATATATCGTTTCCCAAGGATACAACATAATCGGATACACTATTGAACGGGACTTGTGGTTGCAGAGATGTGAGCGGTGGTTCATACGATTCAACTTCATGCCTGATAAATTCCTTGAGGTCATCTAGGTCGCGGTTGCCATCATATCGACTCGAAATCTTCCCATCCCTGAACATGCACAGGGAAGGATATCCCCTGACACTGTTATCATTACAGAGGTCTGAGTGTATAAGTTCAGTTCAGAATTGTTCTTTACTTCAAGTAACCCAGTAAACTATTTCATACCACCATATTTAGAACAATCAACCTGGGCAAACTTCACGGTTGGTGTCTCTGTTTTCCCCTCTTCGACCAACTGCTCCCAAGTAGGTGCGAATTTGCGGCAGTGGCCACAATATGGCGAATAATGTTCAATGAAAGTTAGGCCATGTTTCGTGTATTCCTTGATGTTGTCTGGTGTGAGTTGAACACCAGCATTGGTGAAAACTGCGAATAGAACGACGGTTAAAGAGATTCGAAGGAACTTTTGGAAGAACATGGTAGAGTTGGGTTGTGCTTTATGGAATTCTTGATCAGGGATGGGGCATGCGTTATCAATGATGTGGTTTGGTTACCACGCCAAGGACACTATATACTTTGTTTTGTCCATGTCATAGCGTCCAATTGTAAAGCCAATAACTGGATGGTAAAGTCCGAGAAGCTAGCGTTCTATAGCTAGCTAGCTGATCATCGTCTATTTTTACGTACTGACCAACATGGAAACCTTTCGTTTTCCGCACTCTAGGAACGAGCTTTCGTTTGCCTACGTCGCTCTTTTCGAAGATGTCACAAATGTTCAGGCTATTCGGAAACGGATCGTCAAAGCGTCAACTGCAGAGGGTGTGGAAGGAGAACAAGAGCGCGAAGCTATTAACTTCGCGTTTATTAATGCTCGTCTTGTCGGTTTTCTTGCCTGCATTTTGATGCCGACTTCTTCATGATACTATCGCAGATAACGAGTACATTACACCTCCAGACAGCGATACATCAAGCAATACTCGCAGCACTACAAGGTGCTTTACGCGCAAAGTCCATACATGCCGAGATGCTGTGGGCCCTAAACCCAACGAACAACGTATGCCCCACCACATACGACGAATTACATTCCCTTAATGTCCTCTATTGATCGGTAGATTACAGAAGCTATCAGAAGATACGGTGTTTCTGATGACAACCAATCACTTATTGTCGTGAAAATATGCGGACCAGAAATATCTGCGATGGAGATCGAGAATTCAATGAAGGCTATAGTTCACGGAACATTACATCCTTTAGCCGATCTACAGAATTTGACTGACTGGTCATCAATCAAAAAGGTGTGCTCATATTTTTGTCATTTCTGTACACTATTCTCAAGAGGGTTCTTATAGTATCATAAACTTAATAACAATATGGGTATCCGAGATCCTGCTGAGGAAATGCGTATTGTTGATAACATCGTGACGACCTCTGTTGCAATGAAGAGTGTTATGGGTTGAAAGTGAGTAGATAAAGAATGAATATTGAATCGTTGTATCATCACGGAGGATACTATTTATATGGAACGATCCAGGAATGGGGTTCTTCGATATCATATGTAGTTACCATTTCAAGTCGTGCTTTGCCCTCGAGCCGAGAAGCGCAACTGATACGAAATACCATTGCTTATTGAAGTGTCTCTCAAGCTCCCCGGTACAAAAGAAAGATGGCTTCCTCAAAGCTATTCTCTTGCTATGTGCAAATGATCAGACATTCGGAGTAAATAAATCGACAAATATAGATTCAAGTCCTTATAAGCTAACAGATCCTGACTTTGTTAATATAACTACACTGCGATAGTTTCAAACCTCTGATTACAGCGCTTCTTCCATCTTGACCCAACACCCACCCTATAAAACGAGTATTTTTATTACACACATCCGTTAAAAGGCAAAAAGCTCCAACTTACCATGGCAGACATCGTCAAGTAGCTCTTCATCCGCACCCTATCCCTTGCCTTGGTACCAAATCCCGATTTCCATTCCGCGGGAGGAACTGAAGATGGAGGTTGCGCCTCTGGCACGAATGTGATTGAAGTAACTTGCTGGAGTAGCCTTGTCAAGAAAAATGCAGTTTCGTGATACGCAAACTACTCAAAACAGAGTTATATAACATTCCCGTCAGTAATATACCCCCCCCATTCACAAAGCTCGAGGGCTATACCTGTTGACCCAAGCAAATCCTGGGACCAGCGTTGAAAGGTAGGAATATGAAAGGATTTGCTGCCAAGTATTTTTGCAGACGGCTATCTAAAAACCTGTCTGGGTCAAACAAGTGCGCTAGGAATAGGATTAAGCTGGGTCTTTCAATATCTAAAATAGTCATATAGATACCATCTGGTCCCCATAAATCAGCCCGCCTGTGCATCATGAATACACTATAAGGACATCTAGACATTATTGAAGTATGAATGAGCTGATTGGTGTGAAGAGCGCAGATTGACACTCACTTCGAGTTCGCAGGGATATAAAATGGTTTTTCGCCAGGCTTAGAAGGTAGGAGCACTGGCTTGCAAGTTGTTCTACCATGTTATAGAGCGTTGAATCAACTAGAATGATGGGATATACATTGAACAAGCCTACCTGATATTGAAAGGTCTACGCAACAATTCTGATAAGTAAAGCAATGAAAGAACTGGCGTCAATACTCACAGAGCTGGATACAGTCTGAGGGTCTCTGATAGTGTACGTGAGACGAGAATATGACAAAGGCACAAAAGTGTTTACCATTGATCACAGCTCTCATATACTTCATTTCCCTCATATCATCATATGTCGGACGTCTGGTATCTCCAACCTTGTCTAGAACCTCCTGGCGTAACCGTTGAAAGATATTTGGATGTTCAGAAAGCATGTAAACAGCAAACGTTATAGTATTTGTTGTCTTTGTTATCAAATTCTCAGCATTCTATGTGTTATAAAATATAGAGTATTTGATGGCTCACCGTGTCTCGTCCTGCTAACAAAATGTTGAGAATTTCATCCCTGAGCACGGTTTCGTCTAAGAAATCCGTGAGTTTCATCAATCGTGATCGTACGGAATAAAAATAACCTTCAGTGTAGTTAATCAAGTGATCTAGCAGACTCTCCCCGTCTCTATCTGTTGACATCTGCTCAGTCGTTTGTTTATCTGCCTCTCGCTTTCTCTGTACAGCTGCCGCAAGAATGGGCTTTATAAATGCATCAACGACGACCATCTGTTCTTTTATTTTGTCTTTCCAGAATTCTGCTAGCGGCCAATTCATACCCCGTCCTGCACGCAGAGCCATCAATCTCTGCGCCTCGTCAATGGCACGCGAGAAACGGTTGGCAGGATGGTCTGGTGCTGCAGAAGATTGGGCAAGAGGTGAGTAATGGGGATGAGGTAAACCTGCGCCAAGTGATTGGACGTCCTTGGAGAAAAGGAATTCTGTTGCGGAGTCCATCGTAAAACGTGAAGCTAGATCCTGAAATAAAATTGAGTTGCTTGTTTGAGACATTACAGTAAGATATATATACCTGTATATCAACGGGATAACTTTCCCGTAGTCGAGCCTTGAGCTGGTTGAGGGCGTCACTGGCATGACGGTCGAATATATCGAAATGACTGATGCGATCTTTGCTGAAGAACGGTTTGGTCATAGCGCGGTGAAATCTTACGAAGAACTTATTATGATTAAGTCATAGCAGTGACTGAGAGTTTACATACTTCCACATATCTCCTATATGATCGACATTTATAAATGAATAAATCATATCCAAGTCTATGAGGCTGGAAGACTGACCATCGGAATTGAACACTCCGGTTCCGAAGATTGACTTCATTTGAGAATAGAATATAGGACCTGTCACATAATTTTATATTAACTATACGGGTGTTAAGCTAAGAGGTGAGGAGCGAACCTTTCTCAAAACTATCAAACTGTGTGGCCAAGATTGCCTTAATGTGTTCGGGTTCCATCGTAAAAAACTAATTACATATTTTATTTTTTTGACACGTATCAAGCTACATATAGGATACTTGCCTTGTTTTCGAAAAGTATCTTGATGTTGAATGTATTGCCGTATAATTTAGCAAACTCGACGACCGGGTCGCCTTACGTAGGTTAAGTACGATTGTAAGGCTTGAAAATGCGGCATACCAGGATATCCGATTTTGAGATTGTTCAATGACCTAAGAAGCAGTGATATCCCTCCTGGCCAAGCGTCATACACCTGAGGAGGGAGAACGGCCCCTTGGCTAGCAGCTTCCCTGCGTATACGCATATCATCGTAGGTCACACGTAAGAAAAATGTGGTGGGCCAGGAGATAATGAAAGCAGCGATTGACAGCCAGGTTGGAAGGACGACATCGAGATATTGAGATGCGATTATCTTAGATAGATAAACTATTGCTGGGGGTAAAAGTAAGCTGGGCAGGTTCTGCACAACATACAAAACTCCTGGTGGTGGATCCATGAAGAGTGATAGTGATTAGCAAAAACATAATGTGTCAGGATATATAATGGAGAAAGGCTGTTCGGGAAAGACAATAAATAGATTCACAGAAACAGCGTATCATGACTAAAAATTAGGGGTATTTATTTAAGATTGGTTGGGATCTCCATCATGAAATTCTATTTCACCCCACATTAGATGAGAGTGTGGCTTAAGGATTCCTTACATTTGTTGGGATGCACATGTCAGGACTTATCTACCTGTATTTGTTTGAGGTAGTATGGCGGCTGGTAGGTTTGTCTTCACCCATGATCTTATGGCGGTGATGGGATTGATGGGATTGCAACATACGCGTAAACTACGGGGCGGGCACGGCATGACAAACATTTTGGACAATTTTTAGACCATTGCGATTGTTTGTTAGAAAGTAAATCAAGATAAGATAAGATAACGCTTTGGTCGCACGTGAGAGTATACAAGGGCTCTATTAAGTTTTCACCTTTTAACATCCACAAAAAATCAAAGGCGTGTAATTATGTTCGTATCTTCTTCAACTCGTAATCTAATGTCGTTCTGTGTAATAGGGCAATATATCAAGGAACGGGCACGGGTTGAATAAGATTTTCTGCCAAATTACACCTATGCGCATACGCGTTCAGACATATCCTCCTCTTCCCGATTCAAAAGTATGGTTTTTTCCAGACATACCAATTCAATCTCCAACTATCAGAGATCTCAAAGATGCGATTTGTATGAATATTCCAGTACTTGAACAACTAGGATTTAATGGAAGTGGGATTACTTTGGTCATCGACGGTTTTGAGTTGTTGGATAAGACTTCGTTTGACGTCGTGAGAGACGGGGATCTCATTTGTATAAAGCAATCCCAATCTACCTTATCAAATACGAGGGTTCCCCCTAATGGTATGATGCCTTTGCAGTTTGTATGTATTAATGAAGAATTCTCAAATATACCAACATGGATAGAATCATTGCACCCAAAGAAACGAAAAATATCGAGGTCTGCAGAGCCTACGAAGCCAATATCGGTGCCCCGGAAACGAAGACTTTCACCTGACACTTCGGACGAGTCTAACACTTCGGACTCTGATTCTGATTCTTCGTCATCCGTCTCATCCTCCTCCTCCTCCTCCTCCTCCTCCTCCTCCTCCTCTTCTTCTTCTTCTTCTTCGTCATCATCACCATCATCATCATCATCATCATCATCACCCTCACCCATACCATCTAAACGACTCAAAACACTTCATCAGAGGCAGCTATTTGGTCCCACTCATACACAACTGAAGTATGTGGTATATCTCTCTGTCGGCTCACATCTACTCACAGAGCCTTTCACTTCAGCGACATACAACATGTACCTCCAGGACTCGGAAAACCTTCTACACGTAACCGTAATCTTCGCCGACGCCTGAGAAAGCAGCATGAGAAAGCCGCATTGATTGGCATCCCACCAGCCCCACCAGCCCCGCCCAAAGGTAGTTCAGCTGTCAACTCCCAACCGCTAGGTGTTCAGGATGTGGTCACTGCCACCACGTACCCCGAGGTATCTGAGAATGCACAAGATCATGGCGCAGAAGTTATGATGGCTAGGTTTCGTACGAAGAATAAAGCACGTCTGAGGCATTCATCGAAGCAAGACTCGAGAGGCTCGGTAAAGAAAATAGTATTTTCTGATCTTGTTGAGGACGAAGTGATGAACGACATAAACCAAATATCATCAATGGAGGTGTCAAATCCGTCGAAAGAAGATACGTATTCCACACCAGAAGACGCACAGACGAGAACATACCCCTCCACGTTACCACTTGTCCCTCCTTCTGAATTGCAAGCGCAGGGAAAGCTGCCTGATAACATATTCGTAACAAGCGTGGATTGCGAAGCAGGGATATGGCCAAATAAAAAAGCCAAAAACAAGAAAGTGGCAAAGCGAACAGAAAAGGAGGTACAATGGATGGTTAATGAGGATGCGCTGGTATCAGAAGAACTTGACTATGGTGGTCAAATTTCAACTTCATACGCGGATCTGGATGAGGATCTGATGAATCAGGATGATACAACATCTCAACAAAAAACCAACGTATTCGACTGGGTTCACGCCGAAGAAGTTTATGAAAACAGTTTGGCCATGAGCAATCCCGAGCAACTATCAATTGGATGTTTCACTGGTTGGAAGGTACGAGTATTATTTTCACTATCACGGAAACTCGTGGTCCTTTTCTCATATCAAACTCAAGGGCTTGTGTATCAATCCGAATACATACACTCCGGAGGTAATGCTTTGTGTAGCTAAAATCACGCATATACAAGACAGTGAAGAGGGAAAACAAATTACTGTCAAGCAGATACAACGTTCACCACCAGAAACTGGCCAGATAGGTTTCTTGGCGGGAGGGGAAGACGTGGACGGAGATGTGGAGGTGTACGAATGGAGAGATATTTTATCTTCCAAGTGGAGGATGCTGGATATATGAAATTTAATCTGAGGTTTATGTTCTCTTGCAATTGCCATGCAATTTATTTTATTTTGCAACCGTCATAAATTTGGTTGTTTGGATATCACATTTCATAGTTAAATTGCATAATACCTAAAAATGTATATCGGTAACTAGTTAAGAGACTAAGCAATGTGCATAACAATCCTCTCTAAAATCAAGTTATTCGTATTCTGGGATAAAAGAATAACGACAACGACAAGGAGGGAATAAGGATGATAGGGTGGTCTGAGTGGCGGCTATAATTATTGTACTTTTTCTTTTGGTTGCCAAAGGGATGCAAAGTACGGCCTTGCGGAGAATAATATTACAATCTGAATGATAATTATGATACACAATGTTGATTGGATATGCCGGCATTTGATTTGGATTATATGACCTGTAAATGATGCAAAGGACGAGAGCGAAGTAGACGGTATTGATGGGTGACTGCTGAGTTATGATACGACTACCGAATGGTCGACCATTACTCCGCTGATACGATTGTAAACTGCTTCTGGGTATTGTCTGGAATGAACTAAATCAATACAAAAAAAATATAGAAGGAACATAGATCACATACCTAGCTTGAAGCCGTTCAAGTAATGCAAACGCCCTATCACGATTTCCTGAGCCAAGTTCTGCCCTAACCATTGCTTCCCAAGTTGAAGGCTATATAACACTAATAAATCATTATAGTACAAAACTAAACACTATATTCACGTACCTCACGATACACAGGATCCATGTGATCAACAGACTGTGCATTCTCTGGATCATGGGACGCATGATTATTTGGAGCTGCAATCCCTGTCGGTGGGTCAACCAAAGATTCGAAGATACCCCGTGCTCGTTCGATATCCCCCACGATAGCAAAGCCTTTGATCAAGAAATTCGCAATATATGCCGTCATATGCACACCAGCTGCATTCATCTTGTTGATATATTCCGGAATGAGGTCTGTCCTTCTATGAGCGACAAGAGCGTTGATTATTGATTCGAACACAACCGCGTCTGGTGCAATCCCGGTATGGGTGGATATAGAGTCGAAGACAGAGATCGCACGATCAAGGTCCTTTTGAACGCATCCGTAAGCATTGATGAGTGCTGCAAAGTGTGTCCCTTGAAGTTTGACATGTCTACTGGTTTTCAGTTCGCTAAATACTTGTTCCATTGATGCAATGTCGACTGGTTCAATAGCACCGTAGGCATCCAAAAGTAGCTGTGTGATTATTAACACAAGTCAAATGGAGCGTGAGGTAGTTGCTTACTTTGTAGGTATGTGCTGTTGGCTGAACATGAGCTTTCAACATTTCATTGTAGAAGAACAGAGCACGTTCTCGATGAGGTTTGGTCGTCGTATAGAGTTGCATCATTGTATTGTATGGGGGCACACGAGGCTTGAAATTGCTGGATTTCACCATTTCCGAAAACAGCATTTCTGCGGAGTGCACATCTCCAACACGAGCACATGCGCCAATGACTGCACCATATGTAATCGAAGAAGTAGGGATTCCACTGGCCTTCATCTCTTGGAACAATTCTAGAGCGTGATCCGCCTTTCGTGCCTTGGAGAGCTTCGAGATGATGTTGTTATACAGGTACTGATTTGGTCGTACGCCGAGCCCTTGAGATTCGTTGAAGAGCGCCAAAGCATTGGAGGAGTCGTCCGTTGTGTCTTTCACATACAAGATAAGCGCACCATACGCATTAGCCGAAGGTGCTCCGCCTTGTTCCAGAATGCGACTCCGGTGTATATGAGCAGCATCGAGATCACCTGCGTGTGCCATAGCGACAACCATGCCGTCTTCGATCAGGAACCAGCCATCCGTCTGCCATTTCTTGTTCTTATCCAGGTTCAAGAGCACGTTCTGGGCAGCATTATATACCTCATGGACTTGATCCACAGCCTTAAGTCGGCCGAGTGCCTGTATAAGACGACTTATGCATGATGGAGTAGGTGCCTTTCCGCGTTGCAAGCCTTCTTCAAACCGTTCGTACGCCTCGAACACTGCTGTGGACGCATCTGTAGGAGATCCAGAGGTAGAATATAGTAGACGTTCTTCAATAGATTTAGTTTGTTGAGAATCTATTGACAACATCCCGTACTCCTTTAGCTCTTGGGATGGGGAGGGGGTCGAAAGTGCTTCCTCAAGAGCTACGTGCCTTGCCTGAGTAGTCTCCTCTAATACACGGATGTAAGATGGTCCAAATCGCTCGAATGCCTCTCTCAGCTGCTCAATCGAATGTTGGGAAGAAAGTATTTTCACGGCATACGCTACTGTGTCGGGTTTGAGGGTCTCGATAGGCAAACCTTGTGAAGCGATGTCGTGAAGAACCGACAGTAAGCCATTAAACTTGAATTGAGAAATATCTACGTTCCCATCTATAGCCTCCTTAGTCAAGTAGACTGCATTTTCGAAGATGTGCTGCCAATCTTTCTCGTTGATATCGTCGACCGGTAAAGATCCTGCCTGCAAACTGTCTGTGTATGTGTGGATGAAATAGGGTGCATGGGAAGGTGATGACTTCAATCCTGCAGCGCGAGCAAGCCTAGACAGTTGTAAAGCAACAGGAAAGGTGAAACCGTCTCTATTCTGCTGAACCCGAGCATAAATTTCCCGAGTGAATTCACCCATGAATTTCTGTAGTGCGTTGAATAATCCGGCAACTTCGGGTCCGTCGACTGAATTCTGAAGACGATTGGTATCAGCGAGGACGATTTCGCCGAGGAGCTCAACAGCAAGTTGATACATGCCACGCGATAAGTATTGCATCCCGATCTCCTTCAACATGTTTCGTTCCTGTACACCCCAAATACCTTCTGGAATTACTTCATCTTTCAAAAAGCGCAGAGTTTCCAAAGCGGTGGTGTCATTCAAACTCTTCATGTGCTCTATATTTGCTGTGAAGACGAGTAACCGGATATCTTGGTGAATTGATGTGGAATCATTTTGGGACTCCTGAATGAGCACTTTGAAGAGCCTGTTCAAGTCCTCCACCATGCCTTGGGTTGCGAGAGAATCGATCATGACTGACCAAGCAACAGAATCCGGTTTGATTGGCTGTCCCCCTAATCCTTGGAACGGGTTTACGCTCGCCTGTCCTTGTAACAAAAGTCGGTCGAACCATGCAAGAGCAGTAGTCACATCTCCCATTTGGCAGAAGCCACTCAAAACAGCGGTGAATGTCGAAGATGCAATGACAGGAACTTCGGTAGGGTTGAAGTCTGATGATGCCTTGGAGGTTAACATACGATCTACAATTTCCACTGCTTTCTCGGGCATGCCTAGTCGGAAGTATGATTCAATCATCTGGTTCCAAACCATAATATGCCAGCGTTCAGCAACCATTTTATTATGTTCAGTCTGTGTATTCCAAAAGATCCTATCGTTCTTGCAAGCGTCCACATAGTCATTGAAGATTAGTTCAGCGCCTTTGAGGTTCCCCGCATTAGAATAAGCCTTGATCATGTACCGGTAGATGAGAGCGCTCGGTTTGAGCTCTGGGCGTCGTTCGATCTGGGAAAAGACTTGAATTGCTCCTTCTATGCTGCCGTGGTATGCACATGACCTTATAAGAGCAGTACACAACTCGACGGTGCACATTCTCTTGCCAGCAGTGACCAAGAAAGCAGAAAACAGAGACATTGCAGAACTAAAATTATTCTCGGCACGCAGACTTTCAATGCGCTTTTCGTCCACTTCGCTTCCAGACATGAAGCGACCTGCGATTTGCTGACGTTTTGCAACGATCTCCATTGAATTGAGCATCCGAGTGACTTCGTAATCGCGATCAGTGAGTGCAAATATGAGAGTTAAGTAGGTGCGAGCATTGGGGACAAGGGATTTGCTGAGCATCTCATTATAAACATCCAAAATGACACGAAGAGGCTCTCCAGAACGTCTCGTCTCATAAAGTGCAGCCAGTGCCATATTGTATTCTGCCGTATTAGGGTTTGTAGTTGTGCGTCTAAATTCATTTACTGCTTCAGCAACGATGATATAATCTTTTGACCTAGCAGCATTCTTAAGACGACCATACGCGGGAGTGAGCAGTGGAGATGGATCCTCTATTGACTGAGGAGAGGAAGGATCTACAGGACTCTGTGCACCGAGTGACGTTGGGGTTGGAGGCATGACCATGTCCGGAGTTGCAGATGAGTCAACATGAGCGACAGTAGAGTTACGACGGACAGAAACTGCAGGAGATGGTAGAGACTCAACACCGTCAGATGAAGAGGTTGAGTTACGACGCGTAAGGATTGTACGAGGAGTAGATTCCAAAGAGTGTTGCGAGGAAATGACTTCTTGAGGTGTGCTTTCCTGAACAAATGAATCGGCCTGTGGGGCAAATGCGTGCCGTGTACGAGCATGAAGTTGGACCGTTTTTAAAACACCAAGCTTTTCTCCACGTTCATGCCGCCCTTGAACATTGATTGATAGGCTAGAGCTGCGAATACGCGGCCTTTTAGGTGTGGAGTTTTTCAACACAGGACGACGAGGAGCAAATTCGTCACTTTCGTCGACTTGCAAAGTAGAGCCGTCATGAGAAGTGACCAAGTTTGCATGCGTTACTGCGCGCCCTGCACCCTACAAGATATAAGTGATTTAAGCACATGGGAAGCAAGAACGGGACCGAGTCAATGACTCACATTAAATCCTGTATAGAACCGACTGCCAGTATTATATTTTGCACCACCAGGACTTGGTCCATTACCAGCTCGGTTGGAACCCGAGCCAGCCGAAGGACCAGATGACTGCAGCTGGAGGACATTTCTGATAGCATTGGTCTGATTCTGCACAGCCGCGGCTGCACGGGAAGTGGTGTGGAGGATATGAGTCGCGACTTTGGGCAACATCGCCGCAACGATGCCCTTCTAAAGTTTTTTGAGCCAAAATAGGGTGGTTGTTGTGTGATATACCACAGTCGCAGTCAAGACGCTTGACTTTGGGGTTGATAACTTGATGAACGTTTTTGCCGAAGGGATTCCTCAACCAGCAGTGTTTTGCGGCAACGTTGCCTGAGAATTTTTCCTACAAGAGCGGACCATTCCGGATACAGGGTTGTGGTCGGTACCGCTTTCCCCCGAATCCGTGACCGTGACGGGTCGCGTTTCCTCTCATCTTTTTGAAGCTGTGCTCAAGCTCAGCATGACGGTTTAACACACTCATGACAATTATCCATGTCCATCGGACGCGACCATTTACAGTTTATATGCGTACCTGCAAGTTGCAATGTCTTATATGTAATCAAGATGACCCCCATCGGCCCGAAACCAATGTTGGACCGTGATAATCCCAGTTTGATCCCAATAACTGACTGTCCTATTAATAACGCATGATGATAATAACAGAACTTTCAACAGGGTGTCCGCTTCTGGTCATCAACTTGCAAAACGTTCAAGCCACAAAACCCTTTATTTTTCTTGACTGTAAACAATAATTCCTTTTATGCCAAGTGTTTTGTTTACAGTTTCGCCACATACCAGCCGCTGCACTGCCCTGCAAATGTTTAAGGCAATTGATGTACC
Source organism: Floccularia luteovirens (assembly GCA_009739215.1). NCBI lineage: Eukaryota > Fungi > Basidiomycota > Agaricomycetes > Agaricales > Squamanitaceae > Floccularia > Floccularia luteovirens. The sequence goes on from VSJF01000004.1 coordinate 2,493,569, forward strand.
TTGAGTTGAGCCTCACTTCTCGATACTCTAATATGAGGATGAAACAGAATCCAATCCAAATCCTATAATAAATCTAATCATAAAAAGCACACCAGTTGTTTGCGAATCCAGAATAAGGTAAATATGATTGACTAAAGGCGATTTCAATTTAAGCTCGTGCGCATCTCCAGGATTGCACACGGTTCACATGAGGAGCCAATCAACCTGTGATTTTTGTCATGATCTCCTGACATGTTCCAAATGCGCGTGTCTCAGTGGTTCTATTTATTGTTTCGCCTGAACTTGGTCCGGTACCCGGACACAAGCTTGTTTTTGCGACAATCATTAAACACTCTTCATGGACCTACTACCACCAGGAGTTTCGTATGTCGTGCAGAACCTGCCCAGCTTACTTTTACCCCTAGCAATAGTTTATCTATCTAAGATAATCGCATCCCAATATCTCGATGTCGTCCTTCCAACCTGGCTGTCGATCGTTGCTTTCATCATCTCCTGGCCCACCACACTTTTCTTTCGCGTGACCTACGATGATATACGGATACGCAGGGAAGCTGCTAGCCAAGGGGCTGTTCTCCCTCCTCAGGTGTATGACGCCTGGCCAGGAGGGATCTCACTGCTCCTTGGGTCATTAAACAATCTCAAAAATGGATATCCTGGTAAGTCGCATTTTCAGGTCTTACCAGTTATACTCAACCTACTTAAGGCGACCCAATCATCGAGCTTGCTAAATCATATGGTAACATATTTAACGTCAAGATACTTTTTGAAAACAGGGCAAGTTCCCTGCAATGGATACATGGCAATGAAATAAATCATGTTCTTAGTTTTTTATGATGGAACCTGAACACATCAAGGCAATCTTGGCCACACAATTTGATAGTTTTGAGAAAGGTCCGTTTCTCACCTCTTAACGCCTATGTAGTTGATACAGAATTATGTGACAGGTCCTTTATTTTATACTCAAATGAAAGCAATTCTCGGAACTGGAGTGTTCAATTCCGATGGTCAGTTTAACAGCCTCATAGAGTCGGATATAAATATTCATTAACGTTGACCGTATAGGAGATATGTGGAAGTATGTAACTCAATATCTCCCCTATGACTTAATCATAATCTGTTCTTTGAAAGATTCCATCGCGCTATGACAAGGCCGTTCTTCAGCAAAGATCGCATCAGTCATTTCGATATATTCGACCGTCATGCCAGTGATGCCCTCAACCAGCTCAAAGCTCGACTACGGGAAGGTTATCCTGTTGATATACAGGTATATATTTTACTTCGAAGTCTCAAACAAGTAATATTAATTCAGTTTTATTACAGGATCTAGCTTCACGGTTTACGATGGACTCAGCAACAGAATTCCTTTTCTCCAAGGACGTCCAATCACTTGGCGCAGGTCTCCCCCATCCCCATTACTCACCTCTTGCCCAATCTTCTGCAGCACCAGACCATCCTGCCAACCATTTCTCGCGTGCCTTCGACGAGGCGCAGAGATTGACAGCGCTGCGTGCACGACGAGGTATGAATTGGCCGTTGGCGGAATTCTGGAAAGACAAAATAAAAGAACAGATGGTCGTCGTTGATGCATTTATAAAGCCCATTCTTGCGGCAGCCGTACAAAGAAAGCGAGAGGCAAATCTAGGTACTAAACAAACGACTGAACAGATTTCCACAGATAGAGAAGTTAAAGATGGGGAGAGTCTGTTGGATCACTTGATTAACTATACTGAAGGTTATTTTTCTACTGCTTCATCTCCATTGATGAAATTTATAAATTTTGCAGACGAGACTGTGCTCAGGGACGAAATTCTTAACATTTTGTTAGCGGGACGGGATACAGTGAGTCATCAAACACTCATATTCCATAGTATTCGGCAGCTCAGAGTTCGATAACAAAGACAACAAATAGTATAACGTTTGCTGTTTACATGCTTTCTGAGCATCCAGATGTCTTTCAGAGGTTACGGCAGGAGGTTCTGGACAAGGTTGGAGATACCAGACGTCCGACATATGATGATATGAGGGAAATGAGGTATATGAGAGCTGTGATCAATGGTAAACACTTTTGTTGCCTTTGTTGGATTGTCATCTGACGTGCAACTACCAGAGACACTCAGACTATATCCAGCTGTGTGAGTATTGATTCCAATCATTTCAGCGTTAATCAGAATTGAACATATCTTGGGTAGACCTTTCAATATCAGGTCGGCTTGTTTCATATAGATGTTACTGTAAGCTGATCCACTATTCCATGATAGAACGACTTGCAAGCCAGTGCTCCTACCTTCTAAACCTGGTGAAAAACCATTTTATATCCCCGCGAACTCGAAGTCAGTGTAGATCTGCGCTTTTCACATCACTCAGCTTATTTATGCTTCTATAATGTCTAGGTGTCCTTACAGCGTATTCATGATGCAAAGGCGGGCTGACTTATGGGGACCAGATGGTATTTTTATGACTATTTTGGATCCTTGGGGACACTGTTTAATCCTATTCCTGCATAGCGCACCTATTTGACCCAGATAGGTTTTTAGATAGTCGTCTGCGAAAATACTTGACACCAAATCCTTTCATATTCCTCCCTTTCAACGCTGGTCCCAGGATTTGCTTGGGTCAACAGGTATGGTTCACTGTCAATTGAAGGGTGAATTACTGACGAGAATATTACATTACCCCTGTTTTGAACAGTTTGCCTATCACGAAACTGCATTTTTCTTGACAAGGCTCCTCCAGCAATTTTCTTCAATTACTTTCGTACCAGAAGCACAACCTCCATTTTCAGTTCCTCCCGCGGAATGGAAATCGGGATTTGGTACAAAGGCAAGAGATAGGATACGGATGAAGAGCTATATGACGATGTCTGTCATGGTAAGTTGGAGCTTCTTGTCAAATAACTTCACTGGTATATATAATAAAAATTTTCGTTTCTAGGGAGGGTGTTGGGTCAAGATGGAAGAAGCGTCGCAATCAGAGGAATTTGTGGCTTTGTAGTTATATTAACCAAGTTAGCGTCCGTTAGCTTAGCATTCATAAGATCATCAGAAAATGATAAACAAATTGTACCCGTTTTGGGTAAACAGAGACTACCGCATTTATCAAATTTATACACTCTTCCATGACTACTTAAATCCATTACAACCTCAAATACACTTCACACATCCCTATCCGCAACCACTAACAATGCTACTCGCAGCATTAAAAGAGCTGCCAATCTCAGTATTACTCACATGTTTTACCCTTGCATGCACTGCATTGCCCGTCAAAACCACAGAGCTTACTCCGGGGAACTTCAAAGAGGCTACATCACAAGGACTATGGTTTATTGAACATTACTCTCCACACTGCGTTCATTGTCGTAAATTTGCACCTACATGGGAGAAGTTGGTTGAAGAGGCACGGGTACAGACTCCCTCAGTTACTCTCGCACAGGTGAACTGCGCGCTATACGGAGGTGTGTAAACGTGGTGCCACGTATAGTTATACTTCCGCTCAACATTGCATTCTTAGATTTGTGCGATAAAAATGGTGTGAAAGGATACCCATCAATGATTATGTTTAAAGATGGGAATATCGTTGACGAGTTCAAAGGGGTTAGAGACCTTGAGGACCTGCATGATTTTATAGGTTTATTCGTGAAAGAACCCGAAACGATTAAGGAAGCTAGCATTCAACCAGTACAACCGAAACCCATTCTCAACCAGCAGGGAGAAGTGCTGATACTAAAACCACAATCATTTTCGGACAAACTCGAACAAGGACCGGCATTTGTGAAGTTCTATGCGCCATGGTGTGGCCACTGCAAAAAGCTTGCGCCTATATGGAAACAACTCGCTAAACATATGCAGAACAAGATCACTATAGCACAAGTTGATTGTGATGAACACAAGTCATTCTGTGGAGATCAAGGGATTGAAGGGTACCCAACGCTGGTATTCTTTTCAGGGGGAACTCGATCGGAATATAATGGGGGTCGTAAATTGGAACAACTCATGGCATTTTCAGAGAAAGCATTGGCAGCGTATGTTTATTCTTCATGTTTCAATTGTACATTGGGTGCTTAGTGACCTATATAGCGGACTGCAACCACTGGGCAAACCCACAGAACTCGACAAACATGTTAGTGAAAATGATGTCGTGTACCTTTTTATCAACACCAATCCAGATTCTCAAATCAATGTAAGCTTCGAGCTGCATCTTTGTGGAACTGATTTGGCTAATTCACATGTAGAGCATTGTCAGTGAAGCAGCTGCACCCCTTCTTGGATCACCTCCCATTTATATGACCTCATCCTCTGAACTCAGAGATCGTTTCTCTATCCCCGCCTCAGCACAATGGGCAATTGTCACGTTGAAAGATCACGACATAGAAAAGCCTAGTACAATCTTCCAGGGTAACTCAGCTACAACTCGTGACAATCTTAAAAATTGGCTTCTCTCCCATCGACTCCCAACAACGGTCGAGCTTACTCAAGATTCATTCCAGGGTGTGATGAACGCACCACAAGCACCTCTTGTTGTTATCGCTGCGGCAACCAAGACAACTACTGACGAGATCAGGCAGCGTTTCAAAAATGTTGGGAAGATGTGGCGTAGCCGGACAGGAGGGAGTGGAGTGGTTGAAGGGCGAGAGGTGGTGTTCACATGGATGGATATTGAGAGGTGGGGTGACTGGATGAAACGTATGTATAACCTGAAGCCTAGTAATAAGGATGATATTCGCCTTGTCATTGCTGACCATAAGGTATGCTTCATTCTTTCTCTACGTATTATCTTTGCTGATTTTTTGATGCTTGTCAAAGAATCTGGTTTACTATGATGTCGATGCCCTTGGGAACCCGATCAAATTTGCATCTTCTAGCAGTATATTCTCTGCTATTGAAGACGCTGCATCTAAGAAACTTGTTCCCAAAAATTCTGAAAGTAAGATCGAGAGGCTAGCTAGGGTATGTATTTCACCATGACCTACTTTTCGTTTTTGCTCACCAGATTTCAGTACCTTAACAAGAAGATGATTGGTTTAGAAGAATACGTTGTCACCAACCCACTTCGCTCAATATCTTTCGTCTTAATTTTCATTGGTGCGGTTATCTGGATACTTCTACGGCTAGTAATGAGTGAGACAGTCGTTGAACGTGGAGAATACAAAGCCCCCACAAAGACAACCCGTTTGGATTGAGCTTTGTGTGCTTTCTTATGTCTGTCGCTATTCTAGTATTGTATTGGTTTGGTTAGGCATATAATATTATATCATTACTACTACAGAAGATAGAACGATATTGCATGATTCTCTTGGCTTTTGAACAGCTTCCATGCTGCCCAGAACAAAACATGTGCTATAAATTGTGAAGAATCCAAATAATTGCAAAAAATGGGGCAACAACAGCGGGTACAATGTCTTTTGAACTATTTCTTCCCTCCATCTTCCTCTTCGCCTTTCATACTCATCTCAATAGCTCGAGCGATGGCTGCATCTTCATCCTCATCTTCATCCATAGGCACATCTTTCCCTTCTGACATAGCAATAGCTTCCTGCAGGAGCCGTTCTTCTTCCTCAGAAGAAGGGTCAGACGGGATGGACGTTGTAGTAGGCATAGTCGGTGCAGAAGACTGGGCAGGAGCAGGCGCAGGTGCAGACGCAGCAGCTTCTGCGGCTTCTCTTGCTTGTGCTTCTTGCATTGACATGCGCAGCGCCTACGGTCATAAAATCAGTATCATAATAACAGTGTAAATTGTTCTTGGCAAATATACAGACCATTGCCAGTTCTGGATCAAGACTTGGGTCAACACCAAACTCGAAATTATTCGCACCGCCAGAACCAGATGCACCACCTGCTTCTCGTTCCATTAGTTCCTCCGGAATACTACTGGTGCGATCTCCCGACAGGACTGGTGAAGTGATTAGGACATCTGAGAGGAGTTGGTTACTTGGAGGGATTGACACCAAATGTCTATTAGAGAAAAATGTTTTCAATTTCGAAAAGAGCAGACAAGATGGAACTGTTGCGGATACTTACGAGTTATCACTGCTATTCGCACTATCCACAAATGTCTTCAAGACAGTCTTCCCATCCTGCCCTGGTTCCTCAATTCCATCTCCATAGGTTACGATATCAACAGCGACGTTATTCTTCTTCAATTTCTTTGCAAGCTTAACCATAGCCTTCTCATCTGCAGCCTGACCATCCAGCGGCGACGCGACAAAGACAATGATTCGTTGACGTAGGTTTTTGTTCTCCCTGTGTTTCAGAGCAAGCTGAGCAATTGCAATTGCCGTTGGTATGTCGATCTCGCCACCAATTTTCTTCGAAGCCGCATGTAGTCCCTGTAATATTTGCCCTTGGTCTTTTGAATGCGTTACCAGCACCTCTGGTCTATATGACTTGTAAGCCAAGGTAAATATAAAGAGTAATATTTCCTTACCCTTTTCCTGCCATTGTCATTAAGCCTACTGTGTTTTCCGGATTTGAATCGATTTTGGTCTGAAATACAGTTGTGACTGCGTCTGATTGTGCGTTGAATCGTGTGGGTTGGTAGTCCCCATTTCGCATGTATTCTGAGTTGTCTATAATCATCATTGTAGCCTCGAGTGGCATTTTGAATGGGATGTGTGGGGGGGGATATGGGATATTCTACAGAGTTCTGTATAACTTGGAGCTGACGCGTCAAGGACGCGAATGATTGTTTGGCTTTATTGAGTAGCTTTGATAAGATAAGATTAGATTAGATAAAGCCTTGGGTTTGTGTATCAAACACCATTTTTTCTATGCCTTTGAGGTCTGGTTACACTGGCCCAAATGATCTGGAGACACCTCAAATGGACTAGTTTATAACGAAATAATGGAGAAGTATATCCGAAAACTTGATGTATTTGACCATAAGAGTGGATATCTTCTTTCTATCACTGACAAGATACGAGATATTCACGTCGTCTTCGTCGTGTGCGACGGTGTGAAATTCATTCCTCACAAAACATATCCCGTGGAGTGCTTGGCTTCTATACTCGTCCCTATGATCTTTGCGAAGGGGGAAGAGAGGGCCCGACATGATCGAAGTTTCGCTTATATAAATCGGTATGGAGTCGGCTGCGCTGGCCAGTAGTTGTAGCGCCACAAACATTGTTGAGGTATCCAGAGTCGCGGATAAGAGGACGTCATGAGAAGCACAAAGCAACAAGTGAGCAAGAAGACCTGCCCTGATGCTGGATCGGATAAGCGAAAGATAATAAAACAAACAAAAAGATGAAATTGTTTTTGAAACAGCCCTTTGCCCAATTGCTTAACAACTGGAAATCAAAGGTGAGCACAGCTCTTTGCCTTGTCTACCGCAGCTCGCAGCTTGTGCGCAGTACCAAGTAATTAGCCAGTAAACTGACCATCTTGTTTATGTTTATTTTGTTCGCTATGCACCACACTGCTATTTAATCGATCACTCTCTCTTCCAGCTCATACACTTACATTCCACTTAAACTTTCATCTTCTTGACCAATAATTACAATGGAGGAAGAAGTTGCAGCTCTTGTACGTATTTTGTGCTCTTCACATCGTGCCAACCCTCATATGTCCTATCCGTCAGGTTATCGACAATGGTTCCGGCATGTGCAAGGCTGGCTGTAAGTGTTGATAATGATATCTAAGACATTAATCGAGTTTGACGAACCTTCCGCTTGTAGTTGCTGGTAATTTATTCACTTCTCTCAAAAAAACTCTGTTTATTGATCTGGTATAGGTGACGATGCTCCTCGTGCCGTTTTCCCGTAAGCGCAAATCTCCAAATAATTCATGATATTCTGTTGACGCTCGATCCGTAGCTCTATCGTTGGTCGTCCTCGCCACCAGGGTGTAATGGTTGGTATGGGACAAAAGGATTCATACGTTGGGTGAGAACGATGCTCACTATCGACCGCAATCTGCTCTGACATTATCTCCATCAGTGATGAGGCACAGTCGAAACGTGGTATTCTCACATTAAAGTACCCAATCGAACACGGTATCGTCACCAACTGGGACGATATGGAGAAGATCTGGCATCACACTTTCTACAACGAACTGCGTGTCGCCCCTGAGGAGCACCCTGTCCTTTTGACCGAAGCCCCCCTTAATCCCAAGGCCAATCGTGAAAAAATGACGCAAATCATGTTTGAGACTTTCAATGCACCAGCTTTCTACGTCGCAATCCAAGCCGTCTTGTCTCTCTATGCATCTGGTCGGACAACCGGTATTGTGCTGGACTCGGGTGACGGTGTCAGTCACACAGTCCCTATCTACGAAGGTTTCGCTTTGCCTCACGCGATTCTGCGCTTGGATCTCGCTGGTCGTGATTTGACTGACTTCTTGATCAAAAACTTGATGGAACGTGGCTACCCATTCACTACCACAGCCGAGCGCGAAATCGTCAGAGATATCAAGGAGAAACTCTGCTATGTTGCACTTGATTTCGAACAAGAGTTGCAGACCGCGGCTCAGTCTTCCGCCCTGGAGAAGAACTACGAATTGCCGGATGGACAAGTCATCACTATTGGTAATGAACGGTAAGGGAGCACAGCCTCACTTTGAATTAACCTGGGCACATGTATTGATGGCTATGATAAGATTCCGCGCCCCTGAGGCTCTCTTCCAACCTCCAATGATCGGTCTTGAAGCTGCTGGTATCCACGAGACAACGTAAGATAAATTAATATGTGTATTTTCATCTAATAGTTTATCTCCATCACCCTTCCAGGTACAACTCTATCTTCAAATGTGATCTTGATATTCGTCGTGATCTGTACGGCAACGTAGTCCTGTCTGGTGGAACTACTATGTTCCCTGGTATTGCTGACCGTATGCAGAAGGAGTTGACTTCTTTGTCACCTTCAAGCATGAAGGTACGTCCTTCCATATATGCCCCAAGATGACTTCCTATTGACTCACCTCTGCTTACAGGTCAAGATCGTTGCTCCTCCTGAGCGTAAATACTCCGTCTGGATCGGTGGATCTATTCTTGCTTCTCTCAGCACTTTCCAAAACTTGTGGTGTTCAAAGCAAGAATACGACGAATCTGGTCCTGGTATCGTCCACCGCAGTAAGCCCTTCCTCTTTATGTACTCGCCCTCAATACCAATCATTACTTCGCAGAATGCTTCTAATTGGTCTCTCTGTGGAAAGAAAAGGAATAAGGATAATGACCCTTGTAGGAGGTTTGTGTATGCTATATCGCAGTCTGTGGTGGATAGATGCGTTAGACGGTATTGTCCAGGTTCTTTGATCTTTACCTACGTTGTCAGCCTTTCCGTATTAGTTTTTACATGAATCTTACTACTTGATGCTTTCTGTTTCAAGGGAAAATATTTCAGCCGGTTGTAAGAACACAGATACGTGAGAAATTGAGACATTTTGAACCTCACTCATACTTCCTACTTATATGCATGACGCCAAAAATTAAACCGTCCCTACGGACTAGCGATACTGGACTTTATGTCGAATGTGCCCATCTGGAAGAACGCTGTTGCTAGTTGTGTGCCTTTCACCGTAACATTCAACTATTTACTAGTTAGTGTCGACTCAACAGCTCCTCCTCAAATATCGACGGAGGACCCTTCATAACAAACAAAACATTAACCCAGGCAGAACATACATGAATTGCACTTGGCCTTAGTTATTTATATGATGTCAAACGCGCTTGGAACAGTCTGAGTTCAGGATCAAGTTTGTTGTGGGCCGGGGCCACAACTTTCTCCGTTTACCTGGATTTTCTTTTTTACTCGATACTCTATACATGCGTCCCTCAAATTTACTGGTATAGAAAAACCTGAGGTATCGGGATACATTCCTGATTAACAACTGTTACCCGCTCTCTGCATAATGACTTAAAATAAAACGTGTGTGCCAGCCACATTGATCGCCTTCGAACTCAAGTAATGTAGATACATTCAACTCGTTGTCTGACTCTCATCCCCCCCGAAATCGATCCTGACTTTTGTGACTCTTTTCCTCTTTCACTAAGTCATCCCACTGTAACGTATACGATGACGCCCTTTCCGCTTTTCCTAGAAAGTGATCCGACGGACGATGTTCAAGGTCAACAGAGTTCAAACCCAACACCAACATCTACACCTTCGTTGAAGCACCGTATTAATTCATGGGGATATATCGCTCTTGCTATCGTTATCGTGATTGTGTCTGCCGTCATTATGTATGGGATTTATAGTTGTTACAGTTCTGCAACTGTAAACGAGAATGCGCGACATAGTCATGATGGGAATTTGGAAAAGGGAAAGTTAGGGTGGAGGAAGCCAAGACGTCTTCGAAAGAAACGAAAATCGGATATCCAGGTAAGGGTCCGGAGAAATGAAATAGAAAAAAAAGTATGTGGATGGAGTGCTAAAATTATTTCTTTTAGCAACCCTTTTTGTCTTCCCCGAACATGTCAGAAACCTCCATGATGGAAAAATCTTCTTTCGACTTCGACCATCCCTCATTATCAGCACCCCCACTCGCACATCATACCACGGATCACATGCCTATATTCCCATTACTAGCGACCCAACTCCAGGCTGGGTCGAATAACCACTCGGATACCCTAGCAGACGCGCCACATATCTATGATTCACATAATATTCGTTTCGTACCACCGTTAAACAGGTTCATGTCACCATCTGCTGCGATGATATGGCGGGATCCAAAACTTTCTCCGATTCGTGGATCTATTATCCCGCAGAAGTCGTTCCAGTCATAAAGACACAACTTAAGTATGGGAAATTGCAAATGGAGGGGAGGCTTTGATTGATGATGTATTGTGAATTTTTGAAAGGGTTTTCTTGTATATACGACCATTTAATGTGCCGAGGTTTAGTTCGGGAACGGAATAATGGGTTTTTTTTTATTTTTGTATTAACCGAGTAATAGCTGTCTTTACTAGAGAATGTCAGAGAAACCGGTTTGGATGGACAGGATAGTATTTGTCCACACCTGATATGGGGGAACACTATCATTTATAATCCTGTCTGATTGTTCCGTTGTTTTCTTCGGGTGGTGGTTGACGTCGAGATCGACTGTGAAGTAAGGTCCAATTCATACATTGTAGTCGGCCATATAAAGAGTATAGTATAGGATGATGATGCTCATCACATTGAATACTGGCCAGGAGACCGAGATCCATCATTACGCAGTTGCTTAGAGGGTTCTCCTTTGGATGACGTTGATACGCATTTGTGTTTGTGGGAGGGTGAAAATCATTATTCTTTTATTTTCCTCCTAGCCATTGAGTCACCGCAAGTTTGGGGTATTATCAGTAATATTCTGGGGAAGTCAAGAGAAGTAGGCACACCGTATCACCTGCTCTATGAACCTGCCCCCTGAGCTGGTCTTTTTGATACCACTAGGGAGTTCCTTCCTGTGTTGTTGGCCGTCGACACTGCTTCAATGATATGGTAGGAATTACCACCATGCCAGATTGATTGTGCCATTTCCTCCAGACTTCCCCCCCCCCCCCCCCCCTTAGTCGTCCGACTGATCCTCATATAAGCTAGTATTCGTCAGGTCTTGCGGGCGGTGGAAGCTGAAGGATTTTGACATTAAAAGCATTGAGTTCGAGTCTGTGGCCTAAAGAATTGTGAAATTATTTTACCTGAGTAATTTCAAACGGCGATCGTCTTTTATTCAATGCGAGTTTCCAGAGAAACTCGTCGAAAAATCAGAGAGATAGCCAGGAAAATTCCGGAAAAAAATATGGCATCTTGTCATCTTGACGGTCTTGCTGGCAAGATGTCGAAGTAATAAAGGACAGAATACGCTGGGTAAGGAGTGGGGATTATCATGAGCATTACAGGAACTTCATGTGGGAAGGTGGAAATTGGAAATTTGGATTTTACACGCCGCCGCGTGGGGACAATCGTTTTGTTTATCCTGCGACTGCCTCGCAATTCAACGACACGTTAACGGCCACCGCTGGCAGAGCAATCGCAACAGCATGACCGTCAGATTTTCAGGACATGTCTCACATTTCTGTCTTGTTTTATCTTCTTGCACCGTCTTGAAGGGGGGCATAATTCTTGATATATATCGCAACAACCGCAACACAATATTCGTTCCACTTAGTCTCTTCGACTGGAATCAAGGAGCACGAATGCAGGTCTATACGGTCACCACATAAGTGGTCTGTCACCCAGATTATTCCTAGTCATCGCTCATCGGATTATCGACGTTGACGACGGTCAAAAAATCAGTCGGTCAGACTCTAACATGGAATCATACTGGCAGCATCTTCTGGATGCTCTTCAAGAGACACCCGCGTTGTTTTCGGTCAAATTTATAGGCTTGACTCTTGAAGTTTCTTGCTCAATATTGTTGGATGGCATTCTTGATAATCAACCATGACAATACTGGTGTCATTCCAGGTATGTGGTTTCAGGTTCCAGTCATTCAGATTTCTTCATGTCTGCACAAATTTTTCTTCAACTTGATGAATTTTCTTGATATCTTGCTGCTTTGCATATCACCGTTTGCGGGGCATTTGAGGCATTCATTATCATGTTCAACTTAGGCTTGATTGTGTTTCGAGTCGCACAAAATCCTTTGCACTGGTGTATTACACCAGTTTTTTTAATACCTGTTTATCATTCAACTGATGTTGTGGGAGGCAGAGACTGATGTTAGTTGCTTCTTCCCTTAGGTTGTTCGACTTGACTCACACCGTGCTCCTCTTACGACATGTGACAACTTCGTGTCACAATCCATTTATGGAAATAGAGCTCATGGCTCTGCCAAAAATTTCGATATTCAGCTGAAATTGCTGTTTCGTACAATGAAAGGGATTTATACGCGTACTTGAGACAATATGCGAAAGGGTTGCTACGTGGTGAGGCTTTATATCCAACCAGAGGTGCCAGTGTTGCATTCATTATGGTTACAATTGCACACAAAGTGTTTCTTGCCCAAGTCCACCAGCAGTGGTCCCTGTTGATAGGGGGCGATGTCCAGAACTTGTTTCTGATGCCCTCATCATGCGAAGTTGGTTCAATCTCGAGAGCCCGTACGAAGAAACCAGAGAGGAAGACTTTCTTCGGACAAATGAGAGCGTGTAAATTTCCCGCAACAACCACACAGCATGTCACCATCCGCCCTTTGTCGGTCTAAGTCAGAACGAATTTCCTTCCTTCCCGGAGAGTATACTGCCGAATGTTGAACTGGAGAGAATCGAGATACAGACCAGATGATGAATGGGATCCGAAGCTGCGATGATGGAAGACTTAACCATGGGAAGAGTTTCCTCGAATGGTCGGAAATCAGCATTATACTTCTTCTATATTCCTGCTCGTCCGCTACTCGAAGGGTATCGAATCTCGTCAGAAGGATGGACTTCTTGCGTCTTGATACGGATGGTACCCCCAAATGTGTAGAATGACGGTTTCCATTTCCATGTTGCTTCAGGGACATGAGCGGTCTCAATTCTTCTAAAAACAATCTAGCAGAAAGTCCGTCTAATACATTACGTGTGGAATGGACTTTCGCATAAAATCAGAGCAAATCCCTTTTCCCTCTTACTTCCTCACACACCCAACTCTCTTTCTCAACATGGCACAAGAGCAGTCTGACTCTCAATCTGTCTCTTCAGCTTCAGACGCTCCAAGCAGCCTCAGATCAAAAAGTTATCGAGTAATTGACACAAAAAGATATCATCCATACCGTCGATGGGAGCCTCCGATGGAGATTGAAAATTTAATGGTTAGTAAATTTTCCTCAACCATGCCGCTTATATCTTTTTTACTAGCTCACAGGATTCCATCCGAAAGGGAGAAGCCGCCTCCATAGAAGTCTCAGAGAACACTACTAGCAACGGTCAAATTTTGATATTTCAAAAGCAAAAGCAACGAAATGGAGACCCTCCTGCACCAGAGGAGTTAGAAGCGCGTCTTCACGCTTTACGGATGGATGAACATCGAAGGCGCATTCGTCGCCTCGCAAACGTCATGGTCGTGAGTCTCTCCATCGTTATGTATCCCTACATGTCATCTCATACTCAACCCTTGGAGGATTTCGTCCATGGCTTGACACGTGCATTGCGTGCTTAAAAGTTATCCTTGGCTTCGCAAATTCAAAGCTTTGACAATGTTATCAAATTATATTCACTCCGTTTTAATCGTCCAAGTTGGCGGATTTGTTCGTCGTTATGAAAAACAGAACACACGAAACAAGTTAACTACTCATTTCCTATTGTAATATGATGCTACTATGGTGTATTTATTGTCTTCTACAACTATTTTGCTATCGATATTGAGCTATGCTTTTCTGGCTATCCGTAAAACTATGTTTTTCTGCTTTCCAAAATTTTCCTTTCTTTCCTTCTACAAAATCTGGAGAATGTTCGCCTTGTGTATCATCACTAGTCAAGTTTTCCACCTTGACTTGATCGTCTTTTCATGTCAACAGAGTTTGCACAGCTGTATTGTCCCATATATTAAAGTCATTCAATCGATCCTGTTTGACACGGTGTGCCTGTTAATTTGGGATTTTGATGCAAAACCCTATCTTCTGTCATTTTACTGGATTCATTCAAAGGACCCCGTTGATGGCACCAAAACCCTAACTTCACAGTAACGTTATGTATATATATGTTGCTGCGCGGCCTAACGACAATGAGTTCTGAACACCAATAGAATTAATTTCAAACAAACCCACTGCTAATATCCTGTCATTCCGCCGTCCCTGGAAGCTAACAACATCGATCTGACCAGTGATTCGAATTGGGAGTTCAGGAGCGCTCTGACTCCCCATCAAGCCGAAAAGAACTCAATGTGTGAGTAAACTCCTATACTTAATCGCTTAAATCTTTAAACTTGGATTATACTCTCGACATTGCTTTGGTTATATAATTATGCCAGTTGCACATTCATGCTCTCTTTGTGTAACCTGGTGAGTGCCTTTATTATCATGATACGATTGGGATCACACCAAACAGACGGGGCATGGCGACACAGACTACACAAGAAAACACGTATGTGGCCGATCAAGCTTTCAAGGCGCGTTCTAGGACAACTTTTCATCACTCACTGTGGAATTGCATTCGATACTACGACAGCAGTAAGCAATCAATGCAAATCCATGTCAGGCTGTGTCTAGAATCACATTAGCTGCCACAAGCCACAAAGCATCAATTGTATGCAGGCACCCCATTTTCACCGCCTAGAATCCGTCTGTCATGGATCTCGACTCTTTTGAACGGCATATCGGCATATTCTTGGTTCATGGACTGGTCTTCTCTTTTTAAGAGAATTTGTCACCGAGTGCTGATAGGCATTTAGACAAGACTGAATATTAAAGCTCCGCGCCTGCGGCGCAGGATGGCAGATGGTCTTTTTTTGATGTCACCCGAGTACTGAGTACGTGAGTACCAAAGGGATAATGACATGCGATATTAAGATACTAGAACAAACTGAAAGAGGGTGCAACCGATTGATGGTGGTGCCGCAGCATACTTCCTATGCCTCTTTTCGTCGAAGTCGAGGCAGCAGTAGCTAGTCATGAAAGTTTAGACAACCATCACATGCGACACCACGAGCAACATTCAGGATCGAAGTGGTAATGGTTTGCGAACTTCTCTGTGTCAATCCTAAACCCTTTACTAACAAGCATCGTAAAAGCTCTTTCGTCATTCATATCTCGTCCAGTCCACCTCCGGTGGCATCTGAGAGGGTAACTAATGAATCTTATTTGTATTACAGAAGGCCATCAAATGATACGCACGGCATTATTATAAGTTGTTTTGGGGACAGCTTGGAATTCTGTGTAATGAACAGAACATGCCGCAGCACCGCGAAAAGGAGTTAAAACGCGGAATATTCATGTGGTATATGTCACAGAACTTTAAGGAGATGACAATCATCCGATTTCTGGCCTTCGGCTTTTATATCATATCATCAGTGCCGGGTGATTTCGTCATTCATATGGCCTCTTATTTATATCTTGCACTTGGACATCCATCTTTCCCAGCTCCTCACTAAAACATTCTTGACTACTATTAGTCATGGAAATCCCCCCTGGACCACGATATATTGCCAAAAGCTCTCCACCCTTCCTCATCACCTCTACTACCGCATATGTTATTTGCAGAATATTGCAGCAGCAAGCTGGTACAGCATTTCCAACATGGCTGGTAATCATATTTTCTCTGCTGGCAAGGCCTATGCTCGTCTTTGGTAGGCTTCGGTACAAACGATACCGTGACCGACGCGATGCCGCTGCTCTTGGTGCAGTGGTAGCACCCCACGTAGAGTTATCAGGGTATGCGCTCATGAAGGCCAGCGCTGCTAGCTTCAAAACTGGGTACCTGGGTAAGCACAATATCGCAATGCACGTGTTAACATACTAATATACTCGTGACAGGTGAGGCTCTAACTGACTGGCGTGGACAATACGGCAACACATACGAACTTCGATTCCCAGCTGATTCCAGGGTGAGTAATTTATAAAACATTCTAATACTTTTGATACTGAGAAAACTGTTATAACAGATTGTCACTTTCGAGCCTGATCATGTAAAAGTAAGATCTTTTAATATAAAGTGTGGGCGACAACTCATATATTGTATCACCCATCACAGGCGATCCTTGCAACCCAATTTGACTGCTTTGATAAAGGTACGATCTCCGTAATTTACACATTGGAACTGAATTCTTAGCTTTGTTAGGACCGGTTACATTTGACCAGTTTTTCTCTCTACTTGGCACGGGAGTCTTCAATTCAGATGGTATGGTCTAAACCAATCCTTTTTCACATTATACAAATGTGAGACCATGTATAGGCGATATGTGGAAATTCCACAGGTCGATCACCCGTCCATTTTTCAGCAGGGAACGCATCAGCGATTTTGAAGTATTTGGAAAACACGCAGATGATTCTCTGAGTCAAGCCAAGGAAAGACTTGCTGAAGGTTATCCAATTGACTTCCAGGTAAAGCTGTTAGGTTTTGATAAACAAGATATATAAACGTAACACACATCCAGGACTTGGTTTCTAGGTTCACGCTTGACTCTGCCACGGAATTCCTTTTCGGACACGACGTCTGCTCGCTGTCGGCTGGATTGCCTTACCCAGAAGATGCCCCGGTTACCAACTCTCCTGAATTTTTGAACCATTATTCGAATGTTTTTGTCAGAGCATTCGTCGCCGGCCAACAGAATCTCGTCCTGCGAAGCCGTTATGGACCAAGCTGGCCGCTTGCAGAATTCTGGTCTGATAAAACCAAGCCCCATAGGAAAATTATAGATGAATTTGTTGACCCATTGTTGGAAAGAGCCATTGCCAAGAAACAAGCGAAAGGTACAGGAAAGGATGGAAAGGATGTTGATGAGGAAGAATCGGGAAACCTCCTCGACCATTTGATTGATAATACTCAAGGTATCTGCATTCAGCCATTTTATGATATCTTTCTAATCATCTGCCAGATAATACTATCATCAAGGATGAGGTAACTTAATTACCTGGAATTTGGCCGTGATATATGTTAATTCTTTCTTAAAAGCTTGTGAATCTCCTTGTTGCCGGACGGGACACGGTACGTCTAACGAAGTATAGGTCGATTTGTTTCTGATGATTTGGCACCTAAAAGACAGCATGCACCTTGACATTCGCTTTGTATATGATGGCTGAAAACCCCGAAATAACCCGGCGATTGCGAGAAGAGATCTTGGCCAGAGTAGGACCGACTAATCGACCTACTTTTGATGACATGCGTGAGATGAAGTACCTGAGAGCTTTCATCAATGGTGAGTCTATGTTGAATTGCCTACTTGACAATTTGTTAACGTCTGATCCAGAAGTATTGAGATTATATCCCCCTGTGTATGTACGATTTATATCCAATTTCGAAAATGGATAATTCATGTTCATGTTACCTTTTAGGCCATTTGATAGCCGGTAAGCTTAACATTAACATAGTAATATGAAATGATTTCGAAGTATTGATTCTGGTATATCAGGACATCGAACAAATCCACCGTGTTGACATCCAAAACTCCAGGATCTAAACCAATATATATTCCTGCGGATACTAAGTACGTAACACCTATGCCATAGTATATACCACGACCAACTGACTTCTGAATAGATGCATATATGGCGTCTTCATTATGCACCGCCGTACCGATCTCTGGGGACCTGATGGTGATTGAGTTTCCTTCGTTTCGTTCTCAGGAGAAAATAACAACGTTATTTCATAGCCGACATTTTTGACCCGGATCGTTTCCTTGATGAGCGTGTGCACAAGTACCTCACACCTAATCCATATATCTTCTGTCCTTTCAATGCTGGCCCTAGGATATGTTTAGGCCAACAGGTGTGTTTCTCTCTATAAATGGAATTGGACTTCCACTCATAGACATCTTTTTGTGGTCCAGTTCGCGTATCATGAATCGTCGTTCTTCCTTGTTAGACTTTTGCAACAGTTCTCTAAATTCAGCTTGGCCCGAAATGCGCAACCGCAAGAAACTATCCCTCCCGCAAGCTGGAAAGGTTGTCCTGGTTCAAAGGGTACAGACAAGGTGTGGCCTGGTGTGCACCTGACAATGTTTGTTAAGGTGCTTGAGTTTCTTGTTTGACTAAATTTTATTCTAATTTGCTTGTTCTCTTTAACAAGGGTGGTTTGTGGGTACGCATGGAAGAGATAAAGCGTGTGGAAGATATTTAGATAAAGTATAATTGGGTTGTAATTAATGTACACAGGATGGGAGGGGGGTCCACTGGAGGTCAAGACATTGAAGACTATTATTGTGATATATAATTAACACTCAGTGACCTTATATTTTCCTCAATGACGGTGAGAAACGCCCAAGTTCAACGGACTACGCAAGAAAAGACTCTTGAACTAAAATGATTCCTCAAACTCATAGTGGGCTCACGGAAGAAAAATACATACGTGGACGATCAATAGGAGTTGGTGGTCAATGTATACTTTCCCTCTCTCTTACATCTAAATTATTTACACCGAATGGTAAGTGTCCCTTCACCTTTGATATCAACGGAAGACTATCATCTGCAAATTATGTCTAAGACCGCATTAGTGCTTTTGGCCGTGGTGGAATCCTATCTATTCGCTCAACTGAAAGACACCTTCCGTCCAACTCGATCTGGCAAACACGTTGTACATATTTATATCTAATCATGTTTGGCTATTATTCACGTGATGACCATAGGATGCACCTTCTTCGAGCGAACGAGGGTGCTGGTTTTAGGAGCCTGCCCTTGATCAACTCTATTTCAATACAAATGAGCGAAAGTAAAAGTTATCCATGCAAGTTTCGGGCCGACCAAGAGTTCTCTACATACAATGCACAGGCAGAGTCCGCGGAATGTAAATTAGTCATTCTGACATTCAAGATGGAATGATGCCAGTACTGGCCTCAGCCATTTTCTGAAGCTAGGCTCGTATATACTACAACAATCAGAAACCTTTTACTGACATGCATTGTAAAGGCCCTTTCGCCATACACATCGCGGCTTGCCGCTTGCTCACCTCCGATGGCGCTTGTGTGTAGCTTGGGAGAGTAACTAACGAAGCTATTTTGATTGATTGTATTGCAGAAAACCATCAATTGTGGTAAGTTAGAATCTGTTCATCTCAATATTCCTCGGAAGGAACTCATGAAAACCTGAACCCCGAGTGGTGCCGGTGAGCACACATCTTTCTTTTTTACGCGTTCACGTTATGCATGAATCAGAATCTGTCAGATGTTCCGCGCTTATATTGATGAAGGTATTCATCTGCCCAAATTCAATTGAAGAGTTGTCGTACGGACTCTTGCTCACATCATATGTAAAACATTACGTTGACAAACATCACTTTCGTCAGTACTCAAAAATGTTGGTGATAAAACCTTCGATGCATGAAGTAAAACTCTCACATCCTTGTCCCATTTTAGATCAATCTCCATTTTCGGATCAGAACCGAGAACTTTGCAAGAACTTTGAATCCACCAAATGACAATGAGTAGGTCATGAGTTGTATTTCCATGGGGTTACCATGTGCACTTCATCATTATTAGTATCGGCAGATTCGCTATTCATCCGAACTCTTATTTATACCTCGAACTCAGACTTTCTCGTTGGCTATCTTCAAATCTTGTTAACTAACCATCATGGAAATACCTCCTGGACTGCGATATATTGCCAAAAGCTCTCCACCCTTCGTCATCACCTTTACTACCGTATATGCTCTTTGCAGAATATTGCAACAGCAAGCTGGTGTAACATTTCCAACATGGGTGGCAATCATAATTTCTCTGTTCGCAAGGCCCATGCTTGTCTTCGCTAGGCTCCGGTACAAACGATACCGTGACCGAAGCGATGCCGCTGCTCTTGGTGCAGTGCTACCACCTCATGTAGAGTCATCAGGGTATGCACTGCTGAAAGCCAATATTGCCAACTTCAAAACCGGCTATCCGGGTAAGTACTACATGGGAGTGCACTTGATAATATGTTGACATACTAGTGACAGCTGATGTGTTCAATGACTGGCGTGGGCAATATGGCAACATATACGAACTCCGATTCCCCTTTGAGGACATGGTGAATGATGTGCAAAATACTCTAATGCTTTGATACTGATAAACTATGACAGATTATGACTTTCGAGCCGGACCATGTAAAAGTAAGGTCTGGTAACATAGATTTAGAATGACGACTTATATCTATCATAGGCGATCCTTGCAACCCAATTTGACTACTTTGTCAAAGGTAAAATCCAGGTTTTTAACACGTTGGCATTCAATCCTTAGCTTTGTTAGGACCGGTTGCATTTGACCAGTTTTTCTCGCTACTTGGAACGGGAGTCTTCAATTCAGATGGTATGACCTAAACCATTTCTTTTCACATTATACAAATTTGTGACCATGTACAGGCGATATGTGGAAATTTCACAGGTCGATCACCCGTCCATTTTTCAGCAGGGAACGCATCAGCGATTTCGAAGTATTTGGAAAACACGCAGATGATGCTCTGAATCGAGCCAAGGATAGACTTGCGGAAGGTTATCCAATCGACTTTCAGGTACAGCTGTTATGATTTGATAGACAAGATATGTCAACATAACACATCATTCAGGACTTGGTTTCTAGGTTCACGCTTGATTCTGCCACTGAATTTCTTTTCGGACACGACGTCTGCTCGCTTTCGGCTGGATTGCCTTACCCTGAAAATGCCCCGATTATCAACTCTCCTAAATTTTTGAACCATCCTTCGAATGTGTTTGTTAAAGCATTCGTTGCTGGCCAGCACCAGTCCGCTCTGCGATTCCGCTATGGCCCAACCTGGCCGCTTGCAGAATTTTGGTCTGATAAAATCAAGCCCCATCGGAAAATTATGGACGAATTTGTTGACCCATTGTTGGAAAAAGCCATTGCGAGGAAACAATCAAACGGTTTGAGAAAGGATGAAGAGATTGTCGAGGAGGAAGAATCAAAAAATCTCCTGGACCACTTGATCAATAAGACTCAAGGTATTTGCGCTCAGACATCCTATGATGAATTTCTAACCATCTGTCAGATAACACTATCATCAAGGATGAGGTAAATAGATCACCTTGGATTTTGCTGGCAAGATATATGTTAACCTTTTCCCAAAGCTTGTGAATCTCCTTGTTGCCGGACGGGACACGGTACGTCTAGCGAAGTATAGGTCGATTTGTTTTTGATGATTTGGCACTTAAAAGACAGCATGCACTTTAACGTTCGCTTTGTATATGATGGCTGAACACCCTGAAATAACCCGGCGATTGCGAGAAGAGATCTTAGCCAGGGTAGGACCGACTAATCGACCGACTTATGATGACATGCGTGAGATGAAGTACTTGAGAGCTTTCATCAATGGTGAGTCTATGCCAGATTGCCTACTTGACAATTTGTTGACGTTTGATCTAGAGGTACTGAGATTATATCCCCCTGTGTATGTTCGGCATGTTATCCAATTGTCAAATTGAATAATTAAATATATACACTACCAGGCCATTTGATGGTCGGTGCGTTCTGACGTCAACACACCAAACATTTCAGAAATATTAATTTTTGTATATCAGTACATCAAACAAACCCACTGTGTGGATGTCCAAAACCCCAGGCTCGAAACCGACATATATTCCCGTGAATACCTTGCACGTCACATCCCATGTCAAGGAGAATCAAACTGACTTCCGCGTAGTTGCATGTATAGCGTCTTCATTATGCACCGCCGCACCGATCTCTGGGGGCCTGACGGTGATTGAGTTTCCTCTGCTTCGTTCTCAAGAAAATAACAATGTTATGTCATAGCCGAGAAATTTGACCCGGATCGTTTCCTTGATGAACGATTGCACAAGTACCTCACGCCTAACCCATATATCTTCTGCCCTTTCAATGCTGGCCCTAGGATATGTTTAGGCCAACAGGTGTGTTTCTCTCTACCCATGGAATTGGACTTTCACTCACGAGGCATTTTCTATGATCCAGTTCGCGTATCATGAATCGTCATTCTTCCTAGTTAGGCTTTTGCAGCAGTTCTCTAAGTTCACTTTAGCTGGAGATGCTCAACCGCAAGAAACGATCCCTCCAGCAAGCTGGAAAGACTGTTCCGGTTCGAAGGGTATGGAAAAGGTGTGGCCAGGTGTTCATCTGACAATGTTTGTAAAGGTACTTAAGTTTCTGTTTGTCTGAAATTGATACTGATTGACCTATTCTCCTTAACAAGGGAGGATTGTGGGTACGTATGGAAGAGGCGAAGAGTATGGAAGATGTTGCAGCGTTGAATTGAAAAGTGAATACCTCGAAAAAATTTTCTTCAGTCCGGTATACTACCAGTCCTATATGTTGGAATTTCCGACTTTTGTTCCGATATGCCCATATAATATATAATGTGTTCCGGGTAGTGTTTTGTAGAGCCGATCAAATCCCATACGAGTTCAGCAACATGTAGTTTAACGTCGATCGTAGGGTTTACATAAACTTAGAACTTAAGACCCAGATTTTCTCGTCGAATTGATTTATCATTTCATTTCAATAACAACGCAACCTACTGATGTACCATTTACGCCAACAGTCAACAATCTGCAATAATGACACACACCGTCGAAAAATCAAACACTGAAAGAACATGTCTTCCTAACATATTCATATTGCCAATTCCGTACATCAGCAAAAATGCACGGACTTTGAACATGTCTTTTTCATCTTTCCAAAGACAAAAAAGATGTAAAAAGACATATAAAGAACCTAAAGTGTCAAAGATGATTGTCTTTGGAAAGCTAGGTCCATTTCCTTTAACAGACATCATTTTCTTTGTAAAGACACAATAAAGACATAGAAGATGTTGCAAAATAATTCTAATATTGTCATTAATTATGAGGTTCTAAATACTAATAGTACAACAATAAATGTATGTAATACTATAATCAGGATCCTTGCATTCCTCACAGCTACATTGCGTGGACTATCTTCATGTTCAATCTCCTCAACCTCAACGAATATGATCTCACCTACTTCAAGTTGATACACTGCCATTGATCATCATGTTTCTGCAAATGCTTTGGACTAGACAGAAGATTATTGATTTAGTGAAAAATGAATACAACAGAATATGCAGCAAGGGTTTGCAAATTGTCAGTATCAACCATCATTCCATACTTCCTTGTGCCTTCAGTGTGGTTATTGCTATTACTGTAGCTTCTCAGATGTGGCTATATTGTACCATTGAGGGCTAGAGGTAGGTAGAGTTCAGTGAACTTCATACAACCCTTGCGAAAAGATGACTGAGACATCAAACTGACAATCAAGGTAATAAGAAAGACCCTAGAACCAGAAAGACAGTTACAGCAGTTGAACAGGGCATAACAGTACATTCCACAGTGACACACTCCTGACAGTTCCGTTGAAGTCTAGTTGCATTGCTTTTTAGGTTAGCATTGGGGTGGTTATGAAGAGATAGGGTGGGAGTTGAACTTGAAGAAAAAAAATTGTGTAAGTCGAACGTTTGAACGACGTGGAATTGCAACTCCGATGGTCACGTGAAATTCATTGAGATGCAATATCCCTATTATATTTGACCCCCAAGGCCGAGGAATTCAAAAAAGTCCAAGTCATTCAGAGATTTTTTGAAGGTAAGAGTCATAGTCAATGCTAGCTAAAAGTGAGGATAAAGATTTCTGTACAAAGACTTGAAAGCACAAGTCAAAAGTCAAAGACAATCAAAGTCAAAGCAAAGACACTTGAAGCTGAAACCGAAGACTGTGAAAGCTAAAGATAGCCAAAGCTGATTCAAAGTTGATGCATTTTTGCTGATGTATTCAAAAATCCGTATGCAATAAAAAAGATCGTTCAGACAATTTCTGTTAACAGCAAGAAAACGATACCCCAAATTTAAATGTGACATGATATATTCGGACATTGCCATAAACGCTTTGCAAGAGACCGGAATGTCATATTAAGCTTGGTGCTGGCGCTCTCTCTAAAGCTAGATTGTTGTTAGCGTTCATATGCTTGCTGTGGATCTTTTGGGAAGGGATTGGAACAGCAAGATAACGACCATTCACGCATCCTAATTCGATCAGATGGACGAATACCGCGAAGGCGCAAAAAATGAAGGTTCATCAAGGCGGTACTTGTTGATATAACTAAGTGAAACCTAGAAGAACGCGGAGCATGCAAGGGGTTGTTCCTGTTGGCCGCGGTAGCTGGTAGATGGCGCCGATGCCTGTGCGTGAAATAACAGCTTTGAATACCGCACCTAACAACAAGTAATGCATACTTACTACGATAGTACTTAGCACCCAACACCAGTCATGGTGACTGTTTTGGCAATTTTTGGTAGTCAGGTCTATCACCTCGTGACCTTTGATATCAGTGGAAAAACTGCATCTGCAAATTATGTCTAGAATCACATTAGTGCTGCAACCTGTTGATGGAATCTTAGTATCTACTCAGTGAACCAAAGACAATTTCTGCCTCAAGCCTCGATCTAGCCATTGACAAACATCACAGAAGAAGTCTCACCCAAGAAAAAAATCAGCCGTAAGTATCCCCGGAAGTCTACAAACACCCCAGTTTCACGAGCTCATTAAGATCCATCTATCTCGAGCTCAATTCTCTTTCTCAAGGGCGCTGGAGAAAATTTCTTGCCATCCCTGAGGCATTCTAAAGGACAGCTCACCGGACCTTGTGAGGGTAGAGATATATATCAATATCTGGTAAACCACAAAGTAAAACTCTGAGTGTGTTTCCAATGGTCTGCACCGGGGCAACTGCGGTTCGTCCAGGGTCTTTTATTGATCTTTATTTGGCCTACATAAGTGGGAGAGCCAAGTGTAACTCCCATGTGTCTCTCAACTCTATTCAACACAAATGGGCAAAGTCTACGTGAGCTGTTCGTGCAGACCGACCAAGAAATCTCTGCATACAACGCCAAGCTGGTGGAGTCCGTGGAATAAAAACTTGATCAGATTAAATTGTCAGGGTATTCCGACACATTCAGGATAGAAGGCATCCCAATGGCCTCAATCAATCCTCGAGATAGGTTCGCATTCTATAACAATCGTAAACCCTGTATTGATATGCATCGTAAAAGTTCTTTCGTCATACCCATCTCGGCTGACTCACCTCTGATGTCACCTGTGGTAGCCTGAGAGATAACTAGAACTAATGAAGCTATTCTGATTGATTGTATCGCAGAAGACCATCGATTGGTACTCAAGTCATGTGTAAACCATTACATTGACAAACATCGCTTTTGTCAGTAACAAGCTACGATCGTGCTCTGAGGACAAATCTGCAATGAACAAGTGCGACGTGCCTGAGTTTATTTCAGAAGGGCATCTAGAAATAGCTGAAACTACCCGGTTATGCCCAGTACAACTGCGACGCCACCATTCTGCGTCCAGACTTATTCACGTGGTATATGTCTCTAGGGAATGACAATGAGCCCATGAGGTCTAATAAATACCGACAGTTTTATCAACCTCTTGTTTATACCTTGAATTTAGTCCTTCTCATTGAAATCTTGTTTACTACTCATCATGGAAATTCCCCCTGGACCACGATATATCGCCAAAAGCTCCCCGCCGTTCATCATCGCCTCTGCTGCTGTATATGCTCTTTCCAGAATATTGCAGCAAACTGGTATAGCGCTTCCAACATGGCTGGTAATCATATTTTCCCTGTTGGCGAGGCCCATACTCGTTCTTGGTAGGCTCCGGTACAAACGATACTGTGACCGACGCGATGCCGCTGCTTTGGGTGCAGTGCTAGCACCCCATGTAGAGCCATCTGGCTATGCGTTGCTGAGAGCCAGTGTTGCCAACTTTAAAGCTGGGTATCCGGGTAAGTACTATATCACAGTGCACCTGATAACATGTTAACATACTAGTAAACAGGTGATGTACTCAATGATTGGTGTGGGCAATATGGCAACACGTATGAACTTAGGTTCCCTTCTGAGGACAGCGTGAATAATCAGTGAGATATTCCAATGCTTTTGACACTAATACACGATGGCAGATTGTCACTTTCGAGCCTGACCATGTGAAAGTAAGATTTAGTAATATAGATGATTATGAACGACAACTCAGATACCCATTCCAGGCGATCCTTGCAACCCAATTTGACTGTTTCGTTAAAGGTGAGATCTAAGTTTTGTTTCACGTTAGCGTTGAATCATAAGTATTGTTTCTTTTAGGACCAGTTGTATATGACCAATTTTCTTCTCTACTTGGTACTGGTGTCTTTAGTTCAGATGGTACGATTCATTGCATTCTTTTTTGCATAATATACTCATTGGTGATCATGTATAGGCGAAATGTGGAAATTCCATAGGTCGATCACCCGTCCATTTTTCAGCAGGGAACGCATCAGCGATTTCGAAGTATTTGGAAAACACGCAGATGACGCTCTCAGTCAAGCCAAAGATAGACTTGCTGAAGGTTATCCAATCGACTTCCAGGTAATGCTTTTGCATTCTGATACGCAACATATGTAACATAACACTTTCCAGGATTTGGTTTCGAGGTTTACACTTGACTCTGCCACGGAATTTCTTTTCGGACACGACGTCTGTTCGCTATCAGCTGGATTGCCTTACCCCGAAAATGCCACGATTGCCAACTCTCCTAAATTTTTGAATCATTCTTCAAATGTGTTTGTCAAAGCATTCGTCGCTGGCCAGCATAATCTCTCCCTGCGATCCCACTATGGGCCAACTTGGCCCCTCGCAGAATTCTGGTCTGATAAAATTAAGCCCCATAGGGAAATTGTAGATAAATTTGTTGACCCATTGTTGGAAAGAGCCATTGCCAAGAAACAAGCGAAAGATGCAGGAAAGGATGGAAAGGTGGTTGTTGATGAAGAATCAGGAAATCTCCTTGACCACTTAATCAATAATACTCAAGGTATATGCATCACACGCACGTCCATTGATACAGGTATGTTTCTAACAATCTGCCAGATAATACTATCATCAAGGATGAGGTAATTAGATCACTTGGGACTCGACTATGATATATCTCAACACTTTCCCTACAGCTTGTGAACCTTCTTGTTGCTGGACGGGACACGGTATGTATATACGCAATTATTGGTCCATTTGTCTCTCATGATTCGGCACCTAAAAGACAGCATGCACTTTGACATTCGCTTTGTATATGATGGCTGAACACCCTGAAATAACACGGCGTTTGCGAAAGGAAATCTTGGCCAGAGTAGGACTAGTTAATCGACCGACTTATGATGACATGCGCGAAATGAAATACCTGAGAGCCTTCATCAATGGTAAGTCTATGTCGGATTGCTTACTACACATCTGCTTAGCACTTGCTGATTTTTCATCCAAATCATTCAGAGGTACTGAGATTATATCCCCCTGTGTATGTCTGATTTCTATTGGATTCCCAAAATGAATAATACAATATACACACCACACCCCAGGCCATTTGATAGCCGGTAAGTTCTAAAAAACACCAAGTAATTTAGAAATATTGATTCTTCTACATCAGCACATCGAACAAACCCACTGTGTTGACGTCCAAAACTCCGGGCTCGAAACCAATATATATTCCGGCGAACACAAAGTACGTCACGCACCATGTCATACTGTTTACATAGCAGAATAAAATGAACTTCCGCATAGTTGCATGTATGGCGTCTTCCTTATGCACCGCCGTACAGATCTCTGGGGACCTGACGGTGATTGAGTACTCCTGTTTTGTTTTCAAGCTAAATAACAATATTATCTTACAGCTGAGGAATTTGATCCGGATCGTTTCCTCGATGAACGTGTACACAAGTACCTCACGCCTAACCCATATATCTTTTGCCCTTTCAATGCTGGCCCTAGGATATGTTTAGGCCAGCAGGTGTGTTTCTCTCTATAAATGGAATTGGACTTCCACTCATGAGACATTTTTTTGTGGTCCAGTTCGCGTACCATGAATCGTCGTTCTTCCTTATTAGACTTTTGCAACAGTTCTCTAAGTTCAGTTTGGCCCAAGATGCGCAACCGCAAGAAACAATCCCTCCCGCAAGTTGGAAAGGCTGCTCTGGTTCGAAGGGTACGGAAAAGGTGTGGCCTGGTGTGCATCTGACAATGTTTGTAAAGGTACTCAAGTTTCTGTTTGACTGAAATTGATACTGATTGACCTATTCTCCTTAACAAGGGAGGATTGTGGGTACGTATGGAAGAGGCGAAGAGTGTGGAAGATGTTGTAGCGTTGAATTGAAAAGTGAATACCTCGAGAAAAATTCTTCAGTCCGATGTACCATCAGTCATGTGTACGACACGACAGCTTTAAACACCGTGTCCAACAGTTAAATATAAGAAGCAGTGATTACCCAAGGTGACATTTCAGCAATATTTTGCAGTGCACCGAAAAATGCTGCAGCTATCACCATGAAGCAGTGATTCACAACTTCCATTGCTTTTATGGCAGCTATCTCAGCTTTTATATATGGTACGTCTTAGAAAACGCAACCAAACTACTCGAGGGGCAAGGCATTGCAAGTTATCCTAGCATTGAATCAGGAGGACATTGTTGTTCTATACAATAAGTACCAATATATCGTTCACTGTATTATGTGCTTGCAGTTGCATAACTTCTGTGGGTACCGTTGATAGTGGAAGTGCTCATAGTGCAGACGTTACAACCAACACTGAGGTCTTTTTCACGGCTGACAGCCGATCATTGGTATGTATTCTCTCATAGAGGATTATCCTGTGGTTTATTTGTTTTAGAATTGTCAAATTTCACTTTCTGGCGCTAAAGACGTAGTGACAGCACCCCTACCTGATTGCCTCGCTAATATCTCTTCGGAACAGTTTGGTACCCCTGCAACGGTACATATCATGGATCCCAGTAACCGGCGCCCTTGGGGACTGTTAACTGTTAAAGTTTGTGATTTTAAGATTGTCTGAGTAATGTAACCAATCACGGCATTGATCATCAGAGAGTCGAACGTAGAAAGGTAATACTTCTGGAGCACACCTCCATGTTTCTGCAGCCAACGGCAAACCAATGAAATTCATCAGCAGTGGCCATTACTATCTGCGCTGATTCTCTAATGAATATTATATGAACTGAAAGGAGGAGTGAGATTTCGCAAAAGTACAACCACACTCATCTTACCTAGGACGGTTAGCAGCTTTTTGTCATTGAAAAGATGGGTGCAGTAAAAGACTAAGAGCAGTTTGTTAGATACGTGAAGCCCATGTCAGGACGTGCATACAGTATTGTCCAATTAAGGTGTCAGTTAAGAACCGGTCGATGTTCACGCCGACTAGCTTCAGTACTACTCATGATTGTCATGGTACAATATTGGGTACATTTGACAAATACAGCAGGCTCAGTACTGCAAGGGTATTGTATAAGTTTGAGTGACTTCCAAAGAATTTGATGACTCACACTAAAACAATATCACTAGGAATTCGAGATGGCTGAGCACCAGGTGGCATGGAGCGATTGAATCGTGATAAGGGAGAGAGTAACACCATCCAATAGTTAACCACGCAGCAACGATTTAAGACACCTGTCCTGGCATCAAGTGGTCTTCTGCCTTACTAAACTTCGCACACTAGATCCCAAGTTGGCTTTCATCACAAAAAAAAAGATCCATCATATGTATGCGCACCTAAACCAAAGTAAGGCAATCGAGCGAGGTAGGTGGAAGGTGAAATGGCCTAATTCAAACAGGGTGTACATTTGCTTTGGAAGTACAGAAGGTCGTTGTCGTGAGAGCTGGGGGGTTATAAATGATCTTAGGAGAATAGATGAGATGATTGATGACTCTTGGTCAAGCAAGTAAATTCATACCGATTGCAGGGAGCTATATATTGTCTTTGACACCACTGTGAGATGTGCTCGACAGTCGTACTTGCTCGGTTGTGATAGTTAAACCCGGAGGAGCTGTCCTCTTAACTCTGCGTAATTTCGTTCCGTGGTTGTCGTTATGATATTGTTGGGCCTCAGGACCGATTTGTCGAAGCACATTTGTATGAGTGTACGTAGGTGAGGTTGAGGATAGAATAGTGTTTGTTGCTCGCTGCTCTGCCGGATGTCCAAGGCTTATTTCTGACGGCCACAAAGTTATTTTTGGTGAGTTGGTGTGCACTCTTTCAAGTTAAAAAATGGGGCAGATAATCGTAAAGAAAAACTGTTCACCTGAAAATTCAAACGGCGATCACTACCACATCCTCTTGAAACTGGCAAAACGAAGCCTAGAAATATTCATAAATTCTAGGAAAAATTGTAGAGCTTGGAGATCTTGTACGGGACACCAAAGGCCGCGGTAGAATAATTTTTAGAGGTTTCGAGATAGAGAGAAGAATGCCTCCATGCAAATTGCCAACTGAAAATGGAATGCAAATACGGAATCAAACATTCGAGCGTGGGCACATCATTTCCCTCTCATCCAACAGCTACCTAGGAATGTCAGCAACGAAATCTACAACTCCTCTGTAGATTCACAGCAGAGACCTATGAATGTTTGAATTTCGGTCAGCGCTCACGCACATGTATCTCATTTCATGACTGTCTCTTGCTGCATTCTTGACGAGCAAATTTCTTCCTTTCTTGCATTCTTGATGTTGACAAGGAGCTTGTGGTATATCGACCTCTTCAACTGAATAGAGCCCAACAACAGCATTACAACAGCCGTCTCGCCATCTGAAGTGGAATTGAGAATCCTGCGTCTTGCTCATCGGATTTACCGACATTGACAACGGTCAAAAAATATCAGCTGGCTGACTCTCACAGGGAATCTTACTATCAGTATCTTGATGCGCTTCAAAACAAGTCCGGACAACGTTAGTGCTTGATTCTTGAAGATTCTTGAGCTCAGTACTTGAAGGGATTTCGAGCAGGAATCACGCCAGACGGGTTGAAGGTCAAGTCAGGTATGTTTTATCAGACTTTCTAGTCATTCATGTTCTTGACGTGCTTCCATGACATTGCAACCTTTCTCTTCTTTGCCTTGCAGTCTTGAGCTTGGACAGTATGAAGCACTCGGTCGATCAACTCTTGAATCTTGCATCTTGAATTTCCGAATTCATTTATGTTCTGATCGCACCAATGTCCAGCAAAATACAAGTCATTTCCGCTTGTATTATATCAAAGCTCTATAAAGACTGTCAGTGGTTGTTTTGTTCCATGGTTGACCTGCTCATTTTGGCTATAGGTGAACCGGTGACGCGTGACATAAAGCATCACATTTCCTTATATGGATCAGGCTCTAAGCCTCTATAAGGTGTTTTCTCCAGTGAAGGGGGATGTATGCCAGCGCCACTGAATGTCATGTTCCATGCCCCGAATGACTCCTGGACTGGTAGGCAGCAGTAATGAACCATGGAATCATTCATGTCTATATGAGAGGAGTTAAGCCGAAAATCCGAAAGTCTTTCTCTCGCAGCAGGTTACCTAAACGACAAAGGCGCCTGATTCGTCGTCTCTCCTCTGGCATCTTGAATGCTATGGCTTTACCTTATCCATAAAGGTTAGCATCGAAACCCGAAATGACAGAACTTGGTGGGACCGTGCAGATGGAGAGAACAACAAATTGTGTACCACTGGCATCGAGGGGACATCTTTCCTGATATCTTGCTAGAGCTTGAGGGAACTATACTGCCAGCATCGTACAGCTTCGATATGGAGAGCAAATTCGAAAAGCTCTCAGAACGGGCGGGATCAAGGACTTCGCAATTTCCATTCCTGTATTGTTCAGGGACGTGTGGCGCTTCAATTCTTTTTTTTTTTCTTCCGAAAATGAGCTAACGAAACAAGTCATCTACACAATATATTACGTCTGAGATGAGCTGTGCTCAAAACCTGGCGCAGAATCTATTTCTTTCTTTCCCCCTCTGTTCTCTGTCCCATTCTCCAGCTATTTTCAACAGTCCGGCCCTAACATGCAAGGCTTCTCCGATATATTGGAAGTGTCAGTAATTCCGGACACTCAAAGCAACATTCAATTTCGACGTTATCGAGCAATTGACGCAAGAAGGTATCATCCTTATCGCCACTGGGAGCCTCTAATGCCAATTGAGAGTTTATCAATTGTAATGCTCAATCTTTGTTGTCCTCGACGAACTTACCTAAGTCTCGTAGGAGCCCACACAAACTGGTGACCTGGTCACGACGGATGTCGTACGAATTGTACGAAGTTCGCCCACTGTTATTGCCTATCGGATTTCTCACAAGCTCCACAGCCTAAAAAACGCCACGCCGGAGACTTTGATCCAGCAGAGTTAAATGTTACAATACTCTAGTCCTACATACCCAGACACTACTACATAGATAATACATAAAGATATGATAAGTAGAGTAGAAGTTGTAGTAGTGAAGTGGGGGAAAGGAAGAATGGGGAGTGGCATCAGACCAGTGGCCTTATATATTGTACCAGGGACACCTGGTACACAAACAAGGCCAAACTACTAGGTGGTCTGTGCACACTCTCCAAACATATATAAGGAGGCACTTATGCCTACTTTTCCCCCCAACCAAATACACACTGTTTTCACTCAAACATTAAAGGCACGCCTTCGTGCTTTACGACTGGAGGAGCATCGTAGACGTGTTCGCCGCCTCGCAAACGTGATGGTTGTCAGTACCTTCGTCTTTAGAAACTATGATCCGTCCAGAATTATATACCCTTTTTCCTGTAGGAATTCATTCGTGGATTGACGCACGCTTTGCATGTCAATAAGCAAACCTAATCAATTAGACGAAAGACTCAATTGCTTTCGAATTGTTATCAATACCCCGGTTCCCACCTCTTACTTACTATATCTATTTACAGTAAATAACATTATGCAAGCCCATGTAGTATTTCAAGCTCCCCGAAGAAATTTTTTCGAATGCATTCGCACAAGCCAGAAGTCCAGCTTCTGAACTTCCAAACAAGCCACTCTTGCATATACAGCCACAGCTCACATGCTCAAGCTTCAAGGGCTATTGTGTAAACTGAGCTAATGATGCAGTACACATAAAAATATCGCTTCTGTCCGAACTAGTCGTCGAGTTACTCTCACCATCGGCATAAAAAAAGGTTGTACCCTGGATGTCGGGATATGATGTCTACGATTAAGTATACCTTGTACACCTGGACGTAACGAGAATTTTCCTATCATGTCGTTCTCATTAAATGAATACAATCGCCATCAACAGCGCTAGCATCGTGGAAGAAGGAAAAGAAACCCCATTTCACATCAATTTACATAACAGTTTATCGTAATTGACCAAGCCATCTGATTGTCGGAAGAGAGAAATTCTTCGTTCACTATGAATGACGTTCTGGGTATCCTCGGCAGCTAGCTTTTGAACAAGCTGGTCTGTACACAATAGAATCAATTGAACTTTGTCTGTGTAACCTCAGATGGTAAGTATTACCACATCTTCGTTAACTATGGCCCATCTTTGTGAAAGAATGTATCACTTTGACAGCTATGACAGTTTTTCTTGATCGTACTCACGAAATGAAATGATGATGATGATCTAAAGGTATATATTTAGCGCGCACACCTTAGTTTTTTTGTTCTTTTTCTTCACCGAATCATGGAAAAATCCTTACTCGGAGATTTCAATGGTTATCATCCCCGTGAGTGCACCCGCTATAGAGTTAAAATTGACCAGCTGTTCGAAATCTGATCTCTTGGGCAAAGAAGCGAACGTGCGATGAAGAATGGCTCGCGGGGCTGTGTTTCTAGAAATGTGTAGTGTATCAATGGTATCAGAACCCATCGTACGAGAGCACCACTGATGCTCGTGTTCAATGTGTAAAGTGGATCAGTCATAGCTCCTGCTATAAGCAGACAGAAGGCATCTCATCTTTGGTAACAATCTGTGGATTATAACCACAGGACAGTAAACATGTGGGCCTTGAAGAGTAGGGGCGGATGGATCAACATACTTATCGCCCTTTCAGATGAGCATGCCCGCATCGATCCGCCCTCGCCTCAAGTCCTCAATTAGTGCCCCACATTCAGGACCGGGCATCAAGCGTGTTCATGTGTTACTCCATTCGAGAAAACGGTGTTTATTTAGATTACAAACAGCACCATAGACTCGTCTCAATTTGTGTGATGAATGCGAAAAAAAGCGGAGACGCGTACATATCAAAAGTGGAAAAGTTATGTGCAGGCACATAATAAGAAGAGAAGGACAGAAGCCATCAGCTGTGAGAGAAAACACCATTAGCTACATTGAGTACGTAATCTCACCCAAAACCCAAAAAATCTTACTGGGAATATCTCAAAACTTACTGTTGGTCCCTGATTTCCATATTTTTGTTCTTGCTTACTTACTTATACATATAAGCCATCTCAATAACTCTTTCTTACTCACGAAAAACAAGTTACGAACCAAGAACAACAAAAATGACCAAGGAGACCACCACTGTACCTGCACGTCGTCGTCGTCATTCAGGATCTATAGACAACAGTGAACACTCCTTCCTAGCCCTACCACACCCCAGAAATTTTATCGTTTCCAATGGGATTGAACCCCCACCAAGACCAAAATCTACTCCAGGAGAACGCCCAACTCAGCGACGACGGCAGAAAAGCCCTACCAACAGCTCAGATTCCGAACCGGAAACAGAGCATGGTACGATGCAGGTCGACACCAAAATCACCTATGAGGAACCAACGTCGAGCAGCGACCATGAAAATATAAAATACGAAGATACAGTTGATCACGCGCACGCGCGCTCGCCGAATCAAGGCGAGCCTGTGACAGTTATAAAAAATTCGGCGCTCCAACAAAACTCTATCAACGATAGACCGACAAGGCCATTGCCTTCCTCCAAATCGAAAAAAATGCTGGCTGCTACAGCAAACCCTTTTACTCCCGTCCAACACATCCCAAACCCTTCAATGCTCCCAGTACAGGCTCAAGTGCCTCGTGGGGGTGTAGCTTCATCCCAAAGAAGATTATATGTCATTTTGGAACAAGCATGCTTGGAAACGTACAAACTTTCGAGCGGTGGCAGTAAGGGTAGGAATGGAAAAGGTGATGGGGAGGTCAAGTACACGTTGTTGAATTGCGATGACCATCAGGGGATTTTAGCGAAAACCGGCAGGGATATCGCTGACGCGCGGCCAGATATCACTCATCAGGTACGTAGAAAGTAATTTTTTTATCGGTCAAGATCTTATTGAGGAAGGGGTATCTTAGTGTCTTCTCACTTTATTGGATTCACCCTTGAACAAAGCTGGCTTGCTACAAGTATATATACATACAGCCCGGGGAGTGCTTATCGAGGTTAATCCGCATGTCCGGATTCCAAGGACTTTCAAACGATTTAGCGGGTTGATGGGTGGGTTATTGTTTTTAAAGAGGATATTACTGTTCTGGTTGTTTACGACCATTAACTTCAGTGCAACTTCTACATAAACTCTCAATTCGTGGTGTAAACGGCCCAGAGAAGCTTCTCAAAGTGATCAAGGTACGATTATCGTCGCTTATTACATTGCCTCCGTATAAACACAAACGTTTGCGCTTAGAACCCCGTGATCGACCACCTACCTCCCAACACCATCAAGCTGAGTACGTGTTTTTTTTGTTTGGCCTAATGTCTCATTGTGTTAAATTCCTGTTTGTAGCCTTATCAGGCGATGCGCCAGTTAAACGACTATCAAAATATCTCCCGACACTCCCCACAACGCATAACATCGCTGTCTTTGTCGGCGCTATGGCGCGGGGAAAGGATGACTTTGCCGATGGTTATGTCGACGAAAAAATTGGTATTAGCGCATACCCGTTAAGCGCAAGTGTGGCTTGTGGAAAGGTCTGTCTGGTCGTGTGCTCTTAACGCTCATACTGAAGATTTTTAATTTTTTGAATAGTTCTGCTGCGCTCTTGAAGAACTTTGGGACATTGTATAACTTCCCTATTGTCCATATTTATCTAATGACTTTTTTTGCTGGCATATATTACTGACATTGGTTTAGAGAAAGCGCTAGTTCGCCTTTTCTTCGCTTCTGATGACTTCTTGTTGTATCAATACCAGTCACAACCATCCTGCGTTCAACTTGCAGGGGATTTTCGCTTGTACTATTAGGGATTTCATCATCTTACCAACGACACAATGCATCTACCCTCATCAGATCTTACTTTATTTAACCCCTGATTTCCAACCAACTGCTCAAACGACTCAACTCGCTATTAGCTGACTGGTCTTGGTCTCTATAATATTTTAAAAATCATATCTGTAAAAATCAATAAAGCCTAGGATGTTAGAAATTGTAACACCAGGGGTAGCAGCGCTCCACAAGACTAATCCGAGTAGTTTATCCGTAATACCTACTCTAACTATTCCTTCAATTTACCTTTACAATTGTCTACAGTACTTGGCTTATCGCACATTGTGGAACGATATACTCAACACGATTGTTTCATAAACATAAGCCCTGTAGCAAATTTGATCGTGGTCATCTGAATTTGCATCGATCCACTTTTTTTTAATATCACAAACTATTCAATTTCACCTTTCACCTTAACACCATCATCCTTACTCTCAAACTTCATCTCAATATACCATCACGATGACTACAGATACTCCTCAACCCGCTAGTGCAAGCCCCATGCCAGAAGGTGTCACCGATCCAAATTATCACCCAGAGCCAGGCCGTTTGGGCAATCTCAGCGTCACACAGCTCCACGCACTCGACAAACTGAGAAAGGAGCTTCAAGATGAGGGCCATTTTGTTGCAGAGAGGATGGATGATCCTACATTGCTCAGGTATGTTTCATTCATGTTTATTCTTCCCTAAATTTTTTTTTCTTGCATGTATTGCGGAATGGGGGAGGGGAAGTGTTACATGAGGCTGTTCAGTGTATGCTAATCACGATGCGTTATCGATTGCAGGTTTCTGCGTGCAAGAAAGTTCGATGTTGTCAAGTCGAAAGAGATGCTCCTTGCTCATGAGAAATGGAGGCAGGATTTCGGGGTAGAGGATATCATACAGTATGTTCCGCACTATCGTCATCGTCCGCATAACAATTGATCACATTGTTGTCTACCAGGAATTTTGATTTTCCAGAGAAAGCAGACGTAGATAAATACTACCCAGCATATTACCATAAAACTGACAAGGTATCGTACCTTCATCTGTTATCTCTTTCGTACTCTGATCTCATTATTATTATTTGACTTCAATACAGGATGGTCGCCCAATCTACATCGAAAGATTGGGAAAACTGGATATGAAAGCTTTATATGCGATAACCACTCAAGATCGTCAACTAAAACGGCTTGTGTCCGAGTACGAAAAGTCATTTGCTCATCGTCTTCCTGCATGCACTGCGGCTTCTGGTCATCCTGTTGAGACCTTCTGCACAATTCTCGACTTACAGGGCGTGTCGCTCACGAACTTCTACCGCGTCAAGGACTACGTCATGCAAGCCGCATCTATCGGACAAGATCAATACCCAGAAACGATGGGTAAATTCTTCATCATCAATGCCCCTTGGGCATTTTCTGCTGTATGGTCCGTCATCAAGCCATGGTTAGACGAAGCAACGGTCAAGAAGATAGACATTTTGGGTAGTAGCTATGTGAAAGATGCGTTGTTGAAGCAGATTCCTGCTGAGAATCTGCCCAAGGACTTTGGTGGAGCTTGTGAGTGTGTAGAGGGTTGTTCCATGAGTGATTCTGGTCCATGGAACACACATGCAGATGGCAATGCTGCTCCAGCAGCATAGATTTTCAGCTTTCCTTCCCTCGTCATTGTACTCGATTCATACATAATAAATTGCTCTCGTGAATACACGGTTTATTATAGACATGTAGAGAGTAAATATAAATAGGCGGCAAGTATAGAGCCTGCGGGAACTCCATTTATTTAGCTGGGTGTGTGAAAAAAGAAACAAAGCCTGCTTCTACTCTTTGTCTCCCCAGTTCAAATGTTTCTTCGAGAAGAGCATTGAATTTTTTGGCTCTTTGGGTAGCAAGACCGTGTCCGGTACCACTCCACTCAAAGAATTCGGCCTCAGGCATCGCTGCTGCTAACTGTCTCGATTTGCTCGGGTCAACAAGGTAATCTTCGTCTCCTGTTAGAATGACAATTCTGGGAATGTTCGCAGATATCGCTCGCAAACGTTCATTGCTGACGTAGTGCGTTAGAACAGCGGTCATTTGTGAGAAATTACCCGTGAGTTGTTGTTTGGGAGTTAACATGAATCGCCGAATGTATCCCTGCGTTTTGGATGAATATGTATGCGTAATATGTTGGTTAGGTTAAATAAGGATACACACCTCTGTCTGAACTTCACGGTTCTTTCGTTTCGGATCATCCTCATCCATTTCTTCAAGCCACGAGCGCGGAAATAGCATATCAAAAACTAGAGGGACCTTTTTCTCTGGCTCTTTTATGAATGTCAACCGTACGAGACAACTAAAGCCTTTCCACTACATTCCAATTCAGTTCTCATTTGAGAAGAAATAGATATTTCCTTACAGTGGGTAAAGCGCCCAATATCGATCCACCTGGCGTTGTTACTGTTAGAACAAGGGAAGCAATCCTTTCTGGAATTCGTGATGCCAGTTCTAAAGAATTTCTCTCAGGATTATGTATCAAACAAACAATTGTTGGTGGAAATCACCTTGTGCAATCATTCCTCCTAGACTAACTCCGACAACATGTACTTCACGTTTAGCGGTCCAGCCAATATATTCTAAAAGACATATGATATCTTCTGCCATACCAGATGTTCTGTATCATGCTAAGCGCCACGTCAACATATTCAAAGAAATTATGGTACTTACGAATATGGTCCTCTTGGGTAGGTAGAATGCCCAACACCACGGTTATCGAACGCTACCACCGTATGGTCCTCAGACTTCCCAAAATGCTTTACTTGTGGACCCCATGAAGCACAACTTGAGTTCAAACCCATGATTAACAGAACTTTATATTTCGTTCCGCGTCCATGTTGTTCAAAGTACAGTGAATGCTTCTCGAGTGCTTCAGGCCCTTGTGGTCGTAACTCTGTCACGGGACATAGACCCCGCCTAACGCATGTTGCTGGGTCGAAGGGACTGACGAGGTCGAGTTCAGCTTGTTCGTTTGACATGATGGTAGTCTATGCCAGAGCCTGTGATTGTGATTTTAGGGACATAGTTTCGGCAACGCCAAAAAACATGATGGCCGTGGCTGAAATCACACGACGGTAAATTAGGATTCGACTTCGTCAACAGCCAAAATTTTTGCATTTACTCTCCATTGATGACATGGGAACTTCAATATAAAGGCAATATGGCCGAGTGGTCTAAGGCGCCAGAATCAGGATCTGGTCCGAAAGGGCGAGGGTTCGAATCCCTCTGTTGTCATATGTTTTTTTCTATCCGGAATCCAATCACAGTGCACACGATGGACTTTAGTGTCCATCACCACTACCAACATACCCCGCAATGACTTCCTTTGTTTTCAATGCATACCTAGCAACCATCATCCAAAACAACATAGAAATCGCAATTGAACCGCTCACAGGAGGATACACAAATTTCACAGTTAGAGCTACATTTGATCCACCAGCAAATGTATTTTCCAGAACACTACGTACAGTCATATTGAAGTATGCTCCGCCATACATTGCAACAGAACCTTCGCAACCTCTAGGTGTTCGCCGACAAGCAATCGAAGTAAAGGCTTTAAGGCTATTAGCAGGGGCAGACGATGGCATTTCTGGGCCGCCTGGTGGATCATCGAAGATGCGCATACCTGAATGCATACATCACGACACTGAAAAGAACGTTCTCTGGATGACTGATCTTGGAGATATGCAGTCACTTTCCGAGTATCTTTCTCTCAAATCTGCGAATCATGAAGTCTTGGAAAGAGTAGCAGTAGAGCTAGGAATATTTATCACCGAATTATATCGTCGCACAAGAGAGCCGTCTGAAGAACTTATTGCTCAGCTGGCCAACCCTTCCCACACCGCAGATACATTTGCCTACATTGCGAATATGACACGGGTGGCGTTGAATAATGCGAGAATCCCAGATGCAGATGTTCTATCAGAACGCGTGCGTAGCGCATTGAAGCCTGGCGCCAGTGAGAACGAAGTTTGTCTCGGGATGAACGACTTTTGGCCTGGTAGTTTGTTAATCAGCAAAGATGGTGGTTGCGGTTTGATTGATTGGGAATATTTTGGACCGTCCGATCCAGCCAGTGAACTGGGCATGTTCTGTAAGTACTGGATAACTCTTTTGTCCTCTGAATTATAAATAACATATTCATTCCTGAAAACAAAAAGTCGCACACTTGCATATATTGCTCTTGAAAAGCACCTCTTCCCCGAAAACAATCGCAGGAACCCGGACTTTTATTAATACATTGGCTAAAACTTATGCCAAAGAGCAGGAAGATAAGGTCCTATCTCTCCAGTTCAGACGACGTCTGCTAATAGCCCATGGTCGTGAATTGATCAATGGCATTGGTCTATACTCGGGTAAATTGGATGAAGTCTCTAAGAGACGCATCCTAGACGTTGGTATTCAGAGCTTACGGGCGGCTGGCGATGGTGATTCTGAAGTTGATGATAGTCTTAAAAGCAGTAACGGTGATATCTGGGAAAGCTTTTCTTTGTTAGGACTATAGGGGTTATGGAGAGTGTATTATATTATTCTGGCTCGGGAAATGAGTTATCTAGAAGTATGTTAAAGTAATTTTGGTGTAAAATACAAAGTAGGAGTTGGGATTAATATGTGATGCTCTCACAGTGTAACACCATCAATAGCTCAGACAGTTTTCCCGGTTTCTTTTTTCCAATCTTCTATGACTTCACAAATTTTTTCTTTGACTGCGTCAGCATCAACACTTTGTCCAAATGCTTCCACGAAACGTCCTTGAGGGTCCATCAAGTACACGAAGATAGAATGGTCAACCAAATAGTCGCCATTGGGGTCCGCGTTTGGAGGTGTAGAGAAATATACCCGATACATTTTGCAAATAGCTTTAGTCGCCTCATAAGAACCAACAAGCCCAATGAAAGAAGGATGAAAATCTTCTAGATATCGCGCAATCCTGGATGATGAATCCCGAGCAGGGTCCACAGTTATGAACATAGGCTTGAATATTTTACCATATTCAGTTTCTGGGATGAACAATTATATCACATCACATAATTTTTGGGGACAGAAGGATAGCAGACATACCAACTGTGTTCAAAACAGAGGTCATCTTGTCAAGTTCAGCAGGACATATATCTGGACAATTCGTAAACCCAAAATACACCAGAGACCATTTGCCTAGCATATCCTTGTCCGTGAAGGGTTCTCCAGTATGGCTGGTGAGGGTGAACGATCCACCTAGCTGGGGTCGTCCAATCTGTTTTTGAGCACGCTCTTTCTCTGGTTATGAGTAGAATAAGAACAGTCAGTTCAGAGGTAAAATATTAGTGCAGACAAACCGCGTTCCTGCACAAGTCTCTGCTTCTCATAGCGGAAGTAAAAGAATAGTCCGACTCCAGTCGCCAGAAAGAGTGCTGCAGACTTTGGAGTGAATACCTACCAATTTCCAACGCGTCATTCAACGTTCAACAAATCTCAATGAGATATCGAACATTGTACTTACCCCCAACCTGCTTCGTTCCCGATCGGGGAACTCAGAATAGTTCCGTCGTTGTATTTCAATAGGATTTTTTCTTGGAGTTGGAGGGAGCCACTGAGTGGATAATGTACGACAATTCAGCGACGAGTTCAGCAACCTGCATGGTTTTGTGGATGCGCGTAAGAGGCCAGCTGCTCGGAATGGAGAGATGGAATGCATCCTCAAATTGCGAGTTCGTCACGCGTCACACGGTATTATCAAAACTCAACAGTCTGGCCAGTCTGGCTTAAACCATATTGCTGGAACTCTTCTAGGCCTTCGGAATGTTGCACCAGCTGTTTGTATAAAAAGCCCAGGCTCGTATTGAATAGTTCGCCAATTTGATATTCGTATGGATGACTCAAGAAAGACTGGAGTGAAAGACACCGATTTATTTTCAACCTCTCCGGATAAAAATTTCCGCATCGTACCCAGCAAATTCCTGGAACTTTCTAAAATTTTCATTCACACACACTTAGCCGCTGAACAAGATAATTGTTGGAAGTGTTGACACACTCAGACCTTTGGAAGTAGGTACACTACTCAACTGAGGAGGACTCCATAACTAAACTAATCTCGCTCTCATGGTCAAAAAAACTTCAATTTCACAGGAGAACGCTCGATGGAATAGGGCGGTTCGTGCTTTTCAAATCAGACAATCCTGCTTTCTTCCTGGGTACATACGCACCCTTCATGGTCGATATGGTGCGCAAATTTGAGAGCATCGAAAGGCTCTGGAATGTTATATGTAGTATCTGATTAAGGTTGGTTTTTAGTCAGTAATGCGTTTTTCAACCACGACAAATCCCGCAACAGTTTCAGGTTAGTCCCCCAAAACATATGGCTGACGCTTGCGCCGGAAAAACCCTAGGCTACCACAGTTCATGACCATCAGTTTGTTCGTTCATCATCACATACTCTTTCCTTTACCTCTAGCCCTACTCCACTATCTTATCTAGTGTCAAGATGGCATATGTGTTCAGCATGTTTTGAGCACTGCTTAGAGTCTACTATGTCAAGGGGCCTACTCTTGAAGACTCTGGACGGGCAGCGTATTTACTTGTCTATGGAATGTGTCACTTCATGTCAGGGGACGTGCCGACAATGCTATTAGCAATGTCTTCACATTATTACCACCGCGTGTTGATGCACCTGATATCAGTTGTGGGGTAGGCCTTCGGGCTACCCTTGGATGTGGTCTATGTTCTGTTTCCGTTTACTCTTCATCACATGATTCCAGATTAGATTAGATTGTATGTGCACGCAACGCACATGTTTCCTTTCACCTATGTTTCCCTTTATCTAGTCTACTTTCCTGTAATTCTCCTTTATTTTCTCATCTATTACTACTCAAACTTGTATCCATTTTCTCTAACTCGAAACGCTCCGAACTATCAAAACTCGACCCCAAATTCCTAGTCTCTGTCAACCTTCGTTCCTACCAAACTCACGGGGTTACCCCACACAATCATCATTTATTATTGTTCAATGCTAAACCATTTTACAGCACTTTACAGCACTGTGTGATCTTTGTGTTCATAAGAACAATTCCTTCTTTCTTCCACCTCTCCAACCTTCTTTCTGACTTCCAACGCCCCAAACCATCCGTAGCGTATTGCTCTAGGTACTTGCAAATCAACCCATCAAATCTGACCACGAGGTTGATACCACACAGTTATTCGTTACGCTGCCGCCATCAACCATCGAAAACAGCAATGAACCCGGCGTCCTCAATGCAGGTGGTCAAGTAGCAAGTGCTTCTCATTGATCATCCATTCCCTTTGCTAACCTCATATACAGCACCCCGAAAATACATTTCAATCTCAATGGTAAGTCATAATGTGATTCTCTGTTCGTGTGCATTACCTCAATACCCACAACTTTTGTAGTAACCGTTTTGGAAGGCAAGAACTTGCCTGACACACATAGATTTTCAAGTGTATTTTATTATGCTGTTGTCAAGGTCGATAACAGTGAGAACAGAACGAAAGTCTCAAAAAAAGTGAATAAATCGACATATTGGGGTGAACAATTAAAGTTGTACGTTTTTCCTACAACCAATTGACCTGTCAGGATATGATAATTCTAAGTGATCACATTTGATACAGCAATGCGACTACGTCCTCCCACTGTACAATGTCATGTGTTTTGTACACATCCCGAGAGTTCAAAAAAAGATCATCTTGTTTGTGAGATGAAGGAAGCTTTACACATTGGGGAGGAAAATCTATCTCAGAATAGAGGTAACGATCGAATAGCCCATCTCGCTACAGTATTGACATGAACTTGTCCAGAAATTGCCTATGCTCTTGATGCCGTTCACCCAAAATCGTCGCTGGATAAACATCGTACAATAACCCT
The DNA here is from genome assembly GCA_009739215.1 of Floccularia luteovirens. Classification (NCBI taxonomy): domain Eukaryota; kingdom Fungi; phylum Basidiomycota; class Agaricomycetes; order Agaricales; family Squamanitaceae; genus Floccularia; species Floccularia luteovirens. Next base: position 2,537,986 of record VSJF01000004.1, read on the forward strand.
CCTTTTCAAGATTCAGAGTCTTACAGTTCCGTCGTGGTCTAACAGTGTCATGTCACTGCAGAATGGTACTCTCGCGCAAGTCCCCACACCTGGCCTGGAATTCCAAGTAATCAATGAAAGATGGAAGCATTTATTGGGTTCCCTCAAGTCATTCTGCCTGGTTGCCAAAGATATTGCAGAAGTATGTTATACAAACCTTATTGTTGTGATCATCATCATCATCTATGTCTAGATTGATTCAAGGGCAAAAGTGGCGGTGTACGCAGTTTCAGCCGTTGTAAAGGTATTTATTCCCATTTTGAATAGTTATGTGATGTTAAGTACCAATTTACACAAGATCATCAACGACCAAATAGCTCGTGACGACAAGATCAGTGATCTCGTTTGTACACTCGCGGAACTGTACGATTGGTTGCAGGATGGAGGGTCATTGGAGAAGATAAGGTCGTTCGAGAAGACCGTGAAAAAGCTGTTGAACCAGACATCCGAGTGTGCCTATTTTATTCGGAAGTATTACGAGACAGATTCTTTCGGTTCGTAATGACATCAACTTGTCTTTGTACTTTACGCTAATGTGAATCATCTAGCACAACGGGCTGTGGTGAACATTGTGTCTGATGTTGATGCTGGGATCGCACAGTATCGATCAATTTTCGATGGGTTAATGATTGAGCTCATACTGGGTACTAGCCTACAAACAACTTTGCTCTCAGTCCAGATTCTAGAGAGGGTTACAAACATTGGTAGGTGTAATAATATTCGAGTAACATTTAATTTAGTTTTGTTTCACAGATATTTAAATGTATCTCAATCGTTTCCCATGTCTTGAACGGACAGCTTTCGATCCGGACTACGCTGCAATGCGAGGCACTCATCTTGATCCTGTTATCGATGACATTCTGAACTGGGCCGCTGGGAATGAGAACGCCACAAAGTGTGTCTTCCTTTTGCTCGGACCTGCAGGGAGTGGCAAATCATCAATTGCCCACTTCGTCGCGCGACACTTTGATGAAGAGAAGCGACTAGGATGTGGCATATTCCTCCGTGGTGGAATCGGAAACCGAACCTCACAGAGGATAAGCGGGACTATTATACGACACTTGGCCGAATTTCACCCAGTGATCACAGAAAGGATGAGTGGGCCGATCAGGAACTCAGATATTGCTCAGGCAGATATCAGGCGACAATTCGACAAGTTGGTTGTTACACCCCTGGTGAACTTGCAAATGGTGGGACCAGTTACTGTTATCATTGATGGCCTCGAAGAATGCGAAGATGCTATAGACCGTTCCCGCGTCTTGTCTATTTTCGCAAATACGTCATTGATGACCCAGCTCCCTCCAAATTTCCTTTTTCTCATCACATCACGTCCTGCCCAAGACATTCATAATGCCTTCTTATCGTTGAATCACGTTTGCCACTACACGATTCCTCTTCTCCCGAACCTAGATAAACACAATGCTTTAATCCAGAAAACTTTAGATGATCTCAAGGTTATACAGTCACCGATTTTAGACATATATGGGGTAGACAGGGTGAGGCATGAGATCTTGCGGCGGGCAGGAGGTGATGATATATGGACTTCATTCGTCTGTATGACTCTGCAACGCACATCTATCCAGACATGTTTAAGCAGATTCGTCGACATCCTTTTCATGCAGCCGCCTCCTATGACACTACAGGACTCGATGACACAGTTGCTTTCTAGCATCTCCCAAGCACTGAACCTCAATATCAGCGCATCACTTTCTTGGGCCGTCATTTTTCGTCCCCTGCTGACAGACAGTGTCTTTCTAATGGTGATCAACCATGAGCAGAGCATCGAGGATAATTACCATGTCACACACGGATTGGGGACTATGATATTACCCACCATCACCCCTCTGAACGCAAGCATTCAGGATCTTCTTGCAGACCTGACAAATGAACGGCATTGGATCGAAGATATACCATACGTGGAATGGACCCTCTGTGATCTCGCTGAGGCATGTTTGAATAGGATGAACGGGTCGCTACGACATAACATCTGTGGATTACCAACAACATTCCAGCTGGACATCAAGATCAGTGATTTGGGTCGGCTCATTGGGAATAACATACCGAAGGATCTACAATACGCCGTCACAAATTGGATAGCATACATACTAGAGATCCAACACTTGACTGACAGTTTGATGAAGAAGCTCCATAGATTGCTGTTCGAACATCTATTGCATTGGATCGAAGTGCTGAGTTTGATATCATGCCTTGATGAAGACAAAGTGTGTGCATCGTTACAGCAACTTGACAGGCATATTTCTGTAAGTGTTCTGGTTGATGATTTACGTGTTCTGATGATCCATGGATTGTTACACACCTTTCAGAGCCATGACGAGGATGGATCGCATTTTGAGCTCTGTAGAATGATCAAAGATGCTATCGGTTTCCTTCGCTCATACGGTTCCACAATATCACAAGCCCACTTGCACACCTATATCTCTGCACTACCCTTATTCCCATCGCACACACTGCTTCATGAGATGTACATTGGAGAGGTGATTGATGAAAGGCCGCGAGTTTCCTCAAACATAATTGAAGCTGATCCTCTTTTCTTCATTAAACCACATTATGGCCATGTTTCAAGCGTTGTGTTGTCACCAAATGGCTCTCAACTTGTCAGTTGTGGGGCTGATCAGACAGTTCGTATATCCAATGGAATAACTGGAGAAGAGGTTCACCTGATGAACAGTCATTCCGAAGCTGTTTTGTATGCAGTATTCTCGCCTGACGGCAAAAGGGTCACTAGCTATGCTCATGTCTGGGATGTTCAGACTGGTCGACTACTCAACAAAGTGACTCACAAATATGTTTATTGGGTGGACTTCTTTCTTGAGCACTCAAAGTTTGTCAGTCACTCTCGGTATCATGACATCATAAGGTGGACGTCGGACACTGGCAACATCATTGAAAAACGACAAATCGAAAGATACCCAGGTGGGATATACTCGCCCGACTGTCAACAAGTAGCAACGACGTCAGGCAATAAAATCAAGATCTTTGATATCAAACTAGAACACCGACTTATTGCAACGCTTGATGGTCACACAAACGAAGTCCAACTAGTCAGGTGGTCACTCGATGGGTCGAAGTTGGCCTCTTCATCAATTACAGAGATACTGCTCTGGGACGCAAAGAAGATGTCCTTAATTGCTGTTTTAGATACAGAATCTCATCATAAGTGGTCTCCAAAATTTACTGCCAATCAACTTTCTCTTGTTACGAGTATCTCTGGTGGAACCCTTCTTCATACATGGGATATTGATACATCAAACCATAACTGCACCACTAAATTTATTACACGTCAGGATGTTTCGAGCGCAGATGTACGTTTGGACCTCGGACGAGTCGTAGCTGGGACGTATCATGGTGACATTCTCATGTGGGACATCGATTCTCTTCCGACACTCTCACCCAAAGTCATCGATAATCTACATAAACAACACGATACTATCATATTCCACGAGCCTTTTGATGCTCTCAGATCAGCACACCACGTCGACCCTGAAGGTTGGGTATGTACCCAGGATGGGCAGAAAATCGTCTGGGTTTCGAAATGCAAACCACCCTATATCATCAAGCGCTCACTGGGAAACTAGAGTTTTTAGACGACAACGACAAGACCAGATTTGTTATGGAGTCCTCTTCGATTGAGTAGTTGTGTATCCACATCCAAATGTTTGAGCATATTCATCCTATATATACTTACATATTAACACCCCAACAACTGTCTCTTTAGGACTGTCCTTTGAGCAGGTATAAAGCGTTATGTTTTCGAAACATCTTGAACGGCGGCTACCTTCAATGAAACATTACGTGGCATAAAAAAGGTCAGATATGTGTAATGAATATACCCCAAGGTCTACTACGGCCTGCAGATAGCAGAAAAACGCAACAACTTCCCACTTTGATTCCGAGTTGAGTTGTCGCTTATACCAACATTAATTTCTTCTTTCCGAGCTTGAATGTGGTTGTCAATGATTCCAGTGATTCGCTGGATACGATCCAATAGATATCTGGAAAAAGTATATGGTATACAGACAGGATAATTGAGTTGTAGTGTTATAACATACCTGTTAGGAGTGTTCCGAATGCATCTGAATAGTCGAGGGCAGATGTGTCAATGAAGGGTAAATTGGTTTCAGCTGCCCGATTTTCAATAACAGGTCAAAACCCCGAGAAAGTTAAAGACATGAACCAGGTAATCCTTTTGCTTCATTAGCAGTCACCTCCCGTAAATTTGAGATCACTCTTATTCCCAACCAGCATGCACAACATTAAAATCCGCAAATCCTTCAGACACCGCACGACACTGAAATTTGTGTAATGCTTTGCAGTGTCGTACACGAGCAGCGCATCTACAGTACCGCGACAGTACCCATATGTCCTGGATGGACATACAAGAGAAAATAGAAGAATGGGAGTATGCTGGTGTTATAGGGCGGCATCGTTCTTGCCCGGCTACGATATTATCGACTCGAAATGAGATATTCAATGTTGTTTACCTGTATCCGAAATCTGATCCTTGATAATCTTTCCATCAACATCAAGCGACCCCGTAGCGAATTCTCATTTTCGATTCCAAGCTGAATTCGTCTTTTTATGAATTGGGACGGAGCTGCTTTGTCATCACATGTGTTTCCAAGATTGAGACTATCGACTGCACGTACAATTTTTGTTACGTAGAATATATAGCTTGCTTTTTGCGAAAACGTGGTTGTTGTGAAGCGAATTCAGAATCTGTGCTTTCCAAACCCGAATGTCCAATCAACATGATTTCATACGGGGGATATCCTTGTGTGAATGTGATAATTCTGTTTGATATGGCGCATTTAAGCCTTGCATGATTTCTTGTTGTAGATTCTTCTCATTCGTAGCTGCTATGATCTAACCACACACATTTCGTCCTTGATGCATGATGATCGATCTGATCAAGCGTTCTGACCCTCATTTCACTGTTTTCATTGTTGAGCTCTGCCGTTGTGGTACGGCCTTCAGTGCACATGCAGTTCTCTGCTGTTTGAAGGGAGACAACAAAAAAAACATGAATACGCGTGGACAAGCTCATCTGAACTCTCCTACTTCGATAACCAGTCTTGTTTGCTTGAGATGTTGTGTAAACAAATAGCTAAAATAGTGGTTAAAATTATGGACCAGACTTGTAGAGCTTCTAGTATTGCTTGATGTCTTGCTGTCCGGAGGTGCAATGTATTCGTTATCTGCGATAGTATCATAAGGAAATCAACATCAAGAAAGAGGCAAGAAAACCCACAAGACAAGCATTAATAAACGTGAAGTTGATAGACATTTGTGACATGTTTGAAAAGAGCAGTGTAGGTAAACAAAAGTTCGTCCCACATAGGTCAATCCGTAAAAATATACTACGACATGGACAGAACGAAGTAGTGTCCTTGGCGTGGTAGCCAACCTCATCCATCCAACCCAACCACATCATTGATAACGCATGTCTCCCTATCCGTGCTCAAGAATCCTATGGAGCACAGCCCTAACTCAATCATGTTCTGCCAGAAGCTCCGTCAAATATCTTTGGCCGTCGTTTTATTCTCAATTTTGGCGAATGATGCAATCAACTCACATCAGACAACTTCAAGGAATAAACAAAACATGGACTAACTTTCATTGACCATTCCTTCAAGAATGGGAAGATTTCGATTTCGAGTCGATAATAGGTAAGATGAATACGCTCAAACATTTGGATGTAGATACATAACTACTCAATTGAAGAAGACTCCATAACCAATCTAGTCTTGTGGTTGTCAGTCTAAAAACTCCAGTCTCCCAGTTGAGCGCTTGATGATATAGGGTGGTTTGCATTTCGAAACCCAGACGATTTTCTGCCCATCCTGGGTACATACCCAACCTTCAGGGTCGACGTGGTGTGCTGATCTGAGAGCATCAAAAGGCTCGTGGAATATGATAGTATCGTGTTGTTTATGTAGATTATCGATGACTTTGGGTGAGAGTGTCGGAAGAGAATCGATGTCCCACATGAGAATGTCACCATGATACGTCCCAGCTACGACTCGTCCGAGGTCCAAACGTACATCTGCGCTCGAAACATCCTGACGTGTAATAAATTTAGTGGTGCAGTTATGGTTTGATGTATCAATATCCCATGTATGAAGAAGGGTTCCACCAGAGATACTCGTAACGAGAGAAAGTTGATTGGCAGTAAATCTTAGAGAATCAGCGTTTGCATGCAAGACAGCGATCACAGACTTCTGCTTTGCGTTCCAGAGGAGTGTCTCTGTCTCTGATGAAGAGGCCAACTTGGACCCGTCGAGTGACCACGCGACTTGTTGGACACGGGATTTGTGACCATCGAGCACAGAAAGTTGGTGTTCGAGTTTGAAATCAAAGATAAAGATTTTAATGTATGATGTCGTTGCTACTTGTTGTCCGTCAGGCGAGAAGGTTGCGCGTGCGTAGCGTGATGTAATTTGTCGTTTTCCAATAACGTCGCCAGTGTCTGGCTTCCATGTGATGATGTCATCGAAAGAGCGACTGAGAAGCTTTGAGCCATCAAAAGAGAATTCCACCCAATGAACTGGACGCTTTGGAGTCAGTTTGTTGAGTAGTCGACCAGTTTGAACATCCCAGACACAAATTATTTTATCATAACCACAGCTAGCAACCATTTTTCCGTCAGGTGAGAACGCCACACAGACAACAGCTTCGGAATGCCCGTTCATCAGGTGAACCTCTTCTCCAGTTATTCCATCACAAATACGAACTGTCTGATCCTCTCCACAACTGACAAGTTGAGAGCCGTTTGGTGACAACATAATGCTGGGAATATAGCCATGATGTGGTTTAATGAAGAAAAGAAGATCAGCTTCAATTATTTTTGAGGAAACTCGCGGCCTTTCATCAATCACCTCTCCAATGTACATCTCATGAAGCAGTGTATGCGATGAGAATAGTGGTAGCGTAGAAATGTAGGTGTGAAGGTGAGCTTGTGATATTGTGGAAGCGTACGAGTGGAGGAAACGGATAGCGTCTCTGATCATTCTACAGAGCTCAGAATGCGATCCATCCTCGTCATGGCTCTGAAAGGTGTCCAGCAATCCATGAATCACCGGAACAGGACAAATCATCAACCAGAACACTTACAGAAACATGCCTGTCAAGTTGTTGTAACGATGCACACACTTCATCCTTCATCAAGGCGTGACATCAAACTCAGCACTTCGATCCAATGCAATAGATGTTCAAACAGCAGTTCATGGAGCTTCTTCATCAAACTGTCAGTCAAGTGTTGGATCTCCAGTATGTATGCTATCCAATTTGTGACGGCGTATTGTAGATCCTTCGGTATGTTATTCTCAATGAGCCAAGAAAAATCATTGATCTCAATGTCCAGTTGGAATGTTGTCGGTAATCCACAGATGTTATGTCGTAGTGATCTGTTCATCCTATTCAAGCATGCCTCAGCGAGATCACAGAGGTTCCATTCCACATATGGTATGTGATCAATCCAATGCCGTTCATCTGTCAGGTCTGCGAGGACATCGTGCAGAATTGTATTCGTAAGAGTGATGGTGGGTAATATCGTAGTCCCCAACCCGCGTGTGATATGGCAGATATCCTTAATGCTCTGCTCATGGTTGATCACCACTAGGAAGACACGGTCTGTCAGCAGGGGACGGAATATGATGGCCCACGAAAGTGATGCACTGAGATTTGGGTTTAATGCTTGGAAGATGCTAGAAAGTAACTGTGTTATCGAGTCCTGTAGTGTCATGGGAGGCAGCTGCATGAAAAGGATGTCGACAAACCTGATCAAATGTGTCTGGATAGATGTGCGTTGCAGAGACATGCAGGCAAATGAAGTCCATATGTCATCCCCTCCTCCCCGCCGCAAGAACTTGCGCCTTATCCTGTCTCTCCTGTATTTCTCTAAGATTGGTGAATGCGCAGCCTCGAGATCGTCCAAAGTTTTCCCGATTAAGTTCTTGATTTTCCTTAGGTTCGGCGAAAGAGGCATTTTATTGTGGTAAATGTAGTTCAACGATAAGAAGACGTTTTGAATGTCTTGTTCAGATGATGTGATGAGAAATCGGAAATTTGGAGGAAGCCGAGTCATCAATGACTGGTTTGCAAAAATGGACAAGACGCGGGAACAGTCCTCCTGCATCTTCGCATCCATCGAGGCCATCGATGATAACAAGAACTGGTCCCACCATCTCCAAGTTCTCCAGAGGTGTAGCAACTAACTCGTCAAATTGCCGTCCTATGTCTGCAAGAGCAACATCTGGATCCCTTAGTCGCCCACTCATTCTTTGTTTAATTGCTGGGTGGAACCCGGCCAAGTGTCGTATAATAGTCCCACTTATCCTCCGTGAGTTTCGGTTTTCGATCCCTACCATGCAAGAATATCCCGCATCCGAGTCGTCCCTCCTTATGAAAGTGCTGCGCGATGAAGTGCGCAATTGATGATTTGCCACTTCCTGCGGGTCCGAGTAAAAGGAAAACACGTTTTGTGGCATTCTCATTCCCAGTGGCCCAGTTCAGGACGTTATCGATAACAGGATCGAAGTGGGTGCCTCGCATTGTTGCGTATTCTGGATCGAAAGCTGTCTGTTCGAGGCATAGGAAGCGATTAAGATATATTTGAATGTCTGAAATAAAACTAAATAAAACTTTGTTACTCGAACAACCATTATCCTCACCAATGTTTGTAACCTTCTCCAGAATTTGAACCGAGAGTAAACTTGTTTGTAGGCTTGTACCCAATATGAGCTCAATCCTTAACGCATCAAAAATTGATCGATACTGCGCGATCCCAGCATCAACATCAGACACCATGTTCACCACGGCCCGTTGTGCTAGACGATTCACATTAGCATAAAGTACAAAGACAAGTTGATATCATTACGAACCGAAGGAATTTGTCTCGTAATACTTCCGAATAAAATAGGCACACTCGGATGTCTGGTTTAGCAGCTTTTTCACGGTCTTCTCGAACGACCTTATCTTCTCCAATGACCCTCCATCCTGTAGCCAACCATACAGTTCCGCAAGCGTACAAGCGAGATCACTGATCTTGTCGTCACGAGCCATTTGGTCGTTGATAATCTTGTATAGACTGGCACTTAACATCATACAACTATTCAAACTGGGAATAAATACCTTTACAACGGCTGAAACTGTGTACACCGCCACTTTTGCCCTTGAATCAATCTAAAAAGTACATAGATGAGGATGATGACCACAACGTTAATGTTTGTATGACACACCTCTGCAATGTTTTCGGCAACCAGGCAGAATGACTGAAGGGAACCCAATAAATGCTTCCACCTTCTCACTGAGTACTTGGAATTCCACGCCAGGTGTGGGGATTTGCGTTAGTGTACCGTTGGGCAGGGACACGACGTGGTTGGACGACGGAATTGTGAGGCTCTCAATCTTGAATAGGAGCGTTATCGTGCGATCTTTCTCCCGTGACGATTTTGGGTGAACGGCATCTAGAGCATAGACAATTTCTGAACGAGCTTATATCAATACTGTCTCAAGATGGGTTGTTCGATCGTTACCTTCATTGTGAGATAGATTCTCCTCCCCAATCTGTAAAGCTTCCTTCATCTCACAAACGAGGTGATCTTCTTTTGAACTCCCGGGATGTGTACAATACACCTGACATCGTACGGTGGAGGACGTAGTCGCATCGCTGTATCAAATGTGATCACTTAGATTTATCATACCCTGACAGATTAATGGGTTGTGGGTAAAACGTACAACTTCAATTTTCACCCCAATATGGGAATTTGTTTCCTTTTTTCGAAGCTTTCGTTTTGTTCTCGGTATTGTCGACCTTGACAACAACATAATACGATACGCTTGAGATATTGTGAGTGTCAGGCAAGTTCTTGCCTCCCAAAACTGTCACTACAGAAGTGGTGAGTATTGAGGCAACGCACACGAACAGAGAACCACAGTCACTTACCTCCGAGAGTAAAGTGAATTTTCTGGATGCTGTATATACGAGGTTAGCAAAGAGAACGGATCGTCAATAGGAGCACTTGCTATTTGGTGACCTGCATGGAGGATCCTGGGTTGATTGTTATTTGGATGATCGGTGGTGGTAGCTTGACGAATAAATATGTAGTATCAGCATTGTAGTAAGAATTGGATAGGTTGATTTACAAGTACCTAGAGCGAAAACTGAGGGTGGTTGGAGGCGTTGGAAGTTAAGGAGCAAATTGGTGGGATAGAGGAGGTACGGTTCAGGCTAAAAGGGATGTGGCGCGGCAAGGGACCAGTCTTGTGAAGACAGAATTCACGCAGGGTTGTAAAGTCCAGATTGAAAAATAGAAAATTTTTTACTATCTACGTCAACACGTGTTGTTAATATTGGCGAAGACGACATTTCCATATCATAGCATTGTCGGCCCATCTCCTGACATGAAGTGACAGATTCAATAAATATATGAATAGGATATACTAACACATCGGAACACACCGATACGAGATCGAAATGAATACTCACCAACAACGGCGATCAGATGAACAGAGTGATTGTTGTTGAGAAATTTAGTTCATCGGGTAAATGAGTAGATACACACCATCTAACTCAGTCAAAGGAACTTCCACTTAAGCAGCCTAGCCCGTCGTCCAGACTGTTATAAACAAATCCAGAGCCTCAAATCTCACATCAGACCGACAACACAGCATGCATTCGAGGAATAATTTGATCGGTCGCAAGTATCTGTTTCAAGGGCACTTTGAGCTTGAATGCTCAAAGCATGCTGAACACATTTGCTCTCTTGACACTAGACAAGACGTGAATGGTGGGGTGGAGGAATAGAGGTTATCTAAGAATGGAGTTAGAGGTGTGGGAGTGGAGTATGTGATGATGAACGAACAAACCGACGGTCATGAACCGTAGTAGGGCCATTTTTTCATTAAGTTATATGTTTCAGAGTACGAACTCGCCTTAAGCATCATTTGTAGTTGATGAAGAGATTATAATAGGCACGTGTATGTCCTAAAGAGGGTTAACGTTGTATCTTTCATTCTGATGATCGCCCCACTTTTTTGAGTTGAGTTGAGTTTGATAGGAAGTAATACAAGAAAGATACCACCAAGAACTATTCTTGGTCCTTGTCTGACCACTGAATCTCCCGCACATACCGCTAGATGTACATGGAGGAACATATGTGCAAGTTGTAAGCGCACCATAAACGTTTCTAACCATTGAATTTGTCGGGAGACATTTTCTTTTGGGAACTGATCCATTCAAGTATCTTGTATACATAACATGACTAGGAGAGAACTCAGGATAGTTCTGTCGCTGTTTTTCTTTCTGAGCATGGAATATATCCTCAATTTACGAGTATGGATAAATCACAATGCCACTACAACCAAGACTACGGGCAAAAACAAACAAAGAAACATGTAACTTATGTTTATATTTTCTTATTCTTACGATGTTTTTCACTACCACTCGGTGCAGCGCGAATAGCACCCAAAATATCATCTAAATCTCCTTTCTCCTTTTTACTGGTTTGCTTTGTGGAACCCTTCCCGTCCCCGGAATGTTGCACAGGCTCAACATTTCCTTCCCGTTCAATCGCAGCCTTTTTGATTTTTTTGCCCAAGCTCACATTGAAAAGTTCATCAATCTCATCTTCACCTCGCCGGAGGCGTTTGCGCTTTCCTTTTGGAGGAGATTCGGGTACCGCATCTGCAGCTTTTGGTTTTTGCACTGAGTGAGTGGAAGCGACTGATTTATTTTCCTGAGGTTGTTTTCTACTTGACTGCATATTTCTCCATTCCTCGGGTCTTCGCTGCAGAACATATAGAGATAAGTTACGGGCAAAGAATTTTCCGTAAAATGAAGCAGCTAAAGCCTGCTCATGTGGTATAAGTGATCGAGCGATTTTCTCCTGTTTGAGGATTAGAATATTGTTTCAACTAAAATCGATGACTAAAGACTAACCTTCAAGTACGTATCCGCAAAATACCAACACCGGTCGCAAATGCGGCTGCCAATCCTGTCATCCACAAGCTCGTGATAATGTCCTATGAAGTCCATCACAAATTGCCGTTTGTCTTTTGCCGGTATGCTTCCCGATTCGAGAAGAACATCGTATACCCTAGATCCACTTGCACTATGTGCAATCCGTATCCGGTCATCTATGGACATCGAACGAATGCTAAAGAATGAAATTGTAATGAGGTCTCCGTCTTTTGCTCAGTAGTTTGGCAGGTCGCACCTGTTTATGACAAATTTGTTGTGGGGATCCGGAAATTTCAGGAGAGACTGGAGGAGTATCGCCCCTTGCACTGTAGGCTCCAAAATATTGGTACCATCCATAGCCCCTTCATTAGATCCCCTTTTCTTTTCTCGGGAAGATAAAGCGTTCCTGTATTCCTAGTACCTTATTGATCAGTAAATTGTCATGTGAAAAAACGCTTTCATCACCTGAATAGGTAAGAGGCTAAGGACACATGGGACTACCAGGGAGTGGTCTTCGGTAGCCCGTAATTCAAATGCGGAAAGAATAGTCTAAAGGTATAGGTTATGACTGATGTCAAAGAGAGGGTGTGACATTCTACCTGTTCAATTTGGCTACCAAAAGCACCGAGTATCGCTGCTCTGTCGACGATTGCTCGTAGTACTCCAGTTCTTGACGACCCTTCACCAAAGTGTCAGTAACACGACACCTGCACCTTGATATTCAACGTACGAACAAGTCTACCCCACGAATCCTTCATTTCGTCGAAAACCTCTGATAGCTGCTTCAGCCGTAACTCTTTCTAGAGCTTTTGCTAATACAAAGTTTGCTACAGGGTGCATACCCAGTCGTACAAGCTTTCCTTTGAAATATAGTCTCCACAGAACGTCGAAAGCATCGTCCGGACAACGCAAGGCTATGATTTCAAGAAGATGGGAAGATGTTTGGTCTCGCAAGAGTGTACCTAGATAGTCTGATTCTTCAATCGAATCTTTTGTACCCGCATCTGTTCATTTATTGTTAACAGCAGGACAAAACTGAAGGGAAAAAGTCTACTCACGACAGGAAGAAATTATTCCAACCATAATTTTGTCCATTAAAGAACCAGGTTCATTCGTCATATCTTGGTCTGCCTCTACTTCAAGAAGCACCTGAATGACGTCGCTTTAATATCGGCAATTTCAATGGATGAGTGAACCTACCTGTAATCCCGGGCTAGCAACCTTACTACCTGCTAGAGCGCGGACCTCATTGTCACTCATTTGTTCCTTTAGGACTTCCACAAAACGTCGTGCCATCACGCGGAATTCGCTAGGCACATTTTTCACTAACGGCTCCTTTCCTTTTCCCTTTTCATCATTGAAAACAGATTTCATTGTACCCTGTTTCGCTTTCCAGTTAGCACTCTTTTTAGACCGCACAATGGATTGTGCTCCATCATCTGATGCCAAGCCAGGTGAAAGGAGAAGAAGTAGGCTACGATAAACATGTGACGCGAATGGGTCCATTATTAGAGACGGGAAACGAGCTAAAAGCTCCTAAAACGGATATCAGCTATGTGTCAAATAGGGAATGAATGGAACCTTGTCACTTCACTGATGTCCAAGACCAATTGCGTTAGTGTACGCAACTCTCCTTTCTCTGAAGAGTTTGGTACTGCATGTAAGATTCCCTTGGTCTTTCATTGCGTAAGATATCACATCAAAAATCTGACAAAGGTGGATTGTACCTCTCTAGAGACTGTATCTCGCGCAACAGAAAATACAGTCTGGCATACATGAGATGCAAAGCGATGTTTTGCTAATATTTCATACCTGAGTTGGTTTGCTATCAATGGGTGAAGTCGGCTTAAAAAGAAGTGCAACTCACGAACCAGCCAGACTATCCATAAATACTCTTCGTATGAAATCATCCATCGAGTATATCATTCTTTCTAGAATGACTGAGCAGTCGGGGTCTGTTGCTAGTACATTTTCTTTCCCTTGCATCTCAGTAAGAGCAGCAACAAAGAACAACCTTCTCTCTGCAATCAAGCATGAAAAACTTAACATTGACATTCAAAGTCCAAATCAGCAACATACGTTCGTTAGGATCTATATCCTCAGTACCTGCCACAGCTTCTGTCTGATTTGACTGCCAATCTCGTATTTGCACATCCACAGTTCGGAAGTATGCTTTCACATCAGCATCTACATAGCCAAAGGGCGCCTCTGGATTGAAATCCTCGGTGGGCTTTTGGGTGGATTGAAGTATCCAGGATGGTTCCTCTGAATGCTGAGGTACATTTACGGGTACTACGTTTGTTTCCTTGTCATATTCTTCTTCAGGTTTTTTCTTGTGTTTCTTTCCTCGCTTACGGTTTTCGCGGGGCATTTGTGGAGATTTTTATTCGAACCGGGAACGTCTGGCCTGAGATAAATCACATTTTTTTGGGTGCGGCGGCATGAATTGCAGTCACGTGCAAGGAAACCGCTTCACAGAGTAATTCTGGCACAACATAACCATGGGAGCAACGTCTGTCTGTATTTGCAATGTCGCTGAATCCCTTTTATTGAATGATGATGATGATGATGGTGGTGGTGGTGATGATGATGATGATGGTCAGACTCTCTCCTATACTATAATCAGACAGGTTATTGAACCCTCAAACTAACAGATACCAAGACGAAAACTTGGAACATGAGATGCTGATTTGGATTATTGGGTTATTACTTCATGCGGAAACTGTAAATCTTTCCTACTATAGGGTATGTCAGTTAAACATTCTGTTGCCCTGTACATAACTGATGTTCAACAATGTGTCTATCGCAAAGTGATTGTGCCTATATCAATGTCTAAGCCGACGTGTCTCCATTTCCTGATGTATGGTTCGAGGGTATCAATGCGAAGCTTCATCGACGTAAATCGAAACCGCTTCAACTGTCTATACTGTCCGACTCCAAGGGGATGTTCAACAACTCTTGATTGTATAAGAGCTTTGATGAGAGGTTCTGAACAATGACGACCATCGCACAAGATATCGATATCCTTTAATTCTGGAAGGAGACCACCAGCACCATCTCCACCATCTTCTGATATGCCGCTCAATGTCAAAGCCGCTAGGACTTCATCCGAAATGGAGATACCCGTTCTACCTGAGAGGGAGAACTGTAATTGTATTGCCTTTAAATGGGGAACCTGGCTGACACATTCCAAAAGCCATTTGTCTGTCAATGGTAAGAAGATCAAACTCAGCCCCCGGAGCGATGTTGCCAAGCTGCCCATAAAGGTGACGAATTTGGGCTGTATCTCCGCCCATCGTGTATCACCACCCACTAACCATTCCAATCTCAATGCATTTAGTGCGGGCAAGGAGAGCGAACTTAGAAATGATATTAGTGACCCTGCTGCCCCTTCCACGATACTCGACTCCGGGTCATCTTGCAGAATCAAGTTAAATCGTTTTAGCAATGGAAGCTGAAGTTTTTCCGGGTATTTTTCGGTATTCAGC
This sequence comes from Floccularia luteovirens, assembly GCA_009739215.1. Taxonomy (NCBI): domain Eukaryota; kingdom Fungi; phylum Basidiomycota; class Agaricomycetes; order Agaricales; family Squamanitaceae; genus Floccularia; species Floccularia luteovirens. Next base: position 2,553,493 of record VSJF01000004.1, read on the forward strand.
CTGCATATTGCAAGGGCAGAACAGCTGGTGAGGTTTTTCGCTTGTGATAGTATTTCGAGAAAGTCGTCGAGACTAAAATGGAAGTTTTCTATGTTGAGGTTTAATATAGAAAGTTGATTCCACAGTATGCCGAAGGAGTGGAGATCAAGATGTGAATTGTGGGAACCGGAGAACCTGGCGTCTAGAGTGACGGATCGGAGCGCCGGCACTCGAGCGGTAAGGCTCTGCTGAATGTACTTCAGGGTGTCACCTGGGACGTTGAAATGTATACTTCGCCAACGGTAGGCCTGCGGCATCAGAGCTGCAAGGAAAGGTTCGAACCTGGTATGGGAAACTCCCAGCGGCGGAGAATGCGTGACACGAATCGACAGAGGCAAGATACCGGAGCGCGATATCCATAGGTTCATGTACCATAGCAAACGGTAGTCAGATATAGGCTGTCTGCTGTTCTCCTGGAGCAAGTGAATTTCGAACGAGGACCAGAACTTTGGAGTAGACAGGATGGCAGATCGCCATGCGCCACAGACATGGGATAATAATAGGGGCCCGTAGCACGAGCTGATAGTAGGATACGGTGACAAATACATCGTAAATATGGACAATTGGAGTTCCATTGGTAATTGTTCTATCATTGACGCATGGCGATAAGGTATCCCGTCATAATGTTGGGAAGAAAATGACTATAATGTTGTATCGTCACAAGGCCAATACTCCAAAAATAAAAATGGCTGCTCACTGTAAGTGTTGACGATGAGCGCATCGACTTGCGCCGACGTCCTTCTGCATGTTGTACACCTGGTTGTTGTACAACGGGGCTAAAGCCGGGTAGGTGTTGGGGACATGATGCCGGGTATATGGGCATGTATTTGACTGTTCAAGGAGAAAATATAAACAATGGATTGTATGTTGAGGATAAAGTGGAAGTGAGGGGCTCCAAAAAGATACGTCCACGCTTTTAAAGGAATCCGCATTGAGAATAGGAATAATTATAGAATTGGTTCGGATGAGAGACTTATTGGTTAGAAGTTTTCGGAATCTGGGAATCTGTGGTACCCTGATTCATACATTGTTGGCATATGATTGAAACCTCTTCCATGAAACCATAGCAGGTGTTGTACGGAATCGGTTGTCCACCCAGAAGTCTCTCGAACTGCGAGAGATGATGGGATGATGGTTGTGCCGTAAAAGTTTACATGACTATGAATTTGTGCTTTCCGAATGTCTGTACATTGATGGGAGCACATATACGAGGAGTATATAGGATCATCCGCTCAACAGCTTAGGAAGATCATTCAGATGGGTTGAGCTACTGGTCAAACGAGTCATCAAAAGGGCATCACACACCAACCATTGTATACGCCACCCCATCAGAACAGCACAAATAAAGTAGATATGTAGGGTTATTTAGGCACAGTGGCCTCTTTGCAGATATATTAAATGTTCGCAGGGCATTGACCAATGGACTTCAGTTTGTGGTTGTTGGCTACTGTACCACTGCCACCAATCCTAAAGCAGCAGTGTTGCTATGGGGTGTGATAATATAAGTTACACCGAGACTTATTTCTGTTCACCCGCTGCAAATTTGTGCGCAGCAAAGTTCTGTAAATGTTGAAATGAGCTGACATACGAACACGCAGTCTTCCGTTGAGTCTGGAAATTGGAGGGCAGGATAAATTTTCGAGGAGTTGATCGACTACCGACGACCAGTGTTGTGTGGCATTGTTTTTCGTAGCTTTGGGATCAAACGATAAGACTGTCAGCGAGCGTCGTTGCATGTTACAGAAGAACAGGAGAACAGTTTCAATGTGGTAAAGGGAAGTCTTCGCTCATGCGAAAACATGAACAGCTAGTAGCAACCGCATGAACCACGAACGGGAGAATCTTGATATGTCGCATTTCAAGAACTCGTAGAGTAGGCGACAAATGGGCAACCATGATCTGGCACTGCTTAGGACATGATGCATGATTGCATCATACATCATGAGGCCTTGAGGGGTTCGTGATGAGTGATCATTTTACTTACTCACTTGGACAACTTGGCGCTTTTTGACTGCCGAGTCAAAAATATTCAAGTACTAAACCTGATCAGCTGTCAAATACACAGCCTGAATCACAGGACCTACTAGAACATACCACCCCTTTAGTTTTTCATGAATCAATACTGGTCGAGCCACCACGAGGCAGCCAAAGTCGTGGATGATCAGAAGAAACAGGGCTAGGAGGAAATACAAATGCAATAGGCGTGCATGGTGTGTATAACTACTGTAGTACTGCTGTGGCGTGTTTGACAATACAGGATTACATTTTAAAAAAATTTCCCAAAATCATATGCGACATCAGTGCTTTCCTTTTTACCGCTCTTCCCTGTGTTATTCAAAACCTTTTTCAATTTCCCGGTATTCGCTACCTTGTGATCATTCTCAGCTGATTCTGATTTTTTCTTGGACGGAGTGCTTCTGATGGACAATTCAGACATCACTTTTCGTTTCTGTAGTGTTGAACCCTTCAGGGAACCTGCAGCGCGCGACTGGCGTGAGGATTTTGGTATTTCCGCGAATGAAACGCGTTTTGCCGGCGGGACCACCGTCTGGTCTTCAGTGCGCTTTCGTTTTTGTTTTTTTGACATCGGTGGTGGTGGCAAGCTTTCTCCCTCCTCCTGATCATCATCAACGTCATCATTATCGTCATCAGTGTCGTCATCGTTCTCTTCTCCATCCCCAGCTAGGTCTTCATCTTCATCTTCATCTTCCTCATCATCTTCCTCATCATCTTCCTCATCAACCGCCATGGCATCTGCATCACCAATACTTGAGTTCTCATCATCAGAATCAGCATTGAGGGCACTCCAGGGTTCATCAACAGCCAATTGACGCGTTTCCACCGCACCAGAAATTAGCTTCACAAGACTGGTAGTCTTTCTCATATCCTTGCGTGTCCGCAGAGTCGCCAAAATAGCGTCATCATTCACATAGAATTTTTCTGAACCAGGAACTGCCAAGGGTATGTCACCGATTGGTGATGAGCCTGGTATAGGAATTGAATATCGCGGAAATTTTCCCGTGCTCCAATCACGTAGGACAATACGCGAGGCTCCTGTTAAGTCAAGCTTTCCTTTCTATAAACGAAGCACATTCCCAATAAGACATAATGAAAATAAACAGGAACGTGACTTTTGTTACCTTCTTGACTAGCTGGGCAGACCTCGCTAAGCCCGATAAGAATGCTTCAACATCATCTTTGACGAAAGCAGGTAGACTGTAATGCAGCATCAAGTCCTCTGTATTCGCACGAGATACAACATGCGATACTGTAAAATTTTCCATCAGCATTGATCTAAGATGTAAACAACCGCTGTTCTGATAAAATACCTGCAAAGGTTGGGTCTTTTAATCGATCAATACGACCTTTGCTTCTAAGCAAGATGTCCTTCGCTCGGAGTTTTTCAGTTTCCGCATCCTTCAAAGAATCTTCGATGGCCCACGTAAAACCTGGCGTGTCTATAAACCTGATGGTGTGCTTATCAGGCGTCTCTAATGAGACTTCTTGGGCGAACTCGGTAGTAGTCGGCCCCTTCGATGACGACACCAGCGAGTATATGGGGAAAACTGATTTCTTCACAAATGAATTGATAAAAGAGCTTTTGCCGACCTGGGAACAATGTTTTTCTGAATTTTTGTGATACGGGGAATAGTTTAATAATAGAAACATACATTGGTGATACCAACAACCGCAACTGTTAATGGATCATTGCTTTTGTCCGTGGATTTTTCTTTTTCTTCTATACATTGGGCGAGCCATGCCAATATGGAATCAACGCCCAAAGCATCATCAGTGGGGTGCTTCGCTTTCAGATTGCCCTTTCCGACATTCTTCGGAACTGAGGTAGGAACGTCTTGTTCAACTGACCAAAAAAAAGATGCCGAGCGGAACAAGAAAGTTGGACACTGTGCTCGTAGATGGCCAGCCCATGCGGAAACTGCTTCCCGAGGACAAGTATCTGAAAGAAAATAAAGAGCTTTCAGACGTGAAAAGGGGGAGGATTTTCGACGTATTGCTCACCAATTTTGTTGATGACAAACGCCAATTTTTTACCCTCATTTTCCCGTTGCCTCACCAGCTTTTCCAGGTGCTCGCTTCTGAATGATAAAGGATCCCGGGCATCCAAGACCTCCAGTATAACATCAGCGGCATCCAATACCGTCATCATGCTTGGCATGTCATGGTTTATCAATATAGGAACCTCCTCCACAGCCTCTACGACGACAGGCTTCGATACTTCTCGCTGTTTCAGTTTTGCTCTCACAGTTTTCGCACTAAGGCTAGCAATCCCCTCCACTCCAACATCCAACCCTTTGCCCTCGGGTGAGCCATCCACATCATCCTCTCCATCAACATCGGATTCAGAGGTAGTGTCTTCTTTTGCGTGTGGATTTTGCATAGCCTTTAGAACAGCTTTTTTCTCGTCTTTTTTGCGTTGTTTGTCTTCTGCGTCCTGATCGCGTGGGGTTTTTGGTTATGAAGAAATTGAAACTAAATTTTTTTCATTGACGTACTAGTCTCCGTTGCTCAGCGACTTCTGCAAGGATTCGATCCTTGTAGGGGAATTCATTTGGGATACCAGGATCCTTTGGTTTCTCTAGATTATCGGCAAGTATGTTTAATCACAAGTTTATTAGTAAGAAAAGTGTAGAAAACACACTAGATTTCCATTGAACGCTTTTCTTCGCTGCCTTGGATTTTTTCTTCCTGCTCTCGCGAACTTTTTGTTGAACTTTTCTGCGATCGTTAGTTTTCGACCTATTACTTGTCTCTGTCAAAGAATTATAGCTTGTTTGTGCAATAATATAAATCCAACACACTTTTCCGAATTCGAGGCATAGTGAACAGTACAGAGAATATCAGTCTCAACTTCACTCAGATGCAAAAATTATTACCATTACAATCAGATTCCTAAAATGGAAATTGATTGATCGTGAGAATATTATTAAACTCAGTTGATGGAACCGCGTTTAGAAGCAGAATACAGAACAATATATTAGGTGATATATCTACGGATATCTACACAAGCTTTCGAATACATAGCAGAGCATTGTCCGCGGTCTGTTGGGATCAGAGAACGGATTGAAAACGAAGCTTACGCACCCAGCTATTTTCCAATCGACACAGGATTCAGCGTGTAATCCTCCTTTACAGTCCAAACAAGCCAATCCAGTTCAACAATGATTCATTCTTCCGCAGCAGCATTGTGTTTTGATAGAACCTACCACACAGCTGCAGCATGTCATATGCTTGTGCATTAGCTTCTTCAGTGATCTCTTTATTCACGTCCATTCCGTATGTATGATGGACATTGTTTTGCAATTTGAACTCCCACGATACACTTTTAATAAGCACCAATTTGTGGTTTTTAAGGTAGTGTAAACTTGAAGCATGGAGGTAATTTCGCAGACAGCTTGTACTTGCAAAAAAAGGTAGCGAGAATACTAGAACGACGACGGAGAGAAAACTTGACAACTTGACAAATTGGCTATTGAATTATGATCCAGTCTTCAATCTTCATGAGACGCATAGGATTTGTAGACAATTGAAAAGAAAACTTGGAAGACAGTTGAGCCAGGAACTCTTCATCTCTGGGTCCATCTTTCACATTTTTTGCCCTTGAACTTCACGCATTGAAACCATGCACGAGATATGTAGGGTTAGAAAAAGAAACACTGTCCAAAAATGTTGCAAGAGTCAAGATGACTCCTACCTTTACCACCGAGGTGGGTCCACAGCAGCAGCTGCAGAGGACGGGCCATCATAATCTCTTGCCCCACGAACTGGGCTGCTACCTCTAGGTGGACTTCTGGAATAACTTCTGCGCCGCCTATAATCAGGTCCGCCACGCGGGGGTGGGCTTCTCCTTTCACGCCAATCACGACTGTCTCGTCCGTAGGGATCACGGTCCCTATCTCTGTCACCGCCGCGGCGATCCCGGTCCCGGTGGCTGTCTCTGTAAGAATCTCTGTAATCCCGGCCACTTCCATGGTACGAATCGCGGTTGCCTGAGCGACGATGACCCATGTACTCGCCTGGGGTAGGTGCATGAGGCCTATCAGTAACAGAGTAGTCGACTCGGATACGACGACCATTGAGATCCTACGAAAAAAATATTATGTAACATGTACTATCGATATAGTGAATCTGAAACGTACAACGCCGTTTAGTTCTTGTATGCACCTCGTGGCTTCTTCAACAGTTGCCATTTTTATGAAACCGAACCCGCGGGAGCGGTCGGACTGCTTTGATATATTCGTGAGTAGTGTTCAATTGACCTAATGTTTAACACCCCAGACTGACTCGTTGATCATAAACAATTGTTACTTTTTCAACCCGTCCAAATCGACTAAACTCTTCATCCAAGTCACGCTCTTGTGTACGGATACTCAATCCGAATACACCGAGCACGTTGGAAGGATTGGGTGCTTGCTATTGACTCGAAGTTAGCACGTGCGTCAATCAACAAAGTGTCAAGTAACTGACAATGGGCGCATGAGGAGGGCGCCTTGATGGTGGCGGAGACCGCCTTCGATAAGGACTTTTGTAGCCTCCGTTAGCCGCACTGCGAGCTCCTGGACTGCGAGAGCGAGATCGACCGCGGGATGGAGGCGGAGCATCTCTATCCTGAGAGGGTGCAGGAGGCGCGTTATACGCGTCAGAATATGGATCCACTGGGGCAGAGCTAGCGTCGTTGTACTATTTCGAACCAAAAAGGTAAGAAAAATGAGTACGATATATCAGGTCCAAGGGCAAGGAAAATATTTTACCATGGTGGTTCAAGTTCAGAAGGTGTTGATACTTGTTTGTGGCAACCGAAGTGAACAAGAACGAGTCGCGTGCACGACGAAACCTTGTGCTTCTTATGGTAGAAATCAAAATAACGTTAAAAGCGAGATGAAAAATGGTTAGACTATAGCACGACAGCTCAGAGCCATAGTCGTGTTGTTGCAATACTCAACCACCACCATCCAAAGGCGCAAGGAGTGTCCAAACAAAATCACCTCATTTGCCGTGTAATTTATATCGGAGTTCGAACCTTATCTTTACGACTTCACAGTTCATCAAGCCTTCCTGAGTACGGAAAACAACCCTAAACACATATTCCCGGCAAGAACCAAGATGGTGAGCTCGTCGTCACTACCAAGTTTATTCTGCTGATACGGAAATATTAGGGTATCGACATCGCCAAACACCATGTCAAGAAGGGCGCACGTACTGCCCCTAAGAGTGAAGATCCATATTTGCTACTCCTAGTCAAGGTAAGATAAAGCCATTGATTTCTTGTCAGATCTGTTGTTCAATGTATTCGTGTAGCTGTACAGATTCTTAGCTCGCCGCACCGACTCCAACTTCAACAAGGTCGGATCTGCTCAATTGTAGTATTCGCGCACAAATTAGACTGAACACTATTTGATTTTTAATAGGCTATCCTCCACCGTTTATTCCTTTCAAAAATCAACAGACCCCCAATTTCCCTGTCACGTATCGTAAAAGAGACTGAAAACGCAGCAGACCGGGATTCTAAAATCATTGTTGTTGTTGGGACAATCACGGATGACATTCGCTTGGTTCATGTTCCTAAGCTGACAGTTGCTGCTCTGCGCTTCACACATACCGCGAAGGCGCGAATCCTTGCAGCAGGTGGAGAGGCACTCACTCTTGACCAGCTCGCTCTCCGAGCACCCACTGGATCCAACACCATTTTGCTCAGAGGTGTGAGGAACTCTAGGGAGGCAGTCAAACATTTCGGCATGGGTATGCTTTTCTTCATTGTATTACTTCAGGGAGTGTTTGCTGAGATATTGATGTGACAGGACCCCACAAACACAAGAAACCATACACAACGTCCAAGGGTCGCAAATTCGAGCAAGGTCGTGGTCGCCGAAAGTCGCGCGGTTTCAAGGTGTAAAAAGACAATATCAAAATATCACATGGAAAAGCAAGCCTTTCGACTGTTCCACCTCGATTGCTGTGGGTGTTATATATCTGTGCTATGCTTTACCTTTAGTTACATTACGATATATGACCTTGTCCCATTTTACCTGCCTCATCAAATATCATATATGGGTAAAAGAGGATTGTAACTTTGGTGAAAAAGTTGGTAGTCGAGTGATTAGCAAAAACCTTTATTGGTGACGAATTCTATGCAAAACATCGGGATATATAATTAAAATCGTCGTCAGGGTAAATACTACTTTCTTCCAAATTTCGTAAACTCTCCAAGTGGAGGTTTTTCATATCTTATTTCGCAGGTGGTATGATGCCGTCGAATGGGGGAACCATCAACTCTCCGGTGGGCGTAGAAGCCCCACTAGCTTTCCCATTTCCATTTACAGTAGGTTTTCCGTTCGCAGTAGGCTTGCTAGGTGGCAAAATGCCTCTCTTCTTTTGCAGTGCTCTGAACCACTTTGTACCACCAGCGTAGAAGAACACCAAGCCGCCTACCACCACAATATGACCATACCATCCTAGTCTGTTCCAAGCAATAAAGGTGTTACTTGCAGTTGAGAGAATGAATGGAGAGGCTGCATAATTGAGAATCACGATAGAGGTGATAGTTCCAACTACATCGTAGAGCCGTTTCAGGATGGATGGTGATTGACCTTCGGCCGGGAGTAAGAGTGGGCGGACATTGGCACGAACAAGACGAGCAGCAGAGGTGATCAAACCTCCCATGAAGAAGCTGAAATAGTATCCACTTGCAATACCATGCTATTATAGATATTAGATCAGCAATTTTGACTCTTGAGAAAAGAAAAACTCACCCAGAAAGCGCTTGTAAGGAAAGTAATCATACTGCTCATGTTTCCAGGTTTTTTGCCTTTGGGGGTAACACGCTTGTAGACACATTCGCGAAGCCAGATGTTGGTCTTCATGTTCCAGGAGTCAAGCATAACTTTGAAGTTAGGGGGAAGTTCAATTAACATGACGTTGACGTTGGCAGCTCCATCCCAGCGGGGTTCACCAGATGGGCCAAAACCAGTGAATCCTAAACCGGATAGAATGCTAGCACCCTATTTGATATTTGTTGATTGTTCCAAGACGAAAAGTGTACAGGCACTAACCTCAGTGAGTGTCCAAATAGCATAATACTTGGCGCGTTCGAAAGGTCCATATACCTGGAAGAGCAATAGCCTACGTAGAAAGTTAGCTATTCATACAAAAACAGTATTCCAGATAGTAACGCACCGGACCAAAAGACTCCTGGCAGCAAACTCTGTGGTAAGAGCAGCAGTGTAACAGTAGGTGCTACCGAACACAACAAAAGCACCAAGATAAGCAAGGCCAACAGCCATTTTTGTAAATGCCGTGCGTTTCCTGCCCCCGGGCAGACGTCTGGGACCAGTTTTAGCTTTCACTTTTTCGTCTTGGAATACAATCTCCTTGACCAAATCCATATACTCTGAGTAATCAAGATATGGGCCGACTAGTATACCAGGGAAGTAAAACCTGAAAGAAAGAAAAGACCAAATAGATTCTTTTAGATCTTTAGGGAAAAATAAAATTATTGGCTACTCACGCATAGCCCAAGAACTCAAGTATCGAGGGGTACTTCGTGATCCGTTTCTGTGCTTGCCATTTGTCGAGGTCCTATGAGAGTGTCAGAATCATTCTAAAGAGATAGTTTATAACGTAACGTACCTCGACTTTTCGACGTCCATCCGACACGTTCCATGCAAATGTTGTCAACTTCATAGTCAAGACCATCTGAGGGCCAGTAACATCCATAGTTTCATAACTGAAGCCATATATAGCACGAATAATGTGACTATTGGATGTGAAGCAGAATGAGTACAGGAATTTGAATGTATAATTATGACGTACTTAACAGTCAAATGACCCATCACAATGCTTCAATATAAAAAAGTTAGCGAAATAGAATAGAATTTATTACGGCGAGTAATTTACGCGAAGACTAGCCATGGCATGTTACTACTCCTGTAATACCTTGCAACGAAATATGTTGCCAGTGTACTCGCCAACAATTGGAAGAAAGCCCAATATATCCTCAGAACAGGGAAAAAGAAGAATATAGCCACTCCGATGCTGAACAAGTGCCTCAGAGCCGGCAGTGACGAAGGTACTCGAACATATAAGATTCCTAGGGGGTATGCGACTAAAAGACAAAAAATAAGCTGTCGTATGGAACAACCCATTAGTAGGTGGTTTTCAGCATATATAAAGAAAGTATTTACCTTGATCTGGTCAACGCTGGCACCAACAGCGTTGGCCAAAGGCAAGAAAAGCGCGTCCATGGTTGTGACGAGCTGCTCACGGTGATGGACTGAAGAAAAAGAAAGAAATTGGAGACCCGAAAGAAATATTTTGCTGTCAACAGGGATGATGAAGCACGAGAAAAATGCTTCCACTCGCCAATTAAAGCAAAATATTGCGCTTATGTAAGCAACCTCGGGTCTGTATCATTTGTTTTTGGGTTCTCTGTGTCCGGAATAAGTTGTCTCTGGGGTGTTGATGGTTATCCACCGACCATGATAACTATCCTCCGACCAGCTACTCTATCATGCTCAAAGTTGCTAGTATGAGTTCTATTCTCAGAGAGAAGCTATTAAAGGAGCACATAAACAACTCAACATTCAAACATGGACCGATTTTATCAGATATTTCCAACCAAAACCGAGCGGGAACTCCTATGAATTGGGCACTACTAAACATGCCATACCCAGTAATTAAGGATCTCCATGATATTATTATCACCGGTGACGATAATCAAGCTTGTTGACTCCCGTGGTGATTGTCACCGTAACCCAATAATAGCATACATGATTTTGATAAACCCCAATATATCAATCTGGAGGTATGTATGAATATTCGCTCCATTACACTGCCTTGTGAGTTCAGGGTATCAGTATTAAAACGGACCCAATTCTGCGGCCGCTATAGATAATTTTGGAACGACACCAGCTGAATTAAAACCAGAAATCCAATTGCAAACGGCAATTTAATAAGTTTTGATTGTGGCGAAACAATGATAATACTTTATGGTATATGTACACAGGGGGAAACACAGCTAATTACTAGTGAACAGAAATAATCCTCAAAGGTATTGTTCGTTACTGCGAATAAGCCATAGTCCGTATCAGGTTCGTACTAACCAAAATGAAATAAGACCAAAAGCGGTGAAGCGCGGAGGATGACTTTCATCGTTTCAGACCGTTGCACAATGAGGTAATTATACCTGAGCTGATGTGGGAACCTGAGCAGGGGCAGCGGCGGGAGGATACTGCATTGTATTAGGATTGGCTGCAGGAAGATCTTTCTCAGCATGTGAGTGTTGTGGAGCGGTAGTACGGGGTGCATTGAAATCTGTATCCTTAACAGACGAGGACCAAATTTGTGTGTTACCATTCTGTTGAGCAATGAAGGAGAATGTCAAAAGGACTATGAAATAGAACATGACTGATAACAATATGGAGTTAGAAAAAGGTGCTGGTATCAGAAATATGTGAATACGAACTTGCTAGCCAATTAATGAAGCCAAATGCTTCAATAACTTGGACTTCAGCGCAAGCTGTACCAATAGCTACGAGGATTCCGAGGTTAATACCATGTTTCTGCTCTGCAAGTATTTAATGTACTTACAGCCTCTAAGACCTGAGCAACTGGATGGTGCAATAATGGAACCAGCAGTTGAGCCTGCGCTAGCTAACCACATTATCCAAAGGAAACCTATCATGAAAAAAAATTAACATTCAAAATCCTACAAAATTCATCAATTCCACATACCAAGCCAGCCCAATTCTACAACGATCATCGAGGTGAAAGCGCCTTTGCGTTTCTTATCGATGAAGATGCTAAAAATGCAATTAGTCATTTAAAAAAAAAAGAAATTCAATTCGACAACAAACATACAAGGCGGGTAATGTCAACAGGGATAAAACAGCCGTTGCCAAAGACAATGCAGCAAAGTCAAAGTAAGAACCAGGGCCAATAACCGACGATGTGAAGTTGATTAAATGTGCAGCCATGGCGAGCACCACCACCGACGTGACGCACACCCAACCTAAGGATATCCTCAGTTATGTTCTTTGTCGACCAGATAATAATAGATTCAGACATACCCATCACGGACAACCTCATCAACGGAAGATATTGAGCAAAAGACATCGTAGCTAGCAATGTACAAACTATGCACTAGGATGGATGGGAGAGGATGGGGGGTGAATTAGACTGGGTTATGGCAGCATATTTGAGTGGAATCCTTATCCGTTTCCAGTGCCGCTATGTTCCGGATATGTACATGCCAAAAAATTCTAGGCAATTGATTTATTCAGGGCCGATTGAACAAATACAATGATGCAAGCCTTAATCAGTGGTGGGATCCAATGAAAATTCAATGGCCCCGATTGCACCGCCAACGGTACGTACTAAAAGGGGTCCCCAAGATGATTCTTTTAGGAGCAAAATTGTATGGATGAAGAGACTTTTGCACAACATAGAATTGAGATAGTCATGTTTGTATGACTAGACAATCTAATGGTCAAAACGTAAACAGATAAGAATCAGTTACTGTTTCCCTGACATCAGATGAACGACAAGTGTAAGTGACTTGCCATGATACCATCGAATGGCCGGCGTTGAAAGCCTGGAAACAAAAATTTTTTTTCCGGACCAAAAAGTCAATAACATAAGGTTCATCTAACCGTCCAGGGACAACTATACAGAACGACCGCATCACATGTCCATCCTCAACACCGCTAACCTGACTCCTATAAACGTACACCTTTGGGCATCTGAATACTGGAATTCATAACCAATTCATTGTTGATCAAGATCACCCCGAAACCCGGATTTGGGTTCCATGTCCGGGGGCGGTGCTCTACCAAATGCCAGGACTTCCGTTGCCCCCCGGTAATCCCCTTATCTTGTGCCTCAACCCGAGCGTCTGATTAATTATACAAAAACTTAAAAGCACCACACATCGTCTGACTGCCCGCGTGAGGATGTTCCGTTGCGTGCGTCAAAGCTAAATCGGTTCAGAGAAGAGAAGCTCTCGCACATAGTATTTTGACAGCGCCGCATAACTGCTAGCCTAAAGTTAGCCCCTGATTGGAAGGCAAATTTACGCGGCCAAGACTTTTAGCTAGCTATGGATCATCCTTTTCAACGCACTCTCCCCGCTCACAGGATGTGCTTTCAATACTGTAAGGGCTATCCTCCAACTGTCCTGGCAGTGTAAATCCAACCTGGGACCTACCAACCGGATTGATCCTCATCATTAAAACCGTTGATGTCCATCTATCAACCAAAGGAAGTGTTGCCAATTAAAGAGAGAATTTGAATTCAAAATTTTCTTTTTTCCCATTAATAGACCCTACGGTTGCATACCTGTCGGGGAAAAAAAAACAAGACACACGATCAGATAGTTGTGTAGCACCAGGGTGGGCGGGTGGGGAACGAATCGCGTTTTATACAGCCTCCAACTAACGGCGCGCAAATATGTTTGAGGATTTGATATGTCCACCATAAATCAATGCACGTTCGTTTGTCTAGCATGACAATCATCATTTTTTTCTCGAATAGTTCGATCTAATCAAGAATAAAATTCAACTGCTAGAAATACTTTATTTCGATTTTGTCTGTTCTAACAAAATTATTGAAAACACCAACACAGTATATTTACGTCTAAATAAAATGTGCACAAGACAAAATAAGAGTCATTTTATAAATAACCCAGAGGAAGCCAGATATAATTCGTTCTCAATAATAAGCCAGAGAACATCTTAAATACCATACGTGCGACTTTTTATTGGTAAAAGGGCGAATACAAAAAAGCCGACGGCAACCAAATAAATTTCCCAAAAACCGGCATCAAAAAAAAATGACAACGCTTAAAGTGTACTTCATGAATTTAAATCCGTAACTATCGTTATGGGTTCGGGTTCACCACCAAAGAGAGAACGAAAGTCGAACCAATTCGTAGAAGTTTCAATGAGATGTACGTCTCCCTGCTGGACGGCGAACTCGAGATGGGGGCGGCGAGCGGCGAGGCGATGAGATACGACGTGACAGACGAGGATAAAGATTATGAGGAAGACGATAAGAAACGAACGCAGTCTTGCTGAGAACGAGGTGTGGTAAGGTTTCAACATAGACAGGCGCTCGCGCAATGAAGGTTTGGGAGGTGGAGCAAGGAAGGCTATAGAAAAGTCGTGGGAAGAGCAAGGAGAAGATGGTGTAACGATGATCGCAGGTAACGGGGATTTTTCACTTGCAATGGGAAGAGAAAGATCTGCATGTTGTTGTCAATGCCCTGCCAAAGGATTTTATTGAAACAAAAACAAACCCAGTGGCGCTGGGACTAATGTGTAGTCACGCTTGTGTTGTGGCGGCAGGCGGTGTACACGGGCAACTAGATAAAGGAGTTAGTACACTTAAATTCAATCTGCATCTATTCTTCTCACCTGGAAGGGCCATCCTGGATGTGTGGGTGTGGATGGGGCGGAAGGATTGACAGACAGAGGTGTTATTATGGATAAAATGCTGCTGCGGGACAGAAGCGACGGGGCGAAGTAAAACGAAGGCGATTGAAACGAATGTGGGTCAGCTATGAAGCTGGTTTGGCGATAGACTGGCTACGTTGCAGAGACGGTGTGCAACAAGGAAGCAAACAAGGCAGAAAGCTGGGAATATAAGCAAAAGCGATGAGACCTGTGAAAGGTTTAAAGGGCTGTGGATTTTTAGTCAGGGTTCGCGTGTAACCAGCCCCTTGATGTTTAGATAAGCACGGAATCAAAATATCAGCACAAAGCTGTTAAAAGCTGTCATGTTTTTTTAAATCTCTGTGTTTTATATGTCTTTGAAATGCAGTAGCAGCATCAGGTTCTGAAGATTGTGATACTCGAGGTCGATAAACACGAGTTCTCCAGGTTTACAGCTCTGTGGTCAACGAGGCACACTTCCGCCACGTGGGTCAAACGAACGGCCAGGGGCTTTCGCCAAACAAACAAAGCTGCAAAAATAGAAGAAAAGGTTAAAATCTTGTGGTGTTTCAATGGTACTGTAACTTTGATCTTGTAAGTAGCTACAAAGGCTGCTTATTGGGAGGTCATTATATTGCTGTGATACAAGATACACGAGTACAATAGGTGGAAAACGACTGTAAAAAAGTGACAGATGGTTTATCTAACGTTACTGCATAAACACCCCCATACTATGACCATTCAAAACAAGTCATGTGAAGATATGTTCAGTTTCGCAGAGGCGAGAAATGGTTGAAATGCTATGCAATTCCCGGATACGCGATGACAGGGATATCAAAGTGAGGGTATGATGTACCTGATGAAGGAACAATTGCATATTCAGGTTAAAACAGGTCCTCAAGAGTCATTTGTTTAACAATATCCTGCGGAGAATAATATAAAATTAGCGATTGAATTCCCGGTTATGGTGAGAAGAACAAGAGATAGCGTCTTTGACATACCGTATTGGACACCGTTTGAGCAAATTCTTCAAAGCTCAACTTTCCATCTCCATCTAGATCCGCTTCCATGATCGTTTTATCCACAATCTGCTGTAGCTGTTGATCCTTTAATTACGAAACGAGATGTCAATCGCCCAAGTCTTTGCTCGTTGTATACACACAAACCTTGAGGTTACTCCCAACCATCATCTTCAATACTAAGAATAGTTCTCCATTCGAGATATAACCGTCTCGATCAACGTCATAGACTTTGAAAGCGACTTTTTTGTGCACATTTAAAAAGGGCCGCTTTTTGAGATTAGATGGATGGACTTACATCTTAGTTTTTCGTCTCTACCACCCCGACTACTAAATGCACTCAGCCCCCCGACGAATTCCTGGAAGTCAACGGTTCCTCCACCACTATGATTAGAAATGCATGATATAAAACAGTATCGGTGGTAGAATGTGAGTTTACAAAGGACAAAAGTTCAGGAGAACTCAGCAAGGGAAGCCGCAGACCAAAATAGGCACGCACTCTTCATCGAATATTGCAATCATCCGTGAGGCCAAGGGATTGTTTGCAATCTGCGGTATCTGCAAAAATTCTTCTCTGTCTATTGATCCAGATCCATCACTGGATACCACATCACGCAGCTGAGTTAAAGGGACCAAAAGCAGTGGGTGTTGGAAAGCTACCTATCGAGTTTCATGAATCGCTTCTTCAGTCGTTCGAGCTCTGGTTGGGTAACTGCAAGTCCAATTTAGTAGCGGGAAGGACATGATGGAGAGATAGGAGAAATACAATTTGACTGCTTCTCCATCGCTTCCATAAACTGTGATGCTGAGCGACAATCAGTATGACATCTTCCAAAGCCCTAATCATGCTATAACATACGTGACTGTCCCATTTTGTGCTTGATTTACAGATAGGAGAGAGAGTAGAGGTGGTTTATAGCACGGCCGTGAATGCGTTTGAGACGTTGAGGCGTACAGCAATTCGTAAAGCTGGGTTTTTGTGCAGTTTAGGGAAGAGGGCAACAGCTTGGTGACAACCAACTCTGATGATTTTTGTCGTTGGTCACGCGTACGCAAAAATAAATTACAAAATAATATTAAAAGTCATTCTCTTCAGTCTCTTGTCCTCGCACCACCGTGTCATGAATGAATCATTAATTAGTAAGTTTAGAAAACTAAGGCCAGCCATTAGAGTCGCTAATCATTGTTGCGAAGGCCCTTTTACACTTTCTCACCCAACTGCAGTCCAAACCGCACTAATTGCTGGCGCATCTTTTGCGCTATTCAATCCAACAGGGCGGTACATCGCTGCTGGACGTGTCAATGGTATTGCCGAGATTTGGGATCTTGAAACGCGTGCAACTATCAGGTGTTTAGATGGGCATGTCAAGGCATTAACTAGCATCGAGTTCGTCAGACTATCCTCGTCCCAATACAATGTCTCATGAGTTGCTTTCGCACTTCTTTTTCAGCTGGTCACGCAATTCCCGATACATACTAACATCGTCAAGAGACTGGAATGTTATTATATGGGATCTGGCTTCTGCATGCGATCCACCGCAAAGACACTGTTCTATACGGTTCGATGCACCTGTTATATCTGCTTGTTTTCACCCACGCAATAGGTGAGTTGCTATTTCACTATCCATGATTATAGTGCCAAAAAAAACTATTTTCTTTATCGAGCCAAATTGTTCTTGCGTTGCTCTCAACTGGCGAAGTTTATGTTGCAGATTTACGCAAAGACCATCGTTCCAGAGTGGAATTATCCGAAGTTCTAGATGAAAACAATGACGACGATACACCACATATACAATCGAATAGACAACGGTGTGTTTAAATCCCCGTCCGAGTCATTCCTCAAATCACAAATTAATTGTTTGTATAACAAAAACTGTTACCCCAAACATGATGACTTGTAGGTCGGCTATGACAGTTGCGCGCTTTGACCCCTCCGGAAAACACATCTTTATCGGTACATCTGTTGGAACCATCCTTGTATTCAACTCTCGAACAAAAACGGTCAGCACCTACTTTATACTACAGTGTATTATGCGCTGATACTCAGATTTCCTTTGGAAATTTAGATGGTCGCACGCCATAAAATCTCAGGAGCAGGTATTATGAAGGGATTAGACTTTGCTAAATCCGGACGGTGAAGAAATGTGCATCCTCACAACCTGCGCCAGCCCTTCTGATCTACGACTCGTCTGACTCTATATTACTCTCCCGAATATGCTGCATTTATACAATGTATCGCATACACGACGTTGCAACGAAATCGGTGTCGTGCTTTCATCGAAACAGCCGACTCGTGACCAATTCATCCGATCGCACTTTGCGTCAATTCCTCCTACCAACGTATCCGTCCCCACCTTCAACCACAGCTGTGAATAAGCGGTACACGGAAGATGACATGGTAGTTGAAGATCCACAAGGCCCCGAAAAGGAATTCACGTATATAGATTCGGAGCTCGAACCATTGCACAGATTTAATGACCCGATCAATAAGACTGCTTGGCATGGCATGAGTTATAGTCCTGACGGGGAATGGCTAGCCGGAGGTACGTGTTGAGTGTGCAGGATTACTCTCGGCTCATATATCTGCTCAGGAGCTGCTGACGCCGCAACCCACAAAATATATATCTGGGATATATCCAATGATGGGCAATTTGCGACGGCATTAGATGGTGGCCGGGAGCCTCTTGTTCACCTTGATGTAGGTAATCAGAATGTTGTATACAATTTAATCTCACACTGGGTTCAGTGGCACCCAACGAAAACGTCAATTGCATCAACTACGAACCAAGGTAATATTCTCATATGGCACACTCCACATCCAGAAAGATGGGGTGCATTTGCAGGCGGATTTGAAGAGGTCGACGAGAATGTTGAATATCAAGAGCGTGAAGACGAGTTTGACATTGTACGTTGAACTTTTTCGTTTATTTCAATGACGAAAAATTATTATTATCCCAACACAACAGGAAGATGAAGCTGTGCTCGCTCAACGAAAGATGCGGGCAGAAGAAGAGGAAGTTGACATAGATGGTGCCGTTGACACGGGTCCAATTGTATCTGCCGGGAAAAGGGCACAAGTGGTAGGCGCTCCTGGCGACCCTGACATTACTTGGGCAGACGATAATCCTGACAACGATACTGTAAACTGGACCATGCGAATCGTTATAGGAAGCGATCAGAATGAGTAACTCCAAAAATGAGGACTTTTGTTCTGTGGGCTTTCTTTGTGACTACAACTGAAGGAGTGTAAACCTTACATAGTTGATATACGATATTTGCCCTTCCTACTGTTGAGTATGACAATGTACATGTAACAATGATAGTCTTCCAGATAAACCTTCAAAACGAGCGTGTGATACAGTTTCTTTACAAAATATAGCCTATCCGCCAGACTGCATTTCTGAGATCGACAGTTTGAGATCATTGTTCGATTTTTTGCTTGAACCCATGTTGGCTAGCTCGACCGTCATGCTTGATGATGTTTGGTTTCTGAATACAAGAGACGATGGAAGGGTGTCTGTCATGACGAGTTCTTTCTTGGTGTATAACGCCCGATTGTTCAACAGCGCCATGAAAGAGTTGCTATATCTGGTAGTTTCTGATTAGACTAAAGACTTTGCCAGAAAGTAACGAATAGATTGACTGACAATTTTCCTATAATATACCCACTGCGTACCATAATTAGCAATGGTAATAGTAATGGTAAGTTCCGGCTGATATACTTACAGGCATAAGTATATGGAAGTTTTCTGTAGAGTTTTCAGACCGGGAAACCAAACGCCGGAAGAATAAAGTTGTCTTGCTTACTGGAGGTGCTATAGCAGGGATAGTACTGAGACATATCAAAACCGTGGATGCAGCAGCTATATGTATCCAAATGAACGGTCAGCATATCGAATTCAATGATAATACACATGACTTTCACCTGTGATCGCATTTGTCTCAACGGTAAGCGATAAAACGCGCACAACAAAGCCCGCTGTTTTGGTGTGCATGGTGTCGCGTATGGTCACAAGCTACATAAAATTGGCTTAGAAAAAAAAAGGGAAAAATTCGGTGAAGTTGTGAGCGTACAAGATAGGTCAGTGTTGCAGCGATTATGATATCGACGACTGCGCTCGTTATGGTGTATACCTGAGATTGTAAATATTTTGGTAAACGAGCCGATCTTGTAAATTCGAGATGGAAAAATGAGACCTACAAATGCGAGTACCACGAATAATCCCTGGAAAGCGAATATGTCCACCATCTTGCTAGCTACCGGCTATGGTTCATTGAGTACTATGACAATGGGACAACATGGCTCTAAATGCTCACAAGGATTCCAAGTGTCATTCCTGCGACCGTTGCTACTAAGCTTAGCTAGTGGACAAAATCAACGACCATGATATTTGAAGCGGACGGAATTTACTGACAAATTCCAGGATGATACAGAAAACCAACCATTTGCCTTTACTCAAACACCAGATCCTGTAATAGTAAAAGCTTTGTGTAACCAAGCCAACTACTGCATTAAGGGCAGGCGAGTCTATGGGAGCGAAGTGGTATTGTGAAAGGATATTCATATTACCGTAACCCTTAGCGAACCAGTAGAAACCGTCAGCCATTGCCAGTATCGTTTGGACGGTCTCCACGACGAAAATGAAATGAACTTTAGCAGAGTAAGGAGGACAGTAAAACTGTGGAAATGATCGATTGAAATACCTGTTAGTCTAATCAATGGTTTCTCTTTGGAAAAGTTGAAGCAATAAAATGCTGTATTAATTCAGAAGGTAAGCGCTGGTCTCCAAAGGAATTTTAGATGCTCACTATATTGGACAGCAAGAATTCCATACAGAAACCAGTTCAGGCATATACCGATGAGCTGTACGTAGAAGCATTCAGAATGAGTACAGAACAGAACAAAGGTGGTTGAGTGGCATTACCGGTGGTCCCGTGCTGTAACAAACCAATTTTACTTCAGTATCAAAAAAAGGAATACATAGTACTGAAACCTACAGAAAAGTGATATTATCTGGGATAGGCGGGAGTGGAGCACTCGAGCTCATGATGAGAGGTCAAGGAGATTTGGGGCTGGGGGATCTTGGAACTAGAACTTATCATTTATTAAATGCTTAAAACCACAGGAAACAAATTCAACGCACGATCGTGAAGACACATTAACCCCGATAAATTTCATCAACTGCATGGAAATATCAACAAGTGTGCGCTTCCACTTCCCCGGAATGGACGGATACATACTTTTTAGTGCCCTAGAGTCGGTATATAAATAATAATAAAAAGATTCCGAACCCCAATTTCTGATATTGAACATTGTATTTTGCAATAATTCGAAATTACTGGCTCTTGGAGGCGAGTATCAGCATAAAAAAATGAAAGCCGGGTTTTATATTCTTTCCCGCTGGTTGTATGCGTGAGGTCATGTCAGGGACCAGTCATAAATTGTGGGAGCAAAGGTACGGAGGAGAATCCGAATAGGTAACGATTTGGACCCGTGAAATTAGATTGTCCTTGATTGATTCGTAAATTCTCAGAACCCGGAAGCTAAAGATTAGAAAGACGCCACTTCAGGTATAAGATTATGTATGCCTCAGCTCAAAGGGACAATGCAACTCCTTGTAGATACAGGAGAGAATTGTGGCCGAGGAGTTCTTTGGGATCCCAGAGACAAGTGTACTTGACTTGTCGAGCTCTTCGCTGGTAGCTAGATGAGGAGGTCAATCAAGACTTGCCTAGACTCCTGGGCGCTCGGATTCAGGGTTCACTTTAATGTGTTGCTACGGACTCGAAAGAGTAAGATTTACATGGATGAATCGGTGAGCGATAATACTAGCTCTTGATGGTAGTCGCATGATGTCCAATCTGCTTTTCTAATTTTCTGGCTATTGGTATGAATCCTAATCCACCCTATACATCTTGGCATCCTACAATTATTATCGTACCTGCATAAACATTGCGGCGGGGAGTTTACCATAATAAAAAGTATAAACGCATGGTCGCCACATGAATTGCGAATTTATTCTGATCGATTGAGTTGACTCAATCAGGTTGCCGCTTTGAATCAGGAGCTGGATCTAGTAATAACGTTTGGATTTATCAAAAAAGAACTTTCAACTGAGCGGTTTCACGTGAGTCGTAAGTAATGTACCCAGATATGCGGTAGGTATCGGGGGTTATAATATGCACTGGTGAGAAACGGGATTCGTAACAGGTTTCGTCGTTGCCTAGTAGCATCAATTCTTCACCTGTACTTGTGATTGCGTAAGGCGGGTTTTAGCTTGAAGAAAAAGGTAGCATTTATTATTGCTAGATTGAATTTGCGCCTGAAGCGTTGCCATGAATCAGATACTATTACTTGATGGCTATGTAGATGGAACGAATAGAGTCTCTTCCATGCATGGCTGATATACTTTCAAGATACATCCTTTGTAATTTGAATCATGATGGACGGTCCAACATTGACCTTATGGTGTTCATGTACGGTCTATAGATTTTTACAGTAGGACACAGCATCAGAAATGACTAGAGGTCCTGATGATGGTAAAACACAGCATTGCTAGTGAATGTGAACAATCGATACACAATAAGGAGAGACTGCTCACACAGTACTATTCTGATACATAGCTCATAGCGAAGGCTGTAGAGCTGTATTGATTCCTTAACAAAGTCCAACTCCGAGATCAAACCCAAAGTTTCAGTCTTTGTATGATAACGTATCTTAATCACAAAAGAAGTATAAGGTAACTCATGGAAATATAGATATTTATGTTTGTTGAGTTGACTATGTGATACTAAGTAGAGTACAGGAGACATTGGGAAACAAGAAATAAGTATAAAAGTCCTCTTTGTATGTTTAATTGGATGAGATGGAGACTAAAAAAGAGTACAGAAGAGAATGTATTCTACAAATTTGACAGAATGGGGAACGATCTGGACCAATATAACCGATCAGGCAGCATTCTAAGGCGCTCTGCTCGGTCTTTTTGAAACATCGAGGTGCCGTTGTCAGCTTGACGCTTCGAGATGCACACGCGTACAGAAGGAATTTTTATAGTTCTAAACTTGAGAGAACAGGAGCCGATTACTGGGGTTAAGATAAGCAGTTCGCGGTGGGGATGCATCAAAACGGGCTGTTGCAATAAGATCCGGACCTCGAGTTTCAAGAAGCCAGAAGCTAAGTAGAGAAATAGAGTGGGGACAAGTTTGATGTATGGAAGGTCACCGCCGGATGCACCGGCCCAATAATAACCGATGAGTAATTGGTCGGTGGACTTGAAGAGGGTCGTAGGGTTCGTGTGACTGCGGGGAAACAGAATTTTGGTAATAACAAAATTAGAGTAAGCCCGTTTCGTCTAAGAACCGCCTGCGGGGTTGAATAATGAAATGACAAGAGTATACCACATGCATCACGCGAGGCAAGATCTGAATGAGGTCACAAGGGGCTGACTCGGTGCAGATACGAGTGGACAGGGACAAAGGCTGTGGTCACGGAATTGTCACGGTTTGAAGGATGCGGGGGTATAGGGGTCGGAAGGGATGAAGGTGATTCTGATTGATGGCCAAGCAGTTCATGATTGTTTCGCCAAGAATAAAGCGGGGAGATATGGATGATGGGTGGGAGGAGATGACAAAAACGCGAAACGATTTGAAGTTGATGATTGTATGATCTATAGGAAGAGCAGAAACTAGCAACAACGGATGATCGGCTGTGCATCTACGGCACAGTCCCCGCGGGACCCGCTGGAGACAGGTCCAAAAGAAGATCCTCGCTCCAGAAAGTCTCCCCCACGGAAGATTTTAGAAGGCAGCTGTCTTGGCGAGCATGGTATGCGCGTCAAGTGTCAAAGCCTGAGGGTTGTACCCGTGGTTATCTCTGTAATGCTGTTGCTGCCTAGCGAAAGGGGAGTTCTGGGACAGACGCCCAGATTGCGTAAAGGCCGATTGAGGAGTGCTGTAATTTTGAGACGCTTGTAATTGAGCGATGTAGAACGGATCGGTCGAAGTGAATAAAGATTGGTCGTTGCCGTTAGAAGACTGAATATTATAAACGGCTGGCTGATACTGCGGGAATGTAGGGGAGTGCATATGACTCTGGGGAGAAAACTGCGATGAAGGCGAAGTATAGGCAGACATCGGCGAGGAAGGCATAAGCAGTTCTTCAACCATCCGCTCATCCTCTTCCATATCGTCCATTCTGAAAGAATCATCAGTTGACTTCCATTGCGAGTTTGTACCAGCGTTGTCCCTCAACAGCCATTTGGCCCCAACTGTTGTAGCTAGCTGAAGGAGTGCGGGGTGTAGGAGTGTTACATGGTTGAGAATGGGAGTTGCGCCTGCTTTGGGGCTTGGGTGAACCACCGAACAGAGATTGGGCGAGCTGTGCCTGTAAAAGACGCTGAGGGGCCATATCTATAAAGGAAATATCATAAAAGATACCTGAAGAGCAGCGAGATCAATAGCTTCCTGGCCAATGTGGCTGGTCGAGAGAGAAGAAACGAGGTCTTCAACGGAAAAGCTCATGGTTGTGCTGTGGAGACGGGGAAAAAGCAGTGGGTATGTGTTGGTTAAGAAGACAAAGGTAATGATTGCCATTCGAAATGTAAATGTCGACTAGAATGGATGCAGGGAAACACGTGCACGTCCGTATTCAGTAACCATTCCTCGCTCCCGAATCCCGACTCCGGTCCGGCGAGACTATCGTCCTGGCTCATCCTAGATGCACAACATACAGCCCATCTACCCCTGCATCCTACATCACCAACTCCAAGTACCGCTCAGTCGCGGCCCTACAAGTCTGATGTTCTCCGCTTTCCAAACAATTTCAATTGGGCTTTCAGTGACTCTCAAGGAATACCGGACCTGACTTCGATCATAATTAACGCATATTTCTATTATCGTAAGATGACTTTAAGGTAAACACAAGATGAGATAGTATGCCCTTACTCGAGATCTGCTTGCAAAGCATTTTTCAGCCATCTGAGAATTACCGACGATTTGCCGTGAGTATATCGAGGGGGTCAATCTATACTCACATTCTCCCGTCCTCCACGAGGAGTCGAACATGATAAAGAAACGTAAAAGATACCATGATTCCATGATTGGGATACCCTTCCGGTCATCCCGAAGTGGATCTATCGTGGACATGTCACCGGTACACGGATGATGAGATCACCGAACATGTCTTGATCGATACTAAGCAGCTTCATATATTCATCCTGTACATGAATAAAAGCAATCATGTTAGACAAGCAACAGTTGTGATCATCAGTGAAATGGAATCATGGTTGCTAGATTGTTTTACCTGTACCAAGGATGGACACACTGTGGCGAGCTTCATGCAAACATTCTGCATTTCACTTTTGAGGTCCTCGGGGAAAGCTAAAACATGATATAGCACATGAATAAACTAATTGATGGCTTCCTTCAAATAGAACCAAGGCTGGACTACCCCTAGGATAATATTCGGATATTTTTGTACACTCACTTTGCTTGGTAGAACTCTCCGCTTGAACTTCGACCCTACCAATCCCAAGTTCCGCATCCTTCCAATCTACCCAACATTTCCCAACCCCATCGATAATGGTTGTTCGCCAAGACTCCATGCGAGGTGCACACTCGTCTATCAAAACACCAAGTACACGTAAAGTGGCAAGCTGCATATGAACATCAGGCCGCACAAAAGGTCGTGGTACAAGTGGATGCATGAGTTGAGGTATTAGTTGCTAGTGGACAAGTCAGCATAGCCTATGAGGGAGGCTACAGTTATCAAGGACCTTAAGAAAACGCGCGCTCCCCACCCCAAGAGCGCGTATCACGTCAGGTAGGGTTTCTAGCGTGGCACGAATTGCCTCTGGCTTATCCTCTGCATAGAGCCACACACCACCTATTATTCCTTCACCCAAGATTGTAGCGAGTTGATCGAAACGTTCCGCAGAGCCGGAGACTGTACAACAAAGGGTCAGGGTGAGAGAGGTTTTAATTGCTGCGCGTAATAGACGCGGAGTTTCGGTGCGTTCCAAGTGTGTTAGGCAGGTAGTCAGGGACTGATAATTGTCAGCCTTGGGAATAGATAAACTTTGCAAAAAAATGGATACCTTTCTCAAAAGGCCCTGCAGGCCAGTGCGTTTCAATAACTGAGGCGGAACTCGTTGTAATAGCTCCCTGACGCTATGTACGCCGCACAATTTATATCTTGGCTCAAAATCATCCAAGAGGGTCATTATAGGAGGTACAAGCAAGGGCCACATTTGCTCGTATGCATCCGTCTATAAGAACCGTAATCATTACATCTAGGGAAAGAAATGAATGCGTGGGTACGTACGTCAATTTGCGCAACACACCAACACACGACCGATCCTATACCAGGCGTTTCCTTCCAAATTTGTCCTTCGTAAAAGTCTTGGCTAGCATCTGGTCCACCAGCATATCCTGCACTCGTCTCTCCACCCCGTTGGGTAACACCTCCAGGGGCACGAAGAGCACGACCAGTCGTTGTGCTCAACTGTGGATGGGGGTTGGTTTGAAAAAGAGGTTTAAGAATATGTGTGAGGATATGTTGAGTGAGATTGAGGTTGGAAAGGGGGAGTGACATCAATATATCTGTAGTGAGGAAAATTTATGCCAGACCTTATGCTACGAGACACTGTGTGCACACCTTGAGTTATTCGATTCATCTGTGGGGAAGACCATTCCATATACTCGTCACCATCGTCGATATCTTGAGTGAAAGGGATTATAGTAAATATAATATTCGCGTGTTCTTCAATATCAAGCCATGTACGAGTTCCACTCTTTGCCTGGCCTGATTCTCCGTTATCACCGTCCACTTCTTGCTTCCTATCTCTAACGAATGTTCGCAAGCTTCTCAACGTATCGATAGCCTGCTCTTTCCATCGCTCGAGTTGAGCAAGCATCGATTCTTCGACAATCTGATCATATTTTCCAAGTTCGGCAGGAATCTTCAGTCCTTTGCAAAAGTGCATTTAATGTCGGTTTATCTGAACCCGTATACTCGTGCCGCGGTGTATGGGAGTGTGTCGTTGGTGGGTCAGCCATGGGATGTAGAATTTGAGAGTATTAGTTTGTTTTTTTACTGAATATCTCGGAGAGACTTCCAAGTTGGGAATTTCCCGTTGATCGTGATATCAGAAATTTATTTTTCCCGATACGGTCATCCAAAAACTCATTAAGTGGACCTCACCGTGTACGCTTATGCCACGCTCGGAGACTCTATTTCAATCTTCGTCTTTTAAACATATATCTAAACCACTTAAAACATCGCTATCCTCTTCGAAATCATATGTCCTTGCCCTTGCATCTGCTGACGGATATTATGCTGCATCAGCGTCAACACCTTCAAATGTGATTGACATATTTGACAAGTCGACTTTTAAAGGAATCCAAACACTCCCAGGGCATGAGAGAGCTACTACTTCGCTACAAGCTGCAGATAACATTCCTGGAATTGCGAGAAAATGTATCATATCATCTGGGAAAGATGGGAGTGTGAAAGTCTGGGATGAACGCTCTGGACAACATAGTATCAAAAGTATGTCACCATATTTCATTTTGATTCTATGACCATAGAGAGGTTTTGGCAATTCAAAAGTATTATTTTCATAGTGACAAATCTTGGAAAAACTTGCTCTCTTTTGTGTTGTGCGATTTCACCAGATGGACGTACATTTGCTGCGGGAACAGACCTTCAAGGTGACGATGCACTAATCTTATACTGGTGAATACTGTCTTCGTTGTTACACTACCCAGTTAAAACTCAAAACATTTTCGGCGGTTTTTCGTTCCACAGGGATCCTCGCCAACCTGCAACACCGCTTCGCATACATAGCTCAACACATTCAGATGATATTACCACCCTTGCATTTTCTCCCTCCTCCACTTCGGAGAATACCGTTCTACTTTCAGGTTCCTTAGATGGGTTGCTGAGTCTGTCAAATGCAAAAGAGGATGTTGAAGATGAAGCTCTTCTTCATGTTGGAAACTGGGGGAGTAGTATTTCCCAGGCTGGATGGATTGTTCCTGAGGGAGAAAAAGCGCGTATATGGGCTGCAAGTGACATGGAAACATTTAGCGTTTGGTCCGAGGAGGTTTGTCTGTTATATTTTGAGATCTGTCAAAGTAGATCCCTGAATCTTTGTGATTTTGTGTTCTTCAGTTGGACAAACTACGCTCCGTGGATATTCGAGATCCTGGAATAAATACAGATCATGACTATCTTATAACATGCCATAATGTTCACACATCCGGGTATAGCCCTGGGGTCTTTCTAGGATCAAATGAGTGGGTTCTTCTTGAATCAAATACTTTTTCTGTTGAAACCTGATCAAAACATAATGTCATTTATAGAGGAAATTTTGCCTTACTTTCAAATACGAACTTGTCTGAATCTGGGGCACCGTGGAACTTGAATAAGCGCTGGACTAATGGTCACGATGGGATTGTACGCTCTCTTCTTTGGGACGAAGAGGTAAGAAAAATATTAACTCTAGATTGGAGAAAGTAACTAAAACTCCACGCATAGTTAAATCTAATCGTTACTGGTGGTGAAGATTCGAAACTCAATGTCTGGCCGTTTTCAATACCGGATGATTTTGCAACAGGTGATATGGATGTTGATGTCACTTCGCCCAAACGGAAACGAGAACTTGACGGTGTAACGACTGAGAAAGATGAGAGGAGATCAAAAAAAAACTTGGCTACGAGTGACAGACAACAGCTAGCGTAGAACTTAAAAAATATATACATATGTACTGATAAAATACTTTGTAGATTCTCTATGTGATAAGAAAATATCTCATTTTCCAATGCAAAAATCACGAAACACCGCGTCCAGCACTTCTTCGACGTCAATCAACCCAGAAACCCTCCCAACAGCCTGTGCAGCATACCTTAGTTCTTCGGCACCAAGGACAATATCGGCGGAAGCTGAATTAACTTGGTCAGGCTGAGTGTTACTAACATAACCGCAGGAAAAAACTGACTGTAATCTAAGAAAGCTTCTAGAAAACGTGCAGCAGATTCTAGGTGAACGCGATGCCTTGCACGCGTAATTATTGGTTCTGGCGCTCCAAGTCCTTCCCCAAGGCCAAACCTATAGTAGGAAAGTTAAATTTTAATTATCGTAAAAGATCTTAGACATAAAGTATTACCTTGTATTCATGACTTCGCCCAGCCCCTTCAGAAAATCATCCGTACCAGCATGGGTGGTCAAACTTGTTGTCCACGCCTGATGTTCACAACCATTGTCTAACCGGACAGAAATCGGGTGTGCAGAGTTAGAAGACACGAGATCAACCTTGTTGAGTAAGAATAGGGTATCGGGTCGTATTACTTCTGCAAGTGATTCTGGAATTGCTATATTCAGGGGGTGGACTTGTGATTTAGTTACAATCGAAGAGTCGATCACTGAAGGCAATGAGAGCACACAAAGTGTGACATCGGCTTGCTTGACACTAGAGAAAACATATGAATATACGCGCAAGTCGAGTTCAAAAAACTAACGCTTCTCTGGCTCTTTCTACGCCAATCTTCTCGACGATGTCTTCCGTGCCGCGAAGTCCAGCTGTATCAGACACCCTCACAGGTAGTCCCGATATATCCAATGTCAATTCTAGGATGTCTCGTGTTGTACCAGGTATGGGTGTGACAATGGCTGCCTCCCGTTGCGCTTGGGAAGGAGCATCTATCAGCAACTTGTCTAAGTGGAGTCAGTATGACATACCTAAGAAATTGAGTAAACTGCTCTTTCCCGCATTTGGAGGTCCAAATATGGCGAGTTTGATACCAGAGTGGATGATTTCTCCGCGACGGTTGTCATTTAAGAAAGATCTGATTGTACTTAGAAGTGATTGAGCTTCAATCCTAGCTACATGATATTTGAGGATGTTAATCAAGTAGATGTAAAAAAACACACCTGTCTCATAGACACCCTCCTCGATGTCATCCCCTTCTTCAAAGTCAATAAGAGCTTCGACCATAGCCAGACAGTGGATAATTCCAGATCGAAGTTCAGCAAGTTTCTCTCGCACAGCACCCTATTGACATCAGGTCTTAGCTCATGAGCGTGATTCTGAGAGAAAGAAAAAAATTGACGCACACCTGCGACTCTCATCGCACTTCGTCGTTGACCTTCAGTATCTGCATCGATCAAATCCTTGAGACCCTCAACTTGAGTGAGGTCAAGACGGCCCCCAAGGAACGCTCTCCGAGTGAATTCTCCTGGTTCAGCTGGTCGACAACCAGGAAGGTCGGCTAATGCTGCCAGTACAGAAGCGATTATGGCGCGTCCAGAATGGATGTGGAGTTCAAGCACATCTTCGGTAGTGAATGACCTAGGACCTGGCCATTCCTTGAATCGTGAAAACGAGTAGCAAAGGAATTGGTGTAGTATGTACCTTTGAAGTAAACGGCAAGAGCATCATCAAGATGCTCTTTCGTTCTCGGATGGACTATGTGACACCGTTCCATCTTCCATGGTGAGGGAACTGACTCAAAGTTGTCATTAGCCTTGGCCTTTCCCTTTCCCTTCCCTCGAGCTGGAATGACAAGGTTTTTCCACACATCAATTGCTTGTGGCCCAGAAACGCGTATTACTGCAACACCTGCTTTTCCGGGAGGTGTGGAAAGCGCGTATATAGTTCTCTGTTGAGCTTGTGTTCTGGTTGGTTCGCGTGGAGGCATATGAACTGTACGAATCCATGGAAGAGAGAATGAACGCGATTTCGAGTCTGGTAAGAAGAGTAAAGTTCGTCTTGTACTTAGTGAGGAGAAGAAGCGCTGCCTGTGGGTATGAATATTAATGAGCCTTTGCATGAACGTTTGAATGACTTGGAAGGGTGTAAGCGAATTGAGAACGGCCGGCCCGGCCCGGACTCCTATGTTGGCGGAGGAAAAAAATTGACGTCCTTAATCACAATCATATGTCCAACATTTTAACGTTAAAGTTTCTATCACTCGTAGTAAAAAGCCTAAGTTGGATTCCCAATTTAAAAAAACGACAACCGCAAAGTTAACATTTCAGCTTCCTGCTTACAGTGCATGTTCAATTATGAGAAGGATTTGGATACGTGGACCTAGATGCAAAATGATGCTCCACAAGCAGAAATGATGTATACCGATCGAAGCAGGAATAGCGTCTCCACAAATTCCTTATGTACATAAGGGAGGTTTTTACCATAAACCTTGTGATAAAGTTTGCAAGTTATGACTTTACAGCCCGAAAGTGATCATATATTGTTTGCAGCTTTGATCGCCGCTGTTCATCCTTTCTCTCCGGAAGTACATTTTTGTCTCCCTTCCCACCCAGTACATACCCCCTCATTAGGGATATTTCCGAAAAGCTGGGATGCAAGGCACCATTACATGAACCGGAAGGAAAAAAAAGTTTTTCTTAGCTGCTCTTTTCAAGGAGTTCCATGTTTATTAAAGTATGCGCGTGTGGGGGATACTGTAGCCCTTCTACTGGATTACAACTACTCGAAATGGCTTTTTTAAAATTGGTGATTGAATGAGATGAACTGCGCATGATGAAGCACGTAAGATATGTATATCCTTTGTTATATCTTAGAATAAACATGATGAGAGATGTATCGTATGATGATTATTTTGTATGTACTTACGCAGAGTTCCGTTGGCCAGGAGTATTAGACATATTTATAACTACGGCGCTTGACTTTCGACTTAAAATTAAACGGGATGTTGTGTGCGAGTTCGGGAGGGTCCGTAGGCTGCGGTGGGGGCTGTGGGTTGTGGTTACTGGTGAAATTTCCATAAACGTTGCTCGTTGCTGTTTCAACTGAAAGATACCAATATTGAATCAAAGTAACAATTTAGAAAATTATCCCGAGCTTAACCAGAGTAAATAGTGCTTGACATATTTGCAAGACCAGGACCATCATTGTTTAGTGATAAATAGAAATTCGAGACGTGATTTGGATTATCTTTATTATATGAAGCCTATCAAAAAGTCTTTCTGGCAGTTCGCGACTTTGCGATTCGACACCGTTATTTCAGCACCGGTTCTATTAATAGCATTATTGGTATGTGAACCGCCCACCAGGGTACGGCAACTGGCGTTGATATGTGATAGATAATTGTTGGATTGAAATTCAATATCAAAAAGATCAGGCAGATTCTTCCGTTAATCCTCGCACGCACATGTTAGAACCATACATGTGCGTGCGAGGTGCGCATCTAGTGGGTAATCGGACTGTTCGAAAGGCTCGGGGAAGAAAAAAAAATAAACGCACGCCTGTTCGTCCATGTCATGATGTATTATATATGAAGTTTTTGGTTTCTTGGAGGTAGGACGCACATGTCTGACTTTTTGGACAAACATTCCGTAGCCCACATCAGACTCCAGCAGGCACGTGTAGAATTGTGCAGTGACGCAATGTTGCATTGCAGTGCCCACTGTTGTTGATTTGGTAAAGCCCAAGTCCGGTGTAGTATATATGCCGATGGAGCGAGATAAGCAGTGCCCGAATCAACAACGCGGTCAAGAAGGTTAGGAAAAAAGAACAATGTAGTATCGGCCATTAATAATAGGATGGAATAGGAGCGTAAGCAACAAAGAGTTGACAACCAAAAGAGGTGAGATACACAAAGATTAATTGGAGGGCTCGGAGATCAAAAAAGCATATGCAACAAGGGTTCTAAAAGGATATTAGTGTAATCACTGAGATGAAAGCATCAGCCTTGCAATAGCAACGTGCGTGAAGGGTCATAACGGTACAAACGCACGTTTTTCGACGTGCTCCCGATGCGAAAGGGGGAGAGAAAGAACCGAGGAGAATGCCTGGAAGAGAGTAGCATTATGTATATACAGACTCCTACAAGTCGTTATTGGAAGATTGTTGAATAGCAGTTAAGAGTGTGTGAAAAGAGTGATGACGAGGAGTGACCTCACGTGATGTTGTTGTCTGGTGTGATAATATGAAGAGGATTATCACGATTAGAGACTTCCTTTCCACTCAATCTTTCTCCATGCTCGCTCTCGTCCATCCCTTTACAACAGATGTTCCTCATCACTCATCACGCAGAGCCTCATCTTCTACTTCCTCTCTCTCCCGGCCTCCCTCTGCCGCACTCCCTCCGGCAATTCACCGCAACCAGACCGCCCCCTCTCAATCTACTGTCCATTTCCAAATCCCCCGCTCCGCTCTTCCCCATCCTCCTGCCGCTGCCCACTCTGCTATCACACGACCCTCTTCCCCTCCCCCAAAGCCTCCCCGTATACAAGCTCCGACTGTGCCGTTGTCTGCTGCCGCCCTGGATATCCATTCTTTCCCGCCAGCAGAGTTGCTTAAGCTACTCGCCACATTGCTGACACAGATTGCTGCAACCAACGACCATCTCGCCCCTTCAGATGCTGATGCCACACATAACACCAACGGAATGCACAGCCCTTACGCACATTCACCCATCTGGAACTCGCTTACCTCGGCGTCAAGGACAGCAATCGCTACTCCCGCGGCAACATTAAGCTTCCATGCCCGTAATATTCCGACCATAACATTGGAAGCATACCTCATGCGCATTCTAAAGTATTGTCCAACTACAAACCATGTTTTTCTTAGCCTCCTCGTTTATTTTGACCGCATGAGCAAACTCAGCCAAGATGCCACCAGTCGTGCATTCGTCATCGATTCATACAACATTCATAGGCTTGTTATCGCTGGTGTCACGGTCGCAAGCAAATTTTTCAGTGATGTCTTCTACACCAACTCACGGTATGCAAAGGTGAGAACTCCATATTTGCACATGCAAAAGTTAAGACGTTGTACTCCAATAAATCACTCGATACTCCTTTCTTTTTGTTTCCATGCATATATTGTTCTCTTCCCTTTATGGGCATTTTTTATTATCCATTTTCGTCGCATATAATCACCTGTTCGACTGGCCCAATAATTGATTTATCTGGTCGGACTGTCCCTATATGCGTAGTCCCACGCTCAGCCGATTTCTTTATCTATTCACTTATTTCTTATATTAATTGGAGTATAATGTCTTAATTATTTGCAGTGGTGTATCTCTTCTTTCCAATGCTTCGAAACTGACTTGTATTTATAGGTTGGCGGCCTTCCCCTTCCTGAGCTCAATCAGCTAGAACTTCAATTTCTTCTTTTGAACGACTTTCGACTAGTCATTTCAAGTGCAGAGATGCAGCGATATGCGGAGCAGCTTGTTATATTCTCCCGCTCCACACACACACCAATGTCTATGCCTCAAGAGTCACCAATACCCAAAGTAACCTCCACTTTTAATTCAGTGGGTGGCGTGTCAGCGCCTATGCGTGCTATGGGTGCGGGGCCGTATGGACACCAGGCACCGATCAATATTGCCGATGACTCAGCAAATGCCAACCAACAAGATCCATCCACCCCACGAGTGGAGGCCACCGATACAGATGACGACCAGTTTGCACGCACGGATACAGATACGGAAGCTGAGACTGACGGAGGATCTACCACCGATGATGAACCTACGATCCGGGCAGGTCGGCGCAGTATCGGAAGCACCTTCAGCGGCCATTTTTCGCATCAGCGCTCTGGCAGTGAAGCAGAGAATGTGGAGGAGCAAGAAGACAGCGAAGTTGGTAGCATCTATGATGGAAAGGAAGGAAGTTTGTATAGTGCAGATGATGAGAATGAAGGAGATGAAGACGAGACCGATGACGCGATGGAAGTCGATGGTTCACGTACTCCGGAGCGGAAGGTATTGGACGACGGGAACCGTACACCGGAAAGGAGGGATACAAAGTTTTTGGCGAGCCCATGAATACTGTCTCCATATATGCGTGTATTAGGGGAGGTGAAGGTTAATCTCTGCACAAAAGCATTGTATTGGTGCAGTGCATCTATGCGTTCCTGCGATATCCCAAATTTCTCAGCACCGACTCTCAATATCGTTTCTATTTCTGTGCATACATCTTCAAACCCTCTCAGAACATTGCACATCACCCAGATCCGATCGCTTGACTGTCTTCGGCGCAAACTACACCCAACTGAAGCAATCACTGCCGAATAATCATAAATTTGCGTAAAAACAAACGTGAAATCCTTTCAGAAAGCATTGCAGAAAGTACCTCACTCCCCGTCCAATCTCTCATCAGACATCATTGCAACACTCCTGTTTGCGGTGTATTCTGGCGACAAGCTATGCCGAACACGATCCTTTGCATCGGAACACAGATCGACTGCATAAACATGGTGCTAAATATATTAGCAAAGTTTAAGATCTGATGGTACGATCAACATGGAGAACAATCAAAGATTATACAAATCCAAAAGCATAAACACCCATCGGGTAATACGCCAAAATCATAAAATCACAGACTTAACTTGATTTACCAAATCATCCATTATACCCCAACCTCCCTCCCTGCAATCTCAATTCCTTTACCAGCATTATAGGTTCAATCATAGATGGTTATCGTTCCTCGAATCACAACCCATCGCCTGCCCTGTCTCTGTACTATTGTTCTTTCTTATCTTCTTTCTCCACAAAAGCTTGCATTGGTCCGGTGTCGTTAAAGTATATGACATGTTAGAGTCTTCTATTTTGATTGTGAAAGGAAGTGTTATGTGCTTGTCCTCGAGAGGGGGTGTCCAGACTTGATCCATTAGGACGTCTTGTATCTTGGGACTCCCAAGCCACATCACGCAATTATATTTAAGACGAACGAACAATTATACGACTTTGTTTTGGGATCCTGTTACCTCCGGAATCCTTGACTATTTGTTATCACTAGGACCTTTACCTTATGCTATTCTTCTCCCTTTCATCTGATATTCACGCACCTCTTTACCTGAGAATTTTGTAATTCGCAGTTTTCTGACTCTAGTGTAATAAATGATACTTTGTGAATCTCATTGAGTATATATCTTAAAACGTATTAAGGTATCATAATTAGTGTGAATAAGAGTCGTAGGCATGGAAGGAATAATAGCAAAAGCGAAGGCAACACAAAGCGATTAATTATGGCTTTTCTAAAAGAAAATCTCATCCCACATTCCAGACACCACGGGAAAATGAAGGAAAAAAACTACAACACATCCACATCCACATCCATATCATTATCCTCAATTCCTCCGGCAGTTGCTTCTAAAAGGGCCGCTACTTCCCTAACCAGAAGATGCAATATTTTTCCTTCTGGAGAAGGAGGGTACTCTTCCTCACTCAGTTTTGCTAGGCGTTGCACACTCTGAGCCAAAGGCGAATCTTTCGGCACTTGAGAAGGAGTTATACGTATGCGGTTGAGAATCATGAGAAGGTTGGGGAGTTCATCCACGGCAGTTTGAGATGCTTGTTTGCCTTTGGCAAAGGCAAGAAGGGATCGAGCCCATGATTTGTTATTTACAGGGCTTATCTCGGAAGAGATAGTGTTGATGTAATTCGTCGGGTTGATCAACTTCTTATTGGCTGTAGACTCAGTTGATGCAATATCCCCACCCTCGGGGGAATCGGGCACTTGTGGGGAAGTGGGGTATCGCCTTTCTACACTGATCCTATCAGTAGAATGGACCTTCCGTGCTGTGGGCTTTGCCTGAATCAACATCTCATCGTCCTGTGCACTGGGTTGGCGACGGGAACGTTTCCCTAGTAGGGATTTTGTCAAATATAATGGTGCCCTTAAAGGATTGACACGAGGGATTACAATTGTCTCCGTTGGGGGTCGCGATGCAGCTGTAAGGCCAAGCTCATCTTCAGATTCAAGTAGAGGTTCAGCGAGTGGGTCGTTGTCAGAGCTCTGAGGAGACCCTGCACGACTCGAGGGTGTGGATGTGTCCTGTGAAAGGACATCTGAGAGATTCTGCTATTATTCAAGAGTCGATGAGTTTTAGGAAGGAACATTTAGGCATAGGCACAATAGACACACACCGCAAATTTTGGCTTCTTCTCTCCCCTAAAGATATCTCCAGGACCAAACGTACTCTCCAATAACTCGATATACAAGTCATCCCTGGTTCTCTCGAAGAAAATTTGTGAGGGTTGGGCATCACCAAATTTCTTTTCGTCGGCATCATTGACCGTCTGTGTTTGGTGATTTGTCGTACGTATATTGTTGATAATCAACTGTTGCTCTCCCGCATTGACAGATGGTAACGTTGGGGACCCGGCCTTTGTTTCGAAACCAACCAATGCAATGTCTGCGTCAGTCAGATCTTCTAATTCTTCTTCATCCAGAATAACTATAGGGGCAGATTTGGACACTAAGCCCTTCGTTATTCGACCTGGAGATTGTAACTGGTTCCTGTAGTTAACTGACGGTAGTTCTGTGATTTGGGCTACAAATGCTGGAGGGGCCGGAGCTGGAGCTGGGGTTGGGGTTGGAATTGGGGTTGGGGGGGATGGAAGTGGAGATGGAGATGGAATGTATGCGTTCCTGGAAAACGCCATCTGCAAGGTATCTGCAAGGGAATTTCCGTCTTCAGCATTTTTGATGGAAGGGAATGAAATAGTTTGAGAGGATAATGGTGAGTAGGGGGGTGAAGAAAGGCGCATGTTGTGCTTTGACTTCGATGTCTTTGTTATTTCGTTAATCTTGGATTGGTCCCCTCTGAAGGCACTGCTTCTCTTTACAGTGGGAATCAATACAAAAGATTGTGCAGCCTCGTTAAGAGCTTGAGCAAGCCCAGCTGCTCCAACACCATTAACATCATCTCGTTTGGAGGTGGTATTGCCAAAATTCGACGTGTCTTTGGTTGATTTGGACTTTGAGAAGTAGTATGGAATCGAAGAAGGTGCAGCACGCCGAGATGTCTCTTTCAACTTTGCTTTGTTGTTGGCTGGACGTGGATTAAGTTTAGACATAACTTGCTTTGGTTTTGATCTAGAGATCGCAGAAGTTTTCGATGAAGACGCGTCTGTTGAAAAAGTAGATTTCAGAGAATTGAAGCTAATGCAAGGCAGATGTGGACGGACCTAAAGATCGTGTATCGGAGACCCCATTATCTTTCTTGGGTATATAACTACCTGAGGAAACTGAGTCTACCAAGTCCCGCACTCCATTTTGCAACGAATTAGGTGCAGCATCATGAGTTCGTAAAAGAGTCTTCCCGCGACTTCCGTGAATATTTACCGATTTCGAGTTAATGACAACACCTAAAAACTTATTTCTCATAGCCCATTCAGGTCTGGAATCCACTACTAAAGGTGATCCCGTTGATTGATCCATATTTAACTTTAAGTCGACTCCAGATTCTGGAGAATCTCCATGGTCAAGTTGAGTACCCAAATTCGATGGGCGACGCGTCGTTCTCGGTCCTGTGCTGCTATTTGCATGCAGCTGTCGTGCCACTTGAGTCTCGTCCGTCGTGTTTGCAGACAACGAAAGATCTTGTGTCGTAGACTGGTGAGTTCTGACAGCACGTGCAGATTTTCCCACCTGCGAATCAGAATTTTCAACCACTGGAGTTGATTGGAGTGGGTTTGGTGAATCTTCAGAATCGGATTCAATAAATTGGAGAGTGGTCCATGTTGGAAGGTCAGGGTTAGGCTTCAACAAACTATTTTCATTTGACTGTATTGATGTTGCTCTGGGCATGAAGTGTCCACCTATTTATTAACAGAGAAAGCAAAGTGAATCAAGCAGACTTAGTTTTTGAAATATGAATAAACTCTAGAAAGTTGAAACTCACCATTAGAATAAGTATCTTGTTTTTCTTGCTCCTCATCTAACATTGTGCCATCCTTAGTCATAGATGGCAAGCTTAAAAACAGATGAGTTTTACACTGAATGCTGAATAGATTGTATATATTCTAAAAAATGAAAAAATAGTCAGAAGGATAATAATTAAAAGAAAACAATATATTCCTTTCAGATGAGGAAGTGATGAATGAAAGAAGAGAAAATGAATAGTCATATTTGTACTTATTATATTGTTCTTGTTATAAATATATCTGGACTATTATCTAATTATGCCTTTTTCCACATAAAGTAGAGAGTGTCAAGAATCACTAAATTGGCTGGTAGCAAAATACTAGAGAAAAAAATTTGATTTTAAATAAAAAGTATTACAAAATTCTTATATACTATTCTCAACTTACTCTTTAGCTAGACTTCTCTTTTACTCTAGTTATAAGATATTATAGTCTCAAAAATAGTATATATTTAAACTCTCTCTATCTAAAAATCAGAAATATATAGGTATATTATAGATATAATTTTAGCCTAAATTGGCCCAAAAGCCCTAGCTTTAGCCTAGCCTAAGAGAGCTTGTTATGACCTTATCCGGATATCGTTTATCTTTCTGGACTTTAGAACAAGCACATAATGTGTTTCCACCTTATGTTGGAATAACAATCCTATGTGTGCATTACTTTTGATCAGCTACTAAAATAGGTTTCTCAAAATTTTATTGTATTCTCTATTATTTCATCATTCACTCCAATTGTCTCAGATATATGATGATATATAGTTTATATACTTGTAGTTTGTACACCTCAGATGTTGTTCCACTCTTACAGTGCATGACTCTGAGCATTTGTTTATTAGATCATGTGCACTTTTTGTCTCAATCTTTCAGGTTATAGGCCCCACCCCTGCTTATTGAATCATCAATACAATCAATTGTGTGATATATTTCATCATGACTAACATTATAGCAATCCCTGTGACAATGGATAACTTACCTTCAACTGTGCCCAAGCTAGATGTTAATAGAGTAAACTGGGCAATCTTTCAGCTCTGTTTTCAGGCAGCTGTTGAGGCAAAGGGACTTTGGAAGCAATATGATGACAGTAATCCAGAGCCTATTGTTGAGTCTTAGTCACCTCCCAACACTGAGAAAGTGGCAGAGCTTACCAAGTGGAAGAAAGATGAAAGTAGTGTGAAGAATTTTCTTATTCAGAAGATTCCTAATTCCACAGCTCTTTGTGTTTACACCATGGTGAATGTCACTCTCATGTGGGCAGAAATTAAGAAGGAGTATATGGAGAAAGGTGCATATGCACAGACTGACCTCTGCACCTATTTCTTGGAGTCAAGATGTCCTGCCAGAGGGAATGTCCAATAGTTTCTTGATGGCCTTTGAGCTGAGAAAGAAAAGCTGTCTCAAGTTGGAGTTGATATTGATGAAATTACTGTTCAACTATCATATTATCCCTTCCCAATAATCTTGCCAGCTTTGCATCATCCCAACTTACTGCAGCAAGACTTTGGAGTCTCAATAAAACCATTGATCCTGATGTGTTGATTTCAGTTCTGATAGAAGAATCTGAATGGATTGGGATTAAACAGCTTGGATGTGAAAATGGAGAAGGTAGTTCCAAGGCTTCAAAAGATGATGAGGCCATGGCAATAACAAACTCAAAAGGCAAGAGCAACAACAAGGAAAAGAAAGGAAGAGTAACATGTTGGAAGTGTGGGGAGGAGGGACACTTTAAGAATAAGTGCCCAAACCCAAAGAAGGATTCTTCATCAAAGCCCTCTAAGGATAATGACAAGAAGACGGTTGATACCAAATCAACTGGGAAGGTACAAGCAGTTGAACCAGTTTCCGATACTGATTCTGAAGCCAATGGTGTCTTCCACATTGATGAGATTACTTCAGATGATAATTCTGACTTGTCAAGGAAAATTGAGGAGGAAAGTAGGGATGACGATTGTTTTTCGGAAGTCAATGAAGATGATGAAAATCCCTACAGTCACAGCTGGAATATCGAGGAGTTATTAGAGGCTAGTACAGGTAATGATGAATCACTTACTAGTGTTGACTCTAACTTGGTTAATGACATATCCAGGGACTATGTCCTGGATAATTGTCATACTGTGGAACCTACTGAAACTACTGCTTATATTAGTGAAAATTGAGTCGACTCTCAAAGGAAAGAGCTTTATGACTCTGGAATCACATGACACATCTCACCTTACTGTGATCATTTTGAAAATTTTATCAAAATTCCTCTGAAGTCATTTACAGCTGCAAATAAAGATACATTTAATACTGTAGGGAAAGGTGAAATGATTGTTGACATCCCCAATGGCTCGAATATATCAAAATTACAGCTGACAGAAGTCCTGTATTCTCCAGAAGTTGGCTACACCCTCATTTTGATAGGCTAACTTGATGAGCAAGGTTACTAAATAATATTTGGTAATGGGAAATGTTCCATTCATCAGCCCAATGGAAAAATAATTGGCAAAATACAAAAGACTAATAAAGAACTATACCAAAGTGTACAGGAATCGGAAACTGCAAATATCACATTTGATAAGGTATCCATGATGGAATTACACTGATGAATGGGGCATATTATATCCCAGATAGCTTGAAAATTAGTAGAAAAGGAAATGATCACTGGAGTGAAGCTGGACACTTCAACAGAAGAGCCCATCTTTTGTGAATCTTGCACATATGCAAAGTGTTACCGCTATGCATGATATTGTTTGTTGTGAGAGTAGAGTCAAATGCTAGTCACGTTTCCCTAGCGCGTCAAGGGGTAGAGTCCTTGAACTGGTTACTTTAGCCACCAGTGGGGGGCCTCATCGAGGTCAGTTACGACAGAGGGAACAGCCAGGCGTTTCAGGCTGTATGCTGTCTTGCGTGCCACTATTTACAACTTGCTAGCTGTCCTAGACTAGAGAGGGAGGAGTCACTTAGTGCACACAGAGGTAGCAGGATAATCAAGCATGTTAGGCAGTATCCAAAACTAAGGTCAAGCTGGGGCTTGCCTACAGTTTTGCACTATCTTAAATACATAAAATGTACTGCTAATAATAGACTACAATGAGGCGTATCACTAAGCCTATAAGTCATATAGAAGCGGTACTAGTCATAGGAAGGTGCATTAAGTCAGATAGATGCACGCGCGAGTCAAAACATGAAACATAAGAGTCAGTATACTAAAGATAGGAAGCATCAGGAAAGTGTGTTGAAGACGCATGTACTAAAGTCCAGGGAGATATTGTAAGTCTAGATAAGATCATAACACAAAGGCCACTCGAAAGCTGATTATAAAGAAACATGAAGGCGAGCGGGCAAAAGAATTTGCAGATGAAATACATTCTGATCTCTGGGGACTAGCACTAGTTGCAACTCTATATAGACAATATTATTATGTTACATTTACAGATGACAAAATAAGGCTAACTCACATCTACCTTCTTCACAAGAAAAGTGAAACATTAGAGGCCTACAAAACCTTTGATACATGGTGTGAAATACAATACAAAGCCTGGATTAAGACCCTCCACTCAGACCGAGGTGGTGAATATCTAGGAAAAGAATTCATGGTTTACCTCAAAAATTGTGATACAAAACAAAAGCTTACTATCCATGATACTCCCCAGCATAATGGTGTTGCCAAACAACTCAATTGAACAGCTGTAGAGAAGGTACAAGCAATGTTACATGCTAGTGGTCTTCCAAAATTTCTTTGGGATGAAGCAGCTCAATACGCAATATGGTTAAAAAACTGCACATCAACAAAAGCTCTTGATAGAATAACATTATGGAAGGCAGCAACTGGAAATAAACCTCATCTTCAAGGTCTTCACAAATGGGGAATGTCCAGTGTGGGTACGCATTGAAGGTGGAAATAAATTAGGTGGTCATGTGGAGGAAGGGCAATGGATGGGCTTTGATGACAGAAGCAAGGGAGGAAGGGTATACTGGCCAAAGAAGAAGACAGTAACAGTTGAACGAAATCTGTGGTTCAATGAAACAAAGGCTAGGGCTTCAGACATGCTTGATAGGGAGGATTTTGAGTGGGTCAAAGTGCCCAAAACCCTATTGCAAGTTGACAATCCAATTGTCAAACCTTACATTATGCCAGAAATAGAACCAGTCCAATTACCACTCTCTCCATCCCCTGAGCCAGATATTCCACAGGAACCTATTGCAGTGTGGGAAGGCCACACAGCCTCACCTCAGAAATCACCATTTCTCACTATTGGTCACCACTCACAACTTTAGCAATCCAATTAGCAAGTGACCAATAAGCCTACTACATATTCTCCTGATTCCATGTCATATTAACTCCAATCCAGAAGCTACAGAAACCTCAGACATGTCTATTTGAATATACCACATGATTCCTCTTACTTCCTTCTTTTACTCTTCCAGTCCAGTGACTGATCAATCTCCTGCATATTCTCTCTTAATCTCCGTACCCCATGACATCACATGCAACTTCTTCTGACCAACTCTCCACTTAACAGCCACTGAGATAATCAGACCATGAGATTGCCCTTCCTATCTTGACAATCACACTATCTAATCACTCAGCACCCTTGTCCACCCCTGTGCCATCCAGGTTATCTCATGTGCAACTCCAAAAATAGCAAGGTATGCCCCAGACTTCCATGATTATATGCAACACAAGCATTGTGTGCTTGCTCACTAGCCTGTTAACTATACCAAACTCTTCATAACTACTTTATTTTCTTCCCTACCCTTTCGCTTATTAGAGATTGGATTCTCCCACACCCTTTGAACTATTTCTCCATTTATCTCATTTTTTACACCATCTTACAAATAGTAAAATTAAAAATACTTCGCTAGCTACTTGCAAATGTTCTCTCTCTGTAGGAAGAACAAAAACTTGTATAGTAGTTAAAAAAAAAGAAAATTCAGTTTCCCTTTCCCCTCTTCTCAGAGAATATTCAGAAGCAGAGAAAACCAGCTCATCCTAAGTTTCTGTACTCTCCCAACTGATTTCACTGCTTT
The DNA here is from genome assembly GCA_009739215.1 of Floccularia luteovirens. Taxonomy (NCBI): domain Eukaryota; kingdom Fungi; phylum Basidiomycota; class Agaricomycetes; order Agaricales; family Squamanitaceae; genus Floccularia; species Floccularia luteovirens. Next base: position 2,596,684 of record VSJF01000004.1, read on the forward strand.
CACTCACTATAAGTCATCTAACTTGTTAAATATTGTCCTTCACACTCTCTTGTTAGCATATTTGGATCCTTTAGTGTAAAAAACTTGCTCGTCCAAGTGAGGACCTTGCTGTCGCTTCATTCTCCCTCACTTTGCTTGGACGTCTCTCACCTTCACTTATTCTCTCGACCTTGTCCTGTGTTTGCTCTCTTTATTTGCTCTCGACATTGCATTTATCTGTAACCTCATATTTACTCCCTTTCTGGCAAGAATATCCTTGACATGCTGTGTAGGTTTTCGAATGCACTTTGAGCAATCTGCTGAAGAGAGGTTAAGTGCAAGTAGGTTCAGAAACCTATGGAACATAGTGCTTCCATCTGTGTATCTAAAATGTCTTCTAGAGATTGGTAAGAAGGAGGAAATATGAAACCTACCAGAGAGGGTTCAGCTTCCAGATCCCGAGCATAAAAATGAGGCAGAGGAAGGCCTCTATGTTAATGACAAAATCGAATGATGAGGTTGAGTATACATTGAATTGCTAAAATACAAGAGGTGGAGGCAATTGAGCCGAGGATGCTTGAAGAAGCAAAACGACTGTCCTGATTGGCCATTGTGGGAGAAGGCAATCTAGGAAGAATTGCAGACACTGAAGGATGCTGGTACCTAGAAGTTAGGTTCATGCACTAGCAGGAGCAAACATTATTGAGTCAAAATGGGTCTTTTCGGGCAAAGAAAGATGCTGCTGGCAATGTCGCTTATTACAAGGCCTAGCTTCATTGCACAGGGATTTTCACAAGTCCCCAGAGTTGACTACTTTGACACCTAATGCTCCTGTTGCCAGATTGGCATCTATCTGTGCAGTTCTTGCTATTGCTGCACTGCCATGACATGGAACTTGATCAGATCAATATCAAGGGAGCATATTTGAATGGTGAACTCACCAACAATGAAATTGTTTAGTATGCATCAACCCCTCTGGCTGTTCAAAGCCATCATCCTCATCCTCAAAGCTAATAGCCCAGCTTCAAAAAACTCTTTATGGTTTGAAGCAGAGTGGGTGGCAATGGTATCATCAATTGATCCAAATTTTAGTTGAACAAGATGGGTTTTACTCAGTGTGATATTGATCAAGCTAGTGTTTTTCAAATGAAAAGGAGAGGCACTTACTGTAGTAGTGGTGCATATCAATGACTGTATAATTGTAGCAACATCAAAAGCACTGGTGGCTGAGTTTAAGGGAAAGATTTGAAAGCATGTTGAGATCACAGATTTCGGTGAGCTACATTGGTTGTTAGGCATTGAGATAAAGCGGAATCATGAAGCACATACCCTTTCACTTTCACAATGTTTGTATATTGATGCTATCCTCCATCGATTCAACTTTGAAGATGCAAAGCTGATTTTGATGCCTATGGACACCCACATTCACCTTTCTACCTCCCAAGCCTCAACTTTAGCAACTGATTTCGCAATCATGTGAGATGTCCCATATCGAGAGTATTACCATTAGGGGTTTATGCATTATCGTTTACTGGTTTCATTGTTGGGGTGTCCAGGTTAGGGAATGGTTGATTGTTGCCAGTCAGATTTCCCTGGTGCAATAGTAGGTTACACTACTACACAGGTTACAAACCACCTGTTGGGGTCTCTCTGAGATCAGTTACAGAGGAGGGGATAGCCAGGCATTTCAGGCTGTACGGTGTCATCCGTGCCACTATATACAACAATCCTGCTATCCTAGACAGGGGAGGGAGATTCACTTAGAGTGTCATGGAGGTAATAGAGTAATTGCCTGTATTAGAGGGTACTCGAAACTAAGATCAAGCTGAGGCTTATCTGTAGTTTTGCACTACTTAAATACAAGTATGCTACTTCTAATAATAAACTATTGTGTGCTTGCTCAGTAAGCTATAAGTTAGTGCAGAGTCATACAGAAGTATCTACAAGTTATTTAGAAGCTTATACAAGTCATTACAAGTTGAAAGAACCAAAGTGCAAGTCATAATACAAATGTGTATGGAAAAGTAATAAATGAGGCGGGAACGTGTTATGCGTATAGCCTAAAGTCCAGGGAGATAAGTGCATATCTAGATAAGATCATAACAGCTTTACTGTATATAAGGATGCTCTCTATCATTTAATAAAGATGGTCCTTTCTGGATAAGTGGTAGTATACTAACTAAGTATGTGATTAAGTAAGCACAAGGTAAGACTTGAGTCCCTGTAAGGGCAACTAGGCAGTTTGTGCATTGAACCAGATAGGAAATCCAAAGTTATTATATTGTAAAGTATATATATTCTATCTACTCACCTGGATAGGAAATCCAAAGAGAAAAGTCTAAGGATTTCTGTCCAGGGGTGTTGCTATATATGTGGATAAAAATAGAAGAGGTATTGAAGGAGAGTTACAATCTTAGATGGGTGGCAACCTTAGTAACTATATCTAAATATATAACTTCCTGATAGTAAGCATGTTAAAGTTATATCAAGATAGTGGGAAGTGGTGTTGAGATATTGCTGAGTGGTTTTGAAGGGTTCAAAGAATTGAACTTGGGGTTCTCCTTACAGTCCCTATTACTATGTACCATATAGATGGCTGCTCAACATATTTAACTGTCACCTGTTGGGGCCTCACTGAGGTCAGTTACAGTGGATAAACACACAGGCCTTTCAGCATATATGGTGTCACCATGCTGTTATATACAATAATCCTGCTATTCTAGACAGGGGAGAGAGTTATCACAAAGTGTAAGAGAGTAATTGCCAATGTTATTGGATACTCAAAACTAAGATCAAGCTGAGGCTTGTCTGTAGTTTTGCACTACTTAAATACAAGTATGCTACTACTAATTATAACCTATTGCATGCTTGCTCAGTAAGCATTGAGTTAGCTACAAGTCATACAGAAGTACTACAAGTCATTTAGAAGCTAGTATAAGTCATATAGAACTACATCTGAGTCAGAGTGTGAGATATACAAAGAGAGTGGGGAAATGAGGCAGAAATGTATTGTATGCATGTTCTAAAGTCCTAGGGAGATAGCACATATCTGGATAAGATCATAATAATCAATCTCTTCTATTTTTATCTATATATATAGCAACCTCTCTCAACAGAAATTCTTAGACTTTTCTCTTCAGATTTCCTGTCCAGTTTAACATGCTTTCTGTTTCACTAAACTACTTGCAATACTTCAAAATATGCATTGCATGAACTGCCCAGTTGCCCTTACACTAGAGATATTATGAAATTATATAAAAAAGCAAGTTTTATAAATATTTAGACTTTTTTAAATATATATTATAATAATTCATAAGCTAAAAACTTTACTTGAAAGCAATTTATAAGAGAAATTTATAATTTTTAAGTATTATTAAAATTATAGTAAATTTATAAGCTTAATATTAGTAAAATATTTAGTAAGTTAAAGTTGGTCAGATATCTAGGTATTACATATATTTTAGACTAATCTAACTTTATCTCTTCTTTTATACTATATATATAAGGGCAACATAAAGTCTGAAGATGATAATGCAAATTCAAGGATAATTCCAAGATTATTCAGACTAATAGAGAGAATCTAAAGTTATGATTAAAAAAAGAATAAATGATGTGTAAGAAAAAAACATTTTTAAGACTAAGTTTATGATCTAAAAAAAAAAGATCCTTGTTGGCTTGTCATTATTAATGTACAGGCTTGGGTGGCTATGTTACTGGCTATATATATCTATAGATATTGAACATTATCCAAAAAACATGAAGTATTTTTGTGAAGAAACTGCAAGTGTGATCATACAGTTGTGTTTTCATATATCAGGGCATTGGAACACATCCAAAAATGTCCAAAACAGTCAAGAATTGAATGAGTTATGATGAAAACAAGTTTTATATTTCATCAAGTGATCCAAACATATTAAAAATATTGGTTATGCCATAACTCACTCATTTCTCAACCGTTTTGGTTGTGTTTAGACGCGTTTTGATGGGGCGAATTTCCCCTATATAACGCGTTCCATGCGCACCCACTGCGCGCTATAGGTACGCCATGCCATGCCCTGGCCTAGCCTGAGAAAGCCCAAGCCAGGGCACTTTCATGCAATGTAGTCTTGTGTATCTAAGATCTCTGAGAGTAATATAATCTACCACCAGTAAGTGATGATAGTGAGTCTGTTACAAAGTACCGAAAATGTTCACTGGTGTCAATGGACAACAACTAATGTTGCTCATTGTTCCTTACATAATCCATTTACCTATAAATGATATTCGCAGAACGAAGTTACTTTTCTGTGCGCATGTCTGACTTACTGGATCTTGAGTACATTGCGGATATTTGCGATCATAATCCATATCCTGAACAGTCCATTGGGTAAAGCTCTGACGAGGGTTTTGACTATATTGTATTTACACCATTTGCCAAGGTATATCTATTTTTAGCATCATATGCACAAGGAAACATGGCTGGGGTTGTAGTGCTTCAACTTCACGGTTCATTGGGAGCATCTTGGAGGTCATTTGACTCGATATGATCGTCGCGGAAGTCACTGATGTACCGGGGAACCGGACCATACATCAGAGAATCGGTGCTTACAAAAACTGTCAACTGAGAATACTCATATCATCACGAACCTTGCTTGTTTGGCGTGATTGAACATTAAATGTAGGTGCTTTATGCCGTTCCTATCGCAGGTCTTAGGTTACACCGCAAATTTCGTGAACGGCTAAGTTGTATCCCTTATCGCGCCCCGTCACTACCGTTTAAATGGTATCTGTCGTTCTAATCGAAGAAACAGCATCCAACACAGCAATAGCGGCTAAACCATGACCTCGTAACATATTAGTTTTACTACGGTTTAATCCCACCTAACGGAATTAAATTGAAAAGACAGTCGAGCAGATTCATGTTCCAATTTGTGAGTTTAAAGCCCATAGACGATTTATCATAGTATATTTGTAGCCGAAGCAGATAATTTATTAGAGCATTGACTGCTGGTATTAAAAGGTACACCGGCTTTCAGTACTAGTTGGGAAGTCTGGGGTGAGGGGTCTAACCTATGACCAGACAACTCTGTGATAATGCACACATATGTATCCATAAGTGATAGAGACTACTTAGAAATCAAGGAGGTGGCAGAACAGGGACTTTCCACATAACGTCAGTTCTCGTGTTTCAGACGCTTGTTTATCCCTCCCGCTCCCCCCTTCTTCCTAAGTCAAAAAAAACCAGGCTCTGGAGACATTCCCTCTATGGCGAGTCATGGATTCTTGATGCGCCACCCCCTCGTTAGAAATATCATTTTGTGTTTAGTGTCCGCGTAATGCTTTTGGCTACAAATGCTATGAAATACTGTTGAACGGGGCATGCCGTGAAGTGAAAATCCATATATAATCCGCTCAGTCTCCACCGCTGCACTTATCCACTGCGCAGCAAACTTGAAAACTATCAGCTAATCGTTACATGTTCCCGTTATCGTGGGCTGGCTGGCAAGAGATGTTAGCCAAAGTGCGGGGCGGCCGAGGACCTCAGGTAGCACAAGAAAATATGGAATTTAACGAAATTGGGTCGATCATTACAGCCGCCTCTACTACCGCGTATAAGACAGAAGATGAAGTAAGTTTTGTGGCAAGTTATGCATCTTAACGTCTTTCTGATCGAGGTGTCAGCCGTGGGTAACATCAGAACACATTAGCAGCATGTATGCCCACATGATTAAGATCATGGGTATTTGTATGGATCAGATCATTCGCTTCCTTCGTTGTGTCATGAATGGCTTGTTCAAGTTTCTGGTTTACACACACACAATTCTGCTCTTGTCGTGGCCGATATTCGCCTCAACTCGATTAAGAAGACTGGAACGTCCGGGTAACGACGATCGTCCACTCACCGGTGAAGGAAGTCCGACCACCTGGGCAGTAGCAATATCAAGCTTTGTCACAATATGGAATATCACGCTGACCATTTCTGCACTTCCTCTCCCGTGAGTGAAATTACCGTTATTACATAGCTTGGAATTACTGATGTTCGATACTGTAGAGTGTTGATGAGTGTTTTCCAAAACTCGAACATGACATTTCTTGGAGCTACGGAAAAAGCTCTGGCACTAGCGTCGCTAATTAGTTCCGTGACGACTGCGATGCTGAGTTTCGCCTGTATCATCTGCCAGGAGACGATTAAAAGCCCTAGATTTGCTAGTTGGTTTTTTAGAGTTGAAGTTAGGTATGCTTCGCCTTATGGAACCTGAATAGAATTTACAAAATAATCGGCAGGAACTAGGAGACTCAGTCATTTGGGTATTCTGGAACCCTGCCATCTTAATTTCTCTGCCAATCATCTGGTTGACATGGTCAGTTTACCCACCCAAAGCATTCCAGATCGTATTGAAAGAATTTTTACCAGGTCAATCCTTTTATTCCTGACCGCAATTGGCATTTTTGCTTGGCGTATGACAACGCAACTCCCCGTTTCGCCACCTCCTGATTTTCCTACCGCCTACTCCATTGCGATATCTAGCTTTTTAGCCTTCGCAATCCTCCAACCTATCATGGTGGTGTGCACCATGATCAAATTGGGTTGACTGTGACGTCATCCCATATTGGCTATCAGAGATATCGGATTTCAGAGCTTCATCCTCGTTTTTATAGATTCTGCGGTGATTTTCAACAGTCAAACAATTAATTAAAAAAGAAAGAAAAAAAGAAGCAACATACCGCATATATACCCCCATGTTCGTAAGATGCACTTTTATAGTAACTATTACTATATCTGATTGATAGAGGTGTGTCAGGGTTATCAAATAGTTTCGTTCTTTAGCACTTTGTTAAAAAATGGGAAGCAATCGGACATCGTAAGGACCGTCATAGAGTTGTTTTAGAGCTGATGGTGGTCATTCAAATACGTGGAGTGAATCATAAGTCATGACCGTGGGAACGATACGTGTTAACATACAAATGACAATCTCAGCGAACAACAGCCTTTGCTCAACGTTCAACATCTTTATCAATACTAACCACTCTCCCTTAAGCTTATTGTATTATATAGGTCAGCCACGATACATTAGCCATGCGGCTGCTAGCTCTCTCGACCATTCTTGTTTACTTTCTCAGTGGAGCGCATGCTGACAGCGGTAGTGGCTTGTATCCACCTGGTCTCCTACCAATGATTAACAAGGCAAACCTATTACTGTCAACCGGACAGTTTAACGAGGCTGCAAAGACATACAGTGATGCAATAGGTATTACTCGAATGAACCACTCAATAGTTTCACCTGTTCACGAAATAAATATATTCCAGACCAGTCTCCAGCAGACTATCTTCTCTACTACAAACGGGCCACGGCGTATCTGTCGTTACAACGACACGGTTCTGCATTAGATGATTTCGACAAAGTGCTCTCGTTGACGTCAAACACCTTTGACAATGCACACCTAATGAAGGCGCGCATTTTTACGCGAGAAGGGAATTTCACCTCTGCGCGCTCTTCTTTGTCATTATATATTAAAGCAAAGGGGAAGAAGAAAGATGCAGATGCAGAGGAGCTGGACCGAGATATCTCGGAAGGTGAAACGACATCGCAGAAGGTGGAGAAGGAACGCAGAGCAGAGTTATGGAATGCTTGCGTGGAGAGCGCAACTCAGGCTTTACGGATAGCCAGTCATTCCTTGCAAATACGGACGTGGCGCGCAGAGTGTGCGTTGGCAGCTGGTGACGTTGATAGTGCTGTTGGTGACCTGACGTGAGTCTTTCTGATTTATGCGGAAACAAACTACTCACATGACGCAGGCGCCTTACCCATCTGCTACAACCATCTACCACACTCCTCACCCATATTTTCCGACTTTCCTATTTCTTTCTAGCTCCTTCTCCAGCCCCTTTAAATGCTCTTAAACAATGTTTGCACTATGACCCAGATTCTAAGAAATGCCTTGCTTTACATCGCCTGTTAAAGTCATTCGATCGTGGATTTAATATGATGGATGAATTAATGGCCAAAGAGGATTGGAGGGGAGTTGTCAAGCATCTTCTTGGTCCAGGAGGTGGCAAGCATGGTGAACTATGGCGCAGGTGGGAAGAAGCTATGGCAGAACACGTTGGTCAACCCGATGGTGTCCTACCTCTTGTACCATCCGAATTACTTGGTTCAACAAATGATTCATCCAAAAAGTACAAATTACAATCGTTACCGATACCCAGCCCCACGAAATACTCGCCCCCACGACAAATTCTCGTCCGTTCCCTATGTAAAGCGTTTACACATTTATTAGACGCCAGCAAGTCATCGGAAGAATATAAAAAGCAGACAGAGAAGTGGTGCGAGGAGTTGTTGTCACTCAACGGTTGCAATGAGGACATTGATGGTCTTGTCGGCCGAGCAGAAGTACTCTTGGGTAAAGAGGAATGGGAAGAGGCTGTTAGAGTTCTTGAAAATGCATTTAAACTTAGTGGACAGAGTGACCGTTCTGTAAGTGTTTCTCCGAGGAGCAGAGTCTCTTATTAACGATGTTGGACCACTAGATTCACTCACGCCTGCAAAAGGCGCAAAGACTTCTAAAGCAAAGTCGACAGAAAGATTATTATAAGATCGTAGGTGTTTCGCGCGATGCAGATGAAAGGACCATCAAAAAGGCATAGTTAGTATATTTCATATCTCTTGTTCATGTATTCCACTAACCACTAAATCTAAACCAAAAACAGCCGTAAAGCTGCGAAATCGGCACATCCAGACAAAGGTGGCTCAGAGGCCAAAATGGCGCTACTCAACGAAGCGTACGAGGTACTTTCGAATCCTGAGCTACGTGCACGGTTCGACAACGGCGAGGATCCTATGGATCCGATGGCCCAACAAGGTGGTCACCCATTCGCAAATGGCCAACATCCATTTGCACAGTTCTTCCAACATGGAGCACCCCGAGGATTCCCTGGCGGTGGTTTCCAATTCCATTTCAGTCATGGGCATTAGTCATGCCAATAGCTATGTTGTACAGATCTAATGGCGGCGGTGGCGTGTAATGGTACCCTTATGAAAATGCTTGGGACATTGGACCAACAACTTCGTGTTTGAATTTTCAGTTGAATGGTGCTCTGCATATCGTCAGAGTCTTATCAGGAAGACTGATCTGGTTCAGAAGAACAAAGCAAAATTGACAGAGAACAACATGTCATGGAAGTATGAGATATCAGAAGTTACTCATTCGTCCTATCACCTCAAGTTCTCAAGCTTTCCCATCGGAAAATATCTTTCCCGTATACCGGCGCGAGGAGATCGGCTTTCAGTGAACTTGGTGATTCTGAGTAGAAATGAGAGTAATTCACTGCAACAAGTATCCATTGGTTGCTGTCAACATTCCAACGCAAATCAGACAGATCAGATTTCCTACATTGTCACACCATCTGTATTTTCAAGCCGCCCACTTGTAAGGGGACAATATAGTACATATTCAGATTATTACGGAACAGACCCACACTCCGCATTCCCTATTGAGCTTCTTTTTTTTTCATCAACAGGAGTAATCAAATTTTGAGAGTGAGGTTACCGACTTAGAGATATAGTAGACAGTTCAGAGTCAAGGTAAACGGTATTGAGTGTTAGAGGAATAGAAATCGGCGTGTATTGTACGAATTGAAGTTGAAATAAAAGTACTTAAATGACTCTACAAAATTAATAGACGAGACAAAGGAAACACAGCGTGAAGGGCATGAAAGGCATAATGCGTTCGTGCACGTACAATCTAATCTAATCGGAAAACGGTCATGTGAAATTGATCATGTGATGAAAAGAACAAACAGAATCCAAGGGCAATCACGAAAAAAAACTGTACGACGCTGTCCAGTTAGTTACCATAACCCAACGAGATGTTGATGTTTTTCGAAAAGCTCCTGAAGATTATTAGCATTACTATGGCATACAACAAAGCCAATAATAATATGCTAAACAGAAAGACCGAATACCCAATGGGAAGATTAGAAATATTCAGAACATCAGAGCTCTCATTTCCTGTATTAGAGAAAGCTAGAATACCCAAAGCCACAAATAGCATTACATATGACCAGCACATCGAAGCAAGAGGTATGGCAAGGATAACAGACGGCTTCCAGAAATACACTTTAGTTAAATGAGGATGGTCCGATCCCTGTTTATGGTGATAATATTGTCAGCTTTTTTTAGTGAGGCTCGCGAGTAGATTAAATAACGCACATCCATAAGCCAGAAAAGCTCGAATCTTGAATGTTTGAGCGTCTCTTCATGCATTACATGAATGAAAGCAAGGAGTAAAGTTGCAATAGCACCAAAGAGAGAGGCCAATACCAGAAGTTTTTGGAAATTTGAATTGGTGAATTTGACTATTGTTGTGTTAATGCTGATAAAAGGATATCATTAGTTCAGAGCACGTTTTCCACTGGTGGTGACCTACGGGATTAGAACTCCAGCCACAATGATCACACCCTTTTGCTCCTTCGCAAATTTTTCGATGAGTCTTGGGAAATCATCTCCAGCAAACCTCGTTTGTGTTCCGAGGCTAATGGTCCCTCGCGATAACGCCAAGGCCGAGTTGGGAGAATACGGGTCTTGGTTGCCCAATTCCCCTGCAGCCGAATATGATGAAGGTATGATTTCCTCTAAAGAACGGATGATCCGTCTAACTTTTACTGCATAGAAGTGAGGCAAGCAAAGCAATACAATATATATGTGTAGGCAACATAATATATATAAGACGCTGTTCAACAGCGTGGATGGAGAGGCGATTATATGCGCTTTTCTCAGGATATCCACGATAGACAGCGCTAAGGCGCTTATATAAGCTCCCAGAAGCCCTATGATGTTCAAAGACAAAGAATAGAATGTGGGAGCCTGTTCCCGGAGACTAGGCTGCGGGCAGGATTGCCGCTGAGAGCAGCTGGCGTAGTTCATGCTATGGGTATCAGCTGATAAACATTGAAGCTCGTGTTCTCTTCTACGTCCAATCTGATCATCAGTCATGGCACGCTTGAGGACAGTCAATGTTGGCGCGCAGACCCCAAAGGGTGAGATGATCTGTGGGACTGAGGCAGTAGGCAAGGAATCAGCACGAGTTGGCTGCATAAGAAATAGAATAATTAGGGAAGGTGCGTGACGGGTTAAATTAATAAGTCAAGAGAAGAGACTATTGTCGTGAATCGGACGGGGGACCTGTTTTGTGTGAATCCGCTAGTCGAGGCGAAAGCTATAAGTACTCTCTGGTCATCGTCAGGTGGTCGCACGGCCTCTGCTTTTACAAGGCATAAGGACTCTTTGCATGTTGTATGTCAATCACTGCAACACACATGGGCTGAGGGTACCCTCCGCAGCGTATGTCTACATCCGACTCCGCCAGTTACCAGCGCCTTTTCCAGTATTGGAAAGCTTGACTCTGGACCAGCAAACGTTTCATTCATAATCAAAGCTGTAAAAAGCGCCTGTATCACAGAGAATCAACGGTTTAACTCCCAGATCTGTCTCTAGCAGAGAAACGCATCGAAGGGTGCAGGAGTAAGTCATGCTATGTAGATGGCCATAGATATGCCATAGGGCAATGACTGACCGGCAATTTAACGAGTAGCCAACAGTATTCTACCTCACAATATCTCTGATGTTCAACCTATATAACTTATTCAGAACACTGTTTACGTTTACTTCTCGGTATGAATGTAGCTTGTAGTTCATTCATTTCAAAATCGATCATGATCGAAATCGCTAAATTCATTTAAAAGTTGATGAACTGACTTACAGTAATCGTCACTTTCCATAAACGTTTCAAATGGCAGGCAGTGGCCCCTTGTTCTCAATGATGGACATGCGAAAAACGGTGACGGGCCAGCGCTTGTACCGAATGCTGTACACGTCGAAAAACATGAGGCTTGTGTTCTGTGTTGTAGTTCCTGGTTTGTAATTGGACGTTAAAACAGTCAAGTGAAGTCATGTACATGTGCCGCTTTATAATAAGCTGACCTATCTTTACCCTTGCTGTTTCATCGACGAAAAAGTTTTTCACTGGAAGCTGCTATTGGTGAAATAGGTGTTTCTTTCAACTCTCACACACTCAGATATGACCATCTAATCTATCCTGGAGAATCTAAGTGTGTTCAAGAACGATTAAATGTCCATCAATTCTTCTAGATAAGGGATTATTAAATATTCAATTTGATTTCTGCCTTGTAGGTAAGTGACCAGAGTTTCTGGAATATTAAGCCAGCCAAATTATATATTTCATCTTACGTTTCCGACAATTCAACGGACAAGGCTATCGGAAATTCGGTTCCTTCAATTACTTTATATGGAAAAAACAGTGCTGGGTACACATATATGTATTAACACACCAACGTTCCTTGCTCTTAAACACTTGGATCCCAAACAAGTTCAAAATGAATTGGATGGTCAGATGATATTTAAATGATATGAAGTTAAATCCGGGAGAATATAATAGGATCAAAAGCATGTGCCAAGCAACCAAAGCGACTTCCGTTTATCGAACTATCTGGACTTATGCCGGGATTTCCATATCAATCGATCGGACGACCAGAATATAACAGAATCGCAGCTGCTACGACTGGTTCTAGCAAACCCATCTGTAACGCTGAAATGGCAATATCAAGTGATATATGGTCATCCTTCCTTGATAATCTCACAATGAAGTCGCGGCTAGTGGAGCCCGAGTTGTACATCTAAGGTCACTGTGTGTCAATAATAGATTATGAAATGGGGAGTTAAACGCACATGAATAACATTATTGCTGGGAACAATAGCAAGCATCGACGCCCCGCACCGCATCATCCTCATGCTACAAATGAATTGATGAGTCATAAACAAAAGATATGCCAAGGAGTGGAAATAAACCTGCGGTCTGACGAAATCCCAATCCATTGAGAGGTGGGTTGTCGGCTAACAATTGTGTTGACCTGTACTAAAGGAGTCATTTGCCACTCGACTACTGCAAATGTATCTCCTCCAGGCCGTTTGCAAACTGTCAATTGGTCGGAGCCCGATACTTCAGTAGATATATCGTAGTATTTTTTATTTTGGGTGTCGATGAGACTGCTGTTGAGAATGCTGGAACTTCTGGAAATAAATAGGAATGATAGATATGAAGGCGACGAAGGCGATGCGGAGGTAGGTAGAGCACCGAAAGTGGGGGGTTGGTGACCGTTGCCTCCTGAGCCACCATTATTGATGGACAGGGGGTTCTGTGGATTGGACCAACCAGCTTGGGCATAAGGATTGATTGTGTACATTGAAGTGCGGTTTGTATGAGGTGATTGTTGAGAAGGACTAGATATGTTGTAAGTTGCGAGTTGATCAAAAATGCAAAACTAGGCCAGATTAAATACCTTTTTTCCTATGCCAGAACCTTAACGCGAGGTAATAACGCACTGCATAACCGGCGGTCATAAAAATGAAATTCACCCATGAAAGAAGCTCTCTAGCTGAAGATGACTTGAGGTCTTAGCGGTCAGCTCGGGGGTGCTCTTATCATTGCAAAACTTGAGTAAGCAGTATGACTTCCAACGAAGAACCCGTTCGGGTAGCAAAGCAGCTCAAAGTTAGGTCCTGTGCTTCTGGGGATCGCGATTTTCTCGAATTTGAGCACTGCTTCGTTATCGCCGATGAGGGAGTAAGTAAAAAAGATGAATTGTCTGGGAAATAAAACAATATAAAAAACCTGATTGTCGTTCGGTCATCTCGGGGAGCCTTCTCCTATTGACGTGTTTTGAACTTTTTTGAAAAAATGCAGTGTTTGCAGTTCTTCAAGACGGCTGAAAGCGTGTATTATATGTCTATATGATACTCTATAGGGATACTCTGGTCTCACACAGTGTGGCTTTACCTAAATACAACATTATAACATGAGGTCGTTTGGTTTTGATATGCGCGCTCCAACGAACCGTCGGTACGCGGGCGGGTTTGCCTTTTTCTGCTATATCACGTCGTATTTTTGAGGCTGTAAGCTCACCTTATACGGCAGACCTTTTGCTTCATTTAAGATGCCAGAAATAGTGCGCCACCCCCACAGCCGAGCCGTAGGAACTATCAGTTAATTGACTGCGTTTTAGATAAATAAAAAATATTACCCCTTAACAGTAATTATGTTTTCAGGCTAATAGCCACATTCACGACAATAGGATGGTCTGGAATTGATTGTGTTCTAAGTACTTAAAAAATCTGGCGCGGGTTCAATTCGCGGAGGTGTTGAACAGTTTTCTCGATTTGGAAGTTATGATTTTCTCCGACGGCCGTTGTGTCCGTAGGCCAATTTAATTCAGGTCAGTCCCCGAGAGTGCAAGAAATTGACGTATACTTGTCAATCGCTTATTAGTATCGAAATTTCTTCGACTTGAGACATTCTATTCTATCTGTTCGAAGACCAAAACCTTGTACCCGAGCTGGCCCACAAAAGTTGTTGTAGGTCCTGGCAGTGCCGGCATGATGAAATTTGTTTGCCGTTGGCCACATGTTCGGAAGTAGTTGAGGAGCCTGCGACGACCTGTCTGAATCGGCGCTCTTACCACGTTGAAATAGCAGTTTTTAGTGATTTTGACGCTAATTATTCTCCAATTTTGCGCAACGTTTGCGAGCGCTCGGTAATTTCCAGTAACGCGTCTGATCCACAGAGCTCGGAGTCCAACCACATGAACAGCAAGTTAGGAGGGTATATACGCATCGCTCACCTTTTTGGCGTTAGTCTCGATATAATAATATTTCACTAATCATCTACTCCTTCATTGGATTTCAAAGGCAGTTCATGAAGATGTGTTTATATGGGGGTGCATCATGTTATCCTCACCTCCCAAATATCAAGTCTAGATATCTGCCAATTAGTCAATAATAATGACCAAATCACTAATAGAGCGTGTGTAAAGGATTAGCTTGCGCACCAAGAACAGTTCTTGACCTATTTTGTAATTCAATCCAATCCATACGATCGATTCCCTCAACACACCTACAATTCAAGGCACTGATTTGATTCCGCTACAATGGGAGAGTAAGTTTCAGTCATTTGAATTACTAAACGAATGCCACATTGTGCTTTTTCTCCAGGATTCTCGGGGACGGGCATGTCGGTCATTTAGAGCGCAAAGTCGATCAACTCGTGCTGATAATGCCACATAGCATTTGTGGGGGTGATAAAGTATTATTCCTATCAAGGACTGCCATCCAATCCTTTATTCAGCGAAACCACACAATACTTATTTCTGTAAGTCACCTCGTAAATCATAGTTGGAAAATATTTATTTATGGACATACTGCATATGAGAACGGCCGATTCTGTTGATTGATCGCAAAATAGGGTCAAAAACGGTCGATTTTGGTCGGTTTCAGGGTAAATGCGTAGAAAATTTATAGATATTATGACCTGTGTCTTCTTCAACGATGCTTGTGACTATAAGTAGCTAGAATATTTGAAAGCCATTTGTGATCAAGAAAATAACGGAGTCAATGATAGAATCTAACCTCACAAAGGATTTCGGGCGACAAATCGCCATGTATCTATAATTGAAATACCCTGAATAACACCACGCGTCATCTTTGCCGATAGCAGTTTCAACTTCAGCTCTGACATCCTTCTACAGAGGTTTAGAATTGAATTGAATCTGACGCCAATTTTATAAGCAAACAAATTTCCAAATGTTAACCCGAACCTGTCCATTTGAAAGGGTTATGGTATACAACAGCACTGGTATTATTTGAGAGGAGTGGCGCATTGTCCGATATGCCCTTTACAGATGGCGTCCGACTCCCTTGGGTCTTTAACGTCATTGTATAGTCAATTTCACCCGAAGAGATGTTGCGCTTGGAACTGAAATTAGAAGCTTACCAATGACTCGGTGTCCATAACATCATGATATTGTTGCAAGCTTATGTCGTAAGCATCGGACACCCCGCTGTTACTCAGTGAACCAACATCGTGATGACGAAAGTTCTCCATGTAATTCCCTCAAAATAGTTAAAGGAGTCTAGGCCCGTTAGCTAGAGATCTGTTCCAACGACCATTCGCGATGATTCGCGAGCACAAACAAATTGCTTTGTATTCTTCAGATATACGTTGG
The DNA here is from genome assembly GCA_009739215.1 of Floccularia luteovirens. Classification (NCBI taxonomy): domain Eukaryota; kingdom Fungi; phylum Basidiomycota; class Agaricomycetes; order Agaricales; family Squamanitaceae; genus Floccularia; species Floccularia luteovirens. Next base: position 2,612,717 of record VSJF01000004.1, read on the forward strand.
GTGGGGAAGGCGATAATGTGTCTTTTTCATAGTTCATCACAACGACACAGACGAAACAAGTAAAGTATTTCATGATATCGATCCACGCTCCGTATTTCCTGAACCGCCAAGCAATGGTCCAAACTACATAAAAAGTTTTGGTTTAGTTGGTAATATTATTCCTAAAGGGTCAGCTTACTTGTTCCAATCCTTCATTTCTGGAACCTGGCTGTGCATCAGCTCCATCTGTTTCCACATTACTAGGTTGCCCCTCCGAAAGGCTAGGAGTAGAACGCTGATATATCCGAAGAATTGCATAAGTATGTGTTACTTGATGAGGATAGTAGTGTGGAATTGATACCGTATCACGTTTTGCGTTTCCTCCTGCGCCTTTTTTGCCCCCACCTGGTGCTGTAGACGATGCTCCTACACCCGTTGGAAAAGGAAGCTCATCCCGTGGCACAATATCAATAAGAAAATCGAATTGGTCCGATTTACTCAGAGCTTTTGCAATGTCAGAACGAGATAGCGTTCTACGCTTGTTTGAATCGGCGATGATGAATGCGCGGGCTGTGATTTCAGCAATAAATACTTATCGGACACTATACTTCAATAACGCCTTTGTTTCCTCAATGCATGAAAATGCGCACTTTCACAGGCTTTACAAAATAATATTGGAGCTACAAAGTAACGATGGTAAATATACAAGACCGTGATAGGGAATCTAATTCTAGAGACATACCGTCTGCAGCTATCATCTTCAAGACAACGCCTCAGTTTCAAACAAACGCAGATCTTCTGAGCTGCGTACCTTCACATCCGGGTCACTTTTCATAACTTTCTTTATCCTTGCCAATGGCAGAGGGGGGTGCCGATAGTCCGGTGTTTCTTGTTCTGCTGCATCTACTTGACGTTGCCAGAAAGATCGCAAGAAGTCGTTGAGGGGTTCACCAGAACGGACATAAGGTGTATTTGACATATTTGACATACTATAGAGGAGATTGTGAACTGCAAGAGAAAGCGTGAAAGCGTTGAAACCAAAATTGACCCAAATGGTAAATGTTGCACTTTATCAATGTTCCAACCCTAACCCCATTCTTGGTTCATAATACTCCGGTCAATGCCTCTCAATGAAAATACACAATCTCGGAAATAATAATTGCAAAGTCATGAAAGAATACATACACAAGGCTGAGCTAGGCAAAAAAAATATACAGACAACTTGGGGTACTATTAAATATTATGGAATGGTGGTGTGAGGACATGCCAAGAGCCATCCTCTTTTGGTGGTTATAAGAATAATAATACACTATATTGTACTCTGCTAATGCGAAATGTCATAGTCGAAATTGTGCAATGTGTCGCATTATCAAGAAGGAGACCAGTATCTCTGCGAGCACAAAATATTAAACCTCCCCAATATCAACTGAACGCTCACTCACCAATGGAAAGATGTGCAAATTGCTCGTAGATCGTTAAATTATTGCCAGATACATCGTAGGCACGTACATCCGGAGGTTTGAGATCATAGTGTGCAACCAAGTAATTTTCCATAGTTGTGCACTGCAAGAACAAGATATGTGTGTGGCATGAGCAGGCTTAACTTTAAATGTACATGACGAGACACGTACAGTCCACTCTTGTCCAGGCACGCTGCGATAGTTCCATTTGTACTCTCTCCCATCAGAGCCGACAAATCTCCTAGAGAGCGATCTTTAGAGAAAGATACTGGTTAGAAATTATTCTGCAGTATCGCACGGTGGAGAGTCATACGATCCAAATAGTGAAGTTTTTCTCAAGTATCGCGCCATAGGGACCATGGCCTGGGAAGGCGGTTTCATAAAGGAGATATAACCCAGTGATTCGTCAGGGAGGAACTCAAGATGGACAATGGGATCACGGTCCAAGGGGAGTGTGCTCCGATGTCTTGACGCACGTCTGGACATTTCATATATCTTCGTCGTCGTCCTCCCAGGCATACGTGCAACATGAAAGAACATCCGGTCATACATGTCGTCAAAGTCGGAATTGGTGTTGATAGCTGTTCGATCTTCCAATATTATGGGCAACGGTCGATGCATTATGATTTGTGAGTAAGTAGGAAGGGATGAAAAACGAACGAGAGGGGGGAAGGTGTATTGAACGCCTGACCGATGAGCGTATAAGTATTCGCGATGTATCGGATCCAAGGTGGGCAGATTGCACTTAAGGGTACCTTCACAGTGCACTTGGGAAAGGTAAGTTGCCTTGATGTTAAAACCCTATCACTTCACAGAAGGCACTCCTAGGTTTGGGCAGGCCACGGGTCCCATAACGGATTCTTGCCAAGGGCACATCAGTGTTCGTAAACGTTCAGGTTTTGTTGTCCACCGAACCCTATGCGTCAGATTTGACTGTTGTACTGACAGCTTCCTAATCAGTGTGACGCAATCACTTCGAACATAAGCTAATCGAGCAGATGTGCGAGGTTTGAAGATCAGAAAGAGTCTTTCCGAAGAAGATCGATGCCGATGAATGAGAAAGAACCACTGCAAGGAAGCTATTCAAGAAGAGAAGCTGGAAGTTGCATTTACATCAAGACAGCATCTAGCCACCTCCCCAGTGGCGCCAGTAAAAAGCCCGAAATGTCCCCAATAGAGATTTTCTGATATAGCTTTGGCAGCGTCGTAGTCGGATTATCATATGAATAGAAGTGAGTGGATGTAACATCAATATGCATTTGGAGTGGTTTGTGTTATAAGATAGCCCCCACGCACTACTGGCTGATCATAATTGTATTGAAATTGAGATGCATGACCTGGTGGCAGGTGTCAAAACATAACATACCACAGAGGTACCATCTGACGAAGCCTAAAGTAGAAAATTGTGCTCTGCCCGAGGAACAACGTAGGTCCGGTCTAAATACAGATCTGCAGTCAAGTTTGAGCGCTTTCATTGCGATAACAAAGGAATTACCTTCACATATATATCTTTTTCTCCCATTCGAGGGTGAAGGTCAGGGAAGAACTCTGTGCCGGCAAGACTAGCCATACAAATTTCATATCACATGAGGTTTGCATCATATGTTAGATTTGACACCATTGATCAGCTGGCTACTTATTAACCTTGGTGGATAAGGTTAGGCTTCACACACTCACACATCCTTCTTCCTTACATCCAACCTATGAGCAGCCAGGTACAAATACATTCTGCCGCCTAATGTTCGATTCAAGGCCACGACATCCTGGACCCGGGCTAACATCCCATGATTGCGATAGCTGATATACCAACCTGATAGTGATATCGGAAGGTCATCTGATAGTCGGACGAGCATCGTGCCATGATCATGAAGGAAGCCCTTAGGTATTAGAGACAGATGTTTCATGATATAGGTCATGGGATGACTTTCTGTGTGTAATACATTGCTCAAGAGGAGCGAAATGTGAGGCCATACAAGAGGAGCGCAGTACTTTTGGTATCACAGTAACGCAAATCTAGATGATTCTTTTAACAAAGCAAGATCCCGCGATCCTGAGACTCGTTCTTTTTGTTCTATTAATTGGCAAGCATACCGTGCGTATCGTTCCGGCGGCCTTTCACCAAGCGGCGGGAGGTATCTTAACGAATGAAGCCGAGGAGGCCATATCACCAGTTGTCCCACAATAACTTCAATATGAAAGATTACTCACAAGATAAAAAAAGGTCTGGGAAAGGATTTCACTAGGTCTGCATTCCTTCAAATCCACCTTCTCCCATCATGCTTGCCGAGGTTTTTGCATCTAGGAATAATTCACCCATCTCACTTATATCCTCAAGTTCAATCTGATTGCGACCAGCCAGCGTAGCCAGAATTGAAGCTGGCATCAATAGTTGTAATGAATACCTGCAAATAACAGTTTAAAAAAATAAAGCTTTGAAAAAGATAAATATATATGAACACACCGCAAAGAGCTCTTTTCGCCCTCAGCTGATAGCTTATCGAGCACTCCGGCACCAAGTTTTAACCCTTCTGTGTTTGCCCTCAATTGCACAACTTTTCCTACTTGTTCTCGGGTGTAGTTCTCTGTCTTGACGATCATACACCTGAAATCTCATTTAGAATATGAAGAAGAGAACGGTCAAGGTGCAGTACCGGTCTAGCAAGTCCACAGGTATTCCATGGGGAGAAACAATATCTGAAGTCCCACGTACAAGAGAGTTTCCCCTGTTGGTTGCAAATACTACCGTAGGCGCCATCGGCGACTCTAGAAGAGCGTTGAGGTACGTAAAGCATTCGATGTCAAGCATGTGAACCTTTAACCAAGTTTATAATAACAATCAAATGTTAGTTTATGAGAAAATCTGAAGAACAAGCATACCTCGTCAATGAACACAACGCCAGGTATAACTTCAGCAACACCCTGGTCGACGTAACCCTTAACAACCTTATTGACCTCGCGTCTTAATTTGTCAGTTACTTCTGTCCGCCCACTTTTGACGAGACTACCCATCACACTCATAATGTCTTGGCCACCTTGTGGCCGCGCATTGGCAGCATCAAGATCACCTAGTGTCACGTCCTGCACCAGTTCCTTACGCTTGTGGACATCTCCCTTGGGTGAAGGAACATATGTCTCCGACTCTAGGTCATAAGACGATGCATAAGCATCAGATCGACCAACTCGCTGGTAAAGTAACCCCTGTTAGGTATGACAGGAAGTGAAGAAGTTGCACATAAAGTCACCTTTACTGCGCCCGTGTTTGCTTCGATGTAAATAACGTCCCCAACAACTATTTTTTCCTTCAATATCGCCTCATATATCGTTGGATCCAGCCGCAGCTGTTTTGTTCCTTTCACCGTTTTTAAACCCACGACTACATGTGCGATTGTTTTTCCATATCCACTTAACGGGTTTTCAGCTTCTGTCGGTGTTAGTTCGGTCACTTCCCCCTCATACACTTCTTTTGTTTCCTTTATCCGAAGACCTGGACATTCAGGTAATAATTAGTTACCATATATTTTTGGTAGGGAGAAGTAGAAATCGGTACGGTTGTCCGTGCATAGGAAGTTACAAATGCAGAGGCGGGGATCAGAGCAGAACCACGTGGGTACAAAGTTCGTTGGCTCTGTACATGTGTACGCATAAGAGCAAAACGTTTTTAAAATGGTCTTCCGAATGCCACGGTGACCCGTTCATAAAAAACAGTCTATTATAGAAACGAGCCACACAAGACAGGGCTCGGAGTTACAATCCCAACTTCAAACTTTATCCCTCAGCCCGGTTATAGAAACCATGCAATACCAACAGCCAGGTCAAAAAAAAATTGATTTGCTCACCGATTGCTCTCCGAAATGATTCAGCCAACACCTCAGTTTTCTTCACTTCAGTACTATAGACCTCCGAACCTACCATGGGGCAAAATGGAACTTTTGCACCGAGTTCATGAGAGATTGCCAAAGCAAGCGCTGTCTTTCCTGTCCCAGGTGCACCGACGAGTAGTAGTGCACGTCCGGAGAACTTGCGTGATTTCACAAGATCAACTATCACTCCGCATGCCTAATGTTACCAGAGAACATGTTTTAGCCACAGGATCTTCAATCAGGTTGTGGACATTGATACAACGTGTTAACTTACCTCGCGCGCAGTATTTTGACCAATGAAACCGGCACCATCGGTTGCAGCAAAACCTTCAGGAGTCAGGCCTAGCCCCTTGATATGCGAGTGTGGGGCTATACGCGATGACCGACCTGAGTTGGCTGTGGGTGGAAGAGGCGCATTGTGTGCTGGCGCCGACGTTGAGGCTGATGAAGTGCTTGCTTTCATTGTTGTGAGCGTCCTAATAGTAAGATCAAACGCGCTCAAGAGTTTTTCGCTTCCAATTTCATTTTCCCACAGTCTGATGAATATATTATTTTACATAATACATAGAATATTAATTTTTTTAAAGATGTAATCCCTTCTTCATCATGGACCACGGTGATCAGCCAGGACCGTCACCTTTATCGGTACTCTTCGCACGCGGTGTAATAGCACGTTTACATGTCTGGGCTACATTGCGTATTGCGGTTCAGGAGTCATGGGGCGGTCCTGAAGCATCCGAAAAACGCACCTGGCTTGCATCAGAAATAGTCGATGCTTTCGAGGAACAAAATCCTCCTCCAGACGAACAATATGTCGAAGAAATGTTACTACAAGTCATGTCAGATGAGTTCGAGGTGGTGGTGGAAGACGGGAGTACAGAAAGTGTGGCACGGGATATTGTACGAATATGGGATGAAACAAGAACAGGAAAAACGGATTATGTGCGAAAATTCGAGGAATTGGCCGATGAAATGAAAGGAAAGAGTGCTAATGTCCAAGCGGTACAAGCAGACGAGGAGGAAGAATGGGAAGACGAGGAAGAGGACGATGAAAGTACCAATGAAGTCCCAATGCTTATTGATCGCACCAATCCCAAACCAAAAGAGGAGCCTGAAGTTGATGATGAAGGCTTTACACTTGTGAAAAGCAAAGGAAAAAGTCACCGATAAATGTCAGCAATCACATTTTTAGTAACAACATGAAGATGCTAATTGATGGACTATTCTCCAGTTCTAGACTATGCCGACGAATAATTCGAACATATGCGTCGACATCCTGTGAATAGATATTGGGACAAGTATTATCGAAATACAGTTATTACTCTATATCTGAATTTTGAAGTGTACTTGGGTGCATACTAACAAAGTATTTTTACCGTAATCGTGGCCGATATTTTTAAAGTCTATGGCAATGAAGCCGAAGAGATGTTCTACCGTGAGGGGTAAGCCCATCATTCCCCTGATTATTTTCTATATCTGCTAACCCAGAGATACATTTCGAAAGTAATAGTTTTCAAGTAACCGTTTATTAACCAAACATTTTTTTCTGCCGGCATATACGTTCATAGGGATATGGAAGCTTGCCAGTTTCAAATACATGACACAGCGTTTTTCTTATGAATTCAACTTTCATCCCGACCTTGCAGCTTTCGGATCGATATTCTAGCCGCTCGTTGTATAAGAAAAGTTATATAAAAATATCTTCTTACTCCTCCACCAACGTGAATGAAAACGGACAACAGCGCTTCACCTTCCTTGCAGGAATGGAGGGATCTATTAGAGCTGCATGCTGAAATTTGTTCTCATGGAAAGGGTGAGGCATCAGGAATATCCGTGAAAATTTATATTAAGGTTCGGATCTGCCGCTGTTATTACTTCCCATAAACCTTTTTAACTTTCTAGGGGACATTTAACCAAATAATTCTAATTTCCGAATTCTCCAAAACAAAACTAAACATTGTGTCTCCGAAGAATATACACGCATGGTAATAGAACAGGAGAGGTGCGGTGTCCGATTTGAACCCTGCCCGATAAACAATAAAACTTGAGGTTACAAATAAACAAGACACCAACCTAATAACACAGCGCATGGAGGTTTAAATGAATGTAGGTAACACATGATAATCCCAACGGTATGCAACCTTGAATGAGATATTTATATCTACACTCACCAAAAAGGTGTTTGTGATATCAAGGTGTATTTGAGATAGGGTGGTGAAACAGGTACAGGGATTGATACAACTGTCTGGGCCACAAACGAGTATATCATTTTTTACCACTTAACCTATTTGTGCAGGCTGAAGATGTGCTACTAACAGCAAGTTCTACAAGTTTTCTAGATTGATGGGAGATGTATTGCAAAAACGAGGTCTCCTTGCTGCTTGCGCAAGCACGCATACCTACGGGGCGCCTAAACTCCCAACTGGTTCTTCACATGAAGGGGCTAATGTACGAGGTGGCATTGAAAAGGAAAGGGGCAAGTTTTGTCAGAACATCGACTCGGATGTCGATTTCTCCAATTGGACGTGAACGGAAATCTGTTCCCAGTATCTATCCACAATAATTGCAAACTGTGTCTGTTGGTCCTGCAGGCTCCAGATTTACATTATGAATCGTCACCGATTCAGAAATATGTATCTCAATTCCATGTGAAGATTGGGAAAACGGCGAGTAGTTCCGACGAAAGTAGTATTTGTCCAGAGAAACAAACTAGGCATTATCACGGTGTATAGCTTTTGCTTATGCATATATATACCCGGGTATCGATTCACATTAAAACAATATTCCGTCCACATCAATCCGTCCTTCTACCATGAGCTTAATGCCATACCACGAGACAGTATATATCGTTTTGCAGCCTATCGAGTTTAAGGATGCCTCTGGTTGGAAGAAAATCCTGAAAGAGATTTGCCACAACTCAAGTCTCCAAAACTACTTGTACAACACTGGGCCATCGAAGTCGGCGACAAATTCTACCATTTGCATATAAACCAGGACGTAACGCTGGCACTTTCTCTCGTCCCCTTTGAGGAAACCAAACGAACGGTAAAGATTCCTATCTAGAGGACGAATCTGACTCACGAAACTCGTGTTATAATGGGTATAATAGTTATTTACCCTTCCAAAATACCAATTAACTGACTAAGTTTTCATCCAGCGATGGAGGTTATTCAAGAGATGGGAAACTGGGATCATATTGAGAATATCCTGATATATGAAGATGCTGAAGATATACCACTCGATCAAACCGAACGGCTGAGACGTGGATACCCTCCTGAGACATTTGTGTACCCAATGATTAGGACCCCGCACAACTATCACGCAATATCAAGAAATTGCATCGATTTTGCCGAAGAATTTCTCTCTGGCAAGTTAATGCGGTTTCAACAAATGACACAGCATGGCATGATACCGGAAACCCTGCTATCAGTGGTTGGGAAGTCGCTCGTGAATTACGAACGTCACTCTCCTGAGGGGGTCTCTCACAAGATAGACGTATTATTATCGGTTACACCCAGGCAGGTTGTTAATCAACTTGCTGAACACAATCCGCCAAGATCATCAACCTGGCCTACACCTTGTAAGATGAGATTACATTTGTACTTCAACACATACTGATTTTGACATCAGCTCAATCAATAGCTACGTTTCAAGTACCAGTTCAACATGCGGTCGCGTTCCCAGAACAGCACAACATATGATTCCGTTTCCAGCACCGACATTTTGGTAGGGACCGATCCAGGCTGGCAAGTGTCTATAGTAGTTATAGCACGCAGATAAGTTTTTGACATGTAAACTTGTTTTCTTTAATTAGTTATCTAGTTGCACACGAGAGTAGTTAAAAGACCTTTTCCTGTGATTGTTCAAGTACGACAGCATCAAGATACCTCGTGGAAAGCAAATCTGATAGGGTTCAATGCTTCGTTGTGAAATATAGCGTTGGAGTTGTTCTTGAAAAGATGCATATCAGCATTGTGCAATTTTGAGTGAACATGTTCCTTAAGGCTTGTTATATTTATAGTTTGCCCTACACCACAAACAGAGATGACCGTCCTATCTCAGCTGTGAGCGCTTGATGACCCCCAATTAAGACAAGCCTTCCCAGCCTGTCAAGGACGTGTCACATCAAAGCGATTCATGTCGGAGGAATGCCTCTTCCTTGCTGTAGATATAGGCGCAGGTGTCTGTAAGAACATAATAATTCCCTAATTCATGTGTGATCGATACGTAAACTGTCACTTGAAAAGAGATTGTTTTGAAGACGCCCCATTGTATTCCTGAACTCGAGTACGACTAAGGAAGAGCCTTAATAGACATGTGGTGTGATTACCGGGGGTATACCGATTATCATAACCTTAATATTCATAGTTGCAACGGCATGGGCCATCCGCGGAAGCGGCCATGTACAATGAAGGAACAAGGCTGCAGCGGTAAGCACTCCCTGGTCATATCCCGTTTATATATAACTTCGTGTACCATTGCGAAACAGGTAGACTTGACCTCTTACCTTCGTTATACCTCAGTGTCACCAGTTACAATTTACCGCAATGAGTCAGACACAAGATCACTACGAAACAGTGTACATCGTTCTGCAGCCCATCAAGTTCAAGGAAGCACTCGGGGTGAAAAAGATCCTACGAAAGATCCTTGACAATATCCAGCTACAACACTATCTCTTCATGCAACACTGGGCTATCGAGGTCGGCGACAAGTTTTACCACTTGCATAGGAACGAGGATGACACATTGGCTATTTCTTTGGTTCCGTTCAAGAAAACGGAAACTACAATCAAGGTTCCTATCTGGCGCACTAATCTGACTCATGAAGCGAGAGTTGGCATGGGTTTGTTCATTTATTCTTGTACAGCAAGAACATATTGACATTGTTTGATTTAGCGATGGGGGTTATCAAAAAGATGGGGAACTGGAAACGTGATGAAGATGTGAGGGTATATGAGGAAAGTGAAGATACACCGCTATGTGAATCTGAACGGAAGGAACGCGGATACTCTTCTGCAACATTCCGGGGACTCATAATGCCAATGATTGGGAAAGGCAAATATAACCCTGTCACAAACAATTGCATTTATTTCGCTATGCGCTTCCTTTTCGGCCAGTTATTCCATTTACGGCACAACATTCGCCACGGTACACTGAAAGAAACGATAACATGGGTGGTCGAAAAATGGCACGAAAATGGTGTACGCCACTCCTTCAGTGAAATTTTTAAAAAGTTGATGAAACTGTTTCTGATCATACCTGGGCAAGTTATTCGCTCGAAAACTGTGGTGAAGAAGGCCTTGAAAGATGAGCAGAGAAGAAAATCTGGACGGATGGGGGGAAACAAGGCGATGAAGAAAAGTCATCACCTTGACCTTAATCCTGTGAGTAGCCTTTAGTATTTATATGGTTGCATAAAAACATCCTAAACCTACTAATTTTTTGATAAGCTCATCTTTATACAGCACTTGTACCTTTCAGGAATGGAGAAGGGAACTAAGACCAGACTTCCAATCCAACCAGGAGTTGGGACTACTCACAATGGGGGACTTGGAGTAGTAGAAGACAGTGACAGACATAAATCATGACAGAAGGTTAGACATCACAACCACGCGTCGAAGCCAAGGAAACGGAATTTTTTTCGTCAGATATACTTTGTCTCAGGATTGATTTGTACATAGCATTCGGTGTATCCTGGCAAGGTACCAACGTCTTCAGCTTTTCAAAGTTTGGCGTTCCATGATATATAGTAAAAACTGGTAAGAAATCAGAAGCGGTTGGTTCAGTGGGTGATGATAGACCAACCTGTGAAAATAGAGCTGTGATTTGCACTCTTTAATCCGGTGGTTTAGTAAAATTAAGATAAGCGCGAGTGTCCTCGAAGGGTATTGTAGAATCGGTACCACTGCATGGATATCGGACTTCGGGTGAATATGATGCTAATCATGCCGTTTCTAGGAACTGCTGGTTGTGATCACCATATTTTGTTGCCTTCATGTCTCATTTTGTAAGGTTTTCGAATTTTGAGATGGCGGATTGTTCTACATACCAAGAAAAAAGAGGTCAAACAAATTTGACAGCGACCCTGGGGCCTGGGCAAGTACTTAACAACATCGGGGTTCCGCGTCAACAACGTCAAGCGCTGTTGATTTCAGTATTTCGCATATGACTATAGTCTATTGTGGTTAAATTATTGTTGTGATCAACATACCTAAGTGACCGTGAACATGTTCGAAGACAGGCTTTGGGATGTGCCGCCTCAATGGCTCGAGCTTTTCTGCTTCTCTGCATTGACATGTATAGAATCGTTCCGAGACAAGGGGCCTTCGGTGATTCAGATTCCTCTGTGCGACATATTTAGTAAAGCTCAATGCTTCGTTGTGAATGAAGGTTACCCTAGGTCACCAAACCAAACGAACACATACATATAAAGTACAAGGTGTGAAGTTAGAACATGGGAATCATAGTTTTGAGTGGACATGTTCCCTACTATATAATTAGGGCTCGTCGTAAATAGATACATATTAATTCATGAGGAAACACGCTCGACCAACTCAGAGCTCTTTTGGCTGGTATTGGCCTCCTCAGTATGATAGAAACTGCTTCTCAAGCGAGGTAACCTTACAGCCGAATTAAGCGCGGGTGCCTGAAATGTTAAGAATTCCCTGCATGGACAAAAACAGCGTGTGCGGAGTCCGTTGTATATATGTTCAGGTAACCACTACCCGCCTCGTAAAGGCCCATCAGGCGACTCCCCTACACCATACTTCAATATCGGTTATACATAACTTACCATCATGAGCCAGACTAAAGAGAACTACGAAACCGTGTATATCGTTCTGCAGCCTATCGAGTTCAAGGAAGCACTTGGGGTGAAAAAGCTCTTGCGGGAGATCCGTGACAATACCCAGCTACACCGCTACCTCTTCATGCAACACTGGGCGATCCAAGTTGGCGAAAAATTCTATCATTTGCAGAAAAACGAAGATGACACATTGGCTGTTTCGTTAGTTCCATTTAAGAAAATGGAAACTACGATCAAGGTTCCTATCTGGCGCACGAATCTGACTCATGAAACGAGAGTTGGCATGGGTGTGTTTAGTTACTCTTGTGCTGTATGAACCTATTGACAAGGTTTGATTTAGCGATGGGGGTTATCAAAAAGATGGGGAACTGGAAACGTGATGAAGATGTGAGGGTATATGAGGAAAGTGAAGATACACCGCTATGTGAATCTGAACGGAAGGAACGCGGATACTCTTCTGCAACATTCCGGGGACTCATAATGCCAATGATTGGGAAAGGCAAATATAACCCTGTCACAAACAATTGCATTTATTTCGCTATGCGCTTCCTTTTAGGCCAGTTGTTAAATTTGCGATACAACATCCACCGCGGCACCTTGAAAGGAACGATGACATGGGTGATTGAGAAGTGGCATGAGAATGGCGTGCGCCACTCCTACAAGGAAATCTTTGAGAAGCTGATGACACTGCTTGTGATCACACCTGGGCAAGTTATTCGCTCGGGGTCTGTAGTGCGGAATGTCTTGAGAGATAACAAAAGAAGAGCTGGAAAAATAGTCGGAAATTCACCGAACAAGATGATGAAGAAAAGGTTATCAAGTCGATCTTAATCCTGTAAGTTCTATTCATATGAACAGTTATCAAATACTGAATGCTACAACGGTTTGGATAAGCTTACTTTGATACTGCATTTCTACCAATCAGGTCTAGAAAATGGAATGACGAAGCTTCCCCCTATCCAGCGCACTCTTAGAATTATTCATGATGTAGAACTTGAAGGAGAAGAGCTAGACGATGAAGGGCACCAACCACAACAGGACATTGAGAATTAACTAGTATCTGTGATAGAAAGAGACTCTTTCTTCAGATGGACTTTATTGACGCATCGCATTAGGTGTATCACATATTTTGTCATATATTTGCCCAAAATTCTAAGCACTTAGTGTTTCAGCAAATGGACAATCATGACAACTGCAACTGACCTTAAAAATTAGTACTACTGGACATTATATGTTGTCTAGTATCGCAAATTATATCGCTTGTTTCTAAGTTATGTTGACATTGTTGTCCGGGTCGAGTTAGTGGCGCAAAATTTTACGTAAGTTGATCAAGTGATAACTTGTGGGTTTTCCAGGTTGTGCCTTTTGCTCCTCTGCGGGCCTTCGTGCAATTTAGCTATGTATAGTTAAATTACGTCCTCGGAATATCTAGCCAGAGGTATGCCATGCTAAGGTGATACACGGCAAGAGACGCGTTATTCGGAAGGAATGCTGAACACTCCACTTCACATATATGCACTTTAATGGAATAATCATAGCGCGCGCCTATATAACTACGGGCGCCCATACCTGTTTCAGTCGGAAACAGGTATTATGAAAAATGTTTACTGTTTCTCACACTCTTTTTCTTTGAGAAAAAGATTTCCTGTTTGTGCCAGAAAAAAAATACAAAAAAGGTTATCTTTTTATGAACTATTCTGGTAGAAACAGGAATTCTTTATCTTATCATTTTTCTACTAGAAACAGGGATTCTATTTCTAGCAGAAAAAGATAGGAAAAAGAATACCTGCTAACAAAGGAACATGCCTTTTTCTGCTGGAAATAGATGCCTTTTTCACTTTTTTTTTTTCATCAGAAATAATATTTCTGTTTCTAGTAGAAAAAGAATCAGATAAAGAATACCTATTTCTACCAGAAATAGCTCAGAAAAATGTTATCTTTTTCTCTATCTTTTTCACCCAGAAACAAATAACCTTTTTCTCATAAAAAAAAGGCCGTGAGAAACAGAAAACATTTTTCATAATTACCTGTTTCCGACCGAAACAGGTATGGGCGCCCGTAGTGATATATATGTTGACATCAAATAATGGTCCCTTATCACATAGCTTCTCACACTCAGTATTGATTCGGCCTTGCTGTGGCCTCGCGTTGCACCTCATGTTGCGCTCTTGTAATAGTTAAAAAACCTACCGAGTTCAATTTGGTATGTCAATGTATCACTATTAATATCGAGACTTCATTTATGATAATACAGACACCACCGGAAGCGAAATTCGTGGCTTCCAGAAAAATACTATGTCCATGTAGGGGACAAGTGACAGACATTGATACAATGTAGGTATAACCATAATAAGGATTAGGGAATCAGTGCTCAGTATAAAAGTGCTAGATATCCTACTTTTGCGAACAGCTCTATAAATTGACTGGAACACATACACTCTGTTGATCTCAACATATAGCGCAAAAAATGTCTGCTTCGAGCGCCATTTCTATGCCCACCCCACAAATTTCCGGTATGGACCAGAACCTCTTTTCGGCAAATGCTTACTCGCACCCCACTTCCATGCCCACTATAGTAGATCCTGGTACAAATGTGGGATGTGAGAAACCTGGGGTTACGCCCAACTCAACTGGGTCGCAAGTAAGAGAAATCGCCTGTGATAACATATAAATTCTCAATGATCACAGGAGACCGAACAGAACACAGCACACCTACCGACAGGAGCAGAAGTATGTCCAACGCGGATGATAGTGTTTGCGAGACATAATACAAATTGATGATCTGTTTATAGGAAAAACTGCCATTTGAAGACTTCCAGCATGTTTTGAGTTTCGTCGCGTCCATAGGTCTGGCCTCCTCCATATCTTGCGCCTTTTCGCTTGTCCAAAGCCAATCATTATTTGGAGACGACTCTGATATCGCGCTTATATTCCTTAAAACGCGCTGGTATATATCTAGCTTGGTCTGCGTCCTGCTTTATTGTCGCCCTGGTTTTCATAGTCGCTCCTCAACTCCTTTATACTGAGATTGTCATTGCACATATCATCAAACAAAAGAGTATCGATAGCTGGAACCGACGGCTTATAAGAGTATCTATAGGAATCTTTGCCTGGATACCTTTGATGTTCCAGGTGGCTGCAATGTTCCTCTTATCAGAGTCATTGCAGATACTTTCAACAAAAGCTACTTTATTAGCTAGATATGGGATTACTGCGGGGGTTTTCATGGTTGGTGTCGTCACGTTCGTAGGTGTCCTTTCGGAAGTGGAGGGGAGGGCAAAGTTTGTGGCGGGGATAACATTTGGCTTCTTTCGCATCAAAAGGCATGTAGCAGTTACCGCGCATACCCACAATGTGTAATAACATTTCCGCATCTTGTTATATCACCACATATAGTAATGGTATTGACTTCTGTTATGTTGAACGTATATGAACATACTGTGATAGCTTGGAAATCTTATATACTTTAATAAAGCGCTAGAGAAAAAACATCTATAGGTTTGCCATATAATAGCAATCTGTCAACAATCCAATCCAGACGATAATTCCGAGTATCCCAGTTGACTAGATCAGAAGGATCTTAGTTGAATAATTCCATTCACTTTTTCAAAAGCTCACCTTGAACATAAATAAGCAGTTGCTTGGAACGTCTGGTTTCCAAGCTAAAAACTGCCAGACGAAAAAAATGATGCTACCGCCAATGGAGATTGTGTAGAACGCAACTCCTGTAACATTTAGTTAGAATTTTTCGGCACATAATTGTACAAGTACAACACACCCTGCCCATTCAAAGCGCCCGCAATAGTCAGGCACAAAATAAAAATGACAGCAAAACCAGCCAATATCGGCTGCACCCAATCGCCAAATAGAACCGCGGTTGATTTGACACCTGCTTTGACATCATCTTTCCGGTCCTGACAAGCATACATTGTGTCGTAAACAATAGTCCAACTGATGTGTAATCTGTGTTTAGCCCTGGCATCTGACATCAATGATGACACGTACCTGACTGTTCCCAGGAAAAGTACAGGAATCGCTGTCGTATTGACAGATTCGGTCATGGATATCCAAGAAACGATCAGGCCCCAGTTCATTGCGAGTCCTGCAATTTGGTATGTTTGAGAAGACAAGGGCAGAAGATGAGAACTAACCTAGCCATGCTTGTGGCCACCAGGTCCATCTTTTCATAAATGGGTATATTGCATGTAGGGGAAATACTCCGAAAAGCCCGTAGCAAGCACTGCGAATTCAAATCAAACAAAGGAAATTAATATGACACGTGTACGAACAATTCAAGATAACTCACGCGGTCGAATTTGTTAACAATAACATTGAAACGGCGGCACTAGATATCATAGCGAGCAATATCCATGCTCCCGAAACAGATATAACCCCAGCTGCTAATGGTCGATTTTTGCACCGTTCTGGAAAGTGGTTCACGTCAGTCAAGGTATAACAAGAGCCACTTGATATACCCACCGACTTGACGGTCAAAGTCTACGTCGCATATATCGTTCAGAACACATGCAGCACCCATCAAAAGGTAGCTCCCGATCGCAAATGCGAAGGTTTGCATGGCGATGCTTTGAGGAGGCAAGCCTTGATAGCAAGCAGCCATCGTTAACCCCCATACTACATAATATGTGGCATTGAGTTTAGGTCTCTTAAAGTATGTGCCATCTTACCACTTGGGAAGAACAGCAAGTTAGCTCCTACTTGAGGGAAAAAGTGTAAGCGAGTAAGTTTGAAGTAGTATCGCCATTGTATTTGGTGAGACTTTTTGTCATCGTTGCGTTCTGCATCTTTTAGCAAGCGTTGAATTTCAGTTGACATCGTAGGGAATGTGAATTTTGGTGGTTAAAATATTGAAGTGCTTGGGCTATTTATCCATTCTTCGAAATAATTAAAAGTAGACACGGCCATCGCCTCCATTCATGTCATGGATACCGCATGCAACGAATGTGTGCGCTTGAACCTATTGCCACATTCCGCCCTTGGAAACAAATATGTTGTTTTGGTACAAACCTGGAAAAATTCTTGGTGTATAGAAGGCATTTGCCGTCCTGAAAAAAAAAACACGATGCTGTAGATATCCAGCATACAACTTCCCTCTTTAGCGCTTTAGCTATGAGGGTTATCCTCACGCTCGTGTGAGTTGGAGAGCCCTGAAGGCCTTAAACCCTATAATTACTTCGTCGATCTCGATAAAATGAGATCTTTTTTTGAGATTTTGAGATATAGGCTATCAGTACTAGGTGAGTATGCCTGAAAAAAAACGAAAACCCAGACCACATTTTCTGCTCTTGCCTCGGTTTCTGTTTTCGCTAATCTGGGTGGATTTTTAGAAACTAGTGTTTGCTCGCACAGCTGAATTGAAATATTTTCAACAATAAGCCTCTGTCATGGAATGCCGTGGGAGTCAGGTGGTTAGGGAAATATGCTGTCTATCCTTGGTGTGCGCTCGGCCAATGATCCGAATTGTGGTGGTATTTAAACCATGTGTAATCTAGTCTCTTTCCCCAGACGTTCGGTGCTTGCCGCGCGGAGTTTATGTCTGAGAGTCAAAACTCAAGACCAAATGTGCACCAGATGTTCTGGTGCGGTTTATGTTTTCAGTTTTGAATCTCCGCACGGTCCGCCAAGACCGCCCGCACCGAACGTCTGGGTACGAGACTACGGCTGGGAACGAAACCGAGTTTTTTCTGGGTTTATTCCAAGCGGCAAAGCCAAGCAGATACAATTAGAGCCAAATAGAGGGCGGGATCAATTCCTGGAAAATTAAGTTGCTCCCGACCAAGCCTCGACCACAACATATATATTTGAGTCAGTATCCACCTCATGGTTGGCCAGCTTCACATGAGCCTGTACCTTTCATGAACCTCGTGCTCAAGTCATTGATAACTCCTCGGAGGATTTCTCTGATATATTTCCCACCGATTCACTGCAAATTTTTGCGCCACCGCCAATTCACGACGTCCAATGTCATTCAGGTTGATGAAACACGGCCCGAACAAAAGTTATCCAGATTACGACGTTTGTTATCCGAACTCGACTGGTTCATTGGGAAGAATTCAGACTACCAGTCAACGTCTGGATTCATTCACAGGGCTCTCGACCGCTACAAATTTGGAAATGACTCACCATTCATTGTATACGAGAAAGTGGTATCTTTCTTAATTGACAAGGGTCGACTACGGGAGGCTCTCTCAGTGTATGACCGAATGCACAAGCATGGCTACGTCGCATCAAGCTTCATTGATGCCAAGATGCTCACTGTATCCGCGAAAGGCGTTTCTGATTCTGACATGGAACCCCTCCTGGATGCCTTTCGGTTGTTGTTTACTAATCCAGAATTCACTGAGGATCAGCTAGGCGACGTGCTCAAGTCTTTAGCTAGCTTTGATGCATCTCCTCAACTAATGCTTGCTGTCATGGATCAGTATTTCCACGTTCGCGGAGATTTTATTTCCAGCCCAGATATCACAGAAAGGCTTGTGGACGCGAAAGCGAGCGTCGGTGACGTAGAAGGTGCTCTGGATGCTATTGTTGGCCTTGCGCAGAGTGGGGACACTTCCCTCGACGAGACTATCTTAAATTTGTATAACAATCTCATCTCAACCATTCGAAGGACTCGCGTTTGGGATATCCAGTCCATTACAACAGTATTAGAATTCATGAAGGAAAACGGTATACAGCCCAGCATAACAATATTCAACACCCTCATATCCAGAGCAGTCCAAAAACGAGATTACAGGACAGCCTTTCCCTTGTATTCAGTGATAAAAGCCTTATCACGGACAGGAAAAGTACTACCGGATGCATCCACCTTCAGCACTCTTTTCTCAGCTTTGACGCAACAATTTACATCACGTAAGGCGCATCGAAGATTTCGGCGGTCTGGGCCTATCGATGTAGTTCCCCGCCAGTTGTACCAAGACATGATATCCTTCACAAAAAGTCCCCGAAAGCTCGCATCTGAAGGGTGCTACACTTCCTTGGAACTTACCACATCGCTCCTCCATGCAGCATTACGTACATTCATGGTGACACAAGATTATGCCGGTGCGTTTATTGTTTTGCGCACGTTTTCAGTATTCAATCTTCAAGTCAATGTCAAGACATATGCCATAATTTTTCGTCACATAGTCTCACGAGTGCAAAGCGACCTTAAAGGATCGCGGAGACAGGGAGATTCCCGCTGGGGGGATCGTTTCATCGGCATCATCCCGCCCTGTAATTTGAAAATTTTGCAAGATCTGGATGTGGAAAAGGGCCTATCCACACAACTCCTATCCCTGACCCGAAAATCCTCATTCAACTTATCCTCACCTATCGACCTTTTTTCTTTAACCCGCAACAGGACTGCTAGTGCCCCTCCAGATCTACCAGACACCTGCGAAAAATATAATGTACCAACGCTCACCCAACTAGCAGGTAGAGCACCCGTTTCTGAAGATGAAATTTATGCAAGTGTTCCTCTGGAGCGAATAATGCGCCGAGCTATATGTACGGACACACTGGACTCTGACAAAGTTGGCTGGCCTCCGTCCGCCCTTGTCTCCAGGGCCATTTCGGACGCAAAGCAGGAAATGCTACGGCCAGGTACCGAAGAATCTTAATGGAGTAATTTTGGCTTTGTGTTGCCCTTTCATGAGCCTGCTATTCTCGTCATCAATATCCTGTTCACCCCAGAAAACATAGTATACTGTATATTACATTCCATCAGAACTATAGTCCACATTAATATAACAGCCCCAAATCTAGTCGATTCCAATATCATCTGGGGGTTCTTCATCGGACGACGCATCATTCGGTGCTGTCGTCCTTCCCCAAAAACGCCCAAGAATGTTCCGAATCATGCGAGGCATCGGCTGTACCCATATTATTGTTATTTTGATATAGCCAGAAAAAGAAAGTCATGAGTACTCACGGAGAGCTCGTCTTCGTCTTCATCTTCATCTTCTTCACTCACTTCATCCCCTTCTTCAGCATCTGGTGGAACCTGTTGAGGTCCTATCACGTCCTGCGGATGCTGCATACCTGCAGGCCCGGGTCCGATTTCAAGGAGCATATCTTCCAAGCCAGGCATTTCACCAGGCATACCGCCACCTCCGGGTGCTTCTGCCCCCATTGCTTCAGCCATCATCATATCTTCCAGTACATCAGCGGGCAGCTGTGCTACAACTTGTGCGAACTGAACAATCCCACCAGGGAAACGATTTACAAGATTTGGCTGTGCATCAAAGAAAGCCTGAAGGGGTGGAGGGTGATGAGAACAGGGTGTAAACTAGACAGACAAAGTTGCGAGAGAATTACCTGCAATTGTTGACGAAAGGCAACATCTGGTAGGATTTGTGCTAGCCTCCTCTCGTCAACTGCACGCTCCCTACGCGTTCTAGTCCTCAACGAAACAAGGTCATCAATTCCGTAGAAAAAGTCTTCATCATATAATGTCACAGCAGTCGGCGGAGGGAGTGGGTCACAAGCCAAAGATTTGGCATCTAGTACGTGCCTAGGTATAAATGAGAGATAGCGTCGATAAGACGTGTCAAGGACCATGACATGACGATATGCAGAGAAACACAAGTTCGAATCCTGGTATTGGGAGAGAAACTGTTTTCTGCGTTCCGTGATGGGTAACGAGGAAGGGAGGGTAGAGAAGGCATCAGTCACTATGGCCGTGAACCATGCTGAACGTTCTTTCCAGAGCGCGAAGGAGTGCAGTACATAGATATGTGAGAGTAGATGGAGGACGGCGAATGCAGGCTGTAGTGAGCTAAAAGAGATATAAGAGATGTGTTAGTCATGAGATATGCCACATACCCGGCATCTGTCTCAATTTTGAAGTCCTTATGACCTCTAATTGAAGCAGGAAGAGACACATCTATCTTGTCCGCGAGTAAGGGAACGACAGAAGGGAAGTCGAATATGGCTTCTTTCAGAGCAGCAGTGCTTTCAACATGGTCCTATGACACAATAATTTGAAAACACAGTTCAACAGATATCATGAATCTTACTTTATCCTTCTTGGTGTCCTCGACCATCCATAACGCCAAAGCCCGAGAATAAGCCCAGCCTGGTAGAATGCTAGGATCCGAACGAGAATCCCCCTTTCGGCTGCCATGTTGTTCCCTACGAGAACTGAAAAGCTCAAATACATCAAGCAACCACTGAGACATTCCAGAGCGAGTAGCAAGTACATCTAAATGTAGAAGAGCACCATGAGGGTCAGTCCATGGATCCAGTGAGTATAACAGCCTTGCGAATTCAAAAGCCGTCCGTAAGCATCCTCTTCGCTGAAGATCACTGTTGTGGTCATATGAGAGTTTGTTTCATGGGTGTAAGAATTGACCCGCATACGTGATTTGCCTATGAATCGCCAAAAAGAAAGGCCTGTTCTCCACATAATCGAAGTCCAAACGATTCAGCCCACTGGTAAAATTGAATGCACCGATGAAAGCCCTTTCGTACGTAAAAAGGGCACGATCGACGAAATCCACGGCTTGAGCGTATTCTGTTGATGAATGGTAAGTCAGCATTTTTAGGAACGATTTATATCAATTACCTTCCCTGTGTCTATACACCTCTGACATCTGAAGTAGTGTGTCTGCGTGCCATGGTAATTTACCCAGAAGATCCCAAAATCCTTGGGGATCTGGGTATTTATTGAAAAAAAAAAATTATATATCGTTAAGATTCATGGCAATTGAAGACCCTACCTCCTGAAAGCACTGTTCTCATAAACGCCTTTGTCATGCTCTTATATTTTTTACTGTACTCGACGGTCCACCACTTCTCTTCTAGCTGCGACCAACCAAGACGCTCGAGTTTCGTTGAAACCTCTTCCTCAGTAAGTTGACGAATTGACAAGCCTTCGCGTTGCTTTGCAGCCCACCATGTCGGCTGGGGTCGAGTCAGGTTAGATCTCATGGACGCCATTTGACGTCGTGCAGCAGGTCCAGATTGGCTGCCACTAGTTATTTTATTTGCTTGTACGACTCGCGAGCCAAAGAATTTGCGCATCTCTGCTTCACTATCCAGATGTTGTAGTGAAACTGACAGGAGGTCAGCCAAAGACTGCCCATTCGCTGTGGATTGGTTAAGTTTTTGGGATGCTGGGTACCTGCAAAATCTGTTATCCGGCACAAAAGTTAATAACGAAATTGTGACTCACTGAACTGAGAGCTCTGCGAGTACTTTGTCCAGTTCATCATTAGCAGCTTTCTTTTCTTTTGCCCGGGCCTTTTTCAATGCTTTCTTTTCATTACGTAGAGGTCCTGAAGCCTGACTGTGTTCCTTTGCATCACCAGACTTGACAGCTACGTCTACTGCAGCAATAGGAGCTGTTGTTGTGGTGGCCTTCTTCTTCTTTTTCTGTTATATACGATGAACATTGAGGATTCCTGCCCGATGTTGGAACATTGGCTAACCTTTCGGGGCTTACTGTTCGATTTTTGCACTTCCTCGTCACCACCGTCACTATCATGTTCCTCTTTAACAAGAAACTTAGTCAAATCAGAAAGAATAGTATTGTGACTTTAGAAACCGAGTCGCTTACTGATGAAAATGCGCCTATAGCGGGTTTGAAAGATGTACTGGGACTGTCTGAATCATCCGATTTCGGAACATCTTCTGCTAATGTTTTGTCGCCTGCTAATACTTGTATCTCTTCTAGTTCACGTTGTTGCCGCTTGTTCAGACGAGGCATTTCTGAGATTAGATTAGTATGTTGTAAACGATTAATGAGAAATCACTCTTCCAATTGGTTTCGTAAGTGTTTGGGGTTAAGGTTATAACGAGGACGCCCCCATGGCTACTCAGTGATACTAAGCTGCACAGCAACCATGCCAAGGGTTTCCCAGTGAATGCAGGGACGGCGTCTGACAGTTTTCTTATGAAAGGTCATTGATCAGGAACATTAGGGTCTTTCAAAGTTGACATTAATTTTTCCATTATTTGTTCCATTAAGTCGTTTTTCCCGCCAAATTTCGATAATGGAACAGATAATTGGAAAGTCAATGGTCAACTTTGAAAGACCCTATTACTCGAGTAACCGGCACCATGTTAAAAGAGAGGCTATGCCATGGACACAATGGTTTGGGTTTATAGCAGGACGCGCCGCTGGGGCTAGGATTCCTTCTGTTCTACTTTGTTCCTATTGAACGAAATTTCGAACGTCTAACGTTCATTCTTCAGTCGATGCTTTTCAATACTTTTCTACGGATCACGGTGTCTCGAACTGTCATTGTTTCCGCAATAATGTCATCCATAATGTTGGTGATATCTACGGGAAGCGAAGAAGGGGTTCATATTCCTACGAAACTTTCGGGTTGGTTCATCTTGCTGGCCCTGGTTTCCTGTAACCATATTCTTGTGTAAATGTTCCTCACACTACGCGTTGGGGTTGCCCGCGCTGACCAAATCCTCTGGGATTAGGGTGCTTAAACTGCCATTCCTTCTAGAATTTATTGAAGTTCTTGTGGTCTCGGCTGAAGTAGCTCGTAAGTATATCTTTATCAAATTTCACCAAATTTGAATTTGGCCCTCATAACTACCTATACCAGTGCCCTTTTCTCTTGGTTTAACCCACATCATTGCGGATAGATGGACCTCCCAAGTCGGAGTAATGGTCGTTGTTTCTCTATATGCTCTGATAGTTACACTGTCCATCTCATGGATCTTCTGTGTAGCTTCTTGTAACTCATCCTATGGCCGTAAACTATTCCTGCCCTTCGATTTGTTGTCTGGTTGTGGAGGCATAAAATCTAAACCAATCTCTCTATGGCAGATGCTATTTGGAAAGGCGGTATGGAAGTCACCTTTCGGGTTTGTTGTAATATCTTTCTGCCGCAGATTCTGGTAAATAACGTTTATATGCTAGAGGTGAAGCAATACTGGTGAAAGGACTTCGTGCACTTCTCGCGCTCTGTTTCCTTGCCCTTCTGATTATGTTCTCTGTGTTTGCGATGATCGTGGATCCTATCCGTGAAACTGGCCTTGTTCCTGCCAAGAATTTTCACACAACAGACCTCTTATACGACTTTAATATGGCATTCCCTGTGTGGAGTATCATTGCCGTGGGTTGGTTTTTGATTCATAGTTTCAATAGTTGACAGTCTCATCTCTTACAGTTTATTGATATGAGAATATCTGCAGCAAGTAGAATTGATGAATCCAAGGCCGCAGTCAATGTCACTCCATTATGGGATGATTCTGGTAAATGACTACATTAATCTCAGAATAGACATACATATATTCCCGAAAACAGTGTCACAAATGCCTGCATGTATTCACTTACCCGGGAACATGACCTTTGGAGGATACTTGCAAGGCGTTTCATCCGATCCATATATACAAACCATTACCATATATTGTCCTAGCAGGCTTCCTTCGCACAATGGTTAGTATTGAACCCAACTCTCATCTGGACCCATGCTCACTTCAAGCAGCAAGGTCCATTATGGAAGCACCTTCTTCGCTGACAAGTCCGGATCTCTTGGTCACAGTAAACTTTAGCATATTAGGCGTCGCACCAGGTTTCCTTCGAGACTCTCGTATGGGCACAGTTTCTATTCTGGTCGGTTTAACAAATGTTACTCCCGATGTTGTGGCGAATACGTTGCCCACGCCTTTAATACCAGGCTCAAACCTATGCGGGGTTGTCTCTCGTGAATTTAGAAGACGCTTTGCGAAACCCTCACTTGCGTCATGGGGTATTTTCAGTGTGAGTGTCGCCATTGAAATATATACATTTGTAATATACGAAATCTAATGTTAACAATATTAATCAGTCCTCCAGAACGTTCTTAGTTACTGACCTAAATCCGATCTTTCCGGATCCTTCACCCGTTATATCTGACACCGACCTTGCCACGCTTCGTGTCCTTAATCAAAACGACTTCTTAGAGTGGAGTATAATCCAGGACTATCGTGAAAAGTCCGTATGAGGAGGTTTCGCAGCCGTTGGTGGGTTTTGGACTTTCCTGAACGGCATTTTTGCAGTCATCTTTGGAAACAGTCTAAATTATCCCTATTCGGTATTCCAAACTTATTTGTATAATTCCCTCTTTGACACTCTTTCGTCATAGGAATAAAACCCCTCTCAGTCTTTGGAATTGCTCACATGTTCCAAAGAGAGCAGCTAATCGAAAGTTAAAAATCCCGCTATTCTAGTCTGGAAATGGAGTTTGAGGCAACTGCGCCTAGAGGTTTTCTACCACTGCTCCGCGATCGTCTTATTGACCTGGACATCATTGAAACTAAACTCAGACACATTGGGGTCCAGGGCAGCTCTGACGCAGCGGCGGAACCTGCAGGAGATATTATTGAAATGTCAACTAGACCACATAGTGCTGCTTCCAGAAATGTTTGAATTTTTTCTTGCGCACATTATTTTTAGGGTTTTTTGAAGTTCGACTCACCACATAGAAATCCAACGTCTAATTTCTATTATCCCGCAGTCTCGCATATCTCAGGAGTTGTGGTCCTATTGGAACAGGGGGAACGGCCCAATAGGGAACAGGTCACATGAACATAGATTAGTCAGTATACTACTTAATGTAATGTCACGGAGTAACAACAGGCAGGTCTTTACGGTGTAACCAAGTGTATGCAAGCATTCGGGGACACTCCACCTGGTGACGAGAGTGCGACATCGTACTTTAACACAAACAGCCATCACTCAGTTAAAATGTTAACAAAAACAGAACAACCGAGAAATGCCAAAGGCCACTTCACCAAAAGACGTGAAACAATCACACAAAACTCCAAGTCAACACCGACAACGTTTCCCTTGACACAAGCAACGTTCTCATTATCTCCATCCCTATCATCCTCTTCATCATTGTCCCTATCCCCATCTCCCAGCCCTGACCCAAATCAAGCTGAAACACCTGCAGAAGAACATGAGGCAAACACGCCACCAAACACGCCTCCAAAATCTGCAGAAAATAATGAGGATAAAAGCACACCAAAACCAACAAACCAGCTAAATTCCAATTTCCTTCCCACAATGTCAGACATAACACTCATTCCTGAATTCAGCGGTGATGACAAAGACAAAATACAAGCTGCAGATTTCATAAAAAGATACCGCAGATTAGTCGCACTACGACCAGAGGTCACCGAGCACAACATGATCACTGCAGTAGCAGACTACTTTGCCACGAATTCACCAGCCGAAGAATGGTACCAGGACCCAGAAACCCCCAAAAGCACATGGGAGTTATTCGCCGCCTCATTCCTACAACAATTCCCAAGCATAGAAAAAGCCAAAAAGTCAACCATAGATATACAAAGAGAAATGCAGAACACATGCCTAACCACCGAAGATCTGGGTAAAACAGAAACATGGAAAGGCATAGAAGCATGGACCCACTACATCTACGCTGAAAGACTATTATCCCTCGCACGCCAAGCAAAAATAGTGAATCAAGACAACTTAATTTACATTATCCGAGACAATCTACCAGATGTCATCAGGGAAAAGATACCAGAATCGAGCAAGAACTGGATTGCGTTCACAGATGCCATCAAAAATGTTGATTTAGCACACATCAAGGAAGGAGCACGTAAACACAAAGAACTCAAAGCCAACCAGGACCTCATCACAGCCAGACTCGCCAAACTTGAACTAGTAAACAGAACGCCTGCACTGCCAACAGCAGGACTCCATACACAAGTCAAGCAAACAACTACCAACACCTCACCAAAGCATGTACCAGCCACAGCGAACAACAACACGTTCATCACACAGGCAAAGGATCAAAGTAACAACTTTGTACCACGTACCATCCCCACACCTCTAACTGAGAGCCAAAAGACCGCACTAAAAGAACGCATAAACGCATTCCCAATCCAACCAGATTCCCAGGAAGGTCACTTGGAATACGAACAACAACTGCGTAATTGGCATGCACAATTTGACAGACAAGAGGTTACAGCAATAACGGGGTTTCCTCTACAACCAGGAGGTGCACCGGTATGCTCAGGAGAGTGTTACAAATGCGGGAAAATGGGCCATTCGAGATCACAATGCCCAGCCCATTACAATGAACGCATCAACACTCGAGAAAGCCACTTCCGCAATCTCTGTGGTGCCGCCTTGGGTAGAAACCGCACATACAATCCGATACACCTAGTTGCAGTCGAAAGAAACAATGAATTTAGCTGGTTGAATGAGAAAGGCTACAAACTCCAGGGAAACGAACAAGGGCCATCCGCATAGAAAACGAGCAGATGGCCCTCAATGTAACGGCCAAGGAGGGTACAACACAAAACATTATTACACATGATGTACTAGTTACCGAAAACAATGAGGTGCTTGATCTGTACACAGCAGGACATGAGTTCCATGACACAAACCACATCCCAACCCCATTCCAACACATGCTACAACTTCTGGGACCCAACGGCGAGATTGTTAGAACCCAGGCACTATTTGACGAAGGTGCCATGGTAGGCGCAATGTGCGAAACGACATTCAACAAAGTCAAACACAGACTGGGCACCTGGATACCATCGACAAAAAGGCTTCGAATGGCAAATGGTACCATAATCCAATCCAAAGCAACATGGAGAGGAGAAATGATACTAGGGGACGTGAAAACTACTGGAGAGTTCGAGGTCTTTGACAGCGGAGGAAGCTGGTCATTCCTCCTAGGAAAACCACTGCTATGTACTTTCAATGCTATACATGATTATACCACTGACACTGTCACAGTTCGCACCATGGATTCGAAACAACACACACTTCTGAAAAACCAACAAGAACAACTGACAACAAAACCATGGGACACAAAGCCAACCAACATCCTGGAAATAGAGGCAACGATCTACACACGACACACAGAACCTTTCAAAGCAGAAAGAATTGCCCAAATAATCAAGGAGATCACAATGGGCCCAGATCTAATGGAAACAGAAAAAGGTGAAGTAATCAAATTAATATGCGAACATGCTGACTGCTTCGCACTTGCAATTAGTGAAGTAAATGTCATACCAGGAGCAGAACACAAGCTCAACATACCGGAAGGGATGACCTTCCCAACCAAAACCAACCAACATGCGCTTAACCCAGACCAACGAAAGTTCTTGGACAAAAAGGTAGACGAAATGATAAATGCTGACATTATCAGACGTATCCACCCAAGAGATGTAAAGGCAGCGGCACGAACAGTACTGGCACAAAAAGCACATGAAGGAGGTGGCCTAACACTGGAAGAATTACAACACAAGGTTAACGACCAGTGCGTGGCTAACAACTTACCGCCCTGGTTTGATCTTCCACCCAGACCGCAAACGGAAAAAACAAATGAAGAGAACCAACCACCAAAATGGCGACTATGCCAAGATTTCGCAGAAATTAACAAAGTCACAACGATAGCAGCAGTACCACAAGGAGACATAAGGGCTAAGCAATTACGCCTATCAGGACACCGTTACTTACACGTTTTTGACTTTGCAGCAGGTTTTTATGGAATAGCGGTACACCCAGAATCACAGCCATACATAACATTCTACGTAGAAGGCAGAGGGTGGTTCGCCTACAAACGTATGCCCTTCGGCGTCACAGGAGGCCCTGCAGAGTTTGGACACGTCACAGCGGACAGAATGCATGACCTAATAGCAAATGGCACATGTGAACTGTTTGTAGATGATGGCGGATTAGCAGCAGACACATTCAAAGAAGGGTTAGAAAAATTGAAAATACTATTAGAAAGGGTACGTCGTGAAAAACTATCACTATCACCGAGCAAACTACGCTTGTTCATGACAGAAGCGGTATTTGCAGGAGCAAAGGTAGGCCCAAATGGCGTGGCACCAGACACGACAAAACTGACAGCCATAGTCAACTGGGACACGCCACAAGACGCATCGCACCTGGAAGGCTTCCTAGGCATCACAAGTCACTTCCGCGACCTAATCAAAGGCTACGCACAGATAGAAGCTCCACTACGCAACCTCTTACGAGCAGTGGAGATTCCAAAAGGTGCTAAGAAACCCACGTACCAGAGAGTGATGAAAGCCCACAAACTCACCGATGAATGGAAAACGGAACACACTAAGACATTTTTACATTTAAAGTCATTACTAGTAGCTGAACCGTTACTTACAGCACCACGATATGACGGTACAAATTTCATATTAACAACAGACGCAAGTAAAGATGCCTTCGCGGGTATCTTAACACAAAAAATAAAAACTACATTACCAGGGGGGAAAACCATTGTACGATCACACCCAATAGCATTTGCATCAAAACGAACATCCCCCTCAGAAGAGAAGTACAAACCATTTTTACTCGAATTTGCCGCACTGAAATTTTCTTTTGATAAATTCGCAGACATGATATATGGCTACCCAGTTGAAGTAGAAACGGACTGTCAAGCACTACGGGATACTCTCATGAATAACAAACTGTCAGCCACACATGCTCGATGGCGTGATGGAGTCCTCGCAAACAACATAGTGGATGTCCGCCACATACCGGGTACAGTAAACATAGCAGATGGACTAAGCCGCCAATATGAAAATACTAACAAAGCAGAAGGCGACAGCAGCGAGTGGACTGTCAAACCAGATTGGGAAATCAAAGAAGGCATAGTATACGATCTTTACAATGTTTCCACTAACGAAGAAACAGACCCACTAAAAATTCGTTTCAAAAACGAACCACTATTCACAAATGTGTTAGATGCACTATCTGGTCTAAAACAAAGTGGTTCAGTCAGGGAACGAAAACGTGCACACCACAGAGCACTCAACTACACAATAGAGGAAGGTAAACTATGGTTCATAGGAGGTGGAACAGGCATTCGTGCAAGACCACGACGTGAATGCGTCACAAAAGCAGAAGCCATGGAACTAGCAAAACAAGAACACGAAAATGGAGGGCACTGGCATAGGGACAGTATCAAAATAGCGTTACTGGACAAAATCCACAGCCCACGCCTTGACGAGTCCATCGTAAAGGCCATAACGGACTGTGCCAAATGCAAAGGGTTTGGGGGCACACACCTAAACTCATTACTACAGCCCATCACCAGACGACACCCCTTTGAACTGCTAGTAGGCGACTACTTATCAATGCCAACAGGGAAAGGCGGGTATCACACAATAGGATTATATCTCGACACATACTCACAACATGTGTGGGGATACATGTTTAAAACACATGGTAGTGCTAAAACCACGATCAAATCACTAACAGACATCTTTCACAACTTTACCCCCCCAGAAACGTTCATGTCTGACGGAGGAAGACACTTCAACAACGCCGACGTAGCCAGCATGTGTGCTGAATGGGGAACAACAACCCATATCACAGCACCATACTCGCCATGGGTCAATGGCCTTGTAGAAGGAACAAACAAACTCCTACTCTACATACTAGCGCGTCTATGTGCACCCGAAATCGGAGAAGACGGCTGGGAGAACATGGCATGGGAGGCATTACCCAAAGCATGGCCAGATCATTTCACGAAGGCCATACGAATCCTCAACTGGCGCCTACTCCCAGCCCTCAAATTTTCACCAAAAGAGCTTTTACTAGGCTTAGTGGTTAACACACCGCACACCCAAATCGAAACAAGCACAAAAACACTAACAGCATCTAATACAGATATACAGATGGCCTACGTGGCCCAACAGAGACTGGCTATTCAGAGGCGATACACCACGCACTGCGCCGCAAAGACACATTCGACCGTAAGGTCTCAAAGTCAAACCAAGGGCCAACAACCTTTAAACCAGGGCAGTTAGTTCAAATATACCGTAATGACCTATTTAATACACTCAGTACAGATAAAAAACTACAACCCATGTGGTCTCCACCACACCGAGTTGTCGAACAATTATTAAACTCATACACACTGGAGACCACAAAGGGTAACCCGATCAACGGAGCAATTCATGCACGCCGCCTTCGCGCATTCATACCGCGCGAAGGCACGCAACTGGCTGCAGAACAACTCCAGCGTCAGATCGATGAAAACGAAGGGACAGGCGAAGAAAAAACGGGGGATGAAAACTCACATGTAGAGGGCGAACGAGAGAAGACGAACACAAACATATCGACGGAAAACGAGGAGGAAGGATTTTTTTATGAAGACATAGAAGACGAAGAAGATCCAAACAACTCTATAGGAAACAGAGTCAAAATAAGGCGACAGGGATGTCGCCAAATGGAAGGGGGGCAGATGGAACAGGGGGAACGGCCCAATAGGGAACAGGTCACATGAACATAGATTAGTCAGTATACTACTTAATGTAATGTCACGGAGTAACAACAGGCAGGTCTTTACGGTGTAACCAAGTGTATGCAAGCATTCGGGGACACTCCACTATGCTTTGTCGATCAAGAGAACCTTTCGGCCTGAGGTTCACATTCTGAAGGTACAGCCATGCGATTCTCTCGCATTTTATTCTGAATCTGTAGAGTGGCGGAGCACCGCCTGGCATGTGCTGTTGAAGAACCTTTTACGCTATAACCAGTGCAGATCATTGTTTTCACATGGCACAACTGCCGCAATGTACGTATATAGGTACTTAGAACATGTGAGGGACTAAAGTACTAATACCCTGTCGAGTCACCCACAACAGCTTTTTGCACATCAGTCACTTACCCTAAATAAAGTAATTTCCAATGGAGATGGTTGCAACTTTGGCAAGCCCTCTTCTTCGACATCCCTTGCAACATCTCCAGCACTGAATTAACCTCTAGCTTTTGCCCAACCATATTACAAAATATTGGATAATCAGCCATGTCCTCTAGTGCCACCATCAAGATCATTGTCGCGTGTGTCAATGTGATATCTATCATCGCAGCCATGTTGTCATCCTCAGCTGCCATCATCAACAGAGAGACATGGACTTACGATGCGTAGTGGGTACTTACTATGACAGTGTATTTGGTGCATCACGTTTTCTCGTGAGTATTGTTCATCGTCTTTGTTTGGGGGCATTGGGGGCTTAAAATAATCGGGTTTCAGAGTTGGTGTGTGGAGATATTTCTGGGGTATACTGCATCTTGCTAAATTTATATTAACTAAATTATGCAGTATGTGGTTGACCTTACCCTATTTTTTGATAATATTGTCATAGAGTGTCTATCTAGTTCCTGGTTTTCGTGTGTCCTCGGATGGGGATCGACGGTTGAGCATCTTCCGACATAGTGATTGTCATTGGGTCCTTATATCTTTTTATTGCATCCTGAGCCACCCCCTTCATCATTTCCGGGTTCATCACGCGTGGAAGGGACCTTGTTGAACCTTTTGACATGCTTCGTGGATGTAATTGCACTAGTTCTCATCCAACTTCATGCGTGCACATTTTGATCGGAAGGTCTATAAGGCAAACATATCTCAGGTATGTTATTCGAGTTCTTTCTATAATAAGTTATGTTTTCCTGAAATCTTTCCTGAATCTTAGCTATTAAAGGGCGAGACACGAATCACCAAATTTCTCCGGGCAATTTTAGCCATGTTCTTCCTTGGAACGCTATTTACATACTTTGACTTTTGCGGTAATAGTGGGACCTGTTCAAGAAACCGGATTTGGGCCGGTAAGATCAATTCGTATAAACCAGATCAATGATCCGAAAATAGAGCCCCATCTGTGGAATATCATTGTTATCAGTCTTATCTTCATCAAAGTTGGACTGAAGTACGTTCTAAGCTGGTCGATGTGGGCAATACAGTCGCAAGCCAAGTAGATGTGTTTAAATCTGCCGTCAACGTGATGTGACCGTTTTGGGAAGACTCTGGAGTGTAATGGTCGCTTATATATAGATTCAGGATGAGCCATTGCAGCACTTCCAGAACCAGATTCTCATCACGCCTCGGGCAATCAGATATATGGCACAATGAAACTTCAAGACCAACAAAAACCGTATGAACAGACAAAGAGTGATAAAAGCCAAAGCTATACTCATTATCTTCATACGACTGCCCATTTTTCTGCGAATTGGGGATCCACCTGATGTCATGGTAAATCGGAATTGGGCGATCTTTGAAGTATCAGATGAAGAACTCGGTGCCACATATCACAAAAACCGAGATCGTAACTTCCAGATTTGTATGTACTTGTTTACTCTGACTCCGACGATCCCTCTTAATTGTTTATAAGACTGTTCCGTCTACTTTGACGAAATATCTTATCCTACAAACTCTCCCCCACCTCCTGTGTCCCTGTGAAGACTCACCTTGAAGCTATCTGAGGCACCATACCCCAGCTTGGTTCCTGAAATGCCAAGTTAACACCGCATACTGCAGAATATGATAACTTGTAAACGTACACGCGATTAAATTTTGTCGGAGTCATACTGTACAATGGTACATATGATTATAAGTATGTATGTATCGTTCGACTGATTTTCTTTGCCTCCTCCCTCGATGCCGCGTGGGACGTGGGAATCCCCTTTCCAGATTCCACACATTGTATTTTATCAACCTCTAACGCGGACGTCCGACTACCAGCACTGTTACAGGTCCAAAATCCAACGTCTGACGCCGTATGCCGAACCGAACCGAGACCTTCCATGGAGCTGGGATAGTACCTGTCATTTTATCATGTACAGTAGGTCAGTGACAGCCCGACAATTATTCCCCGATGTTACATAGCTCTTGCACCTCCATGCATCTTGTTGAAGAACGTATATCGATACCCTTAGGATGGCTTTATATACGTTTAGTTGCCACACCAAATACGCGTCCCTGTGGATAATCACCCTGCAATGCAATTTTCTGAGGCTCTGCCTGACCCTGCAAAGGCCAAATTACGCCGTGATGTGTCTTGACAAGCGCTCACCGCAGACTATAATATAACGTTCATCGTAGCATTCTAGCTCTTGCTCGCAACTTCTCACCCTAGACAATACTGCAGAACCATGCTCTTTAGTATCATGGTCAGGATTATCGTCCTGCGGGCTGTCATTATCTTGGCTCTCTCTACGATTCTAGCCCTTACAGTTGCCCTAGTAAACAAGGAGGCTGGAATCTCCTCCGCATTATGGTTTATCATTCTGGTCGAGACTCTGGTGCATCATAGTTTCTCGTAAGGACTTTCCATCTCACCCACACAAGAACTATCTGAATAAGAGTCCGAATTCATGTTATGTTTTTTCAGAGTCGGAGTTTGGAGATACTTTTACGGCATTGTTCATATTGCTTTGCTAACTGCAGAAATATGTGGTCAGTCTTTATCTTCCCCTTCCAACAAAAGTCTTCATGATCATATCCGTTTTTCTCAAGTTGCTATTACACTTGCACTTCCTCGGATATCAGTCACAAGATGGTCAACTTCTACCACTGTAATTCTTGCTGGATCAACATACCTACTGATCGCATCTCTATGCTTGTCCTGGGTCCTTCGTATCACTTCTTCTCTCAAAGCAAGAGGACGAGATCTTGGACAGCCTCTGGATATATTGTGCGGGTGCCAAGACAATTACTTACACCGCAATTCGCGTACATGGATGTTGGTCGGAAGATCGATCTGGCGTACTTCACTCAGGTGACTCAGCTATTCCCTACTCGCCATACAGTGATTGTAGATCTGATGTCTCATTCACGTAGGGGCGAAGCGGGACTCATCAGGATTTTGCGTGCAGTACTGGCCATATGCTTTCTTGGGCTGTTACTGATATACTCCGCGTTTGCTGTGATTGTTGCACCTGTTCAAGAAATCGGATTTGGTCCAGTAAAGTTAATTCGCACGAATCAGATTAACGATCCACAAATGCGACCTCATACTTGGAATGTTATCGCGGTTGGTACCATATCATTCTCCGAACTTGTCATTCTGACTCAATAACATCGTTCAAGATAATGGACATGCGAAATCTCGTGGCCGATGATGTAGATACATTCAAATCTTCTGTCAATGTGACGCCATTATGGGATAATTCATGTGGGTTATATTAAATTTCATGATTGTAATACTGAACACTTATCGCTGCTAGTCCTACCGAAGCCTCCTTGCGTTCATGTTCCAGGAAATATAACGTACGGAGATACATATATCCCGGATCAACAAATGAGCCCATACTTACAGACAATCACGATTGTTTGCCCCCCTCGAATCCCTGTACTTGGTGGTAACCTCTCCCGGTATCAAATAGTAATCTCTACTAAATGTGTGTTACAGATGTTAATTTCGCTAGATCATCTATAGTCGCTCCAGATCTTCTTATAACAGTGAATTTCACAACTTTGTGGAACTCAACTGAGCCAACTCTTATTGACACAAGACTGAACTCGGTTGCAATCCTTATGGGCCTAACATATAATACGGAAGATGTTATCGCCAATTCCATCCCCGTAGTACTCTTCCCTGGCGCACATCTTTGCGCTGGGCTGCGTCGTGAGATTAGAAGGCGATTTGTGAGGCCTCCGTTAGCCTCTTTCGGCTTCATGTCTGTCAGTAGCAGTTCTTTTTCTCGTCATGCCTCAACTTGTAATCTGACTGTGATATCTTTCCTTCCAACAGTCTTCCAAAAAAACTTTCTTTAATGCCGATTTGCATAATATTATCATTGATCCTTCGCCCTTGGTCTCCAAGGATGCCGACACTGCTACATTGAGGATATACGGTATGAATGACATCACGGATTGGTCAATTTTAGAGGACTATCGGGAAACCTCAGTATGGGGGGGTTTATCTGCTGTGGGTGGTTTTTGGACTTTTGTCAATGGTGCGTTTGGGATGGTTTTTGGAACCAGCCTACTGTTTATCCTCTTTGGTGAGCCTTGAAATTGACGTGAGTGTCATGTACGTGGTTTCATATCCAAGTTATTCAACCATAGGAATAAAACCACTATCTATCTTTGGTTTAATCCATACCTTTCAAAGGAGGCGCTTAACGCAGGCATGGAAGGATGCATATCCGCTTATGGACCGGGAGAGTAGGGTTCCGCGGTCAGAACGTGGAATTACAGCTTTTCTTCGTGAACACTTTATCGACCTCAATTCGATGGAAGATGTAGAAATCAATTCTGAAATGCAAACTTCAAAAAGGATGAGCGATACTACTGTTGACGACACTTCTATCAGGTTGCCGATGCCAGACTTGGGGGATATGCAGATAATGCTCGACAAACGGTAGTTCGCTGATGGGAGCTGTAAAATATCTGTACCATTTACACAGCCTTTGTAGATCTGGTCGATTTTTTTCTTTATGAGGGACATGTTTAGCAGTCTGGTCTCGTTCCAGGACTTCGGGATGCAATTGTTAGTAGTCTGGAAACAGTTAGCCACCACCGGAAATTAGATATATTTCCTAAGTGGAATACAGCCTTGGATTCGATCGTAGCACTTTGTTTCTTTTGCTATAACCTTAGGGTATCAACCGACTGACGTACTCTTTGGTGAACTTACGCACAGACCTCGCATATAAAAAAGTCGTGCTCGTCAGAGTACGCCATCGGCCACTGGTAATCCCAATTCATCCAATGTAGCGCTTGGCAGCGGTTGTGCTAGACCGAACCCCTAGACACCATCCATTCAACTGGTTTGTTATGACCAGTCAGTTTGTTGAATAGTCGACCAGTCTGAACATCCAGAAATTACGGTATGCTATGCTTCTTTTTTGATCAAGGGCTGACGAGGAATTGTGCAAGTTGATGCCAGCAATGCGTAGGCGTCTTAAACACACTTCTGATTTACACCTTACCAACACAAGATCTTGAGAACTCGACTTTCCAATCGGAGCAAGCTTAACTTTGCCAGACCATCATGCATTACCGCTTGCGCACTAACACAGACACAAATCGTTCCATTAACACTGCCACATGTGTGAATATTGCAAATGTTTGCAACCATTTCAGTCGGGTGAAGATCCGATCGGAGGAAAGTGTTGGCAGGTGTCCCTTTGGAGAGTGTCACTCACCGGTTGGTGGATCTACTCCCCCAGTTACACCGTCATTATGCTGATTATTTAACAAGTTAGATTGGGACAGCGATTTAAGCCCTCTGATGAGCCCCTTCGCAAGGGCAAAATCCGCATACTCTAGCCAGCATGGCATACAGTATAGTACAATATAGCACCATCGGCAGTTCCCTCCTGTGCCAACATAACCACTCTATTTGTGTGTAATCACCAACTTTTCCTGCCGCGGGTTTGCCTGGGACTGATATGGTAGCGCTCTTTTTGAAACCCATTTATTGATCATTTGGGCGTTTGGTTGTGGCTTCTGCTCTACCAAAAGGAGTTGGACCTACAGTGATGCCCGATCCGCCGGATTTTCTTTCTGTTTCTTTTGTTGTGATCAAACTATGTATGGCAGTCAGTGTGCTGTAGAACTGGGTAAGGCAACTTTGTAGACTTCCTTGAAAATAACCACTATTCGAGATCAGTTGACCAGTGCTTCAAGGAAACATAAACTCAATTCCATCAGTGAAGTGCTCAAATATCAGACTCTGGAATATTAAGGGCTAAATCGTTTGAGGTAACAGTAAAACTATCAGTTATCGTTATATCTTCTGGGTAGAGGTTAGGGGCCTCATTGTCAAATTTTGCCTTTCCGAACAAACGTGGGGTTGATTCTGCTAAATTACTGATGCTGGACCTGGAGAGAGGCGGATAACTCTGTTCGACGGTCCGTAGACTTTTTTTACGAAGGAGTTGTTGACATACCGACCTTCCAAACTTCGACACTATTGAGATCGAGTCCCAATGCAGCGATACCCACACCGGGATGATTTGTTTACTTTACAACTTTTGCACTTGGGGACGATGTAATCTTTGTAAAGTTATATGGTATATATGTAGGCTAACGACACCAAAATTCTATAAATTATGACGTGGTCCGCAGTTAAATAAAGGGGAAAAAAAGTCCAGAGTAAACCATAGGAAGCCTGACAATCTAAAGATACTATCCAATCGTAATTTGGTTTTTAGGCTATGGCATCATGATGATGTTCTGCCACACCATTCTTGTGACCATCGTTCTTGTCGTTTGATGTTGTTGGCACTTCGGACGGTAACAAATAACCGGGGTGGGCAAAGTTTAGGGTGTAAATTGCAAGTATAACCATTGTACCGTCCAAGAAATCTAAAGATCGATACAATTAGTCAAAGCCATGACAAGGGAGTGTGAAACGTTCATACTAAAGTAAATTTGGGTGCTGATTATTCGACCATTCCAACCATCTGAAAGCTCTATTGTCCGGTATATAGCACTTGGATCGCAGTGTGAGTTGATAGATATCTCTAGCCAGAATTAGATGCTTACCGTATGAACAGACAAAGAGTGATAAAAGCCAGAGCTATACTCATTATCTTCATACGACTATCCATTTTTCTGCGAATTGAGAATCCACCTGATGTCGTGGTAGATCGGAATGGGCGATCCTTGAGGTATCTGATGAAAAACTCGGTGCCACATATCACAAAAACCGAGATCGTAACTTCCAGATTGAAAAACGTCAGTTTTCAATGAGGACGAGTATCCCAACAAAGATCTCTACCTAATTGAAAGACGATGCCGCCGAGCATGATATTCCCGCCCTGATACAAATATTATTCAGTATGGGATCTAGGTTGGATCTGGATGTTGCTCACCCTGCGTGCGGCTTCACCCGTAGCAGCAGTCGCAGCAAGTCCTCCACCAACGCCTTGCACAACAAGAGATACCACGTCCTGAAGGGCAAGTAATTAATACGACAAAACTAGTAGGACGAGATGAGTTTCTTACACATGTGCAAAATATAATAGTATCTGAAGTTTATGTTAGGTATCATGCTACTTGGTAGAGCAAAAATGAAGCATACACAGTTTTGGGCTCAGACGACTGTATGCTGTGCCAAGGTATTGGATGATCAGACCCAATATCACGAAATTTGCAGCCAGCAAAGGGGTCGGTCCCAAGATTGTTGCAGTGATCCTGTATAGTGTCAGTTCTTTACTACTTTCTTATTAGTTATGTTACGTACTGCATCTGAAATGGACTTTCAAGGAATGGCGATATGCTTGACCATAACCTTCCAGACCATCCGATAATTTCGAGAAAGCCGCACAAGACTGCTGTAGGTAGCAACCACCACATGCGAAAGTAAATCGATTGCCCAACGTGCCCCACTATCGGCCGAATTATCAGCGAGTTGCGATGAGAGCGGAGCAAAAGAGAACCAAAGCCCACGTGTAGAAATTGAAAACAAAACCACAAAAATTATAGCGACATATTCGGTTGGAAAATAGTTGTAAGGAGAGTCTTCAGGTGTGAGGTTATCTGGAATAGCACGTAGAGCAAGCCAAACTGTAGACAGCAGAGCATTAGGTGGCATTGGATAGGGCGAGAGTTAATGTCTAACCTTTCCTGTCCGTTAAAGAGGCCATGACAGCGAGTAGCGAACAGAAATATCTAATGGGTGACTTGAGCACAAAACAATTGCCTTATTTATAGAAAATATGGAGCAGGCCAACTAAAGTCAGTGATAGATATCTCTATCAATTGTCAATTGAAAAAGGTGTTGATACACGTTTATGTCACCCTTACATGTCAAGGATGCTGCGGTATAAACTGCGCTTGTTACCAGCCTGTACGGACAATTCTTCGCGCCTGCAGAAAGGTGTGCAGTTCGGTGGCCGAGGTTAAGAAACTTCGGAAAAATGCATTGATCATGAATGAAACCCGCGGATGTCTGATTGCTCTTTGTATATTTTTATAGATATAGATAACATTCATTTGAGAATCATGAACCAGAAATATTTCACAGTATAGGACGTCAATGTAGAGAAGCAGCTCACCGTTCTTCATGATTTCACACCGCCCCGCAGCTAACTGCTGCGGACACCCCTGAATATTATATCTAGTGATACCCGTTCAACAAGGACGCACCGCATTTCCCAACTGATGGAAAAAAGGTTAAACCGACAAGTGCGGGGTACAGTAGTTCTCTGAAACCAACCTGATAGGCTCGGGCATAAAACCCCACTATTCCAGTAAAATAGCAACGAACATGTGCTAAGAATATCTGTAGCTGTGATTAGCGAATTTGGAACATTGTATGGATGGTACATGATTGGTTGAAAAATAGAGGTATAGAGTATATGTTTGTACTTGTTTACTCTAACCACGGCTCAAAAATATACTCACGACGTTAAGTATATTGGCGTCCTTTATAAGGCTTGACGAAACATATTATCCTACGAACTCCCCCCCAAATCTTGTGTTCCCGTGAAAACTCGCTCTATTGCTATCTGAGGAATATTCTCTGGATTGGTCCCTGCAAATGCCAAGTTAGACACTATTGTCTTTTACAGGCGCACACCGCAGAACATGGTATAACGTGTTGTAAACGTGCACGCGATCTTGCCAGAGGTGTACTCTACAACGGTACATAAGATTATAAGTATATATTGTTCAACTGATTTTCGTTGCCTCGTCCCTATGCTCACCCTTCCTGTTACATCGTCAAAAATGAAGCAGAAAAATTAAATTTACAACGGTCAACAGCTCAGGACGAACGCATCGGAACTTCGGTATTCGGTTTTAGGCCATGACAACCCAGTGGCATTATTGAGGTTTTGAGTGGCAGTTAATGACTATTACACAATCCAAGAAACTCGGAGCTCAATACCATTGTGGGAAGCCAGAATCAGAGGTCGGGGAGTAATCCTAAGTGCTAATTATCTATTATAACCAAACCAGAATTTCTATCCAAGTGAAATACGAACCCGCCAAGGACGAGGTTTGCGCCCCAATCTTTTCAATGACAAAAGACACTACATCCCCGGGGTAAACAATTGATAAATAGTGAGTACAACAAGAAGAGACTCCTACAAATGTATAGAACTGATAAAGTATCATATTCCTGGAATGTGGGATATGTCTATCCCTACAATCAAATCACGAGATCAGTCGCTATCAAAACTATGAACTTTATCAACCAACAGTCTACACCTGGGAAATGTCGGTCATAGAATCCCATTCATGAGTAGATCATGAATTGCACATAAATAGCGAATGTAGCCACCACTTCATTTGGAAACTCCCAAGCCCTGTTTGAAACATTCACTTTGGTGGTGGATACTACACCTTAGTTCGGAGGCCAATAATGTAGATGTTTGCGTTTGCGTATTCTTGTCGGTCACCCACTGTCGAAATCGTGCAAATTGATAAAAAATTACCTCATCTGCTATTTGTATCCCTCTATGTCTAAATCTGATTGCACCCGCCAAGAGGCGCTGTGCATCCATTCGTAAGCGCTTCTGCAGAGCGCTTCTGCTGCAGTGTTTCAAAAAAAAAAGTATGACTCGGTGAAAACACGGATTGTACTTCAGGACTTATTCTTGGCGTGTTTTGGCTTGCCATATGAGTGGCAGTTGAATGTTAACGGGGCCATTCTGGTAGGCATTCGTAGTATAGTTATAACTGGGACAGGTTCAGGGAAAGCCATCCATTCGTGTTCCCTCTTCTGCTAAATACTGAGAAAACTGTCTTGATTCTCTACTCATTGAAAAATTTGCAAAAGGATCAGGTATGTATTTACATAATATCCTGAACCACAAACCCTGTGAGCTCCTCCTCTGACACGTCATAGCCTTGGATGTCACAATTGGCTTGAATAGTGACATGTTGACATTGCAACATTGAAATTTGCAATCTAAAACAGATGAAGCGCATTTCGTTGCAAATGTCTCCATCACATATCTTCTCCTGACAGATCTACGATTCTTTGAGTGTTTTGAATGTGGGGTCTTCCACCATCTTTCTGGAATGGACGGATATTCAGAGCTGTTCATAAATTCTGAGTGTTGGCAGCGAATTTATACATCAGCGGTGCAATCAGCATCACCCCAGCTTAATGCATAAAGGAAAATATTGGTTATCAACTAAAAGGATGATTATCTCACAAACAATCTGATCTCACGAGCCTTATTGCTCTTTGTTCCTCACAGTTCAACAAATTAGCGGAGATGCCCTTCTATGAAGTCCACCCACATGGTATTTAGCACATCCTCGCCGACCGCAGAGTGGAGAGTACGTAAAGTTCCGTGCTGACATTAGCAACAAGGTAATCTCCTGCCGCCATTTTTCTTGCCAATCAGAATTGAGGTCAAATTAGGTTATAACTAATGTCGCCGTTTATCGGACAATGTGCTATTAGTGCTCGAAATCTCGAGAAGAGTTTCAATCGTGAAATCTGCAGCGGTCCTGTCGTCTTCTGAACGTCTGACATTCTTTATGTGTCATCCTAACGCTAACCAGACGTAGCTCACGAGCTACTGCGAAATAGGCAGGCTTGGGTCGCAAGAAATAGTCCACGATCGCCCATGATGCAACTGGCCAGCAATTGTTGATCTGGGTATCGCATTTAAAAGATCTCGCGATGAACTTACCTGCCACACGAGCACGCCTGCAGTGTATTCTCTACCTATTCCGCACTAGGTGCACCTCCACAGTCGGTAAGCAGAGGCTGGAGTCTCAGATCTCAACTTTTGCATGACTGGGGTATAATATATGCCATATAGCTAGTATAATGAAGTTGTGATATAGTAACCATACAGCCTTTCAGTCTCAAAAGAGTGCTTGAAGTTCTCCATAAGGGATCGCTAGAACCGAAGTGGTCAGTGGAGATTACAGCCAATAGCACCAAGGTACGCTACCTCTAAAAGCCTTTCAAATCCATCAGCCTTATTAAGTTGCTGTGGAGCAAGGGGTTCTGCTGACAACGTCACCCGCCAGTTAATAGTAGCCCGGAAACTGTTAGTAGCTGCCGTCCTATCCACTTTTTCCGCACCCATCAATCCCCGGGCACTCAATAGCTCCTGCAGCACTGCCTGCACGGATTTATCAAAAGTTAGTCCCTCAGTGTTGCCTGGCTCATCATAATCATTTTATATTTTGATCAAATAATGTGAGGTAAGGGAAATCCATCTACATGTGACACTGATGTGACAGTAGCTTGGAATCTCGGCCCGTTATATCCATGTCCACATAGCAAGCGTGCTAGGATGCCAAGATGCCGCTGTGTGTAGGCAATTTTGCAGCATTCTACTTGCACCCATCATTCATGTTCTATGTAAACCATATATAGAGTTCTTGATTCTTAGGCAAAGTCACGCAAAGTCACGCCGCTTTGATGGATGTGCATGGGTTTTATCTACCTTATGTACAGGGGAAGGTGACTTTTGTAGACTTCAAACATGCTCAAAGACAACCGCTATTCAAAATCAGTCGACTGGACCTATGCTTCAAGGAAACATAACTTCAATTCAATTAATGAGGTGCTCAAAAGATCAGACTCGGATTTATTATGTACTAAAATCACTGTTTGGACTTGAAGGAATGGTGAAACATTAGATACTCATTGCAAGTTTTCCTGCTGAGTTTCTGCTTTTTCTGCTGATTTGCTGATCTGCGGGCGTTACTTATTGATGTGAGCTCTTCCGCTGCTTCTTTGGCTTCCTTGATCCGGAGTTATGTTTTCATTAGCGCGTTGTGTTGCAGCTATGGAGCTGA
Source organism: Floccularia luteovirens (assembly GCA_009739215.1). NCBI lineage: Eukaryota > Fungi > Basidiomycota > Agaricomycetes > Agaricales > Squamanitaceae > Floccularia > Floccularia luteovirens. The sequence continues at coordinate 2,656,283 of VSJF01000004.1, forward strand.
AATGTTGTATTTAAACACCAAAACGCACCTTTCCTCCTTCATCCGCCCTCCATTTCCATCCCTTGCCATTATTTCATCGTGGACACATTGACAAAGTTAGAATGATCATCCCTGTCCTCCCTAACATCCTTCATCATACTCTTGAGGGTCTCATCCGATCCTTACTCTTGGTCCTCAGACAATTTCTCCGCTATATAGTTCTACTGAGCTGGCCTCTGTATTATGCAAGACGACTAATCCAAGAGGCGGAAAATAACAATGTCAATTACACACCTAATCCTGACATTGAACTGACGAACCATGTTGATCATGAGCCATCCCAAACCATACGGGTAAAAACTGCAGTCGATGACATCAAGAGCTTACTCCCTATACCAATAATTTACATTCCGTAAGCTTATTCTTCTTTGCATATATACTACTTCTCACCAGATATCAGATTTTGCGTTCTCCGACTCCAGACTTCGAGTTATGCCGAGAGGATTTTCGCCTTGCTCTCTCTCCTCACTGCAGTCCTAAATACTGCCATCACCATTGGATATGGACTGTTTATAGACGACCTTGGGCGTGTTGCGGATCCCTCCACTATTCTTGCCATTCCATTCGCTTGCATGTCCTGGTCAGTACTGAATTTACCATAAACATCCAATGATGTTAACTTGCTGTACTCAGGTCATATTTGACTTTTATTGCTACTGTAATTTGCTTCATCTCGTAAGGAAGTCATCAATTCGCATAGATTATATAATGATGTACCAGTGTCTGATGTTGTAATGTTGGGTTCTGTAATTGCAGTCAGGGTCTGTTGAAACGATTGAAAAAACGTGGAGTTGAATTTATGAAACATCGATGGAGGTTGTAGAAAAAAAAAGATAAACCTAGATTGACATGTTGCAACTGATGTCGCTGCTACCAAACCACCATGATCAGTGACCAAGCACATACTAACGCGCAAGGCGAAAGTGATTTTGAACGGATCATGTAAGTAGGTAGCGCACATACAAGCATGACAGGCTGAAAACACTGCATGGCCATGGTGACTAGAACCGAGATGTGCGGAAATGAAAGAACAATATTGTTCGTTGCAACTTGTCATAGTGTAACAACAATGTCAAACATCGCGAGCAATTAAAAATAACCGATCGATCAAATATGAAAACTAGGCACGAGAAAATATAAAAGGAATTACAACGCCCGTAGTAAGGTAGGTGTCATCCAAATACGATAAACCCACGTGCCGTTACTTGTGTGACCGAATGTTTAAGGAAACTTTCCTTGAAGACTCGTTATCTCGAGTTGACGGATGAAATATATGGTTTTACACTATAAGAACTGTTTGTAGAGTAGCTTTTTATATTCCTGAGAACTTTTGAGCTTATCGGGTGAGTCGATTCTTGAAAATTGTCAATTGAAGTAGTAAGTACTTATCAGGATGACAAATGATGTGAGTACCCGGTGAGATAAACCACCTAAACGATTCCCTCCTTCTCTAATTCTGCCAATATCTCACACGGCAACACCCTATGCCCCCTATATCTACGTGCAGCCCAAGCCGCTTGTCTACCATTTAAACCGCGTTCATAAGCATCCATAAAACGAAAGGACCGCGTCGCAAATTCACTCTAAGCACGCTGCACAAAGTTTCATTTTGCTTATTACAGCTTAAGTTCTCGAACAAAAGAAAATCTGTAAGCACATCCTATTAATCAGATCTATCTAAAATATGCCTCATTGATCAGATATTCCATTTTCAGATGATGAAAGTGCTTTTCAGCAGTTTCTCCTTGTCCGAAATTGTCACAAGAAGTCCAATAATCGTAATCGACATATTATAAATGCAACTCTGATAAATACGGTGAATTTACATGTCAAAGAACTATCGCGTACACGCCGTGCTTCAGCTTCAACGGCGGCGTTCTTCTTGTAGTGCTCTCAATTGAGCGGTCAAGCTGGAGGCAGATCATTGAGTAGAACTCGCACAAAATAGAAGGAAGATGTTCGTCACGATGTACAAGCGCATGTTTATTCGATGTATTCGAAGCTGCTCCATCTTCATCCTGTAGTCGCTCATCCAAAACAACCGCCCAACCAACCCCGCCGCCCCTCCCGACGACTGTCACGAGTTGGTCTTCTTCTAACCTCATCTCTGCAGTTCCTTCGGGCTCGAACGCGTACAATGCACGATATAAACCTGGATATAACGGTTCTTCTTCATCGCCCTTACACACAGCAGCTGGAGTTGTTTGTTTGTTTGGAGTTTCGCTAATGTCTTGAAATTGAAGTTGGAATGCTATATTTAAACACGCGAAACGCATCCTCACCCCTTCATCCGCATTCTACTCCCATATTTCATTGTGGGCACAACGTTGAAATGATCATTCCTCTTCTCTCTAACATCCCTCATCATGCCCTTGAGGTTTTCATCCCGTCCTTACTCCTGGTCCTCGGGCATTTTCTCTGCTACATAGTTCTACTGGGCTGGCCTCAGTATTATGCAAGATGACTAATGCAAGAAGCCGAAAACCATAATATCACTCGCATCCCCAATTCTGACATTGAACCGGCAAATGATGTTGATCATGAGCCATCCCAAACCATACAAGTAAAGAATGCAGTCGACGACATCAAGAGCCTGCTCCCTATACCAGTAATTTACATACCGTAAGTTTATCCTTCTTTGCATATACATGACTTCTTACAGGCTATCAGATTTTGTGTTTTCCGACTCCAATCTTCGAGTGATGCCGAGAGAATTCTCGCCTTCCTCTCTCTCCTCACTGCAGTCCTAAGTACTGCCATCACCATTGCATACGGAGTATTTGTAGACAATCTCGGGCGTGTTGCGGATCCCTCCACCATTCTTGCTATTCCTTTTGCTTGCATGTCCTGGTCGGTACTGAACTCACATAAACAATCGGTATTAATTTGCTGCATTCAAGTCATATTTGACTTTCATTGCTACCGCGATTTGCTTCATCTTGCCAGGAAGTCATTAATCCGCAGGGATTATACAATAATGTACCAATGTCAGATGTTGTAAAGTTGGGTTCTGTACGTGTAAATTTAGTCAAAATCTGTTGATAAGGTTGAAAACAAGGAGTTGAATACACAAAAGACTGGGGATGGTGGGTGTAAAAATCATTAAGTCATGTACAGGGGAGGAACATTTCGAACCTTTCACGATACCATATGTGCCCACTATTAAAGCTGATTTACCGTTAGCTACCCGTAGCCCACGCTGTGGCCGTTCAATTCATATCATCACCTCGTTTAGTGATGAAAGCATTTGGTGTTAACCTGCTGGTAAGTTACGGAGGTTGCAATAATGTAAAGTTCGCACTAAAAACGAAATAAACTTTGTTGTTAACAGCAATTTCAAACAACAGATCGCCGATCATATCATCAAAAGCGGCTGGACCGATTTCGATCTGGTTCCTTTGCGGACATTAATAGAAGATAATCTACATATCCCTCACCAAAGTTAGCTTATAGACAAAAGTCAAAACTAGCGGGAAATACCCCTTCATTGATGCATAACACCGGTATATATATATAATATTCCCAGTAAAAAAAAGAGTGCATTGCAAGATACATAACATGCATGATAACTATTGTGTATTTTAAATGTGCGAGGAAAGAGTAGCTTTAAGGGTGGATAACTAACACACATCGAGGTTACGGAACATACTATAGTGATTGATGGCTAGAGCGGGGGAGACACGAATGGCGAGCGAAATGAACACTTTTGAACAGTATAAAAAGAAATACAACACCGGTAATACACATCACTTGTTCTATATATAAAAAAACGAAAAAGATATGCCTCGCCAAACCCGAACGCTACAAGGGGGAAAAAGCACCCAGCTTCTTATCTCCTACTTTCCAGTTCACATATCACCATCATCAGTAGTACCCTCAACCTCCGCCTCCCAATCCAATTTTACAGGTTCCAAATAACTCTCGGGTACAAGCGCATGTTTATTCGCTGTATTCGAAGCTGCTCCATCTTCGTCCTGAAGTCGTTCATCCAAAACAACCGCCCAACCAACTCCGCCACCTCTCCCGACGACTCTCACGAGTTGATCTTCTTCTAATCTCATCTCTGCAGTCCCTTCGGGCTCGAATGCGTACAATGCACGATATAAACCTGGATATAGCGGTTCTTCTTCGTCGCCCTCGATCATGACGTTATCGTCTTCTTCTGCATCGTGATATTCCTCATCGTCATCGTCATCGTCTTGAATCTCTCGAAAGTTGATATCCAGATCTCTTCGACTAGGGAACCCTTCTCGACCCTCGTCATCGTCTGCACGAGTGACCATAATTTCATCAAATCCTGGATTCCAACTCTGCCAAATCTTGCCCATCCCCATTCTGAACCCATCCCACTCTCCCACATCCTCTCCTTCCCAACCTCCTCCACCATCCCTATCCCTATCTCCACCCCCACCTTCACCATCCTCACTACTCGTAAAACTCTCAATACTCACACCACTAACTCTCTCAACACCCAATCTCCTATTCAACCTCCCCACTCGATTCTCTTTTGGTACAAGCGGTCCTCGACCTACAAAACGCACGTCGTCCTCGTTAAAACCATAATCTCGAATTCGAATTTGTACACGGTAGGTATGTCGTGGTGTTGTTGGAGATGCAGATGAAGATACACGAGTTGTTGATGCGGAGAATGGGGTAGTTGTAGGGAAAGATTCAGAAAGTGGAGATGCGACGGGAGTGAAACCAGTGCCAGGGCCACTGAATACACCTGGATTCAAGCTTAAACGGCGTGCTGCTTTGGGAGATGTTGATGCTGAAGATGGTTTGTTGCGCCGTAAGGAATTCGCGCGGGACACGGCGGTGGATGGGGGACGAGATGACTTGGAACGTGTGGATGAAGATGTAGAGGGGGCACCTGAAATGCGTCGAGATAGTGCAGGAGAAGGAGGGGCTGGGCGATTTGGGGTGGGTGCATTAGCTGGCATTGAATCACTGGTGAGAAAGGGGATTGTTTTTGATTGAGAATATGTGCGATGATGTGATGCTGGAGTAATTATGTATGATGGTGAATGGGGTTCTTGTATAGCAATCGAATTTTGTGGATCCTCTGTTGGATGGGTTGTATCTGATGTTGCGGCTGTTGTGGTTGTATCCGGCTTTTTCCCAGGAGACAACCCATTAGCGGTTGCCCCATTAGAATGGATAAAACTTTCAGCAAAGGGTGTTGGGGTCGAGGACAACGTTGGTGTCGCCTGTACCATATCCTGACTGGGGGTAGTTGGAGTAAAAACGGTTGAGTCGTACAAAGGAGAAGACCGTCTCGAATCTTTCATGACACCAGATGTGCCAGTAATTGGAGCCGATTTATCGTGGTCAACCGAGCTTCGTTGTGATCTCGGCGTATGGTTACCCGTATCCAACACTGTGGCTGTTCCATTCGTGTCATCGTCTCGTTTGGTGGTGTAAGCGATTGGTGTGCTTCCCTTTCTCCCTGTTCGACCTGGTGGTGGGGGTTTGACAGCGAATTCGTGTGCACCGGGCATTGGAGGGGGTAGGAAAGATGAAGATGGGGATGGGAAAGGAGATGCTGATGCTGGAGCATCCAGGGATAGTGACAGACGGGAACCACGATCTTGGTGAACTAAAAGTTATGTTGTCAGTCAATTGATATACATAAATGATGAAAGCGGATTGGAGATGAGAGAAAGGGACGGGAAGAAAGAACAATTACAATGACGAAAGAGAAAGTCTTTAACAGCAGAAGTGAAACAAAAGGAACAACAGGGTTGGGGTAACAGCATGGGCATGCCTGTGACTGATTAGCGATGCTGTGAAAGAAGACAACCACGCTTTACTGCATCCATGCGTGATATCAACAGCTTGTCTTCGGGCGTACCTGAAGTCTACGAAGATTGCATCCCCCTACCCACGCAACACCCCGATAAGGGACCTCATACAGGCACTCACTCCATTCCAACCTCTCCACGCTGGCCGCGGTAGACAGATTTGATAACAAAAGGAAAACACGAGATGCAAGAAAACATAAAGGAAGCTTACCTTTTGATGGATCAGGCAATACTGCAGAAGCCATTATATTTCGTCAGGTAGATGATGACGGCAATGAGATTGGAAGAGTAACAGGGTTTAATTGGGATGGTCTTAATTGACAAAGGATCAATTATTTGATCCAGAAGTGGTAAGCTGTTGGGTAATTGGTGAACCTTGTTTATAATAAAAAATTTGTGTTGTGCAAAAGAAAAACACAGAGATTTATAGGAGAACGAAAAGGATGAGAAAAGGAAGGAATATACGGTTGGTATCCAAGGTGAAAACAAGGGCAACTCCCGTCAAGCCGTCATCAACTCCGTTGCCATCCTCTTTGTGTGTCCTTGTTTCTTTCACGTGCTATTACTAATCTCCTCTTCAAAATACTCCGGAAGTATAAACTGCCAATTTCTTTCTATCCTCCGGTCTCTGTTTCTCAGACCGAGGCATTATACTAAACTTCATTCCACCGACTTCTTCAAGGAAGACGTTAGCTTCGTCACCTTCTAGCGCGGAATGCAGATCATCGAGAATGGTAGCTGCGACATGCCGCGAGGTCTCTGCGTTTGCTTGGAGTGTTTCAAAGACTTGAGCAGCAGTTACAGATGCTGAGTGTGGACGCCAGGAATCGTAATCTGTCGCTGTCGCGATAAGGGCATAGCTGTGTAAGATTCATCATTTATCGAGCAACAAAAAATGAGAACAAAGAAACGTACCTGAGTTCTGCCTCCCTAGCGAGTTTAGATTCAGGTAAGACACTCATATTAATTAGATCGCCACCCCATTGGCGATACATGATACTCTCAGCCCTGGTTGAAAACTGGGGGCCTTCCATACACACAATGCATTTATCCGCAAACAACTTAACCCCCCTCCCCTCCTCATCTAGCGCTTTCTTAACAGCGTTCCTCTAGCCATTTTACTAGTTTCCTCACTGAACTGGATCACCGAACATCGCATGTGCCACAATGCTGGTTCCCTCGAAAAACGAGGCAGGTCCGTATACCCTTGGTTCTATCAATGATCTGCGTAGGTAGGACGAATGATCCAGGTAGAGATCTCTTCTCTCAAGGGACCCCACAGCGGAAAAGGCGATAACTGCGCGTACACCAAGGGATTTCAAAGCGGCTATGTTGGCGCGTGAGGGTACAGCTGATGGTGATATCGTATGACCCACGCCATGTCTTGCTAGGAACGCTACGCATATCCCAGATGGCAGAGAAGCTATGGTAATCGGAGAGCTTGGAAATCCCCAGGGCTACAATAACATATAAATTCAGAACAGGAAGACAAGATGGAAACATACTGTTTCTGGGTTCACATGTCGTCTGTAAAATCAGAAAGTAGTGTAAATAGGAAGCCGGAACAGTACAGGGTTGTTTCAGGGGAAACTGACATAAAAGTTAGGTTGTCGAGGTGGTACAGACCGCTTCCCCCAATAACACCGATAAGTACCGTCTCTGCTGCCATTTGTATTATATCGATGCGTGGACAGACCGATTATAAGAAGTCTACGCAAAAATTCACCAGATCTAAACTCCGACGGCGATAACGACTTTGATCGTGACATAAGATATTTGGAAATGCTGTTAGTAACAAACAATGGCACGTGGTTGAGTGCCGGAAGTTTGGTAACGGTATAACATCAGTCAAAACCTCTTAACCTACGGTTTCGGTTCATCTCTACCTTGTCATTGTTGAACGATATCAAGCTCAGCTCTACAGCACCAGATGCCACAACAAAAATCCATGCTTGGGAACCAGGAATAAGGACAGGATGAAACCCTCAAGAGGATGGTGAGTGTAAACTAAAATAACAGCATGGCTATAATGAAAGTATTCATTTGTGCTCCGGTTGTTGGGATCTATGCATATGTATAACTGTGATGCACTCCAGCATAAAACGAACAACGAACAGAGCCGAACCGCCACCAGCAAGATTAGACTCCCAAATTTAACAAATTCCTGCTTGATCTTCCTAAAATTGATACCCTCACCTTCTTGACTATGGGGAAACTGTATAGTGCTAGCTACCATCGTAGAAAGAGGTTGAACAGCTTTTGGCTCTGTGTGTATCTTGGCAGTTGAGGGGTACTCCCAGTGCCTCCAACGGGGACATACTTGATTTCCTGCCATGTGATACTCCGATGCGTTCACCCTAAAGCGTTGACCGTTTGAAAATAGTACATTGTGTTCTACTTCTTTGCTGAAGATGAAACTGGAAGGGCATCTATAATTGAACGCTTTGCATGCTGGTGGAGGTTTATTATATCAGACTTTGGACAGCAGGCCTGCCTGCCAAATGAAAAGATAAGGGTGAAACTGCTATTTTATTTTTGTAATGAACAGTGAACAGTTTCTGTGATCTTATATGGAAGATCCAAAGAGATGCCGACGGCGGAGTAAGCTAGTTAGCGAATGAGCATCGCACTCATTCGTGAGCTCATTGGTCTTATGCTATTACTTATCGCAGTGTCGTAACTCTTAAAGATGAACAGATCGCGAAAAAAATGCGGGGTATGGTAAAGATAGGTAGTGAGCGTTAGCAACTTCGCTCTGTCTGCGAAAATCGACATTCCATAGGCCCGCTTTATTGGTAGTTATGGAAGATGCGGCGCGATCTCAGCGGTGATTGGACCAAAATTATACTGACCTGATAGAACTTCACAAGAGCCGTTTAGACGTAGAAACTCATGACGTGGTAACCAGGCCCCTGAGGTTAGCCCCATGGATAAGAGCATGTATGTTATATATATTAAATCTAATAGTTACCGGTGTATCGAACTAGTAATTTCCGTAACACCGGTGGGGCTTTAAAAAAAATGTGCGAGTTAATATATGTGGAACAATGCTTGCACGCACCGCAACCCAAGCTCTTATGCGTGGTATGGTTTGTATCAGCTATGGAATGGTGTTGAATAACCATTTACTTGGTGGGTTGTACGAGGCTAAACCAGAAGGTTCATAATCTTCGATATAAATTTCCTAATTGAGCAGATTTCCTTTTATGTTGCTGGCGATTCAAATTCAATCAATGAATGTCCATCGTCAATGTTCCAGCTTCAAGCTTCAAGGATTAGAAACACTGATATGCACAGCAACATCAGATCGACCTTTGATATTGTGCGGACCTGGAACGTGGGGAAGATCTCCATTCTTGAAACTCCACTCTCGTTCTTATCTGTCTAAAATTGGTGCGGGTGGAACGGTTTTAGCAAGAATCTAGCGGCCTGTGGACGTTCCCAGATATTGAACGGGATCTTGGAATCGGTGCGTATAAGAAAATTTGTTCAAGTTATTCCTCCGAACTTCGAATTGCCCAACTTTGAGCTCCGTTCGGTTAGGTTTCGGTTCGAACCACATGGCTCAACCGAATGTTTGCTCTCACCGAAGCAAACTAACCGAACTCATACCAACCACCCTTTGCTTTCCTGAAAATTACCAACTCTACTTATTGTTGTTTTTGATTTGTGACAGTAATGGACATAGGTCTCGATCAAAACGGTAGTGTATCAGAGATACCTATCACCAGCTTTGAACGCCCTGCTCCCTCTATACTTTTTATAAATAGGGCAGAAGTTTCATACTCTTATTACCCATTAGATACATCTGTTCTTTATTCAGTGCCATGGCCTCTTTAATGGACGGGAAAGGTCAGACAATACCCTCGATTCAACCCAACTCCTTCTAATGCTTTTTCGTGTACAGTTTGGCTCGCTCTACGTACTCTTCCAGATAATCCCACACCTGAAGACTCTCCTTACAACTACTTCCCGATTAAATATGTCGCTACCATTTTCTTAGTTCTGTATTCAATTTCAACATGTCTGTTCTTGTTCCGTTTCGCACTGTTCTCATCGCACCCTGCTGATAATCTGACGAACAGTGGTTCACGTTGGACAATCGATTTACTTTCGCATGTGGTGGTTACTGCCTACAGCAGTTTTGTGTGGCTTTCTCGAAATTCTTGGATGGTCGGGAAGGTTATGGTCAAGCATATCGCCATTTCTTGACAGTCCATTCCAGATGCAGTACGTAGCATCAACTATTGAGACAGTGATATAGAAATCGATGCCACCATACAGGATCACTGCGACAATCCTAGGGCCGACCCCTTTGCTGGCTGCAAATTTCGTGATATTGGGTCTGTTCATTAAGTATCTTGGCACGGCATATAGCCGTTTGAGCCCCAAACTCCGTGTGCTTCATTTTTTGTCGCATCAAGTAGCTTGATACCTAACAAACTCTTCAGATGCTATCATATTTTGTACATGCGTAAGGAAACCATCTCAACACGCTCAATTGTTGTGTTGATATTTTGCCCTTTAGGATGTAGTATCTCTTGTGGTACAGGGCGTTGGTGGAGGACTTGCTGCGTCTGCTGACACGGACGAAGGTGCGCGCAGGGTGAGCTATTTCAGTATTCAGGTCTAACCTTGATTCAGTGCTAAACAATATTTATATCAGGGCGGGAATATCATGCTTGGTGGCATCGCATTTCAGTTGGGTGGGTGGGGGTTTTTATTAGGATGTTTATCATCAGTGAAAGCTGACGTTTTTCATTCTGGAAGTTACGATCTCAGTTTTTGCGATATGTGGGACCGAGTTCTTCATCAGATACCTCAAAGATCGCCCGTTACAATCTGCTATGATATCGGGTGAATCCCCAGTTCGCAGAAAAATGGACAGTCGTATGAAGATAATGAGTATAGCTTTGGTTTTTATCACTATCTGTCTGTTCATACGGTAAGCGCTTGATAGAACTGGCTAGAAATCTCAACGAACTCACACGACGATCCAAGTGCAATATACCGGACAATAGAACTTTCGGATGGTTGGAATGGTCGAATAATCAGTACCCAAATTTACTTTAGTACGTATATCCCCTCACTTTTCGGTCCTGGCTCTGACTGTATCATATTTTAGATATCTTGGACGGTGCCATGGTGATACTAGCAATCTATACCCTAAACTTTGCCCATCCTGGATACTTATTACCATCTAAAGTTACAACAACATTCAATGGTGCGAACGATGGTTACAAGAACGGTGTTGCAGAGCACCATCATGACACCACGGCATGAAGCCAGATCTGGAATGAATATTATCTTTAGATTGCGCTACGCATGTCACCCCCATCAGATATAAATGACATGTAGAATTAATGTAATAGCCATGTTATATTTGTGCAATGTTCGGTCTGAACCCACTTTTACAGTCATTTCGCATTCACTCCCTATTCCATCACCTCAGACTCCACCCTGACTTACACCCTTTCGTGATTTCACTAAGCATGATGTGTATTTTGTAGATATGTCGAGGGCTACTTGCACGCCAAAACAGAATTAGGTATTACGATGTCAAAGGAGACAGTGTCATCATCGAAGGAGATGCTCTTAAGAAGTGCCATTACTGTATCCAGGTTTATACCGTGCCTTGTACACATTCGAACTCGAACGGACCGCAGAGATGGGGTTAGAAGTCCAAATTGGCAGATCATTGGAGGGGTGGAGGTAGGTTGCACCGTGAAAAGACAATTCACCGGTAAGAAGGTCTGGATCTGAGATCTGATTAGTTTTGTGTCAATCGGCAGATGCTATTGGTGACAAACAAAGTCAATTAAACACTCCTTCACTTTTCGAGTCCGCGCTCATCATCGTGGCCTTGCAATGTTTTCACCTAGCTCGTCTAGCTTGCAGTATATGGTACGTTATCCATTCAAAATCACTTTCATATTGGTGTACATACAATGGTTGAATCATTGCCGCTTCAGCAGCAGCAATGTCAACCGAATTCGCAATCCATAATTTCGGTTCATCTTTCTTCATTTCAATCAGTATTTCCTTATTGCTAATCCCTTTCTGCCAACCTCTAAGGGCCTCCACTCGAGAGGAAGCAAATCACTGCACCGGTCAAAGCCAAATATGACCTAGATAACAACAGGTTAATATTGAATATTTACATTCAATTCGCCACTGACCAGCACAAGCAAGCGAGTGGAATGGAAAGAATGGCAGAGAGATCCCAGGAACCTCTAATACGCCCAAGATTGTCTGCAAATACTCCATATGCAACGGTTATGGCAGTGCTTAAGATTGCAGTGAGGAGGGAGACCAGGGCGAAAATCTTCTCTGCACGATTTGAAGATTGGAGAAGGAAGACACAAAATCTGATAACTAATGGAAGGTGGTACATCCACGAAGAAGAATGATACTTACGGTATGTAAATTATTGATACGGGGAGTAGGGTTTTGATATTCTTGACTGCATTGTTGACCGACACAGTTAAGGATGGCATATGGGCAACATTGCTTGCTGGTTCAATGTCGGAATTGGGGGAGTGAGTAACATCGGTGGTTTCCTCCTGCACCAGTCGTGAAGCGTAGTATAGTGGCAAGCTCAGCAGAAATATGTGGTAGATAATATACTTTGCAATAAGGAATAATGGATGAAGGATGTTAGGGAGAGGAAGGATGATCATTTTGACTTTGTTGAAAGCATCTACGGTGTATGAAAATAGGTAGTGTCATGATTATGTTTGTGATGAGGTTGCAAGGAATAACAACTTGAAGCAATGGAACTTTTGATATTATGAGGATCTGGATGACCAAGCGGTAATGATCATAAAACCGCAAGCCAATGTGAGAAAAGACTCTGAATGGATCACGTACCACATACAATCGAGACAAGCAATGAGCGCCGAAAAAGACTGTTTTCTTTGTTTTTCACTAACTTCGGGCTGGAAGAAATAAACCTAATTTGGAAGGCAGTTTCCGAGCAGGTCGGGGTACAGCAATGCTGAGAGTGCATGACCTACAACGATGGTAGATAACATTTGTTGTACCGCAGATCCTACACGATATCAGATCTTGAGCGGGTGAATTCCTGTCGTAATGCTACCGAAACAAAGTGTGGTAAGACTTTTCATGTTCCGTGATATTTTCGTGCCAACGGCATCTAGAAGATACTTTAACATCTAACTTTGGGTTTGTACGAGGTAACATAATCCTGGTCAATCATTGTCTTGATTGTGTAAATACATGAATGTTGATCAAGTTATACTTAATATTTAATACGAAGGCAGTATTCCGGGAGTGTTATTCATATTGGGCCAGCAGCGAGAATAGAAGGTAGGGGGGACACTTGCTGTTTGATAGTTTGAGCCGTATTCAAGGTCGTTGATCTATGTGAGAACTGGAGAAACGGGAGATCATCCGGGTCTTGAGTATCGTGTGCATTGCTTGAAGTACCTGAAGCAAAGCACAAAGGGATATGACTTTATAAGCATAAGTTGAAGGGCTAGGTGGAAGGACAGAAACAAACAAAAACCCATGATTATCCTACGGAGTGTCCATGGACAAGAAGGTTGGGTAGGAGACTAAGCTGAGTTTCGTTCACGCAGTGCTGTGGATCTTGAGGGCCGAAGAGTGTACGTATCTCAGGAACACTGGAAGACTTGTCACTACGAAATATCCCGATACTATCATCAGTTGAACAAACACAGAAAGGATAATTTGAAATGGATAAACGTACCAATAACAGTAATCTTTGTGGGGTTGGTCTTGGGTATTTTTCCTGATTAATGCATCTGCCCTGGAACGAGGTGAAATGTAGGAGTTGCGCGCAGTGCGTCGTCACAGAACAATCATATGTCTGTCATCTATCCCGATTCCAAGCATCTATCTGGGGATGCATAAATGGTTCGGGTACGATTCCTTAAAGGTATCGACTTATTGCTCTCTCCATCCTATAGCTGACCCATGTGTCCACCTCAGCAACTCTTCTATCCTCATTCGCCGCTATGAAAACAACATCATGACATCACACTATATACAGATTCTAATTAGTGCATAATGGTTCTAATAAGGCTGATGCATATAGCGAGCTATTTGTGCAAAAGAAAATTGGGTGAGCAGGAATGGAAAAAGGAGGCTGAGAATCTGATCGTACCATAGTTATCAGAGGCTCAGATCTGGACAACACAAAAGCAGGAGCGAAGGACACCAGTTGTTTATGTGAGAAGAGATTGCCAAACAAAAAGGCTTTGAAATCCACGGTTCGATCGACATCATCGCGTGACTGTTTCTATTGCTGTTCCTCTTTAGCAGTGCACCAAAAATTAATAATCTGACAAAGCCGATATGCCGACCACCATATTATTATTTAAGTAGATCAAATTATAGCCCAGGTATCTCAGAAGACATTTCACGATGCCTATAGTATCGAAAGATATTTTCTTTTCTGTCCAGTTCAATTATCTTGTTGTTGGAGGTGGAACGGCAGGTCTTGTAGTTGCAACCCGGTTTGTTATCAGTGTCTGTACAGTTGTTAGGATCACTAATTATCCTGTCATACAGCTTGACCGAAAACCCGGACATTAAGGTTGGTGTTATTGAAGCTGGGAAGGATCATGCTGGGGATACAGCAGTTACTATTCCAGGTCCGTTCTGCATTGTTGTCTTTGCGGTAATCCAATATCACATCTTGATTCAGGAATGATGGGTCGAAATATGGGCAATCCTAATTACGATTGGGAATTTTATACTGAACCGCAACCTGATGTTTTGAACAGGAAGATTCAAACCTCTCGCGGTAAGGGGTTGGGGGGATCGTCGATGTTGAATAATCTAGCTTTCGTGCGTCCGACACGTGAGGAACTCGATGCGGTCGAAAGCTTGGGTAACCCAGGCTGGAATTGGGACAGCTTCTTGCATTATATGAAGAAGGTTACTTACCCTCTTTTGCTTGCGTGGGAGTAATCAGTCAACTTGTCATTTACCTAATTAGAGCGAGCACCTCTTTATTCCCCCTTTCTCCAAAGAAGAAGCCAGGGAACTTGCAGTCATCCCAGATCCCCAGTTCCATGGGACTGATGGTACCTTTCTTCAATGCACACTTCAAACTTCCATTTGATGACAATGTATCTCAGGACCTATTGCAGTTTCATTTCCTCCGTATATTTCACTAATCCACAAAGACCTTCTAGACAGTCTCGAGTCATTAGGAATTCACCGCAATCCAGAGAGTGTAAGAGTTTCGTCTGGAGACATGTCGATCTGTTTATCATTAATTACTCCAGGGCGCTGGGAAGACTGTTGGTTCTCTTCTGATTCCAAGCTCAGTCGATCCAAAGACCGCAACCCGGTCATATGCAGCATCAGCCTACTTGGAACCCAATCTTGAACGAAGCAATCTCTTTGTCGTTGTGAACGCATTCGCTACCAAGGTAAATAAGTCTTCGATCACATTTCAAACTATTTGATTAAAAAAGTTCCAAGATTTATCTGGAAGAACAAAGCGATGGCCTACAACGTGCTATGGCTGTTAATGTAGTTATAGATGGCCAGGAACAGTCCGTTATGGCAAACAAGGAGATCATTCTTTCTGCAGGTATGATTTTCGGTTACTGACTGCGATGAACCTGATCGATTTTTGGTTATAGGTACTTTCCAAACTCCCCAATTACTCGAAGTCTCCGGCATCGGTGATCACAGAATACTCAAGGCTCTTGATATCAAATGCATAATAGATTTGCCTGGCGTCGGGGAGAATCTTCGTAAGTCAACATCATCGCGGTATCGAACTACGATGAACCAGGTTTTTAGAGGATCATCTGAAGGTTCCCACAATCGCAGAAATTGACAAAAAATTCAAAACTTTTGAGATTCTTCAGGATCCTGAACAGCTCAGATTACACCAAGAACTTTAGTGCGTAAAAAATACCTGCTTTGTCAACCCCGCAATTTACGTTGGGACAGTAAAGAGCAAAAAGGTTTACTCGCAGGACTTGCGGCGTCATGCTTTGCATTTATCCCTGGTAACATTTTGGGAGGTATTCCAGATGTTCAAAGGTGGAAAGACTTGTTGAACGTTGACTCTTCATCCTCTTACGCGTTTAAAAACACCAATCCTGATGTTCTTCGAGGATTACGAAAACAATATGAGATCATGGCTAAATGGGTTGATAGTCCAGAACACCCTCTTGTTCAGTATGTTTCATTCATATCCATAGCACCACTCACCCATAGCTATTGGTAGACTTCTCACTGTAAATGGCCATTTCCCCGTTAAAGGCTTGACTCCAGATCCCACGAAGCGATATATGACATTATTATGTGCATATACCCACCCATTCTCTCGTGGAAATGTACACATAACATCAAAGGACGCGCAAGTTCCTCCGGCAATCCAACCAAACTTCCTTTCAAATCCAGCTGATGTCGAAATTCTGGCTAAATCAGTTGAATTTGCCCTTCGCATTTATAACACAACACCACTTGCAAACTCAATCGTCGCAAAGGCGCATCCTTCGTTTTCGGAAGATAGGGGAGATGAACAAGTAAAGCAATATGTTCGGGAAACGTTATCTACTGTACATCACCCACTTGGAACGGCAGCAATGATGCCAAGGGAGGACGGAGGTGTTGTCAATCCCAAACTTCTTGTCTATGGAACATCCAATCTACGCATAGTACGCTCTCATAAGTACTAGTTAAACCAAACTACTACTGACGACTCCTCGCACACAGGTTGACAGTTCTATCTTACCACTTGTGAGTAAAACATCCAAATTGTTGACAAAGAAATACAAAATTTCTTCATTTTACAGCAAGCATCTTGTAACATCTGCTCACTTGCGTATGCTATTGGTGAAAAAGTTGGTCTGATATTCACAATCAAATCTTCAGATATACACTTATGAACGTTCATGTAGGCAGCAGAGATCATTAGACACAATTAAATCAATGAACAGTAAATTTAAAGTGAATCTTGAACGATCATGTAAATTCCAAAACACAGTGTTATCCTAGATACCTTCGTCAAAACCAACTTAAGTGAGAATCCTTAATATTTAACTGAACCGAACTTGATGAGGATATGTGGGAGTTGCCAAAGAATGTTAATGACTAATCAACGTCATCGATCACCTTTCTTCCAACTCAACGTTTCATATACACACATGACACGAAGGTACACGGAATTCGTACTATATGCTTATCTTTCGTTTGACACCGGTCGAAAAGTCTAATGTCGCAATTTGGTGCAAATCCAGCACAACATGGTGAACTTTTGTATTAACCTCGCCAGCCACTTCGAGTTGGGTGTCGCTCTACTTTCATGACCAACAATCCCTCCGAGACACCATCCGGGTTCAAATCGTAGCTTTAGTATATATCCTGGTTTCTGTCATAGACAGGCTGTGCCCGTCCACTATTTGACCTTCCATTGAGTGCGCCAAAATTTTAGTCAGCCACCTCTGTGTCGATTCCTTCCCGTGTCCAACACAAACAGTCAGCCTCTTCTACATCTATACAAAAGGTTCTACGACTTGACAAATGGCCTCTCATTCTCTTCCATATCACCACCATCTCCTGCACATCTATTCATCTATTCGGCCTATCTTTGGCCACATTATATGTCCTGCCTTCTAAACACTATCCTCATCTCTATATCTCAACTAATCTTTTTATCACCTTATACAATGGCGACTGACAACACCAGCAACAAGATATCTAACGCCGCATCACAATCTGCACTGCCAATGACCGAGAGCTCATCTACCGAGTCTCCTGGCTTTTGGGGTTGGGAAGTATCTTCTGGTGGATCAGTTCTAAAACAAAATACTCAAAATGAGGTTTGTTGGGTCTCACTGTTGCACTGCGATCTTATTCATCTTATACGTTCCAGAACCACTTCCGGCGCGGTGCACACGAAACTAGAGTCCC
This sequence comes from Floccularia luteovirens, assembly GCA_009739215.1. Lineage (NCBI taxonomy): Eukaryota > Fungi > Basidiomycota > Agaricomycetes > Agaricales > Squamanitaceae > Floccularia > Floccularia luteovirens. Next base: position 2,674,051 of record VSJF01000004.1, read on the forward strand.
CTGTAATTCTCCCTCTTTACCTTGCACTCCCGCTGTGGCGCAAAATTTCGGGTTTCACGAACTGCATGAACAAGTTGCTCAATATGTGGCTAACATCGATAGTGAAATTTTAAACTCGTCCATAACCAACAACGATTGGCTTGATAGGTCAGCCGATAGTCTGTCGCTCAACGTATCTCTTGTGAGCGATGACTCGGAAGATGGTTTTGATACTTCATTGGAAATGGACCTTTCTATGCTAAGTTCTTTGCAACCTGTTACGCCGTCCAAGTCACCAGTTGCAAATAATCTCTCTGGATTGGGCATCAGTGGTCTCTCCAAGAAGGATGGAACTGGATTATTCGATGGTCTGGGAATTGTATCAGTTCGCTCGTCTCCATGGCGCCATTCTGATAACTACCTCGACAACTTGGATAATGAGGAGGGTCCCAGCTTTTCACAATCAGACACCGTATTTGCAACTCCGGGGTTCATATCAAACACAGATACTCAGACGTCATGTTCTGGCTGGAATCTTTCCAAGACATTCCTTGAGGAAACTTTGCTGACACTTACTGATGATCCGTTCCATGGCCATACTCTCAGCTGTATCCCGGAATGTGAATCGTGGTATGAGTTCGACGATCTTTCGAAGGGAAGGAGTACAAGTATCAGCGAGGAAGTGGGTAGGCAGTCAGTCTCCCCGAGTGGCCTGCGAAGTAGTAACACCCAACCTACTCGTCCTTCAATCAACCCCGGGATGCATAGTGGCCGTATAGCTCAAAAAGCGAAACCTGCTATTGCCCCAGGCCATGTTGTGGAAGACGCCTCCGGTACAAAGAAGCTGGTTATCCTCACTCGAGATGTTTCTGCAGCGACTATCTCTAGCGGTCTTAAGCGATCTGCTTCTCAGAGCTCACCAGCACGTCGAGTTCAGCGTGTTCCTGCTGGGGTTACGGGTTCCCCAGTTGGCATTGCTTGTATGAGGCGCACCGGATCTTTGAGTGGATCGAAAAGTCCGTTGCCAAAGAAGAATTCTCCCGGTGGATCTCTTACTTCGAGGTGGCGCATATAATCCATGTCATGGTGATATCGGATATCACAATTTTCCCTACCTACCAGCCGCCACCTAGGTTAAATGAGAATAGTTTGGGATTGGCGTATACAAGTAGGTGTGTAAACTGTAAAGTCTGTATGAATATATAATGTACATAACCTCCGATGCCTACGTTGCCGGTCTGAGAGTGCAAATCTCAGACAACAACAAACTCTATCTGGAAGCACGCCGACTTGATGATTTTCAGCTACATAGTTCTGCGAAAACTCTCGTCGCCGCCTTACATATTCTCAACTCCACCAAGATGCTGTCCAGTTACCAGCAGGAAGCATCTAGAAAAAATTATCTTCATCCAATCATCCAAATACCGCACGAATCTGTAGTGAATATGCTTCTCGTGGGGTCAAACGGACATAGAGCAATGAGGGGCTCTACTAGACGTACTTACAGAGTTCTCGCAATCCTCCCTCTCCATACCCACCAAATTCGAAAGAAAAATCCACTGGCTTGATCCAGTGCAATCGCACATTTAAGTATAACACTATTCCGTTCGGGGGCGATCAATGGCGTCATCTCTAACTGTTATTCTGCTTTCACCTGGGTTTGCCAGGAGAACCTCAATATGCTGTGGTCATTCTGGCGTTGATCCGAGTATGAAGGATAAATGAAGGAGGTACACTATTTGAAATTGATTTGAAGCCTAAACGTTTAAAGGATCTGTGAAATACAAATGCTGTATAAACATGTAGGAATATAGTTCAAGTGTATATTCAACTGCTGTACAAGCCTCAAGCTGAGGAAGCGAGTTGTGTCTCCAGTGGCCTCTTAATTATTCCAAATTCTGCAACACTAAATATGGATCTGGGATCAACTGAGATCATGAAGTGGTGCTCGCACATCTATTCGTACTAAGTTATGTACATATGGTCACAATGTTATTCATACATGCTACTGGAAAAAATATATAGCAAACTAGAGCTCGTGTAAACGGACAGCAGCATCCAGATTTCGTCGGAGTGAGGCATATGATTGCCAAGGATTCGGCTCATTAATAAAATTTGTTGGCTGGTGTATAGAAATCTCAGAATTTTTACAGTTCAGTGTGTCTGACGAATGTTTGTCTTCTGTTGCCGAGCCAGAAAGTGTCAATGAATATACACTGAGAGAGTCAGTGGAAGACAACTTACCACCACAGTGATTGCTCATTTTCTGGAACTTGCTGTCGTCATCGTCATCGTCCGTCGTAGATTCCGGAAAACATTTACTACACTTTCCTGCAGAATTACGTTTGCAATGACTGTGGTTCGCCCTACATGTTGCATCACTGATTGCAGCTTCAGTTGAAGTGGACTGGGGGAGGATATCAAAATAGATTGATCTGGGAGTCTTTGGGAAAATCTTACGTAGGCGAGCCTCACAAAATCTCGAGCTCGATCTGAATAATCTTTCCCAGATCTCCAGGACTCAAGAAATCCGGCAGACTCATCTAGTTCTTTTGCCAGATAGTTCTGTTTATATTGCATCAATCTAGTAAGAAATTTGAATGTAAGACTTTGCCACTAAATCGATAATCAAAATTTAACCCACGCTGCATGCTCCCGGACGAATCGCTCCCATTCTGGTGGTTTAACGAAGTCCTTATGTGAGTCAATGAGGGCCATTGCATTGGCTATTCTTTTCTCCCATTTGGAGATCCGATGTTTTGACCGACTTTGTCGCATGTTACGATGAAGAAATTTGCTGCCATGAATGAGGCCGATGACAAGTGGTACAACGGCCAGAGATTCCATGATCAGATGTGGGTATAGTGATCTGAGGGTATTAGAGGATCTGACTGTAGATTCAGACAAATGTGTAAAGAGGGAACTGAGCAAAAACGAATGGTCTCTGCTTATAACAACTACGCTTTATATGTATGATAGTCCATGGGTACTTACGGAAGGTTTATTGTTCTGTGAGTTGTCAATTCAAGCTTATGAAGAACAAAGCGGTAGATTGTTGCCAGGGGGATAAACATCTAAAACTACTTTTGAGTCCAATGTTTTGAACTTGGTACTCACGGTATCAAATAGGTGTAAATATTGTCCTTCATCCTAAGCCATTTATCCAAAATTTTCTTGGATGACTATCTCTCAACTTGAGCAGTCCGTTGGCGACTCCCCTTTACCGGATGTAGGAGGTCTCACCAAGGAGGAGATATATTGGAGGGACCGTCAGAAATGGCTGTATGATAGTGGATATAAACTGCGTTCGAGGTTGACTCCTGGATGGGTTCCTTCCTGGACTAAAACCAACAAAGCTGTTATCTCTTCAGAAGATGGGTTATCACTTCTGGTATGCTTCCCTGTGCTGTAAAAAGTTGTCGAAGTGGACTAACAATATAGATGAACAGAGTGGACAGGTTGTCGATGCGACTCGTACAAAAGATGGCGCAGCGGTGGCGCTGAAAAAGATTTCCAAGTCCGTACATCCTTATGAGGAAGAGATATCTCTTCTCTTCTCTTCAGACTCCCTAGGTCAAGATCCAAAGAATCACTGCGTTCCGATTCTACAAATACTTCATCCACCAGATGAAGATGAAATTCTCATACTTGTCATGCCGCGGCTCCGTCCATACAACTCACCCCATTTTGATACATTCGGGGAAGTCATTGATTGCTTCCGACAACTTTTTGAGGTCAGTCAAATCGCTTCCCGAAGACTACAGTGACAAGATTCTTGTTTGCTACGCAGGGAGTCCAATTCATGCATCACCATCATGTCGCTCATCGGTAAGCTTGTTATTTCAACTCAGCACGAGGTTCGAACCATATTCTTGCAGTGACCTTAATTCCAACAATTTTATGCTTGACGGTCGTTTTCTATATCCTGAAGGATACCATCCACTAGCGATGAATAAAAAACCAGACATGAGTGGTCCGGCCAGGCACTATACGCGGACACAGATTCCCCCAAAGTACTATATTATTGACTTCGGAATTTCTCGTCGGTATACCGCAGGAGACGACTCACCACAAGAGCTCCCGATTATTGGCGGAGACAGAACTGTGCCAGAATTCCAAAATGCTCTGAGAATACCACGGAATCCTTTCCCTACTGACATTTATTATATAGGAAATATGATCCGACAAGAGTTCTTAGAGGTATTGCTTCCCTTGAAATGCATTAACAATTATTCTGACCAGCAGCAAGGGCCATCCAGTACTAGAGTGGATAAGGGGAAGTCAAGGTTTTGAATTTATGAAGCCACTCATAGACGATATGGTACAAGATGATCCCGATAAACGGCCCACAATAGATGAAGTGGTTACTCGTTTTGACGATCTAGTCAAATCGCTCAGCTCTTGGAAGTTACGCTCCCGCGTCGCCCCCCGCAAGGAACATCCAGCTAGAGTAGTGGCGCGCGCTTTGCCTCACTGGGCAAGACGGATTGGATATTTCTTGAACCGTGTACCTGCCATTCCTAACTCTGGAGCATGATACCCAGTATATATCAATACCAATACATCATCACAAACTGCTAGATCTACAGGAAAACTTTTAGTCCCGCTCCACTTTATTCTGTCCCTACGATGGCCACACTTGGAAACAATCATACTACCTATATCTATATTTTAAGTACGACTTTAAATCAGTATCTATACGTTATTTTTTATTGTGGTGTGATCATCTGCCTTATTAGCGAATGTAACAAGGAAAAGTGAAAGGCTGGAGGTTTTGAATTTTATAAGGATACATACTGAAACCAGCCCGACTTGACCTTGAATGTTTTATAAGCTGCAATTCATAATTGGTCTTCCCGGCTGTTCCGTAACTATTGTTGGATCAGCCGAAACTATAATGCACGAATGAAGTTGCGTGTAGAATTAGATAGATACAGGAACGAACAGCGCAATTCAAGTGGAAAATGCCTCGAATACTACCCAAAACTTTGAGAAATTGGTGACAATCCCAAGCAGTGAGCCGCTCTGTAAACCCTGGAACTCAACATTCCATGAAAAAGGAATCTCTTCAAACAGCGAAGGTAGTCCTGATATTTAGGGGATTTCTTAGATCTCAATCATACACCGTCAACCAGGCTCCCAGCAGCGAGCCAGATCTGTGGCAATCGTCATTTTCGTTTTCAATTACAATTCTTTCAGTATCGGGATCGTATACGTGTGCAGAATAATGAATTGAACGTTGTGTATGTGTGTAGAGTCTTGTAGGTCCCATATTTGGTCCCGAAGATCATTAGTAAGCGTGTGAATAACTGTGGATCTCAGATCTGTAAATTTATTTCCCAGTTGTTCTTGAGATTTCATATATACAGAAGTTACCATCGAGTTGCCGTCGTTAAATACACACTGTATTATTCTTCATCACAACGACTGTCAAGAGTTCATAAATGTCCAAACTAGAGACAATAAGGAAACCCACCAGCATCCCTCGAGATCACGAAAGCAATTGAGTCGAACCGTTCCTTTTGTACCTCGTGTAATTGCAAGCGAGAAAGATAAGTCAGCTTGGCGCAGGGAAGTTTACATCTTGAACAAAAATACACAACACACCATAGCAACGCTTGTACTTGCTTTGTGGTTCATCAATCCACAAAGATGTGATCCATCAAATTGAAAGGCAGCGAGTACAAACGCCGCTGAGTTTCATATGATCTGTGGATTCGCGGAGGTAAATTATATTTATAATACTAAAACAAATATCGGGAACAGAACACACACGGTTCTTTGAAACTTGACGCCCACCGTTATCAAACATCATCCCCATAAAATCTACTCACCAAAAATGAACGAACCAACAACGACACCAAACCCGTGGCCACAGGATTTCCCTCACAGCATTATCCACACTATCAATGAGACATCGGGCTTGAAATATAAAATTTTCTCGCTATCAGACGAATCATCTATCTGTAATGAATTTCAAGAGTCTGTGTTATTGCTTTGAATGGTAATTCTAGCATACTAACTTCGAATCTGATGATGTAGTATGTTGAAGGAGGGTGCCTCCATGGATACCGCGAAACAATTGACCGAGAAATATGTCAATCTTATGCGTGATACTTGTCTCCATGCTGAACGAGCCAAGAAAATTTTGGTCAGTATTGTTTAAGATGAATAAGTCAAATACTTCCAGGATAACCATTGATTTTCGTTTAGAAATCTGCAGCTGCGACCGACTCATCTGTCTTGCGCGATGTTGACTTAACAGACGACGATGATGCAGATGATGATGGTATGACCACTCCCTCCATTTTAGGTATATGTACTGAATTGTTATACATTTTCCAGATAACTCTGAGGAGCGGTGTGTACATTTCAGGTAGCTTCTTCATTAACAGCTCCGACGTGACTACGGCTGTAAAAAAAATTTGTACTGTGCCGGTATTGTTACGGCTTTCGAGTCTTTCCGTCTGACTTTGTAAGATAAATAAGTATTTCAAAATAATGCGACAAGTACAATCACGATTTTATTCCAGTGTTCTATCAATCGTTGGATCATTGACTTGAAAATCTCACACATGGTGCCTCAATTAGGGGATGCCTAACCTTTGACAAACCAGAAGATCTGTTGTGTAGCTTATCTATTTTTCCAATTTCGATAACAAAGTTGGGAGGCCAAAGCTTATAGCAAAGTTGGAGATGGATGCACATGGAACATGGTGGTCAGCTGGTCAGTAATAAAAATTTTAATTTAAATAAACATCATGTAAACTGGCTCTTTCTCATCAGATTCCTTCTTACTCGCCTCCTCTCTCCTCCAATCACACCTTGTTCTCTTCCTCGGCCCCATTTCAAGTACGGTATACCATCATCCTTCTCTTCCCACTTTTTATCTATCGTCCTATAGTCCAGCATACCCCAGATTGGCAGTTCCATTTCGCCTTTTACAAGTACTCGAGAACCAGAGAGATATTGGGGCGGCAATGGGGTGACTATTTGTAAGTAACGAGTGGTACTAGGTGGGCCAACAGCGCGCACGAGTGCTAGACCTTCACAATTTGAAAGAGTCGGGGAAGGTGGAGGATGCATTTGGATGTATGCGAACCCGTTGTCGACAGTGTGCTTTTCTGGTACGTCCTCTACTGTAGCAAGAGCGCCATCTTCGCATCTCAATAAGCCGACCAACGCGCCGTTCAAGACTCTATCAGCCTCTTCACAAACAACATCTTCGCTCCCTGCACCAATAAGCACGACCCTATCAATAGCTTTCGAACAATCAACTTCGTATGGATACATGGCGCAAAGTGGGAGGGACGTGTTCCATGATCGTGACGGAGTTATTGGGGACGAAAAGATGGCATGGAAGTATGACAAGATGTTGAGTGTACGATAATCAGCGGCAGAGTAATTTACAGTCAGAACTGAAGGTGGCACGTGGTCGAGGAAATGCTGGTCTATTTTAGTAAGTGGCTGTGTAGTGGGCACGCGATCAAAGATGAATATATCGGTTGCAACCGCGAAATCTTGAACTTTGTTTGTGAGATCGTGACCCAAGCCTTTGGACCACCCCATAGTGTTGATAATCAACGGAGTGGTTTCGTGTATACGGTTATCAGATATGTCAGGATCAATTTCAGTCTGAATGCGAAGTTGATATGTTTCGATCAAATTCTGTATGGATTCGAGATAATAACTGGGCGATGATTTAGGTGTCGTCGCACCTATGTACTGAGCTGCTATAGGGAGTGTCGGGTGTGTGAATGATGGCCCAAAAAGCGGTTTTGAGATGACATTAAGAGCAACCATCCCAGCAGGTGTGAATTCAGATTGACCGAGGTCGCATTCCAAAAATGCTACGCGTTGATATCTGCGAAACATGTCGGAACTGTTATAATTGGCAGAGTCAAATCGAAAACGCACTTGGTCAATAACCGATTCAAGAGCGTTCTCGCGAATGTACTCTTTCCACTTCTTTTAGGTCCCCTTATTAAGTATACACTACGTCCGTCCCCCTCATCCTCCACAGAGCAAACAGAATCTAGAGCAACTCTCCAACTTTCTAAGAGTTCAAACTCTTGGACATCTTTAGGTCTTCCTCGTGACTATGTACATCCCATCTACTACCTCGAACGGAGGATCGGAATGCGATTTGTTCAAAGTCGATTTCGAGGGCGTGAATACTCCATCGAAGGTTCTACAAACATTTCCTAGCCCCTCAACGCCCGTACGTAAGGGTCGCATTAGTAAGATTACCCCGTCATGTCCAGCTATGGCTGCTCGCACACTGTCCGAAAGTTCCATTGATTCAGTAACCGAGTCGCCATTCCCAGGTATAGCTCTGACAGTGGGAAGAGGAGAACACCGAGGAGCATATATGTCATGACAATCACTTGATGCAGTAAGAATGACCCCAGAAAGTTCAACCGAACCTCGTAAGATTGTGAGTGAACAAGTTCCTAGAAGGCAACATGTGTCGCTTTGCGAAAGAAGGAGTATAGACCCAAGATTTGAATGCGGGAGGGATGAATAAGTGGATGAAGGGGGAAGGTCCAATGAAGAAACTTCCTCTGTTGTCAGTTTAAACAGATTCTCCCCAATCTTCGGTTTGAACGTTGATAACTGTGTGTCACTGACTGGAACGATTGGCTGAGTAGGGGGGTCCAACCCTATGTCGTCCAAGTAAATCTGGTCGTCTTCTAGTTGTTCATCCTCACTTGATGCAGATAAAGGAGGTTACGGGGACGCTGGGGGACCATTTTCTGTTGGATTTCCGTGGCCGATAACGGATTCCTGAGACATTTGCGTCGTCCCGGTTTATCGCAACCAAACCAGTATCCACATCTGAATCAGAATCCGAGCTGGTTAGAGAGCCAGAACTTGAAGAACCGACGATAATAACGTCTTCTTGGGTCTTGAATCGATCGTCAACGTCCATCCCTCCAGCTTGTTGTACAGGGAGTCCTGATCCGAAATATCGTTCATGCTCTATACCACCTGGTTTGCGATTTTTCCGTTTTACGTTACTCCTAATGTGAAGGATCGCGTTTTCTGCGTTTCTTTTGGAGGTCTTCCTGTAATTGGGTGGATACCTTTCTCTTCCCTTTGCCTTCACGTTGTTCCTTCTTTCCCGTCTCATTCATATCCGCACTTGCACTTGTTTCTGCATCCATGCCCACGTCCACCTCCGAGTTTTCAGATTCACTCTCAGCTATGAGCGTACTTCCATTTTGGCTATGCCTAGCTGCTAATTGTGATTCAGCGGCTTTGCGAGCTGCAATTGCGCTTATCATGGCGTCGCGTATTTTATCAGTTTGGGAAAGAGATAAGGGCGGTGGCGTATGAAGACAGAGTCAACGACCGGCGGTGAACGTTTTGAATGAGGACTGGTGTGGTAGTTATTATCTGGCGAATGTGATAAGTTCTCTATGTCGTCATCGCTATACATTCAACAGCCATGTTGCAAGAACTTTCGACGATAAAACATAAAATTTTTATTGGTTATGTAAGCAATGAAAATATGTTTTCTCAAGTCTACCACTTGTTGCCACAAATCGATTCTGGCGCTAAAACTTGAATATTCCACCGAAAATATACGCGTGTATCTCCAGTTTAGCACTGATAACAAACAACCCTTTTATATTTGAAAAACTATGTACAGTATCTCAAAAAAAATAGATTTTATGGAATATACACACTCATGTAGTGCTCTAAATCTATTTCTGATCCCGCTCAGCCTTCTCTTTTGCAGCAGCCTCTAATTCTCCAAATGATCCACTCTTCAAGCACATATTTCTGAAGATTCCATCTTCCTTCTGAATGAGGTTCCATGGGGTATCGAATTCGATAAGCTGGTAACAAACCGATTCCATAAGAATTGAAATGAAAATCAGGATAGCAAAAAAAAACTTTACCTCTCCTTTATCGAGCACAATGAGACGGTCATAATCAATAACGGTGCGAAGACGATGGGCAACTATATAATCAAGCGCTCAGAAAAAGGTAATATGGAATACTGTCAATGAAAGTCTCACCGGTCAAGAGTAAAGATTCATTGAATTCTTCACGGATCGTAGCCTGAATTTTTGCATCTGTCGCAAAATCGATACTACTTGTTGCCTCGTCAAGAACAATAATGGAACTTCGACGTAACAAAGCACGGGCCATCGCAAGAAGTTGTCTTTGACCTTGCGAAAAGTTGGTACCACCAGGGGAAACCTTCGTGTCAAGAGTGACTTTTGTCTTATTATCAACTTCTGTAGTGGCCGTCGAGATAGCATCTGAGTTATCCCTTTCGACACCAATAACGGATTCAAGTCTTGAAGGCGCTCTGGATGATGACTGCAGGAATGGTCCCGAGAGGCACGTTCGGAAGCACCACCACTCTGACTGATCATTTGGACACGATAGAGAACGTCTAAACAGTCACTATCAGAGTGTTCCCCTGTAATTCAAATGATTAGTGAATGGAGCACATCGCAGATACTCCTAATGGCCGCACCAAATGGATCTAAATTGTCTCGTATAGTCCCAGAGAACAGTGTTGCATCCTAAATTAGAATGAGTAATTTTTAGGGCCAACTGGGGTCATGTCACATACTTGAGGAATGAACGTCTGGACAAGTAGTCAATGTCATGTTGCATGCGGTGAAGGGAAATAACCAAAACTCACAATTCTTGAACGTAAATCATGAATAGCCAATTTTACTGATATCGATGTTATCAATCATAATGCGACCTTGGAACGGATCCACCTATTATCACTTTGTTAGAGTGCGCCTGGGTGACACAATGTGAAAACGAACAAAACGAAGAATGCTCATCGCGAGAGTAGACTTTCCACTTCCTGAAAACAAAAATTTAAACAATCCTTTCAGTCAAGATATCATATCATAACGGAACCTGTGCGTCCCAACAAACCAACACGTTCACCTGCTTTCAAGGTGAAATTGACGTCGTGTAGTACGGCAGGAAGGTCTGGAGCATATTTTATAACTAGGTTTTCTACGGATATAAGAGAGTCCCTGTTGGAACTTGATGGCCAGTAGGCTGGAACACGGTTTGATTCGATTATGGCAGGTGGCTCTTGGGGAAGGTCAAGACTAATTAGATAAAATGAGTTTCACATAGCCGTGTATATATATAAAATTGCGCCTTACTATTCAACAATACGTTCCACAGAACTGAAAATCATGAGAAAGAAAACCACTTTGCAAAACTCCTTTGAAAAACTTACTTCAGATCCAATTCCAGAGCTAAAGAGACAGATATTAATAAACAAACAAATAGTGCTCGTGCACAAGTTGAAACTTACCAGTCCAGAATCTACATGCCCAATACACTATTAGGTCACAAAATGTTCAACTCCCCAATATCATTTTTTTTTGGATAATACAACACGGACCTGAAGTTGTGAAAGCCATAGCACTGGTAATGCAAAGACCAGCCAGACCAGCACCATTTGTGAGCGTTGAAATAGAGAACAATGTTGTCACAAGGACAGACAATGCACCCAAAGAGTCAAAGTTCAACAACAAGCCACCGATTGGTCATCCAGAACGAATACCACATCTTCAAGTGAAAAAAGACTTGAGTACTCATTTCTTTAGACGAAGGTTTTCTGTTTAAGTACCTTTGTAGTAATATCAATCTTAACGTGAAGATTATCCAAGAATCGTTTCTCGGCGGAGAATGCTCTGACGGTGACGATACCTTCGAGCAACTCCCCGAAATCAGAAAAGATAGGGGATCTCGAATTCGACTCCATGCGGCGCAAGTCGCGACCGGTATTCAAGTAGCCAATTGCTAGCTCACGGTAAGCGAAACCGATAAACATTGCCGGTATCAAGAAATAAGGGAACACAAAACTATGGAAGTTCTTTGATTGAAGTGTGAAAGCATTCAAAGAAGAGCAGGAAGGCTTACGCGACAGTGATGATAGCTGCAAAGAAACTGGCGAGCGAAGAGTTCACTGCTTGTAGCGAACCTGCCAGAGATGAGTCGATCGTCTCGATATCCTTTCATATGACTTTAATCAACCGTACACAGTGTATAAATCATACAAGCTCACTTTTCCGAATCTGTTCAACATTCTTCCTGTAAGAAAGTCAATCAAAAAAGTGCACACACCAGCAAGGTCGCTGTAACGCACCTTGAGGTGTGGTATCGTGGAATCTGAAAGTTGCTCGCACAACAGTGACAAGGAGTTGTCTTTTTAAAAGATAGTTGAGCAGGTGGATCAGAAGCAAGAAGGAAATTTACTTGAAAAGCCTGCGTGATGCCCTCAAAGCGGCGGTATATTGTGCCACGACAGACATAACAGTCGTAAGTGCATTAAGAAGTCCAATAAGTGCATAAATCCCAACGTAGAACAAAGGGTGCTTGATCGCACTCGGCCAGTTGATTCCGAAGAGACCAGGATTTGTCGTGAAGCGTTGATAAATATGAGAAGGCGACGTGTACATTGCATAACCCTCCGCGGGTGAATCGTATCCAGCAGTTGAGAAGGACCTAAAGGCATAAACGTTGGTGTCTCGCGTACCGTATGCTTCACCCCAGGTCTGTTTACACATGAGGGCGTGAGCTTTAGTACGTTTATCTAATAAAAGAGAATAACCTTGATCCAAAGTTTTTCAGATATACCTAAGACTTGGTTAACGAACACCAAACACGCAAGGAAACCCCAAATCCAGTAAGAACTTTAAGAAAGAAAAAGTCAAATGACATGAAGGAGATGTTAGATACATGAACATACGAAGCTTTCAAATATCGCTTATAAATCAACCACTTCACACCACCTGTTTCTCTGTGTTCATCCTTGACAAGTTTGCGAGGCTTTTTGACGTCATCTTTTTTATCTTCGGCACCTTCTTCAATAGCTATAGCCTCCTCTTCAACGATGCGTTCTTCTTTTTGTGCTTCTACGTTCGAGTCTTGAGTTATCTCCGCTAGAACACCTTGTGCACGGAGGTCCTTGACAAGTCCTTGTGTATCGATCCTACCATCAAGCATGCGAACAAGGTAATAGGCACCAGGGAGAACCAGTTCGACGTGATGCGTAACCAAAACCTACAGCTACATCAGGGGTGTAACGATTATTATAATGTCTTTTCGACTTACAACTGTCCTGTTGCTCATGAGAGGGCCAAGTAACAACCGCTCATACAAGAAACGAGATGTGTGACTGTCCTATAATCAAAAACTTAAGTAAATCCGATTCAGCTCAGTTTGACAGGCAAACATACAACTGCGCTCAAAGGGTCATCTAACAGGACATATTTCGTGCGTGCATAGACGGCTCGAGCAAGTGCAACCCTAAACATATAATGAGAAGTGAGGTCAATCATATGATATACCCAACATACCGAGCTTTCTGTCCTCCAGATAAACTAACACCTCTGCAATCATATGTAAGTTATCAGTCCGTACTTATATCAACAACTACGAACCTGGCACCAATTTCTGTGGCATCTCCATCCTCAAGTATATCTAAATCAGGTTTAAGGGCGCAGCATTCAATTACCGCATTGTACCGTTCTTCATCGTAAGGGTAACCAAATAGAATGTTATCCTTGATAGATTGGTGTCGAAGCCAGGGAGATTGGGCAGCATAAGATAGCGAGTGCATGAGGCCGTTTTCATCCACTTTTGCAGGGTTCTTGGACATGATTATCTTTCCTCCAGGTTGCAAAGTCATTTCACCGAGAAGTGCCATCTAATCCGTACATGAGACTTGAAATACTTGATATTCAAGAAATGACCTACCAATAACGCCGTCTTTCCGGAAGCAGTTGGACCAGTGACCAGAGTCAATTCACCCTCTGGGAAACGGACTGTGATGTCCCTCAACTCAAATTTACGATCTGATCCATCAGTTGAGTCGATCGCAGTGATGCTCTCTGTGTCAGGGGATGGCGTCTGGGCTGGTTTCTTATCTTTTCCTTTCTTATCCTCTTTCTCAGGAGCTTCTGGGACTTCATTCCATCGAAGAGTGGCATTCTCAAGACCAAGACCTTCTTCTTGTTGATCACCCCGTGGTGTAGGAATGCCCTTTTTGAGAGATGATACTTGTTCCGTCACTTCTTCTTCGCCGAGATAGACAGCTATACGATCAAGAGCTACAAAGGTCTACAAGCGCCAGAGTCAATAAGTGGTGCGAACTCGACGCTGACGATTAATAAATGTACCTGCAGAATTTGGACTATCCAAGCGGGTATAACATTAAGTGGTGCCCTAAGCGATGATGAGGACAAAATACAACACATATGAATGTGGAAGGAGATCCTTACCGAATCATGTTGAAGAGGGCAATGGCCTGATTGAGAGATAGATGAGCACGAAATCATGAATTCGTAGGTATTTGGACATACAGTGAACGCCGTACTAATGGTCAATTCGTTTCCTTGAAGAACATATACCAAGAACGAGATAATTGATACTAAAATTGGAGCGCAAGTCCACAATAAGTAGAACATGACAGAGTTGATACGCGCTAATAGTAATTCTTGTAATTAGGACGGAGAACTGTAGGCTAAGCAAGTAGACTGCATACCTTTAACCATCCATTGCATTTCAACCTCCCTAGAATCTAAAGCCCGATCTATCCATCGCTCTTCCCAAGCGAAAAATTTGATAAATTTCACCTATAATGTGATTAATAATTTTGGTAGGCTAGTTAGGTGACTATAGTTACCGCTCCAATTAGTTCGTTCAATACACCCATGCGCTTGTCTCTTGCGGACGAGACACCTTTTTGAATTCTAATACTTCGCCTCGAGAAGTAACTGTTGAGGGGCCATCCTGCAACAAGAACAATGAAACCAGCAAAAGCACTGATTCCCAACAGCCTAACTTCCGCTCAACAAACAGTTCACCCAAATACTGCCACTAGTAGGGACTTACTGGTATAAGAAAACACCAGCAATGACGATTTCGATAGGTGCTTAAAAGTTCTCTTTGAGCTTCACTTAGCTCTCATATCAGATATAGTCTTACCTCCATAGATGAAGTACATTCCCGAAGTTATTTGTGAAATCTGTTAGAAGCATGTGTTATGGTACTAATAGTTCAGGAGCAGTATTAGCTTACCCTATTTGCATCTCCTGCCATAAGATTGACTATCTTTCCAACGTCAGCACCTGCTTTAGGGTCATCAGCCTTCTCAGCAGTTGCCTTTTCTTCCTTTTTCTTAGCCTTGCTTTTTTCTAATATAATAATGTAAAAACAAGTTCGTCTAAGATTGGTAACAGAACTTACGTTTCGGAGAAAGGGTTTCGGGGCTACTTTCACCAGAGGTTGAAGCTTCTGGTTCCTTATTCTTGTCTTTGTCCACGATTCCGGAGTAGTCCTTCCTTTTCAAAGCTTTGTCATAAATTGCAGCCATGAGCTCAGATCGTATTCTGGTAGCTGCTCGTCTTCCGAACCAGAGATGCTGAACATCAGCTTCAGCCTGAAGCAGAGTCAGATTTTCTGTCATTGTGATAAAAGTTGCGGAACATACCTTAGCGAGGGTACAGCCAAATGCAAGGAAAGCGTAGATGTAAGCTTGTGATTTGGTTTCCGAGGTCGGATTTGGAACGTCAATTAAATCCAGAATCAGTCTAAAATATGAGATGAGTCGTTGGACATATAGAATTTAGAACAACTTACTTTAGGAAAAAGGGAGCGCCATATTCGAAAATGACGCTAACGAAGGTAAGAACGAAGTCCAATCTGACCCAGGACATTATGACAAACTATTGTACAATGATAAAATGAAAAACCAACATGATGTCTAAGGAGTTTGCAGCCCAAATACGACGGAGCAGTGTGGAACGACTTTTCTGGTCGATCAGTAATTTAACAAAACACTATGTATGAGATAACAAACTGGATATTGCTGAATTTAATGAACACAGGCCGGGACTGAATAGTTGGACTCAGGTTCCAGACGTCATCTTCGTTCAATGTCGTGTCCCTGCCCTGAAAAGATGTAAGTAGGAAACGATATCGAAAGAAAGGGTCAGGGTCACTTTTTTCACCAATGGGCGTACCCACTTGAAGGTAATCCAACCCCAGAGCGACGTGTAATCTTCAGGCGAAATAGAATTTCCCTTAAAAATAGTTAGATTGCCTCGCATTCAACCAAGAGATATGAACAAGGGTCTAGGCATGAACATGTATTTTCGTACGTAGTGTATGTGATTGTTGAAGTAAATTAAATACTCACAATGTCTTCTTTACGTATTCTGTTGCTTGGTGTGCCAAGTGGCATACACAGGACAATTACCAACAATATAATGATGGCAGCAACATTGATAGAGTAAGTGACTGTTGTCAAGACAGGAGGTAATGGTGCGCCAGACACATTGTGATCGTAGACTATTCCCCCAAGCTGGAGAATCCCGGTGCCAAATAGCAAGCAGTAGACGGAGAATAAGTCGAAAGGAGCTGTAGTTGCTGGGCGAGCGACAGGACGAACGACAGTGTAAAGCCAAGTAAAGGCAAGCAGTAATGGTCGAATACCTCCTACGAAATCATGTGGGTTGAAATAGAGATGATAAGAGCCTTCAGTGATCCAGTAAAGCATTTCAACAAGACCAATGAAAACGAAAACTACGGTGCGCCATAGAGGCAAAACAGGCGGAACTTCAACCTCTCGAACAGTGTCCCCATGATCAACAACCTTATCGCTAGCAGATGAAGTGATATCAAGAGCTTCTGCTTCATGGAGTGTCAAAAACTTCTGGAAAGGCGCTGTAACATAAGTTAAAGTTTTGCCCAATGGACGCGGTATAGGTATCGACAGAACGCAAACAGCGAACACGAGAGCAGCTGGAAGGATTGCGTTCCAAGTTGCTCTAATACAAGAGTCACCGAAATCAAACGGGCCACTATCGTCGCACAGCTTCATCCTGTGTCGACTGAGTTGGCACGAGCTCGATGCCGGGGGTGGTGCGCAAGTAGAGAAAGTATGGGAAAGAAAAAGGGTCGGCGAACCACTGTTATTGAAATAGAATCTGCACAGCCACATGTTGTATGGACGCGATACCAAATTTGATGAGATTACAAATTTCCAAGTCACTGGTCCTTATCTCCAGTTGCATGATCTGTGGACTCAGTTCAATTCATTGCGCCATATGCCGCCTGATGTCGGACACAGAATCACCATGGGGTCAAGGGAGTCTATATGAACTGCAAAATGCCGCGGAATGAACGAAATTTTGGGCTTAAAAGTAGCCAAGGCAGGTTCTATAACGGACGAGATACAAAATTTAGCGGCTGTACTACTCGGTCATTTGCATTGATACATTTGAGAAACCCAGTTCGAACTTAAAGTACGTAGAACAGTGCAATTATGTGGCACAAATTTGACTGGGATTAGATTGCCATCTTATAGCCGCATTCGCATATATCTAGAATCCATATGTCCCACAGCGGGTTGAACAGTCCAAGCACCGCATGAACCTCACACTTGACTCATCATTTAACGCTGAACGTTAAACGTTAAACATTCACAGACAATCATCATTGCGCAGTGGATAAACGAAAATCACCCAGCAACAGCTGATTTAGAAATTCCCACCGGTTTGAATGGCCTTTGGTTACTGGTATTTTGTCTTCTTCGCAGGCAGCAGTTAGACAACACATAATATATGATGAAAATGGCGTCAACGGCAACAAAAGTACGCTCTCGAGAGCCCCGTTCCTCAAGAAAAAGTAGCATTGAATGGCCCTCATACTCTGACAGAAGGATGTTCGCGAGTTATGTTGAAATTCGGGTAATACACAACCATGACGCCGAGATGTTTAATTAACTGGCAGCAGCGACGGAACATATCGACAACTTCACCACGCTTGTGAGTGCTTCTCAGAATTCAGTCCTCGATTTTCCCCATTTAATCACGAAGTATAGTATACCTTCATTTACATAATATCAGCGATTGGACAAAGTAACACTGAACTTATGCCTAATTGCAAACTGTTCAAACTGCAACACCATAACCCATACTTGAAGTTCAGTCTCGTGTATTTCAATCTTAAAGATACCCTACAAGTCAGCTAGTGGATTGCGGAAGTTTTGAAATCATAGCATCATGGACAAACATAGAAATGAGCATAAAAACGACTTAATGTTATCTTGTAAACATGTATTAACCGAAAAATAAACAATGCAAATGATTGCCTTCATAACAGTGAACCGAGGAAAAGGTGTGATTGAGTCATGAGCGTGTTTGATCATAATATCTCAACCTCCTTCGCAATTCGAAGAGTTCTGCAGGGTTAAGTCGTAGAACATCTGCACAAGCAGATTGATGTTCCTTTAGATAATGATCTCGAAGGTCCTCCCAGCGGGCGTTTGTTGGAAAAAACTTTGCACGCCGCCTGTGGTTTGCGCGTGTCTGTTGACTGGGAGTTTGATTGGCTCGGCAGCCTACAGTAGTTATTGTCAGTATCAGCATATACGATCATTCCAATTCAAGTAATACTTACGTGCATGCACGACACACTAAGCTATTTTTGGTGGGTAAATACATAAGATCCTGCATGTACAAGTCCAAGAGATCCCGATTTCCACGCCGAGCTTGGAGGAAGCGGTGGCGATGAGGGATGGGGGCGTCAATTGACGCTGCACGTCGCTCGACATTCTCTCGGGAATCATCTTCACTCTCAAGATCCATATCACATTCACCAGATTCTTCCTGCGGAAAGCAAAGAACTGGAGAAACCGACTCTCGCTTAACCATACTCGTGCTTGTGTCGTTAACTAGTGTGACCACTGATACCTCAGAAGAGACAGATACATTTGATGTACGCCTCTTCTTGGAGGCAGGTTCGGCTGAAAGCCGTGTGCAGTCCCCCAGTATTGTAATCTCATAAGACGTTAAGTCGTCTTCCTCATTGGTGTTGGCAACGGGATTGGACACGTGGGGCGAACGAGGTCGACGAACAGTGTGTGGATCGGTGACAGGTGATAGCTCACGAGTCGGAGAGAGTGACGATGTGGAAGGAATGGGACTGACGGAGATAAACGGAGAAGATGGCTGTGATACATGAAGATTACGATCACAGGTCACAGCATTTGGTTCCAGATTGCGTTGTACAGGAGCATCATCATCCCGGGCCCTCTTCTTACCTTTCACTGGACCGATATCCCCAATGATTTGCCCTTGTGGAAAGGTTAGACGAGCCTCCCTGTCTCTGACAAGAGCGCGGACACGTTCTTGTGCAACATCACGTTCCAGTTTCACTGCAATGAACTGTCTCTTCAAAATTTCATTATCTTGTTGTTCTCGGAATAGTGCACGTGAACATGCTGTACGTAGACTTGCTAACTCTGTTTGTATTCGGCCTGCATATTCACGAAACGTCGCATCTAGAAAGGATAAGATGGGTGTTGAAACAGTTCTTGTAGTCCGTTGGACATGGTTGAGTCCTTGGTAATGGATGTAGATGCTTGGGCTGGGGGTGGTTGCACTTGACGTACTGGTGCTGAGTGAAAATTGTACAGGTGTTGTTGAAGGATTTGTTGTGGTGTTCTTCGCAGTCTTACGAAGCGACGCAGATATTTGTACACCAGGTCGTTGACTGGTTGTTGATCGTAGCGGTTGGTCGGTCTGCCTTGGTGGTATGGCAGGGGCTAGCCTCCGAAAATTTGTTCTCGCACCGATGTGCTCCTGCGATGCTCGAGCATCCCTCTGCATCAATATGCGTCGATTAGTATGAAGTACGACGAAAAGCAGCTGCATATCCCTCACTGTCTGCGAGTTCAACTGATTGTTGTGAGTATCGACTACAGTTCGCCTATGCATAGAAAAGCAACAGAACAGAACAGAATGAATATGAATATGGATCTCTCGGATTTGATCGCCAATTAACGGTGGTTCGGATATTGAGTACGAATAGGAGAGTCGGGACCAGCCAGCGAGGAAAAGGATATCCAGTGCGGGGGCAAAATAGTGGACCTGCAATGTTCATCATGTACAGCGTTTAGTATCTTCCACACACAATCAGAATAGCTTTGCGACTGTCGGAGGTTGCCATATGCATTCTTGATTCGCTTTTCTCGACAGAACAAAAGAGACAATAAGAAGCCATGGGCGGATTAACGGTGCGACATTAGGAAGGGGATTGAAAACAAAAAGAATGGGAACCCATGATTGATTTTCTCCATTCCTATTGGTCGCTGCATCATTATTTCGAGTTGTTTACGTAGCTTTTACATAAGTCATCGTGGTTGTTGACAACGTCGAACAGGAAAATCCAGTGACTAGGACTGGACATATTATGAAAGTCGAAATGTGTTATATGGAGAGCGTAGCTAATTAGCTTGATAGTAGGCCATGAAGCATCATAAATTGAAGTACATATCATAAATCCTCCTTCTATTATAACAATGTAATATCAGAAGTTAGCAACTACCCACATTGAATTCAAACACGCCCGCGCGGCATTATATCGGCCCATAAGAATGAACAGAGACCTGACGTGGACAAAATGTTTCCATTTTCAACCAAGTGTGAATTGACAAAGGAAATGCAGAATAACAATAAGATGGAATGATGATGTGGGGAAGGTTTCATGCCAACAAAAAACTTGTTGGGCAGTGTTGATAACAAGAAGCAAGTTAACAGCTGTCAAGTACTAAGATGGAATACATGTACTATGTACCAATAAGGCCGGAATCCGGGGGGTTTATGTTTGCTTGAACAAATTTGCTTCAGGGCCTGCGCCTATGTGCGTAGTTATAACTAAAAGTTCTTCAACAAAAAAACCCTTCTCAAAGTTTTCATTGTTAGTCCATTTTCTCTCAGTGGAGCGACGTAGCAGGTATATGGGATGGTTTTCGGCTCCAATCTCATGTCTGCCGAATCTCACGCGGACGACCCAGAGGTACCTACCTCCCGCTATCCCCGCGTATTCTGACTGCTTGATGCATCGTTGTGTATGTGAATGCACTCTGGATAGTGGTCTGTAGACTGTAAACGACCTCCAAAAGTGACACAAGTCACTATATTTCAATGAACTGCTTGGATATGTTCATAAACAATCGAAAGTTTGCTTGTTCCCATCAATATACAGCTGATACTCCTGGCCGTTAATCCTTTCTTAACATTGACATGTACTTACAATGAGGTTTACATTCATCCAGCTTCTGTTTTCATTTTCTCCAACCTATCCTGTTTATTTCTAGAGATATTGGCCGAGGCAAATATAGGGTATAACAATAGGCACTAGTTTCAAGCTATTAGTGCAGGAAAGAGAACAGATACTTAGAGCCGCAGCCGGCATAAGTCTGCTGGGATGACGATAGCCTTTTTTTTGGCACAAAGAGCCAGCTAGTATGCTTTTAGTTATTCAGGCTTTTTAGACTGTGGGACAGAGATACGCCTGGTACTCTGGGCCGTCCATCCTTTCTCAACCTCAAAATATACAATTCGATGACTCACATATCTACAACAAGGCTTTATGATTTTACATTACTACAGCTTCTGTTTCAATTTTCCTTATCCTATCCTGCTTATATCTACTTAGAGAGTGGACCAGACGCAGTGCACACAACCTGTTTTGGTAGTTAAATCAACGCGGAATTCCAAACAATAATAACACTTACCTGGCCAGAATGAACGTCCGTACATTCCGCGCTGATGCCAGGGTTATTCGCCATAAAGGTCGCAAGGGGGATTTTATTGACAGTAGCAATTTGGGAGCACGTATCGCCATCAACTGCGGTAACGACGGTTTGGCAATCCATTCCACTTAAACCGAGACAGATAGACTACATTTGTTCAATAAAAGAAAGGGAGAATTAAATAATGTAGAACACTTACAGCTCCGACTTGAAGGTTATTGCACTGATCGTTTATAGTACCTTGGTTTGCAGAAATAATCTGCAAGCTATACAGAAAGGATCAGATAAAACTTTCGCCAAAAAATAGTATAGCTTGGGTACGTTGGTGCATTTTGCGAGGCTCCAATAGCATCGCACGTATCGCCACTTTGTACGGCGTACTGACGAGCGCAGCCACCAGAGCCTTGTGCATTAACTTGACATAGTAGTTTGTGAGAAAACCTGGGAGAGTAGACATATTAGATGACCTACCCAGAACGATTCCTGCAAAGATGAAGGTGATAACTTTTGTGGGGAAGAACATTTTGAAGTTGTAGTTGAGATGGAGATGCTTCTTTACTAGGTACAGTGAAGAGAATGAGGAAACATGACTTTATCTTCCCCATATTTTATACTTCTGGAGTGGTACTTTCTTACGGAATATTAGAAAGAGGGACACAACCTTTAGGGAATAGGTGTGGAGTAAAAGCACGTTTCACCGTGCAACTTCTAAGGGGAGAAGTCCATGGTTCTAGGTAAAACTACCTTGGTATAGAGTATCGGCTTCATTTCGAGGATATACCAAAACAGACTGTCCTTGGGTGGTTAACATTTTGTTGTCGAATGCCACGCTATACACTTGAATTTTGTAAGAGTTACTGACACCACTGCTGGTCAACATTACCCAGTTGTGGTGATACGCTGCCCGCCTCGACATTGAACAAGGTATAAGCACCAGCTGAGGCTGAGCCATTAACCCAAGGAAGAGAACGGATACTAGTTTAGTGCCAAAGTCGGCACGATTCTTCTGGTTGGTATACTCGCTCGACGATAGACGTATTTATTTGACCCTAAGGGTTAGCAAATATACATTTAGCCTTTATCCTGGAGCTAGGTAGTATTGAAGAGTGGAGTAGCCTACAACTTTCAGGTTGTAGTTGCGTAGATACAAAGTTTAACTGCAAGTTGGAATGATCATCATGGGCTGTGTCTATTATGTAAGGTGGTATCATTATTCGAAAATATCAACTAGATGAGACGTTGATGCAGATACTTGGAAGCACGGTGTGCCTCGGACAGACTAGTGTTAGCCAATCTTCACCAATTGTGTGATAGATTACTTCTCTCCATGACACACCCGGTGGGTCTGGAGACCAAGTTGATTAGATCGATTATTTCGTTATGAAACAAAAGGCTGTGTGTATGCGAACACGATACTAGAGATAACACACCATGTACATGGACAATTCAACCTATAATGTCACATTAACACCCTTTGCAATCTGCTGCCCCAAGGTCATGTTAACATGAGCGAACAAGCGACACATCCTTGTTTGAATCTCAACACTCTTCACCTTCCCAAGGCTTCCAATCACATTAGAAATAAAGTTAGTTTGATTCTCGCTCTTTAAGCTGTTCCACTACAAAAGAGGCGTTATTAGAATCATACCCGTTTGAGCAGGCTAGAATCGTAGAGGTGCTATGCTCACAAATATCCTTGGCTGATCAAAGTCAATCTCACTAGGGACACTGACGAACTTCACTGCTCCTCCAACCCAAATGGTATGATTGTCATCGTTGTATCGGCGAGGTATGAGTCTAATGGGATCCTGTGTGGACATGAAATTGGGACGGCTTCCTTGGTTGTTGAAGGCCATAGGACCATCACGATCAAAATTGGCTATGGTTGTTCAGTTAACACAATTATCATGTTCGCTCTGGTGAGCTCCACTCACCAACAGGATTTAATGGGGCATTAATCTACAACCGTGGTTAACATGGCATAATCATGATATCATTGCAACAGACAAACTTACCGGTAGTTGCTTGCGGTTAGCGCCAATTCGATAACGTTGACTATCTATGATGGAGAGCGGGACATATGGGTCAAAGTTCACCCGTCAGGAGCAGACGACTGTCACCTCCATAACTAAACAGACGAGACTGGAGAATTGGATCTTCAGTAACTTCAAGACCAGGAACCTATGATGGTTGAGTAAGTCATCGAAGTACATCCAGGTAAGCAAGAGGAAACAAACCAGTTGGCCAGGCTCAAAGCCGATTTGCTCAACTTCTTGGAAGTAATTTGTCCTAATATGTTTCACGATGATGAGGAACAACTATACCGAACCAAGTGTTATTGTAACTATAGCTTACGGGTTCTGGTTGAGAGTGATTCGTCCGATCTCCTGAAGGGGGACGTCTTCGACGGGCCACTCCTTTGTCACGTCAAAGATGTTGTCTATGATTTATGATGATTGTTAAGAGATACATCGATTTGCATTATCGAGAAATAGTGAAATTTCACTGACATTTAAATTTCTCCGCCTCCGCTGGTGTCCAAAGTCTGGAAGTAGAACAGTCCAGGAAGGGAAATCCCCATTCGCAATGGCATTGTACATGTCTGTAACGCCAAAATCTGGATCCATTCCTGCTACTTTTGCTGATTCCGTTTGGTTGAGGAATATTGTTCCTTGATCAGACAGTGCCGAGATCCTTTTAAAAGAAGTTGAGGTTACGAAATAAATACTCGAAAATAAGGATGGCATTTACTTAATGTAGTGCCATGAACCGTCCTGGGCTACAGCCCGGAAGACGTTTGTAGTGAATCCATCTATGTGTCTATCAAAACCATTAAATGGGCTTTTTGGTAGTAAACCTGTTCATGAGTACCTGAACCCAAGTGGAGTCCCTACGAAAATATCAAATTTAGTTTTTGAACCTGATGGGAGTTCAAAATAATAATATTTACCCATATCAGAGAAAGTTCTCAGCAATTGATTCATTGTTTCGTTGTTTGATGAAAGGAAATCTATAATATTATCAGTATAGCATGTAAGATATGTTGAATAGCCCGTACCCCATAAATCCTATAAAAGATGGAGTGAGGTTATCCATGTTTTACATCACAAGTTTCGACATGTCTCTTACAGTCGGACTGTTGACATTGGTCTGAGAAGATATTGTGAGCTTAAAGGGTCAAAGATATAATCGTAATAACCTACAGAGGGATGACGCTTTTGAACATGAATAAAATCTGAAGAACAAGTCTGAGTGGATTTCATGAGGCTGGTGATATGGACATACGAATGAATTTTATTGGGTCACGGATCCAGAAAGGTCGGGGTGTGGACGAAAGTCTGAACAAAAGATAAACATTAACTATAGGATCCAAGATATTGTTCATCTGCCTAATTACCCAATCAAGGAATTCCTTCCTGAGTGCGTAACCTGCGAGTCATTGAGTTTATTAGTTGTGCCAGAACTAGTTAAGATCAGATCGAAGCGCACTTGAAGCTTAGTCCACGCAGATCACGAACGGAATCGGGGGATCCGAGATTACCGCCAGTCGTAGACATGCGGGCAGTGAGAGGTGTGCGTTTTCCGACAGATGAGAAGAGATCAGCGAGAGAGTACTTTGCACCATTCGTTGTGGTAACCTCGAAAAACCCATGGGCTCCAGCACCTTTTGCGTGTACTACTCTTTCAGGCTAACATCCGAATTAAAATTAGCTATTATGAAAATTTTCGTAGAGGACATACTACTCGCTCCCGCGAAAAGTGACCAAAAGCCTCTAGCTACATTGATATATATAAATTCAGAGATATTGTGGAAAGTAAAAAATAGACATCACCAGATCAACATCTTGGAGTAAGAGAGGTCCGGTGGTACCTATTCTGTCTATCGCAAATGGATTGAATATCCTGATAGCAAGGGGGGGAGATCAGTATTCCAAATAAGAAGAGATGACCATAAGTGGAGTAACATACGGCACGCCTCCGGACGAAGTGTATGCGAGAGCACTAGCAGGCTTGTTTACGACAGCTTCCTGGGCTTCGGGTCCCTGAAAGATATTGAAGGTTGAAGAGTCATCAGCAGCAATAACAGATAATAAGAGGCTGCAAAAGACGGTGGCTATTGATAGGCTATATGAAATCGCCTTCATTCTTTTGGCACGGGGGAATGTGATTAAGATACCACTTGATTACACACTCCACACTGTTATATAGAAACCCCAAGCATTATGTTACCGCATCTTCCCGAATAAGTTTCTGAAATGCTGAAGTAGACATTGCTCTGGCTCTTGGTCTAGAAAAAGAACGTTCACATCCCCCATTACTGTGGGCTAGCCTGGGATTCTGAAACAGTCACACACTGGTTATTTTTACTTCTTCGTTGGATTTGAATGATGATCAATTAATCATGATGCCTGATGCCTTCGACTAGGTGCTCTGATAAAAAATGCATCACATTTTTCTCTTCACTAAGTGGTTGAAGAAAGTAACAATACCTGGTTTATGCGTAAATAGAAAAATAAATAGATCAAGTTTCTGGGAGCTTTGTTTCCGTCTTGTTTCCATCATGGTGAGATGGGTTACAACCGAGATGGTAGTTTTATAAACAAGCCGTTAGTGATAGAATTGGTTGATCACTTGATGATCGCGTTACCTTTCAAGCGAGGTTGATCAACAATGTGCAACTCAATAGCACTTTTCGTTGATTGCTGCAATTACCGTCATGGCCATGTCGAAGTTCATCGTTTCAACACCCTCGGCAGATGACGCCATTTTATGAAGGGCCAAAATAATGAAAACCAGACATTGCTGTTGTCGCAGATGAATGCAAATTGGTAGTCCTCGACACTTGAAAACTTGATTTCACATGGCATCTGCAACACCGAAGAACCGAACTGATAAGTATATTCTGACATATGTCTCCAAGAGCATATCGTGGAAACCATGTAGCAGAGATCGTGAGAATTGCACATGAAACTTTATAAATCAATGTGGGTTGTCTGGTGAGAGTTTTTGCCTTTTCTTCCTTCTTACTTCGATTCTCAGTTATTGACATTGCGTGTACATAGAATCCTTAGCACCGGGTCATCATCAAGTCACTTTGACATGAATACGTGTATTCACCTGCGGCTCGACCAGAACTTTGCATTCATAATTAGAAGCTGTTTAACCAAACACCCTTATCCATGATGGACACTTGACGGATTGATACATTCTCATTGCCGTTCCTGTGCCCTACTCTCCTTCTATAGTGCAAAGCTCAATAGCGGACGCTTTAAAGGACTGTTGTTACACTTCTGACTACCCTTTCGGCTTCGATTGTTGACCTCCCGTCAGGAGCAATTTTGCTGTCTCCTAGTGCTGTGATTCCATTCCACCAGTTATTCGTACCCAAGTACTGGACACATAGGAGCAATTCGATTTGACCCCCACACCAGGAAGTACGGAACCATCCCCAACAAAGAGGGTCTAACTACAAGTGATCATGTTTTTCCACTTAATTCCCCGCTTTAGCCTTTATTGATTGACGCAGGGTTCCATGATACAAACAGTAAGTCAAATATAATCCTGCTTTCAGACTTCATTACTGAGATACATATCCATTAGCACTAATGCATAAAAACCCCGAAGGGCTACGACTAACCGAATATTCCTTCACCATTCGCAATATAAGTACAGTACGTCGTCTACGAGAACCAACCCAACTTCATAAGTTGCCACTCTAGTTTCTGTGTTCAGACAAACATTGCCTGCAACTCATCGACATACATTTGTTATGGAGACCAAACAAGTGGACGAGATGATATCGAAATATTGCTCAGGGTTTTCAACTGGTATAACCACCCGACCTGGGAACGTGGAAAGGGGTGGGGAGTTGGTGGTTTTTATTACTGGTACGACAGGAAGACTTGGTTCCCATATGCTCGCAAACCTCTTGAGCGACCAAAGTGTAACGAAAGTATATGCGTTCAATCGACCCTCAGGCACACGTCTCACTGGCAGTTCTACACTTGATGGATATTCCTCTATATTAAATCGACATATGAAAACGTTTGTTGAGCAGGGGCTCGATCCGGATTTACTTCGCGACAACAATTCGAAGGTGACGTATATTTGTGGGGATGCTACCAAAGATAAGCTAGGATTGGATGAATTAATGTATGAGGAAGTGAGTCCTTATCTCATGCTTATACTATGGCATTTACAAGAGTTCATGATAAAGATCCGGAGGCGTGTAACGTTAATCATCCATAATGCATGGCGGCTGGGGTTTCATATCCCACTCGAAGCATTCGAATCGAACATAGCTGGAACGGGGAAACTGATCGACTTTGCTCTGTCCACGCCATACGATTATTGCCCAAGATTCGTATTCATCTCGTCTTGCACATCTGCACAAGCTTGGAGTCCAAAAGATGGGTTTTGTCCTGAAGAAGTCATAACCGACTCAGTTGTGTCTTTAGGAACGGGGTATGGAGAGAGCAAGTATGTTGCGGAACAGGTATGTAATTCACCTTACTAGGTCAAGACCAAAATTCAACTCTCGTGGTTAATTTTTATGAGATATTAGCAAGAAGCGGGCTATCACAAGCTATTTCGATACGTGTATGTCAAATATGCGGGGATTCGAAAAAGGGGATTTGGCCAACGAATGAGTGGTTCCCTATTCTTGTAAAGACGTGTATGAAATTGGGAGCATTCCCAACATCACCCTCCGTCAGTAGAGCTTATATTGTAATGTCGTAAAACTAATGCGTGAACGTCATTTTTCAGGTCATTTCGTGGCTTCCTGTAGACGTTGTATCTCAATCAATACTCGAAGTCGCGCTATCACCAAAATTTGGGGAGGGAAGTATGGATCCATTAGTGTTGAACCTAGTGCACCCACGGCCAGTGTTAACCGATTGGTTGGTGAAGGAGGTCACGAAGCAAATTGTGTCGGCTTCGCAGACGGATGGAGGTGGCGTAGAACCCGACTTTGAATTTGTGGCAAGTGATCAGTTTTTTAATCGGTTATTTGAGATCGCAGATATGAGTGGAGGGATCAAAGATGATGTGAGTACGTACATGCAATGGAATGAGAGTGTCTAATATATGTAAAATCTAGGCATATCTGAAACTACGGAACTTCTTCCTGCTGTCAAGTAAAAAAGATAGTGCTCATAATACGATCGATTCTGAAGGTGGCGGGTTATCAAGGTTTGAGTGCGGGAAGATGTTGAGTCTTAGTCCGGCTTTGAGAGGAGTTGGAAGGATTGATAGCCGTGACGTGGAGAGGTGGGTTAGGTATTGGGTTGACGTCGGATTTCTGAAGGTACACCACGGTTTGCGCGGTAGAAGTCTGGAGAGGATTGCTAAATTGTGAATGTATTGACATTCCTGCTACTTTAGTCGCGGGTCTTGCACTAATTTACACTGCTCATGCGTTTTTGCGGGGCTGGTATTTTGAGGCTAATCTGATTTTTTTTTTTGCTTTTTTTTTGTGAGACGTACTTGGGTTATCGTAGTTTTGATGTTAAGTGAGTCTAATCATGAATAACGGGGGTTGTATGAGTGTCAATTTCCTTTTTTTTTCGCCTACAGTCCAAATCTGATTAAATATTGTTATGTCAAATAGCAACACTGAACCAGACTTAGATTGCAGACCAAAAAGAAGAAAATATTCATACAATCCCACTGTTTGTGAGAGAAGTGTCAAGATCGTCAAGCAGCAACGAAAATAAACCAATAGGATAGGTACATCAATGGATCACCATTCACTTACCTATGTATTCTCTTACGATTAAAAAAAATAATCAAAACTGACACTTAACTGGTTCCGGCAAAGACCAAGACCTGAACGGCCGACGCTCCAGGTACACTGCGGTTTGTACAGTAAAAGGTTATTGCATTATGGTGCAAATGTATCGCCATCAAGGTGTATACTATGAGTTCGTGGGGTGGTGGTGGTATATAAGAGTAGTTAGTCGTTTGTCTCAGTTTCTATTGTTGCGTCATTGGGTGTGTTTCATCATGCATCATGTACGACGACATGCTCCAATGACTCTCCACACTACCTAACTTCATATATATACCAGACTTTGTTTCACAATGAAGTAAACTCAAACCTTGAAAATGTCTTCGTCCTCCAATCCAAACACACAGCCGAACGTCAACTTTTCACCAACAGCCAACATATCAAAAGTTACTAATAAAGTCTCAGAAAGCATACGTAATATTCGCATCAACCCGTCTTCTGAGAAAGCACGAAAAGTTGTGCTAGCTAAAGGGATATTCGATGTCCTCCTATCCCTCTCACTTATATTCGCTCCGTCTTTACTGTACGATGGACCACTTACTACTTTCGCTTCGGGTGTGACCGGTTTGGTGAGTAGCTATTCCCTGTGGAAAGTAGTTTCTGTCTGACTTGGATGGAGTAAAGGACAAACCAAATTGGTATGAAGATCCTGCGTCAGCGTATGGTCTTGCATCACTTATTATGGGATGTGCTTTCGCTGAGATCACCGCTGGGCAATCTTCCTCAGACGAGGCTTATAAGACAATTGGTAGGTTCTTGACCACTATGACATAACCAGTTCATTGAACAATGGATACGGCATTTAGCCACCCTCAACGGAGTGTTCGCCATTACTGGGTTGATGGGGTGTCTTTTCTCCCCTCTTAAATTTGGATCGTCGTTCCTGCTTCTCGCTGCAACCCAAGACGTATTCTGGTTCGCAGCAATCGTTCAAGCAGGGGGCTACGCCGTTCTAGATACGTTAGGAATGATGAAAGGAGTAGCCGTCAGAAAAGTAAAGCAGATGGCAAGCCAAGGAAGGGAATACGGGGAAAAAGGAGAGAAATTTGTTACAGATGATGTAGTTGGACGAGGTGTTGATGCTGGAAAAAGTGGTGTAAAGCAAGGTGTGGATGTCGGGAGCAACATTGGAGGAAACGTCGCACAGACGGGGAGTGAAGCTGGGAAAAAACTCGGATTGAATTGACGGTACTATGTTTTGTGATAATATGTAGATGTACGAAAATGAAAGGGTAGCATTGCGCTGTGCAGCGGACTGAGTTGATAGGCAAGATTTGACGTCCCTAGATTGAAATTTGGTCCAAGCTCTTTTCGCCACCATCTTTGTTGGGTTTGTTATCGAATTTTGGGCTGCTGATACAAGCAAGTGAGGGTACACTAGGATTGTCTTGGTTCAATGCTATTGAGGTCTCGTTCCTCTCTATCCATTGGCAACCAATACGAGGGATATACTGATATACGTTTTGGGAGGAACAATGACGTTGATACCAACCTGCTGTTACGGGATTTGGCATTGTTTGTCCGACCAAATAATATCAACAGTTGTCAATAAACCAAGCACTCCCGTTTTGCACTTGAACAACCAATGCAGCGGCGATAGAATTAAATCTGCCGCCTGCAAGAGGCTATTCCTTCGACCATTTATTCACTGTTGGCACGTTGAATGCCTCTAGGTGGCTCCTATCGAACACGAAGACTTATAATGACATGACTCGTGGTCGATTGTATTTCATTAAAGTTATAAACGAAGACATTTGATAAGCATCTACAAGCACTGTGCCCATGTTACTTGAGGCAGTGAACGGAAACAAACAAGAGAATAATTACAATTCAACAATTTGTCCATCGATGCCCAATTTTCAGCTTCGACGGTGACTTCGTAGCCGGAGTGCAATGAAGCAGTCTAATGAAGAATGTCAATGACGACATTCGATTGCTAGAGAGAGTTCTCTACCTGTGAGTCCGGTGACGCCGCTCCAATGACGAGAACTCTGCCCCGAACCAATATGTTTTGCGCCAAATTTTGAGCCTTCGACGGGAATGAACTCTCTGCCGACTTTCTCAAGGTGAAAACCGAAACGATCTGAGCAGCTCATTGTGCTATCTAGAGGATGTTGGGGATGTTTGATTGTAATGATTTTTTCTCTGAATGAAAACCGATCTTTTACATACCTCCATCCAGCTTCGTTACTAGTTTGGTGGTAAAACAGAACAGTCAAACTGTATATAAGTAGTAGTTAGTAATATTTCAATAAAACCAATACTTCCGAGCTTACTACGCGTAGATTGGATGTTCCACATATGGAGTTTGGTGTTCACAACGTCTCGTCTGTCATCAACATCCTCTCCAATGAATGGCTGGTACAAGAGCGTGTTGGGTGACAATAGACGTAGGGCGGAGATGTATATGTGTAGGGTTGCTTGGGATATTGTGGATTGGTACGAACGGAGAAGCCAGATAGCATTTTTGATCATTCGGCGAAGCTCGGAATGCGATCCATGGTTCTGAAAGGTGTGTAGCAATAAAATGTCAGAACGCGCAACTCATCAACCGGAACACTCACCGCAATGTGATCATCAAGGAGCTGTAGCGATGCACACACCTTCTGTCCGTCAAGCTGTCCTATCACACTCAGCACCTCGATCCAGTGCAACAGATGTTCAGACAATAGCTCATGGAGTTTCTTCATCAAAGTGTTGGTTAGGTACCGGATCTCCAGTATATTATGCCATCCAATTCACGACGGCGTATTGTAAATCCTTTGGTATGTGCTTCTCAATGAGCCCAGTCAAATCATTGATTTCGATGTCCGGAGTGAATGTTGGGAGTAATCCATGTATGTTGTTATTGTGTCGTAACAACCCATTCATCTCGTCCAGGCATGCTTCAGCAACACCACAAAGACTCCACAGTGCATTTCATTGGTCAAAACGCATGTCCGAAAATGAAGCAGAGGACTGAATATTTCGTCACAAGAATGTGGTGTACTGTGATTCGAGTTTAATGCGTCGAAGATGTTAGTAAGCAACTGTGTTATCGAATCTTGCAGTGTCATGGGAAACGGTTGGTTGAAAAGGATGTCGATAAATCTGATCAAATATGTGTGGGTGCATGCGAGCTCTAGAGCCTTGCAGGCTACCGAAGTCCATAGTTCATCACCTCCTGCCCGCCGCAAGAACCTTTGCCTCGTCTTGTCTATCCCGTAACGGTTCAAAGCCGGTGATTTTACATCCCTGAGCCTAAGATTATCCAAAGATGTCTGAATTAAAGCCTCATTTTTTTCTATGTTCGGTAATGTGTTGTGACAAATGTGGTTTAATGGCATAAGGGACATCTTGAACCTCTTGTTCGGGACGCAATGTGATGAGAAAACGGAAGTTTGGAGGGAGGCGAGTGATTAGTGACTCATTTTTGAAGATTGATAGGACACGGAAAACAGTCTTCTACATCTTCACATTCTTCCTAGGCCATCAATTCATAACGAGAATTAGCCCTACAATCTCCAATTTCTCTAGAGGTGTTACAACCAATTCGTCGAATTGTCGTCCTATATCTGCCTGAGCAATATCTGAGTTCCTGATTGGCCTACTCATCTTTTCTTTAATCGCTGAATGGAACTCAGCCAAGTGTCGTATGATAGTCCCACTTATCCTTTGCGAGTTTATCCTTCCGATCCCACTATGCAAGAATATTCCGCACCCTAGTCGGCCCTCCTCACGAAAGTGCTGTGCAACGAAGTGAGCAATTGACGATTTACCACTTCCTGCAGGTCCAACCAAAAGGAAGACACGTCTGACGTTCTCGTTCCCAGTGGCCCAGTTCAGAATGTTGTTGATAACAGGATCACAATGGGTGCCTCGCATTGCAGCATTGTCTGGATCGAAAGTTGTCCGTTCCAGACATGGAAAGCGATTGAGATATAACTGGATATCTATAAAACAAAACTTAATCAAACCGTGTTATCCGAGCACCCGTTATAACTTACCAATATTCGTCACCTTCTCTAATATTTGAACCGTGACCAAATTGGTCTGTAGGCTTGTTCCCAATATCAACTAATCCTCAACTGATCAAAAACTGTCTGATACTGGATGATTGTTGCATCGACCTCAGATACTATGTTCGCCATGGCACGTTGGACTACAGGGTATTGTCATGTTGGCGTAAAACATAGAGATAAAATGATGCGAACCAAAGGAATGTCTCATAATATTTGCGAATAAAATAGGCGCACTCAGATGTCTGGTTCAACAGCTTTTTCACAGTCTTCTCGAAAGATCTTATCTTTTCCAATGATCCGCTGTCCCTAGCCAATCGTACAGTTCTGTAAGCATACATGCAAGGTTCCCGATGTTGTCATCACAGGCAACTTGATCATTGATGACCTTGTGTAGATGATGAGTGCTTAACATCATGTAACTTATCAAAACGGGAATGAATACCTTGAGAACGACTGAGACTGCGGCCACCGCCACTTTTGCCTTTGAGTCGATCTAGGTGCATCGATGAGGATGGTGACTACAACAAGAAGATCTGTATATCTCACTTCTGCCATGTCTTTGGCAATCGGGCAGAACGACTGCAGGGAAGTTAAAAAGTGCCTCCATCTTTCATCAATTGTTCGGAATTCCGAGCCATGTGTTGGAAGCTCAACGATAGTGCCATTGCCACCAGTGGACGACGGAATGGCAAAGCTATATACCTTGAACTGTAGTGTTATTGTGTGATCTTTCTCCCGCGACGATCTTGGGTGAACAGCATATAGGGCACAAATAACATCTGAACAGTTTATGTCAATGCTGTCTTGGCGTCAGTGAAGTATTCAATCATTACCATCATTCTGACGCAGGGTTTCCCCAATCTGCAAAGCTTCCCTTGACTCGCAAACGACGTGATCTTCCCCGGAACTTCTGGGATGTGCACAATATACTGTAATTCGTAGGGAAGATGACGTAGTCACATCACTGTACCAAGTGTTCACATTCCTCACGTTCTGAGTATGGAATGCAACCAATACATACAATTTAAATTGTTCCCCCCAAGATGGTGATTTGTTTCCTTTTGTTGAAACTGTCGTTTTTTTCTCTGTGTCATCCACTTTGACAACGACGTAATAGGCTGCACTTGAAATTCTGTGTATATTTGGCAAGTCATTGCCTCTCAGGACTGTTACTATTAAGGTATCAAAGCATCGAAACAGAGACAACCACAGGATGACTTACCATTGATGATAAATTTTGGGGTGCTTTTCATATGAGATTAGCAAAGAGACCGGAAAGTCAGTGAATAGCACTTACTATTTGACTACTTGAGTTGGGAATTCTGGATTCATTATAGAAAGGGGGCGTTGGGGTTGATTTGCGAGCGAGGTGGTTGGAGGCGTTGGAATTCAAGAGGAAACCTGGCGAAAATGTGGGGATGCATCGACGTGCGTGGTATATCTAATAAAGACAAAGATTATGCAATGCTGTAAAGGAAGATGATATGTATATCTGTGCTTGACATTGAGTTGACATGGGAACAAGACTATGGTTGATCGTTGATCAGTCGAAAAGGGCTTACACTGCCCAGTGCCCCTTACTATTCCAACAGTCCAGGAGTTCTCCAAATCCTAATGCAAAGATACTGCCTTTCTCATATGTAACTAACATATTTGGAAAGTGGAGTGTATGCGCTGAACTGTTCCAAAAGACATGAGCTTACCGAACGTACACAGAATATCGAGCATGACCTACTATGTCGCTGTCAAGGTCGATGACGCTAAGATGAGTCAGAAATCTGAGAGTTTTTGTGCCAATCTATATCTCAATAAACAAACACTTTGCTCACCTTGAGACAACATTAAAATAAACTCGTTCAGAGGTTGTATGTGTGCTAGATGTAGTTCACCCAAGATCGTCGTAGGAGAAAGATCGCACAATATGCAGCCATCATGAAAGAGATACCGAAACCATATACTTGGTGTCACAAAAAGTGACCGTGCACCATGTGATTTGGCCGTTTCATACCCTCATCCTTTGCTTGTGTATGCTCAATTCTGAGTGAATGTCACTAGCATAAGGTCTGAAATTTGTAGGTATAATAGAATATGTACCACACAATATATAGTACAAATTAGAAGGTTGTATGACCACCCTTTGCTGCCAAAACAGCCTTCACCCTTTCTTCCATGGTATCAACATGCTTGTCGATGTCTGACAGTGGTAGCTCCTCCCAAATATCTTTGACAGATTGGATAAGCTGTGATACAGTTGTAGGAGAGTGTGGAAGAGAGCATAAATGAGTTTTGAGCTCAAGCCAGACTTTTTCGATGGGGTTGAGATTGGGTGAATAGGCTGGGTGTCCAAAAATAGAAATGCCATTTTGATGGAACCATTTTGTTGTTGATTTGCTGCAATGACTAGCAGCCCCATCCTGTTGAAATTCAATTCCAGATTCATCCTTAGATACTTCATTGTAAAAGTCCTTCAAAACCCTATCAAGCACCTGTTCTTGATAGCATGCTGAGGTTATTCCTCCACCTCATCCTCCAGGATATTCTAATACAACCAATGGCCCTTTTCTCCCTTTCATGATGCAACCCCAGATCATCACATGAATAACTGACTGTGAGAACTTTGGAACACAGCATTCATCCCATAATTCCTCACCAGGATGCCTTGTTACATAAATTCATCCATGGTGATCACCAAGATAAATATAGCATTCATCAGACCAGATTTTCTTCTTCCAATCATATGTTGTGTAAGCTTTGCACTTCTGTGCCCAGGCAAGTCTTGCCAATTTGTGGCCTGATGTGACATACATCAGCAAATCCTGTTTTTAGTCTGACTTGAGCCATAGTAAGCCATAGCACCTGTAGTGATCCATAGTGACCCATAGTGACTCATAGATTTTGGCTATTTTCCATAGTAACCCATAGTAGTCCATAGATTTCAGTTATTTTCCATAGCAACCCATAGTAACCCATAGTAGTCCATAGATATTGGTTATTTTCCATAATGTCTCATAGATTTTGGCTATTTTCCATAGTGACCCATAGTGGCCCATAGATGTCAATCATTTCCATAGTAACCCATAGTAACCCATAGTAACCCATAGTATCCATAGTGATCCATAGTATTCCATAGTAACTCATAGTATTCCATAGTAACTCATAGTAGTCTATAGATATTGATTATTTCCATAATATTCTATAGATGCTATATAAATTTGTATAATGATGTATAGTAATCTGTAGTATTTTGACTTAAGAGTACTATTCCACTTTTTGGATTAGATAAGCAAAACATCGGACTTGGACTTAGAAAAATTTTTGGACTTAGAAAATTTATTTTTTTGAAGTTCAAATTTCGACTTCAGCAAAGTCACGTGACCTGTGGCTGACGTGGCATACTTCGAACTTCAACTTTTTTTTTTGCTTCGAAGTTTTCAACCTTCATCTTTGTAAGTCATTCTTTCCTTCTTTTCTTTTACTGACATTCTTTTCCTAGATTCATTCCATTGTCATACATCTTTGCTATATCTGCTCATCGCCAGGACCTAGAATGGAAGAAGTTGAGGAGATGTGATAGCTTGGGCATTTGGTATGTTTTGTGTCCGCTTTTTTCCTCTTTTTTTTTATGTTTTCAACTTTTTTCCTTGTATGTCCGACTTTTTCCTTCTTTTTTTATACATTTCCTCTCTTTCTAGTTATGTTTTCAATTCCCCTTCTCTTGTTTCATATGTTTCCTTGTTTTTTCCTTTTTTTTTCATATGTTTTAAACTTTTTTCTTTCTTTCTATATGTTTCCGACTTTTTTTGCCTTTTTTGGTATGTTTCCAATCTTTCCCTTTTTTGTCATATTTCTGACTTCTTCTGTCTTTTCAGTTATGTTTTCCAACTTGATATGTTTTTTTTCTAACTTGGTATGTTTTTTTTATGTTTTTTTCTTCGACTTTTTATGTTTTTTTCTATGTTTTTTTTTCAACTTTTTTTATGTTTTTTTATGTTTTTTTTTTTCCAACTTTTTTATGTTTTTTTTTTCGACTTTTTATGTTTTTTTTTCCAACTTTTTATGTTTTTTTGTCCGACTTTTTTTGTCTTTTTTTTTATTTCTTCTATATAGTATTATATAGTAGTATGTAGTAATTATAGTAGTAAAAATAAAATGAATATAATAAAATGAATAATTCAATAAAGTATATATACTATTATAGTAGTACTATGGAGCACTATGGAGTGCTCCATAGTGCTACAGGAGTGCTATAGAGTGCTCTGGAGTTGGGAACCCATGCTATGGGTACTATGGACACTATGGGTTACTATGGGTTACTATACAAATATCTATGGAGCACTATGGAGTACTATAGAGCACTATATAGATGCCTATTCATCTATGGAGCACTACAGAAATGCTTATATATCTATGGAGCACTATGGAGTGCTACTGGAGTGCTCTGGAGTTGGGAACCCATACTATGGGCACTATGGGCACTATGGCACTATGTTGCAACAGCAACAATCACATGACTGATTATATAATTGATCATGTGATAGAGCATGTGACTGATGACGTGTCTCATACTCATATGCTCTATGGCATGTGACTCTCACAAACATTCCACAACCTTCTACAAGGTTCCATATGTAGTCACATGATATGTTAGTGTATATGTGCACAGACCATTACACAAAGGTGTACAAACACCAATTATGTATATAAGTAGAGCTACTGGACCTTATGTCCTTTGTCGAATTATATTCGTAGTAGTCAGTACTAATGTCAGGATCCGAACACCTCCGAAACCTCGGACATCCAAACCTTACCTCGAACTTCATACCCTTTTATCCTTCTCCATTTCTCGGACATACGTCCTCCATATTACATAATACTTGTAACAAACACTTATCCTTTTTTTATCATTCCTTTGTCCTCTTTTAATGTACCTCCCTGCATTACTACCCTCGGGGATATTCACATGTTGTTGCCAGTACTTAAACTACAGAGATGTACACAGTTCTGTAGTTTGAATATCAACTAAGACTCGTAATCTTGTTCCTCTCTAATTTCCATCCACTTCCTGCAACAACTCCGGTCTTCGGACACAGACCTCGGCGTTTGTAAATTAGACATCGGAAGTCGGCAGGGCACAACAGACATTGTTGAAGCCGTGTCTAACATCCGACAGGAGTTAACTCCGAGTTCACAGAGTTGACCCTGAAGTCAGTTCTTGACAATCAGTAGGTATATAACCCTTCACCAGACTTGCCCACATAATTAATTGTGTAGTCCTGGGTACTGACCAAGTACCTCATTATGTATTTTGCCTTATCAACATGGTCTGGTGTTGGGTTTGCTGAAAAAGTTGATAACCTGATTACTGCATAGGCAATATCAGGTCGAGTTTCAATCATTAGGTACAGCAAACTCCCAATGATTTGTTGAAACTCTGTTCTCAGAGCTAGTGTCAAGATTCCCTCATTGGGAATAGGCTTATAGCCAGCAGGGAGTGGTGTATCAGCTCTACAAGCATTCACCATGCCGAAGCGCACAAGAACCTTTTTCAGGTAAGCTACTTAGTCTATCTTGTAGGACTGACCACTTCACTCAATGCGCATACTAAGGAATTTCTTGATATCTCCCAGATCATGACATTCCTATTTCTTCATAAATTCCTTTTTGAGCTTGTTAACCAGGATAGAATTAGACCCTGTTCAGATTGCATCATCAACATAGACTACTGTGATCACGATATCTTG
Source organism: Floccularia luteovirens (assembly GCA_009739215.1). Lineage (NCBI taxonomy): Eukaryota > Fungi > Basidiomycota > Agaricomycetes > Agaricales > Squamanitaceae > Floccularia > Floccularia luteovirens. Next base: position 2,713,168 of record VSJF01000004.1, read on the forward strand.
TTGGTCTTTCAACCAATGAACAAAAATTCCTGCATCACTCTAAGTTCTTTGGAAGCCAAGCTCTTCCATACTCTCAACAAGTCCTCTCCACCATGCTAGAGCAGCCTGTTTAAGACCATATATTGCTCTTTATAGGCAGATGACTTTCTTTTCTTGTCCTTTGATAACAAAGCCTTCAGGTTGGATCATATAGATCTCTTCTTCAAGTTTGCCATACAGAAAGGCACTTTTGACATCCAGGCCTGTAATAGCCCAATTCTTCAGCACTGCTAGTGTGAGAAGGATGTGCATAGTTTCAAATCTTACAACTGGCAAGAAGATCTCTTCAAAGTCTAGCCCTTCTACTTGTGAGAAACCTTTGGCAACTAGTCATGCTTTCTTGCGACCATTGGACTTGGTCACAAACATCTATCTGTTTTTAACTGCCCTTCGACCTTGGGGTAGATCTACAAGGCCAGACATTACATTGTGCTTACGAAGAGCCTCCATTTCTTTGTGGCAAGCAACATACTATTCATCCCTGGCAGCCTTGGGTAGGCATGCTATATCATGAAATTGAGTTAGAGTAAGGCCCACAGCTGATGCACCCATGGCAAGCAAATATGCTGTGAACTCTACACCCCCTTCCTGTGCTAGTTTTGCAACATCAGGTTCATCTGATCCATTTTCTCTAGTGCTTATATCAGGGCGCATATTGTCAGATGGGCGTGATTGCGCAGGACTAGGTATGGGAACTTGTCATGACTGTGTAACCCAATGTTGGTCCACATTATCTTGCCAATACACTATATCATCCTGATTCAGGAGTATATCCTGAGGGTTTGTGTCCCCATAAGCATTGTCTTCTATGACACATCTAGATATTCTCCTTTGTCTCTCTGAGCGTTGCAGCAGTTCTTGTCTAGGAACAAACTGCTGTTCTGACATGCCTGTTCTTTGATGACATGCATACTCAATATTATCAGCTGTACTCCTTGGTCTGGGTGACAGTGGAGGCAAGCATTGATATTCCCTGTTTGGAGACACAGGGAGAGTTGGGGCTTTGTCAAGCTCTTCACTCCCATGGAAAGGAATGGGTGATCTATGAACTATCTGTTTGGGTCATCTTCTTGGAGAGCTAGGGACCTCATCAGAGTTCACAGGGTACTCCAGGTAATGGTTGTCTAGTCTAACAGACTTATTATCAACATTTGGTTTGTAATGCAAGCTATGCTTAGAAGCATCACTATCCTCATCATCTGAATTTTCATGACTTTGAGGTGGGGAATCTTATCCTAATTCAGTAACACCACAATTTTTCTGATCTAGACATTTTGGAAAGGAAAGCTCATCAAAGATGGTGGTAGCTGCCACAAAGATGCTATTGTTGTGCAGATGCATGAAGCAATAGCCCTTTACTCCTTTAGGATGTCCAATGAATACCATCAGCTCTAATTTAGAAGTGAGTTTATTTACCCATTTTTCTTTGGGGAGGTAGACATAGGCTGCACATCCAAAAACTCTGAGATGATTGACTTCCAGTTTAATTTTATTTAATGCTTCAAATGGAGTGCGCCATTTAAGGCATGCCATGGGAGAATGGTTATAGATGTGTACTGCTTGTTTCATGCTAAATTTCTACCAGCTATCTGGTAGACAGGCGTCATGTCGCATTGCTTCTGCTTTATCCATAATGGTGTAATTTAGATGTTCTGCTTAACCATTCTGCTATTGTTCATATGGTACTGATTTCTCTATGAGTACCTCCATTTCCTTTAGCAACACTTCAATCTGCTGGTATTCACCCCCTCCAGCAAAGCGCCACTTTTTGATTTCAGTGTTGTGTTGCACTTTAATGAATGTAGTGAACTTTTTCATTGCAGCCACCAAATTGGATTTATGGTGCAGATTCATAGTCCATGCATGAGACGTAAAGTCATCAAGGAAGGTTATTATGTAGCAATATTTGTGGTAACTTGCAATTAAAAACTGCTTTAAGTTAGAGTGAACTAACTCAAATGGTGCAGAAGCTTGTGAAGAGCTCTGGGGGAAAGACTTACTATGTTGCTTTCCTCAGAGACAGCCCAGACATAATGGGTGTTCTTTAGGTATTTCCAAAGAAGACAGAAGGTCAACTATATTCTCAGGTGCTTTTAGGAGTACCCATTTAGACAAGTATCCAAATCTCTTATGCCATGTATCATAAGTAACTTTGTACACCATGACAGAGGTCTTATCACTAGGTTTGTGCACAATGTGAGCATCACACCAGTATATGGTATCACCTTTTATATGTGGTTCACAGGACAAGAATAGTACACCTTTATAATCATGCATATTGATGAGAGACTCTTTCCCTCTAACACTGTTCCCCTTTTCAGATAGGAACTGTCCCATAGAGAGTAGGTGACCACTCAATCTAGGGATATAATAGACTGGAGATATCTAAGTCATTTTACATATTCTTCTCTCTTTGTTTCTATTGAGAGGTATAACTATCTCATGACTCATCATTACAGTATCTTGTCCCTCAACATATATAATTTCATCAGAAGCTGTTGTGATGGGTATAGGTATCTTCAGAGTTTTATACTCAATAAAGTCTGATAATTGACTTGTAAAGTGCATTGATGCTCTAGAATCCATAATCCACAATGCATGATTAGGATCCTTTGCTTTTCTCTTATACTTCAAACAAACAGCAAAATGATTATTTATATTGCCCTAAGAAGGGCCAAGAGATACATGTGACAAGGTACATATAAGTCCGCCATGGCTGCCATTTAGAAGAGGGTGCTGTGGGTCATGATCAATCTTGTTGCTATATTTGTAAGAAGATAAAGGTACTTGCCTTTCATTCACATATCTGGATTCAAGCACTTCATTGATGCACCCAATTCCTGTAGTATCCACAATCTCTTCATCAACCTCCATCTCTGTCTATCCGTTAGTGGGACATGGATAGTTCCAGTCCTCATCCTCCAATCTGAGAGATACACTATCACCTAAGTCCGAACAGATCAGGCATAGTTCCCAAGGTTCAGGAGACTTGGTCTTAAAATGTTTAGGGGGAGGTTCACTTACCTTTTCTAGTACTTCCTCTAATCTAGAGGTAGAGAGTTCCAACCACCCATATAACAATACAGTCTCCTCATGAATATGAAGATGCTAAGGTTGCTATGGCAGACCATCATGGTCTACAAGCTCTCTACTCCTTTTGACACTTTTATAGGGTGTCTCAGGATGTCTCAACACCTGCATGCCTGTATAAGTGCTAGCAGTGGGCAGAGTATAGAACTTGTGGGGATTTTCCTGCAAGAAGGTAGGCCTGGAAGTCGGAGCACTCAGTGGCTCAATATGACTCACCAATGAAATAGGTGGCATAATAGCCATGGATGTGACATGAGAACTACTTTCTCCTACATTTTCTTCTTCTGCTGATTTTGCTTTTCCTTTCTCTCCCTTGCCTTTTCCCTTTTTGCCACACTGTTTCTTACTGCCCTTTTGACTATCTTTGGGAGAGTCTTCTTTTTTATTTTGAGACTGGTCTTTATATTGGGGGTTCAATTGTTTTGGCTTAATGTTTGACATCTTATTTGCCTGTTCTTTACTGCCAGTAGTGGCTCTGGTTATATTTGTTCCAGAAAACTGGTATTGGATGGCTTGCATGATGTCTACTAATTTGAGTGTTTGTGCATTTCTATTTTGCAGCAGATTGGCAATGACAGTATTCCATTTATCTGGAATTGCTGATAATGCAATTAACATCTGCAACAACTCAGGGATTTCATAGTCATTCTGCTGTAATCTCCTGAATATATTATTGAGACGGAGGAAATCAGGCTCAGGGTTACCTCCTCCAAGCTTGAAGTCTTTCAACTTCTTGTAGAGCTTGAAGATGGTCCCGAGTTCCTTGACCTCATACTGTTCAACTAACCAATCCCACATCTTCTTAGATGTGGTACACTCTGCCTTTGCAGCAAGGTTTTGTATTTCAGGGGACAGGCATTGTTTCAATTGCCCAATGGCAGCATTGTCTTTATTATTCTAGGCATAGGCTAGCACAACCATGTGCTTGTCAACTTGGTCCGCAGACCTTGGAGACAGATGAGTCCTAAGACCTGACACTACTTGCCATAACTGGGATGCTTGGAGATGGTTGACCATCTGGGTCTTTCACTTATACCAACAAGCACTAGAGAAGACAAAAGATACAGCTTGAAATACTTGGGAAGACATTCTTATTGTTGTGATTATTGGGGTGTTAGTGAGCTATAATTAAGAGCATCAGCACAACATTTAACACAGTGATTAGAGCACTACAACAACAAGAAAGGGCTCACATAGAGTTGACAAAGTCAACTATAATGATTTAGGCCACTTGATAGAGTGGACAATACTGGGTCTCTATCTGGTTAAGAGAGTCTCCAGAGAGTCACTTCTCTAAAGGTAAGGACATGTTGCAACAGCAACTATCATATGAAGGATCACATGATTCATGTAACATGATATGTTATATGACCTAGTCATGTGACTCACTCATCATATGCTTTATATGTCACATGCATTATGACTAAGCATGTTCTTTGATGTTCTACAACATTCTACAAGGAACTATCTAGCATGGACCACTATTTACAAATATGCACATATAGTAAAACTGTATATAAGGACCTTGTATTTTGTACTATGTCCCTTGTCCAATATCATTGGTAGTAGTCAGTACTAGTTCCTAAGAAATAAAGTAAGCTCTAAGGTAAGGTAGTTCCACTCCACTGTGTGTAACACAGGGTGCTGCTCAACAGGACATAGTCCTGGTCATCATAGGCAGTGACGAATGTGCCATTGAGACTAGCACCGGAGCCTATAACCTGTTGCGACAGCATGATCACATGATGGATTATATAATTCATCAGGTAATGAGTCAGATGATATGTCAGATGATATGTCACATGACTACACTTACATATGCCCCATGCCCTATGCACAGACCCTATGTAAATATGTACATACAGCTAGAACTGTATATAAGGATGCTCTTATGCAGAATAGATCCCTTGTCCTATTCTATAGGTAGTAGTAGTAAGACTAACCGTAAGGTGTGAACTAAGTAAGCACAAGGTAAGACTTTGAGTTCCTCCACTGTGTCTTGCACACATGGCTGCTCAACAGGTTATGGGCCCCAGTTGTCAGTCTCAATGGCACGCTCATCACTGCCTATGATGACGGTGACTTAAAAGCTCTTACCTTTTGTGAAGTGACTTCCCCATGCTCCCTTAATTGGTAGAAGCATTGGTGGCTTGTCCACTCTACAAGTGATTGAATCTGAACGTTGTTCATGACAATAAATCTATGCAAGCCTTATGTGTCTTGACAGTGTCTCTACACTGAGTTGAACATTGTGCTGATGCAACATTAATTTGTAGCTTGCCAACAACTAACTTTAATTGAGAAACATGCAACACACTGTATTCCAAGCCATTTCTTTTGTATTTGCTAGAGTGCGTTGGCTTGAGTGGAAAAGCACTATGACGACCTATCTGCAACATGCAGCTGTATGGTCAGTAGTGTCTGGAACTCACTGTCGTCCGTCGCCACAGGATTCACACAACGTCTCTGAGACAATGATCTTGCTGCAGTAGACATGGGATGACAAAAATGATGCTGCATTAGGCAGTATAAAATTGAGATTATCCCCTGAGCTAAATTGGCTTGCCACTCATGACAGCTGTACCTCTAGTTGTGCATTGTGGACTTGGTTAGTTGCTTGGTATGAGGATCATAGCTTGAGCACTACTTTGAAGCTCGTAGAGGACGTAAAGTTCTTCAAGCTCAGTGGTGGAGATCCTCAGGCAGATTTCTTCCGCCTTAGCGAGATATTTAGGAGACTGGCTGATGAAAACCTCGCCATCCCTGAACTATTGCAGGCCCTATGGGCTATGGCGTCTGTACCACCCCATTGGCAAAATGTCAAAGCAATACTGCTGCAAAAATACACTGTGCAGACCTTGACCCTACATGACATATCTGCTGCGGTCCAGAATCTTTATGATACTCAGATGACTTCGGTCTCTTCGAGTGAATCAGCGCATAGAGTAGTACACCCGAACAACCCTGTACTTCTCTCATCTACACCATCAAACTCTAAAGAAGACTCTCCAGACAGTGGAAACAAGAAGAAGCAGCACAAGCGAGGGGGTAAGAAAACTTGTGGAGAGAAAGAAAAACAAATGGCTAAAAACAGTGATTCAGCGCACTCCCCTGCTGCAAGAATGACTCCTCAGATGAGTAGTAGTCAGGCCATAGCTGGCCCTTCATCCTTTGAGGGTAGTCTGAAGACACCTAGGTTGGCTCCTACCCCTAAGCCTTCCTTTCTCCAGGAAAATCCCCACAAGTTTTATGCTCTGCCCATTGCTAGCACCTTCACAAGAGTGCAGGCGTTGAAGCATCCCGAAACTCCATACCCTTCATTAAAGAGGAGTAGGGAACTTGTAGACCTTCAAGATCTTCCTCGTCAGCCGAGACATCTCTGATCTCATGAGGAGACTTATTTGCTGCGAGAGAGGATTGAACCTTCTACCTTTACTACAAGAGAAGAAGTACCAGAAGAGGTAAGTGAACTGCCCATCAAACGTCTAAGAACCGCCTCCCCTGAACCAGTGCATTATTTGGCACGATCTGATTCAGGTGATAGTGTATCCCTTGGTTTGGAGGTTGAGGACCGGGAATATCCATGTCCCACTAACGGTTGGACAGAGATGGAAGTTGATGAACAGATTGTGCAAGCTGTAGGCATTGAAAGAGTCTTAGAAGCTCTGAACGCCGGCAATGAGAGTGAAAGACAAGTACCTCCTTAATGCTCCAGTTTTGTGAATTTTTATCACAGGTTCATACAGGACTTCTTGACACTTGCTTGACCCCTTTTTAACCTCACCAAAAAGGACATGCCATGACAATGGGGGGATGACGAAAACTGTGCTTTTGAGGCCCTCAAAAAGGCTATTACTTCCACATCTATCTTGATGTTTCCTGATAACTCCCTTCCTTATTGTATCAAAGCAGATAGTTCAGATTTTGCAACAGGTGCAGTGCTCTCACAGGTTTTGCAGCATGACAACAAGCTACATCCCATTGCCTACTTCTCTAAAAGCCTGAGTCCTGTTGAACAAAACTACGAGATTCACAACAAGGAGATGCTTGCTATCATTTGTGCACTCGAAGAATGGTGACACTTTCTTGAAGGTTTGAAACACAAATTCGAGATCCATACAGATCATAAAAATCTAGAGTATTTCATGTCAGCTAAGAAACTAAACCACAGGCAGGCTCGATGGTCCCTCTACCTGGCTCAATTCGACTTTACAATGCACCATTGTCCAGGTCAAACCATGGGTAAATCTGATGCATTGTCTCGTAGGGCAGATCATGGTACTGGCAATGAAGACAATTCGAACCTGATTCTCCTGAAATCCGAGTTCTTTGCAGTACGAGTGCTTTCAGGTCTGGAACTCACTGGAGCTGAGTGCGATACACTACAAGACATTCGAAATGCCTTCCGCAATGGCAATCAAGAGGATTTGGTGGCCCAGGCTGCTCAAGCACTTGAAAAGTCGGGAGGGTCATCTATGCGCTCTGCAGAATGGTCTAAGTCTGATGGCCTGCTCCACTTTCGAGGCAAGATCTATGTGCCTCGAGACCCCAAACTTCAATGCCGCATTGTCGAACAACATCATGATACATGTATCGCAGGCCATTCTGGATGCTGGAAAACTCTCGAACTAGTGTCTCACAATTATTGGTGGCCACAGATGTCTAGGTATATTGGGGAATATGTAAAGACTTGTGATCTCTGTCTGTAAACCAAATTGCAGCATCGAAAACCAATTGGGGAGCTTTATCCACTCCCCATACCAGAAGCTCAATGGGATACAGTTAGTGTTGACTTCATTGTTGAGCTCCCAGATTCTCATGGCTATGATGCAATCATGAATATCATTGACACAGTTTTGAAATGCATATACTTCATTCCCACAACCACTACAATCACAGCCCTTGGTGCAGCTCGCCTATACCTACATAACATCTGGAAACTGCATGGTCTCCCAAAACGTGTGGTCTCGGATCGAGGACCACAGTTTATCGCACAGTTCACTTGAGAACTTTATCGACTCTTAGAGATCGAACTTGCAGCCACCACTGCTTACCACCCTCAAGGAGATGGTCAGACAGAATGAGTCAATCAGGAACTTGAACAGTATCTAAGGCTCTTTGTGAGTGAAAGACAGGACGACTGGGATGACCTACTGCCCCTAGCTGAATTCCAGTACAATAACCATGTCCATTCTGCAACTCAAGAGACTCCCTTCATGCTCAATACAGGTCGAAACCCTCGCATGGGTTTCGAACCACATCAAACTGCTTTGAACATGGAGACAGTTAACGAATTCAAGCAATGAATGAGTGAGTCATTGGAAGAAGCAAAGGCAGCACTCTTCAAGTTAAAGGAAGAGATGGCATGATACTATGATCGCAGACACAAACCAGCTCCAGTCTTCACACCAGGTGACAAGGTATATCTAGATTCAGGTGATATTTGAATCACTCGACCTTCACAAAAACTTGCACATTGATACCTTGGTCCATTTACAGTGTTGCGAAGGGTCAGTTCGAATGCATATCGACTTCGATTACCACCATCCCTGAAACAACTCCACCCTGTCTTTAATGTGGTGAAACTACTGCTTGCGATACCAGATCCCATACTAGGTCATCGCACCCCTCGACCCTCTGCACCAGTCCTTGTCAATAATAAAGAGGAGTACATTGTGGATTGCATCCTTGATAGTCACATGCAAAACAACCACCTACAATTCCTGGTACAATGGAAGGGCTATGGGTATGAAGAAAACCAATGGGTTCGTGCTGATGATGTTCATGCTCCTGACCTCATTACAGAATTTTACCACTCAAACCCTGGTGTACCTCAATGCATTCGAGCTACCTTCACCACTATAGACTCTATTGATTCAGTAGCTTCATGGCATTTAGAACGCATTGGGACACTGCTCCTTAGAAGGGGGGTGATGTAAGGGGAACCCCAAGTTCAACCTTTCAAACCCTTTGAAACCACTTAGCAATACCTTGACACCACTTCCTACCCTCAATACAACTTCAACATGCTTACTATCAAGGAGTTATATATTTAGATACGGTTACTAAGGTTGCCACCCATCTAAGATGGTAACCCTCCTTTGATACCTCTTCTATTTTTATCCACATATATAGCAACACCTCTGAACAGAAATCCTTAGACTTTTCTCTTCAGATTTCCTGTCCAGATGAGTAGATAGAATATGTATACTTTAAAATATAATAACTTCGGATTTCCTGTCCAGTTCAACATGCTTCCTGTTTTGCAGCCTGTTGCAACACTTCAAAACATGCACTGCGCGAACTGCCCAGTTGCCCTTACAACTTTATTTAATGATGCTCAAGTTGATTGGGAAAAGCAGAGAGCTCTGATTCATATAATCATTAGAGATCTTTTTAGATTAAGTCACATAAATAAATAATATGGACTTCGTTGAAGCATAACACTAGCTCCGAAGCACCTAATAGTTATTGCAGTTTTATCCAAAGACTTGCTTGAGAACTATTACCAGACTGACTTGTCACAAGTAGTTATACTGCTAAATAAGCATAGTGATAAAGAAGAGTTGATCTCCAAGAAGATCCTCTTCTACTCAATGATTGAGCCACTACTTGCTCTCAAAGAGTTCTCTCTGTCAAAAGACAAGAGTATATCAATGATGACATGGCATGTCTCTTTCTTGCTAGACTTAGTCACAGAAATATAAAAGTATGCTTTCTTTATCTAACATTGGTGAAATTCATAATGGTGATGCTGCTTTGAGTGCAAACATTCCATTGCTCATTGATATCTTCTATATTTTATAGTTGAGATTGTCTCCCATTATGATGGTTGAAGACTTTATCATAGATGATTGGATTCTCTACTATAGAGACTCTGAGAGTATTTGAGCACAGATAAAAATCCACACCTTTAGAATTGGAACAGATCATCCATTTTGTCACAGTATTGCTCTGGGGAAAGCTAAATGCATAAGACTTTCCTTCCCAAGCTTGAAACACAGCTTCTGCATTGGTCAACTATACCGACATTTAAGCAGATTTCATTATTGCAAGTATCAAAGTAGAATCTCTCCCTTGATAACTACAATTAGTCTCATGCTTGTGGTGCTATACCAAGCTGCCTATGCATTCATCTATTTGAAGGGGTGTATTCCGAAATGAACCAATACTTTGCTGATCGGTGAAAGGAGTGACCACCATTTGATGCATAACTCACATGACACAGTATCACTAGATTGCTGCAATTTCTTGCACAATTTTGGCAGCATATAAATCAACCAGAAGACTTAAGTGTCCTAGTGTATTGCCCATACTTTATATCCAAATACTGATGGAAGTCAAAGCAACTTTAAATGATCTAAATCTAAATGATTAAGATTGGAGATTCTTTCTATCTTAAATCTTATTGAAGTGGATTCAACTATTGTCTCTCTGTTAATTGCAGATGATTTAATCACTCCAAGGAGTTGATGACAATTTTTGAACACCCAGAAATGGAGATATGGACTATTGCCCTAAAAAGCAAATCCACAATAATAACTCTCACTTCAAATCCAAATCTGAAATGAGCAAATTTACATCATAAGATAAGATTCACTTGTGATGACTTTGAGTTATCTCACCCTCTCACAAACATTTGATTTTCTATTGATTCCGATATCCAAACATTAAACTTAGGGAAATACCTAAGACAATTAGTTGAGAACTTAGTTGATTGCTTGACTAAAATATTACTTGTCGCAAAAAATTCTCCCAATTCATCCCAAGGACACCAACTGTCAGGATCCGAACACCTCTGAAACCTCGGACATCCAAACCTTACCTCGGACTTCATACCCTTTTATCCTTCTCCATTTCTCGGACATACGTCCCCCGTATTACATAACACTTGTAACAAACACTTATCCTTTTTTTATCATTCCTTTGTCCTCTTTTAATGTACCTCCCCACATTACCACCCTCGGGGATATTCACACATTGTTGCCAGTACTTAAACTACAGAGACGTACATAGTTCTGTAGTTTGAATATCAACTAAGACTCGTAATCTTGTTCCTCTCTAATTTCCGTCCACTTCCTGCAACAACTCCAGTCTTCGGACACAGACCTCGGTGTTTGTAAATTAGACATTGGAAGTTGGCAGGGCGCAACGGACATCGTTGAAGCCACATCTAAATATCCGACGGGAGTTAACTCCAAGTTCACAGAGTTGACCCCAAAGTCAGTTCTTGACACCAACATCCTAATCCATAGAAGAGTCTGACGAGACTCCTATCCACTTTAGTCTCCCAAACAGAAATATCAGCACTATACAAAGCTACAGATATGGATATAATTCGCAGGTCACTGAAATAATTCACACCTTGCTAGAGTAATCTAGGTTGAGACATAGAAAGCTCCCTAGTCACGAAAGTGATTTATGATATGATCGCATAAAACCTCTGGTTTAATTACTGGATTCAGGTTTCAGAGTCCATTGACAAGGAATTTCCAGCAAATCACTCTGGAAATAGGCAAAGAAACAGCATCCTGTCCTTTCTGGCCAACCTTGCTCATACTAAATGTTGACTCCCTGATAATATCACTAGGAGATGGATTTTGTATTCACAATGAGCCTACTAGCTCAGGATGAGGGGTGAACAGACTTTGCACTCGCAGCTCTAAGCATGATAATTAAAGCTTTGCATTGTCAATATTTCCACCATTTGGTTCACACCATTTTTATGCAAATCTAAGTCATTAGTTCTTGATGCAGATAGAGAAATTCACACTACTCTATACTTGCTCGAACAAAATGTTTACTAGATAAGATATCTACACCAAGGTTGAGGATGATAAGAAGAACGAATAATGCAAGTAACTATGTCCGATAGTTACAACAAATGCATGACTCTATCACCTGATATCTCGCATTTCGAAGAAGCTACTAAACTTCTAAGATATGCTAGAAGAAATCAAAAGATATATAGTTAAGGATGCAAAGGAAGTAAATCTTTATGCAGCTCATTACTATAAAGCGCAAAAGAAATACTTGATAGATTATTGATAAGATCTTGACTCTCATAATCTAGTACAAACATGTCTGTCTTGTCGCCCACAAGAGGTTGTTGACTATGACTTAATTGTCCAGACATTGGGTCTTCTCCTAGACTCGTAAACAAGAAGTTAAGAGAATTTGAAAGTAAAGATCTATAAGACCTAGATTGAGATTGATGCCGATGACATTACTCCGTCTCCACCATCAGAGGTGTTGAATGGCTCACTTAATTGTTTTTGAGATTTATCTCATCTCTCTAGACTACCTTAAAAAATCTTGAAATCAAGTCTTATTGGTAAAAGCTATATCCAATCTGGAAAGACTTTAAAAACAATATAGCAAATCAGCGCTAAAGACTATAAACAAACGAGTTGAAATCTAGTCAATACTTGAGATAATACCCAATAATACTAGGGTCAAATCTAGCCACAGATTTTAAAAAAACATATCAGAAATAAACAGGGCATTAGAGGTCCATAATCCTTATAAGCCCCATTTCAAATGTGTTTTTAGCCTTTTAACATGATGTCATGATTGCTGCTCTTAGCGCATCTGCTGACAGAAATAAAAGTACACCCCTGATTCTCTACTAAGGTCACTCTAACAATTGCTGACTTGCTTGAATTCTTGCTTGACTTTGTCACAGAAATCGCAAACTTGGTATTGAGTTTCCATTCAGTAGATTAAGCTGATTAGATCACTTTCCATTGTCTTATTTATCTTTTCTCTAAGAGTGAAGTGCCACTTACTGCTCCCTGGACTATCACACTGCTGATTTGATTGCACTTGCTTGATAAAACACAAAGCAGCTCTGCTTGAAGCTACATTTGCAGGTCGCTGAAATACTTCGCACCTTGCTTGAATATTTGCAGACTTGGCTTGCATTCTTTTAATCTAGTCACACTTTGAAACATTCCGAATGCTCATATATGCTCATCTTGCTGATTCAATCGCAGACTCATAGCACTAAGCTTAGGTGATCTGGTTGCTGACTCCAATACTTTGTATTATCCACTTAGGACCTAAATGATTTGAGTATTCTCATCACATAGTGTACTAAGTGAAGGGGTGTGTTGCGACAGCACGATCACATGATGGATTACATAATTTGTCAGGTGATGAGTCAGATGATATGTCACATGACTATACTCACATATGCCCCATGCCCTATGCATGGACTCTATGTAAATATGTACATACAGCTAGAACTGTATATAAGAACACTCTTATGCAGAATAGATCCCTTGTCCTATTCTATAGGTAGTAGTAGTAAGACTAACCATAAGGTGTGAACTAAGTAAGCACAAGGTAAGACTTTGAGTTTCTCTACTGTGTCTTGCACACATGGCTGCTCAACATAACCTGTTGAGCAGCACCCTATTTACACAGTAGAGGGGACTGTTCTTACCTTAAAGCTTACTTAGATCTTGTTATGACCTTATCTAGACTCCGTGTATATCCCTGGACTTTAGGCCACACACATAACACATTCCTGCCTTGTTTATTACTTTCCCATACATATTTTGTATATAACTCACATTTTGGTTCTTTTAACTCATAGTGACTTGTATAGGCTTCTAAATGACTAGTAGATACTTCTGTATGACTCTGCATTAACTTGTAGCTTACTTAGCAAGCATGCAATAGGTTATTATTAGAAGTAGCATACTTGTATTTAAGTAGTGCAAAACTACAAACAAGCCTCAGCTTGATCTTAGTTTCGAGTACTCTCTGTTGCGTCAGCACGATCACATGATGGATTACATAATTCATCAGGTGATGAGTCACACGTGATATGTCACATGATGTGTCACATGACTACACTCACATATGCCCTATGCCCCATGCCTTATGCACAGACCATCATATGTAAATATGTACATACAGCTAGAACTGTATATAAGGATACTCTTATGCAAAATAGATCCCTTGTCCTATTCTATAGGTAGTAGTAGTAACACTAACCGTAAGGTGTGATCATAGTAAGCACAAAGGTAAGACTTTGAGTTCCTCCACTGTGTCTTGCATACATGGCTGCTCAACACTCTCTAATACAGGTGATTACTCTGTTACCTCCATAACACTCTAAGTGACTCTTTCTCCCCTATCTAGGATGGCAGGATCGTTGTATATAGCAGCATGGATGACACCATACAGCCTGAAACACCTGGCTATCCCTGTTGAGCAGTGCCCTGTGTTACACACAGTGGAGTGGAACTATCTTACCTTAGAGCTTACTTGTTGTGCTTACAGGCTAATACTGACTACTACCAATGTAATTGGACAAGGGGCATAGTACAAAATACAAGGTCCTTATATACAGTTTTACTGTATGTGCATATTTGTAAATAGTGGTCCATGCTAGATAGTTCCATAAGTTACATGTTCCTTGTAGAATGTTGTAGAACATCAAAGAACATGCTTAGTCATAATGCACATGACATATAAAGCATATGATGAGTGAGTCACATGACTAGGTCATATGACATATCATGTTACATGAATCATGTGATCCTTCACGTGATAGTTGCTGTCACAACAGTCCCCTCCTCTGTAACTGACCTCAAAAAGATCCCGACAGATGGTTTGTAACCTATGTAATAGCATAACCTACTATCATGCTGTGGGAAACCTCTACTACCTCAGAACGGATATGGTAAGCCCGAGACATAGTCTAAGCCTAACACGCATCAGAGAACATCCCCAACCAATCATAACACGAAGTGCAACATTTAGTAATTCTTATGCAATTGACTACCCAACTTTCATATTGCAAAGCCCCAGATGCCACAAATGCCCTGCTCAATACTAGTGACAGCCAGGACATATGCCCCCATTCTTAATTCCTGTAGCACACTCTTCCAGATGCCACATAGCTTAATGAGGACCATGCAGCCTGCTGATGCCATCAACTATCAACTTTAGCTCACAAGCCCCTTGGCCACTGTGTTTCCTAAAATTAGCTGGTAAAACCCCTATATCAGCACCATCACTTATCTGATCATTGGTCTTAATCAGGATTATCACGTGGATTTGCCTTTCGGACCAAGAAAACAGCACTCCTGCTAATATTAGTGCACAGGATCATGACTACCTTGGTCACATGTGATGCAAGTGCACAGCAACACTTAGCCTTGCTGTGTTTCTGCAAGGCAGACCAGATGGCCCTCCAGCATTGTTTAGCCTTTCTTTCTCTTTTGTGAGTTTCACAATTCTATAACCAGTATAGCATATATTCCTGGTGATGCCCCTTGCGATTTTTTTTACTGTTACCATTCATTAAATTTAGTATATTTCTCTGATTACTTAGTACTCTTTCCACAACGTCTATAGATATAAAAGATTGTAACTTAGATAGTGAAAGAAACAAGTTTCTACCATCCCAATCAGTTAGCATCTAAAATCTAAAAACCACTCTCAACCTACTTATCCCTCATGCATCAAGCATACCCACACTCTGCAAGATAACATACTTGCGCATATCTAACTGTGCTTCTCTAACACAGACTTTGTCTGCATTCTTCCACACCTGCACACTACCACCACGCACTCTGTCATTTAATCCATAAGTCCACTCCTTAAATACAACCACCTAAGTTCTCAACAAGGAACTTTCTTCAGAATCAGCAGACAGACGTGCTGCTCCCCATTAGGCTTCTGAGCCTGCTCACACTTACCTTCTCTTCAGCACCAGGGAAATCTGACTGGCAACAACCAATCGTACCCTAACCTGGACACCCCCAATGATGAGACAAGTAAATGACAATGCATAAACCCTAAACAGTAATAGATCTTAGAGACTTATGGCTTAGTTGTTAAGAACTGACTTTGGGGTCAACTCCGTGAACTCGGAGTTAACTCCTGTCGGATGTTAGATGCAGCTTCAACGATGTCCGTTGCGCCCTGCCGACTTCCGATGTCTAATTTACAAACACCGAGGTCTGTGTCCGAAGACTGGAGTTGTTGCGGGAAGTGGACGGAAATTAGAGAGGAACAAGATTACGAGTCTTAGTTGATATTCAAACTACAGAACTGTGTACGTCTCTGTAGTTTAAGTACTGGCAACAATGTGTGAATATCCCCGAGGGTGGTAATGCGGGGAGGTACATTAAAAGAGGACAAAGGAATGATAAAAAAAGGATAAGTGTTTGTTATAAGTGTTATATAATACGGGGGACGTATGTCCAAGAAACAGAGAAGGATAAAAGGGTATAAAGTCCGAGGTAAGGTTTGGATGTCCAAGGTTTCGGAGGTGTTTGGATCCTAACACTGATTCTGATTGGGCATCAGATAAAATATTGCATAAGTCCATACAGGTTTCTATATGATGCTAGCTAAAGACATCATCGCATGGCAAAGCTGTTGACAAAAAACTATAGCATTAAGCTCCACTAAGGCCGAATATATGACAGGCTCTGACTGTTGTTGCCAACTTATGTGGATGTGAAATGTCTTTGATGAGATTGGTTTACCCTTTGTAAAACCAGTACCAATCTACATGGATAATCAGGGTGCAAACTTCATTGCATCCAATCCTGTCACCAAATGACATACAAAGCACATTGACATCCATTACCATTATAAAAAAGAGTGTATCGAGAATAGAAAAGTCAAGGTATTCTTTGTTGAAGGCATAAACAATCTGGCAGATATGTTAACAAAACCTCTGTCTAACATTCTTTTTCATAAGTGCTGCACCCAACTACAGTTAGAGTAATTTGGTTGATGCCTCCCAAGAGTGAGAAGCACATAGTAGATCTATTGCAGATCATAAAAATGATGCTAATTCTCTGGCACTATTACTCTATTTAACTAGAGACACACTATTGAGATTGTTCTCTAGTTGCTGTCTCTGTTCCACTTAGATACCAGAATGACATCCTTTAATGGACTCACACTGTGTACTAAGTGAGGGAATATGTTGCGACAGCAACAATCACATGACTGATTACATAATTGATCATGTGATGGAGCACATGACTGATGACATGTCTCACACTTATATACTCTATAGCATGTGACTCTCATGAATATTCCACAACCTTCTACAAGATTCCATATATAGTCACATGATATGTTAGTGTATACATGCATGGACCATTACATAAAGGTGTACAAACATCAATTATGTATATAAGTAGAGCTACTGGACCTTATGTCCTTTGTCAAATTATATTCATAGTAGTCAGTACTAAGTTGTAAGTCTCTAAGATCTAAGTAAGCTCTAAGGTAAGAACAGTCCCCTCTACTGTGTAAATAGGGTGCTGCTCAACACACTATGGAGCACTCCATAGTGCTCCATAGTTGACCCAAGATTTGCTGATGTAGAGGACCTTTTTCACAACTCTTCTATGGTATTCTTTGCATGTGAGAATATTTCGAACTATGCTAGTACTGATACCAGAGTGAGTTGCATTTGCAATCTCTGAGAAAGACTGACAACGTTTGTTGAGTGCTGTCTGACAATAAGGCAGTCCTCTTGGGCTGTTGTCTTCTTTGGGCAGCTAGAGCAGTAGAGGTTTTCAGTACTTCTATGTTTTTGAAATTTGTTCAAGATATCTTGAGCTATTGTTGGTTTGAAGCCAAACTTTCTTGCAGCTTTGTGAATGCTTACACCTGCAAGGATAGCTCCAATGAGCTGGTTTTTCATAGCTTCACTATGCTGGACCCTTGAGGTCTTTGGGGGCACCATTGAGTATAGAAGTAATTGTTTATTATTGAACTACAGCTATCTCTACACAAAAGACCAACCAGACATGACACAGAAAAATCACATGGTGCATGGTCACTTTTTGTGACACCAAGTACATCACAACAATTATAACATGGACAAACAAAGAATTTGAAAAAAAAATGACTCTAAGATGCATTGCTTTACCAGACAGGTCTCTGACTCCTGAAGCTGTGAGCATGATGCATGATGGCTGGGCAATAGTATGTAAGATGAATATATCTAGAAGTTTGATCTGAGTGTTAGTGCAAACACACCTTTATGAAAGTGGCTTCACTTAGTGATAGTAACATATCTGTGTGACCACCACTGGTATACATGTTCAAGTTCTGAGTCTGTAAGGAGTCAGTCTTATAACCAGGATTTTTTGTTCATTTCAAGCTTGACGTGGGAAAATGTGCACATGATAATTGACACAGACATTTTGTGTTTGTTTCAAGCTTGATGTGGGAACTCTGCACATGATAATTGGCAAAGGCAGTTTTTGTTTGTTTCAAGCTTGATGTGAGAATTGTGCATGTGATAATTGGCATACACATTTTATATTCATCTCAAGCTTGATGTGGGAAAAATGATTCTGCTGAAGAAGTGTGTATGCCCTCAGACAATGTGCTGTTTACTATATATCAGGGATGTAAGGCTATCTTTTCTGCATGACAAAACCTGCCATGGTTTATTGGGAAGAAGGTGAGGAAAAATTTTTTTTTTTTTTGTTTTTATTTTGAGAATGTTAGTTGAGTGGTTTTGACTTGTCTTCAAAACCATTAATTTTATATTGTATCTGGTACATTAGTGTAGAAAAGGTACAGATTGTGGAGAAGGGAGAGCAAAAGGCAGGAGGTTTGTTGTATAGGGAATATGTGTATATTAGAGAAGTAGGTACATTATAACATATGATAGTATTAGTGTATCAAGTAATGTAGGTGATTAGTTAGGGAATGTTTCATTGAATGAATGTCGATTTTAAAGAGAATGAGTGGACAGAAATACTCACATTTGGTATAGATCAAAAGAGGATGTTGAGGAGAACTTATATGCAAATTTGCGAAAGGTAGTGTCAAGAAATGCAGTCTGTAGAGTGTTTACATTGCAAAATTTGAATTGCACACTGCTTAAAAATACTTTGATGTGTGTTTTGATGCGATCAGAAAAGCTGTGCTTGATTTGATTTCACGTTATCATAGTGAGTGTGGTGAGTATTGCAACCATGGGAAAATGCATTTTAACCTTTGGATTTCATGTTTTCTTCATTTCCTCTGTGATCCCTGCTATGTACATTATGGATCTGAGACACTTCTAGTTGATTGAAAGGTGTAGAATTTGATGCTAAAAGATTTGGACAAGTTTTGGGTGAGAATGGTATATTTTCCTTCATGTCTTCGCATTTTTGACTGTCTTTTAGGAGATTTAAGTTGCTTTTGACAATTCTGATGTGTTTTTATGCTTGGATCACATTTCATCCTGACTATGACTTGGTTGAATTGGTAAGTTATTATGGCACTGCTGATATGTTTTCATGCAGGAAAAAATCAATTTTAAAGCTCTGTTCACATATATAGTATTCCCTTGTTATCATTGTCATTCTTCCTTTATCTTAGAATACAAATAATATGATTTTAATGAGGCCTTATGTGCATTGCTTAGTCTCTTAACTAGCTGATCTATATCTTCATCAGGAAAATGTTCAGTATCTACATAGATCTTTTATACCTATGTAGGTTTGGTAGGTTACTAGGTTGACCCTGGATATATAGGCATAGAGGTGCCTACATAGGCATGGTAGGCATCCTTGGTAGGTTCAGTAGGCATAGGCATAATAGGTTTGCTAGGTACGCAATCACTGATGCGCTGACGTAGATGTGTGAATGCAAGGTAATGAAAAGGGACAGCATATTGAAGATCCATAGATACGAGCATAGTTTCCGGGGAATTTGTCACCCAACTAATAAATCAAACTCTGATTGGTTTGTGCTGAGAAGCAGAAGAGGTCGTCCACGAGGTCGAGGTCGATTAATCCTTAGAGTTTCACCAGGACTGTTACACAGACGGGTTGGCAACAACAATGAAGTAGATACTTGGATTACTGTTGTCAGCATCTTGTCGTAGCAAAGGTGGGTTGAATTCAAAAGTAAAACAATTGAAGCTCGAACCCCGATTGAAGGACGTGTATATAAATCTGGCACTGCTTCACGGTGATAGATCTGCAGCCTTTGCCGGTCCACTGCAAGAGATTGCCGAAATGTCACCTTGGGTAATCACAACTTCTTATATTTAAGTGTTGGACACGGTATTTAAAAGCTGTCGTGTCGTACACAGGACTGGTGGTACATCGGACTGAAGAATGTTTCTCGAGGTATTCACTTTTCAGTTCAACACTACAACATCTTCCGCACTTTACGCCTCTTCCATACGGACCCACAGTCCTCCCTTGCCAAATAGAATAGGTCAATCAGCATTTCAGCCAACCAGAAACTTCAAGTACCTTTACAAATATTGTCACGTGTACACCAGGCCACACCTTTTCCTTACCCTTCGAACCAGAGCAGCCTTTCCAACTTGCGGGAGGGAGTGTTTCTTGCGGTTGCGCATCTTGAGCTAAAGCGAACTTAGAGAACTGTTGCAAAAGTCTAACCAGGAAGAATGACGATTCATAGTACGCGAACTGGACCACAAAAACATGTCTCGTGAGTGAAAGTCCAATTCCATAGATAGAGAGAAACCACACCTGTTGGCCTAAACATATCCTGGGGCCGGCATTGAAAGGGAGGAAGATATATGGGTTAGGTGTGAGGTACTTGTGTACACGTTCATCGAGGAAACGATCGGGATCAAATTCCTCAGCTGTAAGATAATATTGTTATTTAGCTTGAAAACAAAACAGGAGAACTCAATCACCGTCAGGTCCCCAGAGATCTGTACGGCGGTGCATCAGGAAGACGCTGTACAGGCAACTGCACGGAAGTCAGTTTGATTCTCTTATGACATTGGATGCGACACACTTGGTATTCGCGGGAATATATATCGGTTTCGAGCCTGGGGTTTTGGACGTCCACACACTGGGTTTGTTTGATATACTGATATACAACAATCAAAATTTCGGAAATGTCTGGCGTTGATATCAGAACGCACCGAATATTCAATGGCCTGGTGTGTACATTTGGTTATTCATTTTGGAAATCGGATATAAATTAGACATACACAGGGGGATACAATCTCAGTACCTCTGGATCAAACGTTAACAAATTATCGAGTAGGCAATTCGACATAGACTCACCATTGATGAAAGCTCTCAGGTACTTCATCTCACGCAAGTCATCATAAGTGGGTCGATTAGTCGGTCCTACTCTGGTCAAGATCTCTTCTCGCAAACGTCGCGTTATTTCGGGGTGTTCAGCCATCATATACAAGGCAAATGTCAAGGTAGACGCTGTCTTTTAGGTGCCAAATCATGAGAAACTAATCGACCTATACTTCGTTAGACGTACCGTGTCCCGTCCAGCAACAAGGAGGTTCACAAGCTTTGGGAAGGAGTTAACATATATCATGGCCGAATCCAAGGTAATCTATTTACCTCATCTTTAATGACAGTAGTGTCTGACAGATACGGTTAAAAATATACCATAGGATTAATGAATGCAAATACCTTGAGTATTATTGATCAAATGATCTAGGAGATTTCCTGATTCCTCCTCATCAACAACCTTTCCTGCACTTTTCCTCGCAATGGCTTTTTCCAACACTGGGTCAATAAATTCATCTATAACCTTCCTGTGGGGCTTGATTTTATCAGACCAAAATTCTGTAAGCGGCCAGATTGGTCCATTTCGGAATCGCAAAGCGAGTTGATACTGGCTGGCGACGAATGCTTTAACAAACGCATTCGAAGGATGGTTCAAAAATTCAGGAGAGTTGGTAACCGGGGCATTTTCTGGGTAAGGCAATCCAGCAGAAATCGAGCAGACGTCGTGTCCGAAAAGGAATTCCGTGGCGGAGTCAAGCGTGAATCTAGAAACCAAATCCTGGATGTGTGTTATGTTCACATATCTCGTCTATCAAGTCATAACAGCTTTACCTGGAAGTCGATCGGATAACCATCGGCGAGTCTATCCTTGGCTTGAATCAAAACGTCATCGGCATGTTTTCCAAATATTTCGAAATCGCTGATGCGTTCCCTGCTGAAAAATGGACGGGTGATCGACCTGTGGAATTTCCACATATCGCCTGTACATGCTCTCAGATGGGTATAATGTGGAAAGTGAATGGTTTAGATCATACCATCTGAATTGAAGACACCCGTGCCAAGTAGCGAGAAAAACTGGTCAAATGCAACCGGTCCTAACAAAGCTAAGAATTCAATTCCAATGTGTAAAAAACCTGGATCCCACCTCTGACAAAGCAGTCAAACTGGGTTGCAAGGATCGCCTTGTAATTGGTAATATAATGTATGAGTTGTTGTTCTAAATCTATCACCAGACCTTACTTTCACATGGTCAGGCTCGACAGTCACAATCTGTCATTGTTTATCAGTATCGAAGCATTGAAATATTTTGCACATGATTCACCATGTCCTCAGAGGGGAGTCGGAGTTCGTACGTGTTACCATATTGCTCACGCCAGTCATTGAACACATCAGCTGGCCTAGTATATCAGGATATTATCAAGTGCACTCTGATATAGTACTTACCCAGATATCCGGTTTTGAAGCTGGCGATGTTGGCTTTCAACAGCGCAAAGCCTGATGACTCTACGTGTGGTGCCTGCACTGCGCCCAAAGCTGCAGCATCATGTCGGTCACGGTATCGGTTGTACCGAAACCTGGCAAGGACGAGCATGGGTCTTGCCAACAGAGTAATTATGATTACTATCCATGTTGGAAAGTTTATACCAGCTTGCTGTTGCAATATTCTGCAAAGAACATATGCGGTAGTGGAGGTGATGACGAAGGGTGGAGAGCTTTTGGCGATATATCGCGGTCCAGGAGGTATTTCCATGTTGGTTAGTTAACAGGATTTGAAGATTGCGAACTAGAAAATCTGAGTTCCATGGCAGGTATAAATAAAAGTTCCGATGAATGGTGAAGCTGCCAGTATAGTACTAAGTTAGTTGTCATCTATGTCTCGGCAACTCACATGTTGTGACTCTGTGACTCAATACCCAAAATATATAACTTATGGAAAGCTTTTTTTGAGGACTCGATATATCGAGTTTATGTGGGATATTTATAACTTTGATCAATAGTAACCATTGGCGCAACATATTTTTACATTGATGAAAATTTGTAAGCGTATCGAATCAGCCAATCCCGAGTCGTCATAATATCAATAGTGACATTCACTACGCATCGTTTCTGATGTTGCTGTTGATTATGGTTGCTTAGATAACCATATCCCGTGACGTTGCAAAATTATTGTATATTATAATACAGTTCTTTTACCTTATCAAATCGATGATCAAGCAACATATACAGACTTTATCTACTTAAATTTGTCATTTAAGCATGTAATATTATAATATTTTCAATAATACATCATGGGATATGGTTATCTAAGCAACCATAATCAACAGCAACATCAGAAACGATGCGTAGTGAATGTCGCTAATGCTCATATCATGAGTAATCAGATATATATGTGCGCCAATGGTTCCTTTTGATGAAGATTATAAATGATATCCTACATCAACTCGAAATATCGAGTCCTTAAAAAAAGCTTTCCATATATATTTTGGGTATTAAGTCACACAGAGTTACAACATGGATGACAGTGCACATGGTAACTCCATGGATATATTGCAATTCATAATCAACTTAGCTGCATGTGACCTGAGATACCTCAGTCATCTCAGTTATATATAGAAAAAGATTACTTGAGGTAGATGTATGTAATGAAGTTATTTAAGTCATATCATTCCTGCTACGTAAGTAGTGGGTTCTATAGGCCACTAAATTTCACGTTTTCCATGAAATCGAATCCGTGGGAAAAAATGTTCCGAGTCCGTAAGGAGTCGGTCTTATAACCGGGATTCGAGTCCTTTTTCGTGGGATTTTTGATTTGTTTTTCGGAGCTCGGAATTCTCCGAAAAAATTCAAATCGAAAAAAGGCCTTTTTTTTTAACTATGCAAAAGAAGCTTAGGAGCTCCTTTTGCATGTTTTTGAGCTGTTTTTTCTACACTCGTTTTTTGATGTTGTTCACGTGAGGTTCATATTACCAAATACCATTACTAAATAATTTCACGACAAATCTACTAATGAAAAACAGGTAAAAAAGACTCTGGGTGAAAAGGGGGGTTTCACGTCGAGGGTTTTTCCTTTCTTTTTTGATCATTTTCTTGGCCATTTTTTGATCAAAACAAATCAAAAATCCCACGAAAAAGGACTCGAAAAACTGCCAAAAAAGGCTGCGTGAAACGCCCTATTGTCATTCTTCCTTTATCTTAGAATACAAATAATATGATTTTAATGAGGCCTTATGTGCATTGCTTAGTCTCTTAACTAGCTGATCTACATCTTAAGTATTATGCAATCCAACTATGATATGAATATCCAAATGAGGCAGTTCAAAGATGCTTATTTTCAAGATTAAAAAAACAACTGTATGTTTTGCTAAGTGTGTAACTAAAATTCTATGACCTAAATACCATGCTATGAGTTTAGTAGATAATTGCGATATTCCAATAATGGACTCGGATATGCCATGCAGAGCAATGGCCCATACCCCCAAGTTGTACCACTCATAAAAACGTCACGTGGTCAATCTCTTCATTAACCATGGTTAATTCTATAGCATATGGGCTACCAAGACATGGACCACAATCGACTACAGTATACATCCTCCCTTTACCTCCGGTTTTACATCTACTTCACTAGTCCCCCGTATCCACCAAACTATTTCCTGTCTGATACCAAGATGGCATTTGCATTCGATAGGTTTTGTGTGTTGTCGAACGTTAATGCTTTGACTTTGAAAAGGTATTTCCAATCGACCAAATTATTCATAGCTGCTCCGAACATATGTCCACGTTGATCCTTATGTCGGAAAAGCTTATTTGGAGCCAAATAGTGCGTATAGCTAGAGATGCTCTTCACGATGCAAACATGCGCCGATTCCTTATATACCACACTTCCCGTCAACAATTTCTACGACTACACACTCGATCACTGTAGTTTACTAATGGCGGATCGATATTCATTTCAGTCGTATTCCACATTGGTATGCACTATCTTTTTAACAATTCATTCATCAGGAGACGGCCGATCATCATTGTGAGTGCTACCCTGTGATTCTCCCCCAATTAGCGCTGATATGTGTTGATGTAGATAATATCAGTCACTATCGATTTCAATGTGTCATCAGTACATTTGTCCCTTGAACGAGTTGCTTCATTTAGTCGCCCAGTGCCAGGAGACAGTCAGACCATGCTATTAAGCAACGTCTTCTTTACCAATATTAATTACACGTGTTGACAATATCAGTCACTATTCATTTCACTATCGTCCCATCTAGCACTGTAAATTTTGTTTTCGCAAGACCGGCCCCTTGCCGCGTGTCCACACTTCCTCCTGGTCTTAACCATCCCTCACACCACACCACCAATTTTTTGACTCGCAAAACCATTCGTACCACTTTGCTTTAGGTGCTTGCAAATTAACCTATCCAATTCTTACTAAGACGCTGGTATTACTCACACCACTGTTTGTTAAGCTGTCGCCATCGATCATCAAATCACCAATGAACTCAACCTCCTCGACACATGTGGTCAAATAGCAGGTTTCCTCCATTGACCTTCCGCTCCCTTTACTGACCTCATAAACAGCACACCGAAAATACCATTCTTCCTCAATGGTAAGTCACAATCTGGTTCTATGTTCGCTCTGCTAATAACTGCTGCTAGTCACCGTTGTGAAACGCAACAACTTGCCATACACACACAGTTTAACAAAGGTTCTGAAGAGAGAGACCTCATCGAGTATACACAGAGCGTCAAGCACGGCCTATTATGTCGTTGTCAAGCTCGATGAAAGTGAGGAAAGAACAACAGTTTCAAAAAAAGGAAATAAATCGCCATTTTGGGAGGAACAATTCAAGTTGTATGTATTACTATACCTGCCAGGGTGTAGTGAATCTAAGTGATAATATTCGGGACAGTAATGCGACTACTTCATCCACTCTCCAGGTTGCAGTATATTGTGCGCATCCCGGAAGTTCCAAGGAAGATCACGTCATTTGCGAGACAAGGAAAGTTGTGCAAATTGGAGAAATTGTATGTCAAAATGAAGGTAATGATTGAATGCCTCGTTCACTCCAAGACAACATTGACACAAGCTTGTTCAGATGTAATCTATGCTCTGGATGTAGTTCACCCTGGATCATCGCAGGAGAAAGATCGCACCATATCACTACGGTTCGAAGTGGATAGTCTTGCCATTCTGTCGACCACCGGTGGCAACAATACCATTGTTGAACCCCTAACACCCGGCCCAGAATTTCAAAAGATTAGTGAGAGATGGAGACGCTTTTTAGCTTCCCTGCAGTCGTTCTGTCTGGTTGCCAAAGACATGGCAGAGGTGAGTCATGCAAACCTTACCGTCGTAGTCACAATTTTATCGATGCACCTAGATTGACTCAAAGGCGAAAGTGGCGGTGATCGCAGTCACAGTCGTTCTGAAGGTATTCAATCCCGTTTTGAAAGGTTACATGGTGTTAAGCACCCATCATCTACACCAGATCATCAATGATCAAATCGCCCGTGACGACAATATCGGAAACCTTGCATGTACGCTCACGGAACTGTACGATTGGCTAAGGGACAGCGGATCATTAGACAAGATAAGGTGTTTTGAGAAGACTGTGAAAAAGCTGTTGAACCAGACAACCGAGTGCGCTTATTTCATCCGCAAATATTATGAGACATATTCCTTTGGTTTGCATCAGTTTATCTCTGTGTTTTTACATCAACATGACAATACCCTGTAGTCCAACGTGCCATGGCGAACATAGTATCTGAGGTCGATCCAACAATTATCCAGTATCAGTCAGTTTTCGGTCAGTTGAGGATTGAGCTGATATTGGGAACAAGCCTACAAACGAATTTGGTCTCGGTGCAAATACTGGAGAAGGTGACGAATATTGGTAAGTATAATAGGTGTTCGAGTATCACAGTTTAATTTACTCTTGTTTTACAGAAATTAAAACATATCTCAATGACTTCCCATGTCTTGAAAGGACAGCCTTCGACCCAGACCATGCTGCAATGCGAGGCACCCATTGCGATCCTGTTATTGATAGCATTCTGAATTGGACTACTGGAAATGAGAAAGTCACAAAACATGTCTTCCTTCTGCTCGGACCTGCAAGGAGTGGCAAATCTTCAATTGCCCACTCTATCGCGTACCACTTTCGTGAGGAGGGGCGACTAGGGTGCGGAATATTCTTGCATAATGGGATCGGAAGCAGAACTTCGCAGAGGATAAGCGGGACCATTATACGACATTTGGCCGAGTTCCATCCGGCGATTAAAGAAAAAATGGGTGAGCCAATCAGGGACTCAGATATTGCTCAGGCAGATATAGGTCGCCAATTCAACGAGTTGGTTGTAACACCTCTGGAGAAATTGGAGATGGTGGGACCAGTCCTCGTTATCATTGATGGCCTCGATGGATGCGAAGTTGTAGAAGACTGTTCCCGTGTCCTAGCTATTTTCAAAAACGAGTCACTGATGACTCGTCTCCCTCCAAATTTCCGGTTTCTCATCACATTGCGTCCCAAACGAGACATTCAATATACCTTCATGCAACTGAACCACGTTTTCCACCATACACTACCGAACCCAGAGAAAAATGAGGCTTTAATCCAGAAAATTTTAAAAAATCTTGTACCGGCTCTCGATGGATACGAGATAGAAAAGATGAGGCATGAGTTCTTACGGAGAGCAGGAGGGGACGAAATATGGACTTCGATAGTCTGCAAAGCTGTTAAGCACCTATGCATCCAAACAGATTTGATCAGATTTACCGACATCCTACTTGCAAAACCGCTTCCCATGACACTGCAGGACTCAATAATGCAGCTACTTACCAGTATCTCCGAAGCATCAAACTCAAATTTCTGTGCACTACTTCCTTCCGTCGAAATATTCCATCAGCCGCTTCCTTTCGGGACAGATTACATCCCGACCAATGAAATGCATTGCACAGATTGTACGCCCTATGCGGAACGGATTATTTACAGTGTCGCTGAAGCATGCTTGGACAAGATGAATGGATTGCTACGACACAACAATGACATACATGGATTACTCACAACATTCACTCCGGACATCGGACTCAATGATTTGACTCGGCTCATCAAGAAGCACATACCAAAGGATTTACAATACGCAGTCATGAATTGGATGGCATATATACTGGAGATCCAGCACCTGACCGACACCTTGATGAACAAGCTCCACGAGCTATTGTCTGAACATCTGTTGCACTGGATTGAGGTGCTGAGTGTGATAGGACAGTTTGACGGACAGAGCATGTGTGCATCACTACAACTCCTTGATGAACACATTTCGGTGAGTGTTCTGGTGGATGAGTTGCTTGTTGTGATGATTTATAGGTTGCTGTACACCCTTTAGAACCATAGATCGCATTCCGAGCTTTGCAGAATAATCAAAAATGCCATCTGGCTTCTCCGTTCGTATGAATCCACAATATCCCAAGCACCCCTGCATATATACATCTCTGCCCTACTCCTATTGACGCCCAACACGCTCTTGAACCAGCCATACGTTAGAGAGGTTGTTGGTGACAAGCCACAAATATTTATACCACGTCGTGACATTGTTTTGAGCATTATGTTATCGCCAAATGGTTCTCAACTCGTCAATTGTAGGAAGGACCAGACAGTTTGTATATGCGATGGAACGACCAGTGAAGAAGTTCACAGGATGAAAGGCCAATCAAAAGAGGTTTACTGTGCGGTGTTCTCACCTGACGGAAAAAGGGTCGCTAGCTGTGGCCGTGATGAAACGATTCATGTCTGGGATGTTCAGACTGGTCGACTACTCAACAAACTGACTCACAAATATGTTCATTGGATGGAATTCTCTCTCGATGGCTCAAAGCTTCTGAGCCGTTCTGAGAATGATACAATCATGTGGAAGTTGGACACTGTTGACGTCATTGGAAAACGACGAATTAGATCATTTTACTCAAGTGCAACGTTCTCGCCTAACGGACAAGTAGCAACGACGTCATACAAAGAAATCTTGATCTTTGATTCCAAATTCGAACATCAAATTGCAACGCTCAATGGTCACAAAAATGATGTTAAACGAGTTGCGTGGTCAGTCGACGGGTCCAAGTTGGCCTCTTCATCAAAGACAGAGACACTGCTCTGGGATGCAAAGCAGATGTCCCTGATTACCATCTTGAACGCAAATACTGATGATATCTTCTCTCTCAGATTCACTGCAAATCAACTTTCTCTAATCACGAATATCTTTGGTTACCCACACCCACACTTTACAATCATTCTTCACACTTGGGACCTCGATACACCAAATTATATTTGCATCACTAAATCCATCACACATCAAAACATTACCAGCGCAGATGTACGTTTGGATCTCAGACGGGTCGTAGCTGGGACATATGATGGTGACATTCTCATGTGGCACATCGATTCTCTTCCGACACTCTCACCCAAAGACATCGATAATCTACGTAAACCACATACCATCACATTCCACGAGCCTTTCAATGCTCTTATATCAGCACACCACATCGACCGTGAAGGTTGGGTATGTGCCGAGGACGGGCGGAAGATTGTCTGGGTCTCAAAGTACAGACTAGCTTATACTATCAAGCGTTCTATTGGGAAATTGGAGTTTTTAGACTTCAAGGATGAGACGAGATTGGTTATAGAGTGCCCTTCAATTAAGTAGTTGTGTATCTATATTCAAATATTCATTCTATGACTGCAAAAACTTGAATTTGATCGACCAAACCTACATCATTATTGTTCTTCTGAGCAGCTGGAGATCAAACCAATCAATGCCCTTCATCGGTAACTGGATAAAAAAATTGCTTGAGACTAGCTTGTAACGTCGATCACCAGGTGTCAGAGAACGAACGCAAGCTATCAGTGTATGCCCATGCCTTGTAATCAAGTACTTCTTGCATGGGGGATCCAATCTCATGTTTATGTGAGACGCAATTGCCAAACAACCAACATCGTTGGATCTCTTGATTCCTTTCACTATGTAACACCGCTAGTCGTACAAAATTTATTTTCTGCAACTCACGAGTCCAGATTTCCGAGTCGGAAACCAGCATGGCCATATGCCTTCGTTGAAGTTGGTCATATTTGGAATTGAACCTCGAAACTCACCCAATCCACGCAACGTCCCTACTGTTAACGTTAAAACTTTGGAGAAAGAACTCGATAGAGAAGTTGAGGTTATCTGGAGCTCGAAGAATTCGATGAAACGCACCTTGTTTAGGAGCGGATCGAGGGATGCAATGGTCTAAAGCACAGCGATATCCTGGAAGGTATGGAGCCGTGAGTCAATCATGGAAGGCATGCCAATATCTGATCATTCTCTGTACGATGCTGTTCCACACGAAGGGTCCATAGTTTTACCATCATTTTAGTTATATTCTTACGCAGCATTTAATGTAACAGTGAACTCCGAAAGAAGGAATCAACAATGGCTTAAGCGACAACACAACTCAGAACAGAAGTAGAGTTGCATTTTTTGAATCATTAGCAAGTCGTAGACCTTGCTCAATGGAATGTCAGTGTGGTACTAATACCTTGAGGTATATTCATTACATGTCCGACTCATTCATGCCATGCAATATATCATCCTTTTCGTGATATATATTATTTGATTGAAGGTTTTGTTTGACATCATAGCTTGTGCCTAAAATACATTTTGAAAACATCACATTTACATGTGTTTCAAAGGACAGTCATAACGAGATAATTGTTGGTGGTGCTGATATGTATAGATGGAATGAGTATCTCAGATATTTGGTTGTAGATACACAACTACTCAATAGAGGAAGACTTTATAACTAATCTAGTCTCACCCTCGTCATTCAAAAAACTCAAATTTGCCAGTAGAGCACTTGATGGTATAAGGTGGCTCATGATTCAAAACCTAGGCAATCTTATCCCCGTCCTCGGTGCATACTCAACCATAGGGTTGACGTGGTGTACTGATCTGAGAGCGTCGAAAGGCTAGTGGAATGTGATGGTATGTGGTTTATGTAGATCATCGATGTCTTTGTGAGAGAGTGTCGGAAGAGAATCGATGTGCCACATGAGAATGTCACCATCATCGGTCCCGGCTACAACTCGACCAAGGTCCAAACGTGCATCTGCACTGCAAATGGAGTGACGTGTAATGAATTTAGTAACGCAACGATAATTTTGTGTATCAATGTCCCATGTGTGAAGAAGGGTCATTCCAAAGTTATCCGTAACAATAGATCTAAGTTGATTGGCAGTGAATTTGAGAGACAAGATTGAATCTGAGTCAGTTTCCGCATTCAAGACAGCAATCAGAGAGTACTGGTTTGTGTCCCAGAGCAGTGTCTCTGTCTTCGATGAAGAGGCCAACTTGGACCCGTCGAGCGACCACGCAACTTGTTGGACACCTTTTTTGTGACAATCGAGCACGGCAATTTGTTGTTCAAGTTTGAAATCAAAGATCAAGATTCTATGGGATGATGCCATTGCTACTTGTTGTCCATTGGGTGAGAATTTCGCACATGAGTACAATGATGTAACTTTTCGTTTTCCTATGAAGTCGCCAGTGTCCGACTTCCACATGACGAGTTCAACGTCGGAGCAACTCAGAAGTTTTGAGCCGTCTTGAGAGAAATCCACCCATTCAACCAATCCAATATGAGTCAATTTGTTGAGTAGTTGCCCAGTCTGAACATCCCAGACGCGAATTGTTCTATCATTACCACAGCTAGCGACCCTCTGTCCATTAGGTGAGAATATTGCACAGTTAACCTCATCTAAATGGCCCTTCATCATGTGGACTTCTTCACCAGTCGTTCCGTCGCATATACGAACTGTCTGGTCCTTCCCACAACTGACGAGTTGGGAACCATTTGGCGATGATACAACGCTCCAAACAAGGCCACGATGCGGTTTAACAATGTCTCGTCTGTCATCAACATCCTCTCTAATGTGTGGCTGGTACAGGAGTGTGTTGGGTGTCAATAGATGTAGGGCAGAAATGTATACGTGCAGGGGTGCTTTGGATATTATGGATTCATACGAACGAAGAAACCAGATGGCATTTTTGATCATTCTGCAAAGCTCAGAATGCAATCCATGGTTCTGAAAGATGTTCAGCAACCCCATAAATCATCAGAACGAGCAACTCATCAATCAAAACACTCACCAAAATGTGCTCACCAAGGAGCTGTAGTGATGCGCACACCCTCTGTCCGTCAAGCTGTCCTATCACACTCAGCACCTCGATCCAGTGCAATAGATGTTCAGACAATAGCTCGTGGAGCTTGTTCATCAAAGTGTCGGTCAGGTGGTGGATCTCTAATATATATGCCATCCAATTCACAATTGCGTATTGTAGATTTTTTGGTATGTGCTTCTCGATGAGCCGAGCCAAACCATCGATACCGATGTCCACCGTGGATGTTGTGAGTAATCCATGTATGTCATTATTGTGCCGCAGCGATCCATTCATCTTGTCTAAGCATGCTTCAGCAACACAATAGAGACTCCATTCCACAATAGGTGTATGGTTGATACAATGCATTGCATTAGTCAAGACGCGGTCTGTCCCGAAAGGAAGCAGCTGATAGAATGTCTCGACACAAGAAAGTGGTGTACCGAAATTTGAGATTAAGATGCTAGTAAGCAGCTGCGTTACCGAGTCCTGCAGTGTCATGGGAAGTGGTTGCGCGAAAAGGATGTCAATAAATCTGATTAAATGTATGTGGGTATATGCGAGCTCTAGAGCCTTGCAGGCTATCGAGGTCCATATTTCATCCCCTCCTGCCCGCCGCAGAAACTCGCGCCTCACCCTTTCTATTCCGTATTCACCAAAAGCCGATGATCGTACAATCTGAGGATCGTTTAAAGTCTTCTCGATTAAAGCTTCGTTTTTCCCTAGGTTCGGTAGTGTGTGGAGACAAACATGGTTCAATTGCGTGAAAGTATATTGAATATCCCGTTTAGGACGCATTGTGATGAGAAAGCGGAAATTTGAAGGGAGACGAGTCATCAGTGACTCGTTTTTGAAAATCGACAGGAT
Organism: Floccularia luteovirens; assembly: GCA_009739215.1. Taxonomy (NCBI): domain Eukaryota; kingdom Fungi; phylum Basidiomycota; class Agaricomycetes; order Agaricales; family Squamanitaceae; genus Floccularia; species Floccularia luteovirens. The sequence goes on from VSJF01000004.1 coordinate 2,746,356, forward strand.
GCGGTGACGGTCTTCTACATCTTCGCAATCATCGAGGCCATCAATGATAATGAGAACTGGTCCTACCATCTCCAATTTCTCTAGAGGTGTTACAACCAACTCGTTAAATTGTCGCCCTATATCTGCCTGAGCAATATCTGAGTTCCTGATTGGTTCACCCATTTTTTCTTTAATCGCCGGATGTAACTCAGCCAAGTGTCGTATGATAGTCCCACTTATCCTCTGCGAAGTTCTACTTCCGATCCCATTATGCAAGAAGATTCCGCACCCTAGTCGCCCTTCCTCACGAAAGTGGTGCGCGATGAAGTGGGCAATCGAAGATTTGCCACTCCTTGAGGGTCCGTGCAGGAGGAAAACACGTTTGGTGGCATCCTCATTCCCAGTGGCCCACCTCAGAATGTTATCGATAACAGGATCACAATGGGTACCTCGCATTGCGGCATGGTCTGGATCGAAAGCTGTCCGTTCAAGGCATGGGAAGCGATTGAGATATAATTGAATGTCTGTAAAATAAAACTTAATTAAACTATTACCTAAATACCATCATACTTACCAATGTTAGTCACCCTCTCCAATATCTGAACCGCAACCAAACTCGTTTGTAGGCTGGTTCCCAATAACAACTCAATCCTCAGCTGATCAAAAACTGACTGATACTGGATGATTGTTGCATCGACCTCGGAAACTATGTTCGCCATGGCACGTTGGACTGGATGTTGTCATGTTAGAGTAAAACACAGAGATAAAATGATGCGAACCAAAGGAATGTGTCTCGTAATATTTACGAATAAAATAAGCGCACTCGGACGTCTGGTTCAACAGCTTTTTCACGGTCTTCTCAAAAGACCTTATCTTGTCAAATGATCCGCTGTCTCGCAGCCAATCGTACAGCTCTGCGAGCGTGCATGCAAGGTTCCCAATGTCCCCGTCACGGGTAACTTGATCATTGATGACCTTGTGTAGATGATAGGTGCCTAATATCGTATAATATCCAACTTAAATAAATACCTTGAGAACGACTGAGACTGCGATCACTGCCACTTTTGCCTTTGAGTCTATCTAGGTACATCGATGAAGATGTTGACTGTAATCGTAAGTATCACATGACATACCTCTGCAATATTTTGGGCAACCAGGCAGAACGATTGCAGGGAAGCTAAAAAGCGGTTCCATCTTTCACTGATCGTTCGAAATTCTGGGCCAGCTATTGGAAGTTCGACCATAGTATTATTGCCACCAGTGGACGGCGGAATTGCAAGGCCATCAACTTTGAATCGTAGTGATATTGTGCGATTTTTCTCCCGCGATGATCTTGGTTGAACAGTATCTAGGGCAAAGATAACATCTGAACAAGCTTATGTCAATGTTATCTCAGGGTGAACAAGACATTCTACCATTACCATCATTTTGAAATAGATTTTCCCCAATTTGTGCAACTTTTCTCGTCTCACAAACAATATGGTCTGCTTCGGAACTTCCGGGATGTGCACAGTATACTGTAATTCGCAAAGTGGAGGACATATTCATAGTGCTGTATCACTTAGATTCATCACACCCCGGAGGTATGGAATGCAGGCAATACGTACAACCTGAATTGTTCCCCCCAAGATGGCGATTTGTTTCCTTTTGTTGAAACCGTCGTTTTTTTCTCAGTGTCATCGATCTTGACAACGACATAATAGGCCGTGCTCGAGGCTCTGCGTATACTCGGTGAGTTCTCGCTCTTGAAGGCGTTTGAAATTCCGTGAGCGTATGGCAAGTTGCTGCACTTCAGGACGGTGACTAGCAAGTGTTGTAAGGAAAGTGAACACAAAACCAAATTGTGACTTACCAAACTACAGCAATCATGCAAGCGCTCCGAGTCGTAGAAATTGTTGGTGGGAAACGTAGTGTACCCTCCATGCAAACTATTTGGCTTGTCAAAGAAAAATTTCCCAAATCTTGAATGTCAGATGAGAATTAACGTGCTTGTAGTACATTGATGAATAATTTGGTCAATTGCAAACCTTTTCAAAGTTAAAATGTTAACATCCGTAAACCTACTAAACGCAATGCCATCTTGATACTAGACAGGAAATAATTTGGTGGAGTGAGAAGTTAGAGTTGTCCGGAACTTGAGGAAATTGATGAAGCAGATGTAAAACGGGGGCGGGGGTATGAGTAAATGTAAACCGTAGTTGATGGAGAGGTTGAACACGTAGCAATTTCTGACATCATTTCCATACTGACAATCATCTTTTTCTCGTAAAGTACCCAGGCATGGTACTTTACAAGCAAATCAATTGCATCAGCACATTCATCTTGCCGTACGGGTGCTTCTGTGATTGTCACTATGTAGTTGGTGGACCATCAGTTGCTATCGCGCGGCAGTAGGTCCCCTACGTACAAAACATCGCCAAGCAAACTACATATGTCAGCGTAATGCGGCTACAGGAGTTGCAGATTCTAGTATTGTGATCATGCTGGTTGGGAATAAGAATGATCCCAAACAATTGCAGGCGGTGACTACAAGGAGGCGAAAGGATTATTTGGTTTGTGTTTCTTAAGTTTCCCGGGGTTCCGACATGATTACTGAAAATTGGGCCGCTGCCGACAGCTTGTCTTTCATCTAAACATCCGCCCTCGAATTACTGGATGATTCATTCCATTGCATAAGAAAGTCAGATATATGTAATGAATATACTGCAACGTATTAGTACCACATTAACTTCCCGTTATCCAAGGTCTACGACTTGCAGATAGCACAAAAAATCCAACTCTAATTTAACAACACTTTCCACTTTGGTTCTGAGTTGTGTTGTCGCTTAGACCCACGCTGATTCCTTCTTTCGGAGCTTGGATGTGGTTTGTTGATGATTCAAGCGATTTGCTGGATACAATCCGATAGATATCTAGAAAAGCATACACTGTATAGACAAAAAGATCATGTTGTAATGCCATAACGTACCTGCTAAGAGTGTTTGGAATGCTTTTTCGACATTTGAAGAGTCGAGGGCGGATGTCTCGATGAAAGATAAACTGTTGTCAGCTGCCCAATTTTCAATATCTATGTTCGAACCACCAGGAATTTAAAGACACGAACCAGATAATCCCTTCGCCTCCTCAGTAGTCACTGCCCGTAAATGTTTGAGATCACTCTTATTCCCAACTAGCATGATTACAATATTGGAATCTGCATAGTCTCGCAACTCCTTCAGCCATCGCATTACGCTGACATATGTGGAATGCTTGGCAATGTCGTATACGAGCAGCGCACCTACTGCCCCGCGATAGTATCTACGTATCCCAGATACATAAGAAAAAGTAGAAAATGAAGGAAGGATGGGATTACGCTGATGTTATGGCGCGGTATCGTTCTTGCCCGGCTATGATATTCCTGTTGTTAATCGACTCAAAACTAGGACATTCTATGTTATTCACCTGTATCCCAAATTTGAGCCTTGATAATCTTTCCATCAACGTCAAGCGACCTCGTAGCGAATTCCACTCCAATGGTTGATTTCGATTCCAAGTTGAATTCGTTCCTCGTAAATCGAGACAGAACTATGTTGTGATCAGATCTGCTTCCTATATTAAGACCATCTACTGCACGTACGATTCCTGGTTGCAGAGTATATAGCTTGTCGATTAGGAAAAAGTGGTTGTGGAGGGAAGGTGGAATGAGAGAGTGTGCTTACGTCTTTCCAACACCCGAATCTCCAATCAACACGATCTAATACAGAGAATACAACAGCTGAGGAATGAGAAACTTAGTTTGCCCGGACGATTTTTGCGTGCACGTACTTTGAAAAGGTAGTCGTAGTTTGTTCCTTCTGCCATATCTATTTAACGCTCACTTCACCAGAGGTACTTGTTCTTATTCTTGATAATTGGTGAGACTTTCGTTAAGAGTATGTAGATGTGGAAAGAGAAAGAAGATGGTTAACAACTTTGAACACGTTCTGCTATATTATTATGTATTATACCGGGCGTGACTTCTGTTCTGTTCCGTCACTGCGTCGAACGACATTGTCAATTAATTGGTTTTGGCACACTGACCAATAACAATATAGAGTTGGGTTGTACCAGGTAATAATACTATACATCCCTACTCCTCGTGTTCAATTCGAACTGTGGGTTACTTCGGATGGTCGAAAAGGTGGGGGTATTTTGTCTGGAGCTGAAGACAGCTCTGCTCATAATCATCTTCCCTTCAAATAATTCCACAGTTCACACAGCCAGATTTAGGATTCCAAGATCTTTTTTTTCAAAGCAAAACGATAGTGTCAGCTATATTGCTCCCAAGCTTGCTTCACGTTACATTCCTCTCGCTAATAAAACTGTCGCTTGCCAGTACGGGCCACCCGTAATGGAAATATCCATCAGAACAACCTGTCCAACAATTTTCAACAAATATATCCATGCGATGCTGCGCAACGGTGAAGATCCACTACCTCGCATAGCTCCTTATCAACTGCTGTGAATGCCTTATGATATAATGGTACTATAGACCCTCCTTCAGCTTCATGCGTTGTACGGAACACGCCTCTCCCATTCATACTGTCACAAGAACAAGGCACATCAGGATACATCAGGGCTTGGCGAGGTACTCCTGGGCAACTACTTGCGAGAGATGATTATATTGTTCCAGAGAGCTCGTTATTGTTCGTGTGGAGTTCTTTTCTTCTGCTTGTAATACTCCCTGCAGTAAGAACGTGCCGGATAATCAACCAAACAACAATCATTTGCCAGGTTCTTTCCACCCTATGCATTTTATCCTTGAATAGTCGGTTCACGAAAGAAAAGAATGACGATGGCAACCATTATACAGCGTGCGATACCGTAAACGTCGAGTCTTCCACATGTATTACTGCTAAAAATGATAAATCTAGTGGACTTTCTTCGAAATGAGCATTCATTCTCCAATGGGTGGATCGAACGTATACAAGACGTGCATTGAACTCTCGACCGGTCAGCGGGCATCTCAAGATCCAATGATATATACGTGGAAGGTGATGTAAACGACATTGTTAACTTTACCGTACAGCCCCACCCGGCAGGTACGTTCCTTATTCGAGCCCTTGGGGGGTACCCCAGACCGCACATAATAATACTCAATTCCTAATAACAAGGGTAGAAATGTGTCCGTATATGTATGATACCGCAAGACTGGAACTATGCCGTTAGGTATCTCCATTGAAACCACACAACACTGGAGGCCTAAAGAATCAGAAACCACTGACACTCGCCCGTAAACAGGGAAGTTTTAAAAATTGAGCACCGCCTGCGCACACGCTAAACGCAGGTAACAACCCTTGTGTTTCTGATTTTCAATAAGAAGAGTACAATCATTTCTTCGAACTCCATCGGGTTATATGAGTGAAGTTTTGGATAGGACCCTCACTCCAAATTAGTCTTTGGACCCAAAGCCAACTTACCGGATGGGTTGAACACCCTCTCCCCCTTCCCTCGTTTCCCGAGTCATGGCGCTCGATAGGTAGCTCGGGGACACCTTATCGTTGATAGCTGAACTGCCGACCTCATTCTGAATACAAGGCGCAAAAAAATTCTGCAAGAATAAAATAGATAAAAATAAAGAACAAGGTAGTTAAATTTGCAATGGGGTTAACAACCCCGATGTACGATCCTTCTTAAAATTTCTCTCCGCTACTGATCCTTTTCGAAAAGGAAAAGAAACGATACAAACATGTTTTCTTGTCGTAAGGAATTCAGAGATATCACAAAAATGTCCAAAACCAGGTCCGAGAAAAATAAAACAGCCTGTTGTTGGATGGTGTGTAAATTTATGAAGACCAACCTGTGTCTTTTACGTCTCATGACTTTTCGATGTCCATAATTGTATGCAGAGCGTCTAAATCTAATCTCAAATGAATGGTTCCGAGGAGAGCTTATGCTGTACATTACCCCCTCCCACATGTCGTATTGTATCTCTTTCTAATTGTAAGTTTAAGTTTGATTTATCGCATTGTCCCTATTCACCTTAAATCTAGACCCACCTCCTCCCGAATACTCACCGTATATGGAAGTGAACAGACACGCACCAACGGTACACATAGAAATTCGCAAGAACGGAAAATTCAAATCCAAACTCGACTGCTCATAATACGGACCGAATTCTTCTTCCTTGATAACTGTCACCCATGGGGACATCCATTGGCACTCCCACCGCAGGCAGACCTTCGTCCGCGTGTTTGTGGTGTAAGTTATAGTACGTAAAAAAAATCATATAACAATAACAAAAAATAAGCCGTATGTGCGGACGACGTGTGTTTTCCTTGGATCGAGGCATTAGCTTCGCGCTATGTGATTATTGGGAGAAAAAAAAAACGATTCCATTAAAAACACGTTTTTTGCATTTCTTATTTATGAGCATTGTGAAATTCTAAAAGTGTCACGACGAAATAAAATGAAATGCTGTGTGATAAGTAGAGATCGGGTTTAAACAAGGTGTGATTTCCTTCTGCTCAGTTTCTTTTTTTGCTGAAACACACACCCTAATTGTTGCAACTTGTCTAAAAAAAATCCGCTCTCAATTAATTTTTTTCAAAGGCATTATAGGCTACAATTTCATCGTTACTTATCCTCTTCTAATACAACAGTCCAAATTTATGTGTAAGGCGTGACAATTTATGAGAAGAGGGGGGAGAAGGGGTGCATTGATGGTGTGGGTGAAGTGCGAGGGTAAAAGAACAAAAATGCAAAGTAGATAGATGTACAAATCCGGTTGTATGTAAGGGGTGTCATGATGCGTGTGTGTGCGTGAGGGTTAGTTTTAGACCATGTAAACGACGAGAGATCATATACAAGGGGATGAGGGGATGAAGTGGTCAGAGGGCATAAAAGCAGGGTCAGGGGAGGGTGTAAAGGGGTAAACGGAGGCACATCAATTTCGATCACGAGTGGCGAAGATAGCGAGAGAGTAAGTATGAGATGAGTATGAGTATGAGGGGAGGGTATATCAGGAAAACCAGTAATTGCGTTTGTTTCGTTAATCAGCGTTTAGGCATGAAGCATGAAGTCTCATGGAATCATTCAGAGATGTGAAGTGGAGGGGGGAAAAAAAGAGAAAAGGAACACAGGGGGGATGTGAGGAAGGAAGTAAAAGAGGCGATAGCGATAGAACAACATGAAAATGAGAATCGACAACTCTGCAACAGCTTGAGAAAGACGCATAAAACTTGTTTTCATACGTCTTCAGATTTTAGCCACGCACCACCACTTCCACTACTGCTCGCACCAATAGCAGCGCCGCCAACCCCATGCGAGCTGCTGCTATTCACTTCCGAGGCTACAACGGCTTCAAAAAGCTCCGCCTCTGCATCTTCCTCTGCGTCTCCATCCTCCGCCTGGTCAACATCGGCTTCTGCATCATCCCCACCTCCACTTGTATTAGCAGCAGCAGCAGCACCTACCTCTGCCACCACTTCCGCTTCTACATCGGCTTCAGCATCTGCATCGGTGTCATCTACTTCCATCGCACCCCCTATACCACCACTTCCAGCAGGTGACCCAGACCCACGGACACTTCCCTTCTTCCTCGGTCCAGAAGACGAAACTGACGAACTAGAAAGTGGCGACCGTTTTCCAACAGCAACTCCATTTCCATTAGTTCCAGCCGGAGCACTCGCACCTGGTTCTCCCCCGCGTCTTGAGCCTGCACGGCTCTGCGTACGCGAACCACGACCTACATTCGAAGTCGGTGGTTCGTCATCTTGATCTCGTAATGTAGCGATAGCAGGAGGGGGACTAGGTGGGGGACGAGAGGACTTTTCGGCTGTTGCAGATTGTGATGTAGTTTGTCTGGCATTCATAACTGTGCGTAAACTCGATTGGTTGGATGGAACTGGCGTTCCAGTACCACGGTCACGGTCGCGGCGATCCGAGGACGAGAAGCCATGGCTGTGTGGGCTTCCGTGTGGGGATGAGTGCACAAGGAGCGTATCGGAGCGGTGAACGGAACGGTCGGAACCTTGTGATAAGGGCAAAAGCGTGTGAGAAGATGATGCGCGTGGATGGTGCAAGGCATTGACATTGACAGCCTGTTGTTGTTGTTGTTGTTGTTGTTGCTGCTGCTGCTGTTGTTGTTGTTGCTGTTGTTGTTGCTTTTGTTGTTGTTGAGTATCTAGTGTGCCGCGTCTTTCTACACGTTTCATTTTCTTGCGGCATCTGAAAAAGAAAAATCATGACCGCATAAACAAGTCAATTCAGCCAATGCACCGGTAGTCACTTGCCTATCGCAGACGGTCCCTGGCCCCATCGGTCCGGGTCCCCACTTCTCGACGCACTTTCCGTCTTTATAGCGCCCAGGGAGTCCACATTGTCGACAAATTCTTTGTCCTTGCTCGTTGGTGGGCGGGAATGCAGGTGGTTGTGGCGCAGGGGTTGGTGGCGCATCGATCGGAGCTATATGTCAACCAAACTCGTTAGACAACGGCATTAAAGACGTTTCTGGACAAAAGGCAGAAAATAAGATCGTTCGATCTTGGATTAGAATGACGCAAGGATGTAAGGGTAGACGGAGAGGATTTGCATTCGGCATCAACGCAAACCATTTTTGAGGGAAATTCTAGATGAAAAATAATAATACAAGAATACGTACCGAGTGATCCTGAGCTAACTTGGGGGCCTATGCTACTCGACGTTGAGAACTTGCTCTTCTTTGTTGGTGCACCCGTGATTACCGGCGCAAATACATGAGTAGGATATGACTGCACCTGACCAGGTTGACCTAACGGACCTGGTGTCGAGCCCTCATGTCCTCTGCGTGAAGAAGACGACACCTGACCTTGTGAATTTAGATAGGGCGGCGAGTCAGGGTGTGAACGATGCGCCAGTTGGTGGGGATGACCCGGGTACGAGCTCGGGTGTAGCGGCTGTTGAGGTTGAGAATGCGGGTGTGAATCTTCAGGGGGGACATCACGACGTCTGGAATATCGAAATTGTTGGTGGGGAACCGATAGGTGCTGAACGTGAGCGTGGGATGAATCGACCAAGCCATTTGGGGCACCGGAATGCTCATCCCCTGTGGTAGCACGAAGTAGCATCTCATCAACATCAAGAGAACTGGCGCTTGAGCGGCTAGAGGACCGGGAATGGCTGCGTGAGTGGCGTCTAGCGAGAGGATATTTGTGTTCCCCGGGAGGAAGGATCATACGAGCCTGAGGAGCCTGTTGTCGGAGGCGCTGATCCTGATGTTCTCGATCTAGTGGGTCGATGTTGTGCTGAGACTGAACAGAATGGCCGTGCTGAATTTCTAAACCGGAAGGTCATCAGATAAGCTTGAAAAAAAAAAATATAGAGGTTTACTCACCGTGAGCAATAGTGAAAAAAAAATATGAAGGTGAAAAAAGTCAGGAAACGTTTCGTTACAGGAAAAGCAAGGTTCACGTACCGAATCTGTGTAGGAGGACCGGGAGTCCCTGCCGCGTTTGTCCTCTGTGGTAATCCTAGTTCTCTTTGAAGGGGGTTGGCCTCCTATGTACGTGTCATCAAAGCTGGGGGTACGCTGACGGCGACTTCCTGATATAGGGTTGGGGTTCGGCGGAGGAGGTAGGGATGGAAATACTTGCGAAGAGATTTGTGAGCGTGATGCCGAGTGGCGCGAGGGGTGGTGTCTAGAAGGGGCATGTGGTGGTGCCATGTTGTTGACGGAGGAGTGCGCTGACATTGTCATATTTCCAGAAATTACAGGAAGGGAGGCAAGAGTAAGCTGGCCGCCGCCCTCTGCAACTATGCGCGCATAACCAGCACGGGCATCTGCGGCACGAAATTCGAGATTCATGAGATATTGCTCAAGTTGCTTCCAATTATCAGAGAGAACCCGTCTTCTTGCCTCTGCCTCTTCGAGGGCCATCTCAGCACGGGTGGCACGTTCCTCATAAGCAATGAGGGCGCGGCTAGCAGATTCTGGAATATTTGGGGTATTTCCGTTAGTGGCAGAAGACTGTGAATCGGACAAGAGCTGAAAAGTTTGGAGAAGTCTCTCAGCCTTTTCTGCACGGACGCGCATAGTGTTTAGCTCGCGGCGGATAGAATCAGTCTCACGAAAAGCATCTGAGAGGAGAGACGCTAGCTGTGCGCTGGAAGTGTTTGCGAGGGAGGCTGGAGAAGGGACACGATTGGATGCATGGTCTTGAACGGGGGAGGCTGACATTTGTCGCTGCCAGAGACGACGAGGAGGGTGTGGATGAAAGGGAAGACATCTCGGGATGAATTAGTTTTTGGTTGATAAAGGTCGCTTCAATCCAAATCCCATTTTATTTATTTCCTACAAATCTCTTTTTCACCCCAATTCTTGCCTTTTTAGGAATCTATCCTCGCGCCCTTCTCGGCTTTTCCCACACTTCTTCTCGTCGGCACCGCCGCTCCGTCTACACGCCCAAAGACCCCAGTCACTCTGCGTCGACGACGACCACCTCACTAGTATCCTTACTCGTCGGACCACACAGCCTCGGCAAACATCTCCCGTAGAGCTTGGATCACTTCTAGTGCTTTGCTGCCTTGCTTCTCGGGACATCATCTGATACTACACCAAGCACCATGCTCAACACACATCCCATGAGAAGAACCGTCAGCTGGTCCTTGTTTTCCTCTTTCTTTCCCCGCAGTGGTAAAGCTTCCCTTTCATTTCTCAATAAACATGCCTTTTTCACAGCCCTACCCGCCCCCCAAAAACAGATATATTTCCCTCGCCTCCTGATCGCCCCCCATGTGTGGCTCCAGCTCACCTCCTGCTTTCATCCTAGCTGACGGCGCACATCGGATGTCCGGCAAATCCATTCATGTTTATAACATCATCTCGCTTCGCGCGACCCTCACCACCTCTCTTCACCCTTCACTGGGCACTGTATGTCCGTATTTATTCTAAATACCCCCGCTCCCGCTTCCGGGGTCCATCAGCCTCATGTCCGCCCAGAAGTCCTTTATCGGGGAAGAAGAACGCGCGCGATGTGGTTGCCGTAACGGAAAACAGTCATCTTTTATTAGTAGTGTACCACTCTGATGTCAGGAATCGGCATTATCCACGCTCCCTCTATCGTTTCTTTGCAGAGTGTAACTAACTACATTGGAGCTACATTAGCTCTTCTCTCAGAACTTTCCACACCATCACCATCACCATCACCCCCGTCTTCTTGCCTTTTCTAGCAATAAACTCTCGCCGGTCACTCCTACTCAAGCCTACCCGTCTCCGCGCCCCCTCTCTCTTTTCTCCTCGTTTCCTTCGGCGTTAAGCTAATCTAACTCTCCTGCCTTCTTTAACGGCCCTAGTATTTCACCCCCCAACGCTTTTTCCACACACAAACAATGTGCTAGCGCCCCACATTACATGCGTTTACCTACCGTACACACGCACAATAGCGGGATTGATCCATGTGGAGCATCTTCAATTTCCCTCTGTCAACCCGGATCTTGCATATATATGTAACTGTACAGAAATACTTTGGCTCATGCACTAGGTAATTCCGCCACATCTGACCGCGCTTCCATAGCTAAACCTGTATGGTACGGGGTGCGTGGCGTCCACCCGTTACTTACTTTACCAATTTTCCCTATCTGGTCTTGTCCTTTCAATGCTCAGGGAGGAACAATCTTTTTGACAAGCACCCCGGGGGTCATCGGACATGGTCGGACATCAACTCCGTTGACGGCTGCGTGTGCTCGTATATACCATCCGTGTTGTTCCTTCTAGAGCTCCACCTTTTCCTATCGCGTATGGCTCTAAATCTTCTTCTCCAAATACGCGCACCGGGGCAAGTCCCCCTGCCAGCCCGCCTCTATCTTTTTTCATCATTTTCTCCGCCAACATTCGCATGCTCCCCTCTGGTCCATGTGACACTCTGTCGCCAATGGCCACACGCGGCGGAGGCTTTGACCTCCCCTCCCTCCTTCCGTCTCGTACCCGGCACATGAAATTCCCGTCCCGGTAAACCTTGCCATCGCGCAGTCTCAATCATACCAAACATGGTATATCGTGTTGCACCTTTTCATAGTTATTTATATTCAGGGGATTCAATTGAAACATACAGTCTAAATCTAGAGCCTCACGCACACTGCGTGGCCATGGACCACAGCTCTTGGCGTATTTCCTAGAAAGAAAGGCTATATCTACATCACATTCCAACCGCGCCTAAACGCACCATCAATGACACCTGGGCGTTTTAATGCGATCACTTTTTTGACCTTGATCGATGTCTGGGAAGATTTACAACGCATCTCAACATTGCTTTCACCTCCCCCGGCCCGTCTCATCTACCGTGGAATAGATCCTGATCATATTCGCGTATGGACTTTTCATATATCATCAGGAGAACCCAACTGTGGGTCTGAATGTCTCTTTCTCTCTTCCGTTCAGAATATCCATTAGACCATGTATGTATAAATGCAAATTGCATGATTATTTATTGTTTTGTTGTTTGTTTCACTTATCTATTCCCGTCCCATTGGTTTTTGAAAATGCCGGGGATACGATGAGAAACGTCGACGTTCTCCACGCTCAGATAGCTTGGGGAGCATATTACTCTTTATTCCCCACTCGATATGTAGGTGTGCGACGACGTGTTTATATCCCCATATTCCACAGCAAGTTGTGAATCTAGTTTGCCCTGGAAAACATATATGAAGGTATGTTGACGGCAACGTGGTTTCATGCTGCATATAGCATTAGATTGAACCTATTAAGCAATGAATGACACTGCCTTTGTACAGGTCAAGTCGGACTCTTCTCTTGATTTTACTATTCCGGACTATTCGTAGAAGGAAAAATATGATAATCAAGTTCGTAACATGAGCTTAGTGCTGCACAAATTTCGGAAGATCATAAGTACTATCGATCACCTTTTTTTTTTTTGGGCGATCAATGGACAACATGGCATGGGATCACTTTGGTGCAAATCACAGTCCCGGTGAGTTTTTTGTCACAAAAGTGTTTTATAACAAGGTAAGAAAGACTCCAGACACCGTTTGCTATTACCGACATTTACTAGAAAGGCTTACTTGGCCCGCCATTGGGAAAAACACAACGACGGCCCGCACCATGAAAAACACGTTCCCATCAAAAAAGCGCGGGTAATCCGCAGCTTAAGAACGCACTTACACTTACAGACCTTCTCAGACAGAGTTCCACATGTTCCTCGCCTCCCCATCCACCGCTTATCAGCACTATCTGATATCTGATTATCCATCTTTCAACATCTATCTATAAGTACGTATGAATGTACGTTATGATACAGTTTTGGGTTATTGCACGGGACAAGAACAGGCTGGTGTGGGGGTTTTTTTCTCATGAATTGCTGCCACGCCATTGTCCACGGGGATCTACTTTATGGGTCTGGGGTAGGGGGGCGCCCGATGCCCCCGGACTTCTTATATTATTGGAAATTTCTCGTAGGTCGGTTCTCCTTGGCTTTCGCGGTATCACCGCCAACGCACAACCCCTCCTCATTTTTGTGTTCATGCCTGATGATGGCCGCTTTCGTCGTCATGACCCATGATGAGCCATCAATTTAGGTGCAGGTTAGCTCTGACTGTTTTGGGGATGTTAACGTGTACCGCTACTTCAGCCAATGCGAACCACTCAGGCTTCAGCACAACATATATTGTATAATTACTGACAGACGTCAGATAAACAAATGATAAGGTTATACATACTTTTTTGGATGTTAGCTTGGTGAATATATATGAATCATGACCCTGGACCGACCCCAGTCCTACTTATGCTTATCAGGCCATAAGCTATTAAAGCGGACGGACATTCTGTCGCTTTTTAATATTAAGATGTATCCCTTGCTTTCTTAACACTACTTCCACGTCCACAAGTTCCTGGTATTTTGTATTCGCTTGAGAGATAGTCCCCCTATGCAAGCCTGAATGAAGCAAGTTCCGAATCATGCCTGCATCACCACCACAAGAAGGTATTCTTCCGTTCAGGATTACGAAAACGTACAAGCGCCTCGCTCAGTCACAATTACGTCGGCATGACGTGCTTGAATTGTATACAATCTCTTACACCACAACTGATCACTGACGCCGCAAGCAGGCACGCACGTTTCTGCTAACGTGGTTGGTATATTTCACGGGACATGATAGGAAGGTAGAGTGTCAGGGCAAAGGAGGAGCTTTCGAAGATCGATTGAACTTTGGGGGAGAAAAGGTTTGTGAATGTAATACTTTCTGTATGCCTTTCATTAGTAAGAAGTTGACGTCATAGTAGCCAAATCATAGACATGTACAGGTCTAAAGAGTGAGATACCGCCTCTTCCACAGTGGAGATAGGGAACCAGAAGCTGAAATATAATGCGATTCTCAGGATCTGCGCCCTAGTTCTCACATTCTAACGTCGACAAAAAAATGGAGTCCCGATACTAAAATATAGAGCATAGAGCAGTCAAATGGTACATGTTATCGGGATTAACGATGGTGTACCCCAGTGAAGAGGCGGATCACCTGAAGATCATAGAGTGTAAAGGTAGATAGTCATCGAAGGCGCTTGCTAACACATACAAAAGGATCCAGTTGTGATGAGGTGACGGAACATGTTTGTGATTCTCTTTTAAGCGGAAGAATGCAAGGAACTCGTTGTATCGCACGTTTTGCTAATTTTGGGAGAGAAAGAGGTCGAGTCTGTCCATATATGTATAAGTATGCCTATAATTGGTTCGGCAGCCCGCAGAACATCGTGTGGACCGTGAGTTTTTGCTAGTTGCGGCAGAACACACGTTCTATCAGGTATAGTGTTAAAAGGACCAATGGTCCTCCAACATCGGTTTGACAAAGACGGTTCAAATTCGGGGCCGAGGTTGACGCGTGATGATCCAAGCACAGTATTCCGGAAAGTTAGCTGGAGTAAATGATTAATGCAATGTAGTGGGCGTTTTTCTCAGTGATGGCTTTGGAGGGACCAGAATAGATGTCCCTATTGCTGATGTCGTTGGGGAATTTGAAAGTCAGGGACATACTAGTTGGTTTCCTGTGAGAAAATGCAATATCAAAGCGCCTCAAAGACCCCCTCGAGGCATCAATTCACGGATACATGATGAATATCGTTTTGTTTGATGTGTTGTGAAACACTGGAGGACGTTACTTACAGAGTTTCAATGTTTAACAAAGCTGGGGGAGATACACGTGACCAGACTACCTAATTAGGATGGCTGTAGATAAACTGAGGGAGCGAATGGTTTGAGCCTTTTGCTGCTTACCTCCATCGTCTTGAGCAGCCACACGAACATTATCATCCAAACACCGCAATTCTTCTTATATTTCTCTTATTCTACATCATTGGGGTCTGGCATTCAGTTGCAGAGACCATCACCATTGCTATTGGTTTGTGACATCTCTGAGTCATTCTTCGTTCCACTTATCAAACATAATACCAACCATAGCTCTTGATTCTTTGTTACCTACCACACTGACTTATTATACTTCTTTGTCCAAACATATTCGAGCAACCTCTCTATTTAATGCCATCGCGACACAACCGCAATGCTCGCAACAGTCACAAAGCGTCCCCGACACAACCAGTCGAACAAGATCTGTGGCCAGCGTCCTCGCCCCCGAAGCAGTTGCCCACCCCTCTTCCCGAGATCCCTTTATCTCCAGAGCCTCACCCTCCCCCTGATCTCGAACCCCTAAACATCACTTTGCGGCCTCCAGCCGGCGGAAATGATGGTCCGGGAAACTTAACGCACTTGATCGACTTCCAGGATCATGTCGAGTATCCAGCTGAACCTGATATACTCGAGGCAGAGCAGAACTATCCAGACACGGGAATGTTTACCTCTCCACCGTTTCGTGAGGCTCATTTACCATCGGGGGCGGATTTGACAATGTCTGATACCCAACCGTTGCCCATCCCACCTCGAATTCACACATATGTCTCGAATGACGTCGAAGATGTAGGAGAAGCAAGCGGTCATTCTATGACAGGTGCCGCGGGTCATACCCGGTCCCCTACATTGCCGAGGTATGTTTTTTTTAATCTGGTTGTATCCCCTTTGTTCCTCTTTCGGCTGGTGCATGTTTGGGCTTGAGTGATTCTGGTGCGTTGCCTTTGTGGCATTTGCGTTACGACATTGGCAGACGTCTTTCTGTCGAGTGATGAGTCTATTAATCTCGCAAACAAGTAATTGACTATTGCACGTGAGTGATACTAGGCTGTATAAGGCTGCGCTGCGGTGACCTTTTCATTCATCACCCAACGTTCTTGGGTATTTGATCCACGTTTTACATTGCTTGTTATTTCACCTAAACATGCTTACACCATTCTTTATTCTTGACTACTTTCATGCCCATCAATTTTATCCAATCTGTTCTGGACAAAGTCAATGACCAGCCTTTACACAACAGGGCAAACACCACTTTGGAAAACCTCTCTCGGACTTTGCGAACCTACGTTCCTTCCTCACTCCATATACCCATACCAACAGCCGCTCCTTCTCCACCCCTTGTATCACGTCCTGTCAGTTTTGGCCATTTTAGTGGCCAATCTTTTGATAGAGGACTGAACAGAACACGCGGACATGCTCATGCTACTTATGACTACCCTTATGACCAATCGCGCCATGATGCCTACGACACATACCAAAGTCGTCTAGTTCAAGATAGAGAGCAATTCACCAGTCCACGTTCGGAAGTAACTTCCTACGGTGGATATAGTCCGAGTGTCGCTTCTGGTACAACATATGCTCGGAGTGGTGACGTTAGAGTAATGCAATCTCCCAGAGAACACAGAGATGTTCTATCATATCCTCGGGCAGACACCTCGCCAAGCCAGGCAGACGAAATCATCTGGTCTTCTTGGGACTCGTTGGACAATCAGTAAGTCCCCTTTCTTCTATTGGCGCTTATTTTCATCTCATTTGATTTATAAGACGCCTCCTTCTCATTGCCTACCTCTCTGGACTGCAGATATGGGATTGCTCAAATATGGACAAAGTGACTGAAGTGTTGAACATGAATCTTACGACTCACGAATGGGAAATGATGGGGTTTGGACAGAAGTCTCGCATTATCCACGCTGGTATCATCCCGTCTCCGAGTAAGCGCGTTATCCATGGTATAGGAGACCCCCTTCAGGCAGAACGACCTATTCTTGGTATTTTGTGGGTTTTCATCCCTCAGGGGCGTGTATAGTGCTAAATTTGCTTTCACTGATAGAATTCAGACTGACGAAGAAGCTTCTGACGCAGTTTTCTTCTTGTACTCATTGCGTAGACACCATCTTGTTAAGAAACTCTCTATTTCGGGCCTGGCTGCAACTTTCTCATGTACAGAACATTTTATTGTAATCGTGAGCTCACATCTATCTGTCCGCGTTGTGTCCCAATGCTAACATCTTCTCAGAGCACGACAACACCACCAACGTTACATATTTTATCTCCCACAACATTTAACACTATATTCAATGTTCCTTCAGCATCTCTCGTTCCTTTCTCGTGGTCTTCGAATTCCTCACAATCTCACTATAAATCATTAACTTTGAGCAACGCAATGTCGATAACGCAATTTAAGCAACCATCTGCCAGTCAAGGATTAGGAGCTGCAGATCTTCCTAACTCGCTTCGGCCGGAGCATAATAAATCTCAACCCCACCCTGTCTTCGCTTGTTCGCATCGCCTTCTCGCTTATGCTTCCCCACCGCCAAAGTATCACGTAGACGTCACGAGTAGTCCAACTAAATCGTCTACGTCATCCGGGGTTTCTGGAAATCCAACTAATCCTTCGTCGTTTGGTGCTGGTTTGAGGAGTGGTTTGGGAATGACTCAGGCAGATCTAGGGAATGCCGCTTTGAAAGTCGGGGGAAGTATGTTGAGTGGCATGAAACTCCTCGGAGGTATGGCATACGAGGCTGCAAAGAGTCGAGTTGCGCAAGGTCTGGAGTCTGGGAATAATACACGGGACGGAAGATTAGATGGAGGTTCTCCAGCGTCTGGACTCTCCAGCCGTTTCTTTTCCAGGAGTGCACCAGCTGGTACAGCTAGCGACCAGGTACTACATGATGACCTTCGGGAGCGGAGACTGTCCACAGCTTCATCTTCTGCTCCTTGGGACCGCAATTATGACCCAGAGATCAATAGCGAGCATCAATCGACGGTTTCACCACATTTAGCACCCCTGAATATTGGTGGACACTATGTTACTGTATTGGATCTCAGTGCTTTGTGGACCGGAGAGGGCTCAGTTATTACCGTCGCGGAATTCGTTGCTTCTAAAAGCCAACCTATCGCTGACCTGGGTTTCACCCCTGATGGCTGTGGAATTCTTGCGGTACCACGAGACGGTCAAGTTTTGAAAGTTCATGATGTCAGGCCTAAGCCAAGTGTTCTTTTGCGAATCACACAGGAGGAAGCGAAGACAGTGACGGAGGAGTCTCACAACACAGAGAGAACGATTGCATCATCGGGCTTGGCCACAACCCGAGATTATGACGATACGACCTGTCGCTTGTACAACCTTCGACGTGGCATGACGAATGCTATTATTGAGGGTTTAGCGTGTGCAAGTGATGGGCGGTGGATAGCTATGAGCACACGTAAGCGGACAGTTCACGTCTTCGCAGTCAATCCACGAGGTGGACAGCCAGATAGTAAGGCCCACGTTGAAGGAATGGTTAAAAACGACAATCAGATTGTAAGATGCCGGCTACCTCATTGATTTTGGTACAAACACACTAATATGTGCTATGAAGCCCCGCCATGGGACAACGGACTTGTCGCCCCTGGTGAGACTCCGCGTGGTCAAGCACCCAACCATGGAACAGAGACGAGCTCCGGTATCTTTCATATTCATAGACTCATCAGAAAATTCATTACCCCCGAAACTTCTCCCGCTCATCATATCCCCCAAAGTTTCTAATGTCACATCATCGCCCCAATTAATACCGCAGCGACCACAGCGACCCAAGAACTACCAAGATATCTTGATGTTCGATCCAACAGATGGGATGCTGTCATTACGCAGAATAACTCTAGAACAACGACCCAAGGATCAGGGGATTTCTGTGGCGACATCAGTATCTGCAATCAGTAGCACAAGTATATCCTTACCAGGTCGTGGCGGATCGGGTCGACTGAGCAACTCACCATCGTCGAACAACTCAAGTAGGCCACCTAGTAGGCTAACGCAAGCCCAAGAGCCCCAAAATGAGTTAATTGGCAAGGATAGCATTATTGCTACCTGGAATTTGCAACGTCGTCGCGACTGGAGTGAGATTAAGAGAAGTCTGAGCCAGAAAGATGTTGATTCGCCGACAAGCAGACAACGACAAGAAGAGAACAGTAATGAGTATGTGTACCTCGTTTTCTCGACAAACTATTTTAGCTAATAAGGCGTGAAAAGCTGGATCGCACAGGCTGAGTTATCCACATTTTCGAAATCGGCTCGCGTTCTACCACGATCGTTATACTTCTCTCACCAGTTCTCGTTTTACACTCTTGGAGAGGACTATCATGCTCTTATTCGCCGATATCAGTTTAGTTTCTCCGGTTCTAAGATTGATGTACGCAGAGAGGTGGAAGTTAGCGCATACTCGACTGGAGTAGGTGGTGAATCTTTTGTAGAGGGTTACTCCCCTCCTCGAGATATGAGGCACGTTTCATCTTCGTTTGATGAACCTCTCGCGTCTGCAATCGCTGGTGACTTTGATCATTCAAATCCCCCTACAATATTACCGATGTATCCCAATGGCACTCCTGGATCAAAGCCGAAATCATTTAGAAACTCTATCCCAATTCGCACAATGGCAGGACTGGGTGATGGAATGAGTGAAAGCCTAGGTAGGATAAGGAGGGAAATACACAAAGCACGTTCTCCGCAGATACTTCCCAGATCTGATAGCAGCATGTCTGGTCCTGTACCGCTCGAGTTTGATGAAGAGGATGAGGACTTTATGATCAGGGAATCATTGGACATCCCCGCCCCTCCGTTGAATGAGAAGATTTCTCGTGATGCTAGTGCTAGTGCAGATTCAAGCCACCCGCCGAGCACCCCTCCACCTGACGAATTGATCGAATCAGGACAAGGCTGGGAGATTCAAGATAAGGAAGCTGTTGAAGAGGCTGAGCGATTTGATCATATATCGGTCCTTGGTTTCATGGATGAGGAGCAGGCTCCTATGATGAAATCTACCACTTCTGATCATGCTACCCCTTCGGTGAAGAAGAAAGGGAAAGGAAAAAAGCAGCGTCGATGATTTTTTTCTGCTTTGTTTTTCAAACCTCATGTCATCAGTTTAGGTCATCTTTGTTGTGTACTTGTATGTAACCCACAGTTTAAGCAACATATGCTCTTTGCTGTGGACTGTCAATAAACAACAGCAGCTTTTGGTTATTGTTTAGGGCCTTCTTAACTTCCTGTTTTCTGAGCGTCATATCAGCACGTTAGCATCTTCATAAGCCTAGGGTGGGTAACGAGATTCTGAGATAGAAGATAGCGCAGTTTTCAATTCTGGATCAGCACGCATGGAGTATTTATGTTCGCTTCCTTTTTTCTGATGGTGATGCAAAACTACATACGTTTACCATTTTGAGAATTTCCCCGCAGGAATGCCAAGTAAAGCTGAGCATGTTTGTCGTTATTGTTTTTGAATGTATCTGACAAACAATTATTTCCATTTCTGGTTCATACAACAACCGCGAGTGCTCATTGATGTCCACAAACAAACTTTCACATAGAATCTGATACGTCCATATATTGAATAATATAACAAATATGGTCATCAAGACTACACGCCCCGCAATAAGAGCGTTCCGTTATTGATATCTCCGGTAATCTACTTATCGGCTCATCACCCACCCCGAATGCTTCAAGTGCACTGCAGCATCTCAGAGATTCGGGGATCCCATTTAGACTCTGCAGTAATACCAGCAAAGAATCTACCTCCTCCCTTATTGCCAGCTTAAACCGTTCGGACTTTCGGATTGCTGCCGATAACCTTGAATCTGGGAGGATTCGAAGGGTCTGGACAAGCATTGGAGCAGTGCGACAAACGATGAAGGATATGGGTTTAAAGAGGTAAAAGCATCTCGTCAGAGGTCGTGTATCATATGGAATAATTACGCATCGGAATGCAGGCCGTTCCTGTTATTATCTGACTCTGCGCGTGAAGAGGTGGAGGCAGACACTTCTTCCGATGTTGATGGCTTAGCATATGACTCGGTAGTAGTTGGGTTAGCTCCCACCTCATTCAATTATGAAACATTGAATACCGCTTTCCGAATACTGGTTGGGGAGCACATGGTCGTTGGGCATTCAGAAAGCGTGACCGGCCGTGTTCATTCATCTCATCCCCATGTTCCACTCATCGCTACTCATAAGGCGAAATATATACAAACAGAGTCTCCTCATGGACTTTCTTTAGGACCCGGGCCATTTGTTGCTGCTTTAGAAACAGCGTCTGGTATCAAAGCTCACGTCGTGGGTAAACCATCGAAAGCATTTTATCAAGCTGTTATTGATGACTTGATCTCTTGTGGGGAATTGGAAGAGGAAGGCGAAGGACGTATTGCTGTCATCGGTGATGATGTTGAAGCTGATCTTGGAGGTGGTGCTATTGAACTCGGTCTCTGGAGGATTCTTGGTAGGCATGAACTGCGTTCAAGTCGGAGTCGAACTCATTAATAAGTATGACAGTGAAAACAGGAAAATATCGGGAGAATGATGAGAAAAGATCGGGTAACCTACCACCTGACGAGATATTCGATACGTTTGCTTCTTTCATTGATGATGTCCTTGGGGATGGTTCAGCGTCCTAGTGGTTTTATAGTCTCCACTAGCAGATCCCATTACAAAAAAATGATACTAATGGACCCGTGCCAAGGGCGAACCTTCTACATTTTGGAAAGTTCATCCGAAAGGTTCTGGGAGTGCGAAACCGTCTCTCTTAATTATCCAGCGGTCGTAGATAACACATCATTCTGAAACTTGAATTGACGGCCTACTGCCCATGAGTTTACCAGATAAATCATAAAGGGAATCTCGTAAGAGTTCTATATCAAAAGGAGTATGCTGAACGCCGACCGACGACCTTTGTGAATTTGTATCGAGTCCGTGTAGACGAATCTTTTCAGATTTTGTATCCGGTTCGGATCATATGCGTATTCCTTCCATATTTCCAAGTCTTGTAATGTGACAGCATCGGGTGGGATGCTCCAAAGAGGAAGAAAAAAGATGTGGAAGAGGCTTTCTTGCATTCCCATCCTTCTGATCACTATCCACAGAGTCCTCTTCAGATCCGTCCGTTTCTTCGCTCATATCAGAATCGTCAGACAAAGGAGTACCACGTAAAAGTTCACTTCCGTCAACTCATAATGAAAAGGTTTTCACATTCTGTAGGGAACTGATGCAGTGATAAAAGTGTTTTGATTTATAACGGGTCAGATCGTTGCGTGCGGCACTGCGGCGTATATCAACAGTTTCTAATGTTCTTGACAGTTCGGGGTTTGCGTTGCATATAGACACAAAAATATCAATAGCATCATTTTCAATGATCACCACTGCTCTCGAAGTCTTGCTCCTCCAGGGGGGTTATGTTCGAGGTGGAAGCAACTGAACAAAGTCAGAGATTGCAAGGTGTCAAAAGCATTGGGAAGAGATGCATGCATTGCACCAACGATACCTTTAGCGAACAGGCTTTCCAACTCCCAGGGCACACCCAGACAGTCTAATATCTCCTCCAAACCTGCGTTCATTTTGAGATGGCGAGGCTGAAGGCCATCCCGTGCTTTCCCGATATTTCTTCCTTTAAAGTCGTCATGGGGATATATCCTAACCATGCCGATGCGTTCATCTCGTGGTGCTACAGGATCGTCGTTAATGGCTTTTCCAGCAATCTTTCTGGGTTTGCTAGAAGGTGACCAAATTAGTAGGATTTAAGAGTATACCAGATCGATTGAGACGGACTTTTCCATGGCATTGCTAAAGGAAATTCAATTTATCGCCAGTGTCCATCTTGCGTATGTCGACACTTATGATAAGGGCATGTTGAAAGGTTAATGATGTTTGAGCTATTGTCGGTACCAAAGACGTCCGAGGACGGCGCCAGGGAGATACGCGTGTTGTCAGAGGCATCAGTGGTAGCCTGCGTTATAAAGTTACATTCGAAAAGCATATGATTGGTTCACACATAAGTAGTACATAAGTAAATCTAGCACATCCGTCTATATAACTTAATGCACACTAATGTTTGCACTTGCAAATGTTTGATCGCTGGTACCAACTTTGATCTTGAATTGACCTGGTTCAATGATAAATTTTCCATCGAGTGTCCACACAGCAAGCTGATCTGTGCTTATACTAATCGTCACAGTGCTTGAAGCTCCGGGTCTTTTCTCTGGTTAGGACCTGCAAGTATACATTACAAGTTTGACATCACTTACTGAATTTCAACCTTCTTGAATCCTACCAACTCTTGGTTTGGAGTTACCACTGAACTCACAACATCCGTTGCATAAACTTGTACAACTTCCATTCCCAACCGATTGCCTGTGTTATGCACAGTCACACTTACACTGAAAGTTCCGCCTCGCGCTACTGTTGCAGGGACTTTGAGATTGGTGCTATTAAGAACCTTATAAATCTGCCGTCAAGAGCGAAAAATGACTCAGGACATACTAGCTAAAAGTTGTATAACTTAACCCATGCCCAAAGCTCCATAAGGGCACCGGACTGTTAAGTACATACTATGGTTACAATCAATATAACGACCTGATAGTAGGGTAAAGGAACACAAACTTGATGTCCGAATACTAGTCTTCCATCGTCCAACATACTCCCAGGATCGAGAGGTCGGCTGCCTTTCAGGTAATTGTAGAAAACGGGTGTGGTACCAACATCGCGAGGGAATGACACGGGTAATTTCCCTAGATTTACATTCAGTATATAGATTTCAGCTAATGGCAACACTTGAACCGTACCAGATGGATTGACGCTTCCGAAAACAACCTCAGCAAGTGCCTGACCACCGAGCTCCCCTGGGTAGAATTGTTGGATTACCGCATCCGCATCTGGCACATTAACGCTTGAGCACCTTCAATGTGTAACAAAAGTAGCAACTATTCTTGACACGCACGTTCCTGGATCCACGGCTCCGCTATCGGTTTGCCACTGATAAAAACGACGACGGTTTTCTTCCCAGCTGCCTGAACAGCTTGTACGAGGTGTAATTGTGCGCCAACTAGTCCTAAGTCTGCCAGGTCCACGTGTTCCCCGGTCGTTGCATTTGTGCCTGGTGTCCACAAGAGTGTCTGGTCTAGAGACCATGTACCGACCTGCATCCGGATAGGTTGAAAAGGATGGAATTACGCAGGTGGCTCAACATTTACCATGACAATCGAAACGTCTGCTGAACTCGCAGCACTGACGGCCTCTGAGAATCCACTTTCATCATTTGACCATAGCTCGCAACCTTGTGCATGTTTGATTTCCACGTTGTTAGAAGAATTTGCTAAGAAGGTACGGAAACCATCCAGCGGGGATACACCAGATAAAGACGCGTTGAAGAAAACGTAGTCACCGAACTACCCTCCCGAAGCAGTTAAGCGTTCCACTCTGAGCATGATATATGAATTCGACTCACAGAAACACGATCGGCAAGCGGTCCGATAAGTGCCACCGAACGAACGGTCTTTACATCAAGTGGTAGTGTTTGTGCATGGTTTTCAAGGAGCACAATGTTTTCGCGGTCTGCTTGCAATAAAACATCGCGTGATGCTGGCGTCCGCAAAGTAGCGTTGTAATCAGAGTATGGATAAGGATCTGACAGAGACACAGAATGAGGTAACATTAGATTGAACCTGGTGTTGGGCACTCACTTTCAAATAGACCTAACGCAAATTTGGTTCTCAACATTGCCTTCACTGTTGTATCAATAAGCTTTACGTCCACCGTTCCAGCTTTGACTTGATCTAAGTTTCCATGAGCGAAATTGTCGACCATTACATTATCGGGACTAAATACCTGGTAAAGTGAGGAACGTGTATGACCCTATGTTACACCGTTAGTATGTAATTAGAACAATATAAAGAGGCTCACCTCCACCCATCTCTCCACTTAGGCCATTTTCAAGGGCTTGTTTCGCGGCGCACTCACGGGTGTCACAAGTTCCATGTAATGTTAACAGAAGATCAATGGACCCTGCATCGCATGTTACCCAATATTTATAACCCCATTCGTTGCGCAGCTAAGTTAAAGAAGGTTATAAACGACATAGAACAGGTCGCTTTGTATAAAAGCTTACAATATCAGTCAGAAGGTCTAGGGACAAGATCGTTAATGTTTTTTGCAAAAAAAAACTTTAATGTGACATACGTTTATTTGATACAGCCGGGACACCGTCAAGGCTTGAATATGCTGTCATTATTGACAAGCTTTCCAAGCATGCGCGTTGGAATGGTTTGAGGTATGCCGTGCGTAGCTCACGCTCACCACCAGATACTTGAGCAAGGTTTCTGGCACATCAGATATCAGCTGTCTAGTGGTGTGATTCTTGAAAGAAACTTACAGTCCTCCCTGGGGACTTCCAAAAGCAGCAAAATGTTTGCAAGTCGCGGCTACACGAGCAATAGCTGAACTACTTGCGTTCCTCCTGCGCCCATTTTGTAACCCACGTACGTAGGCCAAACCCATCTCACCAGTAAGGAAGGGGTCTTCACCATAATTCTCCTCGACACGCCCCCAGCGCAGTTCTCGGGAAAGATCCAATACCGGCGCAAAGATGTGTGTTATACCGAGACCTTCCGCTTCTGAACCAATCACACCTGCTACTTTAGAGAGTAAATCTGTGTTGAAAGAAGCACTGAGCCCAATAGGGGATGGGAATATTGTGCCTTTGTTGGTAAAGCCATGTAAACCTAGGGATTTTGTGAGCACGGGAAACGGGAGGCTAACACATAAGACACCTTACCTTCAGATTGGATGAGGGCAGGAATACCCAATGTTGTGTTCTCCATGAGGTATCGTTGGCCAACTTTTACCCCAAATACGAATTTATCATGTGGGACTAGGTATCCTCCCCAAATGCTACCCCCCTTGAGCCGCATCATCTCCTCCTGCATCCTAATTAGCTGTAGAGTTTCTATGAATTAAGAATGTACGGACAAGTCCAGTCTGGTTAAACACCAGAGTGTCGTCAAGTGGGTCGTTCAGGTTCATCCATCCATTCATGTCACCTTGAATCCTGTTATCTAGGGTCAATCCATATTGTTTGTTATGGTGTAATAAAATCGTACAGTTGAGAGACTTTCTCTTCCAGCGTCATGCGTGGTAGGAGGTCGTTGACACGGTCCTCGATAGACGCTTTAGGGTTTTTATATGTCGGTAATGTTCCATCGATATTAGCAGCTCGCGCAGAGAGACTAAAGTGTAGTCCATCACTTGCACCGAAGGTGTTTTCAACATTCCCTGTCGTTGCCAATACAGGAAGACAACAAACGAGAAGGCTTGAGAGGGCTCTCAATTTTGGTCTCGTATAGTGCATTTTTCACTTGAATTCACATTCTGTGCATATAATGAATGTCTTTTATTCGGTGCCAGCGGGACCAGGAGGAAATGCGGGTGTAATGTACGTGCTTCGTATGAAAGGAAGAAGGTTATCCTGGCGGTTTTCTGACCAGGTGATCCCGCTACTTGCGAGGACGGCCCGCTAAAATATGCCCGAGATTTATCCTGGTAGAGAGGTATAGCAAAGGTTTGAGTAATAATGCCCATGACTACCGTTATTTAGGTGAAGAAGCTGCTACTCATAACGTGCTTGTCCTGCAAAAGATGGCCTCATGATAATCCAGAATATGATAGTCACCTGTACCTCAGTTCATATCTTGGTGGATGTTACATAAAGGAGGAAATTTAAAGAAGCAAATAATAGTCATCAAATGGTAGACATCGTATTTGCATATTTATAGGTACTTGTGTATACATGTCCGGATATAAAGTCATAACAGCATGATATTTTTATGGCTTACTAACTACCAGAGTAGGTTCTTCAAGCAGTAGGGCCAAAGCTTTCTTCCTCAACGGAAAGTTCCCGACTGCCTTGGACCAAATCACACGGCTGGCAGCAGAAAGCCGCACAGCAGTCATCAGTGGGACTTCCACGAATGTTGTATCTCTCGCGAATCGCCCCACGGGTTGCAATCTGGTTGTTCTGGTCAGTTAAAATACTTGGCAATTTTGAATTGTGAGGTCACCTGGAGGATCCATCCCATGTCGAATGCTACTTCAATGCACCCATAGATCCAACCATCAGGGGAGCATAAGTCGGTGCGGTTAGGATCTGGAGTATTGTGCTGGTTGAGGTGTGCCAAGCGACGCTTGTTCTGACCATGAAGGAGACAGGGACACCAACATGCAAGGCAACCTTGAATTAGCGGCAATCAATGACCGTTGCTCAGACTAGGACCCAGGACAAAGGAAAAATATACGGACAAGCATGCATGTCACCAAAACAGTCAAATAACCCATAGTTCCAATCTCTCTTTCCTTCATTATCGACTGGAATATTCCGTGCATTGCGGTTGCCACCTCCAGGCGCGACTGCCATTTGTGGTGTCGCCTCTGGTTGCTGTGTCATCTATGGGAAATTTAAAAGGTGAATTCATAGACGAAGGGATGTACTCTGACCTTTTTTTCATCCATTCTGTTAGAGTTCTGTGTAGCGAAAAAATTACCAAACAGTAGCTTGTGTTGGAGATAAAAGCTGGGAGAAAGAAATAAGGGAACGTTGCTAGTTGAGCTTTTGTATGCGCCTCGTTGATCAATATCACTCAGGGAAGAAAATTGACCAGCCAGGGCTGTGAGTAGTACGACAAAACGAAGAGAATAGCCAAGACATTGTATTCGGTACCAGACTTCGTGATGAGTATCAGCATTCTGTCAATCCTTTACAAAGTGATTATCACTTATTTGGACGTCAATATGTTTCAAACACTTTTGTCGAGTTGACAACCAACAAAAAGGGAGTCGTGCTGTACATGTAAAGCTGAACAAACACGAGCTCTTTGCTTTTTTAAGTATGAACATCGTGCCAAATTTACTGTCCAATACTATTAGAGAGGTTGAAACTCCAGCTGGTGATACCCGTGATCTGATTCTTTGTTCGGGACTAATAAAACTCCACAGGTGGCATAAGCGACTGTGGCCAGGCTCTTGTGAGCGCACACCCTTCAAACGCCGTTTGATTATAGATAATAGCCGCACTATCAAAGCATGCAATGTAATTTGTACATATACTCGAGGTTGAATCACCCGTCAACTTCACCCATTCCGATCATGAGTCCTCCGGTTCTTCATGTAGAGAAACACAAAATTACGACAACGACCCATGGCTTTCCCACCGTATCACCAGTGAACAAGTACATGCGATCATGGGGAAAGTTTCATAATCCAAGTGATCCATGCATAATTTTAGTTTTGTCAAACGGAGCAGGATTCTGTATGTTGGATCATACAAAACATATCTTGAACAAGTCGAGACTGACAATCCAAAAACTTGAGCCAAAGAAATCTGGGAACCCACGATCCTTGATCTTTTTGAATTCGACGACAACGACACCAGAGGATCTTTCCCAAGCATTCGCGAAGTTTGGGTAATTGATTGTCAAAACCATGGGGAAGGATATATTCTCAACGAAGATATCTTGGTCAAAGACGCTGACGCTATCAGTAATCAAATACCTCTGTCCAATTATCTGTCCTTCATAATCCTTCTGTGCAGATATTTGGGACTATGCAGACGCAATGGCCACTTTGTTCAAATCAGGATTATTTGGCGACTTGAACCCAGCCTTACATAAAGTCGTGATGGGCGGACATTCAGCAGGTTGTGTTGCTCTGTAGGTCATATTTGAACACAAACAACAAACATCCCATGACTCGAAACTAAATCCCTGAATCCCTAGTGTGTTAGGTACCTCGTGGTTCAACCCTCCAAGTAGACTTCCGTTCGCATCCCTCTTATTCGTTGAACCTGGGATATATACAAATACTACAGCAAAGAATCACTCAGAAGTCTATAAGTTGGCAGATGCTACTACCCCTGTACGGCGTGATATTTGGAAAAGTGAGTCAGCAGCGGCGGAATGGATGATACAGCGTCCTCGATATCTAAATTGGGACCGTAGGGTTTTTGATATATACCTGGTAAGCTATTATTACAGTCTCTTTTGTAACAGAAAGGTATCATATAAGTAACTCCCTTTCATTGACCTCCAGAAATACGGGCTTCGACCGCTCCCCACTCTATCCTATCCTGATAAGACTGAAGGAGTGACATTGACAACACATAGGTTAGCGGAGAATTTTGCGTTTACGGGAGCCAAATTCATGTCAGACTGTTTAAACCGCTTGAACCAAATTTGCAAGCACATTCCGATTCACTTGATTTATGGCTCGAAAAATGACATGTTGTATGTTTGTTACTATTCTACTCTGATTCAAAATTTATCATAAAGTGTAGCTCTCGCGAAGCACAGGATGCACTGATTGATGCCGATGCTGGACGAACATTTGCTTCAGTAATACGAATAGATGGCGCTGGTCACCTGGTGAGTAACCGCTTGTTCTAGTTCTCTTAGACTACTGACCAAGTGATATCAAATCCAAAAGCTTCCACAGGAAAAACCGCGAAAGTTAGCAGCTGAAATGCTGAATATACTCAAAGGGGTGCTTCATCCCACGCACAGTAAACTTTGAAACTGGGTGTCTAACCGCGCTTATCGACTGATCCATTTAGTTTTGATCTCTGATGATTCTCGGACGAAATCCTAATCATATAAGCCTATATCAGCCTTGTGTAGACAATGAACGTTTCGTTTATGCTCCACACAATCTTACCTGAGGTCGTGCTTCTCTCGAATTTGACCAATGCAGGATAAACAAATGTAAACAAATCTTCCTGATATTTCCGAAACACTGACAGTTGCTTCAATGATACAGTACTATCGTTATCATCTATACATACGCGTAACTCTCTCATGATGCTTATTGTCGACGTTTTATTTGCCTTTTGTGAGCAAAAGCCTCATCAAAACATGCATCATATATCAACGCATCAGCTTTCAATCGATCACTCTTAATGGTTACCCTGTGATGAAGGATTCTGCGAAACACGGATACGGGCACTCTCTGACTCATGTCACGGATTTGGTTCAGTTTCATAAGTGCTACAGTACTTACAGAGATCGATGAGCGCTTGAGCTCGAGGCTTCAATAATTTTCGGCACGGTTACAACAAGTTCTGTTAAACCGGGAAGGGGCCAGTCTTACTAATTATTGACATAACCATGTCCTCAGCAACTCCTCAGTAGAGCAATACAAGATAACGATAACGCACGGATTTCCCGCTATCGCACCTGTCAATAAATACACTCGTTCTTGCGGAAAAATCCATAGTCTGACAGATCCGTGCATCATTCTAATCTTGGCTCATGGTACTGGATTTTGTGAGTTCAATTTCACTTCTTACCACTGCGAAATATGGAACTGACAACCTTGATAATCAAGTCAAAGAAACATGGGAACCAACCATCCTTGATCTCTTTGATTAGATTCGACAGAGTCTTTACCAACTATCCGTGAAGTTTGGGCAATTGATTGCCAAAATCATGGAGATGGGTATGTCGTCAACGAAGAAATATTGATTGAAGTCAACAATAATATCGGTAAGTGCCTCGTCGACATTGGTTTGGTTCATGTCTCCATCTATTATGCGGATATCTGTGACCATGGGGCCGCTCTTGTTATTTATATAACTCTAGATTGTTTGGCGAATTAGATCCAGCTGTACATAAAGTTGGGAGCTAGACACTCAGCGGGGTGTATTGGAGAGTAGGTCTCGTTTGAACACAGAATGCAGACGTTTGAATGCTTGACCGTTGTGATATACAGGGCTTTGGCTACTCAGTGGTTTAACCTTCCGATAAGGCTCATTTCTACCTTTGCCTCCCTCATCTTCATCGAACCCGGAATATTTACGAAGGACGTAACGGACCAACACTCGGAAATCCACAGTTGATAGCTGCTACTACTCCTACCCTGCATGATATATGGAAAAGTAAAGAACCTGCAACAGAATGGATGAAACGGCGTCCTCCATATGTGGCCTGGGACCCTTTTACCTGATGACCTGTTATACGTTATATGATCGCCTAAAACTAACTATTGAACTGTAATATCAGAAACACACATTTCGATCTCTGCCAACAGTTGCCCTATCCAGACAAGATAGAAGGTGTGATTTTGAAGACTCATAAATTAGCTGAGAGTACTGCATTCTCAGGGGCGAGATTTACAGAAGACTCTCTGAACTGCTTGAACCAAATCTGCAAGCACATCCCAATCCACTTGAAAGTTGATTTATGGTGCACGAAACGATGTGTTGTGAGTACTTTTCGTTGTATCTCCTTTAAGATTGACCGTAAGGTAATAGTACTCGCGAGATACAGGATTCAATTATTAATGTAGAAGCAGGACGAAAGTTCTCCTCGGTCACAGGGCATTAGTCATTTGGTGAATTTTGTTTTGCTGTTTGAATCTACTGCGTGGATACGCGTAGCATCCCCACGACCGCTAGCAACTGAAATACTTGATATACTTAAAGAAGTTATCTCAACAAACCCCGAAAAGTAGACATCGGTCCAAGCAACGTATTATATAAGATAGGGTTACAGATTGTTGGTTTTTCCATTTAAACACAAACATGCACAACAGGTCTGATGACAGACTGCGCACTTCATGCGCACTAGTCCTTAAGTATTCATATACGCCTCCAAGTCTACTGATCCAGTTAATCGTTTTACGAAATTTTTAAAAAACAGTCTAATCCGGGTGGATCTTCAATCTGCTAGTACTGCATAGACATAAAATGACAGCCAAAGTCAGCACACAGCCCCTCGCTTGGTCACTTTCTCATTCTAGATATGTTGCTGATTCACCCCGATTGTAATACATATACTAAACACTAGCGATGCCGTATTAAATTTTTCCTTTTTGAGAGAGGACTCCTCGGTCGAAAGTATTTCCATTTTTCTTATACGGCCGGATGCAATTCCCGTTGTACTATGAAAATTATGATAATGTTTAGTTCTTGCGACGACTGATTGATAATTTAAACCAGTACACATAGGAAGTATCATGCCAGAAACACCTCGCACTTTTTATGTTTGGAGTAAGCCTGGTATAGTTTATACCTAATATTTCGGGTGAGAAGGCGGTTTTACACTCTATCATTTCCTTGTACTTAACTATACACCACTTATCTCGAGCGCCGAAATTGAAAGCTTTCAGCTTTTAATATATTAGTTCAGGTACGATCGATTACAATCCTCTAAATCAAGTGCCGGAGACTTCCAGAATAAACAAATATAAATTTGTCTTGGGTGCGCTTTAAAACAGTTTGGCACTTAAGCCTATTGATTTGCTTCCGTTGCAGTTCTTCTTGAACCACGTCAGTCGTAGATACCATTTCTTATAAAAGTTCACAAGAAAAAATTATTAGGCCAACAGTATCGGGGGGATATCGTGCCCCTCTAAGTATAGGGTCTCTAACCAACAACGTAAACTTTTTTCAACCTGTAAGGGTATCCTCATGGTCATATTAACCACACTGAAAATCATTCAGAAAGCGTCCCATGGAGATAGATCATCATATGCGCATCCTGATTTACTTGAACTTGCTGTATGGAGAGAGAATCACCCTGCCGTTGTCAGGCCCCGACATTGTCGGGAGCGCTCGTTCCCTAAATATATCCAACGTAATATGCAAATGTTCTTAAAATTCATTGGAGTGAAGGGCATCTCGGTCATGTATCACCGCCAATCTACCCCCTTCTAAAGCTGGTAACGTAGTCGTCATAAAATCCACAATAAAAGTGATACGAGCAATTGCCAGGTAGCGCATATCTTTGATGCGAACCCAGAAGTTACCGATGATAGTGAGGAGATGGTATTCTATAGTAGCAGGCAGGGCTCATTTTGATGCAGAATGATGAATCGATGATATTCCAGCCTCTTTCTCCCCTCGAAAACTGGTAGGTACCGGCTCACAATCATACCGGACAACGACTGTCATTCAAAGCATGACACACGTATCAAAGACAAAAACCTTGTAATCTTTCATTATCTACATAGTCCACACTGATCGCAAAGAAGCAAATTATCTTGCAGTATTTCAAGAGTGCTGTAAAACAAATCGGATTACCCACAGCTTGAGTGGCGATGCTCGAAATTTAAGTTGCTGAGTTGACAGATTTTTTTTCGGCCAAGTTATCCCAGCCTGCTCCACCTCCCAAATTGCTTTTGCATAATAGCGACTAAGGGTCGATGCATAATGTCCGTGGTTAGGTTTCTTGCATTTAGAAATCACACATGGGGTGGATTGGATTGGAAAACTATGTCCCATTTTCACATGGGTTCATTTTGGAGATGTATTCAGGTTATCTGAGAAAAATTGATTGATTTTCTGTCATCTGCATTGCAGGTTTACATGATCCGCGGCGCTACCGCGGTCTTGATAACAGATTTTAGTATTCAAGTACATTTACGTGAACCCAACATGGTGAACGTTAATTGATGCATTTGTTAATGGAGTCAAGAACAATCCGAAAATGACGCGACGTGGAATATATATTTTCGCTTATCCTGATTCATTCCTATTCATACACATATTTTAGTTTGAATCTGCCAGATACATTCGAGGGAAGGATAAACATGGTAATATATTTCCAGGCTGTCTAGAGAGAATCCACGGGTGCCTGAAAGGGATTTTCGCTTAGCCCCAAAATGAGGACTTGTTCCTCAATATGTAATATCTTGGAAGCTTGACACCTCTTGGTTGACATTTGGTTGACAAATAATAAAAAAACAAAGCAAATGTTTTCCGAAAAGCTGTTGTTTATAACGTACTCAAGATCAGGAAGTAACCTTATTGAGTTTCGGCTGACATGTTCTATATAATCTCAGGGGACGATCCTCCCCCGTCAAGCCCGGTGCCAACATACCCACAGCACTTCCAAGATGAAAGTAATCATCAGCATAGGTGCATGGGGATTTCTATTCCCAAAACTGAAAGTTAACGTTTCTAGGTCACAATATGGAGTTCATGTGGGCACTGGTGCCGGTGAGATGTGTCACAATACCCTTACTAGCTCTGATACAAGACACAAAAAGCCTTGGCTAGTAATTAAAGGTGTTATCAGCCAATCCATGATTAAATAAGACGAATTTTCATAAAGAGGTTGACAGTGGCAATTACATTCTCTCGACAGCTCTTTCGTAATCTTGTAACGCAGCTTCTATTGGCACTTCCACGGTCTCTGTCGCACATATGGTGAAAAATCATTGGTTACGAAATTCACCTGACGCCCAGTTTCATGTGGATAGTTGGGATCATTGAGTGGCAAGCTGATTTAAAAATATATACAGCTCTAACCTCATCAATAATAGGATGGATTTGGTTTCAAATCTCAAGCTCTGCAGATACAAGCGAAACCGTGGTTTTAATTGCCCGATTATAACGATACAAATATAATGATTCAAGAACAAGAACAATATCAACCGAAATCATGTATGAGGGTTCAACACTGATTGTTCGATACACGATCAAGAAGAACAGCTCGGCAAGGCGGTTATTACGCATCTACCAGATGTCAGACATGTGTTCGTCTTTGACGATGCTTACTGAAGTTCTTCTACCTGAGAATGCAGGTCGCAGAGCGGTCGACACATGAGAATTTGTTCCAGACCGGAAGTATTGTGTGGAAGGGCTATACATGTGCGTCTGCCGGGGAGAAGGAGATGGAGAAAGTGATGGAGAAGGGGAAGACGAAGGGAAACTTGATCCCGGGGTTGCAGAGCGTAGATCCGAGCGTAGTTGTTGCTGTTTACCAAATTGCGTTCGCACGCAAGGAGCAGCGGGAATCCCCACAGAAACTCGTGCCATTGACTGAGATAGAGCCACAGCATGGTGTGCCGCGAGTGGGTCATACGGGGTATCGTACTCCAGTAACTCATCTTCCTCATCCATGTCGCGTGCAGAATAAGGGCCATGAT
The DNA here is from genome assembly GCA_009739215.1 of Floccularia luteovirens. Classification (NCBI taxonomy): domain Eukaryota; kingdom Fungi; phylum Basidiomycota; class Agaricomycetes; order Agaricales; family Squamanitaceae; genus Floccularia; species Floccularia luteovirens. The sequence continues at coordinate 2,781,390 of VSJF01000004.1, forward strand.
CAAACGAATCAGAAGCGTCATCTTCAGAGTCCCCATTCATTGGGAAACCAGAGTTAACCTGTGACTGCGAGTAAATATTTCCATGTGAATGGCGCGCATGATTCGAGCCACTTTGCTCAATAAAAGCGAGCCGAGGAGAGGGTGCCGTGCGCCGACGCCGACGGCGGCTGTCATTGGAGGGCGCGCGCGAAAACCCAGGTGTTGTGTGGTTACGATAATGACGTCGCATATTCGAATTTACGTTGAACTCGCGACCGCAGTTTTGCCAAGGACACCGAAAAGCTGTGGTAATTCGTGTTCAACGTTGGATAGGAAACGAAGGAAACGAATAACTCACGAGTGGCGCCAGTATGTGTATTGGCATGAATTCTCAAGCTGCTGGGACGATTGAAACGCTTGCCACATGTAGGGCAAATGTGTTTTTTGCCATTACTACTTTCTGACGGGCTGTCATCCTCGCTGACATTACTAGCATCCGTGTTTGGAAGAACATCTGAGTGGGAGGCTGCCAATCGTGTGGAAGTTGTATGAGGGAAAGACATTACACCAGATGGTGACGAGATTGAAGCAGCATTTGAGCGGGATATCACTGTGGCACCCTGGCGCTGGGTAGGCATAACGGACACAGTTGAGCGCCTTTGACGATCATTAGGATTTGGAAAGCTTAATTGTTGTGGCGACGCTACCGATACGCGAAACGATGACATAGATCCGTTGTTAACACCAACTTGGCCATTTTGCCCTGGTTTCGTGGTTGAGCGATTGGGGAAGGTTGCACAAGAGGTGAGATGTTCGAGAGAAGGACGAGTGGGGTCAGATTTTAGTACGTCAAATGAGTAGCGAGAATCTGAGAGATTTTTGGACGTGGGTTGTTGTGTTTGACCAGAGTATGCTGAATGTCTGCTTGAGCTGGGACTATGACGGTCTTGGCTAGTGATTGGAGGCAAGTCATATATGTGAGGGCGTGAACTGTTCTGCCTTGTAGCATACTCATCACGCTGCCGGGGATATTGAGAAGAGAGTGCCTTCAGAAACCATGAGGTCATTTTAAACGGGATAAATTGAAATATAAGTACTGATGATCTCGGAATTTGTGAAGCTGTAGCTGGATGGCTCGTATTTTTCAGGAGATAATCTGAAAAGGGAGTAATTAATCCCATCTGAGGAATTGAGGAAGAGATGAAACATACCTGGAAACATCTCACGAATGCTTGGTAAGGAGATAGTGGGGGACAAAGTGGGGGACAAAGTGAGATGATTAGGAGGAAACATTGGTGGGGGTGAATTGGTGGGATAGGAATGAGAGGGAGAGAGTGATGGAAATGGACAGAGTATTATATATCCCAGCGGATATATATAAGTATGCAAGGTTTCCAAACTATATACCGGGTATCCGAATAGGTGCGAGGCAAACCAACTTGCAAAGGAAATGATCAGAAGCTGGTTGCAGTGGCGAGATGACCGGCGTGCTTAGTGTGATGGGAAGCAATAGACTTGCACCGAGGGGATAAAAGTATAAAATAGCGTCAACGTCAAGTTGTAGTATGGTTGGTTATATGGTAGTGGGTACCAACATGAGCACTAACTGGGCATGAGCATGGTATCGCAAGATTTGAACAGACTTATAAGACAGAGAAACAACAACAACAGGATTGGCGTCTCCAGGTTGCTGCCCTGACTCCCTGACAAATGCGATAAATCTCTTTGACGTTATCGAAGGCACACCGATCTGCGGCATGTTTACCCGCCTTAGAGCCCGTTCCGAACCTAATCTGCCTTTATTTTTTTTATGACCCAAACCCACCCCACATTCCGAGGTCAATCAGTCCATTAGGATTCTGCATAAGGCTATGCTCACCTTCGCACGAACTGGTGCAAAGTTGCATACCCCGATGAGGGATCTTCGTGGTTAGGGACCAAAAGTGGACATCCACGGCTGTCAAGCGTGTCACAGATGTACAGGTGGTCCATGTCAAAAGATCGATATCAAAAGCGGCCGTGGCACTGCCAAACATGCAGTGCAAAGAGATGACCGGGCAACAGGGCCATACGTCCAAGAATAACAATACGAAAGGGGAATGCGTTTGCAACTAATTCTTGCACATGTGAAAATGGGCCATATCGATAATATATTTCCCTCGGCACGCCGATGCCGAGTGATTTTAATTGGAACTCCACAGTTTCTCAAGAAAAGATCAGCGGTTTGCAAACTGAGCAAATTTACCAGATTTGCAATCTTCCTCATTTATCAGGCGAGGGCCCAAATCCAACACATCCTCACGGCGGTGACCAAACACGAGTAGCGTTTTGAATGGCGTGACAGGAGTGGCGATTTCCAAGTATGGCTTATGACCACTGAGATGGAAGAGTTTCCGCTGTTCGCTGTCAGAGACCCCTCTGGCCCGGCGAGTGAAGGGGAGCGAGACGACAATGTGAAAGGAGCATACCATATCGGCTACTTAACAATAAACCGTAATTACTTGAACTTCGATTTGTCATCCGCCGATCAAGTCGCCTCTTATTTCCTGATATGGGCTGCCGGCATTCTACGGGTGGATCGCCGGGATAGCCAGCAGCGTCAGCTTCTCCTGAAGCAGACAAATCGTCCCAGTCCATATCAACCACATGCACCCAGCGCTCGTGCCCATGTCCATATCCATAGTTCTGTAGTTGCGACTACTGTACATACACCCCACCTTGTATAGAAGTCTAACTCCCCATTCTAGGATGCCGTCAATCGTCCTTCCATCTTTTTTCATCCTCCGTGTACATCGAACACCCACCACAAGTGCGTTTAATGCCCGTATTCCTTGGACCGCGCGGAGCTCATGGCCACAACTATTTGTGGCACGCCCTAGCTCCGGTGAAGCTTTATACATGCTTAAGACTCAAGGACCATCCCTGCTTGCATGCAACTAGATATCCTAATGCATGCACCTCTCTCTCCTAACGTATATGGTTCCCTGCTTTCCGAAAGCAACGGGGTTGAGCCTATATCTTGAGGGTGAACATGTGAGTTGAGCCCCATGGGCACTGCAACAAGCCGTGTGGTTTTTTCGGGAGAAGGTGTCATTAACAGCATCCTGGCTACTCGGCCCATGGGCCTTGGACCATTCCAGGAGAATCGATGACGAACACGATTCGCGGTTTGTCCCATATTTGGGAGGATCCTTGATGGGATTAAATCGGTCTCGTTCCACTTGCAAGTGTAAGTCTTGTATATTGCGGCAATGCAGAAAAGTTGCCGGTCATCTCGGTTCGATGGCACCGCCTGTGAGGACCACCCAAAATATCTCTTCGGCGACAATCCAGGAATGCCGAGAAACGATCCCACAGTGTCTGACTGGAAAATCGAAACCTGTTTCTGGCCGTATCACGATCTCTGAGAAAGTCATAGTTGTATCCTACCTCATTTCTGTACCAATAAACAAATCTGCCTGCGTCAGCCATACAAATTGTATGTATTACGCACCCAACCACCGCCCAGGTTATAAATTGCTATAGAACATACCCCATAAAGTGATGTACATGGCCGTTTTGCCCGTGCATCGCCGAATTAAGCTCAACACACCATATATTCCGGCGGGATCTGAGTTGGTTTGATGATGTGATCTGGTATGATCAGCAACCCTGACCACTCCCACCGCAAGTTGACTGCCGTAAAGGGTTATTAGCACCGTCAGCTACATATTCGACACAAGCTAATCCTAGGTCTTCCTCAGACTAAACTAAAACACACGCCTTTGTTATTTTTATTTCATTTACATTGTCGAGACTGCGGCGCTGCATGCTTCCTTGAAATGGAAAGAAATGCTCACGGGAATGTGTTGTCAGAATAGGTAAAGTTTGTCGTCCATTATCGTCATGCCCATCACTTCTTGCATCGTGACAGATAGAAGTTCCGATATGTTCGTGCGATGTACTGTATTCCATCAACTAAGACTGATAACTCATCTACAATCCTCTTCTGGGTGAGCGCCCGGCACCATGTTCCAGCCGTGAGGTTGCGTTTGCAAAACGTTATACTTGGAATGAATCGGACACAAGATGAGACGGTAACGGGCACTGGAATGGAGCATTTGAATGACCTTGGACACTTGTCATCTTTTTTTTTTTGCGTACGCTCAACCAGTTAAATGACATAAAGATAGGGGTATAAAAATAGTTTCATCAGCGAGATTTGCTTTTTTTAATTTCAATTTTCGTAAGGTTCACAGCTATATAACTGTGGTTTGCTTTTCTAGCTGTAAAAAAATATTGTTCACTTAGTTAATTTATTGGTCACTGCGATGTGTTGCGTGGCTACTGAACAATGTGGTATACTTTAAGTATGTGTCTAGCCAGTTTAACTAGTGCACAGCAATCAAGTATTCTGGCAGCTCCAAAATAAAATTTTTTAGGGTATATAGAGCCAAAGGCATCTTACCGCCCCATAAAGCGACACATCCTCACAGCTTCTGGATGTGAAAATGATTTACAAACTAACCATCCATGAACCGGTCATGATAGGAGCTATGTCACTGGTTTGACACCTTGGGTCGCCGTGGTTCGGTTATTCCTCGTAATACAACGCATCTGACAAGAACAGTGTAATAGAAGCAATTTTGACCATCACTTTCCTGTTTGATTTCCCTAGCTGGCTGGGCAGGTCAAAGCTCGAAACATAACAGAAACAATGTGAATGTCCGTCACATGGAGACTTGATTTTGGAGCAGGTGATGTAAAGGTTCTTGAAAATTTTTCCTCAACAATTTTAATCCTCTTTGGAGTCGTTTATCCATTCGTAAGGCGTACCAGTGGCTACGAATTCAAGTCCGGGGACACGATTCCCTTGTTGCTGCATCCTTATCGGCGGCAAATCACATGGAGGACACGACTCCGAACACCCCACGCGAACCCTGAGCTTCTAAGCACAATGTCGACATTGCAAGTGCTCGACAATTAACCCGGGTCATGCTTGAGCTGCTGTGGTACGTGAAAATGTCAAACCTTTCATAAGCATAGTTATGTTAATTCCCATCGACGTCCAGATCAGGATCAAGCTGTTGAACCGATACAAAGCCATTCGGACCATCGGATCTAAAGCTGTGTCTTTCGTACTAGATAAATAGTAATGGGTATCTAGAGAGTCCAAGTTGGATTAGAAAAAGAAAAATCGACGTTTAAACACATACATGTGTTAGTGAGTGTTGACCATGACTGTACTTAAGTATAATGGGACCGGCCACAACAAAGTACAATTTTGACCATGTGGAAAAATAAATAACCGACGTTGGAAATTTTGAAGTTTCCGAGTTTCTCAATCACTCAAAAGAAAGAAAAAATGTTCAACGTCCTTCGCCGTTTTTCCAGCTCAGCTTCTACAGGTGGTGCAGCAAATAAATTGTACGTCAAATTATCTATTACCCCCATGTTCAAACTATCCAACTAACGCTTTGCTTGTAGGTCAAACGTTTTCGTATGATTTCATGTATTACTATATATATTCGGACTGGCGCTGAAAATTCTCTGTTTCTTACAAAGTTTGACGTTGCCATTGATTCCAAGCCAAAAGGACGAATCATTTTCCGTCTTTTCGACGACAAAGTCCCTCTCACTGCGCGTAACTTCCGTGAGCTATGCACCGGACAGCACGGGTTTGGTTATGCTGGAAGCATCTTCCATCGTATCATTCCCAATGTGAGTTATTTGGCTTCTGTCTCTTCTGCCTTGCTTATACTATAACTTAGTTTATGTTGCAAGGAGGGGACTTTACAAGGCATAATGGAACAGGGGGTAAATCAATTTATGGAGAGCGCTTTGCTGGTGAGTGGATCTTATTTGTATCGTAAACGCATGTTAGACTAATGTTATTAAGATGAAAATTTTGCTTTGAAGCACGACAAACCAGGTCTGCTTTCAATGGCAAATGCTGGACCAAATAGCAATGGGTCACAAGTGAGGACATTGAACGACTCTTACGACATTTCATACTCACTTCCATGACTAGTTCTTCATTACGACAGTCAAAACCCCATGGGTAAGCTTATATGTCTTTTTGGTTTTTCTAGAAACTAACATCATGTAGCTGGATCAGCGCCATGTTGTTTTTGGTGAAGTTGTAGAAGGAATGAACATAGTGAAGGAGATTGAGCGGGTGGGGACGGAAAGCGGCAAGACAACAAGCGAAGTAAAGATAACGTCGAGCGGAGTTGAAGAGTAGGACATGGGTATACGATCTATGTCATCACACTGATTCTAATCAATTATTCCTTATACCATATTCCTCCCGGTAGGCTTCCATATGTCTGAGTTCTTCGCGCATTTCCTTGCGATCCAACCAAGTAATAAGATCAGACATCTTGAGAATTGACAGCACCCGTCCTTTTCCTATTAGTTCCTCAATTTCCTCTACTGCGCTGAGGCCCCCCAGCCCACCTCGTTCCTCACGATCTAGTGCTTGTATAACGCCAACGACCTCTCCGCCACTCTGACGGACAGCCAATATAGCTTTACGCACTGCCGTTCCTGCTGTCATTACATCGTCCAGAACAACAACTCGTTTCCCGGCAACATCTACGCCAACCATTTGTCCTCCTTCGCCGTGTGCTTTTACTTCCTTGCGGTCATACGCTAGCCCAATGTCGAGCGCGTACTGTGTGTGAAGAATGACAGTTGTCACAGCTGCAAATGGGATACCTTTGTATGCGGGGCCAAATATGACATCGAAAGATGGAAGTGATGGTTCAGCGGTCTTGTTGTTCAGGGCTGTGCTAAGTGTAGCAGCGTACGCGCTTGCTAAGGTGTGAAGAATCGGTCCAGAAGACAACAACCCTGCATTAAAGAAGTAGGGAGAGGTTCTGATAACGATAACTAGTGAATTATAGGTTTCGGCTAGCACTTGAGGAAATGGACTTACCGCCCTGATTTGAGTACAAAAGAGCCAAACTTTAATGCGCCAATTGTCATTGCATGTTCGATTAACTCTGATTTGTATGTATCGAGAGCCGAAGACGTTGTGATGGTACTCATGTTCCGTGCTCACGATATGTACTACTGTGGTATGTACTCGTAATGGGAAAGTTACAGGTAGAGACATCGATCAACGAATCACGTGATACTTTCGCTTTGTTTCCATAATTCATGAAACAAAAACAGTGATACATTATCATCTTATCACTTGGTAATCCATGGTGCTGTGCAAACCTGTCCATTGATAGTGGTTTATATCATATATCATACCACAGCTTAGTGTCGTAACTCTCGGTATCGGTTCTTGGAGCTCGGCCGCTGTGGACTCTTATGTAGCCACTTGGCACGGGCATGAGTGAACAACGTTGAATGTACACAATCGCCGACGTTATGGTCGTCGCGAGTAAGACGATCCCGTGGATTCAGTGAAGATTATTCGAGGCATGAGAGAAAGCTTGCAAATGCGGCAAAGAGTTCATGTCATGAGATCCTACATCAGGGGATCACGTCTAATCAGCGTTGATGTGATCATCCAATTGGTTATTCGAATATACTTATGCCAAAGCCGGTAAGTCTTGTAACACAGGACGGTATTTTGGTTGTGCCGAAGCATGTTGCACTTTCAGTGGTCTGCGTATTTCAGCTTTAGAGCTCGGGATAAAGGGCAATGATGAATACATCTTTTGTTGTTGTGGAAACGACCCTCAAACAGGCTGTGGATAACATATATATATTTTTAAAGGGCTGTTTCATCGGAATCATGGAGTGAATTGATACACTTTGTTCCTACCACATGGGAATCCAACTCAGGGCCGGGTAAAATAGATCATCGGACGCAATTATTCATCAACTAGTCGAATTCAAGGAACAGCGCCACCCCTGTGTATGATTTGAGATGGATCATGAAACCTGTGTGCTTATCATGAACGCTCAAAAAGCTGCGTTTCTTACAAGGTCCAGCACAAATTTTACCCCATAACGACCCAAAATCTACAATGCTTCCACAATCACATCCATCCGTAAACCCGGGCGATGGTAAATCATGCCCTGTCACCGGCATTGCACATGAATTCCGCTCTCCACAACCAAGCGACGTCCGTTCGGTCTGCCCAGCGCTGAACACAATGGCGAACCACGGCTACATGTACGTCCATTTGGCTACTCACCTCTTTCGAATATGTCGCTGACATTCCGCAATAAAAACACAGTGCTAGAGATGGCAAAAATTTAAGTGCTCTCGATATCAGCCGGGGGCTCCAGGCGTGCTATGGGCTTTCCACACCACTAGCCCTGTTTCTATCTTATGTCGGGTATTTTATGATTGGTAAAAGATTCGGCCGCGCCAGCTTATTCGAAATCGGTATACATCAAGGGGTGGAACATGATGCAAGCCTTGTGCATCACGATACTCCTAAAGGGCTGCACTACGCTCCAATTGAAATTGACAAAGCTCTGGTGGACAAGCTCATGGCCGACGTTCAGACACCAGGAGACAAAACGGAGAAGGGTGGAGAAGATGCGGTAATGAGCGCAGAGGATGTTGCACGAGCGCGGGTACGGAGAGAAAAAGAGAGTCCACCATTGGACGCTGTCCATTCTGAGCTGGCACGTGGGGAAATGGCCATCATCCTTGGGGTATTCCAGCAGATACGCAGGGGTAAGACGGGTGCTCCTGTTGAATGGATGCGACCATGGATATCAGAGGAACGTCTACCTCAAGGATGGGCTCCTGACCATACCGAAGGTCTGATTAGTGTGGTGACGCGTGCCAGAACCATTAGGAACGCAATGGAAAAGATAAAGCAGGCCAAAGCTACATAGTCAAGGTAGTTTCGCTGTGATTTTTATGCTCTGATCCTGTTTTGTAATAATAATACTACTGTAATCAACACTATCTTAGTATTAATCACCGCGTATCAATACAATTTTGTTTTTGTTACACACCTATGAAATGATGAGTAGCGGAGCCGAGAGAGGAGTCATGTCATGTTTTTTTGTGACACTCGTGATAAATTGACTTGTTCAGCCACATTGCTCCACCAGTCCTTGACCAGGTCATGGTTCACCAGAATCCTCTAACACACCATATATTGTAGAAACATGGAGGAAAATGGATCTGAAATACATGGAATGGATAGTGAAGATGAATATGACTGGGAAGAGGTGGAAATGGATGCGGCACAACTAGAACACCTCGAAATCACTATTCAAGCGCGTCCAAAAGTCAAGCCTAATATCCCTCAGTTAGTCATATCACATTCTCATTTTCAATGTTGTGAAAAGTCAAGTCTTTTAGGAAGAGAGGAATATCTCATGCAGAGCGTCTCCTAAGGATAGAATGTCACAAGGTACACACTGTTGCACTTCTTGCCAATGCGCAAGTCCGCAATAGCTGGATAAACGACCCTTTACTCCATGTATGTATATATTTCAACTGCTTTTCAGATCAGATTTCCTACAAGTACGGGTTTCTAGGCACGCCTCCTTTCACTTACGCCACTCGCCCTCCAGAATGCATTTGCAGTCATACACAAGTCCAGAATTCCGGATCAGAACCAACGCGGCCGTATGTTCGAAACAGCTATGAATAACTTGGTCGATTGGTGGGCAAATTCCTTCTTCCAAGTTGAATCTTCTGGCCATATTCGGAATCGAACTTTTGACGAAGTCCAAAACCTACTCAATACCCATGCCATCCCTAACCCCAAACGATCCCGATTGTTCTACTCTCAATATCGAAACCTTGGAGGAAATACTTGGCGGAGAAGTTGAAGTAATCCGGAGTTCGAAGAGCTTGATGAAACACGCTTTGATGAGGAGTGGTTCCAGGGATACAAGCTCTCAGTTGTTCACTGCGCTGTGCAGAGGTCTTGGAATACCTGCTCGTCTAGTAGTAAGCTTGCAGAGCGTTCCTTGGCAAGCAGGGGTGGGAAAACCAAAACCAAAATACAATAAGAAACAGACAAGCATGGCGAAAGGTAAAGGAAGAGAAGACGATAGAGATGGGGAGGATGATGATGAGAAAGAAGAAACGGAGGATTATACACCCGAATCTATATCGTTTCCCGGTGTCGGACAAAAGCTAAACGGACAACCGTCACAGACGAAAGCAAAAGGAAAGGAGAAAGCGAAACAAGCAATTAAGCTGCGAAAGCAGAAGGTTAAAGGAAGTACGCTAGGAACGTCACGTAGTGTGTCCCCCTCCAGGTTAGGTACGATGGTTATATTTCCGCTTTTACTCTTATCTCCAAGCCTGACACCTACGTAGCATCTCCGGATCCTGTTATCACCCCGCCGGTATTTTGGACCGAAGTATTCTCTCGTCCGGATGCACGTTGGATGCCTGTGGACCCAATACGCGCCATCGTTAACAAGAGAAAAGTATTTGATCCCTCACCAATATCAACCACTCCTGCCATACCTATCGGCTCTACAGTATATCCCCACCCATATGCGCCACAAGTGCCAGTAGTATCCAGAGGGAGAGGATACAAAGAAGAGAATCGGATGTTATATGTCGTTGCCTTTGAAGAGGATGCATATGCACGGGACGTTACTAGGAGGTATGCGAGAGAGTTTAGTGCAAAGGTGGCAAAAATGCAAGGGGGTAGTGTGGCAGGCGTCGGGGGAGGCGGGAAAGGGAGACAGGCGTGGTGGGATAGAGTCCTCAATTCAATAAAAAGGCCGTACCAACTTGTAAGTTGACGAAGCTTGATATTCTACTACTATATTTCTCAACGACGATTTCTGTAGCACAGGGATGATTTGGAAGATATGGAATTGGAGGCTGCTCAAGTCATGGAGGGTATGCCGACAACAATCTCTGGATTCAAAGACCATCCTCTGTACGGTATTGTTCCGTATGAAAGGTTCATACTTTTAACCGCTATTCTAGTTATGTTCTTTCACGACACCTTAAGAAAAACGAGACTATCTACCCTCCGCCTCCAGAAACCACCGAAATGGGAAAGTTCAGAGGAGAGCCCGTGTATTCACGTTCCTCTGTCGTCTCGCTTAAAACAGCAGAGAACTGGATGCGCAGTGAAGGTCGCACTATAATTGCGGGAAGCCAGCAGATGAAAATGGTAAAAGTGAGGCCGGGAACGGTTAATCGTATGCGTGAACTCGAGGTGCTTAAGGACGAACTCAGTGTAGCTGGATCATCTACAGCTACAAATGAGAAGAATGGCGAAATCATGCAGGGCTTATACGCGCGATTTCAAACAGAGCTATATGTCCCTGACCCGGTAATCGGTGTATGTTGTTATATTTTTGCGGTTCTCATTTTGGTAAAGATATTTATTGTTATGCTGTAGGGAAAAGTTCCGAAGAATACCTTTGGGAATATAGATCTCTACGTACCTTCTATGTTACCACGAGGAGCTGCTCATATTCCCTGTGAGTGTTGCGACTCTTCGTTATAACAAGCCGAATGAATTATATCTCGAAACGTAGACAAAGGCGTAGCTAAGATAGCCAGAAAACTATGCTTTGACTTTGCTGAAGCAGTTGTAAGTGTTCCACCCCACCTTGTTTTTCGTAAATAATATTCTTATGTATGGACTCTGCCGACCCAGACCGGCTTCGAGTTCAAGAAGAGGCGTGCATTCCCCGTCATCGAGGGGGTTGTAGTTGCACAAGAGAATGAAGCTGCTCTGATTGAGGTATATATTTATTCAGAGCCGGGGACCTTGTTGATAACGTGAATTTGCAGGCATATCTCGAAGATAAGCGGCAAGAAGACGAGAAGCTGGAGGCTAAGAAGAAGGAACGGGTGATGAAACTTTGGAAACGAGTAGTGCATGGATTGCGGGTTCGCCAGCGCCTCCAGGAACAATATGCCAGTAGACCGCAAGACACACATTTTAAACCACAGCTAGCGAGTCCAGTGACGAATAATGTATGTATCGTTCATGACTCGAAACCTTCATTCAACTCACTTAGTTCCAAGAACCATCCGCAAGACGAGCATACATCCGGTGGTGGCTTCCTTCTCGAAGCAGATGATGTCGTTGAAGCTTTCCACCTTCCCAAATATCAACACGTTACTATACCCATTACTCCACCCATGAGCGCTACCGCAGAACCTTTAGTGGAAGATCAAATAGAGCTAGATTCGTCACCTATGTATGATTTCGAGACGACAATGGATATCGAGACGGACAGTGATCAACTCATATCACTAACTGAGCCAATTTCGAGGCAGGTCCCAAAAACGATGCGCGAGTTAGCTGAAATCGCTGAAAGGCTGCGCGATTCCAAGGATGATCGTGGTGGCGAGGACGACGGCTCGAATATCCGACTGGCATCCACAACAATACCTTCCACTAATGGGTCTTATGCCCCACGTACTGAGCCAACCAAACACAAACGGGGAGGTAGAACAGCCAAGAATGTTGATTCGAGTACGAAGAAGCGGAGACGCGAAACGGATGAAGACTCGGATAGCAGTAGCATAACTGAGTCTTTGCCCAAGAAGAGGACAATAGCACCTACACCTACTACTCGTGTCCTGCGGCCTAGAATCAAGACGTCATACACCCAGCCAGAGGATAAAGACAGTTAACTGATTGGTTTTTGGCAAATTTCGGATGGAATTCTAATTTATTGGACTCTGTTTACAATTCTAATTTTATAAACCATTAGTCTCATGTTAATGAAGAATAATTCTCTTGTTATTTTTTTCTAATGTAGTACAGAGATGGGCAAAAAATGTAGGATCTATATAGAGCATATTTTTACCTGAGGCTACTTTTTTTCTACTTGCATGTCTCAAGTAGCTCCAAGTAGCTAACAAGAGAGCTGTGATGAATGATCATTGAGAATGATTTGATGGTGAGTTAATCAAATGGCTGAAAGTTGAGAGTGAGGATGATGACAGCATCTCATGGATTATTGGAGAAAGGTCAATGAGAAGAAATGAAGGTCCTGTTTGTTACTGCTATGCATGTTGGTTGTTTGTAATAGAGTAGATTTCCCTCTTGTGCACTTTTAACATGTACAATACAATTCTCACACCTCAGATTGCTAGTCAGATTTCCCTAGTATGGTATTGGGAGATACCAATACTGTAAGGGCAACTGGGCAGTTCACACAATGGGTGTTTCGAAGTGTCACAAGCAGGCTGCGAAAACAGGAAGTGCATTAAACTGGATAGGAAATCCGAAAGTTATTATATTGTAAAGTATACATATTCTATCTACTCACCTGGACAGGAAATCCAAAGAGAAAAGTCTAAGGATTTCTGTTCAGGGATGTTGCTATATATGTAGATATATATTTAGATACAGTTACTAAGATTGCCACCCATCTAAGATGGTAACCCCCCTTCGATACCTCTTCTATTTTTAACTTCCTGATAGTAAGCATATTGAAGTTGTATCAAGGGTAGTTGTCAAGAGCTAACTTCTATATGATCTCCGTGAACACAGAGATACCTAGTAGGACGGAGTTAAGACATGGCTTCAACAATGTCCAGTTGCACCCTGCCAACTTCCTGTGTCTTACTTGTAGGAGCAGAGGAAGATATCCTGTAAAGGATGGAGGAAGAGAGACAGATGAGAGGGATAGAGAATGGAGTGAGTATGAGTCTTATTCAATATTCAAGCTACAGAATAATTACAATATATGTAGCTTAAATACAGTGAGGGTTTGTTATCTCCACATGGAGGATAGAACATGAGGGAGATAACAATAATAGGATAAAGGGAATTTAAAAGAGGAATTAACATGAGTTAAACACAACTTAAAGGTTAAAATAGAAGAAGTTTGTTGATATCTGTTTATATCCATTGAATGAAGTCCGTAATGACATGTCCATGTATTCTGTGAAGTGCAGAGATATCAGGTTCCTGACAGTATCCCTCTGAAAAAAATGAGCAAGGGGCTGAAGGTCCCTGAAGCGGGTTGCAAGATGAGTTAAGTTAGTAGGAAACCAACCAACTGTGTGGGGAACTAATCCACACTTTCAGTTTTATACTTATAGTACTCATCAGGGTCAAGGGTTTCCATATTGGTCTTACCGAGCAATTTATGCTATTGGTTAATCAAGAATTGCAACATATTGCATCATTACCTGGGTCTAGCACGCAATTGATGACAGTGTCATCAATCACATGATGAGAATGTTCTGGAACATTCTAGTGCATCACGTGATTACTCACATATGGTCACCTGATGAGTTAGTAATAATCCTAGTCACTGTGCCATACTTGTGGCAGTTATAGGATCACGTGTCATCACGTGACTGGTCAGCATTGCAGCCATACCATGGTTTAGACCAGTCATGTGAACTAGGGTTAGAAAGTATTTTCAACAGGCAGGAGAGCTGTGGTGAGCTTAGGATAAGTAGATGGGGGTAGAAACCAGACCAACTGTGTGGGGTTAGGTTAGGTTAGGTTAGGTTAGGTTAGGTTAGGTTAGGTTAGGTTAGGTTAGGTTAGGTTAGGTTAGGTTAGGTTAGGTTAGGTTAGGTTAGGTTAGGTTAGGTTAGGTTAGGTTAGGTTAGGTTA